>CM063739.1:2649353-5049353 GCA_032441825.1 Chaetogeoica ovagalla
ATAATACCGATTTATATTGTGCGATTTGTTTATATTAACAACTCTCAATAACATTAGACTATATAACACTGCATTTACGAATAATATTTACATAAATAATAATGTACTAAAGACAATAAACAATATACAGTACATATTCCAGTAGATACTAAGGAATTTGTAGGGGTGTGTTTACTTAGCTTGCACCGTGTGAACTCACTGACGAAATACTAATGATGATGAGTGTGTTTTTAACCAGTATATATAGATGATAGTGGATCTTTTTGAATATTTATTAATTTACATTAATCCGATAATCCCAGAATGTCTTCCAATAAATGCATCAGCAAATAATGCAATAAACATCACAAATAGAATATTGTAGATGAGAAATATGTAATACATTATCAACTGCTTCTAATGTAAAAAGGTATATATATATATATATATATATATATATATATATATATATAAATATATATAATATATATACTATATATCCCCTCAAGGGGTACTAAGTAATTAGTACTAGACATGATTATGTTATTACTATTATTATTGTTATTATTATTATATTATAAAATTAATTATTTAATTAACATTAAAATTTATTTATCATATTAATGATTAATAATCATAGTAATATTAATAATTTAAAACTAATTTACTTACTTCCTTTAATGTTTTCATAGCATGAAAATTTAATCAAATATGTAAAAATCCAAACATACAGTTTATTTCAAAATGTTAATAAATTGAATTAGTGATAAAAATTATAATACTCGATTTTAGTTTATTATTAATGTGAGAAAAAGTAGTGCAGTTATCATAACAAATATAATATTAATGCAATAACAATTATTGAGACAAATGTAAATCGAAGATATTTTTCTTTTATTTGGTATACAACGAATATAAATAATATAGATTTATATTCCCGAATTTTTTGAAATAAACAACTATTTTAATAATATTAGATTAAAAAACACTGCATTTGCGAATAATATTTAAAATAACAATAATACACTAAACACAATAAAAGGAATACGGTATTTTTAGCCGGGTGTTTTACTCAGCGTGTCTCGTGTTTACTCATTGACGGATAACTAATTATGATGAGTGTGTTTCTAGCCAGTATATATAGACGACAGTTGTCCTTTTTGAATATTTATTAATTTACATTAATCCGATAATCGCAGAATGTCTTCGGATAAATGCATCAGAAAATAATGCAATAAACATCACAAATATAAAATTGATGCAATAATAACTAAGGAGACAAATGTAATGTAATTTTATTTTTTGTTAAAATATCATATAAATAAATTAGTTTTATGTTGATTTTATGTTAGTATAATATGATGACGTTGAATCACAAATAATAAAAATGTATTGATATTACTTAATAATAATAATTTTAAATGTCGTTCACTTACCATCTTCAAATATTTCCCAAATCATGGAAATTAATTCAAAAATATCAATTTACAGCCATAGTGTTTATTTTAAAATATTGATAATTTTGAAAGGGAAAAAACAAATATACATCTTTTATTATATTTATCATAAATGCATGGAAATATAATTAATAATAATTATTTAGATTAATAACTATTGAGATAAATGTTGCTAGAAATGTTCGTAGCTATAATTGTGATCGACGTCGTTATCGAGAATTGGAAGTTGTGCATTCGTATAAAAATGATTATAATATTAGTAATAATATGTATGTATATATATTTATATTTATATCTGTCTTCATTAATTTTTTATATTATAAAAAATATAATTAAAATATTGTAGATGAGAATCATGTAATACATTATCTACTGCTTCTAATGTAAAAAGGTATATATATATATAATATATATCCCCTCAAGGGGTACAAAGTAATTAGTACTACGGTTTTCGCGAACCCGGGACCCCAAGCCTTGGTACTCCAGGTTGGGGGTTAAGCGTAGGGCTAACAACCCTACCTTGTAAAATACTTGCTGTTCAGGTTCATACAAATTTGCTTCGGATAAGTAGAGATAATGGAAAAATGATTGGAAATTTGATAAATGCTCTATTTTTTGGAACATGGAACGTTCGCACTTTTTTTAAAGCGGGAGCTGCGCAAGATGTAGTATCTGAAATTGCAAGATATAGACTTAAAGTAGTAGCTCTACAGAAGATTAGATGGAGAGAGTCAGGATCAATCGATATTCAAGACACGACAGTATTCTATGGAAAGTGTATCGATTAAGGCCATTAAATTGGAAATTGATATTCCAACCATAGTGTAATTACATAAAAATTGATAATTTTGAAAGGGGAAAACTAATATGCGTCTTCAGTTTCTCTTTTCATAAATGCATGAAAATATAATGAATAATAATTTTTAGATTAATAACAATTGAGACAAATATAGGTAAAAATGGCCGTAGCCATATATGTATGATTATCGTCGATATCGTTATCGAGAATTGAATGTCGTGCATTCCTATACAAATTCCTAGAAAAAAGTGTTATTGTTATCACTATTTCAATTTTATTGTTATTCTTATATTAAAAAATAATTTAATTAAATATTATTAATTGTATTTATGATTAATAATCATAGTAATATTAATAATTCAATACTAATTCATATCGTCCTTTAATGTTTTCATTGCACGAAAACTAAATAAAATATGTCAAATTCCAGAAACGCGGTTTATTTCAAAATATTAATAAAGGAGTTTGGTGATAACAAATATAATTTTCGATTTTTGTTTGTTATGAATGTGTGATGAAATAATGCAGTTATCATAACAAATATAATATTAATGCAATAATGATAATTGAGCAAATGTAACTCTGATGTATCTTTCATATTTGGTAAAGAATGAATATAAATAATATAGATCTATATTGCGAGACTTCTTAAAATAAGTTACTCTCAATAATATTATATTATATAACACTGCATTTACGAATAATATTTTCAAAAACAATAATGTAGTAAAGACAATAAACAATATACGATAAGTATTCCAGTAGATACTAAGGAATTTGTAGGGGAGTGTTTTACTTAGCCTGTACCGTGTGAACTCACTGACGAACTATAAATGATGATGACTGTGTTTTTAACCAATATATAGAGACGACAGTTGTTCTTTTTGAATATTTATTAATTTACATTATTCCGATAATCGCAGAATGTCTTCGGATAAATGCATCAGAAAATAATGCAATAAACATCACAAATATAAAATTGATGCAATAATAACTATGGAGACAAGTATAATTATAATTTTAATTTTTTGTAAAAAATATATAAATAATGTAGATTTATATTGACTTTATATTAGTAAAATATGATGATGTTGAACCATAAATAATAAAAATTTATTGATATTACTTAATAATAATTATTTTTAATGTAGATCACTTACAACCTTCAAATATTTATCAAACCATGAAAATTAATTAAAATAAATATAGTTTCAATCAGTGTGTTCTTATCAAAATAATGTTAATTTTAAAAACGGAAAAACAAATATACATCTTCAATTTGTCTTTTCATAAATGCATGTATAATCATATGATTATCGTCGACATCGTTATCAAGAATTGGGTGTCCTGCATTCGTATAAAAATTATTATTATGTTAGTAATAACACTAATAATATAAATCTATATATCCTTACTAATATTATAAAATAATTTGTTTATATGTATATGTTTATCCTCTTTCACGCAAAATACTAAAAAATTTTTAATGAAACTTACAGTAATGTATATAGATCAAATAAATAATATACTATAATTTATAAAGATATTGTGTGAATTGTCCAAAATATAACGATGAATGGATGAAACGGATGGATGTATGGATGTTTGTTCCTCTTTCACGCAAAAACTACTAAACGGATTTTAATGAAACTTTACAGTAATGTAGCTTATAGATCAGAATAACACATAGGCTATAATTTATAAAGATATTGTGTGAATTGTCCAAAATATAACGATAAATGTCATTTAAGTCTGAAAAAATTCTGCAATGTTTCAAATGTAAATAAAAACATTAGTGCTACATGTATATAATGTATTGAAAATATTTATCTTAAATAGTTAAAAAATTTACACCATATATATCTATCTTTATGAGTAAGCCATTATTGTCAAAATAGTGAACCATAATATCAATAAAAATTGATAATTTATTAATAATTTGGTAGTAATAAATGGATCCTTATCAAAATGAATACTTTTATCGCTTTTGGTATTTAAAGGAGATAAATTTGTCCTTAAATACATCATTTGGACAAATATTTAATATTACGACGATGACAAAATATAATGGTATTGTAATAATAATACGAATTATTTTGTTTTTAATCAGCAAATTATATAAAAATATCAGATAAAGAAATAATTAAAGCGTAAGTCTAATCTTAAAGCTTAATAAAGATCTATGAAAACATAGACTTAACGAGATTACAAGCCGAATAATTGAATATATACAGAGCTGCTCAGAATAATCAGCACAGGATTAAATATATTAGCATCTCGACTGCCAGAAAGAACAGTTGCTCGACGTCAACAGAACGCTGAATATCTGGCATCAAAGCTATGAGACACCAGAACATCAAATTCGACAGCATTAGTATCTAGCATCTATGCTGAGACATGAACATGCTCGACGTAACAACGCTGAATATCTGGCATCTAATGTTAGAATTAAATTTATTGTTCTTAAACTTACATAATACAAAAACAGAATTGAAGAAAATTTATTGTTTAAAGGGCACAAATAGCGACGTCTAATATTAAGAAACAAAATATTTGAGTACGACGAGAACTTGAAATAAGCCACAATCATAAAATAATATGAACAAAAATGTAGATTAATTTCTAAGTGGAAAGAAGAATTTATAAATTCAAAAAATAGCTCTTAAATAGATAGCCAGTTGACTTTAAAGAATTTTCTCTCATAAACAGATGTATCTCGGAAAAACATAATAAAAATACAAATGCTTATATGACATCTTTTGGATAATATTGTTTCTATAATTTTGTATACAATACAAAATAATTAATTATCTTGCTTAACCAATACGCAAAAAAAATTTTTGCATAATTTATTTCATGTATGAAATTAGTTAATAGGCGTTCTGAGTACAGTGAATTTGGATAGAAACATTAAAATACAACAAGTTCTACATAATCACAACATTTTAGTACATGAATTTAAAAATGGCTAAAGATAATATAGCGATAATTACAATTGTAATAATAATCGTGTAATGAACATGAAAGTTCAATGTGACCACAAATGAAATAGTTAGTAGTTAGTAGTGAACAAACTGCTGGGATATCGTTATTCAGCATGATGACCGGCTCACTAGAGTTCCGGAAATAGATTTATGACGCTCTCATAGATAATTTTGAAAGGACAAATACAGTTTTGATATTCAGACAAACCCAGTTACAAACAAATACCAAATAAAAAAGTGTCCTGTAAAGACTTTATGTGTCATATGATGGTATTGCAACGATTTAATTTATTATGATGTAGACTTTTTCTTCAGTTTTTTACATGACAAAGTGGAGAGATTAAGGTTTATTGCCTTGAACAAACAAAACTGCGAGCAGAAAATTATATACATTTACAAGACGCGATAGGAATGATGCGGATTTAATAAAATAAGAAATGTATTCCCGTTTTGACAGGACGAAGTCTGTCGGTCAATTTTAATGAATTAAAAAAATATATATTTTTTATATAATAGTTATAGGTAATGTAAATTTAGAGAGAAAATAAATACGCTATGGCTTTAGACGAGGCAGAAAGCATGTGTATTGAATTAAAATTTTATAATAAATGATGCATTCGTTCATACATATAATTCAGCTGTAATAAAAATACAATTTAGTAATAACATATATATATATATATATATTCGTTATTTAAAATTATATAGATGAGAATCCTGTATATATTATCAACTCTTTGTAATGTAGAAATTAGATTGAAATATGTATATATGAGAATACTGAATGTATTTGAATCCCAAAAATATAATTACAACTAATAATAAAAATTACCATAAATAAAAATTACTAGTTATAGTTATTATTATTCTTATTTTATTACTATTTTATTATTATTATTATTATATTATAAAATTAATTTTAATTAACTTAAAATTTATCTATCATATTATGATTAATAATCATAGTAATATTAATAATTTAATACTAATTCACTTAATTCCTTTAATGTTTTCATAGCATGAAAATTAATCATATAAAATTCCAAACATACTGTTTATTTCAAAATGTTAATAAATTGATTAGTGATAAAAATTATAATTCTCGATTTTATGAATGTGTAAAAAGTAGTGCATTATCATAACATATATAATATTGTACAATTTAATTATTGATAAAATGATATAAATATTTTTCTTTTATTTGGTAAGAATGAATAAATAATAGATTTATATTGTTGATTTGTTTATATTAACAACTCTCAATAACATTAGACTATATAACACTGCATTTACAATAATATTTTACATAAATAAATGTACTAAAGACAATAAACAATATACAGTACATATTCCAGTAGATACTAAGGAATTTGTATGTTTACTTAGCTTGCATTTGAACTCACTGACGAAATACTAATGATGATGAGTGTGTTTAACAGTATATATATAGATGATACTGGATCTTTTTGAATATTTATTAATTTACATTAATCCGATAATCCCAGAATGTCTTCCAATAAATGCATCAGCAAATAATGCAATAAACATCACAAATAGAATATAGTAGATGAGAAATATGTAATACATTATCAACTTTAATGTATGATATATATATATATATATATATATATATATATATATATATATATAAAATATATATATAAATATATATAATATATATAATTATATATCCCTCAATTACTAAGTAATTAGTACTAGATGATTATGTTATTACTATTATTATTGTTATTATTATTATATAAAATTAATTATTTAATTAACATTAAAATTTATTTATCATATTAATGATTAATAATCATAGTAATATTAATAATTTAAAACTAATTTACTTACTTCCTTTAATGTTTCATAGCATGAAAATTTAATCAAATATGTAAAAATCCAAACATACAGTTTATTTCAAAATGTTAATAAATTGAATTAGTGATAAAAATTATAATACTCGATTTTAGTTTATTATTAATGTGAAAAAGTAGTGCAGTAATCATAACATATTATATTAATGCAATAACAATTATTGAGACAAATGTAAATCGAAGATATTTTTTTTATTTGGTATACAATGAATATAAATAATATAGATTTATATTGAATTAAATAAAAACTATTTTAATAATATTAGATTAAAAACACTGCATTTATGAATAATATTTAAAATAACAATAATACACTAAACACAATAAAGGAATACGTATTTTTAGGGGTGTTTTACTCAGCGTAATCGTGTTTACTCATTGACGGATAACTAATTATGATGAGTGTGTTTTTAGTATATATAGACGACAGTTATCTTTTGAATATTTATTAATTTACATTAATCCGATAATCGCAGAATGTCTTCGGATAAATGCATCAGAAAATAATGCAATAAACATCACAAATATAAAATTGATGCAATAATAACAGACAAATGTAATGTAATTTTATTTTTTGTTAAAATATCATATAAATAAATTAGTTTTATGTTGATTTTATGTTAGTATAAATATGATGACGTTGAATCAAATAATAAAAATGTATTGATATTACTTAATAATAATAATTTTAAATGTCGTTCACTTACCATCTTAAATATTTAAATCATGAAATTAATTCAAAAATATCAATTTACAGCCATAGTGTTTATTTTAAAATATTGATAATTTTGAAAGGGAAAACAAATATACATCTTTATTATATTAATCATAAATGCATGGAAATATAATTATAATAATTATTTAGATTAATAACTATTGAGATAAATGTTGCTAGAAATGTTCGTAGCTATAATTCATAGACGTCGTTATCGAGAATTGGAAGTTGTGCATTCATAAAAATGATTATAATGTTAGTAATAATATGTATGTATATATATTTATTTATATCTGTCTTCATTAATTTTTTATATTATAAAAATATAATTAAAATATTGTAGATGAGAATCATGTAATACATTATCTACTGCTTAATGTAAAATATATATATATATAATATATATCCTCAATACTAATAATTAGTAATTACGGTTTTCATGAATATAATTTACTAGGTTATTGCGTAGGCTAACAATACCTTAAAAATATTGCTGTTCAGGTTCATACAAATTTGCTTCGGATAAGTAGAGATAATGGAAAATGATTAAATTTGATAAATGCTCTATTTTTGGACATGGAACGTTCGCACTTTTTTTAAAAGCTGTAAGATGTAGTATCTAAATTGCAAGATATAGACTTAGTAGTAGCTCTACAGAAGATTAGATGGAGAGAGTCAGGATCAATCGATATTCAAGACACGACAGTATTCTATGGAAAGTGTATCGATCAATGCCATTAAGTTAAATTGATATTCCAACCATAGTAATTACATAAAAATTGATAATTTTGAATAATATATATATTTCTCTTTTCATAAATGCATGAAAAGATAATGAATAATAATTTTTAGATTAATAACAATTGAGACAAATATAGGTAAAAATGTATAAAATACATGTATGATTATCGTCGATATCGTTATCGAGAATTGAATGTGCATTCTATAAAATTCCTAGAAAAATGTTATTGTTATTATTTTATTTTATTGTTATTCTTATATTAAAAATAATTTAATTAAATATTATTAATTGTATTTATGATTAATAATCATAGTAATATTAATAATTTAATACTAATTCATATCGTCCTTTAATGTTTTCATAGCATGAAAATTTAAATAAAATATGTAAATTCCAAAACGCGGTTTATTTCAAAATGTTAATAAAGGATTAGTGATAAAATATAATTTTCGATTTTTGTTTGTTATGAATGTGTGATGAAATAATGCAGTTATCATAACAAATATAATATTAATGCAATAATGATATTGAGCAAATGTAACTCTGATATATCTTTTATTTGGTAAAGAATGAATATAAATAATATAGATTTATATTTGAGATTAAAATAAGTTCTCAATAATATTATATTATATAACACTGCATTTACGAATAATATTTAAAAACAATAATGTAGTAAAGACAATAAACAATATACAGTATTCCAGTAGATACTAAGGAATTTGTAGGGGTGTTTTTTTAGCCTGTACCGTGTGAACTCACTGACGAACTATAATGATGAGTATGTTTTTAACCAGTATATATAGACAAAAGTTGTTCTTTTTGAATAATTATTAATTTACTTTAATCCGATAATCGCAGAATGTCTTCGGATAAATGCATCAGAAAATAATGCAATAAACATCACAAATAAAAAATTGATGCAATAATAACTATGGAGACAAAAATAATTATAATTTTAATTTTTTGTAAAAAATATATAAATAAAGTAGTTTATGTTGACTTTATATTAGTATAATATGATGATGTTGAACCATAAATAAAAATTTATTGATATTACTTAATAATAATAATTTTAATGTCGTTCACTTACAACCTTCAAATATTTATCAAACCATGAAATTAATTAAAATAAATATCAATTTCAATCAGTGTGCTCATATCAAAATTATGATAATTTTAAAAAAGGAAAAACAAATATACATGTTCAATTTCTCTTTTCATAAATGCATGTATAATCATATGATTATCGTCGACATCGTTATCAAGAATTGGGTGTCCTGCATTCGTATAATAATTATTATAATGTTAGTAATAACACTAATACTATATATATATATATTCGTTATTTAAAATAATATAGATGAGAATCCTGTATATATTATCAACTCTTTGTAAAGTAGAAAGTTAGATTGAAATATGTATATATGTATAAGTATACTGTAATGTATTTGAATCCCAAAAAAATATAATTAACAACTAATAATAAAAATTACTAGTTATTGTTATTATTATTCTTATTTTTATTGTTATTACTTTTATTATTATTATTATTATATTATAAAATTAATTATTTAATTAACTTTAAAATTTATCTATCATAATTATGATTAATAATCATAGTAATATTTATAATTTAATACTAATTCACATAATTCCTTTAATGTTTTCATAGCATGAAAATTTAATCAAATATGTAAAATTCCAAACATACTGTTTATTTTAAAATGTTAATAAATTGGATTAGTGATAAAAATTATAATTCTCGATTTTAGTGAATGTGTTAAAAAGTAGTGCAGTTATCATAACATATATAATATTAGTGCAATAATAATTATTGACACAAATGTAATTTGAATATATTTTTCTTTTATTTGGTAAAGAATGAATAGAAATAATACCGATTAATATTGTGGGATTTGTTTATAAATACAACTCTCAATAACATTAGAGTATATAACACTGCATTTACGAAAAATATTTACATAAATATTAATGTACTAAAGACAATAAACAATATACGGTACATATTCCAGTAGATACTAAGGAATTTGTATGGGTGTGTTTTACTTAGTTTGTACCGTGTGAACTCACTGACGAAAATATAATGATGAATAATTTTTAACAGTATATATAGACGACAGTGGTTCTTTTTGAATATTTATTAATTTACATTAATCCGATAATCGCAGAATGTCTTCGGATAAATGCATCAGAAAATAATGCAATAAACATCACAAATATAAAATTGATGCATTAATAACTATGGAGACAAATGTAATAGTAATTTTATTTTTTGTTAAAATATCATATAAATAAAGTAGTTTTATGTTGATCTTATATTAGTATAATATGATAACGTTGCATCACAAATAATAAAAATTTATTGATATTACTTAATAATAATTTAAATGTCGTTCATTACCATCTTCAAATATTTCAAATCATGAAATTAATTCAAATATATCAATTTACAGCCATATTTAATTTTAATAAATATTTGTGAAAAAACAAATATACATCTTTAATAATATTTATCATAAATGGAAATATAATTAATAATAATTATTTATATTAATAACTATTGAGATAAATGTTGCAAATGTTTTGTAGCTATAATTATCATCGACGTCGTTATCGAGAATTGGGAGTTGTGCATTCGTATAAAAATGATTATAATATTAGTGATAATATGTATATATATATTTATATTTATCTCTGTCTTCATGATTTTTATATTATAAAAATATAATTAAAATATTGTAGATTAGAATCATGTAATACATTATCTAATGCTTCTAATGAAAAAAGGTATATATATATATATATATACATAATATATATCCCTTCAAGGTAAGTAATTAGTACTACGTTTGAAACCGGGACCACAATGGTACTCCAGGTTGTTTTAGCTATCAACCCTACCTTGTAAAATATTTGCTGTTCTGGTTCTTACAAATTTGCTTTGGATAAGTAGAGATAATGGAAAAATGATTGGAAATTTGATAAATGCTCTATTTTTTGGAACATGGAACGTTCGCACTTTTCTTAAAGAGCTAATAATGTAGTATCTGAAATTGCAAGATATAGACTTAAAGTAGTAGCTCTACAGAAGATTAGATGGAGAGAGTCATGATTAATCGATATTCAAGACACGACAGTATTCTATGGGAAGTGTAACGATGAAGGCCAATAAATTGGAAATTGATATTCCAACCCAAGTGTAATTAGAAAAAAATTGATAATTTTAAAAGGGGAAAACAAATATACATGTAAATTTCTCTTTTCATAAATGCATGAAAAAATTATGAATAATAATTTTTTAGATTAACAACTATTAAGACAAATGTTGCTAGAAATCGTCGTAGCCATAAATGCATGTATAATCATATGATTATCGTCGACATCGTTATCAAGAATTTGGTGTCGTGCATTCGTATAAAAATTATTATAATGTTAGTAATAACACTAATAATATATATATATATATATATATATATATATATTCGTTAATTAAAATAATATAGATGAGAATACTGTATATATTATCAACTCTTTGTAATGTAGAAAGTTAGATAGAATTATATATATAAGTATAAGAATACTGATAAACATTATTGATACAGTATTTGAATCCCAAAAAAATATAATTAACAACTAATAATAAAAATTACTTGTTATGGTTATTATTATTCTTATTATTATTGTTATTACTATTATTATTGTTATTATTATTATATTATAAAATTAATTATTTAATTATCTTTAAAATTTATTTATCATATTTATGATTAATAATCATAGTAATATTAATAATTTAATACTAATTCACTTACTTGCTTTAATGTTTACATAGCATGAAAATTTAATCAAATATGTAAAATTCCAAACATACAGTTTATTTCAAAATGTTAATAAATTGGATTAGTGATAAAAATTATAATTCTCGATTTTGTTTTATTATAAATGTGAAAAAGTAGTGCAGTTATCATAACAAATATAAAATTAATGCAATAACTATTATTGAGACAAATGTAACTCGAAGATATTTTTCTTTTATTTGGTATACAATGAATATAAATAATAGATTTATATTGGAATTTTTCGAAATAAACAACTTTTAATAATATTAGATTAAATAACACTGCATTTGCGAATAATATTTAAAATAACAATAATACACTAAACACAATAAAAGGTATACGGTATTTTAACAGGGTGTTTTACTCAGTGTATCTCGTGTTTACTCATTGACGGATAACTAATTATGATGAGTGTGTTTCTAGCCAGTATATATAGACGACAGTTGTTCTTTTTGAATATTTATTAATTTACATTAATCCGATAATCGCAGAATGTCTTCGGATAAATGCATCAGAAAATAATGCAATAAACATCACAAATATAAAATTGATGCAATAATAACTATGGAGACAAATGTAATTGTAATTTTATTTTTTGTTAAAATATCATATAAATAAAGTAGTTTTATGTTGATTTTATATTAGTATAATATGATGAAGGTGAATCACAAATAATAAAAATTTATTGATATTATATTAATGATAGTGTTTATTTTAAAATATTGATAATTTTGAAAGGGAAAAAACAAATATACATCTTTAATTATATTTATCATATATGCATGGAATTATAATTAATAATAATTATTTATATTAATAACTATTGAGATAAATGTTGCTAGAAATGTTCGTAGCTATAATTATCATCGACGTCGTTATCGAGAATTGGGAGTTGTGCATTCGTATAAAAATGATTATAATATTAGTAATAATATGTATGTATATATATTTATATTTATATCTGTCTTCATGAATTTTTTATATTATAAAAAATATAATTAAAATATTGTAGATGAGAATCATGTAATACATTATCTACTGCTTCTAATGAAAAAAGGTATATATATATATATATATATACATAATATATATCCCTTCAAGGGGTACTAAGTAATTAGTACTACGGTTTTCGCAAACCCGGGACCACAAACCCTGGTACTCCAGGTTGGGGGTTAAGCGTAGGGCTATCAACCCTACCTTGTAAAATATTTGCTGTTCTGGTTCTTACAAATTTGCTTCGGATAAGTAGAGATAATGGAAAAATGATTGGAAATTTGATAAATGCTCTATTTTTTGGAACATGGAACGTTCGCACTTTTTTAAAGCGGGAGCTGCACAAGGTGTAGTATTTAAAATTGCAAGATATAGATTTAAATTTGTAGCTCTACAGAAGATTAGATGGAGAGAGTCAGGATCAATCTATATTCAAGACACGACAGTATTCTATGGGAAGTGTAACGATCAAGGCCATTAAATTGGAAATTGATATTCCAACCATAGTGTAATTACAAAAAAATTGATAATTTTGAAAGAGGAAAATAAATATGCGTTTTCAGTTTCTCTTTTCATAAATGCATGAAAAAATTATGAATAATAATTTTTTAGATTAACAACTATTGAGACAAATGTTGCTAGAAATCGTCGTAGCCATAAACGCATGTATAATCGATATGATTATCGTCGACATCGTTATCAAGAATTGGATGTCGTGCATTCGTATAAAAATTATTATAATGTTAGTAATAACACTAATAACATATATATATATATATATATATATATGTTAATTAAAATAGTATAGATGAGAATCCTGTATATATTATCAACTCTTTGTAATGTAGAAAGTTTGATAGAAATATGTATAAAAGTATGAGAATACTGATATACATTATTTTTACAGTATTTGAATCCCAAAAAAATATAATTAACAACTAATAATAAAAATTACTTGTTATGGTTATTATTATTATTATTTTTATTGTTATTACTATTATTATTGTTATTATTATTATATTATAAAATTAATTATTTAATTAACATTCAAATTTATTTATCATATTAATGATTAATAATCATAGTAATATTAATAATTTAAAACTAATTCACTTACTTCCTTTAATGTTTTCATAGCATGAAAATTATATCAAATATGTAAAATTCCAAACATACAGTTTATTTCAAAATGTTTATAAATTGATTAGTGATAAAAATTATAATTCTCGATTTTTATTAATTTACGTTAATCCGATAATCGCAGAATGTCTTCGGATTAATGCATCAGAAAATAATGCAATAAACATCACAAATATAAAATTGATGCAATAATAACTATGGAGACAAATGTAATTGTAATTTTATTTTTTGTTAAAATATCATATAAATAAAGTAGTTTTATGTTGATTTTATATTAGTATAATATGATGACGTTGAATCACAAATAATAAAAATTTATTGATATTACTTAATAATAATAATTTTAAATGTCGTTCACTTACCATCTTCAAATATTTCCGAAATCATGGAAATTAATTCAAAAATATCAATTTACAGCCATTGTGTTTATTTTAAAATATTGATAATTTTTAAAGGGAAAAAACAAATATACATCTTTAATTATATTTATCATAAATGCATGGGAATATAATTAATAATAATTATTTAGATTAATAACTATTGAGATAAATGTTGCTAGAAATGTTCGTAGCTATAATTATCATCGACGTCGTTATCGAGAATTGGGAGTTGTGCATTCGTATAAAAATGATTATAATATTAGTAATAATATGTATCTATATATATTTATATTTATATCTGTTTTCATGAATTTTTTATATTATAAAAAATATAAATAAACTATTGTAGATGAGAATCATGTAATACATTATCTACTGCTTCTAATGTAAAAAGATATATATATACATATATAATATATATCCCCTCAATGGGGACTAAGTAATTAGTACTACGGTTTTCGCGAACCCGGGACCACAAGCCCTGGTACTCCAGGTTGGGGGTTAAGCGTAGGGCTAACAACCCTACCTTGTAAAATATTTGCTGTTCAGGTTCTTACAAATTTGCTTCGGATAAGTAGAGATAATGGAAAAATGATTGGAAATTTGATAAATGCTCTATTTTTTGGAACATAGAACGTTCGCACTTTTCTTAAAGCGGGAGCTGCACAAGGTGTAGTATCTGAAATTGCAAGATATAGACTTAAAGTAGTAGCTCTACAGAAGATTAGATGGAGAGAGTCAGGATAAATCGATATTCAAGACACGACAGTATTCTATGGGAAGTGTAACGATCAAGGCCATTAAATTGGAAATTGATATTCCAACCATAGTGTAATTACAAAAAAATTGATAATTTTGAAAGGGGAAGACAAATATGCGTCTTCAGTTCCTCTTTCATAAATGCATGAAAATATAACGAATAAAAATTTTTTGGATTAATAACAATTGAGACAAATATAGGTAAAAATGGCCGTAGCCATATATACATGTATGATTATCGTCGATATCGTTATCGAGAATTGAATGTCGTGCATTCCTATAAAAATTCCTAGAAAAATGTATTATTGTTATCACTATTTCTATTTTTAATGTTATTCTTATATTAAAAAATAATTTAATTAAATTTTATTAATTGTATTTATGATTAATAATCATAGTAATATTAATAATTCAATACTAATTCATATCGTCCTTTAATGTTTTCATAGCACGAAAATTAATAAAATATGTCAAATTCCAAAAACGCGGTTTATTTCAAAATATTAAAAAAGGAGTTTGGTGATAACAAATATAATTTTCGATTTTTGTTTGTTATGAATGTGTGAAGAAATAATGCAGTTATCATAACAAATTTAACATTAATGCAATAATGATAATTGAGGAAATGTAACTCTGATATATCTTTCTTATTTGGTAAAGAATGAATATAAATAATATAGATCTATATTGCGAGACTTTTTAAAATAAGTAACTCTCAATAATATTATATTATATAACACTGCATTTACGAATAATATTTATAAAAACAATAATGTAGTAAAGACAATAAACAATATACGGTACATATTCCAGTAGATACTAAGGAATTTGTAGGGGAGTGTTTTACTCATCGTGTACCGTGTAAAATCACTGACGAACTACTAATGATGATGAGTGTGTTTTTAACCAGTATATATAGACGACAGTTGTTCTTTTTGAATATTTATTAATTTACATTATTCCGATAATCGCAGAATGTCTTCGGATAAATGCATCAGAAAATAATGCAATAAACATCACAAATATAAAATTGATGCAATAATAACTATAGAGACAAATATAATTATAATTTTAATTTTTTGTGAAAAATATATAAATAATGTAGATTTATATTGACTTTATATTAGTAAAATATGATGATGTTGAACCATAAATAATAAAAATTTATTGATATTACTTAATAATAATAATTTTTAATGTAGTTCACTTACAACCTTCAAATATTTTTCAAACAATGAAAATTAATTAAAATAAATATATTTTCAATCAGTGTGTTCTTATCAAAATAATGTTAATTTTAAAAACGGAAAAACAAATATACATCTTCAATTTGTCTTTTCATAAATGCATGTATAATCATATGATTATCGTCGACATCGTTATCAAGAATTGGGTGTCCTGCATTCGTATAAAAATTATTATTATGTTAGTAATAACACTAATAATATATATATATATATATATATATATATTCGTTATTTAAAATAATATAGATGAGAATCCTGTATATATTATCAACTCTTTGTAATGTAGAAAGTTAGATAGAAATATGTATATATGTATAAGAATACTGTAATGTATTTGAATCCCAAAAAAATATAATTAACAACTAATAATAAAAATTACCATAATAATAAAAATTACTAGTTATTGTTATTATTATTCTTATTTTTATTGTTATTACTTTTATTATTATTATTATATTATAAAATTAATTTTTTAATTAACTTTAAAATTTATCTATCATAATTATGGTTAATAATCATAGTAATATTAATAATTTAATACTAATTCACTTAATTCCTTTAATGTTTTCATAGCATGAAAATTTAATCATATATGTAAAATTCCAAACATACTGTTTATTTCAAAATGTTAATAAATTGGATTAGTGATAAAAATTATAATTCTCGATTTTAGTGAATGTGTTAAAAAGTAGTGCAGTTATCATAACATATATAATATTAGTGCAATAATAATTATTGACACAAATGTAATTTAAATATATTTTTCTTTTATTTGGTAAAGAATGAATAGAAATAATACCGATTTATATTGTGGGATTTGTTTATATTAACAACTCTCAATAACATTAGAATATATATCACTGCATTTACGAATAATATTTACATAAATATTAATGTACTAAAGACAATAAACAATATACAGTACATATTCCAGTAGATACTAAGGAATTTGTAGGGGTGTGTTTTACTTAGCTTGTACCGTGTGAACTCACTGACGAAATACTAATGATGATGAGTGTGTTTTTAACCAGTATATATAGACGACAGTGGTTCTTCTTGAATATTTATTAATTTACATTAATCCGATAATCGCAGAATGTCTTCGGATAAATGCATCAGAAAATAATGCAATAAATATCGCAAATATAAAATTGATGCAATAATAACTATGGAGACAAATGTAATTGTAATTTTATTTTTTGTTAAAATATCATATAAATAAAGTAGTTTTATGTTGATTTTATATTAGTATAATATGATGACGTTGAATCACAAATAATAAAATGTATTGATATTACTTAATAATAATAATTTTAAATGTCGTTCACTTACCATCTTCAAATATTTCCCAAATCATGGAAATTTTTTCAAATATATCAATTTACAGCCATAGTGTTAATTTTAATATATTGATAATTTTGAAAGGGAAAATACAAATATACATCTTTAATTATATTTATCATAAATGCATGGAAATATAATTAATAATAATTATTTAGATTAATAACTATTGAGCTAAATGTTGCTAGAAATGTTCGTAGCTATAATTATCATCGACGTCGTTATCGAGAATTCGGCGTTGTGCATTCGTATAAAAATGATTATAATATTAGTAATAATATGTATGTATATATATTTATATTTATATCTGTCTTCATGAATTTTTTATATTATAAAAAATATAATTAAAATATTGTAGATGGGAATCATGTAATACATTATCTACTGCTTCTAATCTAAAAAGGTATATATATATATATAATATATATCCCCTCAAGGGGTACTAAGTAATTAGTACTACGGTTTTCGCGAACCCGGGACCCCTAGCCCTGGTACTCCAGGTTGGGGGTTAAGCGTAGGGCTAACAACCCTACCTTGTAAAATATTTGCGGTTCAGGTTCTTACAAATTTGCTTCGGATAAGTAGAGATAATGGAAAAATGATTGGAAATTTGATAAATGCTCTATTTTTTGTATCATGGAACGTTCGCACTTTTTTTAAAGCGGGAGCTGCACAAGGTGTAGTATCTGAAATTGCAAGATATAGACATAAAGTAGTAGCTCTACCGAAGATTAGATGGAGAGAGTCTGGATTAATCGATATTCAAGACACGACAGTATTCTATGGGAATTGTAACGATCAAGGCCATTAAATTGGAAATTAATATTCCAACCCTAGTGTAATTACAAAAAAATTGATAATTTTGAAAGTGGAAAACAAATATACATGTAAATTTCTCTTTTCATAAATGCATGAAAAAATTATGAATAATAATTTTTTAGATTAACAGCTATTAAGACAAATGTTGCTAGAAATCGTCGTAGCCATAAACGCATGTATAATCATATGATTATCGTCGACATCGTTATCAAGAATTGGGTGTCACGCATTCGTATAAAAATTATTATAATGTTAGTAATAACACTAATAATATATATATATATATATATATTCGTTAATTAAAATAATATAGATGAGAATCCTGTATATATTATCAACTCTTTGTAATGTAGAAAGTTAGATAGAAATATGTATATAAGTATAAGAATACTGATATACATTATTTATATAGTATTAGAATCCCAAAAAAATATAATTAACAACTAATAATAAAAATTACTTGTTATGGTTATTATTATTCTTATTTTTATTGTTATTACTATTATTATTGTTATTATTATTATATTATAAAATTAATTATTTAATTAACATTAAAATTTATTTATCATATTTATGTTTAATAATCATAGTAATATTAATAATTTAAAACTAATTCACTTACTTCCTTTAATGTTTTCATAGCATGAAAATTTATTCAAATATGTAAAAATCCAAACATACAGTTTATTTCAAAATTTTAATAAATTGGATTAGTGATAAAAATTATAATTCTCGATTTTATTTTATTATAAATGTGTGAAAAAGTAGTGCATTTATCATAACAAATATAATATTAATGCAATAATAATTATTGAGACAAATGTAACTCGAAGATATTTTTCTTTTATTTGGTATACAATGAATATAAATAATATAGATTTATATCCCCGAATTTTTCGAAATAAACAACTTTTAATAATATTAGATTAAATAACACTGCATTTGCGAATAATATTTAAAATAACAATAATGCACTAAACACAATAAAAGGTAAACGGTATTTTTAGCAGGGTGTTTTACTCAGCGTATCTCGTGTTTACTCATTGACGGATAACTAATTATGATGAGTGTGTTTCTAGCCAGTATATATAGACGACAGTTGTTCTTTTTGAATATTTATTAATTTACATTAATCCGATAATCGCAGAATGTCTTCGGATAAATGCATCAGAAAATAATGCAATAAACATCAAAAATATAAAATTGATGCAATAATAACTATGGAGACAAATGTATTTGTCAGTTCGTGTCTGACCACCGATCGTGAAACACGTACATTGCGTATACCGTATTTATAGGCTTACGATAGCACAAGTACAACGTTCATCCGGTTTTCAGGTAATATGAATATTTAGATAACAGTCACACAAGCACTAATGCCATTATTCAACATGGATAATGAGCTTGCAGGCTTATCGCCCTCATTAAATTCTCAATCAAACCCAGATTTAAACGTACATCTAATTAACAATAACCAAAAGTCCAATTACGAAAAAACACAATCACCTATTATACTACCAACACAAAATAAACCAAATAGCAAATCCGACAACCAAACTGAAAATTTCCATTACACCAGTCAAAACAATATAAACATCAACGCCACCAACCCAAAAAGTTTTGCTGAAACAACAGCAAACAAGTACATTCCCAAAATGAACCAAGCCATAGTGCTAACAGCAATAGAAGGAATAAAACAAATCGACTACTTAACAGCTATTAGCCAATACACTGCACCCTCTAATATTATTGCCGCCTCGCGCATATCCAACAACCGTTTTTGCATATTTCTTAACAATCGAAACACCGCCGACGAATTAGTAAAAAACCACAATAAAATATATATCAACGAAAATGAAATCACCGTACGGAAGTTAATCAACCCATCAAAAAAAATAACACTCTCAAATGTATACCCAATTATACCAGACCAATCCATAATAAACGCATTTCATGATTTAGGAATTAGAACCACATCTACAATTTTCTCGTTAAAATCAACCGCATCCTCAGATATATTTGCACACGTAAAAAGCTTCAGAAGACAATTATACATTAACCCAGAAGACATAGACAAAATACCCGATTCATTATTAATTAAACAAGAAGACACTTCTTTCCGTATATTCATAACGGACGACTCACTTACATGCTTTATTTGTAAACAAATTGGTCATATCTCATCTACCTGCAAATACAACATAAAAAACGATACAGAAACAAACAATTCACATCAATTAAGTTCCTCCCTAAATCATTTAAATGCCCAACAAAACACAAAAGTACTTACAGATAAAAACATTACCATAGAAGATAACAGCGAACCATTAATTAACGATGTTCAAGAACCTCGTCATAGTGATTATACAAATAAAAAATCAGAATCCTACAAACGACCAGCATCAGTATCAACTAGTACGTCCTCCCCCCAGTCACCCGTTCATAAAATACCAATTGATCCACTTCCATCCAAGTCTGATATAAAAGCAAAAAGCAACATCAAAAACAAAGCAATAAAAACAAAGAGTAAGAAACCGGACTACATCAGACTCATCATCTATAACCATTCTCGACGGTCTAGACGAACAACTAGAACCTTGCTATGAATGTCTAATGCAAAATCCTAGTACATCCATCAGTTTCAAATCCCTGAAATATATAATTGAAAATTTTTCCAATAAAAACATAAAAATACACGACTTATGTAATCAAGTCGGAACGAACGTCTCAGAACTTTTCGACATACTAGAAAATATACACCCCACGCTAACTAACCGCAGTATCAAGATTAAAGTAAAAAGTTGTCAAATTTACTTTTCCAATTGCTTCCAACCGAAGACATCACCCTGAACAGGAAATATAAATCATAACACTAAAAATCTTTCCTACAATGAACAAAAAAGCATAAAAATACTGCAATGGAACCTAAACGGGTTCTTCAAAAACTTGATGAACTGAAACTATTAATATCCGAACATGATCCTGAAATAATTTGTCTACAAGAAACTAACTTTAATAACCTTAACATAGGAAAACTTAAAAATTACAATGAATACTTCATTAACAGAATAGATTGCCTACGTGATAGCGGAGGTGCAGCAATATATATAAAAAAAGATTACCCAAGCAAAGTAACAAACATAACCTCGAGTTTGGAAGTCATAGCAGCCAAAGTTAAACTCAATGATCTTGAGTTAAACATATGCAATATTTATCTCCCTAATCAACACAAATTCACCAAAAAGGACATTGAAAACATAATAAAACAAATCTCTAGACCTTTCATAATAACAGGTGACTTTAACAGCCACAATTATATATGGGGTTCCAGAAAAACCGACAACAGAGGAAAAGAAATAGAAAAAATATTAGACGACGAAAACCTTACACTACTAAATAATCTGGAACCTACTCGAATTAACCCATCAAATGGGAAATTCTCCAACATTGATCTAACGTTCGCCAATACTAACCTTTCCCAACGCCTGGAGTGGAACGTTCTGCCCATTATCACCAGCAGTGACCACTTCCCTATCATGGTCCAAATTACCCCCAGATATAACGATGCAACTCACAACATGGAAAGATGGAATCTAAAAAAACCAAATTGGTCCCTCTTCTCGGAAACATTAGAAATAGAAATGTCTAAAATCAAAAACATCGAAACATTAAATGTAAATCAGTTAACAGAAGTTCTTACAAAACACACAGTAAAAATAGGTGAATTAACAATTGGCAAAACAAAAACAAAAAATAAAAAACCCAGGGTACCTTGGTGGAACCTTGACATAAAAAAGGTCCTTATTGAAAAAAAGGAAGCGCTAAAAATTTATAAAAGATCCAAAAACCAAAATGACTTTATAAACCTCAAAAAAATTAGAGCCAAATCAAAATATTTAATAAAAACAAGCAAAAAATTATCATGGGAAAAATTTACTAGCAGTATTAATGATAAGGTAGATAGCAAATTAATTTGGAATAAAATTAAATCCCTTAAAGGTCTAAGTAGAAATAATAAAATTAACTTATTCGACAAAAATACAAATGAACTTATAAGCAACCCAGAACAAATATCAAACGAACTAGGGGAATATTTTTACAACAACAGCAGTAACCAAAATTATACCACTCAATTTAAAATATTTAAACAACAATGCGAAAAAGAAAAGATTAAAAACACAGCAGATGAAAATCACAACGATCAAATCCAAATGAACCACCCTATAACCTCACAAGAGATAAGCCATTTCATAAATAAAAGCAAAAGTAAAAGTCCTGGACCAGACCAAATACCCTATGAATTCATTTTAATTTTGGAAAAATAACACTCGGAATACTATCAACACTATACAACAAAATTCTATGTGAAGGAATTTGGCCAGAAACTTGGAAAAATGGATTAGTAATTCCAATCCCAAAACCCGGAAAAAACAAATTTAATACTGAAGGATATAGACCAATTACACTACTTAATACGATGTGCAAACTACTTGAAAAAATCATAAACTACAGACTTAATTGGTTACTGGAAAAAAATTGTTTCTTCTCGTCTCAACAAAATGGATTTAGAAAACACCGTTGCACAATTGATAACCTTATTGAAATCAAAGAAGAAATTACTCAGACATTCAATAATAAACAAATCATGGGATTAATAAATCTCGATATTGCCAAAGCTTATGACTGCACCTGGAGACACAACATTCTAATCAAATTAAACACAATAATAAGTAAAGGAAACTTTCTAAACTTAATCACCAACTTTTAGAAAACCGTACATTTAGGGTTAGAGCAAACAATCACTTATCCACCAAGTTTACACAAGAAAATGGAGTTCCTCAAGGATCGGCACTTTCAGTTACACTTTTCCTAATAGCAATCAATGACATTACGAAAAATTGTTTACCCCCGGTTAAATGTAATCTATACGCAGACGACTTCAACATCTGGTGTAGAAGTAATAAGAGCACCGTCCAAAGCCAGCTACAAATAACCACTAATAATCTGGAAAAATGGTCAAAGAAAACCGGTTTTCGCTTTTCCCCCGAAAAATCAAGCTGTACCATTTTCACAAAAAGAAGAAAAGTTGGCGAACTTCAAATAACTATAGACAAAATCATAGTAAACAAAACAAACACACCGAAAAATGCTTGGCGTCATATTTGACAGACAACTAACGTGGACACCTTACATAAAATATTTAAAAACAAATACCACTAATGCAACAAGTATAATAAAATTACTATCTCATACTTCGTGGGGAGGAAACATAAATACCTTAATAAAAATACATAAGGCATTGGTTCAATCCAAAATGAATTACGGTGCAATATTGTATAAAACAGCAGCTAATTCCAAATTAAACTGGTTAGATAGCGTTAATAATAGTGGATTGAGATTGGCAATTGGAGCATTCCAGCAGCCCAGTTCTAAGCATTTATAACTTAGCTGGGAACCAACACCCGATATAAAAAGGATAGAATTACACCTTGAATACACAGTGAGAAGCGCCAAATCTAACAACACCATACACGAAAAAAACAATAATGATTTCAAAAAACTAATTAAAGAAAATAAAATTAATCTATCCCAAATTATCACCAATGAACTAAACACCAAACCTCCATGGACTAGAAAATACCAAATTATTACAAAACTCACTTCATTATCCAAACAACAAACACCGCACAATATATATAGAAACCATTTAAATAGCATAATTGAAAACTTCAAAGACTACCAAGAAGTATATACAGACGGATCTAAAACAGACAAAGGAGTTGGACTGTCCATAATATTCCCACAAAAAAAAATATTGTACAAATTATCGCCCAACTGTTCCATATTTACAGCGGAAGCGATGGCTATCCTAAAGGCTATTGAGATCATCACTCAAGAAGTACACTCAAAGTTCATCATTTTTAGTGACTCACTAAGCACTATAAAAAGCATTCAAAACCAATTCGATACCGGGGACATTGCAACAAAAATTCAAAACAAATTAAACAAAGCATATGAACAAGGTAAACAAATAACTATCATGTGGGTACCCGGACATGCAGGAATAAGAGGAAACGAAATAGCGGACGAACAAGCCTTACTCGCGATAAATAACACCGACACACCTTTAATAGAACAAATATCATATGACGATACAAAAAAATATATTAAGAAAATCATCAATGATAAATGGCATAAAATCTGGACCAAACAAAATACCAAACTAAATGAAATTAAAGGTGATACATTCAAATGGCATAACCCCTTCCTCAATAGAAAAGAAGAAACAATAATTAATAGGCTACGGATAGGACACACCAGACTCACTCACAGTTTTCTTATGGCCAAAGAGGACCCCCCAATTTGCCCAACATGTGGAACAAATCTCACTGTCAAACACATCATATCCGACTGCCTTAATTACAAACAAGAAAGGATCAATCATGGGATTTCCCACAACCTCGATGCAGCCCTTGGGCCCAATCACCAGATCAATTCAGAGCTAATCAATTTCCTGAAGAAAACCAATATATATAATCAAATTTAAAGTAAATTATCATTTAATGTATATACTTTTATTAAATTATAAAAATTCAATGTATTATTACACATTTAAGTAAATAGTATCTAAACAAATTAAATGTCAAAATTATAATAACTAATGGCCATTGTTGCCGAAGTTGTAACAGATCAATAAAAAAAAAAAAAAAAAAAAAAAAAAAATATTGAAATATTAGATTGTAAAAATATTTTTTTTTATTTATCTTATTCCATATGTTTACTTGAAAATAGTGTATAATTCTCAAACGGATCGAAAATAACGATTACTCGACACGAACGATCAGTATTTGTAGATATCATTTTTTTTCCTCCCTGAAAATAGCATCTCTGCGTAAAATACGAGTACATACACATATTATAATAATGCGGACGTGAAATATCTACGGCCTATTTTAAAAATAAATTATTATAAAAATAAAAGGAAATAAACTACAGCTGCAACAACCGGTTGGTTTTGAAAGAAATAGTAGCTCGTAGGAAGTGACGGTTACGCACTGCCAATTTCAAGAGTGCCGTAGGTATACCACCTTTAGAAAGAAAAAAAAAACGTTATATTTTTTTATTCGTAATAATTTCAAATTTGTTTCACGAAGTCGTTCCAGAGACTTTCTCGAATGTCATCACACGAATTTCATTTGCTACATATTTCTTCTATTAGTGGATAACGTCCGACAAGGATAGCAGACGATTTTACTCTTTTTTTTTTCTTGACGTAAAACTATTAACGCTCTGAGAATTAACGATTGAATAAGTAATAGTTAAAACGAACTTATTTGCCCTCGCATCGACGTCAATTTGCCGTAGTCGTTTTGGATTGAACTAGCATTGCTATTATTTATTGTTTTTTTTTTTTTTTTATCTTCGCCCGTTATATACTGAATGCGATACATTTATTTTATATTCACTTTCGAAACGAACAATTTACGTGTGTAGGTGTGAACGCGTTCTGTGTATTCAGACATCTTATTGATAATCGCACGTCAATAAATCGATATATTTTGGTTTTGTTTTCGTCGAATTCCACAAATGTTGAAGAAGAAGAAAAAGTGAATTTTTATATTTTTTGAAACAAATGCTCGTGTTTGTTAAACCTTTGAACATAACCCTCTCAAAAGTCATCCGGTATAGGTGAATAGTTACGTAGGCGTGTAGAAAATAACCTACAAGCCTTCTATTAACAATACACTCGCGATACCGTTATTTATTAATTTATTATTTGTAATTTTAATAAACTTAATTCCTTTTTTTTTTTTAAAAAAAAACGCGTCTGTGTGTTATTCAATAATTTTATATTTCAATTTGTTTCGCGTTAAACGTAATTCTCCCGTTTCGAAACATTAACGATAAATGCAACGCCAAGAAAGAGACAAGCGATTTCAGATTGTATAAAAGAATTTATTTTTATAAATAATTGATTAAATTTTTTTTCCAAATACAAATATCGATTCACGTCAATAGTAACTTGATTGTTATATTTGAATTTCCTGCAATCATATCTTTGACTCGGTTTAAGAAAAAAAAATGGTTATTTTAATTCTAGTAATTCAAAAAAATATATATATATTATAACTGCATCGCACTAGGAATATTTTATACACCAGCAGTACATTTATTGTATAGACACTCGGTTTATTATAAATTACAACGATACGCTTTAATTTGGATTCAATACTTTAAAAAAAAAAAAGAAAAAAGCGTCGTCAAAAAATTACCAATCTCTCCGGTCGTTAAAGTCTTTAAAGAAACTCGACGACACGCATATTATTGTTGTAAGTTTATAATAATATATTTATTCATACGTGTATAAGTAAACGTTTTTAATTTACCAATACGAAAGTATAACGTTCACGATCAATTATAAAATTCATTGTTTCGCATATATAGGAAAATTGTCAACGTTTTAAACGTACACATAATAAGTAATAACACATATAAATTCGCAATTGACCTTCGAATCGATTTTCCATACATGCCATTAATGTGTGTAATTATTTACACTGCGCGATTTTTTTTTTCTTTTAAGAAATATTTCACACGTTTCGCTATATGCATATTTATTTTTTTCCCCCGTTATTTTAACCTCGGAATTTCTTCTTTAACCGCGCCCGAATCTTTGAAATTCTTAAAACGGCACATTATGATTTCGTTTTTATAAACTCTCAATTTTTAACGGAAATGCACAAACGTTTCAATCTACTTTTGAGCTACGGCGATTTTAGACGGTTTTGCAAATGGCCTATGAATAATCTATAAACGGTTTCGTAACGAGTGGAAAAACGTCAAAATGAAAAAATAAAAAAAAAATCCGTTTAAACGGACATTGGATAATTGGTCGTGAGAAAAAATAAATAAATATATCGTTTTGTATAATATGCGGCAGCAACGTGTTATATTATTATAATATATTAATATTCGTGAATTTCAACAAAAAAAACCATTTTATTTAAAACTGTCCGTTATACGCGCGGTCCGTGTGTACAATGCAAGTGTAACGAGGTCACGCGACTGTCCATGACGTTGCTCAGGTTCTTTTTTTTTGTAATATATTATTATAACACGAGTATATGCCGTAGTGCGAATTTCATTTCTCAGCTCATTTTTTTTGTTGGCCCTTATCCGTTTTGTCACGTGTCCGTATCGCACATCATATCATCCGTTGCCACGATTACTGCGTTGCACACGGACCTCCGAATCCAGCACAATGTCATATAATCGTTTCGAATACGGAACGCGCGCACATTTCTCATAACGTTTTTTTTTCTTCTCAAACGACTTGTAGAAAAAAAAAGGGACGTAAAAATAGTTTTTCTGGCCTCCGATCTCATACTGTCGGCGATTTTTTTTTTTTTTTACCAGATTATTGATGACGGAGTGTGGAATAACGAGTGCGCACAACGGAGTCGAACATTTTTACCTTACGCGCTTGGAATTGCGCGTAGAATTTTTTTTCGAAAATATATTGTTTTCCGATGGTCCGAAAAATATAAGACATTTAGAAAAGACAAAAAAAAAAAATTGTAAAACAATAATATTTCGTTGTAATACGTAAAAGCGTGTGTGTGTGTGTGTATAGAGAAAAAAACGGATCAGACGTCTGCGTAAGAATGGGAACGCGCCGCGGGCCGGAGTATCAAAACGTTTTTTTTTAAAGACAAAGCGTACAGACAGAGATTACACCGACCTTGAACGATCGTTCTAACAGAACAAAAAAATGAATTATAAAAACGTTTACGTTGGCAGCGCAAATACGCGTAGTACTTTATTGTTTTGTGTTTTTAAATCGTCATTTTCTTAAACCGTTAAAAAAATATTAACGAAAACTAATTACGAAAACGGATTTTAAACATGCGCGATTTTGGCTGATTGGCTTATTATCGATAAGACTTATACTTCCTTCTACGAAGTTAACACGAAAATTCGTGGACAAGTGAGTCGAATTAAAGTATCAACTCGAGTTTTTAAGTCACGACGTAACGCGTCAAGACTTTTAACGTCCGTTGTAGAAACGAAAAACGAAAATTTCGATTTTACGAATTATTTTTGTGGAACAAACAATATGCGTGAATAATAATAATATAAAAAAAAAAAAAAGTGTTATTATAATATTATATGTTTGTGTGTTCGTAAACGCGAAAACAATTGAAATAATATTTAAGTATTACGACGTACGCGTGTGCGCGTGTGAGAAAAATTATTGTGAAACACGCGATGGTCTCCGCGGCGAGCACAGACACGTATTAAATTACATATGTCTATATTTCTGTTTCTTTTTACCAAAACAACAATGTTTTATATGATAAAAAAAAAATGTGGGAAAAGTTACGCGTTTGGATAATATTATATTCCGGTATATAGGCCGCAATAATTTGAGGCGTAATGAAGTGTATAAAGACAGAACGTGAAATTCGAAACCCGCGCAGTCGAAGGAAGAGTCGTCTTGTACAGGTCGCGTCGATAATAATTTATAGTCAATAATAATATGTATTCATTGGTATATAATTACGTTGCGAATAAAACTCGAAAGAATGATCGTCGATGATTATTATTATTATTATTTCTTTGTGTACACGAAAGCGTGTTCCGTGTTATTTTCAAAATACAACAAATTTGTATGAGAATTTCGCACATGATTCAGAGATGTTTTTTATTCGTTCGTTTTTAAAAATTCACCTATATATAAATCATCGAAAATCAACGAATGTACTCAGATAAAGGAAAAAAAAACGTACCTACGTTAATATAATTTATTGTTATATCGCCGCACAATCACAAAACATCATGAAACACACCGTACGTTTATTCACTCGGAATATATTATAATACCTATTTGTCACTATTATTATTAATATTATGAATGCACGTGAATATCATTGATATCGGTGTGAAAAAATTTTTTTTTCACAAATATAATTTGAAACCAGTTATCGCCGCCATTTGATTTCGCTCGATATATTTAGATACAAAATAAAAATCCCAGTTATGCGTATATAGTGCATACGTCACTCATTGAGTGATAATTCATTATTCGTTGAGCGTATTTATATAAAAATTATATTTCCAAAACGGTTCGGAATTATTAAAATAATTTTTTTTTTTTTAAAAGATTTAAGAGATTTTATGTCTAAAATCTATACACATTAATGTCGATTACGAGAAACTCGAATATCGAGATAAATCATATACGTATATGGGACTCGGTTACAGGAAAGAGGCTCCATCGTCACAAATACGCCACTGATCTTCACCACTACTCTTTTGATCACTGAATAATTAATATATCGCGTGTTATAAACACTGCAGACTACACATTTTTCTCACCCGTTTTTTATTTTATACGGCGACTTTAACGCACTTTAATACATTCGATACATAGTAAAATCAATTTTAAACTTTTTCGTGCCTGACGTTTATTCCATTGAAAATACTTAATTGTACGCCGCCAAAAAATATAGCAAAAAAAAAAAGTGTGTTTTCGACATTAAAACGTATAAATCCGTTTCCGTGTGAACAGAAAATCGACCGAATTTACAGTTGTATCTTTTTAATTTAACGTAAATTATATAATAACAAATACATAATTCAAAAGTTATGTAAAAATAAATTCAATTAATATTCGCAATGAATTCCCACGCAGTATAAACAAATTAAAAAATCACGCGTAAAACGAATTTTCGTAACGATCAAAACGTTAACGTATATACATAAGAAACCGAGAAACGAAATCGAGTAAAAGAAAATTAGAGTGTTTTTTTTTTTGTACCAAAGACGTCGAAAAAAAACAAAATCGATATACCCGTGTGTATTACGTATATAATACGCGTTTTTCAATAAAAATTTGGCAAAATATTATTAACACGACGAATATCCATCACAAATATCGCGTGTAAACACTACTTTATTGAATTTGAAAACAATTTAAAAAAACAATCGTCGTCATCAAAAAAAAAAAAAAACGATTCTGAGCAACGTTACAGTACAATTTAATGACACATTACGCTATATAAGGTTACATTTTGGGCACTTAAAAATTACAAAACTCGCCCATTTCCAAAACGAATGCGTCGACGACAATCATTTCAACGGTCGATTTGCAATTTTTCGATTGTTTTTCAATTACGAAATTAATGGGCAAAATGTCGAAAAATGGTGTTTTAAATAAGGGTTGAAAAATAATTATTTACTATCGCAACGCTTTCGGTGAAAACCATCCGGAAAATTGTCCGCAGACAGAATAAAAACATACGAATAAATAAAACACGTCGTTGTAAGAAGAAAAAAAAACCTATATACATTTTTTTTTCGTTTCAATCGTAGCCTGAATTTACGAGTAAATTTTCACTCAACGAATTTAACGAATTCCGTGATTTCTTTGGTTTTTTTTTTACTTAGATACATAGCGACTTAAATAGTTTCCAAAAACGAATGAAATTAAATACAACAAAACGTATAACGGTCCGACGAATGTGAAAGTTTTGCCGTTCGCCGTAATGGACAATATATATATATATTTAGGAAGTCGTTTTTAACCAGTTTTGTCGTCAAACGGTTTATGCCATTGTTTTTATTTATACGCGTAAAAAGAAATATAGCAAAATAAAAAAAAAAAATGAACACGCATAAACCACTCTTGTCTGTGCACGAGTCGCGCACCGTGTAAACGATACTTCAATATACGCTCGTATGTACGTGTAACTAAATTGAAAATCAAAACGAGAATTAAACGAAATTTATTATTAATTATTCGCTCGTATTATTCAAAATGGCGCGGGGGAATAAAATATTATAAATTAATCGCAATTTATATAAAATATTTTCTATTTCCAAAATATTTTGCGAGTTTTAAAATATAAACATTACACCACACACTACGCGATAAAGATTTTTTTTTTTTTAATTCCGTTATTTCTAAATATTATTGGAAATCAAAACAAATGTGTACCTCTTTCCATTCTTTAAAAGCATCGTGTAGTTTGGAAACGGCCGCAATTTATAAAGTTTACTCTTATGAGGAATTCGATTGGTATACGAAATTAATTTCGTCTCATCGTCATGAACACGTGACAACAGAAATTGATTGATGTAAAAAGAAAAAATAATAATAATAATCACTAACAAGTGATTAGTCGCGGCAATTTTCCATTTATAATTGTTTAATAATAATTAATTAATTAATCATTTTTCTATGGCTCCTTTAGTAATTATGGACGAGTAGTTATCGCCGAGACGAAATTGATCGAATTAACTTATGATATTAAACGTTTATCAACGAACAAAAATACGGTATTAAATATTGCGTTTTCGATAAGTGCAAAAAAAAATTTAATAATTCCAGCAAATATTTTTATAAATATAAAAAATATCGTCCAGGCCTTGTTCGAAATTATCAAAATTAAAATAACCATCGCTAACGAGTCAAACGAGTACTTAAATACGTTTTTAATTCTCAGATTCTGTGTATATATATATATATCATTGCTGTTATATACTGCGAGAAAAAGAAAAAGAATATCGTGTAATATAATATAAATATATTAAAGTTTATGATCCACGGATTTGACTAACCTATTGCGTAGACAGAGTAATACAAAGATATGGATTTTATTAGGAATTTAAGAAAAAAAATTTTTGGAATTTTTTTAGGACCAAATTATTATTGTATCGATAATCCGTAGTTTTAGATAAAATCGACATGAAGTGAATAACATTTTAAACAACTAAAAAAGACACAAAAATGTCTCGGTTCGCATCTGGGCCGAGGCTAATAGTAATAATAAATTAATTAATTTGTACTGGACACAACCAGTAGATTTTATATTCTTCAATCAATGATAATAATTATACACGTTTGGGTTTGTTGACATTCCGCGAAACATATGTTATCGTTTTTCAAAATTATCCTACGTTTTCGACGAACGTTAAAAAAAAAAAAATTTTTTTTAACTAACGACGCGATTAATAATAATAAAAATATTTTTGCAAGCGAGTTGTAAACGATTTTATGCTCGTGAACTTGTCATTGTGTTATATTAGTTACTCGGTTCTAAATTCGATTTCATTCAATGAATTCCTTCGTGGCGAATTGCGTGAAACAAACAACGTTTCGATCGTGTAAAAAAAACTGTATGCGTCTACAGTGCGTAACCCATAACGTAATCAGCTTACAATACTGTGACAACATACACGTTATTCTTTTTTTTAACGAACGGTAAAACTATTCATTTACGATTTTCGACATTTGCCGCGGTCGAAATCGTATCGAAATTGTCGATTATATAATTTTTTATTATAATTTAAAGGCGAAAAAAAAAGAAAAGAATTTTTCCGAAAAAGTGTAACAGTTTCGGGATGGGAAAAGAAAACAGTCGATTAATAGCTCCGGGCCACGTTGTCTCGGATTGCTGGGACGGGCACTTGAGTGTCGAGCGAGAGACTTGTGGTGCTGTGATCGTTATAAGAACCGCGCAAGTATCGAAAGAAAGAAGTTCGCATTTCGCCCAAGAGAGAATGCTAAACATCCCCGCGGAAAAAGAAAAATGAAAACCAATGTTCTTGAATTTGAAACAGTTTTTGTGAGAATATCTTTTGCTGATTGCACTACGAAACGGGGTGAATTCAATGACAAGTGTTTTCCGATGTCTTTTCTCTTTTCTCTCCCGTCCTCGTCCTTTCGAATTCCGTTATTCTTCGCGACGAACCGTTGCGGTAAAACAAAAAGCATTTCTTTTCTTCGTCGACGTGTCCATCACGCGTTTTAAACGTCACATAAGCACTTTTATTTTTCGCACTGCTCCGTTACACTATTAATTGTGGGTGGTTTGTTTCGGCTAGAATAACGTTAAAAAAGAAAAAGATGTCCGCGCACGATGATGGTCGACGGGGAACTTTATTCGTGAGAATAAAAATCGTGAAACCGAAATATATTATTTATAACGCCGTCGAGGCGATAATTAATAATTCTCGCCGTCATTTGTCGATCGAAACGCGAACGCGTATGAAATCGGAAACTTAAAAAAGAGACATATTTTTTTTGTATCAAAACCGACGATCCCACGGGAACGGGAGGGAGTCGTCGAGCGTATTAAATACGCGGGGGCGGGGGAGGGGGGAAATATGTAATAAAATCGTTTTTTTTTTTACCTGTAGTAGCGCGGCGGACGAGCGACGCGAAAACCACTATCGAAACGGCGGCGAACAGTTGTACGTCGAAACGCCGGCGGCGCCGTTTCGGCCGGCCGAACGACAACTCGCGGGGCATATTTTCGTCGTCGCGCCGGCGGTAAGGCGTGAAGAGGAGAACTCGTAACGCGCGAACCGAAAATATTAAAATATAATATAAATACGCGAATAAAAAAAATTTTTGAAAATAAAATGGCGTTTGTTGTACCGGCGGGCCGTTTCCAGCAGACGCTTTCTCGCCCGAACGATCACATAATGGCGCCCGGCCGTGTGTGGTTTACCGCGTTAACCGTTTTTTGCTTTTTCAAGTGTATATAACCACCTGGACTGCGTTGTGCGCGGGCGCGTGCGCGGGCGACGGCGTGCGAACAACGACTGACGACGCACCGGCCGCGGCGACGGCCTCGCGGCCTCCCGCGCGCCGGCTCGTTGCCCGCCGCTCCTAGCCGCCCGGTGTCCGAGCGTAAGAGATAAACACACACACACCTCTACCTCACGGCAGGGGCGTATACAAGGGGAGGGGGATCGCCCCCCCCTAGATACTTGTGTATGTACCTATATCTACTGACAACTAAAATTAATCGAACTAAAACTAAAATGTCATAAAACATTTTTTTATTTATAAAACTTATTATTTTTATATAATTTTTCGATAATAATTCTAAGTTGGCAACAGATTCGACGGGCCGTTTTTCTATTCGCCCCCCACCCCCTAAGGGATGAAGTAAATAGCCTCACGGCCTCACGGAGTGAACTTACCGGCGTAACGGCCGGGCCCGCGACGGGCTAATAAAACGGGTGGCGGCCACGTCCTCCTCCTCCCCCTCCGGCCACCACGTCGCAACGTAATAAATTCTGAACGTGATATTATTTTTTTCAAAAAAAAAGAAAAAACGACGGTTTTTCACAATTCTCACAAACGCGGCGGACGTATTATTTGTTTTCGATATTTTCCCTCGTACGGGGGGGGGGGGAGTTATCGAAATAACTAGTACCGAAAACAAAATTTTTTTCTCTCTCTCGGACGGCCATCGGACGACAATCGATAATATCGATTAATTAATCCGGATCGGTCTTGCGTACGTGCAGACGTGTTACGCGAATACGCTTTATAATAATACAACTGTATTTTGTACGCAATACAAACGCAACGAGAACTCGGTGTTTGGCAACAATTTTTTAACCCGATTCAATTATCGAATTCGCGGGGATATGGTCGGTGATCACGACGACGGTCCAATTCGCGTGTTTAGGAGGCACCATATAGCGACGTTAAGTAACGAACAACTACTAATCCGGCCGTGATAAATGATAATAATACACAATGCGCAGATACGAGAAAACCAAATGTATTGGACAACGACCTAACCGTTAAACATTTAATTCGCGTCGAACGCAATTTCTTCGCCGCCAATATTCATTTATATTACTATTATTATTATTATTATTTTTCTATTCCGTATATATTTTTATTGTTAATAATCATCGAGATTTTCTGCGAGTACGTTCCCGTTCGTTTTCGTAATATTTCACTTTTGTCGCCGTATAGTCTTTTGTCGCTTTATACACGTGTATAACTTGAAAATCTCAAACCGGGAACGAAGTATTCAACGGGTAAACATATGTAACATATACGCAATTATTACAATAATAAAAAAAAGAAGAACGTTTCGGCGATAGTCGTATAATGTTTCCATAAAAACTAGTGTACCTACGTAAATATTTTATTATAATCTTAAAAAAAAAAACCGAATTTTTACGTTTTTAAAAGTTTAAAACACGATTCACTTATAAAACCGAAATGTATTACATTAAAACGAGTTCAAAAATAAATATATATATAAATATATAATAAGTATTGTCGATTTTATGGATTATAATTATAAGTATATTCGTCATTTTACGCGTACAAACGTCGATTTAACAATATAATATATATATTCGTATATATAACGGCCCAGATTCCTTCGAAATGGGTTTTCGATATAATCATTAAACACGAAAACTCGAATGCATAATCTCTATTAACGCGATCATTTTATTTAATAAACCGGATCGAATTGATAAACGCGCGCGCATTATAATTATTATATAAATATAGCGTGCATCATATATATATATATATATATAATATACGCGTCAACTCTCGCATTTGTGCACTAGACGCGTTATTATAATAAATATAAGTCAATTTCACTACAAACTACTGACAATTTATTATAAATGATCTTACAGTTTTCTAATGTTTATACACACTTTGTTAGAAATATATATATATATAATTAGCTGCGTAAATCCGAGTGTTCGAAAGTGTCGGGAAAAATGTGTTGGAAAAGTTTGGAAAAAAATTACATTACCGGATTTGTGTGATATGAACACTGTCGATGAATACCATTGCGCCCGTAACAGCAATCTGTTTTAAATTAACAACGATTTTTCGCGATGAACGCGTGCTCGTGAAGGTGTGAAATGTGAAAAAAGATGATTTTGACATTAGTCACGAATACCACCTGATAGCAAATCGAATTCGGTTATACAATAACTGGATTTAACACTCCGGGGAAAAACTTTTGCTTCGACAAACACGTCGAATTCATTTATCGAAACAACACAGCGATTTCAATTTCAATTGATAAACTGAAGCCACTCAAAACGTCCTCGGCACGCGGTAATTCCCGAATCTTATAAATTTCGAAAACGACAGTTCAGCCGTGGCTACCGTAATTGTTATGACTCGTGAACATCACATCAGAGCGATACGTACAGACATCCGAAAAGACTTGTTGAGAGCGCAGCATTTTCCATAAGAACGTGACGGACGTCGGATGGTGTTTTCGACGGAGTCACATTACCCCGTTATTTCTCTCTTCATTTTTGTCAACACAGAACTTAGATTTTTTTTTTTATAAGGGGAGGAAGGAGGAAACCTAAGTTTTTGACACGTAGAGGAAGCCACTACGCTGCTCTATTCTCTGCAGTTTTGCCCGTTGAAGTCGAGGATGCAAAAAATTAACTATAGTTAAGTTACCAAGTCGATATTAGCTCATTAGTTAGTTGATGCGCCCATCATAGGCAATAACAGTTTTGATCAGCACATTCTCGTTGGAACCGACTTTGGGAATTTATCGCTACACGCGTATTTATACGTTCAATGCAACACAGATATTTATATATATATATATTATAATATCTCGATTAATGTGTGCGGTCACACAACGATTAATACCGGAAAAGCAAAAAAATGTTGGTTTTTTTTTTGCCTCTAGTTGTGTAATATACGACGATATAATAATAATAACAATAATAATAACAATAATAATAATAATAATAATAATAATAATAATAACAATAATAATAGTCGTAGATGGTAATATATATATATTTTCTGATCGAGATCGTTTACGTAATTTTGATCGACGCGTCAAACGTACTTTTTCTTTTTTTAAAACCATTGCAATTATACCATCACGTATTCGTTTTGACAACACGTACATGTATTTAAATCGAAAAGGAAAATGATATAAATATATAGTATTGTGCACGTATATATGTAAATGCGAATACACGCGAAATCGTGAAACGTGCGCTCACTCTCAATATCCCACGACTGCCGCGGCGATTGCGTTATATCGCGGTCGCAACGATACAACAAATATTATTATGATATATATTTACAGGGCGATTATTTTGTAAACGTTTTCGAGCCTTTTTTTTCATCGTATTATAGTTATATTTTTTATAATTAAACGCGATACTACCGTTTATCTCTTACAGAACAATATTTTTTTTTTAAATTCAAATAACAAAAAATTGTTTGCTTTTAAATTTTTGATTCATATTACACCGTATCGATGAATCAAACATTTAACGATACGAGTATTAAAGAGAATCGGCTTACTACGAAGTATACAAGGATAACACGCATGATGATACAATCCGAAGACTAGTGAAATGTGATTATAAAATATATTTAGTCTATTATAGAGTATCGATTCTTATTTATTTTATAAATTAATCACAAATTAAGTTTAGCTTCTCCGCAAAGGAATCGATTTTATATAGAAATTGTAATATAATATTATTTAACACTGTATTTCGTTGAAAATATGATGAACTTAAAAACGTTTAAAGCCTAAAGCCATGCGAGCTGCATGGAGTTGCTGTTGCAATTCTACAGCATTCAAAAATCGATTGCGTAAAGACGTCGAGACAATAAAGCGATCGTCTCTTTCTGTTGTGGAGCGTGGTCGGCCGGGTGAAACCATCAGTCACATCTCCGGGTGAAGCCATTAGTCTCTTGAAACCGTTGGAAAACTTATTCCATTATTAACTATTATTATTATTATAAATATTATTATTAACTTGTAATTTAATTATTTACGACCGTATCCATTGATTCTGTGTATTTCATCGAATATTAATATAAAAAATATGTATACAATTCGTAAGTTCGTACCGAATCGTTTTTTATAAAATACAACGGTCTTTTTATAAAATACAACGGCCCGTCGTTTCTTTCAAATTCCAAATGAAAAATACAATCTGATTGCGAGAATAATTATAATTTTTTTTTTAAAAAAAATTAAAAAACATTCGCCGTTTTATTGTGGGAAAAAGTGTAAAAATCGTTCCCGAACGGGGTACAGCCGATAAGTACAGCGCCATCTAGCGGGTTTTTTTCTGAACGATGTCGCGCACGCCATCTTCAGAACGACGTCTACTTCGTATAATAACGTCGAATGAATCGCCAATTATATAATGTACCGCTTGTACCGTAGCACAAATATTCAGGCCGAAGACTTATAGCACTTGTGTGCAGGGACGTATTTACTTCATCCCCTAGGGGGGGAGTAGGAAAACGGCCGGTCGAATCTGTTGCCAACTTAGAATTATCGAAAAATTATATGAAAATAATAAGTTTTAAATAAAAAAAATCTTTTATTACATTTTAGTTTAAGTTCGATTAATTTTAGTTGTCAGTAGATATAGGTACATATACAAGTATCTTGTATACGCCCCTACTTGTATGTGTGTGTATACTTTTTTTTTTACACAATCACAAAAATAGCCGAGCAATAAAACATAAATAGGTTTTATGTGAAGACGAAGCAAGAAACTGCGCAATTATATTTTGCGTGTAAATATATATTTTTCTCCCGTTGCTATTCGACTATTGTAAATAATTTTGTGAGCAAATTGAAATGTCTATTTGAATGAGTAACATTTTGTTCGCGGAATTAATATAGAATCCGTCGGATTAATACTGAAATTTACGTATTGGAAAATAATTTTAGAAGCCCGTTTTGCACGAGGGATGGGCCAATAATACGATGCGCTGCGCATTTCGAGAGGTAAAAGCAACGTAGTCGGTATACGGACGAGTTCCGGGAAAAAAAAAAATTATTGATTATTAATTCTAAAAAAAAATAAAACACCGGCAAAAATGAATCCGAAATTCGCATAATTTTTGGGCGATTCATTTATTATTTTTTTTTTTTTTAACTAGAAGTTCTCTGATTTTAAAAACGACCAATTCGCGTTTTATCGCTGTCGGAGATCGATGATAACAAAAACTATTAAGGAGATTTATATAAAATGACGCAATAGTTTTTATTTTTTATATTTTTTTTTCCGAAATAAGCAACGAAACCAAAACTGGAATAAATGAAAAAACGTTCGAAATTCAAATTTAAATGCAATTTACTTATTTCACAACGATTACTATTGCTATTGTACAGATTCGACCTTTAGTGTAAATAATCAAATGCGCCGAAATTTTATACGTCGTTATCGCGTAATTGACGATTTCGTAATTTATTTCCGTGTGTGATATATTTCTATCGTTTTAGACATTAAAATTCGACCATTTCACGTGGACGGAATTTATTTCTGAAAAATCGTTATGGCTCGCTGTCAGCTGCAGTGTCTTTTCTAGATTATTGTAGAACACGACATTTTCATATTATGACCGAGTAAATGTTGTTTACGCTTTACAACAATCTATGGGGGAAAAAATTAGAAATTTTAAGCCTCCTCAAGAACATTTTATATATATATGTAGGCAACTCATTTTACATTCGTCCGGCGATTTTATCGTTGTGTTAGCCGTAGGCGAACACTAATATTTGAGTTTGAATTATATTTTTTTTTAGTCGAACCAATCAAATTTCGTCAAAACGAGAGGTGTCGGAAACGTGGAGGTTTCGTTTTACCATTTTAGAATGGCCTTGAACACAATATTCGTTAAAAAATATTAATTTTTTTTTCTTACACATAAGACGCATTATTAAAAAACGCATAATTTCATATAAAAACAAATAAAACGATAAGAAAAAATTTAAACATTGTAAAAAAAAATTTCTCGAGTAATTTTTTTTTTTCATAATACATACACTCAGATATAAATTTAAACGTGATATTGATAAACGAGATTCGCCTCGCCAGAATTCCGTATTTTCGGAAATAAATCTTTTATTTCGTTACTTATGGACTTGCAGCTTTTTTTTTTCTACAAAGAACATGAGGGAATAATTTCTTCCAATGCCCTCCCTCCTTCTTACTTGCGGTATAATATTTGATATACATTATTGGATAATAATGTAATGTATCAATTCAAAAAGGATAATCGCAAAGTCCGATATATTAATTAAAAATTCACCATACATACTCCGATACTCGTATATATTTATCGAAAAATGTACGGCGTAAAACAATTAAAATTTATTTTATTAAAAACGGATAACAAAAAGAGTGAATAATATTATTATCTAAATGCTTGAATACTATTTTACACGTATTAATCGATTCACTATACGTTTACGTTTGCCCAGATGCTAAACCACTTGTATTTGGAAAGTAGATAGAATTTATCCAAAGTGTGCCGCCGTCATGACTGATGTGCCGCGATGAAAACATTTTTGGCAACCACTGATATATAGTGAAATCGAATTATACCGAATACCAAACGTATAGCGATAGTTTATTGATCAAATAATTAATGTTTTTTTCTTTTTTTAAATATCCACTGCCGTTACTCGTAATTTTTTTCCGAAATAATTAATTTTTTTTTCTTACACTTAAATAATTTTTATGTAAACACTATTTAAAACATGTCTATTGATCTTTAAAAATTATTCGGAATACTCAGAGCCGTAGCAAGGGACGGCCGCAACGCGTTTTAAAGGGCGTAAAATTTAATAAATTATAAAACCAATATAATAACAATATAAATACAGTAAAACCTCGATAAGACGGAATTGCTTGGGACCATGCAATTTTTCCGTCTTGGCGGGGTTCAAAAAAAATTAAATTGAATTAAATTAAAAATTATTTATTTTAAACCATTATACGCATAATACAATTTATATTTTTAATTAAATGTTATATTTATATTTTATTATTTATTTTTAGCCAGCATACATTAATAATAATTATATTTTTTTGATAAAATATCGGTTATTGATTTTTGTTTTTTATTCCGTAAGGCGTCACACGTTCACACACTCTTTGGCACTTGAATTCAAATCCAAAAGCTCACTATTGGACACTGTGAGGAAAAATTTTTGTAGTTCCTTGAGGTAGCAGATAGAAGTTTTGTAAACTTTTACCAGATTTTTTGGTTCTTCACATTGGTTTTAGATACTGAACCAGACAACTCACATAATTCGAATGATTCGAACGATTCGAATGTCGAGCACGCGATTCACGGGTCGTCGGGCACAAACAGAAGGGCGCAAAAGGGACTAAAAAAAAAAAATAAATAAATAAATAATGTGAAGTTTCGCTGGTCACGCGCCAATCAACGACGCGTGCGTGCCGTTACATTATCCAGGGCTAATGTTTTTCATATGAAATGTTTGTAATGCGTCTAAAATATAAAAAAAAAAATGATGAACGGATAAATACGTCGAATAACGATATTTTTATTACACAATATCAAAAACAACGGAATATAAACGTATTTATTTACTACTGCCGCGTGTTGGTAGAACTGCGTTGTAAAGATTAATTTATTTCATCGTGATTTCGGTAATGTGCTCACCGAAATTCGATATTACTACTCTGTATTCACGATCTCGATGAAATACAATTTCAACGATTTGAATAGCGAGAACAATTTTTCGGCACCCTCTTTCACCCCCTTACCGTATCTACTCCACTCGTTTATTCTAAAGTTTTCATCGAAAATTCATAAAAAAAAATATGCGCTACGGGACGGGGGGATATACGACACTCTCGCCCAGTGCCGCCGGTCTTATGTACGGTGTGTTATGTTGGACTTTTGACTACATTAAAACGTCTTCGTGTAAACTCGAAACGAAACGCGTCTTTTTTTTTTCCCCCGAGTTAAATTTAAATTAAATTTTTTATTCGGTTTCAAACGTCGATTTACGTAACTCAACCCGTTTGGCTCCGATGTACGTCACAAAATATTTTAATATATTCTACACACAATAACGGTCGGTCTTGTCGATGTATTTACCATGGTGGGTATATAATAAAACGAGGTTTAAAAATGAAAAAGAAAAAAAAAACGAACGGACAGTGGTCACCAGTGGCCGTCGCGCGGTGCGGGGAGTTTTTTTTTACATTAACTGCTTATGAATAATAATAATAATAATAAAGTCGACGACGACGGTCGTGTGGCGTTGAAATACATTAAACCGAAATAGTCTACCAGTTAATAACGTGTTCTCGAGGGCCCACCGAATTATCCGACGACGAGAACGCGTTACGACACCAGGTCTATTGACCTTCGCGCGCAAACAACAAATCCATATATCGATTTATACGCAGAAGGAAATTAGATTAAATAAGAAGGAAATTAGATTAATTAAAAATTCGCGCGGAAAGAAATATCGCCGCGTAGGACAAAAAAAAAAAAACGGTCGGCGGCAAATCAAGAGCTGAACAAAAAAACGGCAAAACGAAAACAGTTCGGTCGATTCTGTTGTGCCGATGGGTCGTACGGAAACGCGTTGTGCGATTTCCGACAAAAGAAACCGCCGCGAATTTTCGCCTCTCTCTCTCTCTCTTTCCCCCCTGAATAATTCGCGACTCGGTTACCCGGGATTCATGAACGTGACCGACGTTGGGCCCAACGCCGTTTTCGCCGACGCGACATGGGCCCCTGGTACGAACGGACCTAACACGCCGTTCAGGTGCTTGCGCGTGTAGGGCGGGGGAGGGAGGCGCACTGTCGCCGACAACTGCACGCGATAATGTGAGACGGACAACGCCCTACGGGTCGTGACCTTGCGGTCAACGGCGACGCGGTAATTAGCACCTCGTTCGCATCTGTTCGACAAATCGAATAATTAAAAAAATATTGTAATTCGTTTAAAAATTTACAATTTTATTCCGAGTGTACCGGGCTAATTACCCGTTAATATATTTGAGACATTTTTTACCCTCGTGTATTCCTTTAGGATTTCGCGCGTAAATTATTATTACACCACTGGCAGGCGGCCAATCCCCGCCGTCTAATTTCAACGGATTTCACGTTTATTTTTCAAACGTTTTACCGAAACTAAATCGTCTCGTAATACGAAATCGGACGACACTGAATAACACGCGTGGGGGAAAAAAAATTAACATTTACACGGGTACTGGAAACGAGCCGCGGCGAACGTATTCGATTTATTGGGACAAAAAGCAAACTTGGCAAAAAACAACGAAAAAAAAAAAAATTAATTAATTGCTTTTCGGGTTTTGCGGTTAGGTTTATTTTTGATTTATTCTATACACTTATTTCACGTTATCACCCCGCTTTCTAAAACCCATATTATGCAATGTGTTCCGAAATTATAATGTTATCATAAAACAGTTTCATTTTTTTTTGTCCCATAATTACTCTTATTTCATTACATCAAACGTATTCGTTAATTGTACTTATGATTAATGATACCAATACCTGTATTCAAAATCGAGTTTTTCTCCCTAAACAAGAGACCCATCCGTATATTACCACCTTCTCCCCTGATGTAAAAACACTTTTTCAAATTTATGTTCACGCTCTAAATAAATATCGATTATTATGTATTTAAAAAAAAAAAGAACTGCCTAATAACGATGTACAATTTAAATGTGAAATTCAGCTCGGCATTGGCTTTTTTTTTAATTAAAAAAAAATCGAGGCAATTTAAATTTTAAGGCATTGTGTGGCTCGCGTAAAAATTCGGCTGCGCGCAATTTTTATCGGATTTCAAGTGACGCGAATATTCTTAAAATTACAACACGTTATTATTGTACGGACCTCCTATTATCGCCACACGTCATATGGTCCCCTGGTGCACCGTTCGATACCGAGAGGAGAAAACGTGTTTTTTCTCACGCGAGAAGAAACTGTTGGCCAGCGGTTTCCAGAGTGTGCGCCGCTGTGTATTTATAGGGCCACTAACCGTTAATATCTGATATAATAAACAAACGTTGTGTTTCAATAAAACATGAATGTCCTCTTTAAAGCTCGATGTATTGCGTTGGCGACTTTCTATTCGTGTGAAACTGGGTTTTCGGCAGTCTCTGTAATAGCCTAATATCGAAATAAAATCAGTGTGAAAAAGGATACACGAGTGTGGTTGTGTCTAATTTGATTTCAACGTTTCAAAACGTGTGCAATGATTTACAGACGCGTCCATCTCATCAATTTAATATTTTCCGCAAACAAATGTATAAACTTAATAATTCATAATGCACAATAAAATTGATATTTCCGTATTATCAATTACAATTTTTTCTGGTTGTCTGTAGGTTTTATTTAATTTTGTGTAGAAAAAAATATGTTTTATCGAGGTACCGTGAAAAAAACCTATAGTACGGATGAAATGCGATTTTTGAGAAACGTGTATTATAAAAATCTATAATATAATATAACGCCTTTTATGTTTCAATATTTCGGTACGTGCGTTTTAATGAAATTGTCGAATTTAATTTAATTTTTAAATTAAAAACGTATAACACGATATCGCGAAATAATAATTTTAATATATATATATATTTTTTTTTTACTTTTCTCCGTACATATATAGACTCGCGTCAAAATTCTGCTGCACACAATTTTTATATTAAAGTGTAATTTTTATAGGATTTGAAATAATGAGCGTTTTAGTTTTTTAATACATCATAAGACCTGTAGTCGCCACTCATTATAATATAAGCCCCTGGTCCATGGTTATTCGATACCGAGAGGAGAATATTCCGTGTGGAGTGAGACACTACAGGTGAGATATAAAAAAAAAATTCGTTTCGCCTACTGTCCTCGCTGTCGCACACATATGTATAAATACACACAATATAACATCGACTCCTGGTACATCCAGTTCCGTAGTAAGGAGAGAAATGCGTGTTTTTTTTTTTACTTCCGTTTGTCCCTACTCCGTCACGATAACGCTAACGCTAAGATATTCCATAATAATTATATTAAACGCCGAAGGAAGGGAAAGAGAGAGAGAGAGAGAGAAGTCTCGACGGTACGGACCAGTTGTTTTTCTCCGTCAGTATGTATTTAGATTTTTTTTTTTTTTTAATTTATAACGTTTACATAATACAATATGCGTGAGACACTACAGGTGGAATGGCGTTTCGGTCAGCCTCTTCTCTCCTACTGTCCTCGCTTGCGACCAAACTATACACTCCAAGTGTAGCAGTCGTTACTGGATTGTGGATGGATGGGTGGACGTTAATCGGTAACAAGTGGGATAGTCGAATAGAATGTGATAGATTATAAAAATTAAAAGTTTTACTTATTAGACTGTGGTAGTTACTGAAAAAATGTTTGATGTGGGTGGTAATTTTGAATTTCAATAATCTGCTACATCATAAAAATTTAGTTTGGGCGCCACTGCTACCGCATGTTGCAAATATACGTACACAAAATACACACACGAATTTCTTCAATATAACATCGAATCCTCCTGATGCATCAATTTCCGCATTGAGGAGAAAAATGTGTTTTTTTCCTTCGATTACCCCTACTCCGTTTTGCCAATTGCCACAACACCGAGATACGCTCTAATAATTATTATGTTCGACTCGCAATGTAGAGGGTTTCTTACAACGATTCAATACGAATAAATTATTTTTCTCAATTCTCAATTATTATTATTATTATTATTATGTTTATAATATTGTACGTAAGTGCCTGCATAAGTTTTCCATTCGCTTATGATTTTTTTATAAAAGATATCTATTATTTATTTGCTATTTTTCTGATACAAAACCCATTGTTATACCATAAAATAGGAAATTTGATTTTAATATATTATATTGGGAAAATGATACAAAACTAAATAAATTTTAACGAACAATTTTATTAAATTTAAATTATCATTTAAAAATATAATTTTATATTAATCCGGCGAGTAGAGACATCAGCTTCAACTTGTATACACTATACAATAGTTCAGACACGATTTTTTTTTCAGTCGAAATATAATTTCTGTAAAATTAATTAACCCTTTCCCAACTACTTATAAAAAAAAACAATACTCCTCTAATTAAATTAATCTCAAATAAATTAACTTTATTTATCCTGTGTCTTAAATATAGTATAAAAGCTACAAAATATAATATGGCGATTGAAATCGGCTAATTCGAGTGAAACAAACGTAGATATAAACGAAAATCATCATTTTCCCGACTAATTAAATTAACCGTATTGAAACGATTCGAAAATGGAAATTCGACGTGGGGACTTTGAACAGTATATTTTTTATTTTTAAATAATTTTTTATTAAATCTGTCACAAAATATAGAACAATAAGAACAATTGATGGATTTTGAAAGAAAATAAAGTAAAACTATGACAAATGAAACAGTTGATTGTAGAGGTCTCCCAGTGGAAATACTACGGTATGATACAATTAGCTGGTTAGGTTAGTACACTATTGCCTTTTGAATCATTTTATTGGGTTGCAAGGGATAGTGACAAATGATAATTCGGAGATAATTGGATTTTTGTGGTAAATTAAAAGACTATTAAATAACATGTTTGTAGTGAGTTTTAGCTATTTCAGAGACGTATAGTATTTTAAGATCAGAGTAAAGAGTGTAGTTTGAACCAAAGAATGAGACTTTGGCTTTAGATTGGAATTTTTAGATGCGGTTGATGTTAAATATTTTTGGCAGCGTCCCAATGTTAAATTCCATATGTCCATATGAATCTTAGCAAGATTTTGTTAGAGAATTTCATGGACTTAGAAATGGTCAAAGGAGTCGGAAACGGTTATTTAATGTTCGGGTTTTGCTAATTACATGTGTTTGTCAGGTATGTCATCGATCTATACTAAATTCGTTTATCTAATTTATCTGTATTAAAAATCTAAACAAATTCGTCAAAATCGAAGAGCACAACAACGCGCGGCCGTAGTAGTGGTACGAAGCTAAGTAAAAATTAAATAATAATAATAATAAAGCGTAGAGTAAAAATTAAATGAAAATAAACAATTACTGTAATAAAATTCCAGTAAATAAATTAGAAATTAATTAAATTAAAATTTTCCAAATAATTTTATTTATCCTGTCAATAGGCGTTTATAATTACTTTTTAGCATTTTACCTTAATTTAATAAATAGCGTGTCATATTAAAATGTAAGTCGTTTTTTTTTTTCTTCTACTTGATTTCAAACGGAATTATAACGGAGTGTTCTTTGCGGATTATATAATATTACACACTTGCAGGTTTCAATATTTCGGTTCGTGCGTTTTGGTGAAATTGTCGAATTTCCTAGTCGAACTACGCAGTATTTTTTTTTTTTATTATTTCTTTGTTACATTATTACGGTCACCGATCGCCCTCGGTCTCGCAGTACGAGGAGCACAAACACGTGCGTTTTAACAAACGTCCCCGCGTCCCTCGACCGACGGCCATATATTTCTATACAATACCAGATGATAAATTGTCCGCCAGGGATGGAGTGTTGCTCGTATCGAGCCGACGCGTATAATATATACGACAACCGGTTTATGTGCTACGCGTTATTTTTTTTTCTCTATCTTCGGCACGTATATCTCGCATTTTATCCGTCCCCCTCGCTTAACACAATACCAACTACATGGAAATCCGACACATTCTGTAGTTGTAGTCGTCCGTCTGTGCGTTGAACTCCTTAAATGGGTATAAAACATATTACAAAAATATTCACAATACCACGCACGTCTTCAACACAATATAACCGAAAACCGAGACCGAGGTCATGTATGCAGGGGGCACCAAAATAATATTTTGTAAATACGCTCTTGTGAATATAGTGAACGCAGCACGCCGCGTGTGCTGTGGAAATGTCGGCTCACACTTAGAGTGGAATTATTATTTCGAGCGCCGGAAAAAAAAAAATTGCCCGTGTCCAACGGGCGAATGTGTCTTTTAATATATTGTATGATTACAAAAGTGTTTCGAAAGGAAAACAATAGTTTTATTATCGTTTAACAATCCAACACAACTCGGCCGAAAATCTGTTTTTCTTTAGAATTTTTTACGGTGATGACATCCCTGAAGACGGTCATACTTTCCGGTGCACGATCGGAAGTGGAACAGTGGAAATCCGCTCGTCTCCGTTAATCGAATACAGCGAAATTTCATAACGTACGTGACAAAAATAATAGAACCCCCCCCCTTATCACTGACTTTATTGTTTTCTTGGAATTTTTAATACAACAATATAATTTATAAGTAACGAACTTGAAAAATTAATCGCTTTTGCTTGGAAATATGCGCTTGGACGTCGGGAGGAACAAAAAAAGAATATTTTTCAGTATTACTGTGTATTAATGACAATATTTTAAAATTGAAAACGTATAACACGTTATAGCGAAATAATAATTTTGAAAAATTTGATTTTTTTATTTTTCCCCGTACACGAGAAGCATTGTGGCTCGCGTTATAATTCTGCTACACACAATTTTTATAGGATTTCAAATAATGAGAAATTTTTTTTTTTTTCTAATTACTTCATAGGACTTGTTGTCGCTACTCGTTATAGTAATATGAGCTCCTGGCGCACGATTATCCGTACCGAGAGGTGAATATGTTGTGTGGGGGCCAGGGGGTACTACAGGTTAAATAAAATGCGTTTCATTCCTCTCACCCCCACTGTCCTCGCCACCGCATACATATGTTAATACGTACAATATAATATCGACTTCTGGTACATCGAATTCGTGTTTAGGGGAAAAATGTGTGTTTTTATGTGCCGCTACTCCGTCACGATAATGCTAACGCTAAGATATTCCATAGTAATTATATTAAACACCGGAAGAAGAAGAAAGAGAGAGAGAGAAAAATCTCGACGATACAAACCAGTTATATTTCTCCGTCATTATACATTTAGATTTTTTTTTTAATTTTGTTAATGTTTACATAATAGTATATAATACATAAGTAATAATAATAGTAATCGATAAAAGATTATTCATTTATCAATAATCTTTTATTGATTTGCTATTTGTCTAACACATTTTTACACATATAATAGGAAATTAAATTTTACAATATTCATTATATTCGAATAAAATCTTATTGTAATTTCAATTATAATATTGCAATAATAATTATTCGTCGACTAAACACGGAATTTCGTAATAAATATCTATTTTCTATTTAATTTCATCTAATCGTTAAAACATTTTATGTTTTCCACTTAATTCCATTACACATGTATTTAACCATGCCCCCGTCCCCAAAATGGAAAACTGTTTTACCACATCGCCGGACGTTATGTACAATTGCAGTGTTCATTATATTTCAACTTGAAAGTCAATTATATACGTACACATATCAGAACTACGATTAAACTATATAATAAAAAAATCCGTATAAATATAATTAATTATATATATATATATATAAATTATGTCTGCTGCTGCCGCACATTTCAAAGTCCAATACTTGCTCTCCAATCATTGCTGTCATACATATAATATTTTAGAGCACATGTATATAAACATTTAGAGGCAAAATAACATTTTCTAATTCACAGAAAAAGTTTTAACAATTAATAATTGATTTAAATGTAAAATATATTTGTGTTTAAGGAGCAGAACTAGTTTTTGTTAATATAATTATTAGATTCTAATTTAAAAATTATGCGTGTAATATTTTTTTATTTTTTTTTTTTTTTGAAGAGACTAAACGGATTAGCTATATGTTATCCTAGTAAAATTACAATAAAAATTCTTTCACGCTTCGTGAAATTTTGAACAAACTTTATTTTTAAAAATCGATTGGTCTTTTTCAATGATTATATAATATACAGCTGATAAGCCATAAACGTGTGCTTATTTGGACACAAAACTATTAGTCACTCAGAAATCCGATGGAACGCAGTACTTATATCATATAATATTGCTGCGTGGTTTTGTTTGGACTGTATATTCGAATCTTCTTGGTTCTGGTATGTTATTTTGATTTCTGAATTGTCGAACAAAATTAAATATCCACCACATCCATTATATAGTCAATGGTCTTTTTACTTGTAATACCATCAAATCTATAATGTTACGTAATGTGCAATTATTTGTTAAAATAAATCCAATATATTACATCTTATACATATACAAGTATAATTTGTTGAAATTGAAAAAAATTGCTGTTCACACAACGTCCCTCAGAAAAATATTGAAAATTCTCCACTGAGAATCGCATTCCTTTCAAATACGAGTACAAACACGAATCTGTATTTTTTTTTCCAATTAACTCACTATAATGTTTTTTTATTTTTTTTTTTGAAAAGTAACCAAGTCCAAATTAAATATGACTGCTCGAGTAATTTTTTGAAGATTACTATCAATTTAATTGTGTCATAATTTTTATAAATTATTATCAATTCTATTTCCGTTGTCAGTATATTTAATAAATTTTTATGACACACATCATATGTTTCAAAAATAGTAATGTTTAAAAACTATTTCGATGACATTATAAAATATCTACAAAAACTTCTATTATTATTATTATTAAGATTTTGAACGCTCGTATAATTTCTATCCACACGCTTCAGTATTTCGGTTCGTGCGTTTCAGTGGAATTGTCGTAATTCGTAAAACTAAACGGTATTTTCATTTATCCGTATTTACCACGACACCGGTCGTGGGTGGTCTTCTTCCGTCGGACGCGAGGACGAACACAACACGTGAATCGTTAAAATTCCTTTAAATCGTCCCCCTTTGGGTCGGCCATAAAATAATAATTTTTCTATACAATATACTAGATAATAAATTGATTGTGCCGGGCGTGGAGCTGGATTTTATCCAGCTGACATACACCTTATATTATACACTTATGTGTATGTGTATAATAACCAGTTTTAGACCCAGCAGTCGTCTTTTATTCGTCGATACAATATCTCCCCCTCGTTTAACACACACACACACACGCGGTTATTAGCTATACCAGAAAACAAACACATGTGTAGTATAGTTAGTCGTGGCATCGTCGTAGTCGACCGTCGGTACATAAGTCTGTAAACGGTTATAAAAATATACACTGAAAATGTACCACGCACGCGTTGAACACACTTTATGCCCGAGGTCATCGGGTCTCTAATACACATTGTCCAAATAATATTTTCCTCGCGTCACAAAACACATTATAATATATAAAACCGCGTCGTTTGCTACGGATGTTAACTGGACTGAGATGTTTGGCCACAGACAGTTTTTGAGCTCGTAAAAATTAAAACGCAAATATTGTTCAAAACGAAACGACATCGACAATTCTAATAGAGCGGGCAAGGGTTTTTTTTTTCGAAATATTAATTCGATTTTTTTATCGTTTCGCTTAGGGAAAACTGTACAGGAAATATCGAAAATCGTGTCGAATATTAGATCACCGACTATAAGAACAATTTTTTACTATAAAAACGCGTGTACGACCCGAGAACTCTATTCACAAAACTATATGCGGCTGTTGAGAAAAGTGTCGACAATAATATATGGGTAAACCAACGATTTATTCAATTCTACACGTTTCAGCGCATTTTCAAATCTATTTAAACGATTTTCGAATTATATTGCATATTATGTCTATGAATACAATTTTTATTCCGCGTTAAACTATTCATCAAAATATACGCGTATTGTACGTAGCATTAATATTTTTGAACGTAAAAATTCTTTTATCAAATCTAAAGCACCTTATAGAACAACACCGTTCTTTACGACCTTTGACACTCGATATTTATAGTACCGCTGTGCCAGCTATTAATTAAAATGTATACCAGGATAAAAAATACTATAAATTGTATTTAAAATGAAAAAACTATTGAAAATAATCACTTATAACATAACCTATTTGACCTATGCTACAATACTGGATTATTCAACAACCGTACGAGACGCGATAGATCGCACGTAGATAGATCACATACGCTCGTTGATCACGGACAAAACTATAAAATATATGCAACGTAATAAAACTTAAGAATATTATTGTGTTCATTTCTAGACACTATAATAAATTAAGTTGCCCACTCCCAAAAAGTAAATCTACAGATCATATAAATGAATTTATTGAATATCGATTGGCCGATATACAAAATAACAATACAACACGCCTAATAATAATAATAATAACAATAATAATAATTATTAATATATTAAAAGTGTTATTACCGTTTGTTGAATGTGGAAAAGCAATTATTAATATCAATATATATTTCCACATATAATCGAAATAATAATTTCCGCTTTATGAAAAAGTGATGAGTGCCGCCAAGCACACGAAATACATTTTCAGTAATTTTTCAAATTTTATTCAGTCTAAACAATACTTCTTAAGTTGGTCCAAACTATTGAAATATAAAAATGGAAATTTCTTTCGGTTTAATGGAAACTCTGTATAAAAATTCTATAATATTTTAGCACACTATAATTCCGAGCGTATATGCCTTTTATGTCTCTGCGTTGATCACTACAATATCAACCTAATACGAAATTAATATAATATAATAATAATAATTGATTTGTATACAATCGTTATTTATTTCGTTTGTGTGCAAACGATGACTAAATAATTAATTTCAACACGTGTAAAATATTTTATTTTTTATTTTATGTGATTTACGACATAGACCATATAATATTAAATCGTCGATCGTTTTAACGAGTAGAATGAGGACTTTAATTGCCGTTTAGTCCGTGAGAGATGTAAGAAAAAATCTTGTCCTCTTGAACACGCTACTGACGTCACACGCAACATTGTTAGACCTGCAGAATTCGCAAATCGCGCGTAGCCCGAGTGAATGTGCAAACACATTTTGAAAGATCTATGCGATTTACAGTTCGCTGACAAAAATAAAACAAACGATTTTTCGACGAAAAGCACACGAAATATTATTTCACTTACACATTACTTATAAAAATCGCACTCAAAAGTTTACCATTTACCGCACTGCCTACAACGACCGATATAAAACAATATTATTATAATCCGCACGCCTAAACCCGCCAATGGATCACACCAGCTATACATCTTATTTTGGGACGAAAATTTCAAGTCATTCCAATTATCGTAAAAGTGAATAGTGGACGACCCCTTTAACTCGTACAAAAAATGGCATTTTTATCGAAATTTAACGGTTCTGACGAGGCGCGAGTGTTTTCCTGCGACGTAAGTGTTCGTATTAAAACCTTAACGGTTCCTTGTGTCTCTAACATAGTTGTTTACGTTGGTATTTTATAAATTAAAAAATAAAATAATAATCACTACTCGAAAAATCGGCGGCCAGTATATACCTTTCTTTATTTATACATACTCGCGTGTTGAACAAAAAAAATATATTAACTTTAGAAAACCAAATAACATTTATAATATTATATAATAAGTATTATGAATTATTCATAAATCAACGCGCCTCGCATGTTAAACTACAGAGCAGCAGCAGCAGGTGTGTTTGTAACCGGTTAATCGAAAAGACGTATCTCCTATAACCAGTTGGGGGCAAGAAATGTGAGGCTGTCCAAATTTCATTCATTTATTATATTTAATGATAATAATATTATAATTTTGAAAAATATATTTAAATGGATAAAAAATAATAATATTTTGAGTTAAAAAAAAAAAGATTAACTAGAGAAAAAATACTCAAAGTATCGCATACGATTTGTAACCGTATTTTTTCTGGAGAATGTGTTTATGAATACGGATTTCTATGGATCCGTGGAATTTGGGAAAAGATCATTTAGTTGACTCAAATTGATCAAAACTTAACATATTTTCGTTCGACCTATAATGTGCCGGACTATAGATGTTACAATATTATAGGAACTGAACAGGTAAATAAAATAAAACAATCGATTTCGTTGGTGGAAATAGAACAAAATTCGAATCGATCGAATCCCGAAAATGTCAGTCAAAACATATGTATTAATATTTTATAAACGATCGTATTATTTAAAAGTTTAAATTTTAATCGAAGACACGAAAATTGGAAAAGTAACATTTGCTCCTTGTTGGATCGCCAAAAAATGTTATTATTTACATAATTATTATATTTATACGACTTATTCGAAAAAAAAGCGTACAATGTTCTATTTATAATTAAACAAATAAATGTAATTCGTTAATAAATATAAAATAATATATTATTAATAATATATTTCTTTTGAAAACACTAATAGGCCTCGACAATGTTGTTTAAGCTATTCTAACGCAAATAATTTGTGTGTCTTTGGGCCAATATTGGTTCCCAAATGGTTTCCAGACAGGCCTGAACGAGGAAATTATTATATATTTTATAAAGTTATGACGTGTTAAAAAAAATTGTTTTCCTAAATAAACCATTATTGAGGCTTTCTAAAATACAAAAACAAATATTTATTTACTACATTAGATTCGTCGTATCAATTATCCTAATGGCAATTAAATGTAAAACCTAACAAGCTATTACTTGCATGCGTATATAAAATATAATTCTTGAAAAACTATTAACGGACACTAATATACTTTTTGACCTTGCATATTATAGATATCTCGTGCTTATAGAGTTTAAAAACTAATATTGTAAATTTTCTATGCATCGACCGAACGAAATTTTAGTCAATTTTTATCATTTTTTTTTTTTAATAAATAACGAATAAACAACGTAATAAAAAATTAAATGATTATAATATGAATATATATAATTAATCGAGTAATACAAAAATAAAAATTTGTATACAAATGTAATTTTAAAACGACGAAGAACCTAAATATTCGATCGAAATAAGACAGAGAGAGAGAGAAAGAGAGATTCGGTCATTCAATTATATCGATTGTAATAAATTCGTATTGTATAAACGCGTATCTTTAAGAATATATTCGTCGACCTTATGTAAGTCTAATTTACAATTAGAAGGTCAAACTGTTTATTATATTATTTTTTTAACTATAATATAGAAAACAGATATGGTGTACACATATATTAATAGTTGCCATTAATCGTGATGATGTTCATTTTTCCAGTTATCAGCATTCAGTATAATAATGTTAATTAACACATTTTGTAATAATAATAATAATAATAATAATAATAGAAAAATGTATATATATGTAAGTAACAAAAACGCCAGTAAATATAGTATATGCTGATTTTGAATACATATATAATACACAATATTTTGAATAAAGAACGTTCATTGTGGTATAATGCTTGATTACATTATATTATAAAACAGTTAAATTACTTAGTAGTATAAACGACTTGTATAAATTATATGATAAATTAATAACAATGATCGAAACGCGAAACAATCGACGCCGATTTTTGTTATTTAAATATTTTTTTGTCAAACGAACCCCCGTACACGATAGTCGTTATTTTTCTATAATAATATGTGATATTTAACAGGATAAAATTATTATAATTTAATCTATAGCGTATAAATGATAAAATAATTATGCGTTTGTCATTTACATTTCGTAAATATATTTGTATGTTACACGTTTTTGAGTTAAAACGATAATTACTCGAAATTTACACTGTTTTACTCCTCTTCGTCTCGTCAAGTCATTTTATCGAATAAAAACTGTTCAAATGTCAAATTAAAAATATTATTTCAAACGTATACCCTGCAATATCGTCGTACCAACATATTTATATACGAGGAATATTGACGAAAAACTCGACTTTTTGTTTTCCAACTAGTCGATGATTTTTATCAAAAAATAAGATACAGAACGGATTGACGAAAATTCAGTGTCGTCTATATCAGATGTCAAACGTACGGTTTGCTAGTTACAATCGATCAAAGTCAAGAAAAAATTAGGGCTCGAACAACATTATTTTTCGGAGTTCACGTTTATGTTCCCCACTTATTGGAATACCGTTGACGGCAATCGACCGTTCGGTCGACGGACGTCTGATACGGACGCGTATAAATTATCATAAATATTTAATTGACAATTTAGGGTAAGAGATGTCGCGGTCATAGGTGAAAGTATAAAATCGTTCTTATTTTCTATAAGTATAAATTATTGCGTTAATCGATTTAACGAGATTCGAAAAGAAAAAGAAAAAATGTTGGAAAATTATACAAAAACGTACACACACACACACGCGCGCGCGGCTATTGGATATAAATTCAAATCGAATTTGAACTCTTCCCGTAATTCAACATAAATATTAGTCGTTGAGCAATTCTATAAATTTTCTTTATTTTTTTATTTTTTAAACTCCGTACGATCGTTAACGGGAATTACAGTGACTTCTTACGGTAATACGTCAATAATATTCTTCTTCTTTTTTTTTTTCGATGTGTAATATTTACAGAATTTTGTATAAATAATAACGTTCGGGCTGTAAGATTTTCTTAAATGGTTGTCGGTATCATCCGTGTCAACTGTAATCGTGTTAACGCGCGTTGTGTTCGTAATGACGAATCTTATGGAAAAAAAAAAACAAAAAATCTATCGAGAAATTAATAAACACATATTATGCAACAAACTAAAAACGAGTGGGGAATACTCTCGTAATTCTATATTCGAATAAAAATATTCCCAATGAGTTTTTTTTTTTTTTTAAACCATTCCGAATACAATTTTTGTTTTCGTCCATTTATTCGAATACAAAATATGAAAAGTGTCCTTTATTACGATTAGTTCCCCATACACACTATACGAATATTTTATATGTATATAGTGACGTGTACGCACGAGTAACGAGGACACGGCCTATTCGAATTTCGTATTGTTCCCGGGGAGAAAGGAAGAAATAAAGCAAGTTTTAAATAATAAAAAAACGCGTCGTATAGGATTAAAAACTCCCTTAGGCTGCTGCCTACCCGACCCGCCGCAATCGAATTTTTTTCGTTTCAATACACAGAACTTAATTGAGTATACGTTTTGTAAAGATCTTTTTTTTTCTTTCTTTTTTTCCAATTCGAATAAAAATATCGTTGAAAATAATCGGAAATAGTGTGTAAAAAACCATTCGCCCCCGCCCGGGCCAGCCACAGCAGCAACAGCTGCGTGCGGCCTTGGCCGCTGCCCCGTCTCCGCACCGAACCCCCGCGTGGTCGTCGTGCGAACACAAACACGATTTCGTCAGACGAATTCCCACTCGGTTGGTAGCGCACGCACGCGCGAGGGGGAAAGAAAAAACACGAAATGAAAAAGAGTCGCCGCCGGGATGCCGTCATTATACGATTTGGACGACTGTCGGGGTTTGGCCGTCGCGTAAATCTCGTTATTGTGCGCGGAGAAGACGGCGAGAACCGGTCGCCGTCTTGACGGCGTGCGGCGGTGGTGCGCAGCAACGCGTCTTTGTAGCAGACGAGAAGTGAAAACGTGTCGTCCCTTGTTATTTCTCTTCTTCATTCTAAATCGTCGACGCCCAGAAATGGCTTCTCGAACACGTGTGCGCGCAGGTTGAACGCGCGTTCCGTGTCGGCGATACGAGAAAAGGAAAGAAAAAAAAAAAGGAGATATATAGAGAGAGGCAAAAGATCACGACGGGCGTTTATTATTATTTTTCCTCTCTCTCGCTCTCGACCCCGACGAACGCGTCCCCCGATACAACCACTCGAAAACTGCGCGCTGTACTAATAATAATAATAATAATAATAATCGTAAAATAAACCTACAGCTAACCTATCTCTGAACAAACATCCATCGCCCAATACACATTTCGCAAGACCGTTATTCGAAATTGTTCGCTTTTTTCTTTTTTTTTAATCACTCTGAACGCGTATTGTTTAGTGTACACAGCATCGTTTCTCAACGTTTTCGCTGTGACTTTATTAATTTTTTTTTTTTTTTTTTTTGTCGATCCCTACTTACACTTTTTCTAATACGCTCCTTCGATACGCTCATTCCTGACGAATATTTCTATACGCGAGTGTCTTGCGAGCCGAAACTACGCGGTCAAATGTACAAAAACAATATTTCTGTCCGCAAATGACTTTTGTAGAAGAAAAAAAAACAATCGTTTATTCTCATCATCGCGAAATCAGCGTTGTAATAAATCATCATCCGATACACTTATCGACAAAATATTATTTTTTTTCGCAATTTCGTTGAAATATCGGTAGGGAAATATAACGAATTTCGACGATTCTTTTTTTATGAAAATTACTCCAACACACGTTTCGTGTCTTTTGCAAAATTCCGTTCGGTATCGATGAGAACGCGATTTTCCATTTGCGATGAGAACGGCAAACGTCCGTTTGGCCCAACATACGTGTGTGACCGCTTTATAATGACCGTTCGATTTTAATAATTGGCATAACGAATTTCACATTTTAATATTAATATTTGTATATCGTTATTATACGTTTTTTTTTTTATATTGTAATATATATATATATTTTTTTTTGTTTAGGACGTATTTAAATGTGTTTTGAAATAAATACAAAAAAAATAAAAAATAAAATTCCACTACATTTCGTTTTAACATCGGACATTGGACTCTGCGGTATAATTGAACTTCGACACGGGGATTCGATTTACACGCACACGTATAATATTATATTATAGCGTTATTGATTTTACAATCTCTCAACATGAATATACACGACGAATAGAGGCACTTTCGATAACGACGACGACTTCATAATAATAATAATAATAATAATATATTTTTTTATAAATACGAGTTTATTGCACAATGCGTGTAAATATGTTAAATAAAGTGTAAGAGAAGAAAAAAATCACCGTGTTACAAACGTATACTTTTATTTGTTGAAAGAATTCATTTGTTTGCGAGTTCGATTGGGAATGATGTTCGAGCATACGCGTGAACAGTGTTAACTGCGATAAGATTCAGTGGCAATAAAAATATTTGTGCTGAGCTGAATAGTTTTTATCAAAAGCTAAATATATAGAAAAAAAAATACATATATATATTTGCGATGATGTGTTCAATGAGAAATTCGCGCGTACCACCGGCATACGTCCAACTCAAATGTTAACGAGAAAATAAAACCTTTGGAATGCGTGAAATACGTTTTTAACGATGACATTATACAGACGCGATTTAGGTGTACGAAAAAATACAAAATATCGTCTGACGATTTTACATGAAATGGTTCAACGAATTCCTGAGTTTTAGGGCACTCGGACATTATCGCGTTAGAACTACAATACACGGTAGGCCACAGCGATTAAAATACAATTAAATTTGGAATGCAGACGATGGCCAAGCAACGTGCGCAATTAAAGAAGATACTCGTTTGCGCACAAAAAAGTAATAATAAGCAGTTTTCCTACGAAATAAAGTAGTAGTCCGTATTAAGTAAAAAAAACCAATTTTTCTACAAAACACAAAGCTACGTTTGAACATATTTTGAAAAACACAAAAACACGCTTTTATTAAGCAAATAAATTAATTTCCTTAAAAATAACCGTACTACGCGGCTGCGAGATCAGTGTATAATAAATACGGTTCGCGTTAATGATTTTTTTTTTTTTTTACTCAATCTGAATTCCCTCTATTCACATAATTGAACGCAACACACGCGTTGTGTATTTTATGAGAGTATCCGAGAAACGAACGTTATATAGAATCATTAAAATCCGTAGTCTGATACAATCAATAGATGAAAATACCTCGAAACACGCTAATCCTTTTACTAATTTATTTAGAAGTAAAAAAAAAAACGACTCGAATAATGGTGAAAAAAAATCAACTCTCTCCGACGTCATAAAATGATGGCGACACACACGGTTGGACAATATCCGACAATCAAGATAAATAAAAAAACATATTTATTTTTTTTTTGTCGTATACGTTTCGATGTTTTTTTTTTTAAAAAAAAAAAAAGCAAAAGCAAAACCCATTCGTATACGCTATGAGAAAATACTGTCCATACGTATAACATTAAGATAATATCGATTCGAGTGTTCGAAGAATGCACTTAAGTAGAAGACAAGTAAAGAGCGCGTATACGTTTCGTACACGACGAGAAAAGTGTTCGGTCTCTCTCTCTCTCTCTTTCGTTCTCTTCGTTCAATAAGTAATTCGTTGTATAAAAGTGATGCCTAACATTTTTACCCTTCGTTGCACATCATCGGTAATGTAAATTTAATATTTCATCGCTGTATATAGCAGACGCAAAGCGTTTGCTTATTATACGGTAAATTGTTTTGCGTTACGATAAATTAAAAAAAAAAAAATTATTATTTTTAAATTAACAAAAAAAAAAAAAATATGTATATATATATAATTTTTAATATATTAAAAGTAATCTCCGAACAATGTTCTTATTGCGTGCAACGTTTTCGATTCTCTCGTCCGAGGTGATGTACATAACGTGTGCGGACAATATAGCAAGTGTCCGTTTATTTGAAATTTTAAACTAACGCCCCGAACGCGCGGATGGACAATTGTAAAAATTAATATGGTTTGTACAGGAAAAACGGTTTGAAGTGTAAAATTAATTTTATAAAGGCGTAATATTAAAAATATACTTTTGCAAAGTCGTCTCGTCTTTTTTTTTTTTTAATGCCTTACGCTTGTAAACGCTCTTATTTATGCTCTCCTACAATCGTGTCGCAAAAAAAAACAAAAAAAAAAATGTTACATCGTTTTGAAACCGTTCAAAAACCGACGCCATCCATTATATTGTAGACGATATTGGTCGATAAAGCCTCGCGCATAAATAATTATTTGAGTATATTATAATAATAATAATAATAATAGGCACGCGAGACACATCTCGTCAAAGATGTCATACCGTAAGACGAATAAAATTCACTTTGTCGTATAAACAATATATTTCCCGTCAAACCTCATTTTCCCGTTTTCGCTTTGATCACGCCCTACTGCCCTCTCATTCTTTCGAAATGTCCAAGGGGGGAATGACTCTCCTCTCTGTACCTTTCATGACTTTCCTGCCGTCCGCGACGTCAATCGTATCCTCCTCGATTGTCCATATTTATTATCCTTTGAGCGATCACGGTTCCATTCCTCATTCGCTTTTCCTAAAAATTCCTTTTAACGCCCATCGCATCCTCTCTTGTCAATCTTCTACTGTCATTCTCGCCACATTATCATTTTTCCACAACTCCGGGTATTGCCGTTATGATTTCATAATCGTCTCTTCTTATTTTTTACTATTATTATTATTATTTTTTTTCTCTTTTTCAATTTTCCTTTTTTATGAAATATGTTGTTGGTAATGTGTAATTTATAATATGTCGTGATAATCGTCGAAACCAATGTTGTTCCGTGCAAGGGTTCAATAAAAAAAAGAAAATAATAATAATATATTTTAACACGGCGTATTAATAGTGTTAACGAACGATGTTCGGGGGAATCGACGTGAATCGTTAATAAATAACGTTGCAAAAAACGAGAGAATGCGAATAACACACGATTATTATTGCGTCCGTTAATTTGGATGATAATGTAACGTCAAAATACGGATTTTATACTGTAACGTTTGAGGAATTGAATTCGTAAATTGTAGAACCGTGTACAAGCGATGAAAGAAAAAAAAAAATATTCATGAGATTTCCCTCCTCCTCCTCCTCCTCCTCCTCCGCCGCACCGCCGTCTTTTGAAGGAAAAAAAAAAAAACACGAGCCTGCTGCATCGCGGTTTGCCGCCGCTGAGTTCTTATTGTAACGCGTACCGGAATACATTTTTATAACAGGCCGGGTCGTAGTCCAACGAAAAAAATACCAAAAAAAGCGGCGACGACAACGGCGCTGGTGGCGGCCGCGACGGTGGCGACGGCGCTGGTGGCGGTCGTCGTCGGTTATAAAATGCATAGCGAGGCGAGGGGGGGGGGGATATGATAACCGAAAACGCTTCGGGTCGGCTCGACGACGGGACGGCGGCGAGCGTATAAAATCAAGTGCGTTGCCGGGGCCGTGCGCCGTACACTGTTTGAACGCGTTCCGACCGAAACACGTTTACGCGCGCGCCCGAGGTGTCTGCATCACCGTCGTTTTACACAGACTACATATATTTGAGCTATCTTGCGCAACCGAAATTTGGTGAAATTTCTCGCCGGACGCCGTTCAGTCGTAAAACCCGTATATTCCCGAGGACGAGAGAGAGAAAATACGATGTCAGACGATCGGAAGAGCCGTCCGGAAAATCCAACTGGCAGCAGTGCTTGGAGGGCTCCGAAAAAATCGGTACGTTATTTTTATGATAATAGTATACGCGCGCGGGTGAGATCCGTAAAAAACAAAAAAACCGATTTGACTATCAAGGGGAAGAAATTGAAAATTAAAAAAAATTTTTATCCGAAAATTCGATTTGGTTTACGCGAGATTTTACGTAGTCTTTGCCCACGCGACGGACACGCATGCGCGACAACCGAATAGACGTTTTTTTTTTTTTTTTTTTATCTTATTCCGTTTTTTCCAACACGTTCCCACGGATTTCTCGCGGGATTTGTGGTGTTGAGCAAACAAAGAGGCTGCGGCGATATAATTTTTTATACGATATTCATATATTTTTCACAGGATCGTTTTAAACGTTTCCCCCCCCCCTCCACTCCGCGAATACGTCGCCCGTTTTTTTTTTTTATTCTTTTTTTCTTTTTTGTCCGTGGAAAGGAGACGGCGACGCGTATTGTACAAAAAAAACGCGACGGTTTTACTATAAATACGCGACGTCTTGTCAACGGAAAATGCGGCACACGCGGGAGAATTATCTAAATTGCTCCTACAAATTTGTAGTGGAACATTAAATTTTACCACATATAAAATAGTTATCATTCGAATTCTTTCAAAAAAAAAAACCGATACATGAGTCGTCCGCGTATCCAAAGTCCAAAAATTCGCAGAGACTGTTACAATATTATTTATATATAATTATCACGTATAAAATATATTATTAATTATATTGCGTATGTTTGTTTTAAATAACATAATCGTTATATTGGCGCACGGTTTTTTTTTATCGTTCACACCGATCGCGTAAAGGAAACACCGTCGGAATTTCCACTCAATTCCCATACAGGTAGTTGTTTCGAAGAGGACGAGAACACGGCGGATTTCGTTTTTTCTTTCTAATTTTAAGACTGGATTGCAATTTTAGAAATGACTCGACGATAAATTGCGAAGAAAAAAATAAATAATCTCAATACGCCGTTGATATATACGAGTACGTACACCACCGGCGGCGGCCCGATCGCAAAAGAATACGAGAGAGAAACTGATATTACACAAACGGTCAATACGCGCGAGTTCTTGAAAAAAATCAACGTTCATAGGGCATCCCTTGAACGCGCGCGATTCATCGACGGCGCGGTGGTCAATTTCGCCGAATTAAAATCGAAAAAAAAAAAAAAAATAAACACCGAACAACAGGGGTTTTTAAATTCTGTGTTCCGATGTAAACTGCAAAGCCGTTTCGATTCCTCTTCTTTTTTTTTTTTTTGTCGTAAATTAAATGTACGAAATAATATCCGCCACGGTCCTAATATGTTCCGTCGACCCTTCGAGCGTGTCGTCGCCATATTTACGAACGATACTATTATGTTTTCGCGAATTATTCCAATACACTTGTACGTTTCTATACCCGTTTTCGTCGGGGAGAACAGTGTGCCCGGTAAATGTTATAAAACACAATATATCGGTGTATTACAATATCGCGTTATACAATATATTAAACGTTAACGAAATATTACAGCGTCCGCTGCATGATAAATGCTATACTTAAATGTCTTGATAAAAATACACGTAATTTCAACAATATTCCCCCGAAATGTTTTTCTTCGTCGAATGGTTTACCACCGCGTTAAGCGCATCCGACGTTATGTCATCGTCATAAAAAGCCTGTCGGCAACGTCATTAAACATTCGTTTTTAATATTATTATTATTATCTGTATTTTAATATGCTATTTTATCGATCCAATGATCATCGTTTATATATATAACATAATACGCTATGTGTGCGTTATTTTTAATCAAATAAACTAAAATTATACGCGTCGATAGCATTCATGTTTCTCGTCGATATAGTAATGTTGTGTACAATCAGTAGTGGTGTAGCCCAGGGAGAGGGGTGTCGAAACCTGCCCATTGCTTTTTATATATATATATACATTTTAACCTTATGAATTTATACTATTGCGTATTTCCTTAACACTATAATTCATAATATCGAAGACGATAAATGTATTGATTCTAATTCATTATAACATTAACCTTGGAGTTTTCATTTCACCCGTCGTTATTTTTTTACGGCCACGTTGACTACTGATTACGGTGCGCGTAGTTAATCACGATATTCGATAGAAATAACCGTGCGTTTATACTAATAAATACGACTGTTACGCGTGGTTTATTGTAGTGTGGTGGTTAGATAAATCTATCGTTTCATTCACACCACCATAGCATAATCCTGGCTACGCCACTGCGTACAATACAATATATATATTATGAAATACTGGAACAAGAAGAGCGATAGTTTTATGTTTTTTAAAACCGACGCGTTTATAAATTTATTTTTGAAAAACCTTACTACATCAAAAACGCGAACGCTGTTTCCGTCGTACGACTCTATATTTAACCGGGGGGAAGGGGGGGGAACGAATCGAGAACAAAATATAAATTATGTCATTATGATTGACCACCGCGTTTTCACTACAATATTATATTATGTGTGTATATATATATAATCGCTTTGATAATATTACATATACTTGTGTAAGTAAGAGATACCACTCGAAATAAGAAGTTTAAAATAAACGATAACGAACCGCAAGTGTCGTGGACGTCGCTTAAGTGAATTAGGTACTTGGATAAATATTTCAGAGTTTTGTTGCTATTATACTTTATGAACTTGAAAGCAATGTCAACGCGATGATCGGAACACTTCTCACTAGTCGACGAGTTGTATACACAGAAACAAACAAAAATAACATCGTTGAAAAACCGATATAATAGTTTCCTTCGCTTTGCTCAGAGCCTAAAATCTAAAACTTATATTTGTGCCACTCAAATTATCATTGAAACGCATTGAATGTATTTGAATGTAAAGGTTAATTTTCCGTAATGGCGGAACGCGCAGATAATGACTTGTCGTCGTTAAACGATATCAGAACGAAAAAACGTACGTTTGCACGAGACCTGGGACGTAGCGTTTATCGTATAACGAGAGCGGTCTTGATTTACTATCTATATTTAACGTACGAAATCGTAATATATAATATTATTTATGTTTAATAAAATGCGGTGTTAATTCATTAATAATAATAATAATAAATTCTTATTATATAAATGGTAGAGAGACTATCGTCGAAATCGCCGTTTTCTATATTTCGTTTTATTCTCTTCGGCGCATTTGGGCGTAATAATTATTGAATTATTATTATTATTAAATCATTGTCTCTATCGTAATGTTGCCTATAATCGCGTTTTACATTATTGTGATATTCGGCTCTGGATCATCTCTGAAATAGTAATTGATTCTTTCGTGTTCATTCAGTGTTCAAAGTCTCGTTTACACGGTGATTGTACTCTCACGAAAGTTCAATAGCGATAACCCCTTCGACAATACTGTCGTGATAATACTATCAATGCGATGTCTACACGCCACAGCTTATTTCAGGTACTGGTGTGGATAATGCATTGTTTACGTGATGTGTTTTTGTGATGGTTACTTTCATGACAGCAACTTCGTCGTGCAAATGAGGCTTAAGTTTCATTCTATGAAAACGGATTTTGTTTCGAGTTTACAGGAGAAGATCGCTTCCCCGTGTTTTAAAATATCCCAACAAAAAAAGCACTTCGTCGTGAAAAAAAAAAAAAAAAAACTTAAAATAAAACACCATAAAAATGTGGTATCATAAATAAATGCTAAGTAAATTTAAATACATTAAATGTATTATGAATAAATTTATTTATTTATTTTACAATTTTAGGCCAAACGGCAATTTACAAAATAACACGTATAAGTAATGTAAGTGATATAAGTACGCATAAATATGAACAAATAGATGAAATGTTTGGGCGACATAGGCAAATGACTAAGTATTATTAAGGAGACGGAGCATTCTATGTAAGGGATTGTTATGACCATAGGAGGTACGGTGTGAAGGGACATAAAAGAGAGTATACTCTCTTGTTGGATAAGTAGAAACACGAAAGGATATTGGCGACAAAAGATCTGGGGCTTTAACTGAACCGTTTAATAGCGCATTGATAAAAGAGAGGTCAACGTCAATTCGTCTGAAAGCTGAAGTAGGAATGTTAAGTACAGAACGAACGTAGTCATGGAGAAAATGAGAGCTTTTTAGGGCGTATGCCGCATAAGAGAGAAAACGGTTTTGAATCCGCTCGATTCGGAGTTGATCACATGCTAAAAATGCACCACGTGCCACATAACAAACGACATGTTCCAAAATGGAAAGAACTAAGGAAAAATACTAGGAACGGAGACAAGGGGCAAAGGCAAACGAGATGAAAAGAGAAGTATGACGCTTCAAGACACCTAGAACTTTTAAAGATTTACCAATTACTATATTTACGTGGTGGTCAAAAAAAAGGGGGAAGGAGTTAAATGAAAACGAAGGTCAGAGACCGAAAATACACGTTTTACCTTTGAGAGAGTATGAGTGAAGAAGAGGGTGGTTTTTACTGGAAAATGACATAAAATGGCATTTATTCAGAGACCAACGCGATTTACCCAGAGGACAAAGGAATTAAGATCATTTTGTAATAGCAAACAATTTCGAACGGAAGAGATTTTATTGTATATTTTAATGTCATCAGCAAATAAAAGAGCAGTTTGAAAAATATTTATTGATGGAGTACCTAGATAAAAAGAATGAAAAGTGAAAAAAAAAAAAATGAAAATTGTATTCTATCTAAATAATTTATTTACTTATCCGAGACGTCGTTTTGACAAACACGTCCGAGTGTAATAAATTGATTTTTAACAATATTGTCTTATTGAGATTGGTTTTTTTTTTTTTTTTTTTAGCATAAACGTTTTAAACGCGACGACGCCGCAAACGAAATGGCATTAAAGGTAATAATTCTACCAACGTGGCAGTATAGGCATTTATAATTTTGTGTTCAAAATAAAAATAAAAACGATTGTCAACGAAACGGCGCACTAGTTCAAATCTCTCATCCGCGAACGCAAACTAAATGGAATCGTGGCGACATAAGTGGTCGATACAATGTCCTGTTATTTTTCGATTTATCGAAACAACATTCCTCCGGATCGTTACGATAAATTGCGCTGGCATTAATTATTATTATTATTATTATTCGTAGCTCGTATAACCGGGCTTTATCTATAGAGGCGTTTCCTCTCAAGATTCAATTTCTACGGAACGAACAACACACGTTGTCGTTCTTTCCAAGGGGCTACAGTGTTTTGGTGGTCGCTCGCACTGCGTCGAGGTTTTCGATAATCCGGTTATGAACACGTCTCTAATCGTTAATAATTTGCGGTTTTTCCTTTTTTCATTCTCGACGTACTAATATTATTATCTCAAACAGGCAACGCGATTTGTTTATAATAATATTTTCGTTTTTTTTTTCGCCATTTAGATGTCGTACGAAAAAAAGTGGAACGATGGTGCCAGTTGCAGTTACGAAATGACATTAAAGGTAATTCATTTCCATTCTACCTGTTATACGGCCAGTAGGCATTTATTTATATTAAAAAAAAATGTTTTACCACGTTTGTTATTATAACGTGAACTTCCAATATTGTATTATAGGGAATTGCGCACGATTGGAACTCGCCGTGTTCTTCTAACGCACCGGTTTCGTGAGTTAACGACCTATGGTTTATCATATGTTTACCTTAAAAAAATATTATTTTTCTTCAACGCCGATTGTTGTAATTTCTGATTGTAGAAACACTGAAAACGTCAAGATGCCCGCTTTTGTGCAAAAACGGAAAATGTTGGATCCCGGTCTACTGTCAAAAAGATTTCATTACAATAACGAGAAGTAATTTTAAAGTTATTTGTATTTTCAAAAAAACATATGCGTATAGAGGTACTAGGTATTGTGATTGGTCGCTTTCGATTATATTTCTCTTTACATTTCACCATCCGCTTTAAATCTTCATTTTAATATTATTTTATTAATTTTTATAGTACACTTTATAGAAGTTACATTTTGAAGAAGAATAAGTCGAATTTTGATTTTTATAATAACTTTCCCTTCGTTTTAGATCTGCTTTTTATGAACACGTAATTTCTCGCTCACGCAGATCATTTGAAATATTGTCTAAACTTATGATTTCACATTAAAACACCGCATTTGTGTCCGACTCGAGGAAATTGAGTATATAGAAAATAGCACATCCGACCAATGGATGAAAGGAAACTTGGTCATTTTATACCACACAAATAAAAAATATATATAGTACAAACGACACTATGGATAATGCAGTTTAGTTCATACGGTTAAATATAAATTATATTTAATATCAAACTAAAAATTCTTCTCTTCAGCATATAAAAACTATTCGGAACTTATTGAAAATAAAAAATTATTATACACAAATAATTTCAATAAATTTAAATACACTCGGCAAATGTACCTATGTTCTATAATTCCGTATAGATATAGTTTTCTTTTCATTCTCAAGGAAAATTTCACGAATGTCACTCGTTTCCTTTTGCCGATAGCTACAGTCAATATCGGAATTTAATACGCGTTTTGGCGAAAAACTGAAGCGAAACGCACTCTGCGTGTTGTTCGTTCAATCATATGTATATTAGTAATTTTTAAAACTTTTTTTGTTTTTAACTCGTCGGATTAACAGCGACATCATGGAAGAAATTATTGACAGCGATGAACATCAGACACCAGAAGATGAAAAGTGATTTTTATATTATTTCAACACTTATCAAATATATTATTATTTTCAATTGTATTTTTTATTTAAGTGATGGTCAAGCCAAAGAAGAAATTATATACGACGAACAAACATCTGCAACTGGACTCATCTCATCCATTAATATTATTTCATTTAACAATTATGTAAGTTTGAATGTTGTACATAAATATATATATGCATACGATAAATAGTATTTTATTTTAGTTTTTGATTTCGATCTAAATGTATATTGATTCAATTAGTTGTATATAAAAATCGTAATGAAATCAAATATTTTTAAATCCATCCATTTTAATGAGAAATAACGTAGATGTGTTATAACAATAATTTTATTTGTATTTTTTTTTTTTAGGAAATTGAAAAAATGGAAGTAGACAACGAAAATTCGAAGACTGTTGACAAACAAGCCGAGGTGAATAAGCAAGATGAATTTATAAAAAAAATGGAAGAAATACTTAGTAAGAAACCTGAACGTTTTGTAATTCAAGGTGAATATAATTGTCGTTTGAGATTTATGGAGCCATACGTAAGTATATTATCATCTTATTGCCTATAATTATCTACATTTTTAACTTGTGCCGTTGTTTTATATGTATATCACTTACAGGCTCCGAAATTGGAAAACGTTGAGGAAAAAGATGAATAGAGAAGACGATCATAATCATTATTTGGACAGGTAAAAAAATTAATTATTTACACGTACAATATATGTTAAAATTTAGTGTTGATAAAAAGAGAAACGTTCAAAGAATTGTCATGTACTTGTTGAAATAGAACTAGAGAAGAATTTCTATAGATAATCATCATTACTTTCTTATTTTGTATATCCGACAACCTGTCATTAATTAAATCTTAGTTCAAATTGACATCCAAAACAAATTGATGAAAAATCACTGCAGACAATAATGCACTATAGTTATCAATGAAATTGAAATTAATATACTTTTTTGTGACCATGTTATTATTTCTATGTTTACTTTTATTACTCCTCAGCAGATAATCCTTGAGCCGTTTTTGCATATTTGGTAGGTACCCAAGATTATATAGACTGCGGTGTCTGACATTGTGGATGAAAAATATCTTAAAAACTGATATTTAAAAAAAAAAATGTATCCTATATTTGAAATAATAGTTGGCAACCTAGCTGGGTGTTAAATAATATTAAACTTTTATTGTTGTTTGATTTTCTTATGCTTAAGGTTTGTGGTTGAAGTCGGACAGTTCTAGTGATGCAGTGAATAATATTACATCGGTCTGGTGCTATGCATGGAGGAATTATGCGTCGTATCTCATCCAAAGTCCTGAAACGATTATTTGAACGACATCAACCCAATCTGACCAATAAACCTGCAGAACCATTTTATACTTACATTGTCAATTTATTTTATTTTATTTAACTGCTATGTTTGTCAAGTGCAAACATGTAACTATATATTATTTTAACGTAATATGTTTACGTTTTACATTTATTAATAGATTATACATTAAATTATTTTATTACATTACATTATTTCTCTTATAAATAATATTAAAATAGGATATAAATATTTGTTTTCAAAAAATCTTAATGATGTATTTTTAGTGATTTCATAAATATATGACATAGTTTTATTTTATTTTATAAATATTAATATAATAATATTTATAGAAAATATGTAACAGGAATTTATGTGGTTTCGGGGTTTTTTTTATCAATTATTTCAAACAATGATTTTGTAAAAAATTATACTTAACTTTTCAGAAATATTGTATTTATGTTTTTTTTATTATTCGGTAGTCTCTCATTACTAATAGATACATGTTCAATGGTTTTTTTTCTTTAATACACAAAGATTATATTCAGCTAATTACATTATCAATCGGGTTTGGAAAAAAAATTGTCAAAAATAGACTTACGAACGTCGATGGTTAATTTCCTTTGAATAATGAATAATACATTTTCCTTGCTCACTAACTTCACGATATAATACAAAAACTATAGAGGATTCGCTAGGAAAAATTTCAATACATATCGATAGTATAGGGAAAAGCGCCCCTGGAAGATTTTGTATGAGGGAGGCTAATTGCTATTGGTATAAGTTAATATATGTAAAGAGTAATGGCTTGTCTAATCCTCAAAAATAGATCATTAGTTTTTAAACATTTTATATTAGAATGAACTCGGGATAAATGAAAATTTCAATAGGTATATTATGATAAATGACAATTTTAAAAAACTATACACCACTGTTTCATGGGCGTATTTATAAGGAGAACTAAGTGTTTAAGCCTTTTCCACAACTTTTTTAGGAAAATTGTATGCATAGATATTTTTTTTTTTAATATGTTTTATTATTATTTTTATTTCTCTAACATAATGATGAAGAAAAAAAACCGAATTGGTTGTATAAGAGACTCCGCTCTTCGGAGTTATATAATTACTAGAGTATTTCAATGGTGCAGTTATTAAGGGGAATGAGTAAAACGACTAAAATAAATTGAAATATACTCGTATATATTTTAAAATGCTTGCTTACACGTGTTTGAAGAACATATCCGAATCCCAACTTTGTGGTACCTTTATATCTTTTATGGTTCACACCGAAAATTGCACATTATCATTAGGAATATCTTGTATTAATTCATTAGAAGTCGTCGTATTATCAAATTTTGCCGAACAAGTACCTATCATGATCATACATAAAATGCGATTATTTCAAGTAGGCACTTCATTATTTAAAAAAAAAAAATCCACTTCTTACCTTTGTGTGTTCTCTTGTTGGTTACGAACATTTTGTTAATTAGGTATACTCACTCACAAGTTCCAAATTTGGTAAAATTTAAGTTATGAATACTTTGAACATTTAAGTCCGCTATTGTGTAAGATTTAATAAAAATGTATACTAACATTCTTATATAACTCGTACAATTTGTATAAAAAGTTTTAAGGATATCAACTAGTATTTCAATAGTGCAGTGTTCAGATTAAATTTAATTAGATACACCTACCTATGTTTGTACAGCATTTTAAATTTAAAAAAAAAAAAATGTTTTTAATAATTTTATAAAAAGAAATACCTATCCCACAAAAAAAAGGCAATTAATTTATCAACAGAAAATTAAATACTATTAAGTGATGTCCTATGTACAGTTCCTGGCCAAATTATTAGACGCACTGTAGCTTTTTGATAATTAAATGTTTTGTACGAGTTTATATGTAGTACTTTTATATTTAGATATGTAATGGATTTTTATTCAGAAGATTTATTATATATTTCCTATTTGTATTTATTTTCAACGTATGGCAATACAATGTTAACCAATTGATACACGAACGTAAACGAGGGTTAGGTTAGGTTAATTTAACCCGGAGAAAAGTTTCATCCTGACTGTGTCGTTCAGACTGTTAAAACACCCTACAAAAGTGATGATCTAGTCAGTCATCAGCGGCAAGGGTATTGAACGTCTGTACATGATAAAAGGTATAATGAGGCAAGATCAGTACAAAGGAGTCTTACAAAATCGGTTGACTCCGCAGCTCAGAGGCTGGTTTCCAAATGGGGAACCATTCATTTTTATGCAAGATGGAGCTCTGCCACACAGCGCGGTCTGTTAAAGCTTTTTTTAGAAGAGAAAAATATCCCTCTAGAGGGATATTGTTTGATATAATAATTATTGTAACATAGCGTTGTAAAATAATATATGCATATACTTATAAGTGTATGATGTACTGCGAGCTATTAGGATCGTTTCACAGCCACACGCTTATTATGGTTGGTACGTTTCGATACGATGCGTAAGGGAATACATTATTATAATATATTGTAATAGAATGTTTGACATCCGTACCACACACGTTTTTCTATCGGTGCGTTCGTCACGATTCATACGCTTGGATTCGAACGTCGTCTGTATTGGCGTGTATGAATTAAAAATATTATAATATAATGAAAATAATTATTATTATAATTAAAATACTTTATTATACGTATCCATTGTTTTCATCGTTCTCGTATTAAACGCGTAGCGGTTGTGTGGTGAAACGTAGCGTACTCGGGAGCAGCGTGAAACTTCTGCGCGTGCAGCTAATTAAAATTATTTAAGTATCGTTATAACATGACCGAGTATAACAGATTGAATTCATAGAAATACAACTAACAAAAAAGGATAGGTAACATATATATATATATATGTCTACACTTACTAAAAAAAAATGCTGTGAAATAGTCTTCGAAACGACCGCAACAGAATGTCGGTGAAATTGACAATATAAAGTTAATAACGACGAGCGTAAAAAAGTAAATTACGAGGTACCTCGGACAATCTGTACGATGTTAACATTCAATATTAACGCACGATATAAAACATAAACGTAAACCGCGTGGGCGTACACAAACATAATAATAAAATACCACAGCCGAAAACAGCAACAGTAAGGCCGGGAGCTGTAGAAAATGGCGCGCACGGAGATATCAGTTTATCTTGTATCGTTGTTTCATAATCACGGAGGTGATAACAACACGGTAATAGCAACACTGAGTGAGACAATATTATGACGTGAGAATTGTTGAGGACGTAATCAGTCCGCGATTCTCATAATATTTAATGCCCGTAATGTATTTGCAATGTGTTACACGTAGTGATGGGCGATCTGAATCGATCTTTTAAAAGAACGATCTTTTTCACACAAAAGATCAATTTTTGAATCGATCTCTGATGACCGATCTTTTCAGGAATCGATCCAATTTTGTAAAGATCAAATCGGATCGAATCGAATGGAATAAATTTATTATTTATTTAAACATTAAAATTGATTATTTATTATTAAAATTATACATAGATATCTATTTGTTGGTGATGTATATACATAGGCCATAGGTGTGAGCAGGGGCGTATACAAGGGGGGGGGGGCGATGGGGCGATCGCCCCCCCCTAGATACTTGTGTATGTATCTATATCTACTGACAACTAAAATTAATCGAACTAAAACTAAAATGTCATAAAACATTTTTTTATTTAAAACTTATTATTTTTATATAATTTTTCGATAATTCTAAGTTGGCATCAGATTCGACGGGCCCTTTTTTCTATTCGCCCCCCCCCCCCTAAGGGATGAAGTAAATACGCCCCTGGGTGTGAGGAGGTAGTGACTAGGAGAGAGTGGCTATTGAACTAAATTGGTAAAAAAATTTTAGTTACTATTTAATGGTATTATAAACATTAAAACTTGTTTCAATAAAGGTAAAACTTTTTTTTAGGTAACAGTATTTCGATTTTTTAAAAGATCGATCTTTTTTTTCGATTCGAATCGATTCAAAAGATCGATCCACTATCGAGAATCGCCCATCACTAATTACACGTACATGTAACAGTACAACGGTTTCATCACACGTAACATCCCGTTAATATCGTATTCAATTTACGGACATTCATTAGTGTTTACAGTTAATTAGTGAAAAATTGCGCTTGCTATTAACACAACACAGTGCAACAAAAATTATACATTGCGTATTAAAAGTGTATAATAATATACCAATATACGAGCGTTATTTACAGCGCGGCATTTCTTATTCGCTTCGACAATTCGTCGTTGGCCGTTGAAAGCCATTTGAAATAAAAATATAAATATATATATATAAATAAATAAATATATATATATATATAGGTATAGCTGGAAATTAAATCGGTCGCGCGTTAGTTTTACAACGCGTCTTACTCGTGCGTTCGCGCTCCATTCGTATCAATATTCGCGTCACATAGGCACAAACAGGAGAGGGGGCTTCTCAAAAAATTTAAGTTGATGACTTTTTTTTTTTTGCTTATTCATTTAAAATTAATAAACCACTACAATTTTTTTTTTTTACATAAACCGCATTTATGTAAACACGTACGTAATGTCGTACACACTACACACGCACAATCACGAACAACAAGACACTGACAATAATTGTATTTATAAAATTATATATTTTATATACGATATACCTAATGGCTAATATGGAGATAAAATGACAAATAAACCTAAAACCGTGTCGATAAAATTTAGATAACATAATACGCTAATCATATAATGATGTAATGATATTATTCCATGTTTCGTTATTAAATAATACAATATTAAAGTTATTTTCGCTCGGCTTCCATTAACCGGGACAAAATTAATGACCGACCGGGACACGCTGTTAAAACCGGGACGAATGGCAAGCCTATGAATAAGTGATTAAAAAAACTATTAAGTATTCTTAGTTCAAGTTGTAAATTTTTTTTTTTTCGAAATAAATTTATATATATATAGGTACTTTACATTGTTTTATCGCCTTTACTTATTTATTCGCACGTGTAACTAAAAAAGTACTATTTAATATTTCAATATTATTGTTATTTTGTGTATTTTTGCGATGAAAGTCCATATGTGTCGCGCGACAACAATTATTCAAACAAAAACTTGTAACGTTTTTAAGCAAATAGTACCACCGTGTTTAGATGTAATGACGAGAAAATAATAATAATAATAATAATAACAACAACAATTAACACAATACGTTAGTGTGGGCAGTAAAACGGTAAGTGAAACGTGTTTCCAAGCGAGAAATACGCGTTTTCTCTCCTCAGTATCGAACAGCAGTGTACCAGGGGCCAATAACGTGTCGCGACCACATGTTGAAACAACAATAATTTGTTATGTAATGGAATTTTGAAAAAAAAAAAAGAAAACTCGCGCGTAATATGAAAACGAATGTTTTCAGTGTACAACCGCGGAATTCAGTCGCCAACACATTTACCGCCTTACACGGCGAAAAGAAAATTATATAATATTTATAAATAATTAACAATATTAATTTGTACTTTATCAGAAAAACGAAAATTATCGTATCCATTAATAACTGCATCATAGCGTCTCACCTATTCGGAGAGATTTTAATTGAACATAGAAATATACTACCTAGGCTAAACCTTATTAATGCATATTGTTTTTGTATGATATATATATATATATAATTGCAAACAGTTATCTGCAAAATGTCTCTTCGATTGTCCACAAGATAAAAATAAAATTAATAATTTTTTTTTTTTTTTTGTCTTTTGACGACAAAATAATGTGTAATAATTTATGAAATGATTATATGAACACATATATATATATATATAAACAATATTATTATAAAATTTTGAAACAATTTTAAACAAATGTTTAATGTCGTTGTAAACACTCGATTACATAGTTTCCAAATTTCTCTACAGTCATACACCAGCTGATGAGGCGCGTCAAACTGTGCGTCGCGGCTCTCAGCGATGACGTCTTGTCAGCGCCGTGCCAACCATTATTGACACCTAGGGCAACCAATTTTTGCCGCTCATGATCCAGATCACTGATCCTGATTCCTGATTTCATCTTCAATACATAAACCTGACAATGCCGATCATTTTTCGTTTACTAATGATGAACGTAATTATTCAGACATAAAGAATGCATATTACTACAGAATATATTTTTTAAAACTTTTTATAATTCACCAACTTGATTATTGTATTTTAAATTAAAATTTAAACAAAAACGTAAATATATTACGGATTACATCATTTAATTAAATTTTTTGCCGCCTCAGGCACTTGTTCCATTTGCCCACCCCCCCCCCTTTAGCACGGCCCTGCGTCTTGTGCGAGTTGAGGTCGGACGCGCATATTCGCGGCGTGGCATACAGCAGTGCTTTTCAAACTTTTTTACCACGGGCCTCCGTAAATTTAATGTGAAACTGTCAAGGCCCCCTTGGTCAAAATTATTAATTATTTTTTTCCCAATTATACACTAAAATGACATGGACTATTTTACACAAATAAATTATTAAAATGTACAGTAAATATATGTTTTTCAATATATTTTTGAAACAATTTTATAATAGTATTAAACTTTAAACACATATAAACATAAATTAATTGGTAATAAAAAAACAATACAAAATAATAATAAAACAATACAAAAATATTCAATAATAATGTTGACGATTATTAATGTGACGGGTGAGCTTGCATATTTTTGCATAACATATTTATGCCCGGTGTGATATTTGAAACTGAAATACGCAAGTTTGCTTCTAATGACTGTTGTGGAATGCGTGATCTACGTTTGTTTTTGATAATTTGAAGTTGTGAAAATGCAGTTTCACAAAGATTTGTCGATGCGAAAGGCATTAATATAAGTAATGCCGCTTTCGAAATTAATGGATACTCTTGCTGTCGTCTTAACCAAAATTCAGTTAGTTTTTTTTCATTATCTAACATTAGACTTTATCGACAATTATCAATCATATGGTCTGTTATTTAATAACTAATTAATAACCGAAAATATTTTTTTTTAAAAAATAAATATTTCACGACCCACCCAGTCATATAGCCACGGCCCCCCAGTTTGAAAAGCACTGGCATACAGTACAGAAAATTAATATAATATCGCGATAATAACGGAAGTCGCAAATGAAATCTTATTCAATTTCATCGATTTTTTTTTTTTTATTATTATTCAAAATATAAAACATTTAATAATATTTTAACGCAATATTTCGTATATGACAAATAAATACATATATAAACGTTAAATAATTTTTTTGTAATTATTATTTCGGAAGCCGTCGAAATATTGTTGCGAAGACATCACGGAGGAGGAGGAGCAGTGGAACGGAAATAATTTTACTAGTCTATTCTAAAAGATATTACAATATATAACGGACGGAGAAGAAAAAAATTAAACGTTTCGTTTATCGATTCCGGCGGTGGTCGATTCCCCCGGAGTTTCGCCCGCTGAAATGTACAAATGCGATGCGCAGTCGATCAGCGCGGGCGAATGGAGGAGTTGACCGAACGATCGTTTTTTCCAAGAGTCTCCTACACACGATTTTCTCTTCCTAACGCCGAACGGAGTACCAGGAGATCATATTACGTCACGGCAACGGGTACTTGAAAAAAAATAAAAATGAAAAACCGTGTGTTAACGCGCACAGTCAATGCGCCGGCGGCAACGGAGTCGTTCGTTTGGGAATATCGCGAAACGGCGAAAAAACATAAATATTTTAATTTATTACTACGAAATTTACTTATTCGTGTACGTACACAGCTGGTGTCGCGTTATTCAAAGTCGTTTACTGAAATATGTTTACAAAACCAAATGGCGTTTGAAATTTCATGCGTTTGAAACAAAAAAAAAAAAAAAAATCATTATTATTCTTTATTAAATTACAGACACGGAAAAAACGATTGGAAATTGCAACGAATTCAGAAAACTATTCACTTGTTCTCGGAGATTGTTACAGTTTTCTCGTTATCGTGTTATAAATAACGAAAAATCGTAAAAATCAAACACTCTGCCGAATAGACCTTTGAATAATTATGTGCAGTGAACGTTCGCGTAAAATATTAAACATTTTGTATACCGCTGCGCAAAATGCGTGTCGCAGATTACGCTTTGCGCAGGGACGTCGCAGTGCGCCGTATATAATACAAAATTAACTAAATTTGAATACCTCAATAGTTAAAGTTATGTTCGCGTTTTACGTGTTGATTAAAAAAAAAAAAAAAATTTAGTAACTACATTGATTAAAACCAGCTTTGTTCTTCGCATTAACATTTTAGATTGACGCGACGCGTGTCTAAAATAAGCCGGACAAAAGTGTAGGAGGGGGCACGTGTTCAGTATTGACAAATTCGAATTTTGAAGATTCATTTCATTTCGCGCTCTTACAAATGTCCAAGTGACAACGTTTGTCGTAAGGCCACGGATCGATCTGCCAGTAAACTGGATCAAACTTTTGGAGTCCCTTATATTGTATATAGGGCGCCGTCGAAATTTTCCAATTCCATAGTTTTGTTTTTGACCAATTCTCAAAACCCCGTTCGCCTCTGTATGCCAAACTATTTTCAATGCACATACGGAAGAAAGTAAAACTTCGAACCCGCGGCAACGTATCAGTTCTTTCAGAATCGAAAAAAGCCGATGTCTCCGCCGATCGTTTATTCTTATACAATGCTTACATTCAATGTAAGTTTTTTTAGGAAATTTTAACGATTTCAACCCCCTTATTAAAATATAAACACGCAATTATCGTAACGGGGAAATTGGCGTTAAAAAAATCCGAAAAACTACTATGTGAAATCACGCGAAATTTTGAACGTGTGAGTTTAATAGTTAAGACAATGTACGTGCTCGCGAGAAGAGGAGATGGTCCATTCGCAACAATTTCCAGACAACGCGTTCCACTTGCCATCGTGTGATCGCTATTTGAAAACACACGGCGATAAAATATTTCCATTCTCTTTGAAAAAGAAAATTCTTAGGGATCCCCGGAGTGGGATTTACACCACAAAACCGCCGTGGTGGTCCTTTCTAATTGCTATTTATATCGATTATTAGGTGTTTAACTATTTATATGTCAATGGAAATGGTATAATATTTTGATGGTTTTAAGCGCTGAACATTTTGTATAAAACATAGATGAAATATGTTATTTCGACTGTGTTCGAAAAAAATTCTTTGGAAATCCTTATAGTCACATTTTTTATTATTATTATTATTATTACCATTAAAAATTGTATTGTATTATTTTGTATTTTGTATGTGTTGTATTTTGATGGAAAATTAACGCGCGCGATCGATACAGGTATTATTTTTTTCGACACTTGAATTTTCGGCGAATATTTATTTCATTAGCCGTATATGATATTAACGCGATAGAAATACCGTTTGAAATATAGTTTTTCAAATGTGCGTAATATTCGTGGAAGTTTTTATATTTTTATTCCGTATTTTAATAAACGCGAAAAAGTAACGCAACAGGTTAATCACATTACCGATAGTATTGTACGGAAGCCCGGCGGCTCGGAATCATTTTTTTTTATCGTTGTTTTCAAATTTACAGCGATAAACAGAAAGTCTTCATCCAATAAGTAATTATCGTGAGTAAATGCGATATATATGTTACACGGCGGCTCGTTATTGTTATTTTCAAAAATTCAATTGACTAAACTTTTGTCCGTTCCTACGTATATAATCATTTCACCTCGCTTGTAATAAACGTAAAAAACCAACAAAAAAAAATGTTATTATTAGAACAGATGTTTCGATGTTGAAAACGTAAATCGTCGTCCGGATTTCAATCGAACTCGGCAATCTGGGAAGCGATGCGAAAAAACCGACAATTTTACACTGTAAAATCGTCGATGCCGAGCAATGTACTACGGAGGGGCGAGGGGAAACGACTGGCCGGGGGAATGCGAAACGATATAATAAATAAAACGCGTTTTCCAAAACGAGGACGGATACGGCTGGAACCCTGGTAGTACGGAAAATGATTTTAATGGCGGTTTGTAAGCGCGAAGGGCTTTTTTTGCCCGTAGAAACTGAGTAAACGACGGAAACGAATTCCCGACCGCGCGTTTCTCGATATCACTGAGTGCAGGAGTACCAGGAGTTTATGTTAAACGTCGTCGCAACGCACGCCGCTCATCACTTTTTCAAAACCGATACGCGCCCCGGGGTACACCACACCCCGTACCGCGGAGACCATTTTTTTTCTTCTTTTATACACGAATTTTATTATTTTAAACGTTGAAATTGTGCGGTATTTCGTTAATTTGTGAGAGTATAAAATTTTTTGCCGCGTTTTACAATAACATGAATTATTATGTTATCATAAAAAAAAAAAAAAAATAAATATATTATAATTTATAATATAAAGTTTATATTATAAACCATGGCCGGATTGGGGAGGCAGAAATGGTGTTCGGCACGAAATGCCGGGGGAGACAAATGTATCCAAGTTCACCAATAATTGTGTTATTAATAAGCGAAATAATCGTTAAAAAGTTGAAAAAAAAAAACAAATGTGGAACGTAAAATAAACAGTAAAGTGTTTGAACCAACCACTGTGATTAAAAAATGTGTCCATGTAACAATAAAAATATTATACGAATTCTCGAGAAAAATTTCAAATAAATTGGAAACATCCATAACTCAGCTAATAATGGATTTAGAGAGTCGATTGAACCACTAAAATTCTTTAAAAAATACGGACGAAAATAATCAGTGGGGTGAAGGTTATCATTTAAGAAAAAAAAAGTTGTACTGGCGCATGCGCACACCCAGCCAAAGGAAAAAAGTTCGAATGGCATACAAATACGTATAATTAAATAGATAAAAAAAAAATTCAATTAGCGTGACTTTGCGCAAAGATATCGAGTGTTTTCAATTAGCGCTTACACGCTGTATATATATAAAAAAAACGGCGATAATTGTAATTATGAGATTCTTTCATTAAAAATTACTAAATAAATGAATCGCTTTTTGTTAAAAGGGCACATGTTTCAACACATGAAGTTTCGGGAAATGATATAAATTGCCTAACTTCCGAAATATGGCAACTTTGTAAATAATTCATTTATTTGCATAATAATGTACACGGTACTTGGTATTTATACCAAATTAATTATAATACACAATATACACAAAGAACAGAAAACTAAAATAGAACGATTTTAACAAGAAAATGTAACATATGCCCTTTTAACAAAAAGCGATTCAAATAATATATAAAATATTTTTTTTTCGAAAGTTCCTTTAACATTTCTTCCCACTAGAAAAAAATAATTGTATTTACGCCACTGCGTGTGAATTACCTATTCGTTTTGCTCAGTATTTATTATAATATAAATCGTCCCTGATATATACGTTGATCTGGAAACAATTATAATATGCAGTACCATATTATTATTATTATTATTATTTTTTTTTTTTTATACCTATACTTTTATTTGAATTGATTCTTATGTTCTTTTTCATAAAATATGTCCAATATTGTATTACACACAATTTTAAGGGTGTTAGTATGATAAATTATTTTAAGACTAATCAAATACTGCGTGTAATAATAACAGAAATGGCGTTTTTTTTTTTCAATTGGCTGAAAGTGGAATCGATTTTTGTTAAATCTGGCGGAAAAGAAAAAGTTCGATTTCGCCCGTAAGTTATGTACAAATTTTTGTTTTCGCAATGAACGGGGGGACCAGCCAGAGTGAATATATTGTCCACTGCAGACTCATCGTACTTACGTATATGCCACTTTTGTCTGATCACACTATCGCGGCGGTTACAAATGAAAAAAGGAACGCGCCACACAAGTGTATAAAATACGCGTTTATAATATATTATGTTTATTATATTTTTAAATATTTATTGAAATAATTCAATTTTTATACATCAATGCCAACATAAATATATTATTTCTAATAATATAATTTTTTTTTTTTTTACAAAAAAAAAAATACAATTTACACGCAATAAGTACATAATATAAGGTCCGTGTTACACACTTCGCATTCTGTTTTAACTGCGAATAAATGTATATCTATAGGTAAATATGTATAAACTTAACAAATCGAGTAACAAAAATTAACATCACATTTTTTTCCCAACGTAATCCACACCACACGCAATGAAATATTACGCAGTTTTTTTAATAATAATAATAATAATAATAATAATAAAAATATTTAACAATATAGGAAATAATATTTTTGTGTAGGAGGTATCAGCTGTAAATAGTCCGGGGACGCGGTCAATGTTACTATTACAGCATATGAATAAATGTAATGAAAACTTATAAACGCTTAGAGAATTCGAACTCCGAAACAATATACATAAAAAATTATATAATATCTAAAATATATGAGCAGAGATGAGCCAGATATAAACGAGTACTGACATTTCACAGTATATTAACCACCTCAGCAATAATAGATCGATATCGTTTATTTGACTGTACGTACAGAACCAATTAATGAGATCGATTTTAAGAAGGTTGTTTATTAGATTTAATTGATTGAATTTGAATATAACTGATTTGTTGTAAATCGTGTAATATTTTAATATATAGGTACATTTTTTTTCTTCTCGCAGTATAAATGGTAATAAAAGACAACTGGTCATCTCTCTCTTTCTCCCATCTTTTCTATCCTTTCCTTTCAAAAAAAAATTGGCTCGCGACGTTGAAACGTCTCAGATTCGGCCAGCCGTAAAAAAAGTTTGGAGACTTCTGGCGTAACCACATAATTTATTTTTTTAAATAAAATAATTTTTGATATTACTTTTCCGATTAAAAATACTGTGGAAAATGAATCATAACAATATGTCATTTTTGGAAAACATTTGTAAAATAATAAAAATAAAATATCTTTGAAAATCGAATTTTTTTTTTTGCGTATTATTTATTTTAAATATTTCTACAAAATAAGAGCATAATTTTGTGCTGTATGAATAACGCGTGGTAAAATAAATACAGAATACGGAAGGATCTATCCCCATATCCCCCTTTGTAATTACACCCCCTGGACTGGAAACGAAATAGCAGACGGATGATAATAATGCGATTACATTATGTCACAGTCAATATTGGTAAGTGGAAGAATCTAAACGATTATTATTATCTGTCACGCGAATCTTGAGATTAAATAGATATCTACCTACCATACAACGATTTAATATAATAATAATAATAATAATAATAATAATGGCACCGTAAATTGCGGTTACACTGAATTATTTTTCAGTATTTTGTATTATATTTATTTTTATAACGAAAATTACTTTTCTGTGCCTTCAGAACACGTTATAACAATTTATAGATTATTAGATTGTGTCACAATCATACTGATTCACCTCCCAAACAATTTTCCGTGACATTTTCACCATACGATCCATATCGCCTCTGTCTGTCTTACGGGCAATAAAAAGTACATTCGTAATTCAAATGCTACGAAATCTACAATAAACGTTAGGACATAAATCATATACCATTTAATAGATAAGAACTTTTTCAATGTTTTGTTGGACTTAGATTTGCAACATCTTATTTTTTATGTTTTACGCAATTACTTACGAAACACACTAGTTTTCTACGCCATATTATTAATTCGTCAATATGATTTGCAAAAATTGAATTCTAAAAAAAACATTGAAATAGTTCACATCTTTTAAATGGTATATAATTTATGTCTTAATGTTTATTGTAGACTTCGTGGCATTTGAATTATGAAAGTACTATATCGCTGTACTGCCCGTAAGACAGAGAAATCAAATGCCTGTAAAAACGTATTCTTAAAAGCTTGATGATCTCTTACATAATATGATAAGCATTTTTTCCCCGATAGTGCTTTTATCTGGCTCACCTATATAATATATTATATGTATATGATCCAATAATTGACACTTGACGAATAATAATTGAAGCCCGGATGGACCTTTATGCTAATATTTATGCGATAAAAATTTCAAAAACTATGCAATAAAAATAACGGAAATCCTCGTAAAGTTACAAATTATTTTTATTAATTAAAATGAAAACGAAATCGAGAACGCCATTAAAAAGATTTCGAAATTCGAAATTTAAGATAAACTAAAAACTTCTGGTAATAATTTCCTTTCCACAATTTGGTGCACATTCGAAACACGAAATGTGTTCGGAAAACAACTCTTCGTATTATTTGTTGTAATGCTCTACTTATTTCAATGGTATTTTTTTTTTATATTATTATTAAAATTCTGGAATATTTGATAATAGGACGATGTGGATGTGATTTTACATCGGCGCCTTGTATAATCCACACAAAATATTAAAACGATATTACTAAAAAATATATATTAATCGCTTTTATTAACTTTAAACCAATTTTTTTTAAATACCTATAAAAAATTATATGCAATTATAGAGAAATATGAAACAAACCTACAAGAATACGCATTATAAGCGTAACGTCGACATTTCGAATAAGAATTATGTTTTAAATCAAGTGAATACCAAAAAATATGTATTTACATAAAAATACATGTCTTATTATAGTTACTTGTAAATAATAAATATAAATGAAATTCTACAACATATTTTGTTTTATAAATAACGTATTAAAAATTGTTCATTTAAATGTTTAAAAAATAAAATAATACTCGGGGCTATGTTCGCGACAAGGAGATCATAGTATAAAACACAGATGTCATGATTATAATACGTGTGAATATCATATTTGCACTTAAACAAATATAGTGTTAGTAATTTGTGATAGTGCAATAATGGAAAGGTAATTGGTTTTATTTTTTAAACAGGAAAATTGCCAAATTACGTAAATAAAATATGTTCTTTTAATATATACATATATATAAATTAATACAAAGACTAAAATCTCGTAAACCCCCTTGGAGACTTGCTCAAAACCTACGATTGGATAGCTTCAACCCAAATGCCAAATGGATTGATGAATGGAAAGGCGAGAACTCAGACATATTGAATCTTATTGTAAATGCAACGACCAGACAACCAGGGTTTCACTTGCAGCGCAGAGGCTGGGTCACTCTGAATAGAATTAGAACAAAGCATGGTAAATTTGGACAAATGGTGTTCAATTGGGGTCTCAGACCCACACCAGAATGTGATTGCGGAAGTACGATACAAGCAATCGAACACATTGTTGATGAATGTCCTAGGAGATTATTCAAGAAGGCATGAACAACTTCCATATGGCCACACCGAAAGCAATCGAGTGGATTTCAAACTTGGACATCCAAATCTAAAACTATACGCTCTCAATCTGTACCAAATTTTGTAAAATATTAATATTATTACCCTTATTATTGTGATTTCAACATTCTATACTTTCAATTGTTACTTAGTTGTTTTCTATATATACTTACTAATTATTAGTTATGTTTTGTTAATGTTGAAATGTCATGCCATACGATAAATAAATATAAATTAATAAACGTCAAATGGGTTAAAAAAATAAATAAAACTAATGTTTTTTTCCAAATTGAGAATTGTTTTTTTTTTTTTTGACTTAATTAATACACAAAGAAAATAGCTCTTACAATTTTATAGAATATTGAATATTCTAACTCTAATTTTTTTTTTTTAATGTACCTTATACTATAGAGCTACATTCAAATACTCAATATTAATAACGTGAATTGTAATAAAATACTTTGTGATTTTAGTTTTATGTATGTTCTCTCCCATTTATTTTAACTATTTAAGGTTGTGGTGAGGTGGCGAGATATAATTAATAGTCGGCAAACAGAGAGCAAGCGAGATCATGAGTCGAATAAATTGTAAAACTGTAGTAATACGGATAAAGTCAAATAAATGTGAATGTTGTGTTTTTCTTAGTTAAGATGTAAAGGAGAAAGTGATTTAGAAAAAAATGTTGATTGTATACATACGCAGTGTTTAAAATGAAATATTAAAATTTACATATTATATATATATATATGACGTAAGTAACCTAACAAGTTATATTATATTTTTATTGAATTTACAATAAAATAATATTGATTAATTTTTAAAATTAATGCACAAATGATAATTCTTTAAAATCTATTTGGTATGTGTAAACACAAACCTTGAAATCAGAGATGAAGGTCAATTAAAAATGGTTTGGAGATGGAGCTCTTCTTTTTTTTTATCAAATTCAGCTAACAGCCAAAAAGTATCGAAAAACATATAGTTTAAAATAGTTATAATGTTATCAAATAATTCCAGAGTTAAGTTTGCATGCAAAAAAATTGTTCGTCATGTGCAGGTTAGGTTAATAAGAATAAAATGGATAGGTATGAAATCTGTTCTAAACAACTTAGTGATTCATTCAACATTGTAACAAGAAATATTTAGTAAAATATTTCATTCGTCACTTCTATAATAATTAAGATTAATTACAAAACTGGAAGCAACTTCAGACTATGTGAGACTTGACGCTCTTCGTGTAAGTAATTATAATGTTATTTACACTAGAATATATAAAATACACAGTGTACATTTTAAGTATATAGCTCAACAAATACAATATAAATCCATGATATCATAGTAATCAGTTATCAGATCTTTTTCAAAACTTAATAAAATATTACGAGAAATAAAACTTAATGAATACAAATTATAATACCAGCATATATAAAAATAATATAAGTTATATGTAAAAATAACATGAAAATAAATGTTTCTTAAAGTTTACATGTATATACATATATGTAAAAAAAATACTTAACTAATACTTATTTAAAAATTCCATATAAAACAAAACATGTGTTTAAAAGAGACATACACACGACGGTTCTTACAAATAATAGAATCATTTAAAATTGTATACACATATCTAATGAAGTCTATTTATACCACATGTGTACGATCTATATCTATAATAAGTTCAAAACATTTAAAACTCTAATTATGGTCTCAATAATAAATAATTATATGCGAACGAATAGAAATTACACAGATCGAATATTAAGTTTAGACGTAGACCTAGACATTTTCGGCCACCGGCAAATAATAGAAAATATATATCTATGCATTGGATTTGAATGTTTATAGATCGTTTGTTCGATTGTTGTTTGATCATTGTAAATAGCATCCATTTGATCATACAATATCGCGACAACAAACATGCCAAACAGAGCACTTTCCATGATTAGAATTACTGAATGCAAACTAAATACAACAAAAAATTGTTCGACTAAGAAACACTAATATGCTGTGAATTGTGTAAAAAATTATATTACGTAATTTAATAATTGTAGTTAAATTATTAAAGTCCAAAATTTTAGGTTAAAAAATAAAAATAAAAACTACTTACTATTATAATAAAATATATAAATTTTATAGTTTTCTTTTAAATTTTTGGATATTTTTCTAATTTTTATATCAAGAGATGCGTATGTACATTTTATATTATTTTATTTATAAAAAAAATAAATAAATATTCAAAGCTCAAAACTTGTGGCATTAGACACTTTTTTTATAGACTCAGAACAATTTAAGTAACAAATATTTGTTTCTACTATCATTTAATAGAAAATATGTAATAAGTATATGCTTCATAAAAGTTTCTAATAATCTGCATTACTTAAAAAAAGAAAATTTAATTTTAAAACCAGATATGTTGACAATTTAATCCGGATTTTGCAATTTTTTTGGCTGATTTTCTTTATAAGGTTAAGTTTTGTAAACTATAAACTATTAAAGAGTATTAAATAAAATTCTATTTGTGAAAAATTTGCTATCAAAAAGTGGGGTAAAAAAAAAAATATATATATATATATATATAAGTATATATATTTATAAAACAGATTTTGTTCATTTTTATAGTATATACAGAGCATTCATAATATAAAGCATATTTTAATGTTTTTTTTTAAGTGCATATGACCGCACTCGAGTCTAAATAAATAGAACTTTTTAGTTTTGTTAAAAAATCATATGAAAATATTTTTTCAACAAATAATTACTGAAATGTATAATCACATTGCACTACATGAAAATCAAACTTTGTTTTGTAATTTACATTCATATTAAACACATGAAAAATAATGTTACAAATAATATTTTTTTTATTTTAATTATTAAAATACAGATGTTGTAGAATAATGGTAAATAGAAAACATTTACTTACACTTGAGTTTGTCTCGTGTCCATATCGTACAGTTTACATTCCCGGCATTCGCGTACCCATGACATGATAACCAACATGATGGTGTACACAGACAGAATACAGACAAAAAACAAAAACTGGACGAAATACTTTTGATTTTTTTCTCCGACACAATTGTTAATCCTATAACCAAACATAAAATTATAGATACAATAGAATAAATGTAATGTTTCTAAATTGTAAACTAAAATATAGATATATAAATATAAGTACATACCAAGGACAATGATGATCCATACGTTTGACACAACGCTTACAGATTCGACAGTGATGGGCCCGTGGTGGTCGATATGTTTCGCATCGGGTACACAAAGTCCAATCTTCCCTTTTCACTAAGGGTTCACTGACTATGTAATATGCACAGTTATAGGTAACTAATAATATTTGGAAAAGTATTAAAAATAAAAATGCATACTTTGCCGCAACTCAGATAAAGAAACATTGGTGTGCGGTAGAGGTACAGTGCCCGGATCGGAGCACATTGCTCGTAAATGTGATACCATCAGTAGTAAGAGAAAAGTATTGAATAGTACTATGTGAAACGGAGCCCACAAACTAAAAAATTCAAAATACAAAAATAAATTAAAGTACATTGAAAAAATAATAATTTAAAAAAATAATATAACAATGGCGTTGATCATAATTTATAATTAAAAATAATCAATTAAATAAACTTTAAAAGAAATGCTCTCCTACAGGGTCATCTGTTTTTTTACCTTTAAAAACAGTTCTATCTGCGTTTTTAAAATGGATAACAATTAACAAATTATTAAAAGTATCAAAACGTACAGATTTAAAAAATAAATAAACTAAATACTTATACATTCGACATTTATTAAAATACTACGACAGACAATTGATATAACGAAATATTAAAGAGCTGACGTTTGAATACAAAATCAAGTGAATCAAATTGGAAAAAGAAAATTTATCCGACATCAAATTACAGGTAAGTCTTTTTTTCAACAAGGGATACTCATTTCCTCTATCTACGATCGTTTTTCAAAATTAGTATAGGTGGCAAGTCTGCCTGTTTGAAACCGATTACAAAGGATTCGGACTCGATTTTGACGGTTAGCGATTATGACAATCGGAGACGCAAACGCAGGAACGTTACCTGTCTTGCATGGTGTGCAAAACGACCCATTTGATCACCACGTAATCGGCGTATACGATCGACGTATACGTGAACAGTATGCAAAATATTCCACAAGGATCGTTGACCAACTTCATGGTTGCCATGTGCGTGCAGGAGACCGGTGGCCGAACATCACATTACATCGTTCCACTCACTTCGATTCGGATCGGACGAAAAGAATTAATTTTATTCCCATCGAACGAGCGTATTTGACAACTCACTCCGCGGTGCTCCGTAACTGAAAATATTTTAGCCGTGGCCTTCCGCGACCGTAATTATTATAGCGGAATAAAATATCGAATTCCGAAGACTACGAATTTTCTTGTAATTATTTTTTTTTCTAAGTTTTTTCTTAATATTATTTAATTATTTAATGTTTTTGATAAATTGACGGGTGATAATAATAAGAGCGACGATTGATAAGCGGTTGGGTGACGGGGGACGACCGATTACCACTTTGATAACACGTGGTTACACTTTTCACACGGGGACACGTGTGTGGGGCAACGGTTATTGCATTTTTGTATAATACGACCGGACATCGACGTTAAAACTTTTTTTTATACGTTTTCATCCACTAACTCGATTCGATTCATTTCAGGAACAAAACACTAGACAATGTAATTGTCTTAATTTTGCCGATCGACTGATCGAATGATCGTTTTTCCCTTCATCCTTTCAACCGCAAAAAAAGTGGGTGTCCAATTCACTTTTTTACTCGTGTCTAGAACAAGTAATAGTATAAGTTTCGATAAATCCAGTATAACATAAATACACTATCAAATGTATATGTACCAAATAATTTGATTATTGCACACGTACATCGTGTACCGACAACGTAGTCACGGACTCCCAGAAGATCGTGCGGGATCACAGTTTAAGAACCGTTGGTCCATAGACCCATAGATTTACATATATTTTTTTTTCAACACAAGATTGATTATATCATCTCGTATTATTCGACACGTAAATTTCAATATTCATAAAAATCGATTGAATAATAGCAATAATAATAATCATCATAATAATAAGTGTTATTATAACCGATGTACTTATACCTACGGCAAAATTCATATTCATTTCACGGTTCATTATAAAAAAAAATTACTGTATATTCTCGTGTATTCTACATATATATATATAGATCATAGGCGGAACTAGACATTTTCATTAGACTGGGCCACTCATGAAAGTAATTTATATACTTATTAATTATCATACCCAGAGTAAGGGAGGAGGGTAATAGGGAACACAAATTTTTTTAAACAGTAATTTATCGATAATTTTTCTAATTTTACACATGACATTTTACGAAAAATTACCTTGTAAATTATTTATTAGCAATACATTTAAAATAATAAGAATAATAAAATATTTCCGTATTTGTACGACTGTAAAACTACAAGCGAATTAAACATACTTTCTGACGTTCAATTGCAATTTTGAAAATATAATTAAATTCATAAACTTTGTGGTGGCACATGCTATTTAGGAACCACTTTTTCCATTTAAAATCTGATACGCCCAAAATCGATACAAATATAAAAAGCGAATATCAAAAGAAATGCTTAATTTTCCAGCGCTTATAAGTCTAATCAGCGTAAAAAAAGTGCGATGCTTCTCCTAAAAAATAAAAATGAAATTATTAATTTACCTGTCCATGTTGAAAACCAGCTAATATTCATGCAAGCTTCTGCACCCACAATCCGTTCATCAATAGATAAGTACGGTCGTCAAATAATATGTTGTCTATATATAGAGACATTAATACATAGAGGTGCATACATACATAGAGAGATATACATAGAAGCATAAATACATAGAGAGAAAAGTACATAGAGGCATTCATACATAGAGGTACATACATACATACATAGAAAGAAAAATACATAGAGAGATACGTACATAGATGTACATACATACGTACATAGAGGCATTCATACATAGAGAGAAAAATACTATAAAATTAAACATCAATAGTGCCTTTATTTAGATTGTGACCATATAGTTTTATTTAATATAATTTTGTCAACAATGTGTCTAAAATTTTTATACGACATTACACGATTCAATACGTTTTCTCACAATTCATTATTTATTGCAGAGACAAATAAATAAAAAATATTTATAATTACATCTGTGCAATAGATGTAATATATTATAAAAAACACCCGTGCAAATTGCATTAAATCGTTACTTCAGAGAGAGAGAGTTCATTTTTCGATTTTCTCTCAAAAGCGTCTAGAAAAAAAAAGAAAAACATAAAAACTATCAAAATATTACATCAAAAACCATCGGAAAAAACGATTTTACGGCTTTTTTCGCCATAAAAATCCGCCGTGGTACGTTATCCGTGGTACGCGGTTATAACCGCGGCGACCGTTCTAACAGATGACTGACCGTCGTCGTACGAGAGAACCGACGATAAGCACCGTCGTCGTCCATTGTTCCGCAACCGCGCCAGTCTCGCGTGTCCCGTCGTTCGTTCCGCAGTCGATCGTTTTGTCCCGAAATGGCCGCGAGTCTCGCCGGTAACGACGTATGTGCGCGAATGTTGTCCCCGTGAACACCGTCGCCGTTTAAATAACGAAATAAATTACGCGCGAACCAGTTCCGCAACGAACGTTGAACGCGGTTTCGCCGCGCGTCCGTATTAATAATCCGATCGTTGTTGTCTTACGGTTTTGTCGGTGGCCGACGACAAGAAGTCGGAAAATGGACACCTTCATGTTGAACAACAACAAGTGAGTCAGGTTTACTGTTCTTTTAACACCGGGGTTTCATACATTTTATTCTCTCACCACCTTATCCGTAGACTTACCACATTATACGTAGACTTTTACGCGTACGCGCGTTTTGTGTCCGCACCGCATTCGATTATCGTATTGCGGTCGTCGTCGTCGTCCGTTGACGTACGTCGGTAACAAAAATACGAATTCACAGCGTTTAAAATTCGACACGGACGCGAATCCAATCGTCGTCTTGGGTTAGGCGTCCGCACGTATAGGTCGAAGTCGAATGGATCAACGAAAATTATTTCACTTCTTATGTCATCCTACTGGTGTTAAAATTCGACACGTTACACGATGATATTATTATTTCCTACCCATTTATAATAGTAACACACGTATAGGGTTATTTAGTGAACAATTCCTATAGGAATTTCAATTTTTTTTTCTATAAAAAAAAATAAAAATAGTTGCTCTATTAATAATTCGGCGTAGGCTGTTAGATAATTATTTCTTTGGATTATTGTAAATTTGTACGTTTTTTTTTTTCGAATAAATACGGATTGTTCTATAGCTTGTATACAATAATATTATTGTATCTAATAAAGTGATTAAGTAATAATTAATTACGTATTATTTCGTCTACGGTTGTTTGTTAATTTTTTTTTATTAATTTTAATTACAAGTACCCCATAGGCCGCATTATTATACGTTGTACTAATGATTGCCTTATGTGTGTTAATATAATTCTGTGTTTCTTCTTACTGATTCCTATTGTCTATTATTGTTAAGATTATTATAATATTAGGAAATAATCAGTGTTTTTTTTTTCTTTAGTAATAAGTTCAATGTTCGTGAATTAGTATAGCTATATAATATATACAATTAAAATTGTTACCTATTAGTATCTGCCAATAATATTATATTAAACTTTGATTTTAATATCATTGTTTTTTTTTCTTCGAGAACATAATTTAATATAAATATTAGGTGGGGCTTGTTCTATTTTTTTTTTTTTGTGGAATTTAAGTTAAACCCAAAATTGTATTTGTTTTCTTTATTCAAAATTTCTATTGAAATGAACGTTATTTTTTCCCCTACATTTCTGTAGTATTTCTTTTACCACATACTTTGATGTTTGACATTTATCGATGACTAAGTTGACGTCGATACTTTCAATAGTATTTCACGAATTGCCGATACCCATTGGTTAATACAAGAAAATATTGTTGTATAATAATTTGACATTAAATGCATGTACGAATCGATTCGTCGTATCACAAAAAAATCAATTAAATTACATAACTTAATATTGAAAATTCTAAATAAAATGTGTACCTATCAAATATTATTTGCTCGGTGAGTACAATAGGTTACCATGTGTTTTTTTTTCACAAGTATTTATTTGGTTATTATTATTAAATTATTAACGGTAGTTGTATAATAAGCGTATAGCGTGAAATTCATTATCTATTTTGAAGCAAGGGGAAGTGTATTTGTTTTTTATTTCCTTAAAGAATTTCACAGTTGTGTGTACGTCTGTTATTTGAAATACACCTGTATAACTTACTTATTTAAATATTTTTAAAAAAATTCTACAAAAACTTGAAAAAGCAATGCATCTAAACAGATTTGGTGGATGGAAATTTAAAAATAAACTTTTTGCAACATTATTTTAACAATTTTTTTTTCATCATTTTATTAAAAATTTGTCAAATTTCCTAGAAGTGATAAAAAAATCATTACTGCGCTCTTTGGTAATGTACATTGTATACATTCTCATTCAACTTTTTATTTTATTTAGTATAAACTAAAAATAGGCGTCTATTATGTTGACTTTAATAATACCTATCTATAGACGATTAGTGGGAATATCGTTTTACTTTTAGTCACGTTTGTATCCTGTAGATTGGTAATTACTATTCATATTTCAAAAACGATCTCTTAATAATAATAATAATAATAATAAAAAAATTCCAGTAGATTTTCGTTTTTTTTTTTTTTTAATTTGTATGAAAGATGGTTGAGTGAGCTAGGTGTTAGGTACCTACTAATTATTTTATAAAACTATTTATGTTGCAAAAACACATCTGTTATGAATCTTGTATAAGATCAACCTTCAGTTTCACTTTCACTTTTCTTAGACTAACAACTATGTAAAACCAGTTTTTTTTATCCTCAGCAGCTATATAATATTGCGACTATAGTTAGAGAAATTCGTTTTAAAATAATACATTTTCTTATTGGTATTAGAGATAGTAAATACTTACTTAAAATACAACTTTATATATTTCAGCTTAAAATCGTTGATTTTACGAGAATTAAAATTATACACATTGTAATACCGGGGAAGGTTTTTTTTTAAATAATATTATTAACCATGTTACATGCGTTTTTATTCCTCGTTTCTAACTGTTAGTTTATTTATTTTTCACTCGCTTATAATATTAGGTATACGATTGTATTATATGAAATAATATCTTGTAACATTTTGGACGAAGAACAGATTTTTCGATTGGCATTTATTTTGTATTTACGTAAAGTAAAAAAATATGAATAGGTCAAGGTGTCTATAGTTTGTTGTATTGTATCATTATACTTTCTCTTAGCGTATAAGACGTCTGTATATTGTGTAATTATTTGAAAAGCGAGTTTGTTGATGCAATATATCTTAAATTCACTGTACACGAAAGATTTAACTGTAGTTATAGTATGGGTAAGAGATATCTAACATTTTATTTGTATATGACAACAGTGTCTGATATATTTCGATTATCATCCATTAAAAATGGGGGACGAAATAGGACAACTGTTGTTTTAATTTCAAGTTTAAATATTTCAATGTAACTTAGTGTTTAAAATAAAGTTTACTTTTTGTAAAAATTGAGTCGATTTTACTCTATCAAAGTCTGTTTACAGAATTTATCTTGAATAGAAAAAAATAAATATATTTAAGCGTAATTTCTAAACTAAATTTTGAGCGCACGATTGTTTTTTTTTTTTTTTTTGAAAAATGCATAATATTTTAAGAAAAAAAATTATATATATAAAAAAAAAGTATATATGTATTCCCAATCCAATTTTTTAGTGTATTATATTTTAACCTAAAAACCCTTGACTTATATATTATATGCATATTTGTTACCTTGTGTTTATATGACAGCATCGTACACATTCGAGTGAAATGCAATTTGTTCAGATGTAATGATTTTATTATCTCCTAAACAGTTCAAGGTAGATAATAATAAAAATAATACGACACGCTGATTTTATAGTGATTATTGGTTACAGTGTTTTATTCGTCCCTCGTTAGAGTTTACATACATACTGTGTTGGAATTGAAACATCTTTGTTTATTACAAATACGATTAAGAAAATTATTTATTATCTATTATTATTATTACAGTATTGCATTGTTCACATAATTATAATTTTGCTTGTTGTAATATGTTTTATTATATTGCATACAACATTTTGTATATTTTGTTATATTACATCGCAATATTGTTACGTTACACGTGCTAAACACAATATTATAGATTTGAAAAAGTTATCGATTAATAATATTGAACACGAAACGTCGTTAATTATTTTTTTAAATGATTATATTTTGGTAAATTACGAAAAAAGAAAAAAATTGCGAACACTTTTAAAACACAGTTTTATTTTATTAGTATTGTATGGAAATTTGAAATCAGTCGTCGAAATGAACAGACAGGATTTCATACGTAAAGAAGGGACACCGGGATACCTTTCACTTTGTTTTGTTGATATTTTTCATCCTTCTCATTAACATTAATTAACTTAAAAACTAAACTACAAAATATTATAGTTGACCATTATTCATTATGAAATCTATAATTTAATTCGCCCAACCCCCCGTTTTCAGGTATTTACGAATTTTTAGTACCTCCCCTGTTCTCTTCATTAATTTTGAGCCACATCGCCCGCCACTTGAAATCCGGAAACAAAAGTGGAAACCGAAAATTTTTTGAAAATAAAAGTACCAGAACATTTTTGATGTTTCGATGAGAAACATGCGATTGCCGCCTGTAAACCTATCGCTGCGGATTTCGACAAGAATATATTACACCAGAGTACGTGTTAAATAAAATGTGTCCGTTTTTCGCGATTTTCTCTCTACAACTGATAATCAGGTAAAATAATAAACACTTATGAATATTTCTGGAAAACGACCGCACAATATAATGAGAAAATCAATACATCGTCGGTATAACGCCAAAATTCTACACGAGTGGTGTTTTCACGGCGGAAAAACGTGTCGTACACAGAAGTGAAAAATTAAGGAAAATATCCGTTTCCTCTCTTTGACGTACATAGTTTTAGCAGTGTAGTAACGTTATTATTTTTCCCAATACATTTACACCGTGTCATAAATATTATTTCTATTACAATAATTTCGATGCCTCAGCTCGTATTGTACGCTCTGTTGACCTAAAAAATATATGTTTATTTCCTAATACCTATTATTATTATTATTATTGTTATTGTAATCAGCTATTCGTATACAGAAAATAATATGTGTTACTCGTTCAGAATCTAAAAATGTTAATAATTAATAAGCATCGTGTAAAACGCGTATTTTCTTCGTTTAGATAAAAAAAAAAAAAAAAACCATAATTCCTGTATACCGAACCGGTATTATTTTTTAGTTTTTCAGTATTTAAAAAAAAAAATATTTTGACCGAACGACGTAACGTTTATTTTACACCCGACGTAGTTATTTAGAAGAAAATTAATTACGTTTTATTTTTAAACGTAATAAGAGGATGTAAATTCGCACATATCGTACACACTCGTTCGCGGGATGTTATTGATAGAAATTTCATTTGAACAATTTAAGAATAAACGTATAATAATAACACATAATGTGTAATATACGGCGAATAGAAAGTTTGTGTCAGCATCGTGTTATGTCGATGATGGTGAATGTTATTTCGGTGTGTGTTGCAAAATGATACGAAATCATGAAATCTAATGTCTAAGGTACGCGGTACGTATGCACAATTTGTTTTGCTCAGATATTTTAATTGCAATTTTTTCGAGTAAATTTTCTCTAAATTAACGAAAAAATGTTTTTTTTTTAACGTGTTTTCACGGTAATTTTTTTTTTTTTTTGTAATATACTTGAGTAAAATATACGAGAGGCCGCGAATCCTCTATACCGAATTGAATACAACGAAATACCAAGTTGTACATTAAATATTAATAAGTTTAGCACTATATATTGTTATATGTTCTTATTTAAGTGTACATATATCAAATATTAAAAAAAAAAAAAAATTTAAAATAGTGTTTTAAAGAAGACGTTAATAACGTTAAAAATAAGTAGCAAAACCGACCAAAGTGTGTAGTAAATAATGTTATAATTTATTTCGTTTGAAAATATTTGGCGTCCTAATTGTTTCTATAGTTTTCCGTCATTCTTTAACGAACGAAGCGGAATTTTGTTGGAAATAAAATGTCAAAATAAAACCGTACGATATTTAAAATAATAACCATAGCGCCTCGTGTTACGCATACGCTGCAATACAAACGTCCCGCGAGCGTGTGGTTTTGCATAGTTACACGAACTGTTCGGGCTTTGTGTACAAATATTTGTAAAATATTCCGAATAATACGTATGTATGTAGGGTTGGGATTTAAATATGTTTTAAAACCACTTAATAATATATTTCTTACGAATTTTTTCCAGACATTTCTGATTGTAAATAACAAACGAATAAATTATTTAAGACATTTATTATTTTTGCCTCACGTATAATTGCGACATTGCTATAATATATTTGTATTTGTATTTTTTTTTTTTTATCAGAATTTATATTGAACAAATATCGAATCACCGACATATATTATATTAAAAATGAAAAAAAAAACAACATAAACAATTTTATTTCAATTTAGAACATTTCACGAAAACCTCAAAATTTGGGCTTAATATGCAATATTCGTTTTTGATCATTAAAAAATATATATATAGAAATGTATTTAAATCCGAATGTTAAACTATTAAATTTATTGGTAATTCGACGACTATATTGGCGTTGGAGAATAACTCCGAAGTTATTTTCCTTTCTCGAAATTACACTTAGTATATATATATATGTATATTATGATATACTATGATAAACGACAACGGAATTCTTCGATTCTCGTTTTCGTGAAAATCCATAATTCTCAAAATCAGTATACACTCAGAGATGCACTGTCCGTATTTTAATTGAGTTTCATAAAACACGGACTTATTTTCGATAATAAATACGAACACATTGATTAATATAATATATCAACACGGTCCAAAATCAATAAATTGCAATTACATTACGATTAAAAAGAACGTGCACTGAATGTTACTGTTGCATTCGTACTTTATCGCGTTTAAATATTAAATTTATCAATATCGTGGAAGTTGTGCGTAGTTATATATATATATATACACGGACGAGAACACGTTAAATTAATTACATATTATATCGAATGTAGGTATATTCTTTTTGAATTCGCTTCCAAAACTGTGGTGAATCACATCACTTTAGACGAGGACAATTGTTCTGTATAAACAAACCTGTGTATATAATTTTAACGTAATAGTGTAATAACGTAAAAAATATGTTTAGCCAATTTATTTGTTTTTTGTAATGCATTTATACGCTGTTGTTCGTTGGAATAGCGTAGAAAATGTTTACGAATTTTGTTCGGTGACGTTGAAAAAACGTGTGTGTGTGTGTGTGTTTTAAATATATTTTATGGCTTTTTGGATATTCGATTTTCGAATGAGTGGCACTGAGAAATATAAATAATTTATGCAATAAAAAAAAAAAATCGAAATATTTTATAAAACCAAAATGTTTCAATAGTGCGCGTGTGATATACGATAAGAATAAATTTGTACAACAAAAAAGTATTTTAAGATAAATAATCATGAAACGCGCGCGCGTACCTTAACGGTTTAGGCGCAGCAATCATTTCTCAGTAAGTATATAGCGTAATATGTGTTATTTTATAATCGTTCGCGTGTGATGTATTGAAATCGGCGTTAGCCGAGCGGATTAACAGAAAAAAAAAGAAACACATAATGAAATGTTTAGAGACTATTATTACAATATATTATAGGAATACACGAATTGCACAATAAGTAACGTGTGTCAATAATAATAATAATAATAATAATAATAATAATAATAATAATAATAATTAGAAGCACGGGGGGTGTTGGTCTTAAAATACAACTAATTTATTGATCGTTTCGTTGGGAAAGGAATCCGTGACGTAATGGAAAACTGTGTACAAACAACGTAAAACCTCCTCGTGTGTAACGTAATAGGTTTTAGAACGTTCGTTTTTTTATATTTATTCGTTCCGTATAATATATATTATTATTATTATTATTATCTTAACAACGTGTGTCGCATTCCGCAGCAGCTGTAATATTTGAACAAATGACATTTAAAAAAAAACAAACAATTTATATTTACATTTATATACTTTCACCGCGTTTATAATTGAAGGCCTTTTAGTGTCAACAAAAAACTCGCAACACGAGCAAAAAAATCGATTCCGAACGACTGTTGTTGTATAATATATGATTATAATGGCCCCGGGTTTGATTTTATTATAATAACAATTAATTTTTCGGTAAATGTCATTTTTAACGCTATTATATTATTATATTCTACGACATTTTTGTTAATTAATAAATCGATTTCTATGAATTATGTTCTTTTAGTCTTGTATTTTGAATTGTCGACTCTCGTCCATAGAAATTATCCTTATAAAAAATTTAAAAGAAAAAAATTAACATAGGTCGTAGACAGTGTTGTGATGAACGCTCGAAAAAGTAATTCCGACTATCGGTTTTCGAATTTTTTTTCAGTGTTACAATATATCATCAACACGAGACAAAACTTGCATTCGATTTTTAATGCATTTAAACACGGAAGAGCTAGAAATAAATTCTAAATATATTGTCGATATAAATTACTCGTAAACATTTTCAAGTTTTTCGAAATATTATTTTTGAAATTATACAATATATGTAAAAAAGAATTTCTTTTGTGTAAAAACCGTACGCGATTTTACCGTGGTTGTTTTTTCCACGCGCTTAGAAAATTGAATCGAGAAAATCGAAAACGTATCAAATAAATATCGTGACATTGGACACGTGTATTATTTATTTTATAACTAATTTTGTTTTATTTTTTTAGAATTTAACAGATAAATAGTATAATATGATCTATGTATACGTTGTCATTAGGCGCTAATGAGTGGAAGAGACGAGTGGATTTTTGGCGCGAAAAATCCGTGTGGTTTATTTATATAGACGAAACGGTGTTTACTAACTCTCCTTCGCCGTCCGAATAAAAACAATATACTATAAGAGCTTAATATGTTTTAATATCATTCTATATGTATTTGAATTATTCAAGAGCAATGCAAATAATATGACTATGATATTAAGGATAAAACTCCTAATATATAAATGTCTAATAATATTATTATGAAACAGCAGCTATAATACCGCGCGTAACGCAATTATATTAATCGTTTTTGAATGACGTCACGCGCGTTTAATGTATTTTACGTTTGAAATTTTAGAGAAAAAAAAATTAACGTGCTGGATAACGTTATTAATATTATGTTTACAGAAGTTACCGACGTCTCTCGTACACTATAATATAACAACAACCATTAACCGAGTGTAATATTTAGTATATATCCTTGTGTATAATTAGTATATATGCGAATGAATACGAATATTATTATAATTGAAAAAAAAAACCACGTATGCATATTGGTCTTATATTACCGCGGACTATAGTCCTTGAGATGAGTTTTTTTCTTTTTAAAACTACAACGCGTATACATATATATATATATATATATATTTATATATAAATATATATATTTTTATATATAAATATATATATATAAAACGATTTGACAAAAATACTATACCCCGCGTATGCAATTCAAATTTCGTTTTATCCCATAAATATAATATTTATTATATTCTGCTATCATCCCAATCGCTGTTTGATTTTTTTTTTTTTTTTTGCTTCCACTTATAAATGTGAATATTATTTATTTTCTCGTAATGTTTGGATATTTATTTACACGTATGGGTCACAAGGGCTCACTCAATCGTGTACTGTATTAACTTCGTATACGGTATAGAGGAGTATTTGAAAAATATTATAAGTTTTGATTAGACAACGTTTTGTATAAACACTTGTTTAAAATAATCCCTACGCAAAATTACATATATTTTTTTTAAAAGAAATGTACTTGGGTTAATTAATAAGAATTGTTGTTGTTTTTTTTTTTTTTGCGCAATTCGGAGTGTAATAGCTTTTATTTTTCTAATAATTCGTAATTTTAGAAACGTATAACGCGGATAAACAGGTACTGATTAATTATTAATATTATTTGATTACATTTTTTCAAGTTTACGATTCATAATGTAGTGTAGTAGTAGTAGAAGAATAATTTCAAAATTGTAGTGATAAAATCTATTCTCACGTATACATTCTATAGAAAAATAATAATAATAATAATAATAATGGGTAATAAATGTTAGAAATCGTGTGTATGTATAGAAACTTGTCGTCGTTAAGTTTATAGAAACAGTTGACTCACGGTAAACCACTTTATATATATGTATACTATATATAAAAGAATAACCGATAGGTATACATAAATGTATCAAAACGTATTATGTCTTCGGAAATCATTGAAAACTATATATTTTGTAGTCGGTAACTTGCGGTTAAATTAGTTTCAGCACTAGTGTGGTATATATTATAAAGTATTTAAATATATATATTATATATATTTATATATTATTTACCGAAATTAAAGGAGAAAAAACCGTTGAAACATGACGCTATATAGTTCATTAACCCTCTACAGACATCAGTGGTTCGTACTCGAAAGAACAGCGTTTGAGTGTTTATATTTTCTTTCGGCATTTAATTATTATTTTCGTTTATATGTCTATATAAAAAAAAAAAAGTTCATAAAGTTGTATTTAATATTGAATACTTGCGACAAATCGTACTTTTATTCAGTTAAGAAAAAAAAAAACTCAATAGTATTTAATTATTGCAAGCTACGTATCTATTAAAAAATGGTAGTAAATATTTTATGAAATTTCTATAGGAATTTTATCGTCAAGATTACACACACACGTATATTTAGGTAGAATATTATATATATATATATATATATATATATATATATATATATATTTTTTTTTACAAATTTTTCATAATATTCTTATAAAAGAACAATCTTTTTTTTACATATGTGTGCGTGTATGTATATACAGAGTGACCAGTGCGATTATTTTTATTCTATTTTAATATTTCTGAATTCTTTTACCCTTCGAGTAATTGTTATTAATTTTAATCATAAGGAAACCGAAATTAAAAAAAAAAAAAAAAAGTCATTTTCCCTCTTTCTCTATCTATCTCTCTTTCGTTAGCCATTTTATAAGTTATAATTTTTAACGTACACGTTAAAATTCAAGTATGTAACGCGATATTATTCAGTAGCGACCACTATGAATCACAGCGAAAATAAAAACGAAATGTTTTCGAAAATTCCAAAAAAAAAACAGACTCATCTTTAAATATTTATATATATTTATAACCAATTTTTTTTTTCTTTTTCTTTGAGAAAAACGTCATTAATACAACGGGAATTTTATTATTATTGACAATATTAATCATTCGCCGCTTAAAACGAATTTCGCGTATTATCATTATTATTGTTGTTATTATTATTATTATTATTGTTATTATTATTATTATTGTTATTACCCTTCGCGGCGTAAGATTTATCGTAACGATTTACACACACACACACACACACAAATCGGTATTTAAAACCAAAAAAATACACACACACACACACACCAGTAGTATATAAACTATGTTTAATATTTAATAATTGAGAGGTAATATATACACACGCGTATATTTATAAAGAAAAAAAAAACAATTTTTTTTTGTCTTCTGTTCTTATTTGTGTGCGCGCGCGCGCGTCAAAGCGTAATTTTTTATATACGATACGTTAAATCGCGGGGAATCGGTGACGCCGACAGAAGGGTGGGGGGGAAAACGACGTCCGTCGTTCAAGGCGAACAAAGGTTATTTCCTAGTCCCTACTCTCCGCGTTTGCGTTATCACACGTTCGGTTGCTGCTGCCAACACTGCCAACTCTTATATTTTATACTCGACAAAATACGAACTGTTGTACGCCGTCATCGCTACACAGTGTTTTATGTACGTTGTGCTCGCGCGCGCGCACTCGGTAACAACGACCGACGACGACGCGCTTCGGCCGTACGATTTCTCCGCGGAATAAAATATTATAACATATTCTAAAAAAAAAAATTCATCGTTAAAAAAAAGAAAAACGATGGCGATGTGGTTGGTAATGTAGTGTAGTGGTCGGTAACGCGGATAAAAACGGACGGACGACTGGATTATTATTATTATTATTCGTTGTGTTTGCGGCCGGGTGTGATTTTTCTCCTCCGTTTCCCCTAAACGTTTTCTCTCGTTAACGACGTCGACAAAAATCCGTCCGTGTCTAACAATAATAATAATATGACCGTGATCAACGATTCTTCCGTGGCCGTCCCGATGGACGAGCTGCAGCTACAGCAGCAGCTACAACAGGACGGCGACGGCGGCGGCGGCGGTGGTGGTATAACGGGCCGTTTAATCGATCCTTTGTCGTCTGTTGTTATCAGGAAGTCTGGTTCGGTCAAAGTGACGATCACGCCGTGCCAGCCGAAAACCCTGAGCCATTTGCCGAAGAGGCCGCCGGTGGATATCGCCTTCTCCGATCTCGTCTATACCGTGTCCGAAGGCAACAAAAACAGTGAGTATTGTGCGTAATTATTATTAATAATTTTATTTAATACACACGCGCCGCGCACGTATTATTTATATATATATAAGTACGCTCGTAAAATAGTTTATCGTCTCCGTCGTTGCGATAAAACGCAATTTATTGTAGGGGAAGGAAAAAAAGAAGAGTTTTTTGGCGGGCTCCGTCGGCCGTTTTTTTCGAGTTCTAAATGTCCCTCGGGGCCGTCGTCGTCGTAGTATATCATCCGACGTGTCGCATGGCGGCATTCGCGTTCGCGAAAAAATATCGTGTAAAATTTTTTTTGGAAGTGTATTCGAATTTTTTTTATTTTTTTTTTTTCGTTTTTTTTTTTCGAAATGACAACGACAAAAGTACGAAATGGAAATCGGCCGATTTAAGAGCGGCCGCGGCGGCGGCGGCGGATAAATTATGGTAATTATCGCGCGAATAACGTCGTATAATAATAATAATAATAATAATAATAATAATAATAATATGATGTATACAGCGGCTGTAGGAGGTGGGGGAGATTCGCCTGGCGAGGAGGTCATCGCCGGACCGTTTGGAACGTGATGATATGACACAATGCGCGCGATGATTATTATTGTAACATAATAAACGCTTGTGTGTATTATACATTCGTACGATTCGTTGGAATCTGTGTGTGTGTGTGTGTACGTTTGAAGTCCATCTCGCGTCGGAATTAACACACGTGGAACGTTTATAATATTATTATTGTTGCGTTTTTTTTTTATAATATGCATTCGATAATATTTCTGTAGCCTTTTGCGAAGGACGTCGGTTTTTTTCCTCTCTCACTCGAATAATTTTCATTCGTTCTCACGAATATCGCGCGCTGTTGTTGTTGTTATATTTTCGCGTGCAAAACACACACCGTTGTAGGTTAAAAACGCATCGTCTATTTATTTTCTTATATACATATCTATTTTTTTCCTCTAAGTAATTCTAATCGAAATCGTACGGGTTCTTCGTCGTTGTTTCAATAATAATAATAATAATAATTCGATCCGAGCTGGTGTATTATATAAATATATACACCGTAATTATGATATTACGTGTACGCGACGCGTATTTCTTGCAAACGATTGACGACGACGACGACGACGCGTGATAGAGGGCAAGAAGGTCGGCGGCGACGGCGTACGGAGAGCAAGTGGTGGTGTGTGTACGATCGTCGTCATCACCCCACCGCGTATTCTTCGCTCTCGCACTCCTTCCCTGCAATTATTACAAAACTTGTATTGTACGTATTATATAGTGTCCGTGAAAAGTATCTGATCTCCGGGACAGTGTTTTCCAAAATGCGCGATATTTTCCTCTGTACACCGGTGAAATCCTTGTTCGGGGATGTGTTAAGGGCCGAAAATAAAATAAGGGCCGAAGAAACGAGTTGTTGTTGTTGTTGTTCAGCCCTTCCCCTGTTAGCAAATGAAAAAATATATACGAGTATATATAATATTTCCGAAAATTTTAACAAAGAAATCACGTACGGAGATTGTACGGGTGTTGTCGAAACGGTATTACAATATGTGTAATAATAAACTGTGTGTTTAAAGGTCGTTTGTAAGAGAGAGGTTATTAGAGGTATTCGTACAAAATCGTAGATTGCGTATGTGTGTTAACACTTCAAAGTCCCGGGGACTTGATCACCGACTTTCAAGAATGCGCAAATACGAGCTCATTCGACTTTCAGAACGGTTTTGTAAGAAAAAAGAAAAAAAAATCATTCACTGTTGTGGTAATATAACCTAGCTGCCTGTGTGTTGCACAAGTGTTTTTGAGTACGTCGATGAGACGTTTTAAACGCAGGGGTTTTTTTTTTTTTAATCGTCGAAAATACTTTCTGGACTTCTTTCAGGCGTAACATTATATCACGTTCATACACATCGTAAACTCAACGGAGTTGAGTCGTTTAAAAACGTCTCTTCTTTTTTTTTTTTTTATGAACAAAATTATAAGTCTTTCGGAAGACCGCAAAGGATTATGGGATGGAGCGGAATTTTCTCGTGATAAACTTTTCCAAATCGTTTTTAAGGAAAAAAAGAAACATTTTTTTTTTTGTTTTATATAACACCGACGGCCTACCGTCACGTGCTTAAAAAATTCTCCGACTTTAATTATTAAAAAATTAATATTAATTATAATTTTTTTTTTTTTGAAATTTCGCGAGAGCACCTACAGTCATATTGTTTCATTACAACAGTAATTATTTTCCCTGCCTTGATTCTTATAATAGGTATATTTTCGATTATCGTATTTGTGTGGGATTGATGTTTTTTCAATAATATTATATATTGTAAATACTACTCGACTGATATTGTAATAACAAAATAAATATCGATAAAAATTCGGTTAAACACAATATCAACGTTTGCGTTTAAATTCTTTTAAACCGTTTAATTTTATTATTTCGACTATTGTGTAGTACGCGTGTATTTAAATAATATTCGTATCAGATGTACGAATCCGACGACCGTTGAGCGGCCGTGTGCATTTATGACAATGATTTTTATTTTTATATATATATATTATAATATGTGTAAAATATAATTTATCATTGGTAAATACATAAAAAACAAAATAAAACACTGTTCAAATGTACGAGGAGAATTTGACCAGTTCCTATTGAATTTCCCCCTTTCCTCCTCCCCAATTGCCACTTGACTTGTATTGGCATGTAAATTATATTCTTTATTATTAGCAAATTCTTTATATAAACATATCATTGAAAAAATAAGTTAATGTTTATTGCATAAATGTTGAATTTTTTTCACCATATATGATTACCAATTATTATTTTTTCTTTTACTAGTAAATTGTCAGTATATAGTAAGAAAACGTTTGGAAAAATGAATCATTTAATATTTGTTGTATATTTTAAAATGTTCTATTCGATAATTAATACTACGAGGCTGCTTTTGTAGCGGACAGAATATTTATTTGGGTTTTGCGGACGTCAAGGTTCTTATAAATTGCATTTTTGGGTTATGGTTATTAGACACATAATACATGGTATAGTCGGATTTATTTGTGTCTAGTTAAATTCTTCGGGCATTCGATAAATATGATAAGTGTGATATTTCGATTTCGTAAACATAAAACTGTCAACACCGTTCGTCATATTACGATGAATGCGGTCAGTATAGTATATACCTATGCATATAAATATAGTATATATTTAGATAAATAATTTTAAAATTTAAACGTATTTTTCACTTCAGACTTTTGACTACAGTTTACGTATGTTGCACTTTTGAAGTACCGAGTTCATGTTGAATTTAATATTTTAATATCAATTAAGTTCGTTTAAAGTATAAATATCTGTTTTTTATTTACACTATAAAGAATGCAAAAAAAAAAATCAATTAATATTCTCTAGATGACTGTGCGAGATATGTTAATTCTAAAAAATTTCACAGCTCATAAAATGTATTTGCTGTCCTCAAATGTTAAATAAAAATACGAAGAGACGTAAAAAATACACTTTGTGTTCAGTGTAATAAACGAAAAATAAAAAATAAATTACGTTGTTATTGTAAAAAAATAAGTATTATGTAAATTTGTCTTAAATCACTAAATATAATAGATCATAATTTGTACTTTATCTCTAGACATTGTTGGTGTACTCATAGTGCCAAAAGTCGAGTAATCAATGCAATAATAATAAACAATATTAATAACTTTTTATTTGAAATTTTGAAATTAAAATTTCAACAATTGCTACTTTTTTAAAAAAAATTTTTTTTAGTTTTATAATAGTATGTCAAAAGCTCCCATATATGCGTTAAATTAATTTTTTTTTAAAAAAATATTTAATATATACATATAGGTTAATAAAATATTAATAAGATAGAAAATAAATAAATAAATTAAACGTTATTGTTCATCAAAATAATGCGGAAGTTAAAAATTGTTTCGATCGCCAGCGCCAGTTGTTCCGTCGAAAATTCATTCTGATGTCACACATGGTATACCTTCATAAATTTACTATTCAACTTAAATATTTAATTTAAATTGGGAATTTTTAGTGTTTTATTATTTTCGGCAGTGGTTTTTTTTTTTTAAGTGTTGATAAAACACCAAGAGAATAGCATTAATAATCATTAATATTTCATTTTTGAATCAAATTTGTTTTCTTCGTAAATGTTGTAATTTTCTGCGGTGAATATATATATATATATATATATATATATATATATATATATATTTGTACGCGGGGAAATTTGTGGTTTGGCAATTATATTTTAATTTTTTTTTTTTTATTTAATTGTTTAACAATATTTATCTCGATAAAACATAATATAAAATCGATTTCTTATTATACTTTTCCGAAAATAAATTTGTCATTACGTATGAAATTATGAATTATGGCTCCTTTTTTCTTCTTCTTCTTCTTCTTCTACTATGTATGGCATCTGTTGAATTATTGCCAGTAATAACGTATAAATATTATTTGCAATTTCTTATATAACCCACGACCGTCAGTATTTTATACTCCGGCGGCGATTACCACCGGTATTTGATGTATTTGTATTCACGGCCGTTTGGTTTATGTTTGGTAACCTATATATAACCAGTATTTATTTTAACTCATTTCAATAAAACGATTGTTATCGTTGCAGTTTTTTCGTTCAACGATTTCCTGGTCATATGTATAGCTAGCTAATCTCTTTAAATATAAAATATATGTACATTTAAAAAAAAAAAACAATAATATTATCATTGGTTTATGTCGTGTGTATATAATATATAATAAATTATTTATTTATAATATACGTAATATTAAAAATAATGAAATTAATAATAATAATGTGTGTGTGTATATTGTGTTATTGTGTTGATCTAATGTCAAACGGCAGCGTTATTTTAAATTGTTGAATAAATTAAAATGCCAACCGTATATTGTTTTACCGAGAGCGTTTCCGTTCGACCGTACAATTGTACGTGTAGTATATCGTTCACTTTGTTCTTGTATATAATATCGGTTTTGAAATAAATTTATACACGCGTCGATTTTCAAAAAGAAAATTTCAAAAAAATTCGTGTATATTTTCGGTGGAGGGAGAGATTTTTTCGTACATAAATACTTTAATAAACGCTAAGCGTTTTAAAATCTTTAATAGAAATTAAATATATAATTTTGATCTAATTTTTATATAATTTTTAATCGTATATCCGTATCTATACTATTCGTTGTCTCCGTGCGTGTATTATTATTATTATTATTTGTTTCGCGGACAAAAATAGTCAAATCGCAGAAATTGAATCCGCGGGGTGGTTTAGGTAAAATTTTCTGAACGCATCTCTCATAACACTGGCCTACGATGAAATTTCATCAGAGATAATTTAAACTATTTATTTTATGCTGATTTCAAATCCGTTTTCCATTTTCATCTAGCACGCACAGTTTTTAAAATGAAATTGATTCAAATGTGTTCTCTGAACGCGTAATATACCACAGTGCGTTGTGTACGAATTTTTAGATACGTATTACTGCGTATCGCTTAACATGGATGTGTTTTAAACTCAAATCTTACTTATTTTATTATCTTGATGGATGTTTGTTCGTGATATCACATGTTGTACACGTGTTTAAATTGTTGTAAAATTAATAATTTTCATTGTTTTACCCATAAAAGCTAAACAGCTAAAATAGGTAAAAAACTAAAAGCGATCGAAAAAAATCTAATAACAGATTTGAAATCGGCGCGAAAAATTGATTTAGAATAGTTTACATTCGATTCCGATGATTAAAAAAAAAAAAAGTTTAAATTTGCATAGACCAGTGTAATTATTTCATATACATATTTTTTTTTTTTTTTATGAAATATCGTCAGACAACAGAGAAGTGCTCTCGGTAAAATAATTTCCAATTGTTTTAAAAATTTATGTATGAACTCATCGTGTAACGCGACATACGACGAACGGTCCTTGTCGTAAATAGATGTTGTTTTGTAATTTACTCATTATTTTCTTCAAATATAAAACGCGATAAGTGATGTGTGGGGGGCCACACAAAGTTATACTGACAATAACGTACGCGAGAATACGTTAAAATATTAATAACGCATAGTAGTAATGGACGGCGTTGTTTTAATCGTTTCGTTATCTATGAAATATTGTTTTTTTTTTCGTATTTATAAAAGCAATTTGATTTCAACGAATGGACACCGAGACAGAGTGGACAAATCGAGTCACACGAATAAATATTAATTAATAATTAGAATATTAATAATAATATTTATAGAAAATCGCGATGAATTAAAAAATTTTTTTGTGTTGTCTACCGCGCTTGATTCGTTCGCGTGAATATAAATAAATAACGCAACCAAAGCTACGTTTTATTTCGCATACGCGTAGTGCGAATACTGTCGAATAAATCGTCGAGATTCATAATAATTAGCAACTTGTCCATGAGGAGGCTTCATTGAAACGACACAATAACGACGACGTGGACAGAGGCAAAAACGCGCGTTGTTTGGTCGTTATATAATTAAAAATAATAATAATAATATACTCGTTTTTTTCCCCTCCCCATTCCGTTTTCTTCTAATCGTGTGACTTTTGAAAAAACGGAAATTATTTTTACTTCCATTCCGTCGCGGTGTACGTAACGTTTCAATAAGAGTTCTTATAACGAGAAATATTTTAACGACCGTACCGGCGTTTTTTATATTACACTGACACTATGTATACATATAGAAATTCGTAAACAATTATGACGACGACGACGAACCGGTCAGTGAGAATCGTTGTCTGCTGCTGCTGCTGCTGCTTTGCTTGTGCAGTCGGATTGTAAAACGCAAGGTTTTTCGTATATTATTCCGTTGTCCTCGGACCGACCGCCGCAAACCGATTACGTTCTTACGCGTGTACTTTTTTTTTTTTCATTTATACACACTTATATAAAATGAATCGCCGCTACCAGTGTTTGTGTAACGTTTATTTTGTTTTTCAAAATTCGTATTCAAAATTCGTATGCGGGTTTTTTTTCTTCCCTCCCCGTCCGTCGTTCGTACGCGTCGTGTAAGCGCCGCGGGCATTCGCCGCGCTCGCCCATATCGTAAATCGGAAATAGATTTTTTTTTTTGTTTCTCCCGATTTTCTCCTCGTATATAATTCATCGTCGTGATATTATCCGCGAAATTAAGAAGTACCCATTATAACGTGTTTCACGAGTCAAAACGGAGTTACTTTTTTTCCTTTTTTTTTTTTTTTCAAATTCTTCGAGTCGTTTCATCGCAAATTTCGAACGTATTGACGGCGAATGGCGCCCGTCGTGTGTATAAGCGTCGCGATACTACGGATGATGATTTTTTACGAGTCAAACCAGAAAAAAAATAAATATATATATCTGTCTGTCGTTAAGAGCTTTTTTTTTTATTTTTTTGTATTTTCCATTATTTCATCCGGCTTATTGCCGTTTCTTTTCGTTTTTTTTTTTTTTTCAGACACCAAAAATATTCTAAAATCCGTCAGCGGCCGTTTGAGATCCGGCGAATTGACGGCAATTATGGGCCCGTCCGGCGCCGGAAAATCTACGCTACTCAACATACTCACCGGATACAAGTAAACGAATTTGTTTTTTGTTTTTTTAACGCATTTATAATTCAAGGATTTTTTTTTTATTTTGATCTTGTGTAAAAACGACGATCCCCAGTGGGGTTACCCCCCCGTACGTTTCTTGCCGGTGTCGCATTTACAGGTTTTTTTTTTTTGTTTTTTTGAGCTCTTCGTATAAAATATAGGTCGTAATCACTTTATCGGTTTGTATGAAAACCGTTTCATAAAAGACGTCCTCGTGTGCAAGTGTCCATTTCCAGTCCGCGCGCATTAAATTTCACTTATTCACGTGGAAGGTCTTTTATTACAGTGATTCGAGCTTGAACGACAGTCGTCGAAAAACACTTGACAATTTTAACGGTCCGTCTTACAGTTTTTCTCTACGCTCAAGAAAACTACCTGTAAACCGAGAAACGGAGATTCATTATGACTGTCGTCGTAATCCTCACTCGTTCCTCCTCTAATCACGTTTGAACGCTTCTATAAATGCAATGAACTTTACTTTATGTGTATTGCGATATTCGAATTATATTATATTATCAGCTCAATCATTCTTCGTACAGGCGAAACAACTCAGTGTTTTTCCTCGTCCGTTCGTTGTCTAAAAACTTTTGTAACACATGCTTATTATTTATCTAGATTCTGGGGACAAGGTTTATATCACGCGTTTGTATACAATGATTCATCATTTTTGATTTTTTTTTTTTTTACGAAACGTTTCTTTTGCCGGACACTACGCAACTGTTCGGAGTTGACCCATTTCATTGTGAAACTAATTGATATATTACGTTTTGTAATTTTATCGTTATCGTGTTCCGCGTTGTTTTATTATTATTATTATTATTATTTTTTTTTTTACAGATGCTCCGGAGTCAAAGGTTCCATCACTATTAACGGACACGAAAGAAATCTGAGTCAATTTAGGAAACTGTCGTGTTACATCATGCAGGACAATCAACTCCACGCCAATCTATCCGTAGAGGAAGCTATGCACGTGGCTACTTCCTTAAAGTTAGGATCGGACATATCGAAGGACAGCAAATATCAAGTGGTTAGTCACATAAACAACTATGTAAATAAATGGCTCGGATTTATATGCACTAAACAAATGATGAAATATAAACTTTTAAATACTGAAATACTGTTAGAAATAAAACTAAATTTGTTAATTATATAATTATTGTACTTCACATATTAAAATTATGAAAAAATACGGATATAACAAGCAAAACATTTAAAAAAAAAAATTATTTAAATTTTCTGATAGCCGCCTGGTTTATGATAGAATAAATCACTCTGTTTTATAGAGTTTGAATTTGTATGCGTTAAAAAATAAAACTGTCAGGAAAAAAAAATTATAGTAATATTAATATATAAAAAAAAATTATATTAATTATGTGTTATAACTTTATGTATTATAATACATAAAGTGATGACTTAGACTTTTTGAAATTTTAATTTATCATTCATTGAATGTGAAAACGGAGAGAAAATACTAAAAATGATTTATACTAAATCTGCGTGTATAATTTTTGTACATTTTACATCGATTAGATAGATTAGATTTATATATACGTATATCTAACTTACAGTACTCATACTAAAAATTAAAATACATTGATTTTTTTTTTTTTTTTTCATAAAATTTCGCGATAATTAATGTCATAAAAATAGTCGAATACTCGCGTAAAACTCACCAAGGTTCAAATATGATGAAATATGAAGAATTATTTATTCATTATATGTATTTTGTACATGCTTAGCATAAAAAATATGTACGTTTGCAAATAAATAAATCCTCGCTCTAGTCACAACGTCGTCATTATCATGATGATTATTTCCCGTGACCAGCGAACATTAAATAAACTAAACGCTATATATGGGTATGTCGGCGTGTTTGTGTAACGCTAATAATAATAAACATGTACGTCGCGTTTTTTTAGATTCAAGAAATATTAGAAACATTAGGACTGCAGGAACACCGAAAGACGATGACGAGCAATTTGTCGGGCGGACAAAAAAAACGTTTGTCCATTGCTCTTGAACTCGTCAACAATCCTCCCATTATGTTCTTCGACGAGCCGACCAGGTTAAAGATTGTTAATCGACTGACGCCATTATATTAGAAAAACGTTATTTTTTTTTTTCTTTTCGATTTCAGCGGCTTAGACAGCAGTTCTTGTTTCCAATGTATTTCCCTATTGAAGTCACTGAGTCGCGGCGGTCGTACAATCATCTGCACGATCCATCAGCCCAGCGCCCGTTTGTTCGAGATGTTCGACCATTTGTACACTCTAGCTGAGGGACAGTGTGTTTACCAGGGTTCTACAAAACAGCTTGTACCCTTCCTGGGCACCCTCGGGCTTGAATGTCCCAGTTATCATAACCCAGCGTCGTACCGTAAGTCAAATATTCCAAATTATTTCTCAACTATCAGTGAAATAAATCAAGACTCTGTGCTTTATGCGTATTGCGTGTGCTAAAATCTCTATTTCACACATTTTTAAGGACAACCACGCGAAGTATAATCTAATAATCAATATGCATTTATATTATTCCCTGTTTCCAATCCGAAGTGGTATTTTACGACAAATTAGAGTGTTAATAATTCTAATGTTTTTCGTTGTTTATATAATCTGGGTAATACGTAGATGGATTATAGCAAAGTAGTTGAGATAATATATATGTAGTACTTATACTATAGTGGGTTCAATTAATTGAATTGTAAATGGATAATCAGTAGATTAAGATGGGCCGGATACACATATAGAAATCTGAGAGAATTATAATTTTTGGGAAAAATAATTGTCTAACGACATTTTTATGATACAGTGATTGAAGTGTCGTGCGGTGAGTATGGAGACAACGTGCGCAAACTTGTCACTGCCATTCATAACGGTAAGTATGATATTCAAGTGGGCAAACCATTCCCGCAACCAGAGAATCTGAACAATGTAAACCAAAAGGACATAATTAAATGTAAGGGTCAATGTTATAATGGTTATTAATGTTGTTTTTATCCATGCTTTTTTTCAATTTTAGCAAGTAATTTATCATCTAACTTCATTGAAGTAGATAAACTGTCAAAAACTGTGGATTCTGACAATTTGTTGCAGTACTCGGGAAATCAATTCACTAAAACTGGTGAGTGTTTATCAAATAATTTGTTATATTAATTGAACTGTAAATGGTTAAAGTATGTTCTCTCACATTATGGATCGCATTTACAGATGATGATTCAGCTGTAAATTCAGAATTGAGTTCGATTAAAACAGGAAAATTGAATAATGTTGACGAAGCTACCGATTCCCTATTAAAGAATGGTTTACCAAGTAATCAACAACGATACGCCACTTCTGAATTTGCCCAATTTTGGATCGTCCTCAAGCGCACATTGCTTTTCAGCAGAAGAGATTGGGTATGATTTTGCGTAGAACTTTAGAACTTTGTACGGATAACATGTATATGATTATTTGTTTTATTACAGACTCTCATGTACTTGCGTTTGTTCGCTCATATTTTGGTCGGATTTTTAATTGGTTCATTGTATTACGACATTGGTAACGACGGGGCTAAAGTACTCAGTAATCTTGGATTTTTGTTTTTCAACATGTTGTTTCTCATGTACACGTCGATGACAATCACCATTTTATCATGTGAGTCGTCGTTTGTGATTAATGAACTTTTTTTACTTTATTATCTACCGATAGTAATGAAAATATCTAATTTGTTGTTGCTTTTTATTATTACAGTCCCTCTCGAGTTGCCTGTTTTGATCAAAGAAAATTTCAATAGATGGTATTCTCTTAGATCATATTATTTGGCAATCACATTATCAGATATTCCATTCCAGGTAAACTTTTTTTTAGTGTGAGATTACGGAATAATAACCAAGACGTTCTGTCCAGTAACTAAAATCATGTCTAAGGTTTGAATTTTGTTGCAATAAAAGTAGTATATCTTATAATTGATTACAGTTGTACACTAAACAATTCTAAAAACTGTATCAAAAAAAAATTATACTAAAAGAAAAAAAATCCTATTAGTTGACGGTATTATTTATATATAATAAAATATTATTTTATAAATTATCATTTATTAATATTTTCATAGAATATAAAATATAAATTGACATTAAAAACATTGAAAGATTGCAAAATTTTATTATAAATGTGAAATATCAGCAAAATTGCAAAAAGTTGTACGGATATTTTTTAATGATTTTATTTCTTACTAACGAAATCAAAATTTAGTGAAAAATTTAAACATAATAAAACTTGCAAACGTAACAATGTGTCCATTGCCTTATTAATAATTTTGTTCCTTGTGTACCAGGCGATATTCTGTGTTATGTACGTGGGTATCGTGTACTACATGACTTCACAACCGCCCGAGATGTTCAGATTTGGCATGTTCTTGTCGGCTTGTTTGCTCATATCATTTGTTGCCCAGAGTGTGGGACTTGTTGTAGGAGCTGCAATGAACGTACAAGTGAGTAAACTAAAACTTGATAGTAATATATTTTCATTCATAACACTCAACATTATTTTTGCTGTCAGAACGGAGTGTTCTTGGCGCCGGTCATGTCTGTACCGTTCTTGCTTTTCTCCGGTTTCTTCGTCAGTTTTGACGCTATACCCATCTATCTGCGTTGGATCACATACTTGAGTTACATCCGTTATGGTTTTGAAGGCACAGCATTGGCTACTTATGGATACGATCGAAAGATCCTCAAATGTTATCAGGTATATTATATTAATAAAAAAATACAATAAACACGCTGTAATAATATTCTCGTTTTCATTTCTAATTTTATTTGTAGACCTATTGCCATTTCAAGAAACCGTCCACTACATTAAGAGAACTAGATATGATGAATGCTAGCTTTTTGTTGGATATCATCGCCCTGATCGTAATATTCTTTGTGCTACGTATATCGGCGTTCGTGTTCCTCCGATGGAAGCTCAAGTCTTCGCGTTAATTCTACATGTGTCGTTCATTACCGAGAAGCTCTCTCCTCTTTCGATCAATGCTATGAGTTTAATAATTAAGACATCTGATTTATCTTTTGAATATAATATATTTAAATATTTAATGTAATATTATATTAATGCGAAATATATTATTATTATTATTATTGTCCGGTTATGGTTTATAGAGATTTTATAATTATTCGATTTGTTAGGGTTCTCTATTATATTGTAATAGTTAAACGTGATTTTGTGATATCAAAAAAAAAAAAAAATATAACATCTATTTTATTTTTTTAAATAATAATTATTATTAATAGAAAACTTACTCTTCCCCACACATACACATTTGTTGTTCTGTTAGAGATGGTGAGTAAAAATATAGTTTTCAAAAAATATATTTATATATATATATATATATATATTTTTTTTTTTTTATTCGTTTAACATTTACCAACTACTACAACCAGGATTTTTCGCATTCTTTAGTAACTTATTATTATTAGTGTTTCTATATGTTTATACTTTATATTATATATACAAATATACAATGTTAAAACAATTGTATTATTAATATTTGAACTGATCAATTTTTTTATTTTTCTGCAAAACATTTAAAAATGATATGAAAGTCAAACAATTATTGTTACCTAACTGTCAAAACGATTATCATCGATCGTTTGTGTACTCCTCTCTAATATTCTTAATATCGCACACATAACATTTAATCTATAATCAAATAAAATTAAAAATTAATTACATAAAACAATCATGATATTGTAACGTTTATTTTTATTCTGACCGCATAATGGGAAAAAAATAAATAAATAACTTCAAATATATTGTACCTGTATTTAAACATCTCATGTTTTTTTTTCATTTATAGATTTTTATACCTATACACACACACATATATATATTTTAACAATTATTATATTAAATCAAAATTTGTCAATAAACGAATATATTTTATTTATATCGGAAATTTGTAAGTATTTTCATTGCCTACACCTGTTTATAACACACCTAGGCCAGACAATAATGTCAGTCAAAAGTCAAATTTTAACTGTAAAAAAAAAATTTTTACTAACGAAATAGTTTTTGGAAAATGCTTCTAAAATTTTTAAAACAAAAGTTGTCGATAATTCAAAAAATTTTAATTTTTGTGTAACTCTACAATTTTATTCATTACGATCTCGAATTCATCGGTGATTGTTCAAGTAAATTATGATACACTCGTACTTACATTTTAGAAAACTGAAGATAATTCAGTATGTGTCATTAAGCAATGTGAAATGTAATTAGCTGATTTTAAATTAATTTCACGAAATTTTTCTACGTAATGTAATGATCAATGTAGAAATATATAGAAATCAAAACCGAGTCAAATTTATTTTTATCTCTTAAAGTTATTTTTTTTTTTTTTAGAAAACATTAAAATAATCACAACACCTTATGTTGTGTCAATAATCAAATTAGCGACAGACGACAATAATTTATTTATTTATATTATTTGGTGACACGACTGACATTTACCAGGATAGAACTTCACTTATGTATAAGGAAACACTTATTATTAACACGAAGAATTTCGAATGTTTTTTGTGCGAAATGTCTGTTGTTATTATAAGTCTTCCAGAAGTCTGACCATGAATCTACGAATAAATACTATGTAATTAAAATTACATAATATGTAATTAAAAACACGATAATGTATTACACGATCGATATAAAATTGATAAATATAATTGAATAATTATACGTGAATGCTAATTCCAATAGGAATCAAACATAAATATGACGTTTATATTAGAAATTTTTATTAATAATGTACACAGTTTTTTTTTTTTTGCTTCTTAATACAAAGTATTATATCACTTTGTAAGCTAAAGGCTTTTTAGCCAACTCGTTTTTAGGTACATTTTTCGACCGAAACAGATCAAGAACGAAGAAATACGGTCGGGTAAAAAAAAGAATGTATTTTCAAAAAGTCCAATTGGGTTTGAATCCACTAACCCTACCCTGAGTCCTCTTGAGCACGCTTACGATTATGATATTTGTGCGTAAAAAATGTATAACAAATCATATTGTTATATAAATAAAATAAAAAAAAAAAAAATTATAATATATATATAAAAATTATAATTTATAACAAACGGGGAAAAAACTAATAAAACGATAATAAAAAATACGATTTCAAGATAATAATAAAACCACGTGTACATGCCCATAACATAACGGATTTCGCTGCACTATCTTCGTGAGATAATTTGTAAATTTTATTATGTATATAAATAAACGTGAGATATATTATACAATTGAAAAATATATAAAATTGATCGTAACTTTTTTTGTCAGCGCCTTCATTTAAAAATTCATGTAATAATAATAAAAAAAAACTTATAAAATACGGTAATAACGATGAGAAACACACGTTAAATAAAAATAATTATATAAATTTTAACATTTTTTTTTTTTTTTATATTTTAATATCGTTTTTAAAATGTTCCGCTCGTCGACCGCTATGTGCGCGAACGTATGCGCATTATTGTATATCGTAATTAAGCGCGTAACAACAATTGATTTTAAATACGTAAAAAATTGTTTTAAATTTATTCCGATTTTAACGATTCCGTTTGTTTATTATTATTCCACGTTAATTATATACAATTTACATCGTAAACGTCCGGGCGGTTTCCTTCTCACGCCGTAATTTTAAAAATTCTCGCATTACGCTTCACATGTAACACATAATTATGTTAACATGTTATAAACGGGATGTGTTAGAAATCCTTAACCTTATATACGTGTGTGTGTAAAACACGAAATTTTTTTTTCGTTTTATGTTTCTGACCATATTATTGTAGTCTTTTGTGAAATTTTTTTCCCACATAATTATTCCAAACACTGCAGAGTGTATCCAAGTCTCCTATTATTTATTTATTTTTTTTATCCCAGTAAAATAGAAGGAATGTATTCGATTTGAAACGTTACACGGCGGCGAGACATTTCAATAATTTTTAGCTAAAAAATTATTTCTAATTATTTCGCTATAAAAAACGGTTATTTCATATGTACTTGGGGACAGCTGACGATTTCAGTCAGTTATCATGATATACACGAATAACGAGTCACTACACAATATGTGTAACAGTATTTTCGTATTTTAAATCTGTAAAAAATGTGTACTCAGTACAGTGCTGGACGGAATAACCTACGCGCTTGGAATATTTTCACATTTATGTGAATAACTCGCGCTAATCCTGCTTAGCTCACTACTAAATATTACGCTTCGCTTACTCGGCTTCATTTACATACTCCCGACCAATTTTCCTATTATAAAGACGCCACTGTCGGTCCTTAATTAAAAATTAATTTCAAATTTGCACAGAGATTCGTTTAGTTTACATTTTTGAAAAAAAAATCATTCTAATAATACCAACAACCGACATGATAATGTTTATGTATCTTTCGCGTAATTACAACGAATCATTTAAATGATCCACTGTCGGTCCTTAATTAAAAATTAATTTCAAATTTGCACAGAGATTCGTTTAGTTTACATTTTTGAAAAAAAAATCATTCTAATAATACCAACAACCGACATGATAATGTTTATGTATCTTTCGCGTAATTACAACGAATCATTTAAATGATATATGCAGATAATTATTTATAATATATTGTTACGTTTATATGAATTGGGTCGCGTTCACGTGGATTTTACGTGTTAATAAAATATGTCGATAAATAATGCGTTGTAATTTACATTTAAAGTTCTATCTGTCGACTGTGCGCAAGTGTCGTCGCGACTAGCAGTTTTTGGAGCGTTCAAAAACATTTCCATATCGATTTCCGTCTTTTTCGAGAATATGGCGAATTAAAAAACGCTTATCCGCAATCGTCATACGATTCTAATTTATGAATAATAATAACCGATTGCTGTGTTATTATAATAACAGTAATATTTTCAGTAATGTCGTGGGTATAGTCACTGTACGGATAGTCGTCCACTTGTTGTATGATTATAAATACATATGTATGCACACGAGTATGTTTTTATTGCTAAAGATAAATAAATGCTCTCGTACGTACTTTATTTTGTCCAGCGTAAATATGAAAATAAACTAATTGTCTAGGAATTTCGAATGTTATCGAAAATTTTCCGGACAAAAATTAAAAATGAGCAAAAAAAAGGGAAATTTTAAAAAAGATTTTAGAACGTTTTCGGATACGCAATTTATTGTTGGACGCGGTGGTGGTTATGGGCATGATGGTCGAAGGGAGGGCGGCGAAAACGGAGCCAACTCCTCTGCCGATGAAATAACCACATCGGAGAATATCGACCAAGAAGGAAAGATCTATTGTGCCGAGACGAAATGCAGATGTGGAAAAAAGAAAAGCAAAGTGCGTGGAACGTAAACGAAATAACAATAAAACGGGAAAAGAGAGTTTGGAAAATTATTTAAAAAAATTCAAACGAATTATTTTGCAATGGATTCAAATTGCAATTTAATAAATTTTTTTGTTATTTGTCATTTCTATATAAATCCTTCGTTGACCGCTATTTACTGCTTGTTTTAATAATTTCATTGAGTTTATATTGTGATAAATCCCTATGCGACATTGAATAGGCAATACAATACTTAATACTATTATAAATTCAGTGACGGATTCGAGGGAGCGTCTCCACCATTGGGGGGGTCGTGCTTTTCTCGTATTCCTGGCGTCTACGAAATTTCGACCAACTATTTGGCAATGTACACGGATAACAAATTTTTTTAATATTAATTCATATAGTCTCTCGACAAATGAAAAAAATATAAGTAAAAACGAATGCTCATTTAAAAAATTCGTCCCCCTTTTCTTAAATGACATACAGATCCGCCGCTGGTTGTTAGCGTATACGTAAAGTAATCGATCGGGAACGTTTGTGTTCTATTTATACATTTCCAGATGATTTATCAGCAAGCCTTCGTCTCCGCAGGATGCCGCAAGTTCAAATAGGCGTTTTTATAGTATGAGCGATTTTCGGTTCAAAAGACCGAGTTCGGAGTAGATTGAACCTAATGAATACTTGTTGTAATAATGTGTTATTTGCGCCTTGCGGTGGCAAATATATTATAGTATTTTATAATACACAAATATTGGCGCGCTTTCCGCGGATCGACACGGAGAATTTGCAATTTTAAAAAGTCATGAAAATGGGAAAAACAAAAGATACGTATTTATTTTTTAACAACTCGTTAGCTTTAGTTTCAGAATTAATTATTATCAAACTCGTTTGAATGTTGATTTTTCTCTCGCCGTATTCAAGAGTCGTCATCGTTTCTTAGGAATATTTAACCATTCCTTTAACGCGAGTACACACACTGATTGTATACACGCGTAATTGGTGTATAATATTCGTATATGTAGTTCGTTACAAGTGCGTACGCGTTGTAATTTTCATTGAAATATTATATAAAAAAACACAACTCCACTGCCGCGCTACAGCTTATTATTATTATTATTATTATAATTATTATTATTATTATTATTATTATTATTATTATTATTATTATTATTATTATTATTATTATTATTACGTGTTGTATTCGATTGTAATCCGTGTTTACGACGATGGTTGTGATGGTCGTTGAAGGTATTAATTTTTTTTTTTTTTTCTTAAGAAACCGCATTTCTGAAATCGAATTTCCTCGACAATTATATGTATACTGAAGAGTACTGCGTGTATAATACAATATAATAATATATTATTATTATTATTATTGCGTAGGACGTATTTGTCTCTATGTTATGTTTCTTACACACAATATAAACCACGATAAAACCGCATTGCACGCGCGTCATTAACGTATATTGTCCGAGGTTACCGCGCCGATCGAAATCGTTTATATTATTAAATATTGCGGGTATAAAAAGAAAAAAACGCTCATATACATTTTCGTTTTTCTATTCTCTTATTCATTTCGAATAAGAGTTCTGTTTCTCCCCTCCTCCTATTACACTTCGTTCCACGAGGTTATACACGATATCGTAAATTATTATATAAATTATGATTTTTTTTTTTTAAATTGTATTTCCCCCTCAAAAGTCGTTTACTTGAGGGGAAAAAAAATGTTAGAGTTACGTTATTATGACATTAGCTATTACTATAAAATGTTTGATAAAGCAATAAAACGGAGATCCGGTGTATTAATAACAATAGTAATAATTATAATAATAATAATAATAATAATAATAATAATAATAATAGTAATATGTGTATAACGCGTGTGAAGTACATAATATATTAATTAACCTTTCATTATATTTTCATGTATTTTATAAATTCTAAAATAATTATCATCTTTATGAAACAAAAATGTGGTAAAACTTTAAAAAATTAAATAAAAAAAAAAAGTCGTACACGGAAAAATGACTCTCGTGTTATATCACCGATTCGTTCGTTATTTTCAATCGAAATATAATACATATTATACACTTTTCGCTTCGTTCAGAATTCAAAACGCAATAAATCTCTCCAAATAATTCGAAAATTACGAATAATATTTATACTACGTTATTATCGTGGCGAACAAGAGCTGATATTATTATTATTATTATTATTATACAGCAGCGTTACTCTGCAGATCATGTAGCGATTTTATAGAAGAAATATTTTCATTACACGCTATTATTATTTAGTCGTTTAAACAATAATGTTTGTTATTTATATTGATTCACGAGGACGTCACACGATTAAAATGTGGATTTCACGTAATAATAACGCTTTTTTTTTAATATAAATAATCGGTCGTAGCTATCGAGAAAAACCGTGTATCATCATCACATCATCATCATCATCATCCATGCCTCGTCGGATTACCCAACTCATGCATATATAATGTGTGTACGTCATTCGGCGGATGCCGCGGGTTCCAGTGGACCAACTATCATATTATAATCACTGATCCGTGTGTTGTTGTTGTTGTTAGAATTTATAGTTGTAATTTATTTTTTCTTTTTAATTTCAAAACAAATCGTTTACATTCGAAAGATGATTTTTAACGAAATCGCGTAGTTTATTATTATTATTATTATTATTATCATTTTGTAGTTTTTCGGAGTTCAAATTTTACTCGCGAGTTTACGACAAACTGTTTTTCGAACACACTGCGAACCGAACGTCCCCATGTGTATCTAATTTTATTCATTTTTTATATCGAGAAAATCAAATACAAAGTAAATATACGTACGACTTGCTATAGTGACATATTACATTATATATACATATATATATAAAAACACTTGGGACACTTACCTTCTACGAAATGTGTGTTAAAAGACAATAAAAAGAGAAGGTCTGTACATAATTTCAGTACCGATAGAAAAAATGGATTTATTTTCAAAACGTTATAGTTTACGACGTAAAGAGGACAAAATATTGACGTTCGAATAGATGTTCGTTTTCCGTTTATAATGTTATGGTTCCTGCGGGAAAACGGTGAAAGGGAGTGATAGGGAAAGAATACCGGAGTAGAATTGTCGTTTCGGACACCGGCGATTCTTGTAATACCGTTTAAGAGCCGAAAATGTTCGACACGAGTTCGAGAGCAATAGTTATAAGTATTTTGTAACGGGTTTTCGGAATACCGGATCGGTTTATGATGATAATTTTTGTGTTCAAAATAACAATTCCAATATATCACCGTCGAAGCTTGCGGCTCGCGAACACTAATAATAATTGTTCCCTGCAATCAGCCGCGCTCTGATCGCATTTCAACTTCTCTTTTTTTTCTACAACTCGGATTGTCGTCGTACGCGCTAGACGCTGACCTGTGTCCAAAACGTCGGTCTCGGACGATGATACCCCTGCCGGTTCAATCGGATTAATCCCGTCCGAGCCCGTCGCGTTCACACTTTATTGTCGTACACTTTCGAAGTATCGTCCCGTCTCCATCTCTCCGCCGTTCGCACGTCGTGTGATACACTCTATTAATTACTTCCTTTTCACTATACTTCACACATAGTACCGTTACGCGATATGGAAGTGATGCGAAGGGACGGATTAAACTCCTCGGGACCAAAAGATTCGATTAAGGACATTTATTGCGCGCGGGTAAATTTACGTATTAACGCCGGCTGTTGTCGACACTCGGACGCGTACTTTGACAAACGAACGCGCGAAAACTCTTATATACTTTCCTTTTTTTTTTTCATATTTAATAAGGCGTAAATTATTTTCCTCTACCGTGATACTATTGTCACCTGTTTTTATAACGTGTTCACAATTTTGAAATCACGTTCGTCGAGAATGAATTGTCATTTTGCGGTGGACCGGCAAATCGTGATAAATCGATCAATTTTCGAAATTACAAACTATTATTATCATTATTATTATTATTATTATTATTATTCAGTATTCACATACGTAAATAATTATTTAATACTATTAAAAAAATATTTATTAAAATACACCCTGTACGGACATTGGCTGGAACGGCGGGCGGCTTTATACGAACGCTTATTTTCTCGAATAACAAGTGATAATAAGTACGAATTGAGTTACGTAGATCGGTGCGTGAAATTGCACTCCGAATCGATAGACAACAATATTATATCGATTTTTTTGCATAAAAAAAAAAAAATTATTATTATTAAGTATCGATGCCATTAAATAAATATTTATAAGTATTTCAATAATTAAAAATTTAAAACTCACTATATAAAGTTATATCCGCATAATATCGTCTAATTATTATTTAAACGTACGTTTTTGTTTTAATTTGCGTACGTTTTGTTTAAAGTTATAATAAAAATAATAATTGTATCGCGAGTTAAGCGTGTTTTATTTGGAAAAACGTGCGCGTAATTGATTACAATTTTCACAAGTATAACGTTGACACATAACTGCAGATTATTGCTCGACCCGGGGAGATACATTGTGTACGTTACTGTTTTTTTTTTTTTGTTCTCTCCATTTTCACCGTCTCTTCTATCTAGTATTTATACAAATAAGTTTTTATAACGTGTACAATAATAATAATAATAATAATTGTTCGTACGAATTTATAAAATATTATTATACATGAGTCATCTGTAATTATTACTCGCGGTTGTTATTATATGTATTTATTATATATATTTTTTTTGTATATGATAACATCATGAGTAATAATTCGGAAATTTCTCACGAAATTCACGTAGCCAAACTGTATTCGTTTTTCTTAAAACAATGACTTTGAAATATTGTAATTGTTATGTATAATAATAATAGTAATAATAATAATAATAATAATAATCTGCTACAACCACGATAATAAATAAATAAATAAAATATAATCAGCGAGACACGGACACAATAAGTTACACGCGATCTTATATTCATCATACCGATGTATATTCTATTTTTATAAATTTTTTTTTCTATTAACGATTATACGAGTAATTTCTCGATTATCGGCTATTTCTATTAGAAAAAAAAGATCAATAAATAAAAGCTAATTTTATTTATTACCGAAAAGCATAATAAAAGTTAGTGTTTCATCTACGAAAGTGTTGATAGATTAAAAAAAAAAAATTAATAATTTACAATTACATCAAGTACATTGTTTATTATTAACGCGTATACGTACGTAGATTATACGTAGTTACATATATAATATATATATATATATTACGATTTGTATAATGTAATACATATAAAAACGTATAGACACCCTCGCTGGAAAAGCAATGTAGCACGATAAAAGTATATAAATCTAGTAATATTTATAAATGTACGCACGGACAAGTATTATATTAGGTGACACGGTGTACACAAATATTCGAATAAACTTATATATTATATACAATTTAAAATAAAACTTGAAAACTTGTAGAAATCGATTCCAACGCCTTATTATGCGTGTAGGTATGTGCAAATTCTAAAACTACGCAGTTATACGAGGAAATTAAAATTTTCAATGAAAAAAAAACCATTTAAATTGATAATAAATAATAAGTAATCAAACAACGCGCGGCTACCGTTTAATGAGACATTTAATTTCAGAAAAATTTTCGCAAAATATTTTAGTATAAAATGCGAATTCACTCGGGCAAATCTATATGTCATTTTATGATTTACAAATATATTACATATTAAATTATAAAAGTGTATATCGTGTGTGTATATATTTATATTATAATGTCATTGAAAATGTGTTATATAATAATATTATTATTATTATTTTACTCACGTGTCGTTGTATTCTTTTCAATGCGCGCGTATACGATTTGAGTCAATCGTTAAAATATTGAAAGATTTACGTTATATCTTAGTGTATACGTATATATATATATATATATATAAATTAAAACCAGAACCGTGTTTTAAACCGGGGTAAACTGTATGGTGTTTGTGGTGTTTGAGGGGGGATTGACAAAATTTTTAAGAATCAACAAATAATAAGAACGAAAAAAATATAAATTTATAATATTTATTAATAATTTTTTTTTTTATAATTACTCACGTTATTCATTTATTTGTTTTTGAATAAACAATGGCCACTGATTGTATAAATATTATTAGTTGTCTCAGCTGATGAACATAAATTTGAATTATAATTTTCTCAAGCAACGTATAAAGCATTTAACGCGAAACTGTTGGTTAAAACACATTATTATTATTATTATATAAAAGCGTGAATATATTATTATATGTGTTGTTAAAACGACGACAGTCATTTAATTGTATTATTATTATTACATGAACATAACCTTGAATATTTTTTTTCTATGTACGACATTCTTTTCGTCTGCACGTGCGAGTCGTTTTCTTTTTTTGTTCAAATCGAAATGTGTACAGAAAAATGCTCTGATTTTATCACATTTTGTGTTTACTTATAATAACGTATTACAAACGCGTACGGCGTATTTATAATAGTTTTATTTATAAATATACGACGCCTGAGAGATTATTGTATGTGTGTCACAATATCGGTATTGGTTAAAAATCGTTAAAGCTGTTAAAACACGTTTTCGTATTGTACACATACGCACATATATACGCGTACAATAATAATAATAATAATAATAATAATAATAATAATAATAATAATAATAATAATAATAATAATAATAATAATAATAATAATAATAATAATGTAATATTATTAATGTTTTGTTAGAAAAAACAAAAAAAAAAAAAACTCGAGTTTCGTGATCTATAAAATTCGTTGTGTTTAAAATGTTCTTTTTGTGTGTGTGTGTGTATTTATCATATCGTTTACGTATTCTGTTTTTTTTTGTATACTTAAAAATCGCTCGATAATTTTTTTTTTTTTTTTACTAATTTTCAAATGAAAACGTATTTCGCGATACGTGAGAATGAATTTTTTTTTGAAAAATCGTGTAAATAGGAAATTTCCATTATATATTTTAATTTTCTTACACATTGATATACGCGCGATTCGTATAATATGAAACAAGACGCGCTAATATTATTTTTAAATTTAACGTTCAAAAGAAATAAAAAAAATATTTTTTTTTTTATTATTATTATTAGTATTCGAAAATATTCTGAACCATCGCGTACTGTAACATATTTTCTCCTGCCGTTCAACGCGATAAACGTTCGGATTTCGTGCCGTATAACATCGTCTAAAATCACGCTATTTTTCCGGATATAGATGTGACTCCTAAGTAATTAAGAAAAAAAAAATTAATCATTTCGAAATAATTGAATTCGTGCCGAAGGATTTTCGTACACCGCGAACTATTAATATTATTTTTCGGCAAAAAACTGAAATGGCGAAAACGTTGGTCCGCGATTCGAAACGTAAGCGTTTTAATATAATGTATCTTTTTAATGAAACTATATAATATAAGGGATATTATCGTACGCGAGTCGATATTATGTTTTTAAAATGTTTCAATAACCATACATATTCATTATGTGATATGAAATGTGTGTCTCTCATTCGTTGTTTTATATTTTATGCGGAGTCACGACGGTAATGCGTATATATAATATAGTTATTATTATATAATAAGACGGTATTTTATAGGTGCGATTCGTGATCCTAAATGATAATTATTGAATTACGTAAGAACGAATTTTTTTTTCTCTGTTTGCTCTTGACAAAAAAAAAAAAAATCTATACGATCATTTCATACACTGCAGATCTTGAATAACGTCCAATTCGGCAAACGATTTTCGTACATCATATTTTCGATCTATTCTGTTTGCAGTGCGGTGTAATTAAAATTTATAAGCACACCGAATCGAAGAAGAAAAAAGTAAATAAAATTATACGATTTTGTTTTCACCGCGGTGTCAACGACAATAAAAAAAAAAAAAAATGACTTTTTCCTTTTTGACGAGAGGACTATAACAATATATAGTTACGAATCCCAAAATCGTGCTTATTAATTATCATATTCACTGTATAACCCGAAATCTATAGTAAAATTTTCAGATCAAGAGCAATCTCTAAGAACTTCAAAGTCAGGATGTACTGTCTAAAACGTAAAGGGTCCTGTTAAGGCCCTTTGTGGAGCAGAAACTGTGGTCTTTGAGAAAAATTAAAGAACAACGGATGAACTGCAATTACTTTTTCAGCGACCGTATATATATATACTGAAGGAGAAGAAAAAAAAGGTTTGGGCAGGACATCCCCGGAGGAAGTATGAGTCGCTAATGAAAAGAGGAAAACGCAGCAGGGAGGATACCTCGCGGAAGACCGCGTTTAAAGACGGAAGGATTGCGTCGAAAGAGACGTGGAAACAGTGGAACCGAATAGTCATTGGTGGGAATCAGCGGAAGACAGAGATAGACGGCAGTGCGTTTATTTAGAGGTGTGCATGTCTTGATTGGCCGGAGCCAAGGAACAAGGAAATATTATTTTTCAAATATTTTTCTTCTGCCAGCGGGGATCCGTGCGAGCTTCTTTTAATCGTCCCAACGTCGTCTATACGGAAAAATATCGAATTTTCACTCGTATCGTGTGCTTACCGTTATGTACTTCAACACCGTATACTTATCGCGATTATACAGTCGATTTTCTTTAGCGTATACGATCAATATCAATGCATATAACGTATAAATTTATATAATACGATGGTCGATCTTAGAAATCATATATAATATTCACTGTGCACAATAACCGCGTACATATAATAAACGATGACGAATCCTTTACTCGAAGGCAGTCGATTGGATATATATATATATATTTATTTATATATTCGGTATTGTTAAACATTCGGTCGAGTTCTTTTGAATAAAAACAATTTTTTTTTTTTTTTAAATTCTAATTAAGGTTATCCGACGAGTTTTATAACAATACGTACATCAAACATAATTTAATATTAAATATTGTACGTTCGTCATTGTATAATATTATAACGTTTATTAAGAACATATATTATTTAAGCGCTATGTGTGTCACTTTGCGTGTAGAGCGCGAGAAGGTTACTATATCTTATAATAAATATATATTACGTTAATAATAACAATCGTTACAATACGGCTTTATAAATCGTCTGTGTTTTTTTTCGAATAGATTTTAAATTTGTATAATTTTTTTTTTCGATATATTAATACGAAACGTATTTCAACTTTTATAATACTGTTAAGCGAACGATAACACGGTGCGAAATTCGTTTAAAAAAAAAAAAACACAATTTTCGTTTGCGAATTCTAAAACGAAAATTTTATTTCAATCGATTTGCTAAATCTGTCTCGGATTGCATTTTAATTTAGGTGGAAGCAACTGGACTAACTTTATAACACTCTGGACAATACGTGTGTCACAGTAAATATGAAGCAATCTCGGGTGAGTTGACCGTAATTTTCAATACGTTAAGTCAAATATTATAATCTATATCAATATATGTTGATTTTTGAAAATTTTGAAAATTAACAATTGACTGTAAGAACAAAGTAACTCAGTTAGTCCTCTAAAAAAAAAAAACAAAAAAAAAAATTACATATTTCAATAATAAACAATATCAACGAATAAAATAATGTACGGAATATAGCATATTAATAATATTAATATATAATATATTAATTATATTAATATCGGGCACAATAATTCACCCGTTTGCAATAATGCGAAAACGATTTTGAAATCATATTTTCAGTAAATTATTTCCGGAAAAATCTGCTATTAACGTAGGCGTGCGTAATAATGTATAGTGAAATATGATATAGAGAAAATAATTTCAAATGCTTTTACTATTCGGTTAGAATTAAAAATATAATATTTTTTCCCTTCTCGTTTTGAAAGGAATATTTTTACCACCACCGCCTCGTTTCGGGAGAATTGCACGTCCTTACAATGCTTACGTCAAACGCATACATTGTAAGGACTTTATAACAAGCATATTAATTATTGTAGTGTTTAATCAATGTAATGTTAAATATTAGAACTATTATAATTATTTTACCAATTATAATAAAATTATAATTGTGTATAAACTTTAAAGAAAAGTAAATAAATTGTATTATATATATATATAATACCGTCGCAGTAATATGCGTACTATACATGTATACGAGTAATTGAGGAAATAAAAAAAATTAGACTTATTCAAATTTTTACACACTTAATAACTTTCGCGTTTTATCTGATTACGCGTACATCGTTTACGTAATGGAAAATATTATTATTTCTTAATTATTATTTTTCGGCGTGTGTTTTTCTCCACTTGTACGTTATAATTGCGATGTGGTACGCCAAACCGAGGTCGTATATATTTCATTTTTTCTATTATTATTATTATTATTATTATTGTTGTTGTTGTATTTTCGAGCGCGCGCACATTTCTCTGGTCCTGTTTTGGGTACGTTCCGCGTGTATAATACGCGTATTTACATTGCAGGTTTACGCAGACGTTTCTGGCAGACACTCGAAGGAGTCGATTCCGTCAAGAATTATCACACGCATATCGAATTATCATAACTTTCGTAATTTCATAAGAGATGACAAACGACGCTTTTTCGAGACGTATCGCACGCGGTAATGGATGACGAAAATTTACCGTCTCGCGGAGGACGATCTTATCTCTGCAGAGACTTTAGAGCAATTGAATAAAAACGTCCTTAAGTAATATATTGTAAACGGCTATCTAAGGCTATCCTGACACCGATCGCAATAAAATCGAAAATTTGTTATTGCCGCGTAAAAACGTTCGTCAGACGTATGAGTGGAGTGAGAATGATGATTTTAAAGAAACGATAATAATCGACGGCTCGTGATAAAAACGCGCTATTTACGCGTTCTTCTACATGAAACATAATATAATCGATAAAAAATATACATGTGTATATTTGTATATTTTATATAATATATTTTTTATTTATTATCACGAGTATTAACTCATAATTTTTTTTTTTGTTTCTATCTTTTTGATTATTTATTCTTACAAATCCTTTTGATTTTTATTTGTAATTTTGTAAATTCCTCTTTGTTTTTACTATTTTGTTATATAATATAATCGAATAACGTTGAGTAGTTACATACGTTTTACGGATTTTAACCGTTTCCGTAGTTTTACATCTGTGTGCGTACACGTTTGGATCGACTGACTTTATTCGTAATGTAACAACGACATGATCAGCCAAAGAAAAAAACAATCGACCTTGTACGTTTTACTGTATTTAGGAAATATTAAAATATCCGTATTATTAAGTTTATTGTCTTAATAAATTAATCCGAAAAACGCGGTGGTTTTTATACGCGCGCATGTTCCAGAGTGTATAATTAACGTAATAAAAACTGACATTTATACAGTTTAAGAGCATAGGCGAATCGTTGCGTAACAAATATATTATAACAAACGAATTAACATCAAGGTTTTTTTATTTTAACGTGTTAACGATCGAATTGAAATAATTACATGGTTTTATAATATTTAGGATGTCGATTATTGCGTGTCCCGTAAAATATCTGGGACTCGAAACGGAATTTAAAAGTTACTCAGGGCCTTTTTTTTTTAAAAAAAATTATCGTTATTTCGGTAAATGAAAAATCGTCGATTTTAACGAATATTAAACGGGATTATATCGGTTTTCAATTTGGAGTTACGGTTTCGATTTCAATTACTTTGAATAACGATTTTCATCCGACGATTTCGGTTTTAAAAACATTGTGATTTGGTTTTTCATTCAATGTTCTCGCGGAGTGTGAAAAGTGGCCCCAAGTAGCCGCCAAGTAATCGGTCGAGAATCGTTCAAGTATATGAATACTATTCGACGTACAAATCTAAAATTATAAACGCCGTTTGTCGTCCTTTTTCAATGTTAAGAGGATCGAACAAGAAAAAACTTATATATATATAAATAATTATTGTATATAGTGGTGTTCGCATAAAAACTACTCGAGTAGTTTACACACCGCATATTTCGTGCACTTCGATAATAATCTTCAATATACGGATTACAACACGGTTTAAACTTTTTATTTAGGTTCGAGTAAAAAAAAAAAATATATATATATGTCGAGAATTTTCGAAAAACTACAAAAGCGGTGTTTTTTTTAAAATTACACATCACCCCGTTGTAATCCGTACATTTCCGCGGTGCATGAATTTTAAAATATTTTCACCGTTCTTGAGCTCGTTCCACGTTACATTTGTTGTGCGTTTTGAAAAAACCTTCGAATATATTTTTCATTTGTGAAGTAACGCCAGTGTAAAGAATACACACTGGCGAGCGAACCCCCAGAAATCCGCCTATAGAATCGTAACATTTTCCGTGAAAATTACTATTGCGCACGTTATCCTGCATGACGTTCCCGGGCTAATGAAATCCGTTCGGACAGCCTTTCGACGTTAACGCCACTGCGTATTATACGAGTCGTACAATGTCAGGTATAAAAGCTCGTCGACTTATTATAATACCGCGCGGAATTGTCGATTTTAATGGACGACAGCGAATAGCATTGTAACAATTTTGATTTGTTATAGTTTGTAACAAACTATAACAATTCTGTGCACGATTTCTCGAGACCCGCGCCACGTCTCTGCCGTCTCTGCAAAAATAGTGTAACATAATTATTAATAGTAATGCGTTTTCGTCGCGAGAAGCGAATAAGAATACGTTTTGCACGTAACGAAACACGCGATAATTATTGTAGAAAAAAATAATTTAAATAAGAGCTAATTTATTGTCCGCGTTCACTCGGAATCTAAAATGGGGATTCGCGCGAGATTCTGCGTTTTCGACCGATGCACCAACGCACGATTTTACAATTAGGGCCGTCGCAGTTATGAATAATAATTTATGTCGACGATACGACTCTGGAGAACCGCGGCAATCACGTGCGGGAAATGGACCGCTGCTCATCATTTTCCCGAACGTATAAAATAACCGTTTGGTAAACAAAACACATCGTCGTCGTTCGCTGCTGCGGACCGGGATTTATTCTCTCTAAACGATATCGGGGGAAAATTCGTGACGCGAATAATTACCAAAAAAAAAAAAGTTTTTTTGATACTTCTTAGGCGAAAATGAATATGAGTTCGACACAAATTTGTTTCGTATTAGGTACTAATATTATAAAGTTAGGGGTTACCTAATAATATACTATTAGGTACCCCGCAAACCACTCGTGTATATATATATATAAAAAGTAAAATCCGTCTCTCTTTCATCGTTACACGCGTATGGTATATTATAATATTATGGTGTCGTGAGTCTATATATTTTCATAAGTAATCATCGTTCGCGATAATATAAAAACGAAAAAAAAATTCTGCAGATTCACTTTGAATGACGCGTATTATATAATAGGATTTAATTTTGGACAACAAAAAGAAAAAAAAAATGTATGAAACAATCGTAAAAATTGTAAACATTGTCAGCCGTCACTCTGCGGTTGGTCGCATAACATGTACACAATTTTTTTCTTTTTTATATATATATTTTTACGATTAATCACGTCGCGTTTTATATACACGTTCATTAGAACTCATATAGTATTTACGTATATATACACACGAGTATAAGCGTCTTCACACTTTATTTTTTTCGCCTTCTCGATCCGATTAGCTTAGCTGCTGCTGAGGCTGCTGTACGAGGTTGGATGATAAAATATAAATATCGCAATCTTCGATGACTCTATTGCGTCGAGGTCATTGCCGAGAAAACGGTATTATTACACCGGTAACGAGAGAAAAATAATAATTATTATTATTATTATTATTATTATTATTATTATTATTATTATTATTTACATAACGCGATTATTATTATTATTGTCATTATGATTTCTCAGTCTCGAGAAATACATTTTTAAATTCGACTGTGTTCTTATATACCTACGCTTAATTATGTTTGCCGTGTACGCGTACAACGTAAGTAAAAATTATATATATATATATATATTTTTTTTTTAACAACAGTTATTTGCGTACGATACGCGAATATAATATATTTATATAATAAGCTGTTTTTTTTTGTTAATCTGTTCGAACATTAAAATACGATTCGTCCATTAAATATTCATAAAATATTTCCGAAACTCATTAAATCGATAATGTAATAGAATCCGCGGCCGACGAAAAATCCACCTACTGTAGTACACAACAGCCGCAATCGACGACTACGTGTGTTGTTTCAAGCAATGCTGGACGAGTAAACTGATTTTTTTTTTTAATATTTTCCTCTTGTAAAGTTTATATATTTAAATGTCAGGTCGAGTTAATAGTTGAGTTCTTCGAAAATACGATTTTTCTTTATTAAAAGTTAATTATATATATATATTTAAAAAAAACATATTTTCGACTTCGAAAGTTAAATTAAAAAAATAAAATGAACACGGTTTAGTGCGCGGTTAAAATTGTATAAATAACATAAAAAAAAACGCGCGAAAAATGAGGAAAACCAGAAAGCACATCTCCCCCCCCCCAACGTCTTCTTATAAAAATGGTCTTTAATTCAAATTGGGTTTACGGCGTATTATGATAATAACCCGACACGATATACGAATAAAACAATATATTTTACTTAATTTACATATAAAATTTTGCATGAAAATAATATGTAATTAGCAAGAAGTTAACGCGTTGAATAGTTCGGAAGTTTTAATTTTCAACTGGTTCACTTTCAGCCTTGAATATATAATCATTCTCTGATCTACACATTATGTAAAACGACACGCGTGAGAACACACCGATTAAAAAAAAAAAATCACATACGCACCGTGATAATAATGTATAGTAAATAGGACTGTTTGATTTACATTTTAATCGAGCACGGGGATATCTAGAAATAGTCAACAATGTTAATTTTAAATACACGAGTAGTTATTAAAATAAATCCTACACGTTCCGAAAGTCTCGAGACAAATTTCATTTTGCCGAATGCGGTTTTTTAACGCGGGAACTGTGTATTTTTCAAAATGAGTCAAGGAACAGTGAACGGAAATGTACAGAAACGGAACGCAAACACCGATCGCGTTGTTTTTTATTTTTTCGTAATAATTATCGTATTATTGTATATATAAAATTATAATGTAAAAAAAATTAATCTAACCGATTCCGATAGGGGCAGCCGAGTGCCGGAGAATGAGCTCTGGACCAGTTCAATCTGACCGAAATAAATCACTATCAAAATAATTTTGTATTGGTTTCGCGCGAGTTAACCATATCGTATGAGAATTATTGTTGAAAAAATCTCATTTTTTATTTTGTTTTCCACTAATGAAAAGATGCGAACAACATTGGATGTTTGTAAGCGATCGCTGTACAGCGCGTTACTAAAGAGAAAGAAATAATTTTCTTCACAAAACTGTAACTGCGGTGATGAAAATTTGGGTAGGTCGTTATAATCTCGAACAGACAAATCAGCCTATATGGGATATCGTCATCCCTCTTCACACCAAAAATCCAAAGAGCGAAAACCCAATCTTCGGGCGAAAAACGCATTTGTTGACTGATTTTTGGAACTGTAATAGCATTATCCATCAAGATAATGATATATGGAAAAATAATGGATTATAATAAATTCATAAAGGTACGCGAAAACATTAAAAAAAAGAAAATGGATTAAATTGGTCCAATAAAATTATTCGATCAAATGTTTTTCTATGGGACCTTTCGTTCAAAGGTTTTAAGTAATCACTACTTTATATATTGTAAAAATTCGAAAAATCCGATTAAATAAAAATTAAGCGTTCGAGAAACCTTATCGAGTTGGTGGCATTCCCTCAAATCATTATTAATAGTAAAAAAAAAAAAAGGAGATTTAAAACCTTTAAATGCATATGCCATATCGATGACTGTTTATATTCGATTAAATGATATAATTACTATATATCCGGTATTTGTATTATTGAATAAACACTAGTGAAAGAAAACAAAAAAGTGTTCTTAAAGAATTTTTGGAATACTTATCGTGAAGTGTTTGAAATATGTATTCAAAGTGCTCGAGGAAAAAAAGTGCTTTTACTCAAGTGTGTATTGAAATAATTTTAGTGATTTTTCCACGTCAAATCGTTTATCCGACGCACTATATAATATTTATTATACATTAATAGCGTACAATTTTCGAAGGAAATCAATTTCTGCTGCTACGGTTATTCCCCTTGACCCGTTGTCAACGGTACGTAATATCATATTTGTTTTCACTGTGGAAATCAAATTCGTAAAATTATCGATCGTGTCTGAACACACGTACGACGCACCTGCAGCTATGGTCTGTGCGCGTATTAAAAAAAAAAAAATAATAATAATAATAATAATAATAGCGTTTTACCGAGAGGGGAAAAAAACCGAAACCGCGATACCGACGACTGCTAACTCGTCCGGTATATTTATTATTAATTATTATAACGTTATTGACGTTGGAAAACGCGTGTATCGATCGAAATTCTAAGGCCGCACGCGTTATAAAATCTTATAAATGTGTTTAACTGGGTACGACATGGATTTAACAAAATAATATTGTTTTAACCATTATAATTGCACCGTAATTTTTATCGATTTATACCGCCGATTTACCAGAATTCCGTATCGTACAATTTCCCCAAATAAAAATCGATAATTGTCGCTGTTGCCGACATGTTGACCAAAATGTTGACGTTCCGGCTGATGAAAAACTGATGTCAAAAAATTGTATACGGTGTGTGTATAGCAACGGTCCGTTTCCGCCGAAACTCCTCGTAACTCTTCAAATCAATTAATTCAATGTAAAATTCAAATTTTTTTTTCTCTATTTATTATCGTATTTATATATTAATATAGTTTTTACTCGTAGAAAAACGGCTGTAGGAATTTTCTTTATATTGTCTCGTTGATTAAAGTAAACAAACGAGATGTCTTGTACAGCTTATCATGAAAACCGTCCAGTTATTGTATTAACGATTTATGATGAGAAACACTTTAAACACGCTAATCATACATACATTATACTGCGGTAACAAAAACGGTACACTTGATTTATTTGGCCGAAAATGGAATCGGTGGAAATGAAAATGGTGCGATTTTAGTACGGCATTTTTTCAATTTTCTGTAAGAGAGCCTCGAAAACTGTCAGGAATTTCTCTTAAAAAAATAAATAATAAATAAACCTTTCGCTGTGAGCGCCTGAATCGGATTTAACTACGTTTTGAATCGTAAAGAAAAACCACGTAAAATTACGCGCGAATTTTAAAAATGGCAATCTATTTTTTTTTTTATTTTCCATCAAATCGAACGTAAGACCAAAACATATTTGTAAAACCGAAAGACAAAAAAAAAAAAATTACGTAAAATAATTAACTCGAATTGGCCGATAGGTTTAAAAAAAAAAAAACCACCTCTTCTTTCATCTGTAATCTGGCTGACAGATTTAACAGCTGATTTTTTTTTTATATATATACAATATAGCTACGTCCTACGTCATGTGTTTTCAACTATATTTAAAAATCTTCGTTATTGTATTTATTGTTCATTCATTGTCTCGTTCGCTCTTGGTTACGTACCATTTTTTACATAATTACATAATGGAATGAGCTTATTTTGGACGCGACCTTGCCGATTAGAATATTATCATAATATATCGATTTCTATACGACACTATTTTATTTAAACCGAACTTTTAGCGCGAGACGCGAGAAACGGATTGCATAACGTCCACTGCTGCTCGCGCACCGCGTATCACCATAAGCCATTATATTTGAAATATTATTGAAATATAAAAAAAACAACGTTATTTCATAATCGCAGCCACATATTATAATATATACGGTTTTCAATACATATATCGTATTTCCTATATACGACAATCGTGCGACTGATTATTATCGTCTGCAGTGTACATAATATACTATTTACTGTACATTTTATACGTGTACACTTATTGGCTCGTAAATCAATTTTTATTTCAATATTTCCCGATACGTGTAGTCGTTAAATTTTCGAGAAATTAATTATTTCTAAGTCCCCGTGCACGAAGCGAATGACGCGTGATTTAAAGTAACGAGCGACTCGTTACAATATATTATATTGTAAAATGCGCGTTTAATATATATATATATATAAAAAAAAAATTAATTTTTTTCTAATTTAGTCTTCAAATTTATATCGGAAATCGTAATTATACACATCATATTATATGATATTTCGAAACGAAAATAAAAAAAATCTCCTTTTTTAAAAAAAAAAACTTTTTTAACACTCCCGAAATGTACGATTATATCCAGAATTGTATACGCAGTAAATATACGTATGTCTGTGCTCGGGGAATGATTCAGCACGCGCATAACGGCTATTATAAATCGCCGTTAAAAAAAATTCTAAATTATAAAACGGTCGACCCTGTCTGTTGAGTCGTATTTAACTCGCCGTTAATATAAAAATTATAATTATATATATATAAAAAAAAAAATTTCTGTTTTTAAATTATTGTCGTGAACTTCAATTTTTGCAAAATCGATTTCACGTAATGCATCTCGAACGGGATAATATATACGTATAATGGTCGAATACACTTTTTTTTTCACTTCGAATAAAAATTGTATTTGTTGAAACCGTATACCGATAATAATAATAATAATAATAATAATAATAATTGCACGTTATTCTGGAAACAAAAAATGATAATATGTTTCATTCAGAATATTTTTAGATGCATTCGTGTTTTCGAAAATGTGCGAATACATGTGAGAACATTCTGAATATAAATCAAACGATCCTCGAGAAAGCTTTAACACATTTCCAGATAATATGTTAATTATTTATTTGGACTCATTATTTATGTACCAAGTTTCTGACGACGACGATGACACTTTTTAGTTAACTTTTTTTTTTACAATTTTACCGATATTGTCTCCAGGTCGCCCGTTTTTTCATTTTTTTTTTTCTGTCTGAAGTGAGTAGAGGAAGGAACGTATTTTATTTAATCGTTACGGTTTTTCGGCGAAGCGTTTCATTAATTTTACAATATTTTTTTCCTCATAAATATAATTACATTTTCGTTTAAAATTCTGCACGGGGGCGAAACCGAATTATTCAGTTAGTATACAATGTACGCGCATAAAAATAAATAGGCGGATGAGACAAACATAAACGATTAAAATATATACGTAAAAGAACGGATTTAACTTACTGGAATTCGCCTTCTGGCCATATTTATTCAAATATACGAATACGTCATTGTTAATCAATCTATAATTATAAATATATATATATAGGTGTGTATAATGCATATATGTTATATTTGGTTTTTTCTAGGGTATTTTTACGGAAATCATGACGTCAATGATTTAAACGTCACGCGTCGTACAACTCGTTTCTGTTATTACATATTATTATAATGTACATTACGGTGTATTTGATATTGATCGAATACAAGTCATATTATGATGTATATATGAACGTATTTATTATTTTTTTGACCTTAAAACGTATATAATATTACGGTATACGACGACGCGTACTTAATAACAACCGCAAAGTATATATTTTGAAGAGTGCGAATTTTGTTCTCCACATACATATATCTACGACTGCAGCGCGTATATAACGTTACTATAAAGCGTAATTATAATGTCAATGTAACAAAATACGCGCGTTTAATTTCTATATAACAATAATAACAATAATAATAATAATATTATTATTATTATTATTATTATAAACGAATCCATTTGAGTAAATTTTTATTTTATCTTCTATATTACAGCGTATTCATCGAAACTATTTCGATAATAATATATAAAAATAAATTATAATTTATATAAAAAAATTATATATAAATATAATTATATATAAAAATGTATATAATAAAACATAAAAATAAATTTTTTGAAACAAAAAAAACCCTGTTGAGCATTTATACGCTTATTTTAAGTTTTCAACAATTAAAACCGGACGAAAAAGGAAAAGTGCGTTCTACTTTCTTTTTTTTCCCCTAAAAAAAAAAAAAAAAAATGAAACGATAAATGTTACATTATAGACGATTTATTAAAAACTTCTTTTTTTTTTTAATCGTGTTACATTAAACCAATATTGTATAATGCGTCCAGAGTTCTTCATTTTATTATTTGTTCGTCATGATTGTTAGAAATTTTTTAAATCGAAACTCATTAAATTTGTCTGCGGAATCAATCCAAAGTACGTATATTTTTTAAAGTCCGTCATTTGTTTTCCTAATGACGAAATAATGATAAGATTCAGTACAACTAATTGTAACACGTTTTCGTAATTGAAATTATATTTCAATTTAAAATTATTACACACACACATATATATTTAAAAACGAGTGATATAATTAATTCCAAATAATCTATTACGTTTTCGTTAGTTTTATTCATTTATTATATGTAGTAATATTAATTACAGATGATATTGTTTTTTTTTTGTGTTAAACAGTATATTGAGCATGAACTGTGTGTTATTTAACTCGACTCGTTTGATTTAATTTAACTTGTCCGTATATCTTTGTTAACTCGATTTAGACGTTTTTTTTTTTTTTGCGTGAAATTAGCTCGAGTTTAGAGAAAAAGTTAAGTGCAAAAGTAAATTCAAATGAGAATAACGAGTTTAAGTAACTTGATTAAAATTGACGCTGTTTTCATCCGACAGAAATGTGCGATACATTACTACCTACTCCGGCGTTTATTTTAATAAATACAACCAATAGTAGGAAAGTGTTCTGTTGTACACGCGATAATTATGACTTTATATAATTTGCCTTTTGCGTACAATTTTTTTTTTTTTTATTGAAATAAACTGGACTCCTCAACTGTATGCCGTGTACATTCGACTTGCCAATCGGTTCCGCGGATTGCACGCACGGTTTGAAATTATAGACAACGTATAAAATAGTAAACTACATGCATTTGGTTTTTTTTAAGAGTTTTATTTTTTTAGTGAAATTCAATACGCGTTACCGTCCGTTATTAATGTTTTAATTTTTGTCTTTTATCACAAGCGCGTGTGGTATGAATAGTAAATTTATTATTACAAACATAATATACGTGGTGATGCGCGCATATTCGCAGGAGACGCATATTTATATAATTTAAGGCCCGTCGGTAATTTACTCACAGTGGAACTATATGTATGAACATGCGAGACGAAGGTATGATTATATATGTAAGTTTACAATACGCTAAATCATTCGGAAGACCGAAGTGTATTCCGAGAGGAGTCATGATGCATTTCGTTCAAATGATATTTATCCATTTTTTTTTCTTTTTAATTAAGCGTGTAACATCGTAATAAAAATAAAAAATAACGATCGTAATTTTGTGAGTAGACATATTCAAAACCCATATCATTCGTGTATGCACATGACCTCGGTCCAAGGTAATCGATGCGAGTATCAGTGACGATATTAAAAGAAAAAAAGAAAAAAAAAAATTTAGCGAGCCCCCGGGAAGTTGTGAATGTCGCTTAAGTGAATTATTTGCCGATAAAAATTTTAGAGTTTTTTTTTTTATTACTATAAATCTGAAAGCAACGCGACTTTGACATTGCGACTAAAATCGTTTTAAAATTCAAAAAAAAAAAAAAATTCAAGAACTTTTGAACAAACGTAATTTTCCATACACACACAAATTAAATACATTTTGTCGAGAAAAATTTGAAATTGTGATTTTCAAGATCTCTCTTGGAGTTATAATTGAAGTAATGCGTACCATCTGACAATTTTAAACCTTGAAAATCGAAATTTTACCTCTTCTTCTATACGAATTGAAAATATCTCAAAATCCATAAATAGCTTAAAATATAAAGAAATGGTTTAAGAACATTTTTTTGACCTAATACAATACAAAATCGCGTAATTGGTGAATATTTCATGTTTTTTCCAACCATTAATTACAAAATAACGCGATATTATATATATATATATATTATTAATTAATAATTAATAACTAATCGAATAAGAATCGCTGCACCGACGTTATTCTTATGACTCTCGTTCGAAACGTTTAACAAACATTTCGTACAGATGACCGTTTAAACGTTCGTGTACTTACTCCGTACGTTCAAACGTAATTACGTTTTATTTTTGTATGATCGCGCGTAATGTAATGTGTGATAAAATGCGGTGTGTGGGAAACTGTCGTAATCGTCGTCGGAACGTAGAAACTACGTATTTTATATCGGTTCTGCAGTATACACGAACGACAAACGACGCTATTCTCAAAAACGCAATATTACTCAAACGTAAACGATTTGGAAACTCTATAAATACGTGTTATATAAATATATATATATAAATAAACTCGATGATACTCGGATATTAATTTCCAATTACTATAATAATTAGTATACTCAAACAGTAATGTACAAATCGATCTCGTCTATAGATGTGCACACATAATATTTTAATGACAGCAATAAGTACGATCGGTTGAACGATCGTTTGCACGTAATGCCGTAGAAACGACAATTAGCCACGAATTGCCAGGGCTGACTATTTTGAAAATCAACCACCGCGATGGCGTTACGATTCACCGCGGAGTACGGGAGCGTTTCGATGACACGTTTCTCCATTTTCGCAGCACAACCCGTGTACATTATTCTCTAATAATATGTATGTCGAATTACCAATTTTACGTTTCGACGTTATTGTAAATAGTCGCGACACAACCAGTGGCGTATTTAGAGGGGGGGGGGAGCAAGGAGGGCAATTGCTCCGGGCAGCAAATTAACCGAGAGTTTTTTTATATAAACAGATTTAGAATGATTTGAGCGGTAAGAAAAGTAAAATAAAAATGTTGGTTAGTTTTTTTTCTTTTTTTAAGTAAATAAATTTCAACAAAACTTTTTATTAATATCAACACAGCTATATTTTATATGTATTTATATTATATTAATTTCTTCGCTATTTTTTTTTTTTTTCATTTGTTAACATTTCGTTCACTATTTTGTATGTAGATTAGAAAATAAATTTTATAATTTTACAATTTGCTTTAATTATTATGCTATCACGATATTCAACATTCTAGGGCACTCGATAGATTTTTATACTTCATAATACTATTTCCATATCGCGTGTATTGTAAGTTTTTTTTATGGGTATAAAAATTGCCGGTATAAAAAACCGTAAGAGAAAGAGGGCATAAAAAAAAATGCATGTCCAGGGCAACGAAATCCTAAATACGCCACTGGACATGACGGCGGAGAAAATACAATCGTTCAACGATTTCACGTTTTTGTCGATTTCATAAGCACAGGACGAAAACGTTTTCATTTGTACGTGAAAAAATTACCCGGAAAAACAGAACTCGATTGGATTTCGTTGATACGAGGCGCTTAAAGCTCAAAGGTTCGCATAAAATATATGTAAAAAAAAAAAAAAAAAAATTGTATTTTATCCTAAATTCGTTAACATTTTTATTTGACAAAAAATTTTATAGAATCATTTTTAATTTACTAAAAAAAAAAATGGCGTATTTTTGCTTAAAGTTAACTCTTGATTGGAAAACATCGAAATCAGTTATACATTTATTCGACGTTTAAAAATTCCCCTTTTTTTTTTCGATTTTTCTGTATTCAACATAAACATTTCAATTACGTTTTTTTATTATTATTATTATATAATATGAAGATTCTGTCTAAAGCGCACTAGCATAATAATATTAAAAAAATACATATTCGAAGCGTTTACGTTTGATTGTATGTGTAAAAAACAAAAAAAAAATAAATATCGTTTAAGTGAAATCACTTGGATTTTACAGTGTTATTAGTGTAAGATTTTTTAAAAGCAATGCGATAAATAAACGCATTCGATAAAACGATTCGGCGGAGCTTCGGTATAATATATTTTGGTTATCATATAGCTAATATTTTTTTGAATTAAATACTTAAAAATCTATAATTACCGCGGGAATTCGTCCAGAATTAGACGAGAGTTTTTTCTAAATATTCCCTTTTTTTCCTCCGACACGCATAATAAACGTAAAGTGACAAATATCCGACGGAACGTTTGCCAAGTTTTTTTTCACACCGTATTACTATTACTATAGTTTTTCGAAATTACGAAGAACGAAATATTTCGTTTTCACGTAAACGTGTTACGGTTACTTCTCTAATTGTATTTTCTAAACGTTATGTTGAGAAAATCGAAGTAAAAAAAAACCTCTCTTTCTAGAGTATAACACCGTAGACCGGCGGTTCGCCGATTTTTACGACTATCGGCACGATCAACAAACAGTCTGTGTTTCGCCGCGGAATCCCAATGTCTTTAGATTTCCATTTCAAGCGCGATTTTTCTAAAAAAAAAAGGAAGAAGAAAAACCGACGTTCTAAAAAAAAAAAAAACGTTTCGACGACATTGTCGATGATTATTATTGATTGAAATCGGTATTAAAAAAAAAAAAAAAAACGATTTTCAATCGAAATTTTATGACAACGTCAATTTCGAGCACGACGAATGTTTCACAATAACGGTTATTGTACTAGAGCGACCTATTAATAGCGGTTCGGGTGAACTTTTTTCTTTTTTTTTTAAACAACAATTTTCAATAACGCGAATAATCGAAATAAAATGCGAAACGAATAAATAAATAACCGCGTCGTACATCTGACGGAACGTCCTTTGAACGGTCGGGAAACGCCGCCGCGGCAGCACTGTACCGCGCGTTTATTATTTCTTTTACGCGAATCGAGCGGGAGCGAAAAAAAAAAATAAAAGAAGTCCACGCTTTATTTATTTATTTTTTTCGACTTCGCAAAAGAATTTCCAGTCCCCGCGGTTGCGATGCCGTTTTTTTTTTTTACCGGACGCGGTGGTACAAGACGCGGTTTTCGCGTCGTCGTCGAGTCACATTTGGTTTTGTTCTTCTTCTTTTTCTCTTTTTTTTTTTGTTTCTTCCGCGGTTTCGAGCACGCGCTCCGGCGACCCGCCGCGCGCCGCCACCGGTCGCCGCCGACACGGCCTGCGCGCGCGCGCGCGCACACACACGCTCGCACGTTATAAAACCCGACCGTACGGATACCGTTCGCACGCAGTCCGGTTCGAACGGGTTTTCGGTGCGCGCGTACGTTCGCCGTGTAAACGCGAGCGCGCGTAATCGAATTCGTCAAGTATATCCGGGGAAACGAAAATTTCAATCGGGCGCTAGCCGACGGCGTTCTTCTTTCTTCTTCTGACCCCCCCCCCCGCAAGTAAGAAAAAAAAAATAGCGGAAAACCATCGACGAAACGACGGCGAAGAGTGGTTTTTTTTTTTTTTTTTTTACCCGGCGGGTGAGACGGGAAAAGAATCCCGCGGGAAAGAAAATAATTTATTTCTTTTCGCTTTCCTGTCGTCGCCGTTTAATTTCGTTAACGGATGCGCCAATAGCAGCGGTGTGTCGCATCGGATCTCACGGAATTATATAATAATAATAATAATAATAATAATAATAATAATAATAATAATAATAATAATAATAATAATAATAATAATAATAATAATAATAATAATAATAATAATAATAATAATAATAATAATAATAATAATAATAATAATAATAATAATAATAATAATAATAATAATAATAATAATAATAATAATAATAATAATAATAATAATAATAATAATAATAATAATAATAATAATAATAATAATAATAATAATAATAATAATAATAATAATAATAATAAATAATAATAATAATAATAATAATAATAATAATAATAATAATAATAATAATAATAATAATAATAATAATAATAATAATAATAATAAATAATAATAATAATAATAATAATAATAAATAATAATGTACGGACTCGTAAAGCGGTTCATCGAACCGTCAGTGTGTACGACGCGCGAGCGCGCCGCGTAAATAATTAAGTCTAATTTATTGAAAAAAAAAAATATATATATGTGTGTGTGACGACAAAGCGCCAGCGATGGATTCTTTTTTAAAGAAGAAAAAAAAACAATTATTTTCATATATAAATATTGTATACCGAGGCTAACGACCTAAAACTTACTGTTAAATAATATTATATATATATATATATATAGGAATTCGATATTTGTCGTTTATAAAATAATAAATTGTTTATTGTAAATAAAAAAAACGTCGTGGGACGAATACGTACGGACGCGCGCGTTTACAAACACTACTTAGAAATGTGTTCTTTTTTTTTCCACCGTCTATTTTAAACGGACGCTTTTTTTTTTTGCATCTATTTTCGTATGTGCCATAAAAATAACAGTGTTCGAAAATACAAATCTCGCTCATATACGTTTATACGTCATTTTTTTTTTTTTTTTATCTTTATATCGTCTGCTGCAGTATAATAACACTCATACGTACTACATACAGTGTATAATATAATATATATATATAAAAAAGAACGTTTATTAATTCATATTTATACATGTGTATACGACTTCGCGCGTGACCTAAATTCGTGTGTACTTAACTAAATATTGTCGTCGTTGCCGGGTATTTATCTATTAGCGGAGAAAAAAAAGAAATTCGATTAAAAATAATAAATAAATAAATAGAGTACGTAATCATATAATGGCGGACGCGGTTTTGCGAAAAAACGAGTTCTGAAAATAACGTTGTGTCGTGGTAAGTCATTATATATATATAAAAAAAAACGATAGTTGACAATGAATTAAATAATATCTTAAAAAAAAATTTTTTTTTTAAGTAAAAAAAGAAGCTACGCCTAATTTTAGTAACGTTTTTGATATTTGCAACTCGGTTTGAATTAAACGCGTTAAACGTAAGAAGAACAAAAAAAAAAGCGTTTAAAATAAACTTTAAGGAAAATTATAACGACTCCGTAATAATCGAGTTAATTTTAAAAGAAACTGAATCAAACGTTTTTTCTAACTCGTTTAAGCACTTGCGCACTTTGCTAAAAAGCGTACCTCCAACGAAATATTCGAATGCGTTTTTATTTCGTTCGGTTTGTTTTTCTTTTTGTTTAAGTATTATTTTTTGACGCGTATAGTTGTGAATATATAAATGAAATTTGAAAAAAGAAGAAAATACGAACATAGTTTTTGGCGATGCGTCGTCAAATCCATAGAACGTTTTCACTATACTATATATAATATCATGTAGTTTTCTTCGGTTATTTTCGTTTTTTTTTTTTACCGACATACTGTTTGAGAACAATGCATAAAACGAGACATAAAACACAGACATCCAAACGTATACAGGGAGTTTTCGAGAAATTTATAGAACGTTTTTTACTTTCTTTTTCCCCCCGAATAACGCTCGTGTCGATACAACTTTCGCTTATTTTAGGTTTCATTATAGGCACGTGTTAAAAGAATAAACGGCGGTAATAAAAGTAAAAAAAAAAAACACACACACACACGTCATTTCTACAGTAAATATTCATATTTCGGAAATCATCTCGCGTACGACATTTCTCTGAGCGCGTATATTTATTACGTGTACTCGGGTATAAAGACGGAACGCTGGCCAAGATAACAAATTCGTTTAACTCGTTTAGTTTACGTAAAAATTTATAGTTTCGTAAATCTCAAAATCAATGAAATCAATTTCAAGAACGAGCAGTAATACAATTTTATTAAAAGTCTTTTTATTATTATTATTATTATTATTATTATTATTATTATTATTGATTAACAATATGAACTATTATAGAACGAAAACCCTTTTAAAGGATTTTTTTAAACGCGCGACTTTTTACGTATGATACAAATGTGGTCGAAAAGCCTGTTACACCGGTATAGGAAATAATAATAATTATTGTATATTACTTATACGTTTGACGTATTCGTAGATGTTCCGTGAATTTTTTTTTTTTTTTAATTTACGCTTTGTGAGTCAATGTGTTCACGAGAATAAGTGGCTTACACTAAAGAGCAAAAAAAAAATCGTTGTCCTTGGCCGGCAAAATCGAACCCGATTCAATTTGCAGCGTATAAATTTCATGCGAAACAGACATGTGCGTACGTCGAGTTTAAGAACGAGTTGTTAAAAAAACAAAAAAAATCGAAATATTTTTATTACACAAAAAAAAAATCACGGAAAATCGCTCGTAATCTTTCTCTCGTATGCTCTTTTTCTAAATAAATACGTATTCCTTTATTTAAATTAACGCACAATTCGTACGTGTTATGATTTAATCTCGTCGTCGTCATACCAACATGGTAAAGATGAGTCTTTCCTCGCCGGCCGCAAATAGCGCGTTAAATTCGTTGTAAAAGAAAACCGATTATACAGCAATATAGCGGTATTATACAGCAATGATTCTTTAAACAAAAATTGTCATATTATAGTCATCATATTTTCGTTGTATTCTTTTTTTTTTTTTCGTTTGTTTCATTTCAAATATTCGACGCCGTTGTACACGAGCCCTTCTTTAAGTGCTGCTCGGCCGCGTTGAGGCGTGTTAAAAATTATGTGTTTTAACTTCACGTGTGTCATTGCACGCGCTCGTACGTGTTATATTATATTATACGAGAAAAAAAAAAAGAAAGAAAAACACGTTCGCCGCTCTCTCGTCTGTATACAAAAATAAATCTATTTAAAAATATCAAATAAATTATTATCGAGCGTTTATGATTTTTTATTTTTCGTCGTTGTCGTTAATAAGGTAATAAAAAAAGAAAAGAAATGCCCTTGAAAATGTTATCGATTTATTATTATTATTGTTTGTAAAACGTTAGGTTTAAAAGAAAAAAGAATCGACTTCCCAATCGTCTGTGCTCGTGCACATATATAATATACAGGGTGTTTCGCGGAGATCTGGCAAATATATTGTACGACATTTGTTCAATTGGACGTTTTAAAATCGATTTTCCTTTCTTTTTCTTTTTTTGTAATATTCGCGCAATACTTCCGCGTTATAAAAAATATATATATATATTTTTTTATTCAACTTCAATCGTAAACGACGTAAAATTATTATTATTATTAAAAAGTACACAAATGTGTCCAATTTTTTTTTCCTTTTCGTTGCAAAGCACGTTACACTTAGAAATAGCGAAAAATCGTCAAAAAAAAAAAAATATATACAAAATTCAAAAGAATTTTAATCGCTCTGTACATTAATTTTCGAACGATTGCGAATCGATAATGATCATCGATATTGAATCAATTTTTCCCACAAATAACTCGGCAGTTATCATAAGACTGTAAATACACAGTCCTATAGTAATTACCGGGAGGAGAAAAAAATTATTGGTGAGATCAGCTTTCCGTTTGAGATACACCCTGTATACGCGTTATGTACACACACACACATATATCTGCAACGGTGACCGGATCAGAGCCGCGAACTTGTTTTTATTTTATTTATATATATATATATATTTAAACACAAAATCATCGGATTCTGCGTTACATAGCGAGTCCCATAATAGTATTTAATATTTGAAATAAAAAAAGAACCAGCGAAAATATGACTACAACGTACAACTGGCGTCTAGTCTAGGAATTTTTTATTTTATCTTTTATTTATAAACACACACACACACATTCGGCGACGATAAACTCGTTTTAAATTTATTATGCAATACGTTATATTAAAATATTAGGCGTGTGTGTGTGTGTGCATGCACTCGTAGACGTATATTTAAACCTATAGGTTTTTGTATATATGTTTGTTATTATAAACTGAAGGATATATATACATATATTTTTATATTTAAGTGTGTTTCGAAAGAATTTATAAATATATTTTTTTATTTTCGTCGAGGCGAAAATTCGATAGAAAACGATAGGAAAAAATAAAACGTTATTATTTTTTTTTTCAAACACCACACCGCGCATAACCCAACCCGCTCTGTACGAAACACGTAATTATATTGATGTTGAATCGATTACTTTAACTGCGCGTATAACTCGCATTCGATTTTTCCAGCTTTGAATTACGCGTTCAGAAAATATTGCGTATTCGTAATAAACGCGCACGATTCCAACGAATATTCCCGAACATTATACTGAGCAAATACACGTCTCGTCGTCTCTTTTTTAATACCGACATATTTCTCATATACGATTCGGATGGGAAAAAAAATCTCGGATACATGAGAAAAAAAAAACTATCGCGACTTACAATTTCCGATGATTTGTATTGACACTGGTCGACAACACTGCAGTGTTACGTCGTGTTTTCTTAAACTCTTCAGTCTTTCGGTTCAAAAAAAAAAAAATTCGACGTTTTATAAATATTTTTTTTTTTTTTTTAGAAATTAATCGACGTAACTCGCGGATTATCATAATATTCGTAAAGTGTAATTAAGTAGCGATTTTCGAATACAAAGCGCAAAAATCGAAAAGTTTTACAAACATCAAATGGGCATTTTCGAAATATAATAAATTTCACCCTCTTTGTAGAGCGTGAAATGAAACGCCTCTTACTAATCGGATCAATTCGGTTTTCCAAAGATTTTCTTTCTGTTGATATTTCTTTAATGGGTGAAATTATTATTGTATTATCTGTACGTCGGCATGACGCGTACAATTATACAAAACACCGGGCGTTGTGTACGAAAATATTTTACGAATTTCATAAACTAGTTATACGCGTGAAAATAAGACATTTAATATTTATTATCATTACGACGCAGTTACATATCGGAACACGAAAAAAAATGCTAGTTTAAGATTCGTTAAGACGCGCGTCTCGATCACATTACGATCGATATATTACCGAAAAAAAATTCTAACCGAATCAACGAGAATCCAGTCTTTCGAACGGATTATTTTCGCTTCGTTTCGCGATAATTCGAAACGTACCGCGTTTTACCATAATTCGAATTTTCGTTATCCGAGAATTTCTTCGCGGTAAATGTTGTAAATCTACAGAAACACTGGCGCCGTGATTAAAGGAAAAACGAACTCAATACACGCGGTGAATTACTCGAGACACCGAATTTCCATACGACTCAATCATTAGTTTTTACTGTTTTTAAACGTTTAATAAACACAAACGACGAAAAACCATTAACGTTTTAATTTTATATTTATAATTTATAACAACGGAGAATAATTGGAGGAATGAGAACACTTGTCCCGTGACTTTTTTCAATACCCTCCGACGTCCCCGGGTTAAAAGTTTAACGTCTTTTAAAACGCATTGTTTTTAGGTTACAACGAGCATATAACTCGATGAATTTGATTTGTTAACTTCCACTTCGAATCGATTTCGTTAAAGATAGGTGTCACATAGTGGTATCGAAATCAAGATGGATTCGACGACAGCGTATAATAATATATAAAAACACTAAAAAATTATTTACGATTCGAAAATTGTATTTAGAATAACGTTATAACAGAGCGGCTTGAATACAATCATTGAAATTATATTATGTAAGACGGAATTGTCTTATGTAATTTTTTATTTATTATACTAATTAGACAATTTTAACTTCGTAAACTATAGCTGGTTATTAATATTTTTTAATTAGAACTATTGACTCTTAAAATCAACACAAAAACGTATAAACTACATGTAAATCGAATTAAGTTTTTTATGTTAACTTAATGAGTTGTATAAAGTAATGAAATCGAGTTTTTTTTTGTTAATAATTTTAGTAAATACTTGTACGCTATAATTTTGCAACGCAAACGGTTTACTTCCTTATTTTTATACGTGTTATTAAAAATCTTCAAATTGTTCAACGATTTCCTGTCGTTTTCCCGTTGTCGGATTTATGTTGCTCGTTATCGGTAAATCGGTTCGCGCGTTTTTTTTTTTTCTAAACTTTTAGTCACACGTAATTTTACTCGGACGGGAACAAATTCCCGTGCACACGGAGTTAGACACGTTTTTTTTTTTCGGAACGAACAAGGCTAACAGCTTTATACACGTTATCCGCGTGTGTTGAACAATGTTAACGTTCAAAGAGTTCGACTTTTATAAATAATAATAAAAAAAAAAATTTCCGTTCGCGGGGCGGACTCGGATGAATCGCGCGTTCGCGTGTGTTATTATTATTATTATTTTTTTAGATATTTAATTAAAAAAAAAAAAAAAGGAACCTTTAAACAACAATAATTCCAAAGTAAAAAAAAAAAAAAAAAAACCCCCCCCCCGTATAATTATATAACGCACGAGTTCAATCACAAATCTTGTTGCCAAATCTTTTTCTAGAAATATTCGATTTTTCGTGATGCTCGCCGAGTCCGCGGAGTGAGCCACTCATACGAACCGCGTGTGCATGTGGAAACGAAAATTTCTTTTAAAAATAACGACAACCCCCTTTCCACTCGTACGTATAAAATCCGTTACGTCAAAGTGATGTTTTCGGTACTGCATTTAACGAACATCCGTGTCAAGGATCGTACGACACACACACACATAGATGTGTACAATTTGATGATCGTATTCGGTTATTATCGCCTCTATTGTCTTATGGGAATAATTACGCTGCGCGCGTGTGTTATTTAAACAAATAATCGCGCGTACGATATCGGAGAAAAAAAATTCTTTTCGTTTTGTAGAAAGAGAAAAAAAACATTCGATAACGATAACAATATGTAAAACGTAATACGAACGCTCGCCGTCTGGCGGCATTTTTTTTTTTTTTTTATCGTATAATTTATTTTCACGAGTCTGACCGCGCCGGAACGGGTGACGGCGACGGATGAATATTTATAATGTTTTTAAACAGCCGAGTTCGACGAACGAAACGCCAAGCGATTTACGCCGATGACGTGTGAATTGATTTTTCTTTTTTTCTCCTCTTTTATATCCAAACGCTGCTCGGTCGGTTTTCGTTGAGTAAATATCGACAAAACAAAAAATTCGGAAAAACTGCGCGCGATTGAATTTCTCAGGTTTCGTCCTTCGAACGAATTCCACTTCCCACACGATAGCGCATTTGCGAACCTATCAGGTCCTCGAACAAGGTCGCGTTCTCTGCATGAACACACACACACACACACACCATACCACTCTGCATGTGCCAACGCTTTATAATATTATGCTTGAACGGGTTCGAATGAAAATCCCGCTTACGATTTCAACGTTTCCTCCGTTTTTCGCCCTGAACCTTTCGACTCTTGCAGCCCATTAGACGTCCGTCCGTTATCCAATCCCTCTCTGTGTCCCTTTCTGAAAATTTCACTGCGATCCTGTTTTCTCTCTTGGATTTCAAAATCCCGTCCCGCGTTTTCTACCATCGTTTCTCCGTCTCGTTTTATATTACTCTCCTCGCTTTTCCGTACAATAATAATTCCTCCCGTCTTCCGTTTCGATGTGACATTTTCTCCTCTTCCGTTTAAGCCAAGCCGCGTGACGTTTTTTTCTAATGCGAGTACACGATTTTCAGAGAGATTTTTTTTTCTTTAATAATAATAACGCGCGTTTCGAGTCATAAAAAAGATTTTCGTGAAAAATATTACGAGGATATATCAAAAAACAAAAAGAACCGCGAAATAAAATAAGTTTGGAACTCATGGGTTTTTTTTCGCAAATCCGCTTTCGTACAACGATCGGACGACGAAAACGGCGTTTATTTCGTTATTTGGAAACGACGTTTCTCTGTTCGTATATAATAATATTCGGTATTCATTTGTAATTAAACATCAAATTACAATTAAAACTTACAGTAATTACAGCATCATTTACTGCGTGACACTGTAAAAACGGTATTTATTTTTTTTATCGCTGCCGCGGTTTACGCTTTATTGCAGTTTATTTTAGAGTTTTTAACTTTTGAAATCAACGAAATTAATACGCTTTAACCCGACTTTATTTTCACTCGCCGAATTGTGCAGTTTTTTTTTTTTTTTTTTTTTGTAATACGACGTTTTTGTCGAATTCTCGTTTCGTTTTTCTCACTTACCAAAACGTATATTTTTTTATTATTATTATTATTGTTATTGTTACGTGCTGTTTATAACTTATTCGTTTACTAAGCGACAAATCGGTATTATCGAATTTTCGTGATCGTTTTATTGTATAATCACCGCGCTTTTTATAGTAAAAAAAAAAAAAACAAAATCGTAATTAACTAACAGCTATCGTTGTTGACTAATAATTCCACAACGTGTATCCGCGTACGCCACAAAACTCGTTTGCCTGACACGATTTTTCCGCTTTTCCAAACGTTTTGCTCGAGTGATTAAATACGATTCTATCGTACGACGAGTAAAACGTCATTCACATTCATTCCGTTGCCGATAATAACGTACGAAACTTCACTTTCCCCCGCAACATCATCGCGTTTTAATAACAACACTGGTCTGCAATAAAATTTCATCGGAGATAATTTAAACTGAAATGTATAGATTATTTTACGCTGATTTCAAATCTGTTTTCCATTTTCATCTAGCACTTACAGTTTTCATAATGAAATTGATTCAAATTTGTTCTCCGAATGCGCAATACACTGTGTATTGTATACCAATTCAGATACGTATTACTGTATCGTTTAACATGGATGTATTTTAAAATCTAATCTTACCTATTTTATTATCTTGATGGATGTTCGTTTATGATATCACATTGGTACATGTTGTAAAATCAATAATATTTATTGTTTTACCCACAAAAGTGTTAAATAGCTATAATTAAAAAAAAATCAAGGAAATCTAATTACAGTTTTGAAAATTTGGTTCAGGACAGTTTATATTCCAGCCTGATGATTAAAAAAAGTTTTCGATTTGTAGACCAATGAAATTATACCGTTTCCCTCGCACATAGTTCAAAGTTTTTGAGTTTTTCTCCCCTCCGGTTAAAAATTATCGAAAAATATTAATTTTTTTCTTCCTTTATACCGCGTATCAACTCACAAACTATATTATGTACACAACACGTTATGTAGTTATTTATTATTTTTTAATCGTATTTTTACGATGTTTTTTCCACTTTGATCCGTTTAAAGTCTTTATTTTTTTTATTTTTTTTTTATACACACGCACCGTACATGGTATATTGGTATGTTTTTTAAATTTTATTCTTGAAAATCGAGATAAGTTTACGGATGTGGACTACACGGTAGTATAGTATATAGTTTAATATTGAGTTAATGATAAGACGTGCCAATTATAATATAACGATTTTTTAATAATCGTTATTGTACGCTATTGAGCGGCTACAGAATATACTATTGCCTCTGAGGCTTCTATTTTTTCTTTTTTTATAGCGCCGGTCAACTGCCGAATAGAAAAACGATTATGCGAGTCCGTCGTAGTTTTATTTTTTTTCCCCCCGTTTTTTTCGTCGCAGGACTCTTTCTAAACTTCAAATGTAAAAAGGTTCAAACTTCAAATGTATAGCGAACCGTGGTTTGTTGTGCGTTTATAAGTCAATTCAATTAAAATCCATATATATATATATATACATATAGCTGAAAATTGGAATAATAAAAAAAATTTCTTAACTCGTTTAAAAAAAAAACTCCCCGAGATTATTAAATTAAAAATGTTTTTGTTACGATTTTCCGTTTAGCAATAAAAAAATCATTTCCGTGAAAAACGTCCCGACGCATTTCTCATAAAAGTATATAAACGTATTTTTTTTTATAACCTTTATAATAATAATAATAATAAAATATTATATCGAACAACCTGTTTAGCGCGTAGGAAATGGAAAAAAAAACCGTAAGTCGTTTTACTATATAAATAAAATTGCCCTTTTTCTTAAAGCCTCGACGCTTATGAATCATATTAGGTTTATAAATAAAATAAAAAAACATACGCTATACATGCAATGTAATCAATAAAATTAAACTCGATTTACATTTTATAACGTGAAGGTCACGCGTTTAAAAAAAAAAAAACCGGAGTTATCAAATTGAAAATTAATTTAAGAGAAAAAAAAGCGGCGTAAGGCGCGCTATATAAAATTCAATTAAAATCGCGCGTACTGCGCGTTGGTTTATATACTGAAAATACAAAACTAGGATTTTCCATGTCCGACAATGAAATATTAAAAAAATAAACGAAAACCACTCTAACGTCTATACCTCATCACGCGGAATTATAATATAATATATATATAATTATAATAAATATTGTTTTTAGACTATTATTATGGTCAATAGCTATTTATTGACTATCGTCGAGTCGAATCGATTTGAAGAATTATTAGTTAATAATTTGAGTAGCAGTATGGCGAGTTTTGTTTATATTACGCGTTAAAATATATAAACGCAATAGTATTGGAAACTGTTGAAAAGTGTAAGGAAATTACGTTATCTCGTATTTCGCGCTATTTTTTTATATTCTTCTTTTTTTTACGCTTATTAAAAAAAATTTAAACTATGAAAAAAATTTAGTTTTTTTTTTTTTTGATTCGTTTTACTAAACAATTTATTCGAGTTAAAAAAAAAAAGTAACTTTTAATTTTTTTTTTTTTTTGTTATTATTGTTAATCAATTTATTTGCCCGGACTTACAACAAATATATAGTGAAATCTAATAGATTATACGATACTGATTTAATTCAACGAATATTATTTTTAGAGATGTAAGTTTTAACTGAATCGACGTAGTACTATTTTATATTAACTGGACTTAGCGAATAAAAAAAAAAAAAAAAATTGTTTTCTCATTTCTTCATTGAATATTTGTGTTTAAAAATCGTGTATTTTCTTATATTTATAACAATTCAATAATAGATTACCGAAAATTATTATTTTTTTACGCAAATAAACCGCAGTGAATTATCGATAAGTATATATATATATACATTGGACCTACATAACATTGTATTTACAAAATAATTATGTATCCATATATAGTTTCGAAAATTATTCTATAATACATAAAGTAAAAGAGTGATAAAATATATAGGTAAACACACCGCACACGTTTGCATTTGAATTCCTAACAAATCGGCTAATAATAATTAGGTTAGTATTATATATAGGTAATCGCTGATTTGTCGTACAATCAGATTTATAATATTATTGTTTGAACTACATGTGTATGTGTGTGTGTGTGTGTATAATATGCATACGAATTTGTTGTGCGTGTGTATTTAAAAAAAAAAAAAAATCATATTCAAGGGTTATCGCGAACTTTTTTTTACACTGTATTATGTATAGACTTGTGTACACATTTATTATTCTTCGTATTTCGCAATTAATTAAATATTACAACAAAAAAAAAAAAAAAAAAACAAAAACAAAACCATTCGAAATAAATAAATAAATAGGTCAAAAAAAAAAAAAGCGCATAATATACGCTATCAATAAAATATTATTTTATATTTACCGATATTTAATTGACCGATTAAATATTTTGTAACCGTATAATAATAGTTTTGTGGAATTTCTGTACATATATGTTATATTAGCAATTATAACGTTGTAATTGTCAGAAGAAGAGGAGAAAAAAAAAACAGTATTTAGTTCACGATTTCCGGGCGTTTTCGACGTGCTTTCGGGGGGGGAGGGGGACGTCCAAAATTCGGAATACGGGATTTCAACGAAACGCGTACGGGGCGACTCCGCTAAAGCGTTTCTACCCTTTGGCTTGAGTGGATGCGAGCCCTGACTAGAAACGATGCGATCGATGATGTATCGACGGCGTGATAGATGAAAACAATTTATCGCGAGCAGCTGCGATCGCGACGCGGAACGAAATAGCGGAGAAGAAATATTTTATTAAAGAGACGTCTGCAAGACAGTTCCGAATACGGCGGTGAAAAGGAGTAGGAGAAACGGGGGGAAGGAAAAAGAGAGCGAAATTATTTCGAAATTATTCGCCCGAATCGATACCCGAGATCGCGCGGACTTACGTCGCTTAATATTTGAAGCGAAACGAAAAAGAAAAAGAATAACGCGTTTCGGGCGTAGGTATCGTCGGGTTTGACTGAAAATCGACGAAATCGCGGTGTTTCTTTTTCTGGCGCTTTTGAGAAAACCGTAGAACGAAGACCTTTCCGAATAATCGCGCCTGATCGCGTCATTTTTTTTTACCGGCAACAATAGACGTTGTGGCAAAGGTCTCACACCGCTTTTTTTTACCGGCGCGCCGCGAGTTAACGTTTTCGCCCGTTAAAACGTTATATCATCTCGCCCGCGTTTGATTTTTAACGAAAAACTAAAATAAATATTAGAAAACAGAAAAAAAAGAAAAAGACGATAATATTAGAAAAAAAGAGAGTCTCGGCCACGTTCACCGCCTGACGACTGCCTGCTGACCTGACCGCGTTCAGTAACAACAATGTGACCCACATAACGCGCGCGTCGGACACTTCCTGATAACGACGGCAGATCCACAAACACGGGCGCGCGCGGTGTGAACCGACGTAACGCGCCGGTTAAAACAAAAAAAAAAAAAAAATTATTAACCGCGTTCGTCGTGCGGTGGCGTTGTACCCCGGGACTCGTAACAGCAGCCGGTTTTGGGTTGGGTTTGAACAGAACGCGGCCGCGACCCGCCGTTACGCGGCGACAGAAAAATAAAAAGGAGGGGGGAGCACTGTTTTTTTTTTTTCTCCATAAAATTTATAAAGTTTTGTTTTACATATTATGTATGTGTAAAACCCCCCCCCCCACTTCTTTACTGTTATATAACGTTTTCCGAAGAGTCACTCTGTGTACCACCGACAAAAGAAAAAATTCTCAAATTTTCCTCTGTAATCATATAAGGAAATAAAACGTTTTCTTATGCAATAGAACTATATAAAATCTGTCGATTCGAAAAGTCCTCTTAACGTTTACCGAACGGTTCGATTTTTTACATTTAACTCGGTACTAGAGGCGTCTGTTCTTCGGCAATCCACTAGTACTGTTCAACGGTTCGCGTAATCTACTGTCTGCAATAAGTGTTCTTTAAAACACGCATTCGACGACGCGCGATTTCTATAGTACGAATAGTCGATATCCGAATGACGAACGCGTTTGATTTTTTTTATTGTGATATTAATAAAACATGGGGGGGGTGGGAAATGTTGCGCGTGTCGCCTCTGACGGCAATGGGTGTAATCGTGGATCGCTAGATCACGAGGGAGATGGACGGATCAATATTTCGTTATAACAACAAATATATGTATAAAAAAAAGACAATATTAATATGTTAAAAAAAAAAAAAAAAAAAAAATGTAGGAGTTGTCGATATGGACGTTACTCTCGTTCCGTTCAGAATCTAAAAATTATATTTCGTATTATTATTATTATTATTTTTTTTTCGGTTTCATTTCGTTGAGCGTATTCTCGACCTCGGTGTATCGTCGACACATTTCGACGAACTGTCTGACGGCTGCACAACAGACAATCCGCGTCCAATCGATTCCCGATGAACACCAATCAGTCAGTAATACGTGTATTGCTCGTCAGAGTCTCCGGACACTCGATCAGATGATTTTGCACATGATCCGCGGTACAATAATCGGATTTGATCGAAAACGCTCGTGTTTCCTTTGAAAATTCCGTTTCGCTAATATATAAAATTAACAAAAAAAAAAAAGGCCAAAAACGTACACATTGCCAGTATATGTATATATACGGTTATTATAATGAAGAGTACGTTTTCGACTGGACTTAATTCGATAAAACTAAATCGAATTTTCTCGTACAGAAAACTCTTTTCGCGTTTTTTACAGTGTACAAAAAAAAAAAATGTCTTATCCATATTATGTCTTGTACCGATTCTACGCGTCACATTATCTGCTCGTAATAATTTGTATACGGCACTGAAATCCGCTATAAGATTATCGTAGAAGACGAGACCACAAGATTTCAACGTTTTATAAATGTATAAGAAGAACGATTTTTTTTTTTCCCCCGTAGGTTTTAAGGAGATCTATATATATTGTTAACACGCGCGTACGCGCCGGCTGCAGTCGGATCCCGGGGATGATCGTATTTGCCTGAAAACGCGCATCGTTTCCCAATAGAATTAGCGCATAGGTTCTCAAACATATTTAATACACCGCCCACTTTGACAATCAAAATTTTTTTAGTGCCCCCCCAAAATTTTGAAACTTACCAATTGTTGTTTATTTTTAAACAGTTATTACAATTATTATATCTAAACATGCCATATTGTATTTTAGAGTTCAAACTTACATTTTAAAGGAGCATTTTTAATAAGAGCAATTGAAACGCATACTTAATCGAATTTCAATGTATTTTTAAACAAATCTTTGAATTTAAATTTATCGAGCTTACTTAATGTGATGGATGAACCTGATGTAGTTTAATAAGTTTTTTTATATCAGGCCCGAATTTACTTAAATACAGTCGTAAGTCGCCACGTTCGGTAACAAGCAGTAGATTTCTTTTTTTTTAGTTATTAGTGTTGTTACAGCACTAAATATCCACGTTCGAACAAATACGATGATGGAAACGCTATTAGATATCTTTGAACAATCGACCATAATCCAGGGCAGTAACGCACCCAGGATTTTTTCAAGGGGGGGGGTCTAAAAAACTACATTATGAAAAACAAAACTTTTAATAGATAATAAAAATAGATTATATATTATAATAATATAATATAATCAATAAATTGTTAACACCTGGTGTTATCTATATCGTATGCGAAATTTTAACAGAAAAATATGAAAGTTGTATCAGAATTTGGATTTTCATCTATAAATGTAATACTATTGCACTAGTCAAGGGGGGGGGTCCGGACCCGGAGTCCATCCCCTTGGGTGCGCCACTGATCCAGGGTAAAGTTGCGGGATTACATCATTTTTCGCTTTTTTAATCAGCTATCGCCCCCCCCCACAGACCGCTTCAACGCCCCTCAAACTCCTTTAGGCCTTTTACCGCCCCCCTGAAGGTCACTAACGCCCACAAGGGGGCGTTATCGCCCACTTTGAGAAAGAATGAATTAGCGATTTCCGCGTCGTATATTTTATATAAAAATATATATATATATATAAAAAAAGTAAAATTGAATAAATGAAAAATAACGATTATAATACACGCGCTGACGACTACTATTCGACTATTCGGTTGGGTAACGCGGACGGTATTATACGCGGTCGCGTACCGCGGCGAAATAAACGCGGCCAAGTGGTGATAGTGAAAGTGGCCGGGTGTGCGCGGTGCTTGTATAACAATAATAATACACCAACAGCACATGCGTTGACGACGGTTGTGACGGCGGCCGGCCCAATCTTCGACGACCGTTTTAATAATTTTTCTTATTGTTATTCCGGTACACGCGCACAGTGTCGCGGCCAGGATTTATAACAAAAAAAAAAAAAGAGAATTAAATAATTTTTGAAAATGTGCCCGTTTTCCTAAGTTCTCTTGAGTTATCGGAATCGACGGGGGCCGCGGGGAAGAGCAAAGGACCGTTTCGTGCTGCATCCGCAGTTGATTCGGCGATAGTTTCTATACGGTTATAAAAAAATTCGTTGTTAGAACCGTTACCGTTGTTTTTCTCTACGCGATGACATTAGACAATATATAATCGACGGCGCGTACTGTAAAGGTTTGGTTTTTTACCAACGGAATCGTTCAATCCGTCGTTTTATCGGAAACACTCGGGGAGTCCTGTTATCCGCACACATCACGCGATTCGCGAATAAATATCTGTAACGTTCCCGCTGTTATTTATTTGCGCTCTTTAATAGTGTCCGTCGTAACAGTACGACGTGAATTTCGCAAAACGAAATTCAAAAATATTTTCACATCCCTGCAGTGGGTCTCGCCGCTGAATATCGTACAATTGTCGTAACGCGCGTTATTATTATAGACACGTCATATTTTTTGCCCTGGCGGTCGACGGACGCTTTTAAAAAATATTTTCGTTCTACTGAAACTGCATTGTCTCGTACAGCGTATACGATAAAGCTGTGTTGCCGTTATAAATTCCAAACGAACATTTCGAAATGACAAAATGACGAAAACCCTCTCTCCTATAGGCTGTACTTACTTTACTGACATTATATTGTCGTCGTATATTGCCATCCCCGTCACACGAAAATTCCGGCACTGAGAAAGGAAAGGGACTCGGGGATTAAGAAGGGTTGATTGAAAACATTCGGCGCCAGGGGCAAACCGAATGAATAACCACTCGCGTATTATACAGATTCTTTATATAGGAGGAGTAATTCTGAAACGATTGTGCGTTTGTTCGGTATACAGACCGCAAAAGATTGGGTGACCACGGAAAAGCCATACACGCTATGCCACTAAGCCATACTATCCAAAAGACATTGTGAACGTGTGTTTTCCGTGGTTACCAAATACGGTTGGTACGGCAACCGAAGGATATCGTTGTAGAATTTTTCCTTACTTGTCGATTTGCGGGTGACGTAAAAAAAAAAAATATATATATACACTGATGGCTATACTACCATATTTACGCGTGTAGGAATATTCTAAAAACGTTTTGAACGAATCAATAATATTCTTAGAATTGGGATTTGTACCCGTTATTAGCGTTTTACAATATTACGTATGGACAACGCCGCCGGAAGCCGAACAGCGTTAATTAATAATGTAAACATGAGTTTAAACAGGTGGTAATTGTCAAAAAAAAAAAACAAAAGGCGGATAATTTAGCTAGTATTACACGAAATAACAATGTAGTGAAAACAAAAAGAAATTTAAATCAAAAATAAAAATCAAAAGGATATGTGAAAATAAATAATTAAAAAGCTAGAAATAAAAAATTACAAGTTAATACTCGTGATTAAAAAAAAAAGTATTTTATTACAAAAATATTTCGTGTAAATGAGATACGCGCGTCTCGTAAACGTCAAAAAGAAAAAGAAAAATCGTCATCATAATAATAATAATAATAATATTATTATTATTATTATTATTATTATACGCAGAAATATTTAAATCGGAACGTGTTTTTATCTGACACGCGGTTATGTTATTTTATTAATATTACAATTCTGCGTCGCGCTTTATTATCATTTTATATAATATATTAATTCTCGTAATAATGCGTGTGTACAGATGCGTCACATAACGCGCTCTCGACTTCACTCCTCACTCGCTGTCCCTACTCACACACACATACGAACGTAGTGAAATAATCGTTTACATTAATAGCACACACGGGCGAATTAATGGAGAAAAGAAATTCACTCGAGTTTTTAATTGACGTTGTGTGTGTAAAAAAAAAAAAGAAAAAATTCGACTCAATTATAAAAACCATATTAAAATGTAGGAAAAACAATATTTGTCTTTAGTTGACTCTCAAAATCGTTTTTTTTTTTAAGAATACCTTTGTTGAACGGCGATTCTTGGCAAAAAAGAAACGACCAGAGGTCTCAAATTGAAAATTACAACGTATTATAACGCGTAGAAATGAAAAGAAAACAAAAGTCGTCCGAAGAATAAGAAAAAAAAAACAATATGCTCGCACATAATTTTACTAATTTTCTCACGTGTTTTTCTGCTCTTATGTTTGTCTAATATTAATTACGTGATATTCCAAATACTAGTGACGGTCCGAGCACAAAACTGTGTAAAATTCTCAAATTTCCGTAATCCCAAAAATGAAATTCAAAACGATATATTTGTATCGACTATTGCGGTTAATCCAAACTACTGTTTTATATAATAAAATAAAATAACATTATGTTCGCGTTAAAGTCTCCGGTGCGAATGTTTAATCGCTGTTCGTCGCCTCCTCACTCGTTCAAATTCGGACGACACTTAAAAAGCAAAAAAAAAAAAAAAAACGTATTTTCGCCAAGCATAATACGAAACGCAAAAACACTGGGTTGGGTTGGACACAAATTCATTGCCTTAGTGTGGCGATTGTATTTGACGAAAACATCGTCAATTGAAAATATGTATTAACACATGCGCGCGTGGTGGAACACGAATCAAATTTATATTCGGAAACGCGGTTGACATGAAACGTATAATATTTGAGCAGAAAAACAAAACGGCAGTGTTGTAAAACGCGTTTTCAATCGTAACGTGACGTTTCATCACGTCGAAATGACGTGTAGCACACACTGGAATCTGTCGAATCAATAAATCACGTTCGCTCGAAATTAAACGTTTTTTTTCTTTTTTTTTTCGACCGACCGTTTTTCGCGCACAGCAAAATTATTATCGCCGCCGTAATCCGCGATTCATTAGCGTTTTCAAAAACTATTTGCGCATTTCGAGGTGAACTGTGCGAGTACTTCGCGTTCACGTCACTACCGTATCGCAATGTAAAACCAGAAATAATGTTTTTTTTTCTCCATACGTACGAACACGCACGTCACAACATAACCCGTTTGCGCCCGTTCGTTTCAATCAATACGTCTTTTGAAATTATCCGGTATATGAGCACATTATTTTAATTATCGTATTATTTTCCTTATAAACGCATGTTGTCGCATTTACGCGGTCGTAATATTATATTACGCGAGAACGGACATTAAATAATTATCGAGTTCCGAGTTGTTATTAAAAACTGTTCACCTAGCCGTTAGTAGTTAATTTGCAATAGTTATTAAATTACGTAGTTGTACCACGCGGTATCTAATGTTATCGTCTAATCAATTTGTTTCGTACAAAGTACAACGTTGTCTAAGGGAAAAAATCAACGAAAACAACACACATTGTTTCTGAACAAAACAGTGTAACTTTTCATTTTTATGATGTTTTTCCTGAAATCTCCTGTTTTAGGTATCCAACCGATTTGTTTTCGTTTAAATGAACACTCACTAACATCAAATGTGCGAAGAGAAAAGAAAAATTGACTTTTCGATTAATTCGATGTAACGTTTTCTAAAATTCAATTATAATTTTAACCGCTACTATTTACTCCCGAGTCGTTAGTTATTAGGTAATTAAAAAAAAAACTGTTTTTTTTTTAAACATTATTACATAATTAATATTTTGTCCAACCTCGTTGGTACATTGTACGTAACAAGTACGCGCGCGTTGTCTTCGTACGTGAATTCCTGAAACACTCCATAAAATAAGTTGAAAATTGAAATAGATAATAATACTCTTCCGTTCCTTCTTTTTTTTTAATTATTATTATTTTTTTTTTACACGTGTAATTTAAAATGTCTAAACCTGAGCATTTTAATACAAGGCCGTTACAACGATTACGAATAATCCGTGACAGATTAATGTACCGAAACCGGAAAATTCTAGTCTCTGACAATTTTTTATTATTTTTTTTTTTTATTCTCGTAAAACGTGTTTAAAAAGCTCGAGGTTCATATATATGTATGAAGCGAAATATACGAGGAAACGCTGACCTTTTTTTCTTTGCGAATAATAATTAATAACGATATACAATATCGACATTTACAATGACGTAGCGTCACTTAGACGTGGAATTTGAATTAAAATGTGCACGACCTTGTACGGGTATAATTTAAATATAGTGTATATTTATTATTTATTGTACACGTACTCACTATACATGTATTCTTGTACTCTCGATAAATTTAAAAATGAAAACAAACCAAAAATGATAATAATTTCCTAGTATTTCAGATTTGAAATAAAAAAAAAAAGCATATCATAACCGCCAGTGTATATATTATTATTATTATTATTATTATTATTATTATTATTATTATTATCGTATTAGTAATAGTGATACCGACCTTCCTTCGTTCGGAAATCTTTTTTTCCCTTCGAATGCTGCAATAAATTGGCGCAATTATAGTATAGTGAAGGAGACTTGGTTCCTTTAACGCAGATTTAAGATTTATTTACTACGCTACAAACAGGCACCGTACAAATTAAGTGTGTACAGACTTTCGAGATATTTTTGTTTTAATTCACTTTTATCAATTCCAACACATCTGATTCCACAAAATATTACACGAAAATGCAAATTTTTCATGTTTATCGTTGCTGCAAAAAAAGACAAACACGCTGCCAAATCGTTTAAATCACTCGTATATTGTATAAATCGACCTGCAGGTTCTGATACTAATATCAATAATAATAATAATAATAATAATAAATAGCGAAAAACTATAAAATATGAAATCTACGTTATAACAACCGATAACTGATAATGGTCTAAACATTTTATTGTATACAATATACACAATTTACTACAACGTTTTAAAGAGAATATTCTTCTTTTTTAGTATCGTAAAAATACATTATTAATTACGAAATATCTACCTATGTGATTATATAAGTTATACCAAAGGCGCAGTCACTATGTATACTGACACAATGTATAATCAATGTCGTAAAAAAACGCTTTTTAATATACCGCTCGAAAAAATTGTTCTTCTGACATTTTAAACTATTACTCGTAAACACTTAATTTTATAAGAAAAGCGTTTTGAGTACGTTTTTGCCCTTTAACCCATCGGATATAGTCATATCGATTTGTAGCTAAAAAAACAAAACAAACAGTTGGATGAAAATAGTATATTATGATTATAGGACTAATAATAATAATTGTTATTTTTCATCAGATATTGTACTGCAGCGTATTTTTAAATTGCATAACAAAAACAAATAATATTACGAATTATATAGTAAAAACTGTGTTGTACATTGTGTATTACAATTTAAGTACCTAATATAGTTAATAAAGTAAATAAAAATGTTTGTATTAAAGAACACTGATAAGACCAGTTGCGTTCAGTCGTCGTGGCCTTTGGTGCCTCATTCGATGAGACACTGACAATCCGGAGATTTAAAGTATAAATTATACAATATATTCAAACATCTATCTAAGTGTGTTTCGAGTTTTAAAAGACGTTAAAGTGAATTTCTTTTGATTATTTTACGTTTATTTTACACGCATTCATGAGAACGAACTAAATATAGGTAAGTCTGAAATGTATTTTTATATTATTAATTTTATTCACGGAGTTTATTAACGGGATTGTAATATAAATTATCTTAAGTGTCGTATTGTTTGTCGTTCTATATCGATTTTTTACAAATCCGAATATATCGTATTTTCGATTTGTGCAAAAATATAATCCGAAAACGTTCTCAAAATGCAAATTAAAAATTTTCGTTTTAAAACATTCAATAATTTTGTTTTTGTGGTGACGCCGGAGGAACACCTCTTCCGTGTCCGACGACGTGTGAGTACAATTGAATTTTAATCATTTACGAATCGAAAATTCATCCCTTTCAGCTTTCCCGCAGACCACCACATCACAGATTATTCGCCTATATTGAAAATCTCTCCATGTCTCCTCAATACTAAATATTATGCAAACAACTCAACATAAATATTTTATTGTTTTACGCACACTTCCCCGTCCGTACGACGTCCACTCAACAATTGCAGTAATTAAAAATATCCGAAGGCAAACGAGAGAGACCCCGAGTGTATGCGCATTATTATAAGGTTAACATCTGTATATAAAACACACTCTCAGAACATCAATTGTTTTAAAAAAAAGAACAAGAAAATAATAATGTACGCGTTTCTCGTACTGTGTACAGCTGTAAAAAAAAAAAAAAACAAGACCTTGATGGTAGATATTATAATAAGCGGTGTTCAGCTCAGTTACCAGAAATTTACATCCAGATACAGATATGAGATACGTAAAAATGATTTGTGCCGGATTAATGTGCCGGATGTTAGCCAGGAAATAGTGTTTTTTTTTTTAAAAAATTCTCTATCGAATTATTTTATTATTATTATTTTTTTTTTAGTCGCGTATACTCCGAATTGTGCGTGCAATCACATTTATTTTATATATATATATATAATATTATATATTTATTTAATGTATATATATATAATATGGAAAGGATACAGGATCGTGACTATTGGAGATCAATGACGGTGGCAGCCAAAACTCCTACAGAGTTGTGAAGGCACATGATGATGATGATGATATATAATATGCGTATAGTACATTAGTCACAAAGACATTAGTGGAAAATGTCCTAAAAGGAATGCCGTATTCAAATAATGTGGTCTAAGTGCTTAATATTTACTTCGGTATTAGACCTGTATTATTATATTAATGACTTGACGCAATTAAAATCGTGTTTATTTCGCGTTTTATACACATGTAATGTTTAATATTATTTAAGAGTTTTAACTACATTTGACTAATAAAATTCGACATAAAACGTAACGCCTGCAACACAATTGCAAACGAAATCCCGACGGTTACGCCGTTCGCACTGGAAGTCGCTGAATTCGCGAGACATTTCTCGCAATATTACAATACATGAAAAAAAAAGTAGAAAAATGTATGTGAATAAATAAATATTAGATAGTGATTATTTCGATTATCCTGAAGCCAAAACGAATGTAAAAAGGCGAGTAATAATGTTATCCAATGAATACAATTATTGTACTAAAATTTATTTGTCGACTAACGCTTGTTTATGTGTTTATAATATTATACCGAGGATAATACGATTTACATTAATATATCTACTGGCAAAAAACAGTAATTACTCGTACTATTATAATAATTAAAATATTACGGTAAATTAAAAAAAAACGCGTAATACAACGATTTTTTAGCGATTTGTTACGCACGCACGCGTAGTTATATTTTATAATAACTCTTGTCGTCTATCAAAAAAAAAAAACAATTCGCCAGTTTACATACTACACGCACGCGTCTTAATTGAAATGCGCACCATCGTCGCATATTGACTGATTTTTAAATAACGACATTAATTTTACGTCTTAAATCGAACCAGCTACTCATTGTAAACAAATAATAATAATAAAACGTTTATTATATTCTGTCATATGCCAGCCGGAGACAATAATATATAAACTATACGCGATAAATTATTATAAATCGTTCAAATATATATAAAAAAAAAAACAGAATTAGCTGATCCGTGCGCCAACATGGACATTTTAAAATTCTATTAAATTATTATCATTATTATTATTATTATTTGACGTCTGCACTGCAGGTTTCTTCCGTACAGTAATTTTACACCATTCTGATTTGTCTTATATACAATTCGTCCGTTTTGTCAGTTTAAATACGTGTATCGGAAATATATTTGACCGAGTTTCAAGTTAAACGCTATTTTTCTTCTTCAACGAACCCAACACTGTACGCATTAATACTATACATAGATAAAAATCACGATTTTTTCGCAAATAAAACAAAATTTTTTTAATAGTTCTTCGTCTCTCGTTCATTGCAATGATCATCAGCGACGTAGCCATGATTTTTTTTTTTTTTACTCGGTAGTGCTGACAATTAATTAATTTATATCGTTAATAATTAACGATAATTAAATAATTGATCGTTAATAATCATAATATTATATGCTTATAATAATATTCGTTGTACCTTTACGTTTAAAGCAATTTATATTATAGTAGGTATAGCAATATATTGTGCTGTAGCACACAAATGTATAATATCACTTATATAATACGTGCGTACATATATAATGAATCGAATCGCACTCCTCGGTTATAACGACGAGCACGTATTATTTTCGATCGCAATTTAATATTACATATTGACATTCCGTAGCGATAATAATATAAATCGACGTGTGATCGATAATCGTATATACACGTGTATTATTATTATTATTATTATTATTATTATTATTATTATTATTATTATTATTCTTGTTGTTGTTGTTGTTGTTGTCGTCGTACACTGTATAGAAGACGAAAACGATATTCTTTAAGTTTTATATTACGTTTTAATTTTATTTCGCTTCGACAGTCGACGACGAAAATCTGTTCGGCTAAATATACCACCACGCGCGCTCGTCGCGAGGAGTTGTAGTATTTTTTTTAATATTAAAAAGTTTCTTTTCATTTAGGTACGCGGCGAAACTATGTTTACGCTTTACAGACTTTCGGTATTTTAACGATTGAAATGTCGTACCGATTTCAAATATACGTATAATATATTCGTAAAATCACGATTTTTTTTCCAGATATATTTACAAGGAAAAAAAAAATGAATTCTCTCGACGACGGCGTAGAAAACGACAAATCCAATCACCACTTGTTGAAAAGACCGCCTGTTGATATAGAATTTTCAGATTTGACTTACAGCGTGCCACAAGGTCGAAATGGTAAGAACAATATTTATCTTTAGACAAAATAAAATCCGTACGCGCGACCATTATACTATACGAGTGCCGTCGTTATTCGTTTTTGAAAAATCATCGTCAATATTATGTAGACAATAATTTTAATAATAATAATAATAATTAATATTATTATTTTAATTTATCGAATTACAATATACGCGCGTTACGAAGACATAATAACGTAGTTTGCGAGGTGAACACGAGACATTTTAACGAGAAGTTAATGAAATTTTAAACGCTAATTAAAAAATAATAATAATTTTATTATTTTTATGGCTTTTTTTTAATTTACGTTATAACGTGACGGGAAAAATGTTTTTGATTTCGCGTTCGATTCTCAATGTAGAGAAATTGCTCGTGCGCGATGGATTTTTCACGTTGTTCTACCTCGAAACTTCAAAATTTCACAAAAGAAATTTCTATAAACATTTGACAAAATAATATTATGATTTCGATTTTTCAACAATATTCCCCGTATTAAATTTAATACGCTTTCTATCGTAAAACATCAAATTTCGGTAAATTAAAAAAAGAAAAAGATATAAACAAAAAAAAAAATTATGAAAATTTTCAAGATTCCATATTTAGCACAAAAAACAGTGTTTATCGTATTTGTTACTTTAACATGTAATCGGCAAAAATCATTTTGAGTTAATATACTTATGGAATTATAACAAGAAGAAGAAATTCAATTGATAATTTCAACTATAAAAAAAAATCAAATTTCATACGATGAGAATTAAAACTAATTAAATATATTATTTTTATATATATATTTTTTTTTATCTCTACGGACAATAATCACTTTCGGTAAATATATCATTCATGATACTGTACAATTCCACGACGCGCGCGATATGTCGTGAGAAATCGATGAGGGTTTTCTAATATTTTTAAACGCTTAAATAATCAAATGACAGCTATAGGAAAATATTAAAAAATTTTTATAACATTTTAAACCCCATCCGTTGTTTGTGATAACTATACACGTATACACTTTTGATTTTTAAACACTCGAATGACATTGATATTTAAATAATAAATTTGTATTATTGGAAACCCGCGCATTGCGTTTGATTATTGAAATCCGTTGAATATTTATCGAGTAATCGACGCGTGCATTTTTATATTTAAGAAACGCGCGTTGAAATCGTAAATAAATACCAGTAATAGTCGAATACAATCATAAAATATATCACAAAAACTAATTTATTTATAGTAATTAAATGAATGGAAACGAAACATAGGTGGCCACTTTGTAGTCAGAAGTCGGCGGACAACAAACATTTTTATTTATTTTTTTAGCTTTTCAAATATTTCGGTTTTATTTCGTTCACCCCGATCATAAAGACACAAACGCCGTTTTGATTTTATTATACCGTTATTGTCAATTAGATAATAATTTTTTTTAATTCTATTTCCAATTCGGGTTTTTTCTTCATTTCATATGATTTCCGTCGATTTATCAAGATCGAGCAGTATCGTTAATAATTATAATATAGTAAAATGAATTCGTAAAAAAAAAAAAGAGATCGTTATTTTCTATAATAACAGTGTTTATTTTTCGTCTGACACCCCACGTGTAATTCCATTTAAAAAAAAACCGAGAATATTCGTATTTAAAACGTACCTGCTACGAAATATTACTATTTCAAGTATAGGTTTATTGAACGCAGTTATATACGATTCGAATATGTATTTATTTCGATATATTATAATGGTTTTGATTTTGAACGCCGTTTTTTTTTTTAATATATAACCTGACAAGTCTTGTTGGTTTGAGTTATAAGTAGCGGTTCAGATGACATAATTTCGGAAATGATCGAATAATAATAATAACAATAGAAAACCACGGAAATCGAATCGAATAAATTCACATTCGTATTACGAATATTGTCGAAATGCATCGTACGCTTAACACGATATAACGAGTGACCTACATATTATTATTAATATTTTTTTTTTAAGCAATATTACATGCGATTAAGAGGAGACAAAGTTCGCACACTGTATCGGACTATATTTAAATGTATTAATTATAAACGTGATATTATTATTATTATTATTATTCGGTAGCTGATATTACAAAGTGCGAGCCATTAAACGCCTACATATATATATATATATATATTTGATTAGCCCGCACCGAGATTAGAACAGCGTTTTATCTCGGAATTTCGTATTCACTTAACAGCCTGCAGCCGACATTTACTTAACCTTAATTGATTCGAATTCGATATAATTTTTTCTTTCTTTTTTGTAACATTCAAAAACAACCGAATAATAATTGTGTCCGCGTCGCGCAAAATCATTGTCCGTCTGGAAACAGACGATGTCGACTTTTGCGGTCGTGTTGAAAGAAAACCTTTCGAAAAATCGCGAAATAAAAAGAAAAATGCGCCATATTTTTCGTACGAAATCGAACTCGGTCCTTTCGCTACGTCCGACTACGCATATGAACTCGAAAATGGGAAACAAATCGTTTTTAGATTTACTCGTTTCCATTTCTATCATATTTTATCGATTCGTCAACACACATCCTGCAATCCATCAACATCGTCTGGTCGACTCGTACGGAAATCTCGAGGTTTAACGGATTGTATCCATCGCAATGTTATGTAACTATTTTCATCCAAATAGTAATACCTCGCAGTGTTAATCCGATCTGTTGCGTCATATTTATTTTGTTTTTAGTATTCTAAATTGGGTGTAAGGCGTTCGTTCGTCCAACTCGATACGACCGAATCCTATTTATCGTCTTCGTTTTAACCGTCGATTCGTTTTTCTTCTACTGCAATACTCGCGTATCGCGATTGCGGAAAAACATTAAACCGATCAATATGTTTTCATTATAATTATACGAGTATATATGGAACAGGAAGAAAATTCATCGATCGCCGTTATGGAATTTTTTTTTTCGTAATATTTTATGAGTTTACTTACAAAAAAAAAAAAAAACTGACTGATTATACACTACGTAGCTCTACAGACTATAAATGCGGTGAACCAGTGTGTATAATAATCTACGCGTATAAATAACCGAGAACGAAAACAGAGTTATATAAACGTTTTTTTTTGTTGCTTTCTTCAAGACATATCAAACACTTTTATGGCTGAGTTTCTGGATATATAGTTATATATATATATACGATAAATTGTGGCGTGTAGATCACTGCGAACGATTATAGAAATGACGACCGGGGGAGAGGGGAAATCACTCGTATATGAAATGTAACTTGCTCTGCAGATTATTCCTGCAGGGGGCTATGAGATCTGCGAACGTTAGTCGTGGACAGGTAGGTATATGTAAGCTATGACGTATGACGAAAAGGACGTTGACCGCATTGCGACTTCTTTACAACGAAACTAGTTATTCGTTGCTAAATCTCGTCGTATGTAACTACCTCTTTAAACACAACGAATTGACCCGCGCGAATGTAACATCGCCGACGGAGTTTTTTTTTTTCCTAACATAAAAATATTTTATGTTATACATAATCCTGGATATCTTTCGGTGGATAACGCAATAGAAATGTATAAATAATTAGGACTCGGTGTTCGAACACGATTCTTTTTTTTTTTTTTTAACAAATAACGATATTATTTCGTACATACGTAAATAAAATGTTAAAATTTCTATTTTTTTTTCTTTCTGAATTCTCGCATTTCTTAAATTTTCTGTATTCCTGCGTTCGACCTCCCCAGCGACTTTTTCTCGTTAATTTTTTCCATAAAGTATTAATACGACTGACGATTTACGCGATTTTGGAAAAAAAAATTACGTTTTATAATATTGGAGACCCTCATCAGAATCCTTTTCATCGCTGATGCGGTTGAGGAGGTCAACTCCATACGCGTTATACAAAACCGTATAAGAGAAAAAATAATGAAAATAATATCTTTTTATTTTGTCCGGATTAACGGTCGTAATAACTGCGATCGTAAACTGTTTTCGAAGTGATTATATAAAAGAAAAATTCATAGTAAACGTATAGAAAACGGGAGAAAACATTCAAAAATGTAAAAAAAAAAGAAAAAGAAAATCCTATAAAATGAAAATTTCAAAATCGAATGTATTACACGGTGCGTTAACACTACTCGCGGATATTTAATAATTCCTGAATATTTTTCATCAAAACACGTTGTATATGAATAACACTCCGCGTTTCGAAGAATTGTCCGATTTCGATAGTTTTTCAGACTTCGATTTTCGATTATGCTTTAACGAAAACCACAAAAACAATGTTTTTTTCAAAAACTTGTGAAAATCGTTCGTATTCAAACTTCTATCGTAGTCTTTTCAATAGTCTTCTTTACAAAAAAAAAAAAAAAAAAATGGGTTTTTTTCAACGACACATGTTTTTTTCCTCTCTTAAAAAGATCAATCATTTAATTGTATTTTATTTATTTTTATTGAAATGTTACGTGTTTACATTGTGTTTATTTTATTATTTTGCAATTTCGTTTATTACTTAATTGCTTATATTGTAGAACGTAAATGTCGATTTGATTTATTTGTAAGTAATCCAAAAACTTTTAGAGGGTGAGGTACTGTAGACGTCAAGAACCGTGTCGACTTATTCGGCCTTTCTGAATTATGGCATTGAGTAGTTACTCTTTTTACTCGGCAAAACGAAGAGAACGACCTCAGGGTCGGACAACAGTTCGTGTGAGACACGTGACTACACAAGAGCGTCGACACAGGAAAACACATTGTCACCACCATTCGCTTTTCTTTTCTATAAAATTTATCCCCGTATCGGAATTTTTAGAAACGTTTCGCTGGCGGATTTCGTGAGTCTCGAACAGTACGCAACTCTCGCCGTGGTTGCAAACACGATAATGTTTTCGGTTCGCTTATGAGAACCACTCGTATAATGTTTGAGATTGCGCGACAACCGCATCCCTTCAATAAGAAGTTAAAAAATAAAAAGGATTTCAATACAGCAAATATACGTAAAAAAAAAAAAAAATATGTGTCTTCTTGAACGTTGCCTTCCCGAAACCAACCCGCGGCCGCCTGTCCTGGACGCGCGTATAAAACTTCTTCAAACTGTTTGTACAATTTGGTGAAATTGAAATGCCCGTACGCATCACACACACACACACGTAATATAACACGGATAACTGGCGAACCGTACGCACGGACACCACATCGTGTATCGGTAAAATATTATGTAAATATGTTATTTATTTATTTCTTTTCGTTATTGTTGAACGCCTCTGTATATCTCCTTCTCTTTTGAATTCGATATGGAATATTGTGTCCATCACGCAAGCGCGCGACGGGGATAATTTTTTTTTTATTTCTATTCCTTATTTCGACCGTATGAAATTGTTTGAAAGGTGATGTGCCGGATACAACGGGGTCAGAATTATGTCGATTTCGTCGTCGAATTAATTAATTATTCCACATCTATTGTTCGGCTTTTTATGGATTAATTAATTTTTCTCTACCTCCGTGTGTCTGCGAATGGAAATATGAGAACGTTTTAACGCAACGGTGACTCGGCGTCACGAAGTGCGATAATTGTGTAACGAGTCGGCCGCCGAGACATCTGGATAAAACCGATATGATTTATAATATAATTTCACTCGGATCATATCACTGCAGATAACGTATGTGCCGCCGCGTGAAAAAAGAATCAATCGTAGCGCCAAAATTGTTTTTCTTTCTTTTTTGCCCAATTTCCTTTTTAAAATGAAAAAACCGGAATCCTATTATATATAATAACGGAATTACTTATTATTTCTGGTCTATTCTAAATCGACTATATATTTATATACGAAGTCAATTAAAAATTGTGTCTGTTAAGATAGTAAATTATTGATTTTTTTTTCTTTGGTTTTAATCCGACTCTTAATTATATATATATATATATATATCACGTGTACATTTATAGTGTTCATCAAAAACCTGCGGAATACATCGCGATCGTATTTATACACATATAATATTCACGGGCGTTTCAAAAGCTTTAAATATATATATATATATATATATATATATATGTATAAAAAATAAACGTTTTCAAATTCCAATGATTTTATTTTTTTACCTCATTAATGTTTGTTAGTACGATTGATAACCGCGATTTAATATATAATTTATTTATTTTATATACAATTATATTTTACATTTGATTATATCGGAAATTCACGGTTTCGTTTAACGCTGAAGGTCAAATTATTACGCATATTTGTATGCGGTAAATATTAGAGGGAAAACTATTATAATATAATTGTGTTTGTTTAAAATCAAAATTGTTTAAATAATAAACGTACGTCGTCGTACGAGAGCCGCGTAATATGTAAATGTATTTACATATGCATATGTGTTTTATAATGATTCGTAATCGATATTGTTCTTATTTTTCTTCGAGTAGTCGCGGTTTTACTGAACGTACGATTTATATTTGAACGCACTGGGAAAAGACGGGACGAGTGCGAATTTGATTTCTTTCCTATCTGCCACGTTAAACGAAATTCAAAATCGCGATATTTTTTTATTTCGTCTTTTCTAAATTAATTCGATTAAAAAATGTCGACAAAAAATTGTTTTATAAGAGAGAAATGATTCTTAATATATCTCGAGTTTAATATTATCAGTTTTTTTTTTTTCTAAACATAAGTTCTACACTCAAACGTCAGACTATTTAAATAATTTACGGACGATACCTTATTGTTTGTCGGACGTTGTAGTACAATGCGTGTTGTGTACGACGAAAAAATAGAAAAATAACTACAAAATATTTTACGACGATGCTCATTTCTGTTTGTAATTTTAAATGAAAAGGTAATTTTTTATTTTTTAAATTTAAAACCCGTACAAGTATATTATTAGCGTTTAGAATACTCGAGATTATTTATCACCGCTTATAGCCGAGTCATAACATTAAATTGGCTATTATTCCCGTTCAATCTTGTCATCACGCGGACGTGCACGAGAAAATATGTCATACTAAACGTTTTTCTCCGGTTTAACACAGGATCGAAAATCATCCTCCGAAGTGTAAGCGGATTATTTAGGTCTGGTGAACTGACGGCAATTCTCGGGCCGTCTGGTGCCGGCAAGAGCACGCTGATAAACGTACTAGCCGGATACAGGTAACTAACTGTTTATATACGTTGCAATATATTAGAAAAACAAAATTCGTTTCTCGAGTATATATTTGACAGTAATTGATTTTTTTTCTCCGCGTTTTTTTTTTTTTTTGTTTCGGATTCAGATGCGGTGATGCCAGAGGTTCCATTATGGTGAACAGCCGGCCGAGGGAAATGAAATCGTTTCGGAAAATGTGCCGTTACATAATGCAAGAAGACCTCTTGCAACCGTCGCTCACTGTGATGGAGTCCATGGAGATAGCGTCCGATTTGAAACTAGGCTACACCCTATCTAAACGAGAAAAACTCGACTCGGTAATAATAATAATAATAATAATAATAACACGATGGACATGTTAAAACGTAGTAATTGACAACGACCAATGTTGTTGCAGATCGAAGAAATACTTGAAATGCTTCGGCTTACTAAAACGAAACACACGCTCATGGAGAATTTATCAGGCGGAGAGAGAAAACGATTGTCCATCGCACTGGAGCTCGTCAACAATCCGCCCGTTATATTCTTGGACGAACCTACCACGTAAGCGTGCGCTTTTTTTTTTTTGTTTTTACTCTTTTAAACACACTCGACAGCCACATTTCCATATTATAACGTCGCCCGCAATGAACTTTTTTTTTTACATGTATTACAAGAAAATCAACGGGATAGTGTATTGTATAAAACTCTCGATTAATCGCTCTTTCTGCATTTTTCGAATCGATCCAAAAAAATAACGATCTTTGTGTGTGTACTCTATGGACTCCGGCACACTGAACGTTTATTTCGTCGTCGATCGAAAAGAGCATTTAAACCGTTATTTTTGACAAATTTCGTCTGAAAACGTTGGTAGTCAAACCGAAATGAAACGTTTTTAAAGGAACGAAAATTTCTAAAAGCTCTGTTATTTACATAATATAATATTATCGCTCGGTACAACACACAGAACGAGACAATATATCTGTTGACTCGCGTGATGCCAAACAGTGGAATAGTAAAATTATTTTGTATTATATTAAAAAGCTAAACAAACCGCGGTCGTTGAACAAACACGTACACACGATGATACACGCTGTAATGACGTCTTAAGCGGTCATAAACGCTTCTTGTTATTAATCGATTATTATTATTATTATTATTATTATTGTTATTTAAAGTGGTCTAGATGACTTGTCCAGTTCACAGTGCGTGTCGTTACTCAAGAATCTCGCCCACGGCGGTAGGACCATCATATGTTCCATACACACGCCTAGCGCGAAATTGTTTGCAATGTTCGATCACATATATATTGTGGCCGAAGGACAGTGCATGTTCGCGGGAGTCGGCTTGGACATGGTCCCGTACTTGTCCACCATCGGACTGAATTGCCCCAAACATTACAATCCGGCCGATTTCGGTACGTATACCTATTTAAGAAATTACGTTTTGAAATGGTAAATCTTCTTTCGTGTTCAAATGGAGATGTCAATCAATTTTCGGACTGATTTTAATTTTTTTTTTAATATCTCTCGGTTAAAAGTAAAACGTACGTTCCCCGGCCCGAAATCAATCGACACGCGTGCCACAAATTCCATTGACTTTCTCGTAATTCAAATTTCTCCAGAAATACCAAAACGGTATCATTGGAATGGAAATTTCGTGAGTTTTTTTTTTCTAACAGTGATCGAGGTCTGTAGTCGGGAGTACGGCGATTATTCTGAAAAAATGGCAACGTCCGTAGATAACGGTAAATGTCTAAGGTGGTACAAAGATAAATCGGAAACGAGGAAGCCCATCGTACGTAAAGCTTCGCAGTATGACACGGTTTCGCATCACCTGTACGACTTCTCCAGTTCAGGATGGTCTCAGTTCAACGTGCTGCTCAGGCGAATATTGATACAACACAAAAGAAACTACGTGAGTGATATAAATAATACGATTCCAAGACTTTCAACACCAAAAAATTGAATTTTTTTTCTACTCGCCGAGTTAAGTTAAAAATCATTTATTTTCGTAAACTTTAAGAAAACAGAAAACTTCGTAAGAATTAACAGCCGAAAAATTTCTAACTATCGATTAATATAAATAAAATAGCGCGAAAAACCTTTAATACATTACCTAAAAGGTAATTTTACCTTTTACGTTAACTTTACTTAACAAACAATTGTCTTTGCGACAAAAAGTATAAACCGCTTTCAGAAAATGTACATTGCTCTTGAGGAGACGAAATTCAACTTAAATTCCTAGCCTGAAATATTATCAAATAAGTATCGACGGGATTGGTAAACTCACTTTTTCTAAGGTGTTTTGAAAATGGAACTTTTGAGATATCAGAATTTTTCTTCCCATTGGACATTTATCATTTACGTTTATATACGGTTTATAACCAGACGATAATAATAGAGCCACAGGTATCATATTATATTTTGCAGATATGTTTATAATTTTTAAGAGTTTAACAAATTTTATGCGCATAGCACAATGATTTAGAGATCTGGATGAAAATTCAACCACTCAGAATGAACGACATTGAATTTTTCGTCAATATATTTCAACTCTTTAGTCTTTTTTTCCAGCGCGACAGTAGATTTTTGATTAAATGTTCATATTTGATATTGAAAAGAAAATAGTTCGCTTTAGCGAGGTCGAATTTTCGTCTAGCATTTATGTCGAAAATGATACGTAAAATACACCGTTTCCGATTTCCGACCGATTTAGAAAACGATTATCGATATAATACATTATTATATTATAATACGGATTTGTGTTTGGTTTTGTGTACAGTCATATTTACTATTCAAACTTGTCATGTACATGTTCATCGGCCTGGTCGTCGGCGGTATGTTTTTCCAATTCGGAAACGACGCTTCAATGACGATTTTCAATTACGGTTTCATATTTATTACGGTAATGGTTTTTATGTACACGCCGCTCATGCCAGTATTATTACAGTGTAAGTTTTCTCGTTTGTTTTACTGAAATTCTCTTATCGTCTGTGACGCTCGAATTTTGTAATTTACCTGTATATCTATGTTCATTTCAGTTCCAAAAGAAGTTCAACTATTGAAACGAGAATACTTCAATCGATGGTACGGACTAAATGCGTATTTCTGCGCGTTGACTTTTTCGCAATTCCCAATGCAGGTGAGGAGCTGTCACGTTTATAATAATTTATAAAATATTCATTTAAAAACATAATTTTTCTTGCTCGTAGATCCAACTCTTTTCATCATTGCTATCTCCCTATCCATCATCCATCATTTACTCCACCAAACCTCCATATCTCATTATAATGACTTCTAACTACTTTTTCCTTGGCCCACCTATACTTCCTTCTACGACTAACTCATCTATTCATTCAACACACTCAAACGACCATTTCGGTCTATTCTCTCTCGGTTTTCTAGTTAAAAATGTAATTCCCTAACTAACTCTTATGTATTAATTCCGCGAATTCTATCTAACATCCTCACTGCACACAGACACATCCGGCCTTATCATTCTCATTTTTACTACTTGTATTATTTTTCCAATCCTTTTATACTCAAAATGCTCAACACTCAGTCCCATACATCATCTGAGGCTTCACTACAGTTCTATAACATTTCCCTTTTACATTAAACTTTTTTATTACGTCATCTTTTTCCACCTCATTCAGCCACTAACATATCCTAATTGCTACATTCTCTTACGCAACTGAACCTGAATATCTGAAATTGTCTACCAAATTTACCAAGCCTAACGTAATTTCTTCCTCTTTCATTTTCAAACCTAAACTCTAAATACTTTATTCTAACACCTACTTATTCTCCATTTCTCTCCATGACTCTCATCCATTTTTCCAGCTCGTATTCTAACACTTCTGAATCTTATATTTATCAAGGTGCTACAAGAAAAAAATATAAAAAATAATATAATGTATATCTTTTATAGATCATCCTATCTTCAGTATACATAATGATAACTTATTTCTTGACCAACCAACCGATGGAATGGGATCGAGTAATTAAATTTTCCATCGTATGTTTCATGGTGTCCTTATCGTCCGAAAGCATGGCGTACACTATTTCTTCTCAATTCAACGTCACGGTATGTTCTAAGACATTATTTGCATAAATACGTTTTGGTACACATACGCGGGTAAATAAAACGTTTCAGAATATAATTTATAATAAAGTAAATAAAACTACATTACGTAAATGTTTGAACCCGTAAACCGTATATCGCTTGTTGTATAAACTTTGAATCCAATGCCTAATTGAATGTTAATAAAACAGAATAAAAAAAAAAAAGTTGATAATAAACAAAATAAAATCATTAGAATAGTCAGGAATAGAGTGATAATGGTCGTGCTTAAATAATATACGATATAAATATAAAAATTTTAAAACAAAAATCAAAAAAATGTATACGTTGTATATATTATAATATCCTATTAGACGAGGATTGATGCTCTGTTTTAGATTTTCGACCAATTTATAATTTATACATTTTATTATAATCAGGCAAATGATTATTGTAGTTGTTGATTTTTATTTTCTATTTCATTTTACAATTAGATTTATTTTAAAATGTATTTGAATAACTTATTTGAATAAAAACTAAAATTATTCGAATGCTTTACAAGACGGCCAATGTAAAGTATATAATATTAAACGTTATCCGTTGATCAATCTGCGTAATTCATAATAAATCAAATTTACAAAATTGTCGACAACGCTTATTAATTTGAATAATACACCAGAGAATTATGCAGTCGTTGATAAATATTATTCATAAAGACGTCTTTTTTTTTTTTTTTTTTAATAATCCAATGTCACTACTCACAATCGTCATATTCGCATTGACGTGCTATTCGTATAGACAATGAGCTGTGTATCTTAAATGTCATTGTCCGCAGGTTTTTTTTTTTATTCGATGACTATTACAACAATTTTACATTTTAAAACCATATTGCGAGTATCATCGATAAAAAAAGAAATTTAACTCTTTTATAATAACTAATAATTTTTTTTTTTTTTTGAAAATTTCGGTATCCAAGCGTCGTTTCACTAACTGCGCATATTGAAATTAAACATTTTACTTCGATTGGCTGAAATTTGTATTATACAATTTACTTTGAACCGTTCGTAATATTATCTCAATTATTCGGGTTTATATGCGACGGGCTGGAGACGAATATATTTGCTATCGGCGGCGTTCTAAATGCGCATTCATTTAAATTTCTAATTTCGCGCGCATTTAATATCGTTGAACAGACGTTGTTTACGCGCACTCCGTATTATTCCCAGAGTCCGATTTCTATCGGAATCGACGAATAAAATTCTTAATTTTTTTTTTTTTCATCCTTTTCTAACTGAAATAAAATTATTTTTATCACATTTCACATTGAAACTTGATTTATTCGAAAATGAACTCTATTTGTTTTGTATTCGCCAAACACTTGCCAATCGTTGCTGTATTATCCATATAAAGTAATAACGAAGGCCAGCGGCGAATTTCTTACAATTTCGGTGCGACACATTTTTTCAAATACACGCATATGATACTGATACGGTCTCCGGGATCCGAGGTATGCGCTTCAAACGTCTCGGAAACTGTTTGACAACAAAAAATTGACGAAAAATGCGGCGTATTTAAAATATCCCGCGACGTACTCGTACTGTTTTTTTTTTTTTCATTTATTTTTTTTCCGTTTCGTCGCACGTTTTCGTACCAAATAAAACAGAATGCGATTAACAACTTTTTTTTTCTTTTTTCTAAACGAGTTTTGAGCACCGATTATCTCCGGCGCGCGTATAAAACGTAAAAAAAAACATTTACGGAATAAATTGCGAGTTTATATTATACACACACGTATAGGTTTTCAACGGTGTCGATATAGTCGGGTAATACAATAATAATAAGCAACGATCACTTTTTTTCCCTCCCCCCCAAATACTAATCGAATAGTTTTCAATAACACGTTCCGCGCACCGGGCGCATTTGAACGATATTCCATAAAAAAAAAAAAATGTTTATCCATCGCGGTAACACGAGCGGATTTTGTATATTAAATCCGCCGAATTCTTACTTTAATCTGGACGGATGACATTATTGCGTAACAACGGTTTATGAACGGAATACTTCCACGTATTATTACATAATAATAGTTCCCATTGCCGTTTGAATACATTTCGTTTCTGCGGGTACGCGTATAAATTACGTCGTTGAAAAAAATCGCGTACAATTATATTATTTCTTATGTATTTTATTTTTCAAACGATTCTACGCCAAGTTCAAAAAGACAAAAAAAAAAAATGGCAAAATTAATATTTACAGTACCGATATTCTATTCTCCAAACTACACGTTGAAGCTCGAAGAACAACGGTTTTTTTGAATCGATTTTTACTACCCCGCTGTGTTGTAAAACACAGCCTCGGAGTAATAATTTTCGTGCCAACAAACGATTAACGAGTATTTCACGGTCATTTTTTTTTTAAATATAATATTCTCGTCGGCGTAATAAAAATCATGAGATCATTTTACGACGACGAAACGTAGCAGCACGAGCCAAACAGGATTTCAATCGTCAATTATAATATACGAAAAAAATTGTTTTTTTTTTTTTTGTGCTCTCGAAAATCCGAGAGCGCGAGACCATTGACTCGTTGAACGGTTCAACCGTTTAAATTACGATTACTACACGCGTTGCTTTATGGACGTTGATTTTTATTCGACAATTGCCGTTCGAACGGTGTTTTTTTTTTTTTTTGAGAAGAAAAATCGAAATTTTAACGATTGTTGTTATAGCTGCAGACTTTGCAAACGACATTATTATGGGGGGGGGTTTTTGTTTCTATTATGAGAGTGATGTACGAAGAAGAAAAAGCAAAAAACAAAAAAAAAACGAAAGAATTACAAAAAATAAACTGCAGGGCGCGAACGTTACCGCTATTATAATAATCGTTGAACCAGGGGCGTATACAAGGGGGGGGCGATGGGGCGATCGCCCCCCCTAGATACTTGTGTATATACCTATATCTACTGACAACTAAAATTAATCGAACTAAAACTAAAATGTCATAAAACATTTTTTTATTTAAAACTTATTATTTTTATATAATTTTTCGATAATTCTAAGTTGGCAACAGATTCGACGGGCCCTTTTTTCTATTCGCCCCCCCCCCTAAGGGATGAAGTAAATACGCCCCTGCGTTGAACAATATATTGTGGGTAATAATCGGATGATATTCCCTCCCCCCGGTAAACCAACCTTCTTCTCCGAGTACGTCACTGCGTCACCACCACCATCTCGTCACTCTTATTTTCCCCGTTCGCGCACGTATTCAAAGACCGTATTCAGATTAATTTTTATAAACATATAAAATGTCATTAATTCACAACAATTCTTTTTTTTACGAAACACCGAAAGCGGGCAACCAACTCCCCCGGCGTCAATCGCACTATGGACGGTTAATGAATTTGCTGCGGTGAAACAGAATTCCGATTTTAAATTGAAAACGAAATCGTTTTTAAATCGTACGTTATAAATAAGACGCGTTCGTGTTGCCGGATTCCTAAACCAGTGTTTCTTTCAGACAATTTTCTCCGGGGTGGGGGGGGCATTTGAAAAAATCGGGGGGTCATTTTATATTACATCAAGAAAAAATGCATTTTTTGGTAATAATTACCTAACTACCTAATTATTATTATTGTGAACGAAATTATTAAATACACAAAATTTTTTGTACAACCTTTTAGCTTTTTCTTTTTTTGGTTCTGGTGGGGGTTTTAACCTGTAAATACGCCACAGACAAATTTGTCTAATATTTGGCATTTCTTTACTATTCTTCAAATTTTCTCCGGGGGGGGGGCTTGGACATTCTCCGGTGGGGACTGAGCCCCCCCCCCCGGAGAAGTGCCTGAAAGAAACACAGTTCCTGAACACACCCCACCGGGCCCTGTGTACTCGTCCGGTGACTGACGCTCGTCCGCGCGCGTGTTTGTGATTGCAGAACAGCGTTTTCTTCGGACCGTGCGTGGCGTGCCCGATGATACTGTTGGCGTCGTTCGGGCTGGGCTACAACGAGGACGAGATCCCGGCCATCGTCCGGCTGGGCATGAACTTCAGTTACTTGAGACACGGCGTCGAGGCGCTCGTCATGGCCGTGTACGGCAACGGCCGGGCTCAGCTCGAGTGTCCCGTGTCCAAGGAGTACTGCAAGATCCGAGACCCGTCGGTACTGTTCGAAACGGTCGGCATGTCGCACGTCACGTACTGGGGATCGCTGACCACGTTGTGTTGCATGTTCCTCGTGTTCAAGATCGCGTCGTACGTGATGCTCAGGCGCAGGCTCAGCACCAGACCGTCGCTGCTGCTCAAGCTCGGCTTCGTCGGGCGTTTCATCAAGGCGCACTTCAACATCCCTCGTTGACGTCGTCGTCGTCGTTCCCACCGCCGCGTGTATATCGAAAACGGTTTGTCGTCCGCCCGCCGACCACCCCAGTAGCGGTGGTGGTGAACGCTACGCTGGGTTTTAATTATTATTTCTTTTTCTTTTCTTTTTTTTTTTTTTTATACGAATTTCAATCGAATTTTCAAACGACGTCTGTATTGTTATATAAACGGCAGACGAATATAATATTATTGTAATATATTCGCGTACAGAAATCGCGCGCAATAATGTTATTACCGCTTTTCCGACCGCTGAACGCGATTTTCAAAACCGAGAGAGAGAAACACATAAAAAAAACCAAACAAACGTTTCACTTGTTTAAAATCACTCTTCGAGAGTTGTTGTTTTTTTTTTCTCTTACTTTTCGAATTATTGCCACGGGTTCGTTTTGAACAGAATAACCAATAAAAATCGCTATAATTTCCCGTATAGACTCTCTCGTCATTTGCGTCCTTCGTGTGTACGCACGTGACACTTATATATATATATATACATACACTCTCGTATATTGTAAAAATAATAATTAAGTCGATGAAATAACGCGATTAAAAATAATAATCCAAACGCCCGTCCAATACACGATATATTAATTCGACGAGTAATTAATACGAGCTCTCGAAAGTGGTTTAAAAAAAATTAAGCGAACCGAATTTGTTACGAAAAACTATAAACTCGAAGAATTGAAAATTAATCCCACCTCCGTCTTCTACACTTAACCGTAATTATGATTGACAAACCAAAAGTTTCCCCCCGCGTTTACAACAAATAAATAAACGTTATATGATTGAATTCATACGTGTACATAATGTATATATTATATTAATAATAATAATAATAATAATAGATATATTTTATAAACGCGAGTACTCTGTAAATAATATATTATATATACGAGTATATATATTATGAAAAATAGCGTTTGTGATATCATATTATGTGTATATTATATATCTCATTGTCCTAATGTGATTTTTTTTTTTTTTAGTTACATTACATTATATTTTACGTATTTTAAAAATAAATGTAAAAAAAGAAAAATATATTTATAAAAAAAAACGTGTAAGACACACTTTAGGTATATAGGGACGATATACATTATGCGTATAATATTATTATACATTATATTGATTTTAAATAAATTGTAAATTTTTTAAAGGACTTGTCAAGAAGTATAAAAAAAAAATCCCTTCCGATTGCCACATTATTTTACGAATTTAGACCTGATTTCCATGAGACGGACACGTTAAAAATCCATACAAGAGTCATAACACTGTTCGCACCGACTACGTAGTACATAAATGTATTAATATTATTATTATTATTATACCGATGTCGATCGTCTGGAATAAAACGGCAGAAAAAGAAAACGCACTGCATTATACGATTGCATATACGAAATACGTTAATAAAGCCGTGTAAATTAACTTCGGTGTTTCGTTTTGTAATAATTGGTGAGCGAGGCGTTGAAAATTACATAAATGGTTTTTTTCTCTTGTCAATTCCAAAAGTTATGATACCTAAAAAAAAAAAACTGTCACTAGTATCGGTTTAGTTAAATTAGTAAACAGAGTATCTCGACGTTTTTTTTTTCTGAAACGACAAAATATACCACGAAAACTCAATTTAATTACATATTTATACAATATCAACTCGAAGTAAACATCGCGTTAAGATTTAAAAAAAAAAAACAAAGTAAATTTACTCGACTTTTCACAATGAATTTTAACCGTATTCGTTATGTCCACGTGTTTTTTTGTCCGTAAAAAAAAAAACCAAAAACAAAAAGCAACATTTACCGAGCCATCATAACGAAATATCCGCAATATACGACGCAATAGAAAATTATAAGTATACACCACACACTTTTCAGTTTCGCCGCAAGCAAGTTAAATCGACGAACAGGTTTAAGAAGAGGAAAAAAAAAATAATAATAATAAAAGAGAGGAGGTTTTACTGGTATAGAGAAACAATATTTTACGATATAGGCGAGGCTCGGGACGAGTTTTCATTCAAACGCGTTACTGCGTATTACCGATGCTGTTTCGTACGAGATTTACATAAATATCAGCCTTTTTTCGCAATGCTCTCGTTGCAAAATTAAAATTCAAAATCTACATCGGCGCGCGTCGAATGAAATATAAAATTAAAAAAATTACGTAGTTGAACGTTTAGCGGTTTTTTTTTCTGTAATAAAAATATATTTATAATTTTTAAATACAAAACGAAAACAACTCTAACGCAAACGTATACGCGCATAATATTACGTACGCTTTACAATCGTACTTACTTAATAACTATTCTGTAAAAACAAATAAAATGTATATTTCAGTATAACCGGCCAGTTGATAATATTTTATCGGTTTGTTTTTCCCTCGAATTTTTATCCACTACAAAACCGTTTGAATTCTCCGAAACGATTATAGAATAAGTGAGTTTTTTTTTCGTCACGTTGTTTTAGACCCCGACATTGCCGCGTTCGTCGACATAATATCATGTGTCTTGTAATTTTTATACATATACAAAAAAAAGTCAGAATAGACGAGATGATATACGTAACAACGTACAGTGAATGATTTTTGTTATCACATGGTCAGCCACTACTACGATCTACCGCATTTATTTCAATAATTATTATAACCAATTATTACGTACCGTTGTAGTCGTTTCGTCTTTCTCAGCTCTTACTCACTCTTTCTCTCTCTCTCTCTCTCTCTCTTTCTTTCTACCACAACACATATTATGTCACGTTTTAGAAAATTTACATTACACAGCAAATGATATTTATAATATAGAGTTATGAGAGTAAGTACAATATCTATTTTTTACAATACATATACGAGTTACCCAGTATAAGGCACGCGGATGATGCGTTCATTCTCATAATCGCATATATAGAGTAACTAGACCGTCTCGCTCAAAAACGTCGCGCTCAGTGAACTCGATACTTGTGAAACAATTTGAACGATATTATAACTGTTCAAACAAAACGTATTATGTATGCAACTATTCCATACGTGGTTCGAGTTTTAGTTTTTTTTTTTTTTTTCTAAGTGCAGAGTACGAGGAATTATTTAAATTTGGCCACTTGGAAAAATATTTCACAAATTCTGACAATGGATCGAACCACTGTACGCGTTTATTACAAAAATAATATCGTATTAATGAGGAGGACACATGCGTACGCGTTCAATCAATTTGGCGAACGGAACGACATCAATAAATAGGCTTTAGATTATTATTATTATTATTATTATGTTCAAAGATTTAAAAAAAAAAAATTAATTCCAACAAATTAAAGTTGTCGGAAAAAATTGCGGTTGAACCGATTCAACGTCAAATTTTTTAGGAACCACCTATTGGCACACATTTTTCTCGTGTTCAAATTTACCGTTAAAATTCTACAAAACGCTTTCTCCGCCAATATCTACCGTATTTCTGCAATAGCGCTAATCAAAGACGTATTTAGGAAAGGCGATTGGAGTGCCATGACCTCGAGTCGCGCATTTTTTTACATATTTTATGAACGGAAAAACAGTTTTGAAGTTCAAGAATTTTCTGTTACGATTCTATATATATATATATATAATTTAAGGAGGGGGAGCAAATTTTTAAAAAAAATTGTATCAAGTATTTTAAAAGAGTAATCATGTTTTACTTATATTTTTTCATTTATCAAGACTATATAATAATAATAATAAGAATATTAATAACAAAATTTGTTATTTGTGTATTTTTTCCAAATTTCGTTGTCGAAATTTTGTAAATACGGGAATACGAGAAAATCACGAGACAAGGGGGAGGGGGAGGCGCTGCTCAAATCCGTCACCGAATTTATAATAGTATTAAGTATTATATTAAAAGTTGTATAGGGGGCATTTATCACAATATAAACGCAATAAAATTATTAAGACAGGTGAATAGAGCAATCAAGGGAATAATAATCGAATGTTAGAGAAGCTATAGAAATGAAAATGATTTGTATTAAATTGCCGGTTAAATCCGTTACAATACAATTCGTTCGAAATTTTAAAATAATTTAATACTGTAATCGGGAAACGTATTCTCGTTTGATGATTCATCATCATCGTTCGTTGGCGGGGAAGCGGTAACCAGTTTGTCATGTGAGGACTGTCTCAGCTGCCGTTATAGGACTGTTCACATCCGCGTCGGCGCATCGTTATCAGCGGTGGAACATCAAACCACAACTACCAATGAAAATTGTTAAACTAATTGGTGGTCGCGGCTGTTATCGACACCGCCGTCGGTGAACAGAGAAACTGCCGCGAACGGGACGGACATGTTTCGAACCTGTGAGGACAAACCGCCGCGTTGTCGCGTGCGTTCGTTACTGAAAAATCCTATAGCCCATAGGTTCTCAAACATATTTCATACACCGCCCACTTTGACAATCAAAATTTTTTTAGTGCCCCCCAAAATGTTTAAACTCACCAATTGTTTATCTTTAAACAGTTATCACAATTATTATATTTAAACGTGCCGTATTCTATTTTAGAGTTCAATCTTACATTTTAAACGAGCATTTTTAATAAAAACAATTAAAACGCATACTTAATCGAATTTCAATGTATTTTTATTAAAATTTAATCAAATCTTTGAATTTAAATTTATTGAGCTCACTTAATGTGATGGATGAACCTGATGTAGTTTAACGAGTTTTTTTATATCAGGCTTGAATTTACTTAAATACAGTCGCCACGTTCGGTAACAAGCAGCCGATTTCTTTTTTTAGTTATTAGTGCTGTTGTTACAGCACTAAATCCACGTTCGGACAAATACGATGATGGAAACGCTATTAGATAGCTTTGAACAATCGACTATAATCCAGGGTAAAGTTGCGGGATTACATAATTTTACGCTTTTTTTAATCAGCTATCGCCCCCCAAACTTCTTTGGGCCTTTTACCGCCCCCTTAAAGACCACTAACGCCCACAAGGGGGCGTTATCGCCCACTTTGAGAAAGAATGCTATAGCCGTTGTCGCGTACTGAATTTCGTAACGTATAGTTACTGAAATACTCCGAATAAAAGTAAATATATTTTTGGTAGAATCGAGTAATTTCGTTTAATTATTCGTCGCGAAATTAACTTGATATCATCGACTCTTTTACATTTCAATTTTTTGTTTAGTTTTTTTTTTCCATAAGTCCCTCCAGTGTTCAGTGTTGGTCGGTCTGGCTTATGTAATAAAATAAAGAGATAATTTTTTATACTGCAGGCTGCTTGACTCGAAAACCTCAGACTTGTTAAATATTTCGTCTTTACTACCCGAGTCGTCTTTCACACACAATCGGACACAAGGGGTTCAAGATGTATTTGATCAACCGAGGATTTAAATCTTTTGGATTCTTAAATCTTCGAACTCATAGAAAACGCACGTTCTTTCTGCTTACATTTTTTCTGCGTACAATTTTTCGACTATCACTATAGTGTCCTTAATTAAAAAAAAAACCAACTAAAATATATTAGTCCTATAGAGTCTTGAAATTCACACCGAATGTATGACTTTTCACTGTACTTGCACTACTTGAGTAAAAAAAAAAATCCTTCAATTGTTAACTATTTATAGCAAAGATATTAGACATTAATGCTACTGTTATTAAGTCATAAAGAGGTCAATTTTTGGTACATAAAAACTGAAAATTGTACAAAACAATACTCTATTTCAACTATATATTAAAAAAAAAAAAACTACAAGTAAATCGCGCTTAATAAATAAACAACGTCCGCGGGGCTCGTTTATTTTATTTTTACTTTTGTGCGGGGGAATTATTTCAAATTTTTTCCCCCGTTTCTCGTCGGAAGGCGGCGATATACAAATTTCGATTTCGCATATTTAATTTTTCAGAAAAAAAAAAAAGAAATACGCGCGAACAATAGCGCGTTGGATATTGCGAAATATCGTTTTCTTAAAAAAAAAAAATTATAATAATAATATATAAAAAATTACTGTCGACCGTGAACAATGCATCGCGCGGTTGTGTACAATAAAATATGTATTTAAATGTTAAATATAGTAATTATTTATACGCGTGTTTTATTCATATACGAGTTTATTATATTTATCATAGTCGTGTGTAGAAAAAGCATTGTGCGTAAACAATATAATATTATATTACAGTGAATAAAATAATCACAAGTGCGTAGCTATGGTGTATATATACTCGGGAAGTATTTTTGTCCCGCAAACATCATTATTACACAAAATATCAATAATATTATAAAATATTAAATTATTATACGTGTTCATGCATTTACTGAAAGAACGCGCACGTGCGTCTAATAACCATGCGATTGTTTCCAACACTCAACTGTGTGCCACTTTTATTATACACATACGCCGTGCACTCCACTTATATGGCACTTGATATCTTCTGTCTCCCAATAATACCTACATGTATCGAACATAATAACTGTATACATACAGGAATGAAATAATAGCAATAACCACCGCAGTTAAGTAACGAGGAGAAAAGCTTATATCCGTTGACATTTGCGTAATGATTTAGTGAAAAAAAATAAAAATATTTTATAATGAATACTACTATTAAAATCACTATATATTTAACTACAGTTCGTACTTCATTGACCGGACTCATTGGACATTACGCTGTTGCTCAATAAACGTTGTTCACTCACAACGTAAAATTGCTTATTCTTTTGAGTTAAAAAATTGTTTTAAATTTAGAAGAAGAAAGAACGAATTTTACTAAATTATAAATATAAAAATCCACGGACCATCATCAGTCCAGAACCATTGGTCTAAATCGTCCATAGGAAGAAAAAAATAATAATGCCTACAATAACAGAGTATATATACACTATTATTATTATTATTATTAAATTGTCGAAAAAAATAACAGACTCTTCGCCGATATTTTGAATTTTATATAAATACGTTTTAATCGTTCGCTGTACATTGCTTAACAATATTTATTGCAAAATAACGAGTGTGTATATTATTCGCACGCCATATATATATACGAATGAAATAAGTAATAGTACACTTATGTGCCTATACCTGTATATTATAATACATATTTTTCATTACCGGCCGTTGCGTTATTATTATTTTGAAGGCTACGCTTAAGAATTAAAAAACAAAAAAAAAAATTATTAAAATTTAGTGTATATTTTACAATTTTTGTAAAAAAAAAAAAAAAGAAAAATATTACAATGAAAAGCAATGTGTGTTACATTATAATCATATGTCTCTTTGCAACTATATATATAATATTATTATACGGTTCGCAGCAGATATGGTATTTATATATATTAGAAAAAAAAACGATTGTGGCGTGTGGGTATTTTAAGTATAAAGAAATTCGATACTCAATATTTGGGATACGGCTTATTCGTATAGACAATTGGTTTAAACGTTTAAAAGCGTTAAATTTTGTTTTTTTTTTTTGTATTTTCTATAAATAACTCGGTAATATACACTCGTGTGGACTTCATTTTTCAATCGTTTTCGACTCGTCATCGCGATACTGCTATGCGTGTACGACCAGCCTTGGAAATACGGCTGTAGCGTATACAGGTGTACATATATTTGCAGCAATATGTATATGAATCACACCTACAAAGTGCCGAAGCAAGAAAACTGCGTATAAAGGTAAATACGAGTATAGTAGGTACCAGCTATAGTTCAACGTACTTATAGGTCGTTATACTTTTATGTAAATCGCAATAATATATATATATATATATATAATATATTGGCTGCCATAATATATGATAATGTATACGCGGATACCAATATTATATACGTTTCATATATTATGTAAGTAAGATGGTACTTGAATTTCGAACAATTCAAAAGTGGAATAATAATAATAATAATATATGTATCGTTATTAGTCTGCAATTATTATAATACGCGCGTATATATATATATATATATATTTCCAATATTTCAACGTACTTATAGGTCGTTATATTTATTATGTAAATCGCAATAATATATATATATATAATAAACATTATTCAGCTGTTAATATATGATAATGTATATACGCGGATACCATATTATCACAACGTTTTTTCCTCGATGCTGATGCACGCGCACTATACGTAGTAATTTCCTATTAATTTATTTCGTAAAACACTTCACAGAAGGCAATAAAAAAAAACTCATATTTCTTAGGTAATGTAATATATGACATAGACATGATGCGTATATATTTCCAATATTGATACAATAATTTATTTATTATGTATAATAATAATAATAATAATAATATAATAACACATTATTCAGCTGTTAATAATAATAATAATAATAATAATAATAATAATAATAATAATAATAATCACAATAATAATAATAATACTAATAGATGCTGATGCAATAATAATAATAATAATAATAATAATAATAATAATAATAATAATAATAATAATAATAATAATAATAATAATAATAATAATAATAATAATAATAATAATAATAATAATAATAATAATAATAATAATAATAATAATAATAATAATAATAATAATAATAATAATAATAATAATAATAATAATAATAATAATAATAATAATAATAATAATAATAATAATAATAATAATAATAATAATAATAATAATAATAATATTTTTCGCTATAGCTGAATATATATATATATATATGTACGTGGGGAAATCAAAGAGTAAGTTGAATTTTGCCATAAATCGAAAAACAATACGATTCTAGAAACAAAAACAAAAAGTTTAATAAAAAGTACACACAATAGTCTATTTTTCGACGTAATCATCAAACAAGTCTTCGCATTTTTCGTATCGTGGTACGAGTTTGGAAATCCCTTGTTTGAAAAATTCCCGTCCAATTATTGAACACCATGACACGTGTGTTGCGTCTTTGACTTCGTCACCTGAATGGTATCGGACCTTCGAAAGTCCATTTTTCATAGAACCGGAGACGTGAAAACCACAGGGTGACAAATCAGGACTATAAGGAGTATGTTCCCAGACTTCCCATTCGAATCACTGAAGAAGATCCTTCGTTACGTTCGCTCAATGGGTGTGTGGGGTGTAGCATGGTCATGGAAAAGCACAATTCCTTTTGTCAATTTTCCTGGCCGTCGACCTTTGATTGCCTTTCTCGATTTCTTTGATGTTTCACAGTATATGTTGACCATAAAAATCTAATAACAGCGGAAATTTCAATTTTGGACGAAGTAATAGTAGCCAGTAACCACGATTGTCAACTTGTTACTGACAAACTTAACGACTGACTATCGATTTAGGAATAAATTCGTTGATAATATAGTGCGAACAGTGTTATCCCAAAGTTTCAACGAGAAATATTTACAAGGACAAAAAATATGGCAAAATGCAACTTACTTTTTGATTGCCCTTCGTATATATATATATATATTATTTAATTATTACTCGATGTAATATATAAATTCTCCTATTGTCTCTACACGACTCTATGTATGATCGGACGTGAATCAGTATGACTTAATTTCGGGGAGGAACGCGTTCGAGGTTAGAAAAAATACAAAAAAAAAAAAAACTAAAATAATTTCAAGTACAAGATAATTTTTGTGTGTAATAGAAAAAAATTACATACATAAATAAATAAAAATAATATAATGCTTATAAATATAATAGAAAACGTTGTGCGTTTTATTTGACGAGTGATGGTGAAGAAAAAAAATGATAAGGTAACGATTATCTGTATAATATATACTGACTAGCGAGTCGAAATCGTTATTTGATGTAAACAAACGTCTTCCGTTTCACACGAAATGTGAACTTAAAACGTTTGAAAAAAATAAAAAAACGCCGGACTTGAGTTAATATTTTAGGACTTCGGTACTGAAAAATTTCACATTTTATTAATTTTGAATCGTAGAAGAGAAAAAAACCAGAATTGTTTTAATTTTCAAAAACGCTATAAGATATTCAAAATGTTGATGGAAGTTAACAAAATGTCAATTATTATACGCTCTAATAATATTCGATTAAATAACTTATAGAGATTTCTAACTTTTTTTCCACAGACTTTTAGAATTATATAAAAAAAAATTTTTGATTTTGTCGAAATCTACAAACGTGTCGCCGCCAATTTCTTTCGTTGTTTTTCTAAAATCAAATTTCAAACACTATACACGTGTAGTAATATTTTTGTTTTGTGTAAAATAAAACCAATTTGTTTTTCGGGTTCTGAAATTCTAGTTTAAAATTTAAATGAAGTTACATATAAATTTACAACTACGTATAAAATAATTTTTTTAATTTTCTGCAGTAGTGAAAACAGTAAATTAATAATATACATAACCAAAAATGTCAGTCATGTAATCTGTAAAATATTCAAATAAAAGTGTTTTTTTTTTTTATATATAATCATGTTCTAAATACTTTTTCTTTTATTTCAAAAAGTACATATTATACACAACTATTTTGAAAAAATATTTTATTCATCAATTACAAACTTTTATTTTTTGTCAAATTAGTAATACATCAGAGTTGTTGGTGATGTAAATTATACTTGTATAAGATAATTTAATGTTAGCCGTAAGAAGATTAAACAGTGAAATACATAAATTGTGATAATGTTACTTCTCCAGAAAAAAAAACTAAAAGTATTTAAAATAAATTGGATTCTTGGTTTAAACTTAAAATAATCAAATGATAGTAATTATTAGCATGTTTTTTTAATATATTGAATGTTTACACTATATTTATATGCTAATATATACAATTTAACGAATCGTGTAGCATTTAAAGAAAAAAAAATGGTAAAATATGTACTCTCTCGGTACCTGGCAAATATCTCAAAACAGAGAAATATATTTATCATTTATCACAGCAATTTATAAAATTAAAAATACAAAAAATGATATGGGTGACTTACAATATGAAAATGTGCTAAACCATATTACAATGATTATAATTGAAAATTTGCAAAAAAAAAAAATATTAGTACACTAATTTTGCGTTTAAAACTTTTACAATACAAAAATTAATATAATTTAAATGTATACACAAAATATATAATACACTTTTAAATATTAAAAAAAAAAAACATATCAAACATCATATAGTCATAGTCTTCTAAAAGATAAATCAAACCGACAATGTTCTGTGTCGACGTCTTTTTATGGTCAGTTCTTGACTGTTTCTACTATCAACACTATCGTTTACTTCATTCTTCAGCATCGATATTAAATTGTTGTGTTTTTTATAATTGATTTTCAATTCGTTGTCAAATGAATAATAGGTGTTTCTCTGGGCACGGCCTCTCTCGCGGTCTATACTCTGACCCGAATGAAATAAATTGATATTGAGATTGACTTTAGGTACTTCAGGTGTTTGAGGAGCAAACGTGTGCTGTGCAAAACTCATAGGACTAATACTGTCGTTGATGGTTGTGTCGTTTGCTGGTACACAAGCACCAATAGAAGTGTCTCCAAATCCAAACACAGATTTCATATTCATACTTCTCCCGACTAATAAAGCACACGCTACGAGCATCACTTTAATGATTATAAGAACAATGATGGGTACCAGAATTAACTGCATCCACCATGGAAAATCCACTAAAAAAAAAAAAGAATAAATAAATAAACAGTGACGATCGATTAGTTTTAGTATAGACAAACACATAACCAGAAAATCTGTGGAAACAGTTTTATTAAAAAAATGCAAATAGTTTTAAATATAAAAAATATTTGGTTGTCTTAACTATTTTAGTGAATAGGGCTAAACAAATTAAAATAATATTTTAATCGATTTTAATTACCAATAAGAAATTCATTTAAATGTTAAAAAGAGATTTTTGCTCCTCAGAGAACTGTGAATGAGTACGGTTTAGTGATATTTACGAGGAGCTATACGAGTCCACAGAAACTACATCACCGCAAAGAATAAAATATATGCTTAATTATTTTATAAATATACGCTTTATGCTTAATTATTTTATAACCAATACTTTTTTTGTTGCTTATTTAAAGTTTCTCATGAATATTTAATGAGTACTTAATAAAGTCCAAGATTAATCTTACACTATAAAAATATCGTGTTACGCACAATTTCACTTACTCAAAACTGATTTATTAAATTTATATATAGATTCTCCTAAAGCTTCTAGTGGTTTCACCATTATTTTACTGAGCATTTCGGCTAATACTTCTGTCGCTGCTATCGAATATTTGGGATCCAAATAAATAGCTTCTTTGTACTTCTTACATTCATCTGAGAAAAGATAAAAGTAAAAACTGTAATTTTTTACTATGAAAACATTACAAATCAAATTTTACCTAACTGATTTCTACCAAACCAAGAAAAAGTAAGCCAGCCTCCTGTTTTTCCATGACAATTATGAGGCATATGTTCCAAATGAACACTACGATTAATTTTTGCTTTCTACAATGACATAAAAAAACATTTAAACCATTAGTTGTTGATTATCAATAAATATGTTATTATGTAGAAAATTTGTAATATATTTTGTTTTCATTACCATGTACATAGTATACCAAGTTGAGGCAAATGCAAGTCCGAATATAACAAACGCAACAAATGTTATACTAAATATATAACGGATTTTAACATAAATAACGTACAGCAAACCTATTGCAATGGAGCCGACTAAAATCCAATGCAACAATTCCTTGATCTGAAACAATGATCATATTTCTAATGTTAACAATAAATTGTTTGCGATTTAAATAAATAATTTACGATAATAGTTCTCAAGACGCTTATTACAATTTTATATTCTGATGTATGAATAACAATTAATAGTTTTATGTAGAAACAAACTAATTTAAATCTTAAACAGAAGAATGCGTTACGGTGAATAATTTTTTTACTTTACCACATCAAGCAACTAGAAATTTTAAACATCAATTATGTATAGCAAAATGTTTGAAAAATAATTCTGTATTATAATGCAAAATTTAAAATAAACACAAAAAAATAAGAATGAAACTCAAAATATTCGAAGTAATTGAACGAAATTCCGTTTACCTGACCATAATACATTTTTAAATTGTTGTAGTCGCCAGTGGTTTCGAATTCAAAAGATTTTTCTTTGACCGGAGTAAACATGCCATGTAATATTTGATCCACTTGCGTATAATCGATATTATTTTTATTAGCCATGTTCGTCAATAACTCTACTTCCTGAACACTGATTTTCACTGAAACATAAGACTGCAGTTCTCGGTCGTTCGCATCGTTTGAGTTACGATTTAAATTCTAAAAAGATACGACTAAAATGAAAATAATAATAATAAAAAAAAAAAAACAAAATCGTACGTAAACCCTTACCGATATCCCGGTGTTTTTCAGCAGTACGTTAATGAATCTCGAAAGAAACATTGTACAACGGTCGTTTTGAACGTGGCCCGAAGACGAGTCGTCGTAGACCGTCCTGGGCCTTTTCATCGACTTCGTCGACCGATCGTAGTTGAGCATGTCCAACGGGTCGACGAATTCTTCATCGGCACACTGAACGCACGGGCTCGAAATACACGCGATTATAACGGTAAAATAGAAAACTCGCCGCATGGTAACAACAATGATAAAATAGGAGTAACAGGTGAATCAGTAATTCATACGAGAAGACATTTGAACGAGAAAAAATAATCTAAATCCGATTTAAAACGAACAAAAGTAATCGAATCGGGTGTTTTATGATTGAAAATACGTTAAAACACGATTCCGCGACGCGTGTACACACGAGTTGATAGACAATGCAACATTTACATCGGGTATTTATTTTTTTTTTGAAATTTCATAAAACACGCACGGTCTTATCAACGACTCTACATCCGGAAAGTGATAAGACCGCGGGAATCGACGGTTGGTCACACCACTTATAATATGACATATTCTCTCGCGCGGCCCGAGTATAAATACTGTTAATTTTTGTAGTTGGACTAAAAAAAAAAAAAAAACCAAAAAATTGTGTCTATATGTGTACAGCTATGTTATTTTTTTTTTTGTTAAATTCTCAGTCTAGAAAATAATTTAAAAAAATATATAAATATATTCGTATTTGTCGTGTATAAAATTTGGTCGGTGAACGAGGTAATGAAATCGTCTTGCTTGCACGTGTTGTTACAAAAAAAAATCTCCGTCATTTTGTCCGTTCGACGTCAAACTCAAACAATGCCAATATTTATAGCGCAAATCAATTGCGAATTTGTTTTCGGGAGTTCGCAAATCAAAATTCTATTTTCGCCGATTTCTGATCAGCTCTCTCCCCCTTTCCACTGAATATTTCGTTCGATCGATTTAATCTTATTCGATAGACTTCAAGCCCGCGCCAATAAGAACACCGTGTCTTAAACACGTATTTTTTTTTTTTTATATAAGATTCTGGTCATAGTGAAACGGATTTTGTACGTGATAATAATTATTGGTCGGTCGTTCACCGATTAAATCAATATAATTCTATTTTTAAAATAAATTCGAAAAAGAAACTCAAAAATTATCGTCCGGTGGCGGCGACGACGACGACGACAACGATTTCCTGTAGTTAGACGATAATTAAATGACTGAAAGACTTACCAAACATAAAAAAAAGAGTACAAAAATAATATTTTATTACCGAAGTTAAAAAAAAAAAAAATGTTAACAAAAATCGCCAAAAATAGAATTTTCATTCGGAAATATTAACAACCAAACGGCGAGTAATTCGCTAAATACTGGCGCGTCAATTGGACAAACTGTGAGGCGTATAACTTCACGTACGCGTTTACCCTACTAAATTTTCGTCCGAGTGTTAATTACGTTGTATATCGAAATACTGTTATTTTATTGATAATATAAATATAATAAATAGTTATTCAATACGCTTTCACAATACAATGACTTTGAACGTTAATTTTTAGAGATGGGATTTTCAACTCGGTGACACGAATCAGTTTGTTTGAATCAGTTCATTTAAGTGAGTCGACTCACTGAGTCAACCACAACTCTCAATTCATCAAATCAAACAAATTTTTTTTGATAACACGTCATAAAGGCGCGTTTTGACAGTGCGAGTCCGACTCGCAGAGATGGCTATCGAAAGAAAATCACGCTCGTGGCGAACCTTCGATATCGAAGCGTGCGTCTAAAGGAGATTCGCGTCGTCTACACGTCATTAACGTGTTATGGGGCTTATGGCTCACCATGAATCATGGTTAAGAGTCATCATTTAATAAAGAATCACATGATTCAGGAGTTGATAAGTCATGTTGATAACACAAATCTGTGATACTACCGTTAGTCACTGAACTATGGCACACTGATTCAACACATTCGGTTCACCTAAAAGAGTCGACTCTTTGAGTCGACTCACTCATAGGGTTGCCATCCGTCCCGATATATCGGGATTGTCGCCGATATTGAGCTCTCTGTTCCGACGTCCCGACAAAAGACCAAAATGTCCCGATTGAAACTGTGCATTGCAAATTTCGCTTTATTGCATACAAATATGCATGACATGATGGAAAACAAACAATTTTTTGTTTTTCAACTTGTTACATGTTCATGTACGATTAAACGTATGCGATTAAAATCCAATTGAATCGGTCATATCGATAAAATAATAATCGTTAGGTATCCGCTTATTTACGTCGGACACTTTCGTTCGTTCTCAGAATCGTATCGGTCGGGCCGTACAGCCATTATCTGATTCTTGGTATTTACAAATTACGTAGGGCACGGGCACACGGCATAAGTCGATAATAAGTCAATTATAATATGACTTGCTCAGTGTTTTACAAATATGTTAAAGGGGAAAAAGAACTGAAAAAAGCAAAATCTTATGGCCGTCCAAGTAATTCTGCAATAAATTAAAAATATTTTTTTTTTTTGTATGTAACCTTAATAAATATACAAATAATTTTTCTAAAATAAAGAACTCTAATTTTTCTTTCAAAATTGAGTATTTTATACACACTCCATCCTAAAATTTCTATAACGTCCCGACAAGACCCTAGCCGAATGTGGCAACCCTACTCACTCACTCACTACCCATCCCTATTAATTTTGAGATTTTTTTTCTTTTTCACTTTGTTCCCTCTCGAGAATTATCACCGACATATAAAAAATTTAACAAAAAAATGGAATTTGCGATCTGCCCGTGTGCACAGTTTTTCTACTGTACGCCACTCTTGTAGATCATCGTCGGGTGAACTTCGCCGTTTTTTTTAACCACTTTATTATTTTCAGCTCGTAATACGGAATGTTAGGCAAAAAACCGTCCGTGTTGTTGGTAACTCCGTCGGAGGAGATTTTACGTTGAAAATTTCAAAACGACGGGGACCTATTTATGGACAGTAATCAAAAATGGACGAATCTTTATAATAATGAAATGGCCACTGACGATGAACACCGCGATTTGAAACGAGGCGGACAACGGTCGGAAAAACAGATTGATAAAATGCGATTATAATACGACTGGGGGTGGGAATGAATACGCGTCGGAATTCACTTCAGACGCCGGCCGTAGGATTTCCGTAATCTATTTTCGTAATCGGCGATTTTATCGGCAACTCGTTGTTAGCAGAGTCGGTTATTTCGTTGCGAGACCGTTCTCTTTTCTCATTCAACGCCGCCGATTGATCGGTTCGCGTCGATGGCGCGTTCACCGACAACTCTTTCATCCGTTTCGCTCGAGTGAAGAACGAAGTTCCGTTCGTGGTGTCGCCATGACGGGCGAACGAGCGATGGAACCGCCGTACGTTTCCATAACTACGCGCAAACTGGCCGAAGTCTTATGCGTACGCGAATACTGTGACAGACCCAACATAACCATGTTGTGCACCTACGTAATGGCGAATAATAGGTTTGATGAGTTTTGTTTTTTTTTCTGTTTTTACCGCGTGGTCAAGGCGTTTTTTGAAAGTCTCGCGCGCGGTGTCGTCGGCGGGCCGTTGAAAACCGAAATCCCGCTCGGGGGGGCGGCAATATTTATTTATTTTTTTTTTCTAACGAAAATTTCGTTAGAAATTACATTAAACATACAAATGTTTGTTAGTCGTCGTCGTGAAAAACTTTTAACGTTTTTTGATTTCAATGTTTACCGCTGTCGTGAGTTTTTCGTATCCGTAAAAATACGTGTGCGAATATACGCGATCGAACGGCAAGACTTTTTGTAATAATATAACGTTACGTATCGGAATCAATTTATAATACGAGAAAGTCTATAGACGTGTCCACGCACAGAAGTCGTTCGATAAAAAGCTCCAAATGTGTATACGCGTTGCCGCTGAAATTGAATTATTCTCAGCTATTCGTCGATACAGGTCTGTTATAGACGTGGAATATATTGTTTAGCGTTGTAAATTATTGGAAATTATTTCGGGTGTAATTTTTGACAAAAAAAAAAAAAAAAAATGTTGTTTCGTCGACCGTTTTTTATATTCCCGGCACACATATTCGCCGTTAATTTTGTTGATTATTCAATATTTCGAGTGCGCAATCGGTTTAACTATACAGCCACTTTGTAGGTGTAGTAAAGAGTTTAGTCGTGTGTACTGTTCTCAAAATTTCTACCTGACAATTTCATCTTTTTGTTTTCGAAAACGACAATATTCAAAAAGAGTTCGTCGACTATTCGGACGTCAGTGGTTACGATATTGAAAGACTGCGAGAAAAATAACTATATTCAAAATAAATGAACGTTATTTATTTTTTTATTGTTCTAATTTCGTTATAGGTATTGTAAAGTCCAAAATACATCGTTATTCGAAGACAACAGCAAAGAGGAAAACGTTAATAATGATGAATCCAATTTACTTGACGATAAAAGTAAAATCAAATCTGAAGTTGTTAACGACAAATTAAATAATAACGCGTAAGTACTTTTACCCATAATATATTATAAGAAATAAATTTTATAAAGCCTTGAAATTATTTTGAACAATTGTACATTTCGGAAACGTCATCCATTTGGTTAATAATTTCAATGTTAGTTGTTTACCATCATTTTTTCTATTGAAAATAGTCTGCATTTTCTTAGTATTTTTTACCAATTGAATGTTATTATAATTTTTTAGATAGATATTAATTATTAAAGTATAGATATTATTGAAAGATTTTCTTCAAATACAAAGTAACACCATGTGTAAAATAAACATAATATGAAACTTAATTTCGTTTTTCTTATTATTTTTAATACCTTCTTTTAAAAACATTAATAAGTTTTGGTATCAGTATATCAATGTGCGTTTCTACTCTGTTAATCGTAATATTGTTGTATACATATCTAATTTATTGGCTAGTTCTAAATTGACTTGTACATGCACTGATTTACACTTATCTGTTAAATTTTGTTGTAGACAAATGTATGATGACGACTCAGAAAAAGTCTGTGATGTTCTTAGGAGTATAGGTTTGGTGTGTTTTAGAGCTGGTTCAAAAATGTATACAATGAATCCATCAAAGATATTTTATTATGTACCTAATATCAAGGATTACAATCCTTACAGAAATTACTTAATATCGAAACCATCAAATGTTCGTATATAATCATTTTATAAAAATATAGTTTTCTCATTTTAAATAAAGTGTTGGATATTTAAATTTTACTATTTAAAATACTTAAAAACTTGGTTGAAACTTAATTTTTTTATTATTATGTCAAAATCATTTTATTGCAGTATATTATTTTTAATATTTTAGTTTCAAAAAAGTTGAAATTTTAAATACATTGTTAATTATATTGAATCAATTAAAAAAATTTCGAAATTTGTGTAACATAAATTACAAATCACAAATGATTAAATTTCAACACTTCTTATTTCTGTTAGTATTTTAAAATTTTTATATAACAATTTCGAGTCATTAAAGTTTTACTTATAAATTTCTTTTTATTATTATATTATTCATTTATAATCTGTATAAGGAAAGTAATGAAATACAGTGACATATTATTAAAGGAATTTCACACATTGTACATGTTTTTTAATATCATTTATTGGTTTTAGAGTTCAATGTGTAATCCCAGTACTGATAAAAATAATTTAGATGTAACTTCCTGTAGTTCATCTACAATAAAATCTCGTTGTAGTAATATCGACGACGTAAGAGTATGTATTATGCATATAAATATATATTTTTTTTTAAAAACTCTTATGTAATATTTTATTTTCTTCTCATATAATATTTCAGTAGGTAAATTTATTTTTATAAATTTACCTATTTTTAAGAACTGAAAGTATATAATCAAATTTATGATTTGTTTTTATATTTAAGTTAATTTATTTTCTATTAGAATTTCTATAAAGAACTGAAAACAACTCCAAAAAATACTAGCTGGAATCGTACAGAAAATAAAAAAAATATGACATATAGCAGCAATAGGAAAAACATATTTTCTAATCGATGTCAGAAAGGAGTACCCCAGAAATATTGGTCAATGAGATATACCTTGTTTTCCAAATATGATCTCGGTATTCAATTGGACAGTGGTAAATTTACACAAACAATTTATTTTTTAAATTATTTTAAATGTTATGTTTGTTTGCAGAAAGCTTTTATTCCGTTTGTCCAGAAGTATTAAGTTATCATATAGCAAAACGCTGTAAAAGTCTGATAGCTTTGGATCCGTTTTGTGGCGCCGGCGGAAATATAATACAATTGGCATTTACGTGTAAATTGGGTAATTATTATTATTTCTTTTTAAAAACGTGGTAAATTTTAATGAAAAAAAAAAACTATTATGTTTAGTAATAGCAATCGACATAGATCCAAATAAAATAAAACTAGCAAGACATAACGCCAAGATATATGGTGTTGAGGATAAAATTGAATTCATTGTCGGCGATTTTTTCAATTTGGCTCCGTTTTTGAAAGCGGACGTTGTGTTTATGTCTCCACCTTGGGGAGGACCAGGGTATTGGATCAATGAAGTCTATAGCATAGAGGTCATGTGCGAAAAACACTACGGCGGTGGTTTTGGTATTTTTCATGAAGTGAAATCTATTGCGCCCAGCATTGCCTTCCATTTGCCAAAAACTACCAATATCTATGAAGTAGGTCAACAGTTTACTAAAATAAAGATTATTTTATCTTTGTTGGTTACAAATTATAATTTTTCAGTGTTTATGGATGGCAGACGACTTCGGAAGAGTGGAAGTGCAACAGAATATCGTCAACGGAAAGCTTAACTCGATCACGGCGTTTTATGGACCATTTATTAATGTAACCGACGATGATTATTGAAAATAATTGATGTATATGAAATAAAATGGTCTACGGTTCCAAATTATCTACTTATGTATTTAAATTTAATTTATTTTGTAAATACGTTCTAAGTTATTAGTTAAGGGCTAATGAAATACATCAAAGACAATTGTTAAAAAAAAAGTACTATTATTTCAGTTATAAGATTTGATTAATTTTTTTTTTTGAAAATTGTAAGTTTATTTAAGTGTAGAAATCAATTTACTCTATGTGGTTCATTACACTAACAACTTACATGCATGAATAACTATATATATATTGAAAATAAAAATAACATTGGAACATACACAACTATTTTTGCATTTTCCTCCCCAAATATGTCATAAATGTTACAAGCAATTGGTGTGTCCCGTTTTGAATATTTATTCCTTTTATCATCTTGGCTAATTTTTTTTTAAATTGTTTTTTGTGTAAAAAAAAAAAATTTTGAACCTAAAATTTATTAAGTTAGTTTAAATTATTAGAAAAAAATGGAACTTTTCAAAAAGCTGTACCTATCGTTACTGGTTTATTATGGATTTATATCTTTTTCCATGCAAAATAGACATCAAAAATAACCTTTTATTAGGGGATTTTAATTGTTTTATTATAAACCACTTCATAAAAGTATAAATTGTAAAGTTTTCTTTACAATATTCCCATAAATAAATACTCAGTCAATAATTTAAATCGTTGCTAAAATCTGTTGTTCTCTTAACAATTATTTTATTTTTTAAGCATTGTAAGTTGTGAATAGTTTATCAATTGATCGGCATACAGAATACACTTGACAAATATACATAAAAATTCGGATTGCAAAGGCCCTTTTCACTGAGCCATATGTTCCATACAAAGATTTCTAAAAATCGCATTGAAATGTGAAATGTCTTACAAGATCATGTTGTAATTTTCTCTTATATTACAAATTTAAGAGAACTAATTATATCGGTTTCGGATTTAGAAAGTTTTGTAGAAGTTGATCGGATGCACTGTATATTGTATAAAACAATTAAAAAAATAAAATTGTGATTTAAACTTGTTTTTTCGATAGAACTCTATTAAAAAACAATTTTCTTTTATTAACAGGAAAATTAAAAAAAAAAAGTAATCAAATTAAAAACAGTGGGATGATTAATTTTAATTTCTAGAATGAAATTGAATAACACGATTAAAAACAATGAACACAATATTATAAAACTACTACTTAAAAAGTATTACATTTATATTTGTTTATTATTATATGAAACAAAATGAACTTGTCAGGCTGTGTTTCATTTAAAACCATTTAGAAAATCATTTCATAAATGGAAAATAAAAAAATTCAAATATTCTGAAAAAATGAGTCGAAAAATTACGACTATTTAAAATGTTTAAATAACATAGGACACTATTATACACTATACAATAAACAAAATTGAGTTCACTCATACTCCATCAGTTTTTCGTAATTCTTCCATTTTGTTGACAATGTTTCTTTCCATTTCGGCTTCGAATCGCCATCTCCAATAAGCAGCCTAACATTTTAATAAACACATATAAAATTTAAGTTTGTTAAAGGGTTAATGAATGACGTTTTGTTACCTTTGTACGGTCCCATAAAGCTTCGAACGAATCTAAAGCTGGTCTAACGTCCAAAACTGCTACTTGATATTTATTGGGCGAATTGTCCGCACTATAATAATCAATTATATATCGTACGTTTTTACCACAACGATCAACTATCCAATCGTGTCTATCAAAAGGCAGTTCGTATCCCATCCAATTTCGTATTCTGGCTCTCGGAGAGTAGTCTTTGGCTTTTCCGCCAAAGCTTTTCAACTTTGGATTCATACATTCGTTGCCGTGGAATGCTTCCCATTTTAGCACCTCGCGCCAGGCAAGCTCATTGTTGATGTTGTGTATTTTAATTATAACGTCCATGTCTTTTTGTGACAAATCGTCGTCTTTCCAACGCCATCCTTTGCGTAACATTGCATTCCAAAACATCTGTTTATTATTTTTTTTAAAAAAAAAAAATAAAAAATAGTTTTATATATAAATACGAAAATTCATTCGTGTTTTCTTACGTACTTGAGCTGAAGGATAAACCCAAAATTCGCCATCCCCTTCCGCCTTCGGTATATTGGACACTTCTCGTTCGGTCGGTAATGGAAACGGTTGATCGGGTGCTGGTTTTTGATTTGGTGGTGGCATCTACAACCAATACGATTCTATAACGAGTGACATTGTACGTGACGAGTATGTACAGATTAAAAAAAAAAAAAATGTCAAAAACAAAATATTCGATTATAAATTATCGCAAGGGTAATTTGTTTGTTTTTTTTTTAAATAATCTTCCAGTGTGCGTAAAGAGTGGATGGTACACTACGAGTGGGGGGCGTACGACGGTGTTGAATAGAAAACAACGGACCGACGGTTAAAAAAAAAAAGTAAGTTCTTACCATGTTCAACGGATTAACAACGTCCGCGGCTCCGGCGACCACACATCCGCCGGCGGTCTTTCTCTCGTCCGTTTTGACGTGCATCGGACATTCGGGCGGCGGATTCATCCCCGCGGTGTTGGTCGGATGGTCGTGCGGTTTCGCTTGCACGAAATTCTGCGCCGCCGCGTCTTTTGGAGTTTGAGAAACGACGTTTCCCATCGTCGTCGTCGTTCGTTTCTAAAAACGGCCGTGACCGCCAAAAAGAGAGAAATATCGCGAGTCTCGTTCGCAGAAAAATTGAAAACAAAAAAAAAAAAAAAAAAAAAAAAAAACGGACTTCGTTTCGGACGGAAAACAAATTTCAATTTAATTCTTCCGGAATGTGTCCCGTGCGAAAATTAACCTATTATATTATCGTCGTTACCGATAGCGGCGTTATAATCATGGAAAAGTTATTGATAAGTTATCATCGGTATAACAAAAAAAAAAAAAAATGAAATAATAATAATAAAAAAAAAAAACAGCAATAATAAATCGGTGCGATTCCGTGCGCGGCGGGGTAATGTTTTGTTTATTGTCGCGCCGTACCTACACGAAAAATGATATTCTCTCCGAGCGACGACGAATCGTAATTCCGTTGCTGCACCCGTCGTCGTCGGTGCTTCCTCTTCTCCGCCGCGTTCTTTCCCTATTCGCCGCCGTCGTCGATTGTCGTCCGCGCACCGCCGTGTCTTGCGCGCGTCCCGAAATGTCTCCGGTACGATTGCCGTTCGTCGTCGACAAACGTCTCGCGCCCGTCGCACCGTCGGCGATCGATTGATTCTCGCCGCGGTAAACGACCGACGGTCGTTTTGTCTCCTCCGTCCGGTCCGTACCGTGTGCCAGCGAATCGCAAATTTTCTTCGGGGATCCGAGAGAAAAACGCCTCTTATACATATATATATATATATATTGTACGCACTGAGTACCGTTAAAAATGTCCGTCGCTCGAGACACGATACTTGACAAAATCACTAACCGACAGGTAAATGAAAAGAAAAGAAAAAAAAAAAAAATCGTGTTTCCACTCGTGCGACACGTAAACTGGTGTGTGTGTGTGTGCGATCTACAAACGGTCTGTGCCGCCGCCAGCAGCAGTTGTTATTGATTTACACCGTGTATATACAACCGTAGAGTTTTTCAAAAAATCTGCACTGCTCCCCCCTTGGCGATGGATGGGGGGGGGGAAATTTATCTAAACGACAAAAAAAAAAAAAACATCGTTACAATTGTCCAATTTTTTCTTTTCACCAAATCGGTTATAATGTCTGTTAGATCCGTCTGTCTAATATATAAACAGCTTTATGTCTAATATATAAAAATATATATTCTCACGGGAATATTGCCGCCGAGAAAAGGCTTAGTGGTTTTTATAACCACGTCCGATTTGACTGTAAACCGTACGAAACAGGTTCTTCGAAATTATGAGTACAATCTGCGGGGTATTTTAATAATTTCATACAAATCTTTTTTTACACAAATTTTTTTTTACACATTTTGCCACTAGAAGAAGCGTGATATATTTCGTATGTTTTCATCTGTGATATATTATCGAAACAATTTTTTTTTTATAAATATTTTATGATTTTTCAAGTTTTTAATTAACATTTTGAAAACAATCATCCCATATTTAATAGCATTTTTAAGAGGTAGGTGACATATTTATCATGGCCTACGGACGATAAAATCCTTAATATAGCATTGCCTATATAGATGTGCAGTATAGTACTTATTACTTATCTGTGGTACATGAAGTACACATTGATGTGAAAATAATTATACGTTTATAGTTGTAAACTGTTTTACATTCGTCCTAATGTTTGTCGTTTCATTTTTATCCATTACATTTCATAACGTACATCCATATCTATCAAATGAGTTTAATTAAAATTGGAGTAGACGTGTAATTACAGAAAATTATTTTTTAATCATTTCAACAAGTTACCTAATGTATTATTTTTATTTGAATTCAATTTATCTATACAATTAACCACTAACTATTACTATTTATTTCTGTTGCAATAAACATTTAAAAGTTAATTAGTTAGGTACATTAATTTTTGTTTACAAAGTCGCATCAAGTGTCACAATTTATTATACCTATGCATATATTATGTTTTCATTGAAAACTTTTGAGAATAAATTTGAGAAATACAACTAAAATTTTTATATTTAAATAAGTAATCACCAATTATTGATATTTTGTAAGGGAAATATATTTTTATGTTGATTAGATAATAATATAATAATAATTTTTAAACTTTGATAATAATTTAATAGGTTTACATTAAAATATATATTAAAATAAAAATCACGCTTAATGGTTTTAAAATTAAATTTTCTTTATTATTTGTTTATTTTTATTTATTTTTTTGCAGGTGTATGGTACGCTTAGACACAAAAATGGCAAAAACAATTCAAGATATTTATTCAAAGACAATCCGGATTATTGTAAATTTTTCTTACCAGATATTATAGAAGATATTTCCGAGTAAATAAATTAAAATTATCTAGAGTATTTTTATTTTTATAGAATACTTTTCTTTAAAATATTTTAATTTAATTTTAATTGTAATTTCAGTCACGTGTTTATGGGTTTGACTCGATGTGGTCGATTTCTATTGACTTATACAATAGCAGATACAGAAAATATGTTAATTGTAGATGGTCCTCTTATGTCTTCGTTAAACTTGAAGTATAAACTTCATTTTTGGGCTTTTCGACCACACCAATCGGCTTTTAGGGTTTCAGAAATTATGTTATTTGAAAATGCTGAATTCAGTGATTTTTTAAATATTTACATTGTTCAGTGGCCAAACCGATCTGATAGAGTTGTAGTTTTTGGCGAGAGGTAAATGTTGTATATTTTAAATAATACTACATTAAAATAAATTATTATTGAGTACTCATGCATTTCTATATTACGTTTAAATGCAGCGTGACATCTGAAGATGATGATTGTGACATGCATAGAATCTACATTACAGTTACCGCATTACCATCTTTAAGTAACTGCAAAGATTGCCAATCAGTGGCCTATGAACATAGACATGAAGGTAAGGTTGCGCATTAATATTTTTGTATTTTATTACAATTGTAATTTATGTACAGATTTTTGCAAATATTACTCTGGAAACACATGTCTTGTTCATGGCCTTACTGTACATACATCGTTCACTGTGTCGCATCCTTATCCACGACTAGAGCCTTCTGTGTCATTGAAATATGATGATCATATCGTGCTCAACACATGTAACTTTATTCACGTTTTAAATATTAATCTAGATCAGAATAATGATCTTGATTCCAATAAATCAGAAAACATTAATGTTCCATTAGCTCACAAGTATTTACCAACGAATACACATCGATAGCTACACGTTTTATATCAAATAAATTATTTAAATTTTCAGGCTTAGTAATGATTTGACTGAATTTGGTTATAAAATGGCAACTAAAAGTGATAGTCAAGAAAGAGGTGTTAAAAGAAGACACATAGATACGAGATGCTTTGTATGTAATCAATGTAAATATATTATTTTTTGAATTGAAATTCATTTCTTTTTAAATTTTTTATTGAAGTTTGATAAAGAACAAGATATGACAATGACTGCTCTAAACTCCATGCCTAGTTATAATAATCATCGTCTTCTAAGGATGAAAGATGCTGAAAAGGTAAACGCAATTCAAATTAATGGTACGTATTTTAATTTTTATATTTTATTTTCATTTTTATTCGAACAATAGATTTATGATTTTGACGAAAACGACGATAGCTGTATGCTTAAATTCAAATGGTTCAGACGAAGGAGGATAGCTGATAAAATGTACGAGTTTTGTTCTGAAGAAGAAGATATGGAAAATGTACATCCGTCATCCAAAAGAAGTCTGCTGCAGCGACGCGAATCTCCAGAACCTTCACCCGTTGATCAAACACCATTATACATACAAACTGACTATGAAGATGATATATTAAATGACTGTGATAGAAAAATGTTATTTGCTCAAGAATTGAATGCAATCATTGCCGACTGGGACTGCTTATCATCACCGCGTTCAGTTACCTCTGAAGATAGAGACCTTAAAAGTCCTGACGGCACAAATAGAAAAATTACCAATGTGCTCAAGCCAAGAAATAAAACTCCATTATCTAAGAATTCCAAAAGCCCTTGTGATAAGAAAATCAGCGTTATGCTCGTTCCTGATAATATTCAAGGTAAACTTCCCTTTTGCATTATTTAAAAGTTAAAAATACTTCATAAAACTTTTGATATTGTTCAATAGGAAGTCAATCAAGTAGTTCATTCCAATCTGTACCATTGCAAGGATGCTCAGTGAAGTTAGAGAGGCATTACATAGAAGTGGATGAAGAAATTGTATCGGTCTCCACAGATTTAGATGGTGCATATAATTTTAAATTTAATATTAATTAAAAACAAGTTTTAAACCTAATTAATATTATAAATATTTATGTGTTGAAATTTTAATTTCAACTTCTTTAACTTTATGTATTCTGAACTTTGAACATATATTATCCATTATAAAACTATATATATATATATATATATATATATAAATTAAAATTTATGTTTATTAATTTAATAGAAAACCACTTAATGAAATTTACATGTGTGCATGATGTAACAATATTTTGGTATATTAAAAAATATAAGCAACTTGTCTTTTAAATAATCTATAGGATTTTCATATTATTAAATTTGATAAAATACCAATCTACTATAAAATATTAAAAATTATATCTATGAATTTTCAGTTTATCAACATGTTATTAGATACTAATTTGTCTTAAATTATTTTCCTTTTATATGTATTTATTTATACCTAGTAAACATTATTATAAATTTAAGACATCAAAGTCTAAGTAAACACATCAAGTTTAAAATTACCAAATTACAAAAAGTATACATTTAAACAATTGAGAGATTTTAAGAGAATTATTTTATCAAACCACACATAGTTTCTATATTTGTGTAAACAACTTTGGTAACTATTCATAATATTAATAGACTATATTTTTTTATTTAATTGTTATAAGCGTCGAAATAGAAATTATCAAAAGTTAGATTTAAAATGGAAGAAATGTTTATGGCAGAATTAGCATATAACATCCGGCGTTATGAAGATTGTTTGGAATATTTGACACCTCTAATGAAAAATTGTTGTGACTTGGATATGAAAACAATAAAAATGTGGTCTAAATGTCACCAAAGGATTATCAACCAAAAACGTTCTGCTTGGGTTATGGTTCTGAAATTAGAAAATAATCTAAATGTAAATAATGTCAACAGATCAGTTTTTAATGAACACAAACTTAACATTTCATCTGATATCGAACGTACTTGTAATGAAATCATTCGATTTCTCGGCATCTGTGTAATGGGCAATGTTTCAAACGTTCGTCATAAAATTTTAATTTACCAGATTTGTGGCGATTGTCATAGGTATAAGGCAGAAGTGAGTGTTGGCGAAACCATGTTGGCTAATTACAATGAAGCTCTTAACCAGTATAAATTTGGATGGGAACTTTGTTCACAAAACACTGTTAGTGTGTCTATTTTACTGTATTTTGCCGTTAAATACGCGATTTGTTTGAACTCGATACACGGATCTGAAAGGGCAATACTACTATTTGAAGAAGCATTAGACATGGCTCATCAAAGATATGATGGTGAAAATGTGCATGTGAATATCATCATTGATCATATAATTAAATATAAACAAAGTGTATCAGTAAAACACGATAACAAATTTATAATAGTTGACTCGTAGATATTCATGTAATAAGAGCAGAGATGAAATAATGTATGAATAAAAATCAAATTATATGTTTATATTATATTCATTGTTATGGTATTATTATCAAATAATAAAAAATAACTTTAAGCAATGAAGATTATTGCAAAAAAAAATAAATTGTGTTTTGGTTTAAAACTATTAAGTTGGTTAGATATGAAAATTACTTTTGTGTTTAATAAGGTAAAAAAATATAAAAAAAAAATTTTTTCAGCTTTTTTTACTTAGAATTTACTAATTTAAAATCATAAAAATAATTAATTTTAAAATTATCTTTATTTTTACTCCATATTTCTAATTAATATAAGCATATTTTTTCATTAATTCTTGTCCGAAATTTCTATAAGGGCAACACCACCCATACAATTTGAATTACTACACAGATATTAATGATATATATACTTAAACGATGTACAGGAATAGATTTTCTATATAAATAGTTTAATAGTTTTTCACAAATTGACATGTATTTGTTTAAATATATATATATTTATTTTGTTTTTATTCAATTATAGAGGAGGACGGTTTAACAGGGTCTTTATTCGCACTTCCTTTATCTGTGCATGGGTCTGCATCTGCTCAAATGCAAATGATCAATACTAATAAAATTGGGAAACAGGTAAGTGTAACAGGAATTACACATTCCTGTTGTTATACAACATTGGTTTCTACTTTTTTATTTATTTTTTTATATATATATATATATAGGAAAAAAATGTTTGTGTTATCAAGCAAGCGAGTTTAGATTTCGAACACGTTAGCTATAAAGTATCTGAGATTATTTGCAATTTAGAAGGTCACAAATTTTGGTGCTACAATGATTACGATTCTGCCATCATAGATGTAAGTTTTCTATTTTACAGTGTAATACAACATGTATGTATATTATGTTTTAACTTTGATGATTGGTTGTGTTTCAATAGATCTGTCCTATAAATGGTGACATTTTAATTGTACTAAGCATAAGACTGAACACAGAAGAGGAAAAGAGACCCATCCCTCTGTGCCAATCAGAGAGTAGCAGGTATTTTCCTACACATTTATGAAATGTGTATTAAATTTATTCATTTTTATTTTGCCATTTAGGGGTTTCGAGACCAAGTGTGTGATTTTGTGGAACCCCAAGACTGATATTTGTTACCTGGAAGCTTACTGGAAATTAGAAGTTGTCACAGAAGATCCGAATCGTACGAGCTGGAATCCTGCACGTTTCGAGGCTAATCTATTACGTCAAGCGTCATTGGGTTTCTTTAATGTACCCACAGGCCGACAAGTGCGGTGTTTATCACACGAGGTGTGGGCTAGACGACATGTTGGAAACATAAGTGAGCATGCCCACCATGCGTTACGTAATACGCTTTGAATTATAATCAATAATTGTTATATTCGTTGTTGTTCAGATCCATCATTGCTGGAAATCCGAGATGATGAAAATATGATCACTATTTTAAGAGATCAAACCGCTGTCACGACGGTAGACGAGAACAATATAATGGTGTTTCTGCGTCATAGATTGGCGACATAGCTGTTAGAATAAAATAGAATGAAATAGCAGGCGTTTGTCTTCAGGTTTATTATTAAGTTATATGTCTTGAATTTTATTATGTGAATACAAAAGTATGTGTGTGATAGTTATTAATTATTTTTCAATAATGAACATTAAAATTAACTTAAGAGTATAAGTTTTCAAACCTCATCAAATTATGTTTATCTGTTCTAATTTGCTTAAAAAGAATTGTTAGGCAGTAAAATTCCATTTTGTTTTTGAAATATGTTGTTATTTTAAGGAACCAAAACACGGTCGTATGGTACTGACAATTGAGGAATGCAGAGAAAAAAAATTAATCACAAATTTACTTTACAGAATTGTGGTTTAACACATTCGCTGCGTCTGTCGGCTATAGCCGACGGACCGGGTTTTTCACAGTGCGTCTGTCGGATATAGCCGACGCGTAGATATGTGAATGGTGCGTCTGTCGGATATAGCCGACATCAGGTCTGTTGAATTACATGTGCTATAAAATAGTGACGCACTACAGTAATGTTTTTATTGGTGGCACGCTCCTAGCGAAACATTGGTATATTTTGTGGCGCATCGAACGTGTAGCAACTAATTATTTGACGCAGTGAACGTGTTAATTCAAAAGAATACGATATTCTATAGTGTTTCTCATAATTCGTATTGTACGAATTATGTTATAAAGTTAACGTCATTGATTAAATATATTTTATTACTTATATTTAATTAATGTTAGTATTGGAAATATTTATTTCCAAATCATCGTTATTTACCTTCCGAATATGTATAATTGAAACTCTGTTTATTATTATTTTTTTTTAAATTCTGTAATAATTTCATTGTGTGTACTTGCTTAGAATTTGAAAATAAAAACGTTTCTGGTTTCAGTTCTTAAAAGAAATTCTCCTTTGTGGAAATATTTGTATTGTGTTGTAAAAAGGATTACAAAAATATTGAAATTTAAAATTACATAACATTTTTATTTCATTTATTCTTACCGTACATTAAAAATATTATAGAATTATAGAGGATAGGTAGGTGAATTCAGAAATATTGCTGAAAAGAATTAATCAAAATTTAGCCTCGTATTATTTATATTACACGTGTAGGAAGTAAGGAGGTTAACTGAATATATGATGTGCATATAATTAATATGTAGCATGAAAATATCAGTGTTTATAATCGAATAAGATTCCTTTTTTTTTACAAAGTTTTTTTTTTATTTTCATTTAAAAAGTTCACAAATTACTTGAAAATATAAAAATACTGAAGCAGTTTTTCTGTTTACACAGAGAATGTGTTTTAGAGTTTTGTGACACGTTAACTAAGCGTTTAAATTTTACTATATTAAAAATTAAATATATGTTTAAAAAAAATGATTAATAAAAATGAATTATTTATGTGTGTATTTGTATGTGTGTGTGTGCGTTTGTTTACATACTATTGTATTGTACGAATTTTTTAGATGAGTCGATGTTCGTATTTGTGTATAATTTACATTTAAACATATAAGTTTACTTAACTGTGGTAACAAAAACAAAATTTAATTTAATTATATATGTTATATGTACTTTTAAGAAATGATTTTTACATTTTATTATTATTACTTATTTACTATATGTAAATTTTAAGCATCACATTCATTTTATTAACAATTTACATTCTGATTATTTCGATATTTATTTATTTTTTCGGAAACATACTTCCATGAGTGTACTTTTTATTTTTTATTTTTATTCATCCTATTGACAAGAAAATGTAATTATATACGCTCGCGAACAAAATAGTGTTATGTCTTCACTTTACTTTTGACTCGTTACCGTGTACTCGTTCATATTTAAAAAACAAAAAAGGAAGCATTGTATGCTTGTAACGGATGATGATGTAAAAAACGTTTAGAATTTATGTTACGCATATTTACAAAATATTCCTGTCGGACCGTGCTTACACGTCTACTACAATATGTATTATTATACAAATGTTGATTTATAATATTACAAGGTGCTATGAATGAATGTTCATTTTTTCCGATTAGGATTTATTATTATCCATCACACTATACACTATTGTAATAACACGTGTACATAAATAACGTAATGTTTATTTTATTATTTATTATTTTTTTTTTTTTTTTAATCGCATATTATTTTGTCCGACCATGAATTATTGTTCAATTACTGTAAGTTCCTTTTTGTGGATTGTTTATTTTTTATAATATAATAGTCCGAAAATTGTTTATATATTATATATATCTTTTGTGTCAATAATAACTGAAAAAAAGGTAAATTATAAACGTTATTGTGGAATATAATATTATACATTTGAATATATAAATATATATGCCTATAATATAGTTTATTGTTTATTTGATGGTAAAAAAAAAATACAATAATATAAAAGAAAAAATAATCTTAACAAATAAATTAATACAAATATCTTGTTTGTCTTACGAGCTACGATGTATATATAAGTAAAACGTTCGAATAATGACGCTTATAAAATAATATTGTAAATAATAATAAAAAAATTAAAAAAAAATCGTCTAAACTGTACACATTTGGTTTATGAGCCAATATTTAATAATAATAATATAGTCTCTTAATTATTATTAATATAAATATATACGCCTAATGTTTTTTTTCAACATATTAGGATATTTTGTTAAAAAATAATAACAATTTTATATATATATGTATTTACACTGTACCTACTAAAGTCATCGCGTACATAATACAGTAATATTGTTTGTGTATATATATATATATAATATTATTATGACACTAAAATCTCTATTATTAAAAACGTTATATATTATACAAATAATATTATAAGTTTGTGGCTGGTGGTTCGTTTGTGTTGGAAGAAAATTCGGGTTGTTGTGTTTCGACGACCAACCGGCAGAAGTTCAATTCTTGTGAAATGTGAAAAATCGTATTTTGATTTTTTGACACCGTCAACACAATTTTTCGATTGCATTATCTTTTATTTGCCCGACTCGTGCGAACCGAACGCGCATGTTGTATTTTTTAAAATTATTTATATTTACTTTAAATTATTTATTTTATTATTATTTTTTTTTATATACTTTTGAGCAACTAATTATATAATATAATATTATTAATCGTTATCGTTCATATATTATAGTCTCGTGTTCACTGGCATTCGCTTTCGGTATCGCTTTTATCTGTGAAAAAAAAATGAGATTTTTATAAAACATTTATATAATATGCTCTAATCAGATTTTATTACGTTGAGTATTTTAGTACATAGAATACGTTCTGATGTGTAGAAAAATAAAAATCGTTTCATTTCTACGAAGTAATGCAAATATTTTTAAATTGTGTGTATTCGCTTCAATTTTTTTTTCTCTTAGTAAATAAAACCGTACACATTTATATGCGAGCATTTCGTGTAACAACGTTTCGATTTTTTTTTTTTTTTTTTGTAATTTTTGTGATACATTGAAAAACCGAAGGCGGTGTACATTGCTTTTACTAAAAAAATTATAAAAAAAGAAGAAAAAAATCGTAAATCGTTTCACGCAGTCAAACGTACAAATTGTAATACCCTTAAAAGGGTAGAATTTCACGCTCGTTTTCGTAGTGCCTTCAGTTTTATTTTTTTTTAACGTATACTCGCGGCGTAAAAAAAAAAGGATTTTCGAAATGATTTTTAAAATTCTCCATCTAAATTATATTTGTTTTTTTTTTTTTAAACCATCTTGAACGATATATACATATATATTTTTTTATTTAAGCCGAAAAAGATTTTAAAAAAAAATCATATCGTTGCGCAGTGCACAAATAATCTCACCTTTCTTGCCGTTGTAAGCGTGCCTCTTGAGTCTGTCGTATAAGTCTTCTTTGTTTCCGTATATGCTGGCGTTCGACCTGGCCAAACTGTTCATTTTCCCGTTATGCAGACCCTCTGAAATCGTCGTCAAGGTATTGGTTACACGTTAATTTTTAAATCAATAATCAATACGAGTACAATTTTAATTTTGTTGTTATTATTATTATTCTTTATGTATATACATTTTATATGTACACAATTTAGTCTCTATAAAATAGTATGACGTGAATTTAAAAAAAAAAATTCTTCGTATACATAAACAAATCGTATTTACGAGACTGGCTCTTCAAGTCCAGGTCCTCTCGCAAGAGCATCGCGTTCCGTGTTATTATATAACGGTACACCACACTGTGCCGAGCGTGTTAAGCTGGATTGTCCACACGTGTAAGTTCAAAACATTCATTGTGAGTGATTCGTATGAAAACTGAACAAGTTATGAACGTGTGCGAACACTTATTTCGTCCGGGCCGAATTGTCGATATCGATCTTTAGCAGACACGAGTAAAAACTATTTCTACTTTTGATCATTCATAATGATCATCAGTATTGCGTCATGAGAGGGTATTTGTGCGCTGTACGATAATTGTGAGAAGGTTTCTCGTTGAACCGTGTGAACGAACGATGTGTTTTGTGAAAAGTATTATCAGTCGTACAACGAACGTTTTATGAACAGCGCTGTTACAGTGAGTTAATATTCGATGAGAATCTCGTTTAGTTACGTATCAAAAGGACGAACGGACATGGATAGAATACATAAAACACGGGCACTCACCTTTCATGTAAGTCTCGTTGTAGAAGTTCGGCATCTCCCAGCCGTCCTCCTCGTCGTCGTAGTAATGCGCGTACGTGGAATGGTGCGACGGCGCTATGGACTCGGCGTACGGCGCCGCGCCGTAGTAGAAGTTCACTTGCGATCCTGTCTGATCGTTGGTCTGGGCCATCAGCTTCTTGGGCTCCTTGACGCGCTCCGACCGGGCGCATATCATCCACACGAACAGCGCGATGACGATCAGGAATATGACGGTGGCCGCTATGCCGCCGGCGATGTACGCGAAGTCTGACTTGTCCTCGCAGCGCGGACCGATGAACGACCCGACGCATCTGCACGACGGCTGTCCCCGCAGGTCCTTCACGCACGTGCCCTTGTTCTCGCAATGGTTGTCGCACACGTCTTTGCACGTCTTGCCCGTGCCGTTGAACCCTGGCCGGCACTCGCACTTGAAGTCCGACGTCTCCGGTACGAGCAGACAGTCCGCGTTTATGTCGCAGTGTTTGCCCGCCGCGTTCGTCTCGCACGGGTTCCAGCACTCCGACTTGCTCGTCTGTGCCAACAATCCGCAAACGCGTTATTATTATTATTATTATTACTACTACTGCTTCGTATAGGCGTGCGCTACTAAACCCCCCCCTCCCAAAAAATTGTCTAATTCCAATCCTAGTGTGTAGTTCAGAATTTTACGATTATCTAAAATCCGCAGCTTCCCGAACGCCGTACTTCAGCACGGTTAACGATTGTCCCTGCACCGCTGCTTCAACGCGCTGAAAAATTTAGGCTCGTGATTTTTCGTCAAAAACCGCAGTTCTCCGATCGCGGTTAACTCGTACGTTCGTGTAGGCATTTGCTGATGATGTACCTATACGTATCGCGGATTAGAGGAAAAAGTGATCGATTCTAGAAACTGTATGAATTTCGAGTTGGACCTAGTGTGCGCGGTAGTTGTGTAATAACGATGAAGTATTGGAAAAATCGCGAGAGAAAAAAAAACAAGATTTCTATGGCAAAGTGAAGAAAATAGGACCTCGTGTATACACTAGCTCACACGCGCGTGATGGATTTCTGAGGTTAATCGCGGGAGGAAAACCGATAAATCCTAAACTGAATCGTAAACTGGAGGAATTAATAGCTATTAAGGGAAATCATACTGCATACCGATCAACGAATTTAAGACCGGTCGGATCTACGACAACGGTCGTAATTCTGATTACGAAGCTGCGTGTCTTTGAACGAAAAACACGATTCTTCCAAATGTCGTCAAGTTAAAAAAAAAAAAACACCGAAAAACGTGTTTTCCACTGAATATACTCTAATTATACACCCTCGATAGGAACATTGAAAAATCATTCTAATCGGAACAAATTCGGACGTGAAATTTCGTTCGTATGTGGGTGGTTATAAAATAAAATCGCGTCGTGTTCTACTTACGGCCGCCACGGTCTTGGTGCTCATGTTCGGCGGGCACGGTAAACAGTTGGTCTGTTGCGTGGCCGGTTGGTATGTGCCCTTCTTGCAGGATATGCAACTGTTCTGGGTCGCGTTCAAGTACGTGCCTGCGAAAATCGTCGGGGAAAACGCGTGGCGATTATTTTTCGCAACGAATAAACGGTGGTGATCAGGTAAATTATTATTCGCACTCACCCGGAACGCAGATCGGCAACGAGCATTCTTCGATGCTGGAAGCGCCGGACTGTTTGGTGGTCCTGCCGGCGGGACACTGTTGACAGGCCGGTTCCACGCCTTGGGTCCTGTAAGTCCCTCTAGGGCACGGTTCGCATTCTCCGTCGACGCCCAAGTGCATGCCGTCCGCACACTCGTCCCTGCATTCCTGTAAAAACGACGTGGACGATTAAAAACAATCGACCGCCGGTGGAATTGCGTTTGGGATTATGAGGAGATGTGGTGTCTGTCCGGGGATAAGTCGTGTCCAAATCGGCCGCGTTAACGCTACTCGTTTGCGTGTCATTCCACAACAGTCGCGGGTGTACCGCTGCGCGTACTGTTTTTTGTTTGTCAATCGTGGACGGAGAAGGTCTAATTTTACTAATATTCTCAAACGGTACGCCGAGGGATTTCGGAAATATTTGAAAAATGTAATAAACAGCTCTTGGAGGCGAAACGACGCGCTTTAACGACGGGATATTTTTCAAAACTCCCGTACCTCTTGGGACACCGCTTCCGTTGTCCTGGTGGTCTTGCCCAGACCGCACAGCAGACATTTGAAACTGCCCTCCGACGGCTGGTAGAAACCGTGTCCGCAGCTTCTGCACAAACCCGCCTCGTCGTCGTAATACTTGCCCGCCGGACACCTCTCCTTGCAATGAGACGCCGACCGGGCGCCCGTGGACACGGTCACGCCTTGACGGCCCGCGATCGCCGGACACACCGAACACTGCAATTGACCGGATTCGCTTTGGTACGAGCCCACGGCGCAGGGCACGCATTTTTTCGTTTCTTTCTCGAAATAACTTCCCACGGAACACGGCACTGTATAACAACATACGGACGGCAACGATCTCCCGGTCAGTGACGTAAATAGCGAAAATAAAACAAAAAATCATTATTAGTCTTACCGCAATCCGGTGCCATGACCACTTCGCCGACCGGACACGCGTAATCGGATTCCAAGTTCAAAGAAGCCGGATCCGGAACCGTGTTGGGCAGTATGTCGTGCACGTCGAATTGATCTTCTTCCAATATGAGTTTCTCCAATAAACGTTGAATGTTTGCTCTCTGGTTCGAGTTACCGTTCACCACGGGATCGCTTTAAACAAAAAAAAAAAACAATATATTTCAGTAACGCGCGTGTATACTACCATGTATACAGCCCCCTCCTCCCTCGTATTACGCCACAATACTCACTTGATGGCCGGGAACGATATATGTACGGAGTACGTGTCACTGGCTTGTCTCTTCTCTCTAAAAACATATTTAAAAAAAAAAAAAATGGTTTTACAACGCGAAAAAAGAGAAAAGAAATATTATGTGCACTTTAGTGATAAGAACACATCAGTCGCGTTACGTACCTCACGACTAGAGCGGCGGATTCGTCTTCGTGGTCGTCCACGTTCCTCGTCGGTCTGGAAGCTCCGCGGTGATCGCATTTCACGTCGATGTTCAAATCCTTGCACTCGCGAGTCCCCTTAATGGAGTACGAGCACAGATTCCATTCTCTGTTCAACGTGTTGATCGCGTTCCGGACCTTTTGTCTTAGCACTCCTTGTCCCGCCTCGTTACACAACACCGACGTAGGGAACTTCATGTCGACCTTGAACACGCGCTGAGCCGGTCTGGACGCGGAACATGCCGGATAGACGGTCGGGTAAGCTGGGTCCTTGGTCGGTCTCCAAAAACCTTCGGCTCCGCACGTGTAGAATTTCGGTACTTCTTGCGAGAATCTCAATCCCGGGTTGCAACTGATCTCGCACACTTTGAACTGACCGCCGGAACCCCAGTCTTTGCACTGTTGCTTTCCTCCGATCGGATCTGCCAGCGTCGGACAGAACTCGGCTGAATAATAAAGACACAGAAATTAATCGATTGTTTGTTATCGTACACTTGCTCTCCCCAATGGTTTTGCCCATCGTGTTTCACCCGATCACTTACACAAAACGTACACCCTGAACGTGCACACGCCGGTGTTGCCGACTTCGTCGAACGCCACGTACGCTATACGGTAAATTCCCCACAACAGCGTTTGGCCGGACCGTTGATTGTTCATCTCCTTCACTCTCACCACGCCCACGTTGTCGGTGAACCTCGGTTCGTCCCAGTTCACGACCGCCGATCCGTTTTTGGCGATGACCCACAGATCGCCGGGACAGTACTCGACTTGCGGCGGTTTCTTGTCCACTTGAAGTTGATCGCAATTCGGCCCGGTGTAACCGGCCGGACACGAATGTTGACTGCACTTAGACGGGACGATTCTCTCGACGCCCCCTTGTATGTCGTCAAATCCTGCCCACGTGAGCACCAATCCTTGATAGAGCACCGGCTCGGTCCTACAGTCTCGCACTTGTTTCTGTATTTCGTTGGTGACGTCGAGCGCGCGTCCCCAGATCTGTACTTTGTTCAATTGGCCGTTGAAACCGGCTTCGGAAAACGTTTTTCTGTCCGTTCTCGGCTTTCCCAACACGACCCAACCGCTAAAACGACAAAAATAAAATGCGGTGCCCGTGTCGATAAAACTGTGAGTCTACTCGCCGAGTAATACTTCGTATTTCGCATTCGTATAGGTACTCACAATTCCGGTAATTTCCTTCCCGTTCCGTATCCCTCCATTTTACTGGCGATCAATCCCTCGGTGATCAGAGTCAACGTGCCTTGGCTCCACACGATGGCTATGTGATGCCATTGGCCGTCGTTAATAGTAGTGTATTCGTGGAATGACAAGAACACGTCTTGAAGTTCCGGGAATATCGACACGGCCACGCCGCTAGAATAAGCTTGAACGATTACTCGTTGACCCTGTACTACGTGAGGAGACCTGAAGAGAAAAAAAAATTGTCTTGAATTAGAAAATAATCGATCAAAATCGCATTTTTTGCCTACGCGCATGCACATCTAAATATTCCTAAGTACATACGAATCGAATACTAACGTGACACTGTAAAGCGTGAAGAATATTCCCGACTCGTCTTTTTGCGCGTATTGAACCCACATGGCAATCGTGAAACTATCTCTGTTACCGGAGAATTGGAACGGTACCGTCAGAGCTACACTGCTCAACGTTTCTTCCGGGAAACTGAAATCGTAATCGACTTGGATGGCTGAAACGTGAAAATCAAAATCTTAAAAAACCGTGGTACGACGTGTGTGTATATGTGTGTTGACGTTCACCGAACCGAACGGTGGTGGCGGTTGGGGAGGGAAGGAGGATAATTTACTTTTTCTGCAATCGTCTCCGGTCAAATTGAACGGACACTGGCAATAGAACTTATTGGTGAGGTCGATACAAGTAGCTGTGGGCGGACACGAGTTTTCTTTGCAGTCCACGATATCTTCGTCACAGTCCTCGCCGGTGAATCCGGGCGGACAGACACACTTGTATCCGGGTCCGTTGTCCATGCACGTCGCTCCGTTCTTGCACTTGTTCGCTTGACAGGCGTCGAACTCGTACTGACAACCGATTCCGTCGTAATCACTGGGACACGTGCAATTCAATCCGGATCCAAAGTCTTGACACTTACCGCCGTGCATGCACGGATTACCGATACAACGTTCCGGTGCAGTCTCGCATTGTTTTCCGTCAGTTCCGGAAGGACATCTGTGTAAACGAATATTGAGTGTACGGTGAAAAAAAAATGTGACGTGTTTTATTTATTTTATCTTACTACGACGACTTGGTCTAGTACGGATCACATATTATTTTGATGAAATCGAATTGTATATTTTTGAACGCGACAAAACATAATGACTGATTGTCGATGAGCAATACGCACATTGCCGTGAATCGTTCCAAGTAGATAGCGAAATGAGGAGAATGCTCTCTCTCTCTTCGATAGAAACGAGTATGTGTATATAGAGAGGAGGAATTTCGAAATGAACGACATAAAGTAGCAAAAGCGTTGTCAAGCGACCTCGTTTTGGGTATTATCAACGTAAATATCTCAGATTTATGTGCGCGTTTATAACAAACCCAAATACGTTTTTGAAGACTCGAACGGGCCAAGTTGAATGGTAGAACGCGACAAAAGTGCTTGTCACATTTATCAGTTAAATTTTCAAGAGAGAGAGAGAGAGAGTTTTCTATGAAAGTTTTTAAGGTCATCCGTATCAGCGAACCCGATGGACTCAACGATGTCGCATTGCGTATGTTGCACTACGCAATACGCTCAATCAGGAGCGTATTTAAATTTTTGGGAAGGAGGGGGGAATTGGGAGCCTCACAAATACGCCCCTGCCCTGACTCGGATGGAACACGTCTTGTTTTCGGTTAATTAAGGCGCACACTTACACGCAGAAATAGTCTTGGAATAAATTGATACACGTCGCGTCGTTGTGACACGGTTTGTTCTGGCACGAGCTAACGTCGATCTCGCAACGTTTCCCCGTCCATCCGGCCGGGCACTGGCACGAGAACGTATTGACGCCGTCCAGGCACCTGCCGTTGTTCATGCACGGCGATGACGCGCAATCGTCCACGTTCTTTTCGCACGCGCGTCCCGCGTATCCGGCATGGCACGCGCACTTGTAATCGTTGTCCAAGTCGAGACACGTCTCGGTGCCTTCGGGACTGCACGGATCGCTGAGGCACTCGTCGATTCCGGCCTCGCACTGAAGCCCCAGATAACCGGGCCTACACCGGCACACGAATCCGTCCAGCATGTCGATGCACGACCCGCCGTTCTGGCACGGGCTGGACGCGCAATCGTCGATCAGGTGCTGACACCTCTTGCCGGTGTAGCCCACGTCGCACGTGCACGAATAACCGTTCACCAGGTCAGTGCACTCGCCGTCGCTGCCGCACGGGTTGCTCGCGCAATCGTCCACGTTTTTTTCGCACGCGGCGCCCGTCCATCCCGGATGGCACACGCACTGGTGGCTGAACAGCCGGTCGACGCACACGCCGTTCTGGCACGGATTCGCCGCGCATATGTCGATTTTCGTCTCGCAACGTTTGCCCGTGAAACCGGCCGGGCACGCACACTTGAAATCGTCCACCAGGTCCGTGCACGCGGCTCCCAACAGGCACGGCCGTTCCGCGCAATCGTCGATGTTCACGTCGCAGTGCTCACCTTCCCAGCCGGGTTTGCACTCGCACTTGTACCTGCCCTGTTTCAACGCCGTGCACGTGGCCGAATTCTTGCACGGATTCAACGTCTCCGAGCAAGGATCGATCTGCAACAATACGGTTACCGTGTATCGGTTACTACTGTTCAATGCGCGAGCTGATGTGATCTTAATAAAATAAAAAAAAAAAAAAAAAACACCGGGACCGACGGACGTGACGTTTGGAGCAAAAGAAAAATAACAAACCAACCGGAAATCGATTGTATTTTTGTAAAAACAATTAAAAAATATAGCGCGACCGATTGACTGTTGAAATGATTCAGACGACGACGAGCCCGCGTAAAACGTTTATATTTATCCGAAATCGATTTGTGATGAAGTCATTTCGGGCCTCCATAACTCCCGCCGATCCGGTTCGCCCATAACTCTTAGGCAAACAATGAAACGGTGTCAAAAGTTCCGTGAACAAATCCGATCGGATAGACGCGATTAACGAATAAGGAGAATTTCTAGTGATGAGTACGGATCGTGTGAAAACATTTATAACTGAAAATTTATGCGCACTACGATCTGTTCGAAAATGGTTGTCGTAAAATTATTATTGTTGTTGACTAACGATCCAAAAATTACGTCTTGCAAATTCGTAAATTTCTGGCTGCAAACGAATTTCAGTTTTTCCTCGACCTCCTCCTCTACTCGTCTCGGAACTCGTAACGCGTTTTTTAAATGTAAACCGATCTCGAAACACAACGGTTTGATGACGTTGCGACCTAATGAAGACGAATCAACTCAATACATTAGAGTTGAAGATATACGTATAGCATCGTTTCAAAAAATGGCAAGAACGATGTGACGGAACTTTGTCACGTAGTGAACACGTTCAGCGGCGAATTAGTTTGTTGTTTTTTTACGATAAAATGAAAATTCCGGTATTTTTTTTTTTTTTTTTTTTTTTTTTTTTATCACCACACACGCACGCGCGCAAATAACGTCGTACGTAAAATCGATAGTTTTTCACTAGTATTAATATGAGCAACCGACTTACCGTCATATCGCAGTTTTTCCCGGTGTATCCGCTGCGGCAAAGGCACGTGAAGTTGTTCAAGCCGGGTTCGTCTTTGCACATGGCTCTCTCGGGACACGTGTCATTCCTACAATCGGTCTTCTCTTCCTGACAGTTGATCCCGCTAAAACCGTTCTTGCACTGGCAACGGTAGCCCTGCGGAAGGTCTACGCACGAACCGTCGTTGTAACACGGTTGTGACGCGCACTCGTCAATGTCGATTTCGCAACGTTTTCCCGAGAAACCGGCCGGGCAGAAACATTGGATACCGTGGCCGAGCGGCACGCAAAGACCGCCGTGTAAACACGAGCTCTCCGTGCACACGATCGATTGACATTCGTCTCGTCCCGCCGCTCCCGCGCCTTTCGTTCTCGTGTTCGTCGGACATTCCGCGCACACGGTTTGTCCGCTGGCCGTCTGATAGAAGTTCGCTGGGCACGGTGAACACGGCGCCAAACCCGTTTCCGAATATTGGCCCGGTGGACATTTAGCTGCGTGAATCAACACATTGAATCGCGCGCGGTCAGTGCGTGTAGGACAAATTCCCCGGTAATCGAAAACGATCGGAGTACTACTACATACCTCTGCAGAAGTCTCGGTTCGGAGCGGATGGCTGATACGTGAACATGTTAGACGGACACGACACGCACTCCTTGAAACCGGACGTAGGCGGTTCGGACGTGTAACTGTTCCTAGGGCATTCGAGACAGGGCACGAGACCGGTCGGCGAGAATGTTCCGTAACCACACACCGGAATGCAGTCCTTTATGCTCTTGGATCCCAATTCCTTGGTGTAAGTTCCGTTGGGACATCTCATACAAGCGCCTTGTCTGGCCGCGTCTTGATAGTATCCGCGGGCGCACGGCAAACACGACGCCTGTTTGACACCTGCGTATGTCCCAGCCGGACAATGCACTGAAAGTACAAGAGGTGTGCGAACGTGTGTTTGTAAGTCCTGGGCACACGGGTAAATTATTATTATCACTCACGGCATCGAGGCACTTGGTTGGTGTCCATGTTGAGCACTTCGCCGATGTTACAAGCGAATCCTTTGGATACGGACGACCTGAGAGCCTTCAACGGTGGACATTGGTTGGCCACTGCCGATATGTTCAATAACGGTTCGATGGCTGCGCTAGCGTACGAAACGCTAAGGTCGAAAACCAAATTCAGAGTGGAACCGCAAAAATCGTATAGCTGAGGCTGTCTGACTTCCGGTAAAACTCCCAATACAAAATCGACCTAAAAACGCGTTGTTGTCAAATAATAATAACAATAATAATAATAATAATAATAATAATAATAATAATAATAATAATAATAATAATAATAATAATAATAATAATAATAATAATAATAATAATAATAATAATAATAATTAATTAATTAATGAAAAATACTCCGATATCTTTTATAAATTATTATTTTTTTTTCCGTACGAGTTTGCAGACGTGTTTTACGCACCTGAACCAAGTTCTCGTCTAACAACTGTGGTCTAGTGTCGATGAATGAAACGTTCATGTTGACTTTAACAGCAGAACATCTATCGGTCAGAATTTCATTGAGCGTGTCGTAGTGTTGTCTTAAAATGTCGGCGTATTGTCTTAGACACAAAGACGGCACCGCACCGTTGGCACGGTAAGTCACAGACGGTATCACGTGATAATCGGCTTGGTGGGTGTCTTCGGAGACGCAGTCTGGCACGACCGAAGACGGTGACCACGAGCTTCGTTGTTCGCAGGTAAACGATTTGGTCGGTTGGCCATCGGTGAATCTAAATCCAGCTTTGCAAGTCGCTATGCACTCTAAACCGTCGTCGTCGGACGGCAGACAGTTCAGCGCTCCGTTCGATGGCGGCTTCAGATCCCAGTCCACACAAGCAGTTGCTTGTACCGAAACCTAAAATATAAACGATTTATAAAAATTAATTAAATCGTTTCGCTTCGTGTACTACTGTACAATGTACAATAATTTATTAAATATGTGCCTTTCGTCGTACCTGGAAGTGACACGTAGCCTTATTTCCGAATTTGTCGGTTGCCGTGACTGTGACGTTTTCGAAATCTCCAATCGGTATAGAAGCCCGGTCCGGATTAAATGTAAGCGTGACTTCGCCGGAAGCGTCCGTCGCGTTAATTCGTCTACGGGTTTCGTTAAAGTTCACTACGTAGTTATCTTGTTTGTTCACCAATTCAATAACGTAACTCTGAGGGCAGCTCAACTGCGGCGGTACCTCGTCTGCAATTCACGAAAATAAACATTGTTTTATAAGTGAGCGCGTATTATTATTGTATGGTTTATCGGTTTTTTTTTTTTTTTTATAACGTTCCGAAACAATTCAGAAAACGTCCAGTGTCGTACCCGTAACTGTGATGTTTATCTCGCAGATGGCTACGTTGCCGTCGAAGTCAAACGCGACGTACTTCACCGCCGTGTCTTGGAACGTGTAGAACGGCAATTTAAAGCTCTGCGGTTTCACCTCGAGTCTAGCGATGCTACCGCTGTTGTCTACCGGCACGGGTTCGGTCATGTTAACCGGTTCTATTCCGTTCGGTCCCCGACGTACCACGATCGGTTGAGTCGGACAGTTTTGGAACACCGGGGGCTCGTTGTCTGTAGAGAATTTATGTACCGGTCATTGTTTTAATCGAATGTACATGAACGTGCGTATACGAAAACTTACCGACACACGGCGAATGACCGTAGTCGAAACCTAATAACGGCTCGACTTTGGGTTCTTCACAACCCATCAGTTCGAATTTCAAACAAGCGTTATCCATGTAGCTGACGATTCCTAGATAAAAAACAAAAAAAATCGCACGCGTATACAATTTTTGAATACGGTAGACAATTTCTTTTTTTTTCTTTTTTGTTCATCAAACGAACGTACCTAAAATGACGAATCGCGCTTGCACGTATTTCGGTAGAGTGATCATGGCCAGTTCGCCAAAGTTTCCGGGATCTCTCATCGTCAAATTGAAATTCGGGAAATATACGACGAAATTCTCTTTTTCCTCTTGTTTGTAAAAGAAGCGTATTTCGGTCGGACGACCCACGATGTCGTTGGTCACTACGCCTTTCACCAGAATCGCCTGTGTAGAGAACATCGGAGGTTTAACATGTTACTATATTACTGTTTATTATTCGAATGCGTTTAATCGCGTATCGCGCGGTACCTTGACCCTGTAAACTTGTCCCAAGTCCACACTGACGTAAGTGAACGCTTCTTGCTTACCGCACCAGCCGGTAACGGAATTCAAACGAATGTTACGTGCTTCGTAATTCGGCCTGAAACGAAACGAGTAAATTTCGTCAATAATTGCGCGTATTGTCAATAATTTTTATTTAACCACAGTCGCAACCGCCAAATCCAAATACCTTTCCGATGTCGCGTTAATAGCCGAGTCGGGGATTCTACCGGAGGTCAAACCCAACGGTTTGATAACCTTGCATTCGGGCTCACGTACGCACGAGATAGGACGCGGATTGATCAGTATGTAACCCGGTTTGTTACAGCCGAACTGTACTTCAGATCCCTGTTCATAACTCGTGGCCATTTGGTAACCGTCCGTAGGTCTCCCTGGATCTTGGCACACCGGACCTTCGCATCTCAAGTCTCCGAAATCCCAAATACCGTTGGCCTGACAACGCACCACGTTGTCGTTCCTATCGGTTTGCCCGGCCAGTTTGAACGTGTCCTGACAACCGAAGAAGAACGACGACTGATATCTCGTGTCTTTAAAATTACCGTATTCCGCGCCGGCCGTGGGCATCGGTACGCCGCAATCCACTCTCGGACACGACGGAGTTATCCCGGATAACCAATAATCGGGGAAACCCTATAAAAAAAAACGTTCGGGTTATGGACGGCAGTACAAGGTGTGCCGCGTTGACGCGAAAACGTCGAAATCAGCGACTAACCGGTTTCGGATCATAGGCGCATTGCCTGAAGCCAGAAGTGGCCGTTCGTCGAAGAGTCCGTCCTGGGTTCTCACATTTCAACGTGACGTTTTCTTTGAACGGCACGAGTACGGCGTCCTTTTCGAATCGACTCACCCTGAGCCCTTCGACTTTGTCGTCGGGAAGAGACACACATTTCGCGACTGTAAAAAAAAAAAAAACAAACGCGAGTTGTTAACAACACGTGCCCGTTATTCGTGGAAATAAAATTAACGCGACGTGGTCTCATCATGTATAACATTGAAACTCACATTGACACTGAGGTACTGTTCCGTTCCACGCTCCGGTGGATGTGCACAGGAGAGACGAAGATCCGGCCATCACGTACCCGAACTTGCACTGGAAGTTGACTAAATCTCCGAAATGATAGGAATCCTTTGTGGAAAGGATCATGCCGTTGTCGGGCGCTTGTAAACTGGGGCACATTACCGGCACGCAAGTCTTGTTTCTTTGGTACACGTCACCGTCTCTTTCTCCGGATTCGAATTCGTTTATGAAAAAGCCAGCGGTACCGTTCTTCACGTACAGCTCGTAGCCAATGTTACACGAACACGCGTAACTTCCCGGACTGTTGATACACTTTTGCTGGCATCCGCCGTTGTTGAGCGCGCACTCGTTGATGTCCACACAGTCCGTTCTGGTACAGCCGACCAATTCGAGTTTCAGACAAGGGGCGACGATGTAATCTTGTATCTTGAGCTTGACGTATTGCGCTTCAATGGGCACCGGGAAATTGAGCACCGACAGGCTGGGTTCCAGAACGCGGAATTCCACGGGCGTGCCGTCCGGATTCGTGTAGTCCCTGAACACGTCCGTTAAGTTATTGGAATATTGAATGCGTATGGCGGAAGAGAATGCCACCTTGTTGGCGCCCCTCATCACGCCTTGCGACCTAAAGCCTCTCACTATCATCGGTGCCTTTAAATCGATTAAAACCCAATTGTCGCCGGGCTCGGTGTTCGTGCCGCACCATCCGCGCACCGTGTTCAACCGTATCATCTGTAAAACGTAGGTTAATGCGCGAAGAATTCGCATTAATCACGCGCGTAAAAATTGTAGAAAACAATTTCAGAAAGATGGAAACGCCGGTAGTGTACCTCTTTGGTGAACGCCAATTCGGATCCGGACACGGTGATGGAATCGTCAGAGATCCCTCCGCTTATCAAACCGAGATCTCCGACCGGCCTGCATTCCATAGTGGGCGCGAACCCGGGCTTACAGCGACAGTGGAAACCGCCCAAACTGTTGATGCATTCGGTCGATGCCAAATCGCATTGGCTAGCCGCGCACTCGTTCACGTCTGTAAACACGGCGCGCCGTCGTGTCGTTTATGACCAAGAAAACGGGCTGGAAACGCGTTTCGGGACATCGTGTATAGGTACACAACGCTTACCTTCACATTTCGGCACGTTCGAAAAGGTTTGGTTAACTCCGCACTTGATTATCGACGGTCCTCCGGTGAGTTTGAATCCGCGATGACACTGTACGCGTGCCTCGTCCCCGTAGAAATACTTACGTGTCTGATCGATAACGAATCCGTTGCTGATCTCTGGCAGTGTCGGACACTCGGCACCTACGATATCCGTATACGATTAGTATTAATGTTTGGAGACAGTTGACGCACCGCTCTGCCGGGTACATTGAAACACTTACGGGAACAGACGGGAACTCCGCTGGACCAAGTACCGTTGCTCATACAGAGGATGACCGGATGTCCCGACCGAACGTATCCCGCGTCGCACTGAAATCGAACGATGGTCCCGTAACTTCGGCCACCGCCGTTCAGCACCGTGACGTTGGCGTGAGGCGTTTCCAAAAGCGGTGGACATTGCGAGGCTGTAAACGTGTTGTTTATTTTTTTTCATATATATTATATTAAAATCACAATTAAATACGCAGCCCCGTGCGCGATACTAATAACGAGCACTTACCCAGACACGTCGGCAATCTCTCCCACCGTCCGTCCGCAAGACACGATACTTTTTCGATTGGTTCGTTGCTCGGGAAAGCGAATCCCGCGTAACACTGATACATGGCTTGGCCGCGGTAAGTCACGTTGGTCGAACCGGTCGAGAATCCGTTGTCGATCTGAGGTACGGGTCCGCAGTACACCTCTGAATAATTACGCAGAGAGCAGGCGATTGAAAATGAGAAAAAAAAGAACGAATAAAGAACGTAAATTCGTATTATAATGATATCCCCGGCTGTCTTACCTTGGCATTTCGGGATGTAAGAAACCGACCAGTTACCACCGATCAAACATTCGGTCGTAATTTTCGATTTTCCGGTTGCGAACTCTTGTCCCACGGGACACGAGAAAGTAACGATTGTCCCGAAAGCCGTGTCTCTGTTCGATTCCAGCGCTCCTTCACCCGGCTTCAGTGTCGGGCAATCTGAAAGAAGTTGAATTTTTTTTTTCGTGTTCGACGTTAATATTTTTTCAAATTAAATTTTTAAATAGTCTTACCCGTCGAAAACGTTGCGTGCCATCCCTTTTGATTGTGTAACGCGTCCGTTATAAACCGCACTAGCATCTCTCCACTGGCCGCCGTGAGCGTTATCTTCGGCGGAGTGCTGCCGGTGAATCCGTTGTTCGGATGGAGTCTTAGTCCGCTGGTGCTCGCTCCGTCGTATACTTGCACGAAATCGGATTGATGCAAAACGAACGAATCGAATTTCAACGATAACGGGCTCAACGTCGGGTTCTTGATTTTGATGAGACACTCCAGATTGCTCGGGTAATTGGACAGGCCGAAAGTAGGCGATGAAATGGTTCCGTTGTTTGCGGTTACGGTGGCTTTACAACCTTGCGAGTACTTGATTTTGAATCCTTTTTTGCTATCGCCCAAACTCGTTTTGAAGTATAAGTACATTTGATTTCCAGTCGACATCAACAGCCTGGGGTTGTTCTCCAACGATCCCGTTAAACGTCCGATCGGTTGACTCTTCGGCGAATCTCCGTTTCGGATCAGCACAAAGTCTCGGTTCTGTTGTAACTCTAAATCTTCGATCTAAACGTTTCGATATCGTACACGATTTAAATTATTGGAATGTCAGAAAATATCGTAATATTTATATATTTGTGTACCTCCAGAGTGATTATCCTCCCGGCTTGAGCAGTAATCGTGTACAAACATTCCAAACCGCCGGGATAGTTGTTCGGGTATCCAGGCGAAGTCAAAGGTTGTGGTTGCGTCGTCGCGCGCAAATTCCCGCCGCATACTTGAGGTTCTGTCTTCCAGGAAGCCCTATAGTAGAGTATACAGTACACGTATTAGAAGATACGCTTTAATAAATTACACGTGTCTGCAACCAGAAAAACCGTGTAGGATTTTTTTTTACTGTTTCTTGTAGATTGATATTCACTAAAACTGGAAAAAATTCCATCACGTCGATTTTTTTTTTTTTATAACTCATATTTTTAGTTTGATTTAAATTAAAGAGTCAATTTAAATAATGGAAGTAGGTATGTATAATAGGTAATGTGGGTTTAGCGGTGTGAGGAGCTGAAGCAATCGTGTTCTAACACGCGTTTGTTTCGTTTGTAGCGAACGGTGTTTAGTTCGATATAAGAAAATTTATTTTCTTTTTTATTCATAATTTTTTTGATCATTGTAAATTCCTGTTATTTTAAAGAAAACAGTACGTGATGGCGAAAAGGGGGAGAGAATTTTCGGATTCGGCATTCTAGAAAGCACGAAGTTTACCAATAATAATATGCCAACGCAGCTGGAAAAAAAAGAAGACGATTTTTGCAGACCTGCGTGTAATCCGCGTTCGCGAAAAACACGCACGAGTGAATTCGCGCGTCGAGGTGAATGTGCAGTCGACGACGTTTACCTGAATCCTTTGCGTTCTACCGAAGCGTCCGAGCTGAACTTAATTATCATGAAGTTTGATGCCGACACGAACATTTTACTGCTCAAATCCATTTTTCCGGAAAGCGTGGCTAGATTGACCGCCTTGTCTTCGGTACGACCGCCGACGAGTATCTGAACGGTGTCGAACGACTTCTCCGTCTCGAATTCTTGAAACTGCAAGACGCGACGCGATAATTAACGACATTACAGAAAACGGGGGATTCATCGCGCGCTATAATATAATATTCGTCACCTGCAACAATATGTTGTGGCCCTGGGGACCTTCCAACGTCCATTTGCAGTTGGACAGCGCTTCGTATTTGTGCGGATAGTTTGGCGATTCGACAACGTCGCCGCTGTTGGCCATGTAATAGTGGCAATTCGAAGAGCAGTCCAGTTCGTCCGACCAGTCGCCGCAGTCGTTCTGCTTGTCGCATCTGAACGCCGAATTGACGCAACGGCCGTTCGAGCAGTGGAACGAGCCTGGAAAGTAAACAAAAAAAAAAAATCGCGCAATAGCGAAATTCGTTAATAACGCTACAACAAACGCAAACGCGCGTGTGTGTGCGAGGCAAATCGTTTTAAATACCCGTCGGACAAGCGTCGGATCGGCACATGAACGGCAATAGGGATTCGCACGTTTGCAACTCCCACGATTGTTGTTCGTCGGTCACGGTCGCGTCCACGCATTCTCCGGACGTCGGATCGGGCTGAGACAACGACCAAAATCCTGAAACATTGATGGCGTGAGGAATCAATGTTTAGACGTCGTATTGGATTTACCGTCGGCGAAACCTTACCGGAATACTGCGACACCAGAACTCCGCCGGCGTATTCCAGAGTGTTAGTCCGGAGATCGTCCAGAGACGCCAATCCCAGCCAATATTTCTGATTGTTCCTGTCGGCCGGTCCCAGGCTCCGTCTGGCCAACGACGCGGTGTAGTTGTTTTTCATGTACGTGTCGAACAACACTAAATCGCTGCCGTACCTGCGTAACGATTGCGACGATAATGGCGGTAATGAAATTACTGGGGCGGGGGAAAACGAAATATGTTGAAAATTACGTTTATCGTTCGATTATACCTGTTGCATAATTGAGCCGCGTTTTCCCACGAATGTTTTATGCTGAAGAATTTGTAGCAATGGAGTCCTTTGAGTTCCCATCCTGTAACAAGACAACAGCGACACGCAATTATTATTATTATTATTATTATTATTATAATAATAATAATATAGCGCATTTCAAAGCGTTCCAAAAAAAAAATAAAAAATATAACAAAACTCCGTAATTCCCGTTTAAACGGCCCGGGGAGGGGGAGACAATACATGTATTTTCGTTATTCGAGGAGAACAGTGTGGACAGTATTATTTCCCTGCCTCGTGTTAACGGTGGACCGACGGCGTTAACACGTTTTTTTACAAAAAAAAAAAAAAACGCTTTTCTTGCTCGTTTTTCAACGATATATATATATATATAAACATTTTCGCCTTTTCGAAACTCGACACTGCTCTTCCATCCGTCTCATTTACATTGGACGATCCTTGCCGGCCGAATTACAAATACGTTTCAAATTATCAAAGGCGCGCGAATTGTTTTCCACATCACACGACGACGGGGGAACGATATACTCGTGGAAAAAAAAGAAAAAATATATACGAGTGTATACGATTATTGTGTCGTTGACACACATAAATAAAATAATTTCAAGGCGAAAGACGCCGCGCGTCCAGTAAGTTCTCCACAAAACCGGAATATGGGCATCCGCCACAGCTCCGTAACGGGTCCGCGCGCCGTGTGTGTATTCCTTTCCGTTTTTATTTATCGATTTTTTTCTCTCTCTCTCTCTTTTCTCCAGACTCTTTTCTTTTTTTTTCTATTCAATTTTTTTTTTTCTACCGTCGTTCGTTTTCGTTCGCGGTGAAACTTTATGAACGCGCGCGCGCACACACGTACCCAGTCGTCGTATACGTTTCTCCGGCACGTGGAAGAAATTGAAACCAATAATATTTAAACAGTCGTCTAACGCATGGGTTCTCAACCTTTTGAGGTGCACGCCCCCTTTCAAACTATTTTATGAGTTCACGCCTCCCCCCCCCCTCACTACTATAAGATTGACGTATGCATAATATTTATAAACTATACATTAATGTTGGTTATTGGATTAATATGAATACAACTTCAATGACGTTTTTTTAATATTAAATGAATTTATTTGCACAAAAAAATAAATATTATTATAATTTAACATTAATATTAACTATTATTAAATATACAATTAATGAGAGGGTTGGCCCTGTTTATTTTTAATCAATTTTTTTTATGTTTGGCGACATCTGTGATAATGCGCATCTCAAATCACTCTCCACGTCCAATCGTGCTCGACATTTCGATTTTATACAAGCAAGCGCCGAAAAGCCAGACTCGCAGAGGTAGGTGGAAGAAAACTGAACCAATAGCTTCGCAGCTTCATTGGCAACTTCCGGATATATAGAGAGATAACACAGCCAAAAATCTTCAACAGTCTTATTTTTATAGTCTTCTTTTGCTTGTGAATATATTGCATAAATATATGATTTGTATAATCTTATAAAATCGAAATAATCGCTCGGTGTATATCTATTGATCGACCCCGGCGGCGATCAACACACCGGCAATGCACGGCTAGAAAACGGCAACGTTTTCCTTTTTCGTGTTTTTTTTCAACATTTTCACGCCCCCCCCTGAAATTTTGTCACGCCTCCCTAGGGGGGCGCGCCCCCCAGGTTGAGAACCCGCGGTCTAACGTAACCAGCGCGTTGGATGCTGGGATTTTTTTTCTTTTTTTAGGTCAGATTGTCTCGCGTTGACGTTCCGATCGAATCGGATTCTCGGGGGGTGGGGGGGAGGGAGGGCATTTTCTTTCTCGTTCCTCCTGTATTTTCTCAAATAATAAGATTGATAATTCTCAATTCGTACTCGTAGCGAACACGATTTTTTCGTTTTTTTTTTTTTAACGACAGTAAAAATTCCATTCGTCGTATTCGTCTGTACATCGTACTCGTATGTAGCAAATATTATTTCGTTATCGACGCGTTTTTCGAACGAATCGTCGCAAAACGGGGGGAAAAAATCGTCGATCCCCGAGTCAACGAGAAAAACAAGAGCTTGAAAATCACGCGAATTTTTTTTCCGCAGCGCGTATACAGTTTAAAAATTCGTAAATTACGGAAAAACCGGTCGAAGACGAAATGAGATATTCGCGAGTAAATTATTCTCTTTCTATTCTTCCCCTCGCTCTCTCGCATTTTAAATAAACTGAGAAAAAACCGACAATTTTTGATCGTTCTCGTCATTAAAAAGCGCTCGTCATTGTAGCCGCCGTATATTGTGCGTACAAACGTGTACACACAATCGACAAATAACAAACGCGTTTTCGTTTTTTTTTTTTGTAAATAACTGTTTAATAGACGAATAAAAAGAAAATCGATCGCGATTTTCGACGAATCGTTAATTTTTAATTTTCTAAATTAAATTATATTGCGTACGTTTTTTGCTCTCGACAATAAAGCCAACGAAGCCTGTCGCTGCTATTCGTTCAAAGTGCGTATATACACACCCCATAATATTTGTTGTCATTGCGATTATTTTTTGTCGGTATCGATTAAATGTCACGCTCTCCCGCGTGAAAGTCTGCAATGACGACCAAACAAAAATCATTTTTATTTTTTTTTTTATTTTCTTGGCGATTCTCGATTTCCGTTTCAACGCTTCGTTGTCATACGTATACTTATTGCGAAACTTTTTCCAATACTAATTGTAGTTTAATCGCAATCAATAATTATCGGCACTGAATGATTTCGAGTTACGATTTCGGGTGAAAATAAAAAATTATGCGCAAAATCGACGACAGAGATCCGGGATACCTTTTATGATTCATAGAGTTTTATGCATTTAAACGAGTCGATTTCATTTCCCGTATATACAAAGTCGCGTTCGATTAAAAAGAAGAGTTCAGCGTTTTCTATTGCTTCTGACACGTGGAACGTTCTATTTTTACGATCGTGTTCGTTTTGAGCGTAATTCGTTTGCTTTTTGTCTGCCAAACGTTAAACTTGTGATTATAAATTTCAATCGTACGAAAAACTGTTCTCATGTATTATAATCCGCATCCCGTTCGTCATCGACACTCGTCGTCGATCGTGTATAACCGTTTTCGGTTTCAAACGGTAACCTATTATAACCACACGGATCGTATTTTGTTATTATTGTCGTCGGTCGCGTTTGCTTATTGCGCGCGACCGAATCGCCGCCGCAAGTCGAATTTTTCGTCAATCGAATTCTCACGATTTTGACGCGCAATTTCGTTTTCTCACACATCTACACCATCAGTCCGTTTGAAATACGAAATACGTTTTTTCTTTTTTTTTTCTTAACGGTGAACGATATAAATGCGATTCGGTTTTCGTTGTTGTTAAAAAAAGAATCTCTACAAACGCGTTTCACTGGGACAGCCGACGTTCGACTCGCTGCGTCCTATTCTTTTTCACGTATATAGCAACACAGCTTGTCTTAAATCGAAATCGTCTTATGAAAAGTAAAAAAAAAAAAAAAATTCCCCGGCGTTTTACGGCGCGTAATATTATTATTTTACTACTACTATTCACGTTTTTTTTTTTTTTAAATATTTACGAAAATTTCAATTCTTTCAGCAAAAACAAATCGTTTTCTCGCATCGTTTTTACTGGTTTTCCGGGTTCTGCCCATATATTAATGAGACAACTCGACATTTTTTTATTTTAACTCAAAAAAAAACTTGCAGAAAATAACCAACATTAAAAACGTTTATAAAAAAATTATTAAATGACTTTTTTTAGCAACCCACTGCCCCCTTTTGCTTATTTATAATACGCGTAAAATTCGCGAGTGCTTCACGTATTATAACAGTCTGCCCCGTGCCGACGTTCAACTCTTAAATCCGTCGTTTCGCGCGAGTTTTTCTTTTTTTTAAATTTTAGATACGTATTTAAATAAGCGTAACAAAGCGTTTATATATATCGAATACGTTCTAATAAGAATTTTTTTTTTTTACGTATAAATAAGTGTTTAATTATATACATTGCCGGCATTGATATTATACAACACTGTATCGTTACAGTGTTATACAGTGCGTTCAATTAAGAATAAAATAATATAAACCTTCCGATTGCGTCTTATAATAATAATAATAATAATAATAATAATAATAATAATAATAATAATAATTATTATTTTTATTATTATTATTATTATTATTATTATTATTATTATTAATATTAGAGAATATTGTAGTTTTGTAGTTAATTAATGACGTATTTTTCGGTTTTTTTTTCTTTGTCGGAACTCGTTATATTTTTATGTCCATATATATATATATATATTATTAATATCTAACGAGCGACTATACCGTTATAATAACGTCTTAATGATAGCGCGCGTATATATAAATTTATTAAATTTTACCGAGTCGCAGATTGACTTCGTAAAAATGAAAAAAATAATAATAACGCGAATATTAGTCGGTGATCTTGTATAGTTTAAAAACATTACCGTTAATTTTATTCGTCGAATTAAGTTGAAAAAAAAAAATAAATAAATACGTGTCAATTCAAAAATGACCGCTTATTAAATTCCGAAAAAAATAATAATTGTATGTTGTACGGAACAATAGATATTTTCAGACACGCACGCGCACGCTCAATAAAATAGGACTCTTATTAGAAAAAAATGTATGAAAAAAAAATAAAAAATAAAGCCGATATTAAGTAGGCCGTCGGTATTCGTGTCATATAACAAACTATTATTGTATATCGATTGAGTGTATATCATTATAGTTTGTGACACGAAATCTTTACGATATCCCGCAATTTTAGGCTGCTGCAACGAGAACAATACGGTATTACAACCATATAATTGGCGGTTAGACACCGTTTTCTTACGCGAGACGTATATTTTTTTTTCTTTATGATTCCGCGCTAAAATTAATTTATAAAAACATTTGACAGTTTCGTTTTGGCTGTCGTTTTACTACGAGTGTGTACGCGCTTCGTGTTACGAATGACAATCGGGTAACGGATTTTCGTAGCGCGCGTTGAAATGTACCGGAACACGAGGGATAAACTCTCAATAAATACCGTCTTTTTTTTTATTTTTGCGATAATTCCATACTGAAAAATAGACTGTACAAAATACGAAATGATAATATTTTTCTTACCTCATCTTATACGGTCAGGTCGAAAACCGCACAAAACGATTTGAATTCAACGGGTATTAGCGAGAAATCTGAACAATACTTAAAATACGCGAAAATACAGTCACGAAATAATTGCGCGCGGTACAATATCGCTCTGATATATCTATCCGGATCATTCGATAATAACTATACCCCGAGAATTCGACTCCTATTCGCTCTATACATCATAATAATAATGATAATTTAATTTTCTTCGCGTTGTTATTTGCCAAGGGAAAAATTCGTTTTTCTTTTTTTCAATTTTTCGCTGATCATATTATCGTTGGCTATCGATCGTTTCGAATACACCGTTGTTTATAATTCCGATGTAAATATTCGTTCGGAATGAAATGATTTGTCAATATTCGCCTTATGCACGTACACGCAACGCTCGTATTATTACAGTTTTTAACCGAGAAAACGTCGTGCCAAACCAACAGATCCCCCCGGGTCTCGTACACCACAGGATATACTTTATACAGAAATAACGTACGCGCTCGGCGAATTAATTATACTCACGTCTATATTTTATATATTTTATTTGTACGGGTACGCGTAGGAAAAGTATTTTTTATTTTTTATTTAATTATACGTTTTACGAATATCACAATACGAATTATTGAAACGGATATAGGAAGACAGTGAGAGAGAGAGAGAGAGAAATACGTTTTAAGACGAAAAAAAATTATTATAAATTTCACACGGAACAATTTCGACGCATCACTATAATGAGATAGTTGCTATATATATTTTATAATGTAATATCGTTGCAAGGCCCGCTGCTAAGAGAGAGATTATCCGTAATAATCGATTTAAAACTAATCGTTACATACATCGATTTTTTTTCCTCCACAAAATGTGCGGAATGAAAACCGAAATTTCAAAAATTACGGTAATGCGTACGTACACGCGGGCAACGGCGAATTGCAACGCGCAACTTTTTTTTTTTTAAATACACTTGTAATTTGTATTCGTTTACGATTTTTAATCACACAATTTCGGTTTTCGCAGTTATTCGTATTTCAATTCCATAGAAGTCTTTTTGACTTTGAACGCATACGTTTTGTTTGTTCGACTGGTGGACGATTACGTTTTGTACAATATTATCTACAAGTCCATGGCAGTATCCATCACGAAGTCGACGGTGGAATAGTTTTTTCCGATCCACAAAACAGTTTTGCTAAGACAACGTTAAATTAACGCGCGAAATATGGTGTACACGTTGTATTAAATCTTTAAATACATATTTCGAGGACTAGAGAGAGAAAACTAAATAAACGTAGGGCGAAAAAGCGCACTTTTTACGGTGATTTTGAATTTTGTTTTTTTTTTTTTTTAAGCATAACATACGACGTGCGTTTCCGTAACGCGTTTGTCGTATTTTTAATCAACCGAAGAAATAATTTTCATTTCCGATTCCGCATTTACGCGATTATGCATATTATTATTATTTTTTTTTTTCAAACATATTTTTTATGATAAAGTCCGTTGAGTATCGTTATTTTCGCGGATTCATGTAACATTATTTTTTTGGACGATAAGAATTTTATTCGTTCGATTACAATATACGCCGCGTGTTCTAGTTAATGATTGTGCCGTGGCAAAACATATTTTATTCGGAGATTTTTTTTTTGGACGTCGTGAATAAGCGGTTTAATTTCTCTCAATTCAATATCGATACTCGCGTATATATGAATATAGAGGCGGTCACGGCTTACGCGATTTCGATTTTCACGTATCGGTCAAAAGACCGTTGTTATACCGATCAATAATAATAATAATAATCAATGAAAGAAAAAAAAATTCGACGCCGCAGTGTTTTCATTATGTTTTCCCGCGTTATTAATAATCGATTTCACATACCGGCGATTTGTTTTGTAATCGATGTGCTTGCTGCTCATCACGTGCCGCGAAATCGATTCGTACACTTCGTATTCATACAATAACGCGTATTTATATTACACGCGTATTTCGTGTACGGTTGTGAATCGTTGGACGCGGTCGCGGATTTTTGATTTGTACAACAAACGCGAAATGCGAGACCGACGACGACCGGTCCACATTGAAATTAACAGTTGGAAAAAAAAGTATTCGTCGAATATATATATATATTAGCTTTAAAGAATAAACATTTTTTTTTTTTTTTCGTTGCCTCCGTTCTCTCATTCGATTATTGCCCGAGTAGTGGTCAATCAAACCACATCACTATTATAACGACGCGGATATATTTGTTTGACTGAAATAACATCATCGCGGATTTCGTCTAATCGTCGCGGTCTACGCGCGCAGTTCAACGCGTGTTGAGCAAAAAAATAATACACTATAGTACAATAATAATTATTATTATTCGTTCACCGGTCGCCGTCGACAATGTTACTTTGAAAATCGAGATTTCGCAATTCGAAAACGTCGTTTTAGAAACATTTCGGTAAAAAGAAAAAAGAAAAAAAGAACACGCGGACGGTGTTCTAAACGCGATTCTCAAACGATAAATGTATCGTAAAGTGAAACTAACTCTCCCGTTCGATCCCGGCCGAATCCTCGATAAAATATTATCACTTTTTTTTCTTTTTTTATTTATCAAATTTATGATTTCCAGTACACACTCAATTCGTTCCGACGACTTATTTACGCGATAAGCGTTTAGTCACATAAAAACCCGGGAATGTTCACTGCATTGTATACCATATATACCAGCATAATACAGACGAGTTGAACACACAGTCTGTACGACGTCGTCGATTTTAACATTACGATATTCGAAAGTACGGTCGCGTGTGTATAATAAAATATTTAAAATGAAAAAAAAAAAAACGCGTAACGCGTTTAAAGAGCGAAAAAACGCGATTTGACCCGCGAGATGTGTGGCGCGGCGTATTGCGCGGTCTGTGGTTTTTCGCCACTTCGTATAATTTACTCACTTGACCGAGAACGAAATAAAGTAAAAAACTCGCGGAAAAACGGTAACGCGCGACTAATATATATAAAAAAAAAAAAATAAAATAAAAATATGTCCAATTTACGCACGTTGTACGCTAATTGGCGTGCACGCGCGATCATTAGAAACGATTTTCGACGAACGGAAAAATCGAGAAGAAAAAATTAAAATTTTAACCGTTACAGTCGCGTACGAAATTCGTATAAACACGAGTATACATATTGTATAACTGTTTTCAGATGTGAGTGTAAATCACAACTGTGTACACGTTATTTACCGATATCGCGGTATAGAAAGACGGGTGTCTATAGTATAACGCCGTACAGAAATTTTTCAAGGCGTGTTTTATAGCGTAGCGCGCCCGCGTGAAATTGAATGCACGGAAAAAAATAAATGCTCTCGACGAATATGAGTAAGAAAAAAAAAAATAACAAACGTTTTTCTCCGTTGTATAATTGTTGTGATTTTTAAATCGTGTATACGACACCGAGAGACGGACCAATTTTTTTTTTATATTTATATATAAAATATCGTTTTACGCGCATATACAAATATCGCGAGTGTTTAAAATTCTAAAAAAACAAAATACACGTTAAAATATTCTTCTCTTCGAATTCCGCATGACGCTAATGACGATTAATAAACTCTAAGCGAACATCATCGGTATAAAATTTGATTTCATTACCGCACACGTACCACAATATACCACGTTATATTTACAACGTATAAGAACGTGTCACACGCACACACATCCTCTATTTGAGACGCTATCGTTAGAAGCGTTACTGTTACAAAATTACTTGCGCTACTCGTATATTTTTTTCGAATCCAAACGACGTTATCCGCAACGTAATATAAACGCGCGATTATTTTTCTCCTTGTTTTTTTCATTGTTATTTAGAAAACGTTAACGTTACGTTTTCGTAGCGAACGAAACGCGTATTTTCGAATAATTTATTTCACTTCGACTCGGTTCAAATAAATAAATAATTAAAACAAAAATTACACCGGTCCGATGCGCGTATAATTTTTTTTTTTTTGTACGAAAATCGTACAAATCACGTCGTTTCGAAGAGACGAGAGAAATAATAATAATAATAATAAAAAAAAGAACATTTTACGCGGAATATCTCTCTCTAGGTTCACGTTATCATTTTTTTGTTTTTTTTTTCTTGTCATACACAGACTCCGGGGATTTTCGATTATACTTTGAAAATATTTTCCCGCGTGGGTTTCATTACTTTCAGATCCTTACGAACGAGCTCCGCTCGCATTGTATAACAATTAACGTGTATATTTTTTTCTCGTCGAGAAAAAAAAAGAAAGAGTTATACACCCGCGCAATCGTCGCGCACTACGGCCGCACATAATAATAACATTTATTTATAATATATATATATTGTTTCATTGTGTGTTACGGTGCCCGTTCACCGTCTCGTTCCATCCGGCCATTGTAACGTCGCACACACGCGTGATAAAAATACGAGATTCTCCGACGACGACGACGACGACGACGACGGCCAAATACGCACGAGCCGAGAGACCGGCGTTTAGCTACCTTCGAGCTCGGTCTCTTCTTCTGATCGAAACGACCAGCCATTCCCATTGCCTGAACGCGTAACAATACGATAATAATTCCCGGTGTATTACCTATACACGACAATTCCGTACTAACGGCCGTACATTAAAACGCGTTGTACACGCTTGCGCCGCCGCGGACCGAGCGAGCGATTGAGCGCGCATGGTATGAGGATGACATTTTGAATATCGCGGTGAAATTCGCTTTTGCTGAGTGGGAAACGTTACCGCGAAACCGGAATAGCTGGTGTTCGCTCGGGACGAGACTTTTCTTATTGTTCTCACTTGGTCCATTATGTCCAAATGACGTCTTTTTTCCCAGCCTCCATTTCCCCCCCCCCCCCGTTTGGATTTTGTAAGTTCCTATTCTCCTCACCCTCCTCCCAAAAAAAAAAAAGTTTATTAGTACGCGATTTCACCGTTCCCCCGGAATTTCTACGCCATCGGAACCTGATCCAACGCGCGAAGAACACTTGACGCGTCTTTTCTCACTTTAACATTAATAATAATAATAATAATTTTTTATATATAAACAATTTTAAATAATACATTATAACGGAATATTTAACGACTCGTTTACGGTATTATTAAAAAAAATTAAAAATATATTAAAAGTGTTATAAAAATGAACGGAAATCGACGTAGTATAATAACGAGATAAAATTTTTGTTGATAAATTTAGACTTACGCGTCGAATAAAAATAGAATTTACTAATAGAATTAATTGTTTCTATTTTCGACAATTAAGATATTTTCCTCGAAACTGGTGTTCATACGTTGGGGAACACTGCCTCGTGTATTCTTTCGGTTGTTTCAAAACATACGGACCGCAACGTTTTTCTTTATTTTTCCAGCCACGATCACTGTCAAATTACACTCGTCCTTTTCTTTCGTTGACATTTCGACGTGACGAACAGTTGAATAGTTATTATTATTATTATTATTATTATTATTATTGGATTTGACGGATGGAATGAGTACACGACAGATTTTTCTATCGCTCGAACACTACGAGGCGGGTAGGAGGATTTCTATAGGTTATTCTTATTATTATTATTATTATTATTATTACTGAATATTCTATAAACAATTCATCACGGTGATAACCTGGTCTACGTGGTAGAATCTTCTATTAGTCGTATAGAAAACGCTTGTGTGAAGCGTGCAAACCGATAATTCGAAACGAATAAAAAAACGCACCGGTATAAATCGTTCTCGCTATACATATACACGGCGCTGAGAAATACACGACGTTTTAAAAACGCGCCCGGCTTCTCCCATACGCTCTTTATCATTCCGTCGCTCCTCCGTAAAGAAAATAATTAAGACGCGATCCGAGCGGACGACTGCAGTCGACAATCGTCGTCTTAAATGAATACTATGAAATCCGCATCAACTGTATCGACAGTGTATACGTATATCGCATAACATAAGAATTAGTATGAAACGATTGGCATGCGAGCGGAAATCAACGAGACGGTAAAACATAAAAATCGTTGTGATATTTCGGTTCGTGCAGACTATTTGATAAAACGAATATCGCCGTCGTTCCACGTCAGATTACTGCGACTGACTACGCTGGAAAAAAAAAGAAAAAAATCCTCACAATACGTGTCCGAAGCAAATACACTCGCGCGCCCTCCGAGAACAAAACCACGTCCGATCGTCGTAACGCATATTTTATTATTTTACAGAGTACGCGTTACACAATACGCGCGTTATATACGAATCGTATACGTATCGCCTCCAGGCCGATTTATTGTTTTATAACGAGTACAGAAAATATATAATATACGAACTCTCCTCAATAACCGCGACGGCGGGTACGTGATATTTGTTTTGATAAATTATTATTGTTCTTTTAAGTACATTTCTATACGTTTTCCGTTAGGATCTCCGTTACGGCGTTCATCTCGCCGTCGGCGAGTGCTATACGCTTATAATGGACTCATGGAACGAAATTAACGAAATGGGCAATCTCACATTGAACGCATCGACGCGCGCGTATACAGAGTGTTGCGGTAAAAACGAAAAAATTTATATATACTTATATCGCGATTTTTTTTTTAACTCGCGCCGAGTGGTGACGACGGGATAAAATCCAATCGGTTTAACAAAACGAAATTCGATATTGCTTATAAACACAATCCGATCTGACGACGCGCTCCGCAACGAAGAGAACAGAAAAATCGTACGGAGCGAATGCCGAAAATTGTGTAAATCGTGATTTCGGGAGGGAAATAAATGTGTTAATAAACACGCGAAATCGTTTTAACCGAACGGTTTTTTCTTTTTTTTTTTTATCAAAACGACTACAAAAAGAAAATTCTCAAAAAACAATTCTCGGATTTATCTCCCCACCACCCTTCCACCCGATAAAAACCATTTTTTATTATCTCACGATCGTTGTTGACCAAACGATTCGATTCATTTCAAATCAAATTCTATCGATATTTCCGTTTTTTTTTTTTTAACTCGCCGAACAATCGTCACGGTGTTATATGAAACAGTGTTCGAGGGATAAACGAGATAATATATTATATATATTAACGTTTTATAATTTTTAATATATAATTGAAAAACGAAATCAAAAACATTGGATTTGTTCAACGTTCGCCGCCGCGCGTTAGGTTAGGTTCTCTAATTCTTAGGTCTAATTCTCTCTCGCGGTATGTAGCATATACGCTAAAAAAATTCGGAATTTCTTTTTTTTTTTTTTTGCTAAATACGAACGAATTGACGAGGAGGAAGGAAGAGAGAGTTTTTTTTAAATTTTTCTCGTCTGCTCCAGACGTCACTCTGTATATAGCGTATTGTTGTCTACCTATAGGACACGGACACGGCGCGTATCCCGCAGCGGTTCGTCTTCGATCGAACAATATTTATAAATCATACGCGCAGTACGTGTGGGTTAACGTATTTGACGGGTGGCTCCCATGCGGTGTAAATACGATTATCCGTCGTGGTGTGGTCGGAGGGAACAGCGTTCGAAAGTATTAAATTCTGTAGAATAAAACGACGTGCGTTAATATAATAATAATAATAATAATAATAATAATAATAATGATTATTTTTATTATTATATTCAATATATTTTATGACGTGTCCGAGTGACGGCGGTGGCGTGCTGCTGTCCCCTCCGAACAAAAATTTCGAAATATTTGAAACCGGGTACCCGTGTGAGACATTCGCTTATTTCTTTTTTTTTTTTTTTAGTTTTTATGAGAACGTTGCGGACAAACGAAACCGCTCAACGCCGCTCGTTTTTATAAAGTATTTTTATAAAGCACCACGAGAAATGGGACTGAAACGCGGAAAATGTACAAAAAAAAAAAAAACGATAGAAACGTTTACGATAAAATCGTTATATAGTCGAGAACGCTCTGAAGCATAGGCGGATCCAGAGTTTTACATTTGAGTGTGCGCGGTCTTTTTTTGTAGTTATTTTTGTATAATATAGAGGGGTGGCTGTAAACAAATTTACCCGCTTTATGCATTTTTTTTTTTTTGGCTTATAATTTTCTTCCATAAAATACACTATAGTTAAAATATTTTAAGTATCCAACACTTGTTTACTAACCAATACTATAACCTATTGTATAATATTTAAATAGAAATTAATTAATTTTTTTTTACATTAGGGTGTGCCTTGGCACACCCGGCACACCCCGTAGATCCGCCTATGCTCTGAAGTGTGCCGGTACTAGAGACACCAAACAATTTCTACACAAAAAAACAATCCGTACAATAAGAGAGCTCTCTTTTTTTCCCCCCCTATAAAATATCTTGTTATTTTCTTAAAGAGTTACGGGGTTTTTCTTTTTAACTAGTAAAACGTTCTTTTTAAGAATTAAAGATATTTATAAAAAAAAAACGACTAAACATGTTATTTCGCGTAAAAATTTGGTATGCCTAAAAATATGACTACAAAATAACCTTCGGAGCCATTTTCCGCGTCAAGTAATTATTTCGATGCAAAATCGCGGGAGCGTATAAAATCCTCTCGAAAAAGAGAAAAAAAACAATATATAAATAAATATACGAACAGTTTCTATATTGCAGTTTTTCTTCTCGACAAACGATATTCGAACAATATCCAAAACTCAAAAATCGATATTCAAAATCAAACGCACACGCGCGTACCTAATATATTATTATTTTTAAATAAATTACTATACATATGCGCAATAAATACTGTAAATACGTTAAATAAAGAAGAAAAAAAAAGAATTACTTTACCTGTATTTTGGAATATCGGACGAAAAACGATAATACATTATAACATTATATTTCTGGGCGTTCTTCCACGCGTTATTTTCTAAATATATTATTAATAAAAAAAAAACAACGACAAATTCCGAGTCTCCTATGCAAACACGTAAAACGGATGGAAAGTTTTTGAATACGTACCAATTCATTGCACGTGTAATTATTTCAATATTGAAATCGTGTTGTACACAATAGGAGTGTATATTTTTACAATATACAGTTACGAGATGGCTATTAAAATATAGAAATAACGACTGCGACGCGGCACGTGAAAGGATGAAATTCGAAACCGAATACGATTCGGTTGATTATTATTATCATTATTATTATTATTATTATTATTATTATTATTATTATTATTATTATTATTATTATTATTATTATTATTATTATTATTTGGACAAAATATATCGACAGCGATACGTAAAAAAAAAAAACTATCGAAGAGACCGGATCCGATAATAATGACCAAATTTCGTGTATATCAATTACATCGTATTTCAATACGTTATTTGTATATTGTCAATAATAAAATGTATTATATAGTCGTGGGTTTAGCTATATATAATAATAACAATAATAATAATAATAATAATAATAATAATAATAATAATAATAATAATAATAATAATGTTAATTGTTTTCTAAGACAGGACAGGTTATAAAATGTTGTACGCATCCGTACATACCGAAGAAGTGAATACGAGTTATTATATTCTTTTTTCTTCTATATTAACGTTATAAAAATTATTATTTATAGATTTATATATTTATATATACATAAATAATATAAATGTTATAGATTCTTCTCATTCTCTTATCCATTGCTCCTCCTTGCAGTCTTTTTCCCCCCTATAATCGATCTGAATCTTCGCAACGCCGTTAATCATTCTGTTGTCTTTAAAACAATTATTTTCGTCTAAATACTCATAAATACATTTGCTATCATGTTTTATGTGTTCTACATTAATTTTATGTGTAATTCCTCAAGCGTGTTAAGCCAAAACGCACAAAACAAAACTTATTAAAATAATAATAATGATAAAAAAAAAATGATTTTTTTTCTTCTTTTTCATAACTCATAAACACTTTACGGTTTATTGCCATACCCCGTGGTGGTCCGTAATCGTCGAAGTGTTCAGGAATTCTTTTCGGTATTTCTGGGGTAACAGATTTTTTTTTTTTTGACAACGCTATATTATTTCGATGATACGGAATAATGATAAATTTTCAAATTAAACGGAGAACGAGACGTATATACATTTTGATTTCCTACTTTTTTTTTTTTCGATTCGTCGAGAAATTCGTGTTTTTTTTCTATTATTATTATTTATCATTTCGAAACGCGTTTTCTACAATAAATAACAGTGCAAACGTGATCGCTCATCGGGTTATGGGGAGGGGGGTAAGATCATTGGTAGTCCACCTTGAATACTAATTGTTGTGCGACTGAAATTGCGTAATCTTGAATTTTCTCTCGATAAAATATGTGAATATATAATTTGTTTTCTGCGCGAAACCGTTGATACCGTAGTATAATCGGCCTATATTATAAAACCAATGGTGAAACGTAAAAATTAAGCTAGTGCGCAGGGGTTACCAATCTTTTTATCATCATTAGACACTTTTACAATCGACATCAAATACCGACGAACGATCCGTCGTTGTCTTGTGTGTTAATAATAATAATAATAATAATAATAATAATAATAATAATAATAATAATAATAATAATAATAATAATAATAATAATAATAATAATAATAATAATAATAATAATAATAATAATAATAATAATAAATAATAATAATAACAATACGATGAAAATTATATATATATAAAAAAAAATGTACCACACTGCATATTGGGGACCGCTTGGTCTCTGGTGTGCGTATATGCTTATTCGTATGATATGTAATATACATATAAATCGTACGATAAAATAAAATAATGAAAAAAAAGAAGACTTACCCGATGGACAAGTAAACAGTCCGGTACCAGGAGTTTGAATCTGTGAACAATATAAAATGTGATATTCAATAAAAATTACGAGTCGTTAAAAGACGTACTTCATCACTGGTACGAGGATTTCGTGCACAATTTTGTTGTGCTTAAAAAAACGCGGTTTTTTTTATATGTATTTTTTTTTTTTTTTTTTTTATGAAATATCATTATCGAATAAACGATTCCGCGTGATTGACGCGTGTTGAATAAAAAGAAACGTTAAAAAAAAAATTTCTTTCCGGTACCGGGAATCGAACCCGAGCCTCCTGGGTGAAAGCCAGGTATCCTAGCCACTAGACCATACCGGACGGTCGGGAGGCGTTCGATATATTTACGTTTTAAACGGTACGCGCGTTAACGTTTTTAATATTACGTCCGCGTGTGCGGAAAACGCGTAAAGTTGAATTCAATTCGAAACGAAAATTCTCTGTGAAGGTTTTTATAAAATTTCTATACGTCGCTATATAATACGAATGACGATAGTAGTGTTGCCAACAAACGGGTCGACGACGATGCCGAGGTGCTATAATAATTAATAGTTTTTCTTTTTTTCTACACGAAACAACGCATTATTATTGAATAATATTATAATAATAATGAAAAAAAAAAAATTATTATTACAGTTCGACACGAAATGCCTATTGCTCGAGCAGCGTGCTTTAATTGGGAGGCGGAGTACCTACTACTTCTTGTTTAAAAAAAATATTCTAATAAATATCCCCCCCCTTTTATAATATTTTCATGATTGGAGGATGCCGGGAACCGCCGTGGGGGGGGGGAGGACTCTTTTTACGATTTTATCGAACCGACGAAAATATTGGAAAAACGTCAATTCAAACGTTGTTATCGCAAATGATAACAATTCGATCGACCGCGCGTCGCCAATGTTTATAACAAATTCATTTAATTGAAAACATAGCGACGACAGAGGTCCTCGCGGATTTTTTCAAAACGTCATTAAAATGTGTTCGGGGACGGACGTTTTTCTTTAATTCGCACTTTAATAATAATAATAATAATAATAATTAAACGCGCGTGTGTTTTACACCGTTTAATTAAAGAAGAATGGAAAAATAAATAAATAAAATCCTGCACATAATATTGGGTTAAACGTATTTACGCGCGGTGCGTAAACACATTAGGAATAATAAACCGCGTTGCTTTTTTTCGTGCCCGTTTCATTAATTTTATCCCGATATAATACATTTATCACCGTCTATTATATAATACGTAATCAACTCGTTCTGACGCTGCGAGACTATTATAAATAAAAAAACAAATTATTACAATACACGCGTATATAATAATAATAATAATAATAATCGCTGCGCCGCCGCATGGCCACGGGGCAAAATATGAGAAAAATAGAATGTTCGTGTCTGTGTACGAACGACGACGATTCTTATATTGTAATAATAATTATAAATCTACAGCCCTATACGCACGTGTATAAACTGTCTGAATAAAACGCTTTTTAATTAATCTCTCGTTTGGTGTTTGTCGAGACAACGAAGGAGTACAATTAATAATAATAATAATAATAATAATAAAAACAACGTACATTAATTATATACAGTGAGAGATGGAGAGGTACATGATGGATTACAAATGACCGGATCAATGTATATATAACCATTTGTGTAACACGTTCGCGAACTAAATCGCCCGGTTAAAAAGCTATTATTTAAAAATACAAATAATGTGTACTGTAAAATAATTTTGTCTATTAACTCTTCGCGTTCAACGCCTGCCCGTGTATACGGATCGATATTGTCATTGATATAATAGCTAGGAATCGGATTCAAACGCTCTGGAAATTATCGAAAGATTTTCGTTTCAAAAAAAAAAAAAAAAACCTCTCATTTAAGATCGAAAAACCCTATGAGAAAAAAAGGAACTACGCGTTTATATACGCTCTTGCGGAGAACGTTTTTGTACGAAATTATTTTCAAACACTTCGCGTGGAACAATTAAATTTATTTTCAAACGACTAAGATTTTAAAATTTTACCAGACGGACGTGTTTGAATTTTATTCAAAATTCGACGAGTGTCGAAAAAAAAAAAATAAAGGAACGAAATTAAAGCGCATTGATAAATTCGAACCTCGTTCGATTTATTGGCTTGCAGAGGATAACGCCTGATTTTATTACGGTACCAAAATTAATTCGAAAGCATCCTATTTTTAATATTTAAATCCCGGGTCATTTTTTTTTCACATCACAATAGAAATAGGTTGAAAACGACGTGGAAAAAACAACAAAAACGTGTCGCGAAAAAATTTTGTCGATAGAAAACTGTGTGATCGAAACACATCGTTTGTAGCTGGAAAAGCGTCGTGTCGAACGTATTGAATTCCGAGTCCTAATCACACGAACTGAAACCCTGTTCGCTTTAAGAAGATAAAATAACGGATGACGTCCAGACGACGACCGTTGACTTATAATATAGCTATACGCGTTATTTTTAACAGCGTGTTCGTCTCACGAATCGAGAAGACCCGAATAGTTTTGCGGCCTGTGCTGCGGATAATATCGTTTCGCTGACAATCGCACGTCATTATTATTCGTTTCTAACAAAATCGCACTATTATAATACTACGCCGTTGTCCGGCTACTATAAAATATATTATATACTATAAAATAATATATGAGCGTTTTACTACACCGTCTTAACAACATTATAATAACGATATCGTTACATTATACGTATATATACGCTTAGTCCTGCCGTACGTAATAGCGATATACACAATAGAATATTAATAATAATAATAATAATAATAATAATAATTTATAATAAAAGAGGTAAACACAGACAGTTGGATGAGGTAGAAAAAAAGGAGAGAAAAATTATACGGAAAATCCTGGGACCAAAATATAAAGATGGAAAATGGAAACTGAGAAGCGACAAGGAGATCTACACAAAAACAGAAAGAATAACGGACACAATGAGGAGAAGAAGAGTGACTTTCTACGGACACACTGAAAGAATGAACGAAGGAAGATTGACGAAGAGAATATTCAATTGCTTTGACAGAAACCCCAAGACACAGATGATATGGATCAAAAGGGAGGTCAGGAAAGACACGGAAGAAATGGAAATAGACGGAGAGCGGGTGGAAAGAAGAGAAGAATTCAGAGAGCAGATCAGAGGATTCGAGGTTGGGTTTTCGATAAAAGGCAAAAAAGAAGACAGGTGCAAAATGGAAAGAAGAAAGAAAGAAACGACACGGAGAAGGAATGAACGAGTACTGGAAACGAAGAAAAAATCGGGAAATTCAATCATGAATTATTTCACGTGGTCCATAGTCGGCCGCCAAAATCGAAAAGAGAAAGAAGAAGAAAAGAATATAAACACATAACCGCCGTTCGTTTCCAATTCGATCCAGCGGGGATCGTCGTTACGTGTGTATTCCGTTCGTGAGACGCTATTCACTAATGCGTGTGCTCGTGCCATATGTACGTATTTCCACGCCATCGATTCACCACTAGCAACGAAGGACGAAGGGAGGCACCTACCTATACGCAATGTAAGCATGCATGATCGTCCGTCGTATCCCCCCATATATGGATGTCTGGCACGGTGCACCCCTCGTCCGTCGTACGGCACGCAAAAGAAAACGTCTCTAATTTCTCGCGTACCGCCGGAGGAGACGTGTTCGAATGTTTCCGACTGTTTTTTTGTTTTTTTTTTTACAGCGGTCGAATGGCCGAGCGGTGACTGAGTAATATTTCTCTCGCCCCACCGATATTCGAGCGTGCAGAGTACACGTTTATTGGAGATTACTTTAGGAACGGGGGCGGCATTTCGCTTTTTCCTATTTCTCGTCGAAAAACATATACGGTCGGAACTCAAAGATTCGAATCGTAAAAAAATGAAATCCTACGTATATAAAAACATTATACGAATAACGAATACATGTATATTTTTTTTTTTTTACCACAAACTTATTATGAAAGTGGAACGACTGTACACACACACACTAGCTGTTGTCCACACGACGCACAACTCCGTACAATACGCACAAATTATTGAGCGCCCTAGGGAAAACACTGTTGACGATCGTCAATAATGTATTCTATTAACCGACTGCGAAAGAAAAACGTATAAACAACAATATTATATAAAAATCGTGTAATTACGGCGCGATTATTATTATTGATAAATAAAATTTACCGTCGTTTACAAATCGATATATATATATAAAAAAAAAAAAATGTTTCGCACTCTTCGGCGATATTAATTATAATATACGTAAGTCGTCCGGGGTCGTTTCCTATAAATTCGCCGCGGTATAAAATAACAATATTCCGCTCTCGAACACGCGCACGTTTTACGTTCACGTATTTATTTTTTTCTTCTTTAAACCGTACACGGGCCCATTTTAAGATCGATTCGAATTGTTTTTTTTTCTCTCCCCCCCGTCTTTCGGCATGCGACCGCATGAGTCGCGTGCACACGCGTATACCGCCGTCGCGATTAAAAATAGGTAAACGGAGTTTGTATATATATATATATTTTTTTTTTTTGCGATATAAATTAAAACGATTTTTTTTTATATATATATTTATATTATTCTTTTCTAGTATTTTTTTACTACGATGCCGTCGAAATCGCAATGAGAAATAATGAAAAAAAAAACGCCGCTTGGTATACATCATACGTGTCGTTTTCATTCATCATCACACGCACTGTGTGCAAGTAGGTTGAATCGAAAAGCGCGCATATTTAAACGAAACTCCGCGGCGGCCCGAGCCGGTGTTATAAATAATATACGAGTGATATATATATATTCGCGTGTGTTGTCGCTCAAAATCGATTCGAAAAAAAGCGTACGAATGAATTGTGAATATAAACGAAAATTATTTTCGGTGCCAAGCGGAACTACGACGAGGAAGTGGGACGACAGTCGTAAAGGGACACCGACGAACAGTTAATTTCAAAGCTTTTTATTTGAAAAATGCGAGTGGACAAATATCGTCTACGCATCATACGTAATATGCAATAATCGTAATTGTCAAGTCTTTAACACTTCAGATGTAATGAAATACTTTGAAATAAATCCCAGGGTTTTACGCGATGACCCGGAAAAAAGGGAAAAGCACGGAGAATTTTTATAAAAAATTTCCTCGATATCAACAATTATAGGAGGGATGAAATGTCGTTGTGAAATTTTTTTTCTAAAACTTCTGAATTTCGAAGCGCCTTCAGTTGCGTGAACCAGAACGACACACATCTCTGCCTCCGCGATAATTACGGATTAAAAAAAAAAAATACCACGTATGCTCAAAAAAAAATCAATCGACGGACTAATTCGTTTCTTCATTTTTTTTTTTCTATTCCTTTATAACCGTGTAACGTAAAAGACACTCTGACGATCGTATTAGTAATTGATTCACGTAATACGCAAACGCGAAGAAATACATTTGATATCGCATTTGTCTCGTTTGAAGGACATTGCGCGCGCGGACGTTTTTAAAAACGAACTCGATATTAATTCGACAACGCCGTTTATACATTTTCAAATGTTACTTACGGAACTCGAGTGTATCATAAACGACAAATCGTATTGAGTTTAACTCCGGTGTACACAACGCGTATACAGGAAAATATTAATTTTTTTCTCTGTCACAATATTCGAGACGATTGTCGTCCTCCCATCACACAAAAAAAAAAACATTATAACGAGAACTGCGACGAGATACAATGTTAATAAAAATAAGTGAATTACATTCGCCGAGCCGGTCAAAAAAGTCAAGGGCACAAGCAACATAAGAGGTAATCGCGTGCAAGAAAAATAATACCATTGTCGTTACACATATTACAATACGCGTGTGTTGCGAAATTACTCACGGTGTCGGAGTCGACACACATAACTCGACATTTCAATTCACTGGCTATAATTTCGTTGTCAATATAACCCGGATTTTTTTTCCCCCGTTTTCTCTTAATATTGACGTAGAGAAAAAGAAAAAAAGAAGACAAAATGATAGCGTTCTACACTGTGTACAGCTCGCGGTGCGAGATGTCTTTGAAAACGCGACAAAGCATTCGATGGAAAAACAAAATGACGGTAAAAGAACAATTCGAAAAATCAAAAAACGTTTTTCGAATTTTAATGATTGTTGTTGATTTAAAGAAGACGTGTGTGTAAAAAACAAAAGAAAAAAAAATTCGAAATTTCCAGGACAAACACGAAATCTTCGACACTTGAAATCGTTCCCAAAGCCAGTATCGAAAATTACACGACGCTCATCAACTTTCGTATATATTTTTTATTTATACGAAAAAATAAAATCATTTACGTTGTTTATACGTCGTTTCATGGTATTTTCTCAGTTCTATTTATTTCTAACCTTTCGAAAACGTCGTCCTTGTGTGTACGCAATCGAAATGACATTATTGACTCCTATGATTTTCATAAAAACATAATTGCTTCACGCGGGAAACGACGCCGAAGGCCAAACACACTCGTACGTTATTTGATACCGAATTTTCACGCAAAATAAATTACAATATTATTATCTATACGGATAACAAAAAAATAAATATTTTTAATTCTTCAAAAGTTATAAACATCATTTTATATATATATATATATATATATAAAACGCATAATTTCTTAAGAATTAAAGATATTTTTAAAAAAAACTCCGATATTGTTTATAGATAATATTGCGATTTATTTCGTGTAAAAATTTAAGTGTCTTGAGCATAAAACGTGTGGCTTTCGGTGTTCTCTCTTTCCAGTCGAATCATTTCAATTTATGAACGCCAATTTACGTAGTAACGACGTATTGACGAATAAACAAATGCAATTAACGCGATTCGCGGATAACTCGTCGAAATAAAATGTTCCCGCTATACCCAATATTATTTATCAATTTGATGTAAATATATAAAAAAAATTTTAATTCGCACTGCAAACGTAAAGTCCACGTTAACCACGTGGTATTATAAATACGTGTTACGTATAGTCGTACGGAGAAAGTCGTAAAGTGTTTGCGTTATGCGTATACGACTACGGTTTATGTTGCAGAATTTAACACCGTTCGCGCGAGTGTACAGTAATGCCCGCCATACGTAATCGCTCGGCGCGTTTTTACGATTTTCATATTATTATTCGGTGGTCCTAAAAAAAATTGCATCTAATAGTAGCTGATATACAATTATGTATAAATGCGTTTCGAGTTTTACGATAATAATAAAAAAATGTTGCGTAACGTTATTTCCTCGCGAACACGTACATTCGTCCGAGTTAAAGTCCACATATAATTAACTTTTTTTTTCTTTTCAACATTCGACGTTGTTTGAACTATAGAATCGATGTAACCGTTTGCCACATCTTTCGGAATTTAAAATAAAAAATACTTTTTTTTCCCCGCCCACGTGTTTCTCGAAATTACTTTGAACAGTTTTCTGCGCGCGTGCACGAAAATTCAACCGGCGCATTTATACATAATATTCATTTCGTACAATCGTTTAATACGCAGTCCTTACCAGCCGCGGTGCGCATGACATTTAGAACGCATTCGTACGGATCGTCGAATCGACGATATACGATGTACGTGCCAAATAACGTCAATAGCGCCGGAATGTGAAGAACCGATGAGAGCTACGACGCGTACAAAAGCGGTCGTGAGTTGAAAACAACCGAGGGGGAAAAATGTGGAAAAAGCGTATATGACGACGAATGGATAATAATAATTCGTAATCCGAGTCCGGGGAGACGCGTGTTGTGGAAGAGGAGTATAAAATAAGAGCCGACAACGAGGAACGAGAAACTCACTGGAATATTTGCGGATTATAAATATCCTTCCAAAAAAAAACACCCCTCGAAAAGAACGATTTTCAAAGTACTGTTTGCGCTCTTTCTTCTGTTCGTTTGTGTTTGTGAAATGAGCGTATCGCGTGGTGTGGATTTCAGAAGAAAAATATGCGCACATCATCCTACTGATCACGACGTGCGATGATATCGCGTTATTTAATATATACATGATCAGCAATAAGCAATACGTTATTATTACGACGACACGCGTGATGCGCGCGTAAAAGTTTTCTCTCTCATTCTCTCGCTATTATTTTACGAGACTGCATAATCGATAATAACGTACGCGGACAAGTATATTTCATTTTTTATGCCGCAGCCATGTAAACGAGCAACAGCAGCTTATATATTTAATCAATAATTATACGCTATGTAAACTCGGTAATCGGTTATAAAAATAAATATATATATATACATATATTCACCGAGACGGTGGTGTGGGAATTATTAAGAGTCGATTATATTATAATAATTATGACGTAATACGTTTTATACACACCGTAACTGTACGGTAATATCGGTTGTGCTGTTGCAGATGACTGGAAGACATTATATTATACAGATACCTATATAATATATACATATATGTTATGTTAAAAATGTGCGTTTTCGTTGAGAAACACGTTGGGATGCTGCGCGCGCATTTCTATTACGATTGTACGAAGTACGGGATAGAACACGTTGTCGTGATGTGGTCGTGCCACTTTCACGCAGCCCGTACGTGTGTATAGTAATATTATTATCATTATTATTATTATTATTACGTACACTGTAAATAGGTACGCCAGCCACTCAAATCGCCTATAGGATACGGAAATGTTCCCACCACGTCTCATTTTATGTACAGGTTGATTTATTTATTTATTTTAACACCGGCCAGAGACCGTTCCCGCAGAGATCTTTATTTCGGCGTTTTTTTCTTCATCTTATATCGTTCTTATTGAATCATTTTTTTTTCCTTTTTTTACGGATTCATTTATACAACACGCATCAGTTATCATTTACCGCGTACTGTTTTGCCAACGGTTTCTCTTAAACATTTACCAAACACGAGAGACACAATCTGTCGTCCGGCCGCGTTAATTGTGTGCTTTTAAACTGCGTTTATAATTTCGAACGAAATCGACGGATTCACTAAGCGTGTTTTTCTTTTAATTACCATTCGCGCGATCTGTTAATAATGAGAAAAAATAAAAAAAAGCCGCGTTTTCCGAAATATGAAAAATCCCCCCCTACTGAAGAGACCAAGTGTGCATTTGTCCATTGAAGTGTATGCCACCATAATATTATAGCGAACGTGTTAGAATATTTGTAAACGTAATATTAGACGTTTAATCGAGAAAAACCGATTTGCGCCCGTTATCCCGCTTAAATGTTATCGAATATCTCATGAATCGTTTTCACACGATGTTCATTGCTTTTAGCATCGTTTTTTCTCCACACCGTATTTTTACGCGAGAAATCACTCGGTCCGCAGACGTCTACGAAATGTCATCACGGCGTACAAAGATGAACGCGCGGAGAAATTCGAAATTCGCGTTCTGTCCGCGATTTATAATTTTCATTTCGTCCGCGCGCATACACACACGATAATAATTATTCGAATATTTTAAACCCGAAAATTCAATACGCCCGATTGAAAATCACAATTTACGTGTTGCGCGTCGTGTTGATTAATTTGCCGTTAGAAAAAAAAAATGTGTTGTTTTATTCTGTCGGTTATAGATATTCTGTAGGAGCGCCGTCCCAGCATTTCGGTATTCGTCCCTGACTTATATAATATTATCCGAATGGCGTGCTACGTAGGCGTATTATTATAAATCGACAATATGTATATATCAATACAGTTGTTTATAATTTAATTTTTTTATAGGTTAAGGATTATAATGTGTAAAACAATATTTATTTACTGGAAATTCGTTCGAATTCGCATAACGGAATCGCGGGCAACAGGGGAGGTGACGAACACGATTTAATTTACAAGGTTATAAATACGAAATGGGGGGGGGGAGTAAGTGTGTGATACGTGTCCACGACCAACGATCAACGATCTATGCACACACGATAAATCTTTCCAATGCGTATATAGATTAAAGTGGCGTATTTGAAGGAGGAGATTAAAAATATATATAATATCTCTCCCTTGATCTAATTATCTTTTTCATCACTCGCTCTTTAATTCGTTCCTCGTTATATACACACGAATTTAAATGCAGAGTATAGCGCAATGCCATTATAGGTTAAACGGTCATTTATTCATTTGTTGGCTGATTTATTTATGTCTCGAGTATTTAAATAGAAATAAAAAATTGTTATTCTTGTTTTCAAATAACGTACGGGTAAGTTTACCATGTTTTTTTTTTTTTTAATAAACGACTAGTCTAGAATATTGTTTTTGTGTACGCGAGCACATTTACAAAAATCAAACGATCAAAATCCCACCTGATCATATTATACCCACTAGAATTTCAGGTCCGTTAAGTTGGCCCCCCAACCTTTACTTTTTTGAATTTTTTTTTGGCCAAACATTTGCACACACCTAGCACAACCTAGCACAACCACTATTATACCTAGCACAGGCTTGGTTAAGCTAGCACAACTATTTTAAATCGGGGGGCCAACTTAACGCCAGCCCCCCCACATTGAAAAATCAATTTTTTTTTTACGGGATCCCATCAAAGACACCTAGCACAACCTAGCACAACCATTTTTACATCTAGCACAACCTCGGTTTGGCTAGCACACCCAATCCAAATTTGGGCGGCAGCCCCCCCATTTTGGAAATTTCACTTTTTTCCAACGGGATCTTATCAAGGACACATAGCACAACCTAGCACAACCATTTTTACATCTAGCACATTCTCGGTTTGGCTAGCACACCCAATCCATATTTGGACGGCAGCCCCCCCATTTTGGAAATATCACTTTTTTTTTATGAAGGCAACACAATTAACAGTTATAGTATAGTCATTGCGTTAAATTTTGGATTGATAGTGTTTATCATTCAAAAATTTACACTCGTATATTTACAATATTATGCGTAAGAACACATTGACAGGTACGTATTATTAGTTATAAATTAATATTATTATTATAATAGTATAAACAATATACCACATTTTAATATTAAAAACTATAATATGAATTATATGTATATTACGTACGCGCATAACTCTTCATAAAGGTTTACGACTATGCGAATCATATCTACATAACAATTGATTTATTACATATTACCAAAAGTTTTTTAGGTAAAGTAAAATATTATTATTATTATTATTGTTATTATTATAATTATTATTATTATTATTATTATTATTATTATTATTATTATTATTATTATTATTATTATTATTATTATATTATTGAGTTCTTATTTATTTTGAAATGGTACCTATCGAGTGTTTGCTGCCGGAAACAAACCGGGATTGAAGAGATCGGAGTACTATTTCTGGTAGAAGTTTTCAGGTATTGATCACGCACACAAAATTCATGAAAACAATTTATTTTATATTGAAATAGAATTAAACTCTATTATGGATGTAGAAGGAAGTTTACTACAAAAAATATATAAGACATCACAAATAAAATGTAGCTATCGTAATGATAAAAAGAGTAGATTGTGTTTATCGGATACTCAAATAACTGTGACTTTGGGAGATTTAATTTTTGTCGAGTTTCTAGTCACAAATAAGAAAACAACTATAATTTCATGCAATTTAAATGACATTCCAAACAAAATAAAATTAAATGATATTATATATACATTAAGAGGAGCTGTGGCATATATTAATAGTGGAGGTATAACTGGGCACTTCGTCGCATTTTGTAGGCGTCATAACAGCAACTGGGAGTCATATAACGACCTCGAGGACAGTAAGAGTCTATGTACAACAAGCAAAATAATGGATTTGTGTGCTATAATATATTCCAAAGAATGATTTAAATTATTCAACATAGATCTAAATAATAGCTTACGAAATAATATAACTTAACAAGTCATAAAAACTATAATTTTTAATTATATATATATACAAGTTTGTATTTTACTTTGTAAAATATTCCTTATTTATTTATAATGTTTTAATTGTTGACTAATAATAATTATTAATTAGAATGATTATTTGTATTTTGTATAATTTTAATTTTATGAATAAACCAATTATTATATTAATATATTATATATAGTTTAATGATATTAACTAGTATTATTTCTTTATATTTTTGTATAATTTTAATTTTTTGTACTTACTAAAATACTGTATTATATTACAACATATATATATATATATGTTGTAATATAATTATAATGTATAGTTTATAAATAACAATTAACTCCTGATAATGCATAATTTTTTATAATAGAAAATTGATTTAATTTACTTTCAACTTTATAAGTTATTATTTGTCCGCCCGCAATTAATTACTAAAGTTATTGGTTTATATCAAATTTTCTTGAATAATATGATTTGAAAATTTTATATACTAAAAAAGCGTATGTTATTTAAATTTATTGTATTTACAATGCTGTTTTTTATGTCTGTACCCAAAACTTCTACTAGAAATAGTACTCCGATCTCTTCAATCCCGGTTTGTTTCCGGCAGCAAACACTCGATAGGTACCATTTCAAAATAAATAAGAACTCAATAATATAATAATAATAATAATAATAATAATAATAATAATAATTATAATAATAACAATAATAATAATAATAATAATATTTTACTTTACCTAAAAAACTGTTGGTAATATGTAATAAATCAATTGTTATGTAGATATGATTCGCATAGTCGTAAACCTTTATGAAGAGTTATGCGCGTACGTAATATACAAATAATTCATTATATAGTTTTTAATATTAAAATGTGGTATATTGTTTATAGTACTGTTTATACTATTATAATAATAATATTAATTTATAACTAATAATACGTACCTGTCAATGTGTTCTTACGCATAATATTGTAAATATACGAGTATAAATTTTTGAATGATAAACACTATCAATCCAAAATTTAACGCAATGACTATACTATAACTGTTAATTGTGTTGCCTTCATAAAAAAAAAGTGATATTTCCAAAATGGGGGGGCTGCCGCCCAAATATGGATTGGGTGTGCTAGCCAAACCGAGAATGTGCTAGATGTAAAAATGGTTGTGCTAGGTTGTGCTAGGTGTCCTTGATAAGATCCCGTTGGAAAAAAGTGAAATTTCCAAAATGGGGTGTGCCCAAATTTGATTAAAAGCTAGCCAAACCGAGGTTGTGCTAGATGTAAAAATGGTTGTGCTAGGTTGTGCTAGGTGTCCTTGATAAGATCCCGTTGGAAAAAAGTGAAATTTCCAAAATGGGGGGGCTGCCGCCCAAATTTGGATTGGGTGTGCTAGCCAAACCGAGGTTGTGCTAGATGTAAAAATGGTTGTGCTAGGTTGTGCTAGGTGTCTTTGATGGGATCCCGTAAAAAAAAAATTGATTTTTCAATGTGGGGGGGCTGGCGTTAAGTTGGCCCCCCGATTTAAAATAGTTGTGCTAGCTTAACCAAGCCTGTGCTAGGTATAATAGTGGTTGTGCTAGGTTGTGCTAGGTGTGTGCAAATGTTTGGCCAAAAAAAAATTCAAAAAAGTAAAGGTGGGGGGGCCAACTTAACGGACCTTAGAATTTCCGAGTTTATTACGGTATAACGTGTATTAGTATAATATTAAAATCGTATATAATGAAAAAGTTTAGGAAAAAAAAATGATATCGAACGCCTATGTCATGATGGACTTCACTTTGTGTTTAAATCATAAGCAAATCGTAACGTTCGAAAAAAAAAATACCGATTCTCAGCGATATTTCGTAGAGTACGTTTCTTTGGTAGTTTTTTTTTCGAAATCCAAACGCGGTGAAAATGATTTTTTTTTTTAAATTATTTCACGTTATAATATCCAAGTCTTTATACACAATATCCGGTAGTTGGAAATTAATTATTATATTGATCCGTCATTGTAAATATTTAATATTCTTTTGGAACTTAATGTCACGGACTTATAAAGCGACATGTATTCTTCTGGATCCCATTTTTTTTCCCGAACATTTCATACGGGACGCTATTGTAACTGAACACTGTTAAAATATTACAAGTACGTAAGCTCGTGTATTTTTTTTTTTTTTTTTTTTTTTTAGAAACTTAACTCGTTTACACGTACTAAAAGAATAAATCTTTCGATTTCATTTTCTATTCCTGGTCATATAAAAAATGATAATAATAAAAATGAGACTATAAAATGTATAAAAACGTTACGTAATAACGCTTAATGCGAAGTGAACGTCTATCTTAACGTAACCACGAACCGCAGTCTCTCTGTACCTACATAATATAAACAGATTATTATTTTTACTGAATAGACTACGCCGTTGCAGCTGAGTATAATGCATTTGTCAACCGTATTATTATTATTATTATTATTATTATTACCTTAGATAACTGTAACAATAAATATCTTTGACGTAATAATATAATATGAATTTGTCGCCGTCAAAAGATAACGTTTAAAAATATCGTATATTCGTTACGGTCAGTGGCAACATTTTTTTTTCTCCGGGGAGGTTATTACAAAATCATAATAACATATAAATATAATAATCTTTTTTTTATTTAACTCTGTTACGCCCATTTTCTTTTTTTCAGCCAAAAATTACACATAAAACACGACTCTCAGACAGTTAGAAATGGGAATATAACCTCTAAAAAGTATATTTGAATGCGTTACGGGCATTGAGAGTTAACACTAATTTTTTCCGCACGCCCGGATCGCATGTCATACGCATTGAAAAAAAAGCGTCTGTCCAAAATGCGCACACGAAAAGAAATATTATACACGTTGTAATTCAACATATTTTACAGGATAACCATTCAATTTCTAAGCCGATTTTAGTGTTTATAAGTTTTTTTTCTTTTATATATATATATATTTTTTTGCATTTATTTATACGGTGTTTAAAATTAATTAAAAAAAAAATGTAATTTATTTAACTAAAGATAATTTTATGTTCACGTTGACTTATTTAGTTAACATTTTCTAATTAGCAGTAAAAAAAAATAAACTCTTTAATAATAAAAATACGTTTTAAACGCTTTTAATTTTTATATATATATATATATATATATAACTTTTAACACAAACATCGAAACACTCGTAATTGAAAAAAAAAATATATGTATATAGGAATATTTAAATTAAATATAAATTCTTATATTATCAATTCTACGTTTCAAGAAATAAAATTGTTTCACGATTTTTTTTTTTTTAATCTAGCGTTTATAAATCATTACGCCCGTGAAAGTAACGTCCGATCTCACATTGTATGAGATCACATTCGATGATAAAAAATTAATTGATTCGTACACTTAAAAACTTATACGTATCGTCGTAATAAGGACTTTAAAAAACAAAAAAAAAATAACAGATACTTCGAGAAATATACGATTAATATTTAAAAATGATATAATTTTTCCCCTTTTTTTTAAAGGTTACTGAATTCGAAATAATATCCCGCGAGCATAATAATAAATAACGTAATGCGTGTAGTACCTGAGACAAGGCGAATGGAAGAGTGACGACCAGCAGAATGGCCGTATAGATTTTCAACCTCATGCCAGATGAGCCGAATGAATCTGTAAAAAAAAAAAAAAAAATTATTATTATTATTATAATCAACGGGTTAAAAGGGAGAAAAAAGTGTCAATGGAAAAAGTGACATAATAATTGACACGATTGAAAATCTAACTCTTACACTTATATAATAAGACATTTGTTTTACGAGCTCATTTACAACAATCAGACACACCGTCCGCGAGACGTTATTGCACAATATACTACGGCCTGTAATTTACTCGAATTGAATTTCAACACTTGAATAATATTTTTTATTTTGCCAAATAACAGTAATCGATATTTAAACAAAAAAAAAATAAATATATATATAGCGTTATACGAGAACTATAATTTTCATAAAATACAACGCGGCAGATACGATTATAATATATACGCTGTTTTGCGGTGTGCATTAAAACCCCCCTGTTCATACTCATTTCGTTCATCCAAAATGACGCAAAATCATACTTTTCCGTTTCGTTCTATTGCGTTATTATCGTCGTAATATGCGGAGAAAAATTGTTTTTTGTTTTTACAAATCAAAATCGGAATGGACGACAAATCGTCGATAGGGCGACACATAATATAATCTTTGCGAAATTATGTTATACGTTTTCAAATTCCGTACAATAATCGATTATACAATATATATATGAGGATTTTTTTTCTTGTTCTCCCAATTAATTATCCCATTCACACAATTGGACTCGATTCTTTGTGACACTTTTGATGGAATCATTTTCGACTCGACGCGTAATTCAAAATTTTTCCATTAAATAATACATTCGCTTGAAATTAGTTTTATCATAAAACTGATATTATTTTTTTTTTTTCGGTTTTCCTATAAAAACGTTTAAATATTGTCATTTACACAACGATGTGACAAGCAGTAGGTTAACGGAGAACACTACGCACGCCAATAATAATTCAAACGTTTTGACAATTTTTAAAAATACGTATACGATGAACAAAACTGAAATAGAACAAAAAAAAAAAAAAACGGCACCGTTATCCCGAATAAATTGTAACGTTTAACAAATCAAACGAAGAACCATTCAGTGTTTGTTTTTTTTTGTAACGTACGTTAAAAAATCTGATTTTTTTTTTATGAAATTTATACCGATTAAGTAGACTATTAACAGTATTGTAATAATAACGTTTTTTATAATATATATATATATATTAATCGGAATACGCCACGGTATATTTTAGAATGAATTCGAAAAATATAACGCGAGCGAATACCACGTGAGTGTGTAACACTTTTTTTTTTTTTAAACCGGTCGTATATACGCAAGAGAAAAAACGAGACTTCTCAAAATTCTCTTCTCTAACATATTTCTTTTATTTTAGTGATTTTAACCGATCGATTACCTCATGTTCAATGATCGAGTGCACTAAGCCGTCTTCCATCTATACTTATAGACAAGAGGTTCAAGATGTATATATTTTGAAAATCCAATTTCGGTTTTTAAAATCTTTAGGTTAGAAAATACGCGTTTTGCACGATGTACTATTGTATTCGAGAAATTATTAAAAAATTATTCACAAAGTGAACATTAAATAAGTCAGGCTTTCAAGTCGATCCGCGCGATATTTTAGGCAAACGATTTTTAAACTTATTTTTAATATTAAACGTTCGTTTTTCTCTTCATTTGCGTTTAAAAACAAATATTCCGCCCGCGCGTTGTTTTTTTTTTTTTTGAAAATATTTATTTAATTCGATATATTTCGATGGCGGGCTCTTAAATCTCTGGAGCCACCGACATTACAGATAATTATCAATTAGAATACAAATAAAAAAAAAACTATACATAGCAAATTGTTTTTGGCCAATACGCGTTAAATACGATATATTTCGTACTTTTCATAAATCCCGTAACGTCTAACAAGACAAGAAAAATATACTCACGTATCCATTTCTTCGGATTATTATCCGGTTTTAAATTATAGCGAAATGCGCGAAAAGGGACCTTCACTCGTCCCGTCAGTTCTCCGTATCATTCGATAACAGTAGTCGTTAATTATTCGATTTTCGTCGCTATTTTTTGGACTTATTTTAAGATATATATTTTTTTTTATAGGTCATGTTATAGCGCATATTTTTCAGTAATTCTGTCGAGCGTTCTGTTAAATCCAAGCACCGTTTATCGTTTCATTTCGTTAACGTGTAAGTGTGACGAAAATTTTGAATAATATTTCTGTATTGTACGTGAAAAGACGAGCGGCGTAACTCGCCATGAAATCGCGTCGGCCGTGAAAGACAAGTGTAAATACGATTTTTTTGTTTTCTCGTTAAATCGACTTTGCTATACGTGAAAATATATACGAATCACTTATGTTTTAACAATGTTAATTCCAAATTCTATTTATTTTTTTAATTTTTTTTTTAATTAAATTGACTTACAGAAAAAAACATAAACCCGCTGGTGCCTGTGAAAATTGCTCAGACCGAAAAGTGAAAAACCGCGTTGGGAAAATATAGATTGTGAAAAAAATGTTCACTTAATTTACCTTTTTGTAGAATTACGAATTGAAGTCAATAGTTTCAAAAATAGTGATTTGTTGAATGTTAAAAAGTAATTCTAATAAACCTTGTAATTCACAGGCATGTAATAATAATACGCGTATGGACAGTGTGGACAATCCATAGCGAACACGTCGTTCGTATATAGATGACAATTCACAATGAATTCTCGCAAAAAAAAAAAAAAAAATTTATATAAACTCCACACCTATACTTATAAATATTAGAATGGACGCGATCAAGGTTTAATATAATATTATTATAAATTTCAATGAACAGTTAAATATTTCGTGAAGGTCATCTCGGCGAGGCGGCCTACTATTCAAGTAAACTATGTCAAATTCTATCGGCATTACATATATATATATACACATTATTATATAATAATAATACAATATACTTCACGGTATACGATTCCAAAAATCATATATTAATGTGTACATAGGCTAAAATTATATTAACTAAGAAATTTATATTATTCGAAAGATATGCGATTACAATCAGGAACGTCTCGTTAACGTTTTAATATAGGAATTTTTTTTTTTAAATTCCGGTAATAAAGTCCCCATAATATTTATTATATTGAAATAATTCGAACTTTTTTTTTTTTTTTTGATTCGTACACGTAATCGTCGATCATTAAATGTTATAACATCCAGCCGAATTCAAAATAATAATTCGTATACTAATTAAACACAAAGTCGACAACAAGAATTTAAATGCGTTTTTAGACTATTTCCTTGATTTTTTCCCCATAACATTCAAAGTTTCAATATTCAAAAAATTCGATTACGATTTCTCTTCTGGTTAACGAATCCATTCGGAATTCAACGGTATATTTTATACTTTATAATTTATATGGAAAAAAAAATAAATACTTTTCCACACTCGATACGAATTTCGGTAAAATAGACTACTCTCTCTCTCTCAAATACTTTATTTATCCGCAACGAACGTTAAAACGATAATTATAGAAACGATAATTCTGTTGTAAACGTTTTGATATCCTTCAGAAGATTCGCTGCAACGACCGATCGCAAATATTTTCACCCTCTCGAAATTAAACCGTGTGGTCCGACGTATACGACAAATTAAGAGAATTGTATGCGAGAATCGGGTGTAAAGCGTGGAATTGAAAAAAAATTGGCGTATAACTATGTTGTATCGTTCTACCGCGGATTCTACCGACGAATCGCGCCTTTGAATAGATTACGCCGAATAACGTATACGAAAAATCGTTCCTGTTCTTTTTTTTCTTGACAGAAATGATCTGAGGGAGAGTTGAGTTGGCCGCAATCGTGATAACAAATTGCAGCGACGAAAGACCACCGCCGTTAGATCGAATTGGAAAAATTACGATTACGGAGATCGACTAAAATCCAGGTCGTTAGAATGAACTCAAGAGCGTGTGACATACGGAGAGAAAACTCGATTTTCAAGACGTAATAAACATGATTTTGTACGATACATACGTATATATATGTTATTTTTTGAGTATTATTTCGAGCCTCGTCGCGAACGATTTTCTAATTGAATATTAAACGATAACGACGAGACGACAGATAAATGTTCGTGCGTACGAGAATAGAAGAACAACGCCCTCGTTAATTGATTTCGGGGCCTCGAACAAATGTGTTGCCCGAAGGCTCCTCGTACCTAAATCCCATATATAATAGGTATTATATGTACACACACAGAGAATATCTGTGTGTCGCTTGTCCGGCGGTAATATTTATATGAAATATAAGAGAGAGAGAGAGAGAGAGATGGGCGAAAGAATGTAGGACGAACCTAACGGTACGCCAGACCGACACTGAACGACTCGGTAAAATAATAATAATAATAATACGTATGCACCGCAACATTCCGAAACCGGGTTGGGTTAAGTTTATTTTACTTTTTCGAATACGTTGAAATTAACCGTGTATAATTATTGTGCGTTCGTATACGGAAACCGAAATACTGTCCGAACCGAACGTTCGCCTCGTCGTCGCACGACGTTATTATAAATTATTGTTAGCGTCAGTGTTATTTTCATCGAGACTTGATTGAAAATTGTCATAGGCCTCTCTCCCGTAGGCCCCTTTCCACCGTCAACAGTGTAATTCCGATATAACTGACGCGTAAATTACACGCGTCGTCTTGAATTGGATTTTTTTTTCTCTTTCGTCTCATACGTAAAACGGATTTTAAAATTATGATAAATTCGTTTTCCGAGGCAAAACGGGAAATAAAAAAAAAAAAAAAAAACCCCCCGATTTGGTGAGCTCAACGCTTTTCGTTTTTTCGTTTCGTTCGGGGGATTGAGACGAGTCGGGCGGGGCGCGTATCGTGTAGGTAGGTGTCTGTCTTTTTTCTTTTCGTCACGATTTCGCGCTGCTAATTAAAATTGACCGCGTGTTACAATATCCGTTTCGCGTCGTAATTAATTCACGTATTTCTCCGTTCGACTGTATTCGATTCATTTCCATTCCCGCGAATTACAAACGTCACGTCTCCGCAACGTTCACGTTTCGTACGAGAAACAGTCGTACCTACCGATACACTCGGCGCGGTCTATCGAATTTTTTTTGTCATCGCGTCAATTGTAATTTTCTTGTACGATTGCCATCCATCGTATCATCGACCGTTGCTGGTCCGTCGTCCGAGTATATTCGTTTTTTCCTCGTCCGGTATTTCATTCGTCTTCATTCATCACACTTATTGTTCCACAAAGCGATTCTCGGTTTATTATTATTATTATTATTACGCGCCGTTGAACGGGTCGTAATTTTTTTTTTTTTAATACCGTACAATTTAATGGTCACAATGAAAAACGTGTACGCGCGATGGTATGTAGAAAGAGAAGAAGAAATATTATATAATACTGTAAAGTACATACGAGAAAAAATGTGATTTTTTTTATTATTATTTTTACTTTCTAAAAGCTCGCGATTTTCTATATAAATATCGTTCTTTTTTTTTTTTTTTTTTGCGGGGAGTTTTGAGAAGGGTTTAAAACGAATTATTTTATCGGAACAGTTCTCGCAGTTCATGACGTATTCGTGCTCTAAGCAGTTTTATGGGCGAATAATTTTCTTCTTTTTTCTTTTTTTTTTTTCATCCTCTCGTCATAATTCACAGAACGCGTTGTAGAGCCGTAGTACCACTGTACGAGCACGTCGAAAAATAAAATGAAAATGAAACAATCGTGTGAGAAACGAAAGGAAAACATATTATAAAGCGCGGTGTTACATTAATTATCACCGCTTGTCGTTGACACAATAACGTGACTAGTTTTAACGCACTTGAACTTCAATCCGAATATCGTTCGGACGACGCAACGTTGCTGCGACTGTTCTCCTAACGCGCGTTTATGTAACTGATTTTAACAATTGGACTGTTACAAACGAACCGACACACTCTAGGACTCGTGGTGAGTGGTAACGGACATAAAAATAATCGCGATGGTTCGTATAAATATACTTTCTGTTACGTATCGTGTTATTATCACACGATCGTTTTCGTTCTTGAACCAGAAACAAGTGTAATATCGTCCGAGTAACTCGGCACTGCCGTTAAGGAACAAATATCGTCAGAACGGATTATCGTCGTCCATTCCCACCCACAGTGTTTACATGCGTATAAACATTGTGAACTGCCCATGAAATGTATCGATTATTTAAATTTGAAATGTGCGGATGAAACGAATTTTCGAATTTATCGTTTTGCTCGGTTCCGCCGCACGCAAACGAACGAAAAGAAAACAAATGTCCGATTTCGAATAGAAAGAAGAAGAAGAACAAAAACCCGCGCAGTGAAATATTTTCCAACGAATCGAATAAATTCCGATTGTCGATAAAATAATTTCGTTGGCACGTACACGTAAACACGCTTACTGTGTACAACGATTATTGCGGTTTTTTTTCTTTTTTTTAATTCGTTTTTAAAAGTAATATTATCGACTACGTAATAAAATCGCCTTTGGAATGATCGAAAAAATATCGACCGAATTTCGGTAATTCCGTTCAAAACGCTACATGTTGCGCGTTTGACTTATAAATAAAACACGTTTTAAAAATTCTACCATCCTATTTGTGGAACGAGTTAAAAATTTCCAACTACTTAATAAAAAATAATTTGAAATATTAGCGTTTTCGTGCGACTTATATAAATATTGTAGTGAAACAAAAAAAAAATCTAAAAAATATAAATACGTAGTAATTAATTAAAAGAAATTACGAGGATAAAGTGGTGTAAAAGACAAGTCGGACAACTGCAGTAGCCATTATACGTATATGTATATATTATAAAATTCGCGTTTACTCACAATATACTCGTATATACACTCCGTTTAAATGATTTAAAAGAGAGAGAGAGAGAGAGAGAAAAAACCAGTAAATTCTGTTTTCCGTCGTACCGAAATGTTGAAACCAGTTTTTTTTCTTCGTTCGTCGTTCTATATATATATATTATGTATATATATAATATAAAGATTCGACGGTATTATTTTTGTTAAACATATAACGTTATAGATTTGCTTTACGTTTTAGAAAAACGCGTAAAGTTCTCCAACTCTAACCACTGCCGCCGATCAACTAAAACAGGTTTCAAAAAATAGTTATAATAAGAAATAAAATCTCGTGTCTTGTTACGTACGACGATTCTATAACGAGTTTTTTGGAATTCCAATTTTCCCTCCCAAGCGTATATACGTCACTATATGTGTAGTTATAATACACGGCCGTATTTATACGTCTTTTAAATCACACGATAAATGTTTACCGTTATTATGTAAAAAAAAAATAAACACTATATACAAATGTTATAATGAGTTTACGTTGTCTTATAAACAAGCATTTTATAAATCGATATGACAGAACGAGGAACTTTTAAAAATAAAATATATACCTGAATTAAATATATTGTTTTCTAAATTATATAAATGTCTCATCCCGCGCGTGAAACGCGATCGAGAATGAAAACTAGTTTATAGCCGTTTTTTTTTTTTTTTTTTTTTTAGAAAAAAAATTTATGAGAAGAACATCGAACTGTTGATTTACGCCTACTAATCAATATAAATTATAACATTTATTCGTATAAAAAAATTAATAAATGATAATAAAATCGATGGCAAATTTTATTTGAAATTCTCTCACCTCTGTTCGAATACTTAATAAGGTGTTAAAAAAAAAAACTATTGTTTAATAATATAAAGAAAAAGTGCGACACTTTAAGGGGGGAACACGCGATTAATATTATTCGAGCAGATCAAATTTCCGTCATTCAAAAAAGACGCTGCATGGACCGAAAATACTATATAAAAATATTGTTATAGGACACCTCACGCCGACGATATAATAATATATCGTGTGTATTGCACGCACTATTATATTACATACTGTGTTACATATGCGTTATTGTAATAAGCCTCGTTATCAAAATAACAAAACGCACATATTTCGCCATTGAAAAGATACCTCCTATACAATATATATTATATACTATAATAATAATAATAATAATAATAATAATAATAATCGTTAACGGCTACCGGTCCTGTTTCCAATATAATAAACCGCCGCCGTCCATAATACACAATGCACGAGATGTACGGTATACGTGCGAGCGGTACGGAATAGTCGGCTCCTTCCATTATGTTATAGTGAGGCTGAATAAACTACTTCACTGAAAATGATCGAAACTATATACACGACACCGGTTTGATACCTAGCCGTGGGCGCATTCAGATCGAGTTCAATTTCAAGCATCCTCTACATCGCATACACGGTACAACACCTCACCACACAATTTTAAAAGACTAAAAATATTATTTGCTAATAGCCGGACGAGCTGAAAAAACAATTACGTAGCCTATTTAAACGCAACGTAATACGTTTTTAAACGACAGTTTTTTTCTTCTTCTTTTATCGCCCCTGAGACGTTCAACACGAACCATGTAATCACAACTTAGGCGACTGGCTCGGCACCATAACAGCCGTAGTTATCCCAACATCAACCAACCGATCACCGTAGTCAGAATAATTCAAAAACAAGATTTCCTGACTCTACGCGAATCCGAATCTGTTCTCCAAAATTATTTCGAAAAAGAATATATGGAAACACATTTCTAAACCGGTGACGACGAAATTGAGTCAGTCGACATACAAAACTAAATCAAATCAAATCTTCCTCACAACTTTGGCCAACACTCCTTATAAAAAAAAAAAAAAACGTGTTCACGCGTAGTAATCAACAGACGCGGAATAGGACACGCACATGGCTAACATACCGGCGTCTTATGAGACGAGACGAGCCGAAATCGTCGGGAAGCTTTCACAATCGAACTGCACGTTTCAATATGCTGTCGACATCAGAGCCTATTCCGGGCCACCTGACCGCGAAAATACAGAGAGAAAAAAACTCGTTCAAAACTTACCGAATCGTATTTCTCTCTGCAGTGGTGTACCAATTAATAATATGAAACCCCGTTTGTTGGTAAAAAAAATAAATAAATCGATCATACATTTTTAAATTTTTGAATATTAACAGTAATAATTATATAGAAACGTCTGTGAGACACACAAATCATAATAATATGACGTATTATTTATCCATCTGTAACCTGCGCGAACGACAAGAATGTATGCACACGAGAGTTTACACAACACCCTAAGTCGGTCGACTCCACCGCACAAATAATAATAATAATACATCGAAGCTCGTATTATTTTATTATTATATTATTACCCACGGTACAGTGTATATTATTATTATATCGAGACGAAATTATTACATATTATTATTATTTAACGCGTTCGACACAATATAATGTCCACTTTCTCACGAAAATTATCCACCGAAATATCGTATATTATGTATGCGATTTTTGCAACAATATAAAGAAAAAACCTGCGCACACTCGCGCGTTTACACGTAATAATAATAATAATAATATACGCGTTTACGGGAGAATACATAGTTGAAGTGTAATAGATATTACCGTAATAACGTGCGTTTGTCGTTTTCACGAGCTGTGTGTGTGTGTGTTGTAGACAAAAATGCACGAGAAAAATTATTTAGGTTAATTCCACGGTGGAACGTTTCGCCATTTCGAAGCAAAACTCGCGCGCAATTATAATATATTATACACGGCCGCGGGTGTCAATGAGTCGGAGATCGCGGCCGACCCGTTTTTTCGTCCTTATCCCGAATAAAAATTATTGTCCTGCGACAAGAATATGTAAAACACGAGGGGACAACGAACGTTGAATGCTTCCCATGGTTGTCTGTCGCTTATATCGATTAGGTACTATTTGATTAAAGTTTGATCGATATAATATTCTATTAAAATAGGTTTGTTACTCCAAACACGCGGTCTCAGACAATCGCAGAAATAGCAGGAGCGAAATATGTGAACGATTCCGTCGTTCAACGCAACAATTTTTTTTTCAACAGGAAAACGTTCCGTTTATTTTTTTTTTTTTTTTTTTTGCATACTAGAGAACGTTTCATGGGTTAGCCAATATATTTTTAGAATATTTTTGAAATTTCGAGAGAGAGAAAAAAAAATGCTAATTTATTTTAATTTTAAAATTATTACCGTTAATTGTACTACTCGCCGTGATTAATTTTATACCAAAAGAATATATTACGTTTCAATATACCAATATCGTTATTTTATATTCTTACTACAGTAGTCTATGCAATTGCAATTATTCAAGTGTTTTCGAAATTATTTAAGGAATATTGTAAAACAAAAAAAAGACATATTACGAAGCGGATTTTTGAAAGGCTTTAAGAGAAATATTCGTAATTTTTATCTCTAGACAATACTGAACATAAGTATTTCAAATATTTTTAAGAGAATACAAATCCGGACTAGAATTACGAATAATATTTCTTCGACAATTTGTTATTGGCGTTTGAGTTTTCACTAAACGCTGGCGAACGAATATTATAACCGTTCCGCGCGCGTATTTAATTATTGTCGTAATTAATTAAAAACGAACAAAGTGTTTGCGAATAATAATAATAATAAAAAAAAAAAACTATTTGCAATTAATAAGAACGGAAAAGTGAACAATATCATAAACTGTTAATTCGTCGAATACCGCGAACTGTTGTAAAACATCGGCCGATCGGGCAAGTGTGCGATAGTGTGTTACGTTAGTTAAGTCAATAACATATTAGTTACGCGTTTAATATCCACCGTGTCCATTTAATTGTACCCTCGTCATCAATTATTATTATTATTATTATTTATGCCTCGTTTCGAAATGAAAAAGAACGAGATGTCCGTCAACGAGATGACTCGTATCTATATACTCAATGCGATAGTATTCGTTATGACGTCCTACTCTGTCGGTATGGTATTAAATGTAATATAATATGTGGTTTGTTCCACCAACACGCGTCGGTCAAACACATCGCCCGCGCGAATATGAACAGATTTTCGTCCGCTGCCCCGGTATACGTATGCTCTTAAAACCGAATATTATTACATTATGTTCATACGCAAATGTTCCGTCCGACAGTGGAAATCCGTCGTTTTCCGTGCACGCGCGCGAGGATACGACGACAGCAAGAAGGCGAAGAGGAAAAACGGCCGTACCGGATAAACTATAGCCGAACGAGGTTCGAACAGTTTTCTGTGAATTTTTTTTTTTTTTTTTCATTGCGTTTAATTTATGCGCGACCCCGTGTTGGCGACTGCGATCGCCGGACGAATACTTAAAAACCGTATACGAAACGATACGTGTGTGTGTGTTGAGCGAAGAATAAAAAACGGACCGAAGAACGAAAAGAGAGAGAGAGAGATAAAACCGACGAAACGCGGGTCAAAAACCCGTAATTTTAATACAATATATTCTCCCGCCGCCGTGACGAATCGACGATAATATTATTTCAGTCACAATATACTACTAATCGTTGAAAAAAAAAAAAGAAAAAAACCGTTTGTCTTGAATATTAATTCGTTTGTGCGCGCGCGAAGCCTCCGCAACACCGACGACGAACGTGCGTCGTGGACCGAGTTTTCAAAACTACGACACACACACACTCCATCCGTCCGTCTCAAACGAAACTTCTATCACCGGACCGTGTGGTATGTTTGGGCCCGGGTTATTGTTTCGTAGTTAAAATTTGTTGTTTAATATAACTACAAATATTTTTGCTTTTTTTCTTTTCTAATGTACTCCGTAGCCAATCGTAATAATAATAATAATAATCTTTGCACGATCTTCCTCCGTCAATAATTCTCCTCCGAACTGAAAACTCCATTTCTGTTGATACGAGTATTTTCACTCTTTACCTCTCTCTCTCTCTCTCTCACTCTATCACGCGCGCGCATACACACGAATTATCGTAAAACAAAAACGTTTTCCACTTCCAACGCACCCATAGATCGACGTTGAGGATTCTGAAAACACGGATTTGAATTTTATTATAAAACGACTTTCCCGATTTTTCCGATTTTTTTTCGAGTAATTTTTTTTTTTTTTCTACGAATTTATTGACACAAATAAAAATTAGAAACGTGGGAAAGTCGATCTCGAGCAGACACACTCGGCGATTAATTCAAATGCGTTTTAAAATCAGAATTGTTCGTTTTACTCGGTACATGTACCGCTGTAAAATACACAACCGACCTTTCTTTTTTTTTTTTTCAATCGCAGTACTATTGAAACCAGTCGACACACACACGATCAGTTAATGTATACTATTGATATTCTCATGTCGGGGGGTTTTTTTTTTATCGTTCGATAAAAAAATATTTCAATTTCGTATACAAGTCATTGAAAAACGTTCGTCCGAACGTAAACATTCAAACCCTGTAACTCCAATTAAATTTAAACGTTTCGTCCAGAGCAGAAGATCGCAATGTGTGTATTGAAAGTGCGTGTTGTCAGCGATTATCACTGTACGCAGTACGCCCAAGTATTTTCACATTCAGTCTTTGCGGGTGTGTTTAATACAAAAAAAAAAAAAAATTCTCGTTTTTAATTTCGAAATATTTATTTCAAAAAATTGGTGTTTTTTACGTTAATTTTGTTATGTTTGAAGCTGGACACATCTCTGTTCACATATCGCGCGCGTATATTGTACCCCGTCGTATTTCTTCTTTTCCGACTCCAAAGAGACAAAAAAAAAGCGAACGAAAAATCGATTTTTCACGATTTAATAATGCGTTGTAGTAATAATAATAATAATAAACAAATCATTGTCGGTGAGAGAATTTTATCAGAAAAGTAAAAAAAAAACTGTTTATTTTTACGCGTTAATCGTATGGTTTTTTTTCGATATCCATATCATGCGATCAATTAGTTTCAAGCCGTTGTACTATATTTAAAACGTTACGCATGCGTTACAATACGGTAGAATAAGTTTTAATTTTTCAGTTTAAAAAAAAATATTTATAATATATTATACGTTTGTTCGAGAGGTTTTTTTTTTGCGATTTTCCCGTATGGCTTTCGAAGAAATCGAATCGGTACCATTTTGTAGAGAGCAAAACTGTACAGTCACTCCCAAAAAAGGAGAAAATATGTATACATTTATACAAAAGTATAATTTTTTATCACTTCTCTTTAGCCAAGACCGAAATAATTTGTCTTTTGACAAATAGTACACACTGGTTCGTCTTACACCGTTTAACAGTAAATACGTCGATTGTCTCAACAAAGTGTCGCATTATTATATTATAGAAATTTGTATTATTATATATTACTTATAACTTTTGCCGGCTAAAAATCACACAACATTTATTTATTTATTAATTCGGATAAATGTCCGAATGTTTTTATTAAAAGCTTTATAATTTTCCTTCTGAAAGAGTGTGTTATTTAAAATTGAAATGACAAATTCAAACATTGGGAATAAACGATACGTATACGTAGTATTATACTTAATGTTGCATTGTCATTCGTGATTTATACGTTATTTTTCCGCCAGAATACAAATTGCCGAGAATTAAAAATCAAATAATAAACTATTTTCGAAACGAATTGGTGTACACAAACAAATTTTTAAAATAATATTTTATATACATATTAAATAATTGTTACCATAATTGTTGTTTTCATAACAATTTAATTCGCGTATACGTACACAATTTTAACTCTATTTGTCTTTTTATTGTAATATTCGTAATTTTCTCGACGTATAATTTTATTCGTTTTCATTTTTCTATTCTGTTGTATTTTTACATTTTCGCTCAACGCTAACCTATTATGAATTTTTGTCGAAAATTCCGATAGTAATAATAAAGAAATTCAACAAAGCAACACTTATTCGGCGGTACTTTCCCCCCCCCCCCCATAACACATATCTTTACAGTTTCATCGTATATCTCACATATACACATCTTATATATATTTTATACATTCAAATTTATTAATTTATAATTTTATTTTTTAAATTTTTCTTCTCTCGTTTTAACTATTTTATTATACTTCATGTATATATATATATTGTCATATACGAGCGATGACGTAATGTCTTTCAAAACCAAAATACCTCCACGTCTTTTATTATTATACACAGCTCACGACCATAATATATAATGTACTATAGCGTGTATGTACTATAGTCTCTCGCCATATAAAATATATAAATTATTTTTATTATTATTATTATTATTATTATTATTATTTACTTTGACCAACCCTCGAAACGTGTTCGGTAACCCGTTGAACCATTGCCAATAACGTGTACGTATATGTTAACAAATATATTGAACACCTGCATACATTACACGCATACAAGTTTATATATATATATATATAGTAGGTACAGGGTGATTTTTTTTTTTTAACGAATCAAGACGGCTTTGTGCCGGAAATTTTGAAATAACTTTTTGTCGTATTAATAATATTTGTTTGAATTTTTTTTTTTTTTTTTTTTTGACAACGATTCATCGAAATGATTAGACAGAATAATCGGATTGGCGAACGCGGTCACAAGAGACTGCGCCCCGGGGACCCCGCCGATTCGAATCGCGTCGTCGCAGAGGCGGTGTAAAGATGACTACGAAGCAAACGCGTTGGTTTGGAAAAAAATTGAACGCAGAAAGCAAATTACAGTGAGGTCACCGTTCTACCGGTTGTATTCGTTAAGATAAAAACGATGACGGAACAACGCGTCACACGATTTCGATTAAAGGAGCAAAAAAAAAATATATATATATATATATATTATGACTTTGTTGTTGAACTTTTCTCGCGCGTTCCGTTAATAACATTATTCTATTCGAACAGTTTTAATATTTTTTCAAACGCGACTTGATTCATGACTATAAAGAAGGATACGTATACTCATGTTATGACTGTTTTTTTTAAATCCGTTGAACGCTTTCCCGAACGGAGTGAGCAGTAGACGATATTGAATAAAAAAAATATGCGCACTCTCGCAGTAAACGATTTATGAGAAACGTTCGAACGCTCGCGTCATACAACAGCTATCAAAAGCGCGTTGGTTCACGTTCGTTCGCCGTACGAGAAAAAGGACTCTTTAATAAAATGAATTTAAAAAAAATATTAAAATAAAACCGATTCAGACTCCAGCGAAACGTCGTCGCAACGGCCCACACCGATTTAAAATAACCGTGAAAAAGCGATTGAAAATTGCCGTAACACGAGATCGGTCGAATCACTCGGCGGCAGACATAAGAATTAAATTATAACGAGTGAAAAATCAAAAAAGAAATTTGTTTACAATCTAATCAGATCACCCTGTACATAATATTTTATGTGCTATGTCTCGCTGCACCCCTGCCGTATTTTACCCGGTTTTTGTATAATATATTCGTATACGTGCGCTCGAACCGTGACGGATTGTCTGTGTTTTTTTTCTCTCTCTTTTTTTCGTTCGGTGCTTTGTATAACGCATTATTGTAATTATTAGTATTTCGTTTCCTACATTATAATATATCGTCTCGAGAGACGACGTCGTGTACACAATTTTCTTTATATTATTCGAATTTCACTATTTGTAAACAGCACTTTTTTTTTTTTTTTTAAAGTAACGGATGAATACATTATACTCCGGACGGACAAGTGTGAGAGACGGAGATAATATAATACCGATCACCATAACTACACTATTGTTATATCGGTAAAAGTGTTTTGGATAATATTACGGTTTTGATTTTTTCTCGCCGCGTTTCCGCGGTACATATATTTTACCACGCGTGGTAAATTGCCACACAGATTTTAATAGAATTATAACGGGCGCAGGGGAACAGATGGCGTGTAAATAATAATAAATCGAAATATTTCTCATATTCCATCGTGCCGAAATGTGTAAAAAAACGTGCGGCGTATTTTATCGGTTTTTTTTCCCCTCCCATTATATACGTATACCGCAAAAATCGATTGGTTTTCTCGACCACGATACGGCCTAAATCCGGAATAGTTTCGAGAATCGTGCGCCAAACCGGGCAAATGTAATTTTCACGAGTCCATAACGGAAAAATGTATATTGATTTTCTACACACGGTGTACGAAATCCGTATCCGATCTCCAAACCCACTTCACTCGTCGTCGCGACTATCTTGTACGTAAAATGCCGCGGCGTTTTTAATAATTCTACTGGCCGCTGCGGCGCGTCCTTTAGCCGGAATCGTTATTAACATTTTCAATAAACAACGGCCGATTATCCGTTAACTTCAAACAAAAAATTTAGATTTTTGTTCGGGGTGTTTTTTCCCCCTTTGCCCGCGTCAAAACGAAACGAATACGAGCCGACTGGTGTACGCGATACGGAACGCGGGGTGCGCCGGCGTTCCCCGTCAGTTTCACATTCGTTTCGATTTCACAAGCCACGCGCGTTAAGTTATAACAAACACGTCGATCGGTTAAATCGGTTTTAGAAACAGTCGCGATTCGCTACGATTATTTATATTGCGTTCGGGCAAACACACACGAGACGACGGCGGTTAGTCGTATTCCGTCGGATTATTTCCACGCTCAGAGACGGTTATGGAGTAGTGGAAAAACAAAAACGGGAACGGTTCGGACTAGTAGCTTATTGAAAAATAAATAAATAAATAAAACGTTCGACAGCGAGTAATAATAATATGAGAAACGCGGATTGTTCTCGGTGATTTCGACGATTACGACGGGCATTAACGAATTTGCCCGTTTACGTCCATTCGGCGGCGTTTGTCCGGCCAAACGATTCCGCTGCGCAAATAATAAAGTCGAGTTTTTCTCCTTTTTTTTTTTTTGCTTTTACGCGTAAATGCGAATATTGCTGCAATGCGTTCGACGAAGTTTCTTCTTCACTTTCTTGTGCGTTGAAAACGCCGCGGTACGAGAATTATTTTATTGTTATTTTTTTTTTTTTTTAAATATACTCTTTGGAAGAGTACATAGTATTATTACAACGCCGACCCATTCACTATGCGATTACACACTACTGTCGGCCGACTCGAACGTTGCGCCGCATTCTTGCTGCCGACTATAAATATTCCTCGGTCTCGTATTGTAATACGGATAACCGGACTTACACACACACACACACACACACAAAAAACGCCTCTGGAACGATAAAACTCACACGAAAACGATCGTATAAAAAAATAAATACATCGAAGAAGCTGCGATGCGTACTCTGTACGTGTAATATAGAGATAAAAAAAAAAAAACACGTACGTACCCAAACGTACGTATAATTAACGCGCGCCAAATTCTCGTATAACGGTATATACGTTATTATATTCGAATAGCAGCAGTCGCTGCCTCAGTCCCACTCGGCTGGTTATAATATTATAACGTACGGTAGTAATTTCATTAATTTTTTTTTTTTTTTTTTTTTTTTTTTTTGTACGCTATTAATGACGTGAACGATTCTCGGCGAATTGGATTCTCAAATTTGATAGTCGTTCGTTCATTAACAAAATAAAAAAACACAAAATATTATTTTAAATAACCGTCCACTATAAAAGGACACAATATACAAATCCGTTCAATAATAATCGAATTCTAAAAACCGTTCGTTTCCAATGTACATAGTACTCCGTTAACTATGTCATAGGGTTACGAAGTGGTTAGACACAGCGTCCGCAACTTCTCAAGTCTAACGTCTCCTTCGGCCGAAATTCCGGTACGACAAATATTTATTCAATTATTTCTCCGCACAAGTGCTGTAAAATTCGAAATTCGAAAATTATTATTATTATTATTATTATTATTATTATTATTATTATTATTATTATTATTATTATTATTATTATTATTATTATTATTATTATTATTATTAAGCGTACGACGCGAAAGCGATAACGAACCAGGATAATAGTCTTGTTGTAATCGACGATTGTGTATGCAATTATCGCGAACGTATCGAAATCATATTGTTTTACGCGCACCAAATTACTGTTACATTTTTGTTGTTTGATCTTCTAACGGCAACAGTCGCTTGTACGGGAAACATATTTTGCAAACGTTTGTTCGCGTAATATCACTCGCGACGTTCTTTTTTTACGAAAAAAAAAAAATAAAAATAATTTCAATTGAAAATCATCACGGAAACGTATTTTAATAATAATAATAATAAAAAAAAAAGTGTTATGGTATACGAATTCCACTAAGGAAAACTCATCACTCGCAAAACGTTACGCACTTTATTTTCTACACTTGTTATCCTACACGGAACGGGCCAGTGTAACACGCTCGAAAATTTCTAAACAGGCAAAATGTTTTATAACTATTCCGCACTTGACCGACTCGGGTCCGCCACCCGTTTGGTGCCTCTCAAAATAATAATAATGAGTACTCTCCGCTACCGCTCGGTTTAACGACGATGACGACGTATTAAAACACGGTACCTATTATTGGTACGACAACGATTAACAACGGACGTAACGGATACGACTACTCGTCGTCGTCGGTATGGTTGGGAGAAGGAATTAGCGTTGCGAAGAGATGATCGCAAAACGTCAAAACTACATATCTTCTCGTATACGCGATGATGGCGATACGATGGACTCGCCGCGCGTGATTTCAGCGACACACATATAAATGAGACGCGCCGCCTAACCCGCTTGTGGCCGTCTCACGCCGCGTGCGAATGTAATACAGGCCGATCGGAAGATTCTTGGTCCGACGTCGAAACGACGACCCGTATTTGTTCCGAAAACGAATTTGTCGCGGAATCGTATTCAGATACTAAATATTGTACGAATGACGTGCGCGTGCGGGGATCGCTCCCGCACGAGACGTTTGCAGGCCGAGAACGAACCATGAACCGCTACGTTATTCGGATTAATCTAAGAAAAGTGCCGTTTCAGATGATGACGAAAATCCATGATAAGTCCATGGCAAATAAGACGGGTGTGTCGGCGGCGTCCCGTGATACCCGCACACGGCGGCCGTATTGTGACGCGGGCTATATTCACTACGAGCGGATCGGAACCACACGATGATCCGTTTGCTCCTTATGTATTACAATACCTCTGCACTTCTGTGTTATCAGTCATCACTGTTATCGGCAATAAATGTACACCGAATAAACGTGTTATTGTCGCGCGGTACGCGTTTGTTCCGTGATATCACATCAATTTTGTTCGTGTGAAATGGAACCGATGGGCAAACGGCGAAACGTTCACGTCATCAGCGATCGACCGAGCGGCGCGCAAGTGTCCGAAAAACGGGTTTGTTGCTGACACGCTGACATCTTATTTGTCGCGGACGAAAACCGTAATTTTTGCGGCCCGTGTTGCGAGTAAAGCGGACGAAATGAAAATAGAACGTTTGAAACGGATGTCCGGGGGTTATAATGCGTAAGTAGTGGTTGGTCAAACGGAATTCGAAATGATTACAATACGAATGCCGTCGGTTTGGGTATATTACGACAATAGCTGTGGATAAAATGAGATGAGCCGAGATGGTTTGTTCGCGGTAGGCCGGAGAAGAAAGAGTGGTTAGTGGTCGTACGGAGGTCTGCGGGATTAGTCTCGGCTGTACGGACGTGGACGGCAAAAGCAATAATGGAACGATCATGATATATACTCGTGTGGGATAATGACGAAGAGGAATAAGTGAAGAACATTCCGTTCATATCGGATAACGCGAAGTTCTTCTTCTAATACCTCTACAAAACTGGTTAACGTGTATAAATTGTGTACGCGCAATACGAACGCAGATTATGGAGAGAGGACGGACTGCGGATTATTCTACAATGATCGCCGCATTCGTCGTGATTCTCGGCAGAACACCGCGCGCACTTGTCAAATTACGAATGCAAGAAACACGTACAACGCGAATTAATATAATATATATATATATTACAGGGAGACAAAACAATAATTGCGTTCGAAAACCGTCAATGAAAATCGACGAGGGAACCGCCGTTCGTACGTTTTTCCGTCTACCGTTAATGAAACGCCGAAATGAAATTTTAAATGGAAAATAAAAAAGTAAAAAAAAAACAACGAATTGTCGAAATCGGATGAAAAACTTTTGAATCGCTCTGTATACACGCCAATGGCACATCGCTGCGACGACGTGGTCGCCGCCTATTGACCACGAACGGATACGACGACGACGACGACCGGTGTGCGCCAGCTCATCTGAGGCCGCGGAGAGAGAGAGGAAAGAGTTCGATGCTCCCGAGACGCGACTTCCTATATTCCGCCACACCGTATTATTATTATTATTATTATTATTATTATTATTTTTTTTTTATTATACGTCACTGAGCCAACAACAGGTTTTTGTGGTACGGTCGTGTGAGGAGGTCTCTACGATTTTTTTTCTTACGGAAAAAAAATTATTATTATTATTTTTTCTCGTTCTCATATCGAATTACCGCCCGCACGCGCGCGCATAAATATTAACACAACGGCGTAATTAAAAACTAAATGAGCAACGTGAATACGCCAATCCGTTCTCTATATCCGCCGGATATTATAAATATCTCACGTAATAAGGGCTTCCTTCGACGGACACTGTATGTTAAATACTCCGCGGCTGCTCATCCCTGCGGCGAAAAAACAAAAACATAATGACGACGAGTCTCCCGTATCGATTTCGTGATTCGTTGAAAATATTTGTGCTCGGAAGAGTTTATAATGTTTTTATTTTTTTTTTTGACTCGTCAAAAAAATAAAATCATTTTAATTATACTAAACTAAAGTAGGACGGTAAATGATTTGTGTCGAAAAAAAAAAGTCTAGATTTTGCAATAAAAACCGATTCGAAACGTTATTGTATTACGATTTATGAAATAAAATAAATATAGTCGTTTCCGCTGAAATCCAATTTGATCTCGTGGAGTACTCTCATGAGAAGAAGTTATTTGAAAAAAAGGAATTTAACTTTGATTTATCTATCCGGAGAAAAATTATATATAGTATATATATTTATATGAAATACAAGTTATGTGGTTTTTTGATAGTTTGACCGAATGCGTGTGGTTGGCGAGCGATTTTAAACTAAACTGGTACCGACGAGATGAACGCGTGCGGCCCGAACAGGGCTGAAAATGAATTCGTGCGAAATTCTTATATTTCATTAATTATTATTAAAACAATCTTGTTTGTATATAATCCCGAAATTCTAATGCGTACAATTTACAACTACTTGTTCGTTAATATATTACGAGCTATTTGTTCGAAAATATTGGACCGACGCAATCGTAATTTCTCTCATGATCATCATTTTTTGCCGTAAATCGTAATCGTTCGTTCTCGCGTGGGGGGGGGCGAAAATATTTTCGGTAAACAAAACTACACCAGTTAAAAAAAAAAAAGTGTACAAAATAAATATTCGATTTTTTTTTTTTTTTTAATATTATATTATCGAAAATACAAGGGGAAAAAAATTGTTTTAAACACTTTTATTCTAATATTATTTACACGTTTGTCGTACGCACACATAAGGGACACTGAAGGAGGGTAACGTGAGTATACATATTATTATTATTATTTTTTCAACAGTCGAGTGTATTCGTTTCTCCGACATGACGGCGACTGAGGACAAAACGTTCCCAAACTGTGAGTCACGAAAAACTTTCACGTGACGCGGCGGATAAGAGCTAAAAAGCGAATTATTATTGAGAAAAAAAAATTTTATAAAAAAACGGGTTTCCACGTGATTCTGGTTATCTGTTCAACGAACCTCCTCCAACGCTTTCCGGCCTCGGATTTTCGGTCACCGGTGCGAATAAAATAAAACTAAATTTCCGGAAACGAATTTCTGCGCTGCGTCAGCAGACTCCTCCCGCATACGTTTTTCGAATCGACCACCAACGACATCGGATGCTGCTGTGACGAATTGTTATTCGTCCAACGTCGTAGTAATAAATCGTGTTTTATAAATACCATTTTCTCTGCGCATTTTTTTTTTTTTTCCAATACCGTTAAACGTATACAAATTGTTTTTTTTTATTATTATTATTAAAATCTATACCGTTTGTGTTTTATACTTATCCTCGTGTCTAAACAAAAAAAAAAAAACGATTTCAACGGGTTCAACTAAATATTATTTACGAAAACGGGTCGCACGCGTAAAAGTTTTGGGAACCCCTGGTATATATGTGTGTAACCCCCTCGTCGGCCGTCGTGTGTCTCGTGTCGGCGTCGTCGGTGTGCAGCCTCCACCAAACCAGCGCCAGTTTAGTTATTATTATTATTATTATTATTATTATTGTTATTGTTATTATTGGGAGTTTATTCCGAGACGAACGCCGCGTTGTTATACGTGTCTGTGCGTACGGATCGCGTTACACACCGGCGCACGGGTAGACTGCAGAGAGACGGTCGTTTATTATTATTATTATTTTTTTTTTTCTTAACGTCGTGCCCGTTACGAAATACATCGTGTGTTCGCGAGAACGTAAACGACACGTCCAAAATTGATTTCGAATGAAGGGAAAAAAACCGGGACGGATAGGATTTTACGGATTAAGAGAGAGAGAGAGAGAACTAACGCGTAAATTCGCTTTTGGAATTCGAGGGGCGTGTACCGTAGCGGCGCCGGGACGGAACGTCGCGGGCTCAAAACAAACGAGCGTTCGTATGTCAGAAATCCCGAGAGCCAAACCGGTGCGGCGGTGAAAAATACACACTGCCCCCCACTGTCTACGGACATAAAAAAAAAAACGAAAAAAAAAAATCGTTTTTACGACGAAACGCGTGATAAATACTGGCGGGGGCCGCGTCATAAGTTTCCCGAAAATCTTCGAATTCTCGTACGTTTCGCACTGTCGTCTGTAGTAAATCCGTCCGAAACGATATTCCGTCAATCCCGTTTTACTTTAAATAACATTTTCCAATTGAACGGCGCGCGTGCCTGCGGTGTGACGGTAAATAATATCGGCGGGGTGGCGGCGGTCGAATCTTTTGGATCGGTAAATAACAACAAAAAAAAGTGTGTTCTACACGCGTGTAATTGGAGCGTATCCGTGGGCTTTTAAATCGTGTTAGAGCGGTTCGTGATGTTCACTCGAAGCGAACGAGAGAAAAAAAGAATATAAGAAATAATAATATACGCTAAAAAAAAAAAATATATATATATATACATATAAGCGCGCGCGCCGGTATTTTTTATAACGCGCGTTTCGTACACGACGACGGGGACCTAATAAATACAGGCCGCGTGTGTGGTGGGTTACGGGTGGTTCGTGCGCCCCTGCCGTGTCTAAGTCACATTATAGAACAATATTCATAAGGACATTAAAAGCGCTTCGTATAGAAGAATTCGGTAAAAAAGATCAAGAAAATTACAGTTACAATATTACAATGTTTAATAAAATACTAATGTTTGAGGAAAAAGTTAATTCTAATATATATATATATAAAAAATTATGTCTGCTGATGTCACACACAGTTCAAAGTCCAATACTTGCTCTCCAATCATTGCTATCACACACGTAACGTTTTAGAACGATCAAATTATTGTTGACTTAAATGAACAGTTGATTTAGTTCTCGAGACTCGAGTGCATATTGACTGTCACTATAATAATGGGGCACAACTATAGTTTAATATAAAATAGAAAAGTATAACCAAAAGCGCCTCCTATTAAAACTTCCTCTAGTAATAATAATAATAATAATAATTAATAGTACACGTTCGCGCGCAGTAAAACGATCTGCCGTCTTTTCGCGCGCATTACACGCGCCGGTGTCCCGCGGCGGCGCGTTCCATCTATTATTATTATTATTCACGGTGTTACTAATATTCTACACCTTATACCATCGTTATCAATTACAATCGTGTTAATTGGATTTGCCACCGAATCGTGTGCCTACCTCTGCCTGGCTGTGGAAACGATAGATACAAACGTCTGTATAATACATTACAATATTATAACGCGTGTTTGTGTTTCGAAATTCGAGTGGAAAATAAAAGTGGACGTACATTAATAATAATAATAATCGAATATTACGGTGTAGTGTTGTAACAAACGGACGAATCTCTGCAGTAGCTCGCAAACGGGAATACCGCAGAGGTCGTTTACGTCGAGCGTGCGCGTCCGTATTACCTGTGGTGTGTTGCCTACAGAGTACGGATGAGACGAATAGAGGAAATCTACAACAGTACGGTGCAAATCGAAGAAAAATCCCTCTTCCCGCCCGAACATACTCTCGATATCAATTATTATTATTATTATTATTCAATACCGCTTCTCGTGCGCGTTTCGTTAGAGGCCCGTTAAGGACCGTCTCATTCCGGTAACTAAACGAAACTGGACGCGATGCTAGAACTTTCACTTCGAACGTGCGTGGCAACAGCTACTGGAAAACCGTCCAACTGTAAAAGCGTATGTTAAAAAAGTGGAAAACAATTAGATTTTAATTCCGCAACGCGTGGCCGAGACCACAGGGAGGTACGGTGGAATATAGAAAATACGTCATCGGCAGTCAGTTATCATTTTCATTGCGTATTAACTTTCTAATCGCGATCAACAGCGATGATGCTATTCGAAAAATAATATTTATGAATTGATTAAAAAAAAAAGCGCTCCACTGTGTCAATTCACAGTCGAAGTCGTAATGCGATGAAAAATAAAATAAATAACTATCGACGTTTGCGGCCATTTCGAATTTCTCATTTTCAACGTCATTTCCAGCAAAACCCATAAAACACCACGTCTGACAAATGGAAAAGGACTGATGAATTTCTCTGGTTTTCGCCAGAAGTCAGACCACCACCGTGCGGTGTAATGCGCGGACTACACGGTTTTCCGGACTGTTGGGGCGATTGAATCGTCGAATGTATTCGGTATTATTATATTACAAAACGTGTGAGAAGCCCGATGATGAGGTAAACCTTGAATAACTGTTGAACAGACACCTTTCCGGGATTACGACGGGCAATAATAATAGCGGTGTACACCACATCCGACGATTCGAATATCGTGGAGACGCGCGTGTACGAGAATCCTTTTCGAAGCCACTCTCCGATTGCATTGTAATGCCTACTCGGACGAGGTGCACGACCAAATAAGTGGAGGAACGACGCGTTGGTTTTACAAATATCGATAATACGCGGTTTAGTTGTACGCGCGAGCGCGCGCGTATTGTCTGCGAAACGCTTTCCGCTTATTCTAGACCAGTGGTTCTTAACCTTTTTTAGTTCAGCGCCCCCTTTATCGTAATAACTAACTGCGCTAACACCCCCCTCATGTAAAATCAAATTTTCTTTTTATAAATAAATATATATTTATTTATTCATCGGTATATATGTATATATAACATTATTAATTAAAGTAAAAACTCTTATTTTTAGATAGTAATGGTTATATTTTACACCACTTAACAAAACAATTTTACTTATTTTACTTTACTGTACAAAAAGATTTACTTAACTATGAAAAAAAAAAATTATAAAACATAAAAATTATACCAATCAATGACTGCCCTGAGCCTGATGAGTAGCTGCTAATTTGACGATGTCTGGTTTGATATTGGTCAAAGCTAACCGTAAATAACCTTTGTTGCAAATGTCCAACCGAAAAACCTCGGGACGGCTCTGCAAATAGGTGTCCGCCAAAAAACATATTTCCATGATTGTTCAATTATTTGTAGTGTTGTTATATATTATATAATATTAATAAATTGTATTGTTTTTAATCTCCGAGTTTCAAAAAGCTCAACGCCCCCTTCAAAACTATCGCCCCCCAGAGAGACTGAAATGCCCCCAAGGGGGCGGTACCGCCCCCGTTAACAACCACTGTTCTAGACCGTAAGTGCAATGATTGTGGTCTTATCCGTGGTTTTATTACGGGAATCGTTGAGGCGCGCGAGGTCACGCTGCTAGTTCTGCAGCCCAGTGATTTTCAAACGACGCAGATCGTCGCGGTTGTCGAATTGTCGGTTTCGAGATTCGCGCTTCTCGGCATTTTCAAATCGAATATATAAATCCGTTACACGACGATAAACGGCTTAGGTTTCGATAATTTTTCGAAAAATATATATATATATATTTTTTTTTTTTCCTTTGGCTCCGTTTCGGCTCCGTCTATACGGACTACACTCCCGAACCGATTATTATTATTATTGTTGCGCGCATATTATAATACCGCGAATACGTTATATACACACGTATCTATACGTATATTATAAAAAAAAAAAAGTATATGTATTTTAGACGACCGTGAAATTCGTAACGTGTCAGCAGCCAACGACACCGTGTAATGTGACGATGACTGTCGAATGTTCGCGATGCAAACGTCTTGTGTATACCGAGCCGCGTGTATAGCGTTCGAAAACCGGACAATGACTGCTAACGACCCCGGGGCTGCCGGCCGTGTCGGACGCGTGTGTTGTGTGAACGCGTTTTTGACGACGTGAAGCCGACGACCGGACGTATGTAACGAAACAGAACCGCGTTCGCGGCACGAAACTACGGGTTAATTTCCCCGCCTCGATTCATCAACGGATTTTAAATTAATTTCAAACGGAATTATTGAAAATTTTTCATATGACTCAACTCCGTCGTTGACCGTCGAGTCAAAACGATCTACTAGAACGGATGATCCATGGATCACCCGGTTAAACGTCAAACCATCGTGTTGAACTCTCGTACGTGTACGACCGTTTAAATCTCTCGTTGCCGGCAACGTCATAGAAATATACAAATTTTTCTTTTCGTTTTACGAAGTCTCGGTGATTCCAATACGTTTAACCCTATCATTCGTTAACCGCGTTCGGAGTTTAGATTTTAAACCGGCATCTCGGGTCCGGGGGAGGGGGGGGGGTTTAACGAATAAAATTAACGTCGCTGCGCTATACGATAAATGTCGAAAACGAATCCAGACGAAGCAGACGCGTTCGTAACGAAAAAACTATTGAACGTGGTAGCGCAAAAAGCGATTGGACCGCAGCAAACCGAGTATTTATATGAGTGCGTAATAAATTCATATAAACGGAATGTGTGCGTACGACAGTGAAAATAGAAAACATTTTGAAAACGAAACGTATTTATTTTTTTTTTTTTAAATAGTACCATTTCGTAAAAAAAAAAAATAATAATAATAATAACTCAACACCGAAATAAAATTTCCGTTTCGATTTCTTAGCGGACAATAATAATCGCCGGATAGGAAAAAATAAGTGTGCGCGCCGGTTTTTTTTAACCGTTACGAATTAATTGCGTATTTTTTTTTTTTTTGCCTCGTATCCATACACTCGTATGTATATTATTTGAACACGCGAGTAATAATAACGCGCGTTATTACTCCAAATTAATACCACTCATAATGAATACACGTGTAAGTAATTATAGATCTTTCTGACAATTGTCCTATCTCTTCTTTTTTCTTGTTATTCAACGAAACGCGCATCGTCTCGCCGCACAGGCCGAGTCCGTTATGAAACCGCCCCTTGTACGCCGCGCACAGATCGCGAAATCATATCCGACTCGTTTCTTTTCCGTAAACCGTTTTTCTCTTCCTCTTCTTTTTCTTCTTTTATTCGCTCATAATATTATATATATACGACTACGTATATCGCGTACGCGAGTATATTCAATCAATACGATACACCCACTTCGTTATACAGTATAATGCTGTAATACACGATGCGTTATTGTCCACATCTAAACGCGGAGTAGAGAAAAAAAAATAATAATAAAGAAGTTTTCTATTACAAACCAATAAAGTGATATCGGTAGAGTTGAATATGAGACGTACACGATTAATCGTTACGAAAAACCGACGTTTTCGTGCCGAATCGTTAAATAGAGAAGAGGAAAACACACGTTTAATAATAATAATTATTACTATTAAATATTTACGTTTGAAATAACGTTATTCTCGAGTGTTCGACACTGGTGTGTTTTAAACGCGATACTGCCCGTTTATATTATATCAAAATCGCGTGTATGGCGAGTACGACAGGAATTGAAAAATAACATTTTTTTTTTATTTTTAATATTATCACTTACACATTACTAAACCGGTAGGTTTATAAAAACATCACGTCCGTCCGGATTCCGTTAAATTATATCTCACAAATATAACGTTTTAATGTATCCCAAGTACGATTTACTTCACAATAGGCTATCGCCAACAACATGTACGAAAAGAACGAAATTTTTATAACGGATTATTTGCGTATTTGATAATTTCGAAACGGTGTTCAATACACAACAACGCGTTAAATTCGTCTAAATTCTTGTTGGAAATTTAAAAAAAAAATTTTTTTTTTTAATAAATTCGTTGTATTTATATATAGAATGTCGTGCATCGCTGCGTTATAAATTATTAAGTACAATAATATATATATATATATAAGTAAAAACTCGGATATTTCTATAATAGGTATTATAGACAATTACGGGCATACTATACGTATTGGAAAAGAATTTCACTGTAAGAAAGTATATATATTTAATATACGTACACAAAGCCACGGAATGGCTTTAACGATTCGACATTTTTTTTCAAAACGTATTATATCGATTCACCATTATATAGTATATAAATATATTGCGTTACGATAGTCGTTTCGTTATATTATCGTAGTTTTTTTCCCCCCAATATAATAAAAAAAGAGTAAAAAAAACAACAACGGATAAACGTGTCGCTTTTTCATTAACGCGAATTTCCAATTCTTATAAAAATATTAATTTAACTCTTTTTTTTTTTTGTCACCGCGAGACAAATAATAATGTATACTTTATTCCCTCCCCCCCCCCCGTTTTCATTTTAAAATCATATAAAACTGTTGAATATTTTACAAAATTTTTACCAATACGATAATAATAATTTAACTCGAGTCGATTTACTTTCACAAAAAAATTCTGTTTTTTTTAAACTCTTCTTCCTTTTAATGTCAACACACCCAAACCCGATTTTATATCGCTGTACACACATCGTATACGGGGGAAATAAATCGAGTGTTTTGTACTGTACGTTATTTCGTGTAAACCGTTCAAAACGTTTATTATTGTGAACGTAATATATATGCGTGTTTCTAAACACTTAACCCGTTAAAAACGCGTAATTGGACCAAAAAGTATTGGAAAAACAAAAAAACGTTTGCATGAACGGGCCGCGGACAAACACCATTTCATATAGTGTTAAACTTTGAAACGTGACAAAACTGATATTTCTGTTTATTCACTCGGGTTTTCGGAAGTATTACACGCGTTTTCGTCGTATGCACCTCGTAAATTGTTTATAACGACCGAAGTTAAGATATTACGGAAATATGTTTTTTTTTTATCGTAAAAACGAGAAACATTTAAAATTCTCAAAAAAAAAAACAAAAATAATAATAAAAATTGATATTAGAACACACACTGTAACAAGTATACGGAAAACTATTCTTAAGAGTCTACTTTTTTTCGTGTAAATCGATAATCGTGTCGGTGGTATACGGTTTTTGTGTTTCGTGATTATTATCGACGGAATTATTCTAAACAAGAGCGCAAATCGTTGAGTAATAATGAATGTTAAAACACGTAAGCGTTTTATCGACACGAGAAATCACGCGTTTAAAATGATAAATATAATAGAGACGAATCATTTTATTACCATTAGAAATCGTTTCTATTAAATAACACAACAATTTCGAATAATATTTATTAGATGAAAGTACGTATAAAAAAAAAAAAAAAAATAGGACGCGCGTATCGGCGAAAACGTTATATGGGCATTTTTTTTTTTTTTTTACTCATATGTGGTGCATTCGTTCACCGCGGGCGCGCGCGCGAGAACGACGGATTTACCGTTTGATAGAGAGCTCTCCAGAAATATTATATTATTTTTAATTGTGCCGTTATTCTTTACTAAAAAAAAAAAAAAACGTTACACGCATTATTATAATTTGAAATATTACGCGTTATTACAGTAAACAACAGGCATTCGTAAAGTATGACGAAAAAAAAACACGCGTAAAATCTACAAAATACTTACTCTACACGTAAGTATTTCAAACATTTTTTTCTTTCTTTTGTCGCATACGTTATTCTAGTCTCATCGCGGAATACTTTCTTTTTTTTAAAAAAAATAAAAAAAACAGCGATTTATCCGCGATTATACACAAGCAACGTTTTTAATAAAAAAACGCGTTGAAAGAAAAGAAACTAAGAAAAAATATACAGTTATTCTCGTTGAATACACTATGACGTATAATACGATTAATAAATTCACGAAATATTATTAATACGCCACTTATTATGTCACGATAAACAATTGAAACCCATTCGCCGCTACTATCTTTAAAAACAGTTTTTTTTTTCACGTTTCCTTATCGGCGAGGGAGGAAACGTCGAATAATCGGATAATTTTTACAAATTATTCGAATAATTACATCAAATCGTTGCATCACGAAGATATACTATATTATTAGCTGTCCCCGTGAAAAAATGCCATGCGATTAAAATTTTGTTCTTTTCGATGTTCGAAAGTCGAAAAAAAAAGATTTGACTTCGATTTTCATTTCGTTTTCCACGCAATAAGTTTTGCGCAATATTTCATCGCACTTATCGCGTTTAATTCGCATTAGAGTTTTTATTCGCTTACCCCAGGATGAAGTGCCTGTGAAAAAAATATAATAATCGTAACCTTATTAGCTCACCCAACGTAACATGTCGATCAAATGACTGACGAATAAAACTTCACCGACCTGTTAAGACTTATTTCGTCGTCATCACGACTGGCATTGTGGACATTGTCGCAACGCTATCACTTCGTTTTCGTTTAGCGAATTTTTTTTTCGTTTTTCTCGGCTCCTAAGGATCGCAGCGCGACGTTAAATAGCCTACGTATTATCCTTCATCGAGAATCGAGCTATGGAATGCAAAAAGAATTTTTCAAATCCGACCGGTAGTTCCAGAGATCAAACGCATTCAAACGGATTAAACTCTTCAACTGTATTACATTATAGTATAGACTTATAAATAATACGTGTAATATTGTAAAACGCGAATAATAAGGGCGTGTGTATTGACGGTAAAGAAAAACAATTCCATAATCGTTATATGCTGATATTTTTCCAGAAGAATACCTATAAATTATTTATAATTTATTATTATTATTATTATTATTATTATTTATTATTAGTATTATTATTATTATTATTATTATTATTATTATTATTATTATTATTATTATTATTATTATTATTATTATTATTATTATTATTATTATTATTATTATTATTATTATTATTATTACAAAAACCGGCATCGATTTATTTTTTTTTTTAATAATAATAATAACTTTTGAAAAATGTCGTCGTCGCTTTCACGTTCCGCGAACCGTAGAATTAACATTATTGTCGGATCCGCAATAATGTCATACATTATAATATACAAAAATATATGACGAGACGATATTTTCCCGTTGATGAAAAAAAAAATCGAAAGTATAACGTTTTAATTTCCTACGGTGAAAGGCCGTAAATATAATATTGATTTTAGAAAACGACGGATCGCTGTGCCATACGGATTCTGGGATGATAAGCGAATTCGTTTTGGATCCCACGATCGTACAAAAAAGAAAAAAAGAACACCATACGATTATGGTCTCCTCTGGAACGAGCGATAATTCGACTGGCTGCAGTGTGTTCAAAAAAAAACTCGACGACACAATAGGTTTTTTTTAGTTATTATTTCCCCTCCTCCCCGCGCGGGCACAAAAGGAGAAAAACACATTTTTCTGACCAAAAAAAAAAAAAATTATATTAATATACATTACTACGAGAGCAGGTGTTTATTTAAAAAGATCGTAAATAACGCGTACGTTTCGTTTACTTTACGTTATATTACGACCGAGGAGGGAGAGAGAAAAATGAAAAAAAAAAAGAATACATCCAGCCGCCGGGTGTTGTGCGCTGACGTCGCTTATATGTGAATTACTCGGATAAAGATTTTAGAATTATTGTTATTGCTATAAAAATCTAAAAGCAATGGCATTGGGCATTCGACAAAAACGATTCTGAGCACGGAACGTCGGTGCACCAGTAATATTATTTATTAATAATAATAATAATATATATTGTGTATACGTATAATTTAAGATTTATCTCTTTAGTGTAGAGTACATCGTTATTCCTCTTAAAAATAAACCTACATATATGTATATACAGGTAGAGAGAAAAAAATGTTTACGTTCAATTGTCCGTCAGTTTCCATCGAAATATGTAATACGCACTTTGTCAAAAAACTCGAAATGGTTATTAAAAAAAAAAAAAAAACGAAAAAATTGTTATTTTCGAGATTTTTTTTCTTTTCGAATACGGATGAAGTAACGACGTGCGTCCGACTTTTTTTTTCTATTAAATTTCCAAGCCTTAAAACGAAAAACACTACCTAAAAATCAATAATAAATAGGGCGAAATTAAAAGAAATTTTTTACATTTTTATTCCTTATTTGAAGAGCACGCGGGAAGGGGGCTATAATTTGTTGGAAAATATTTCATTAAAAGCGTATAATTCCGCGGTCCCGTATTTATTTGGAAACGTATTTTGTCAGCAACTTTTGTCAATGGAAAATATTCTGTCGGAATAGTTATATATTCGCTCGGAACATATTTATATATATATATATGAGTGTGTTTTCGAAAAGTGAAATTTCGCAATATATATTCTTCTGGAACAGTGCGTATGCTCAGATTAGATATGACGGTTTATTTTTCAGAAATACACCCAAGGAAGCCCCCGTGGGCTCGATCTCTGGACTCGACCAGTCGAGAGAAAAGAGATTTTCAGTAAAAAAAATCCCCTGTGAACGGATATTTAGGGAAGCCGTGTGTACGCCTTGAAGGACTCCGGACCAAAACATATATCCTATTAATTTGGTGTTCCGATAGTGAAAACACGGCGGAAAAGTCAAAAAATTGCTTTTTATTTGTTGTACGTTACGTTATTGACGTACGTTCTTGCGACAAATGCGTTTCCGAAAAAATCGTTTTCAGACAGAGTACGGTTCGTGAAAAACGCGGTTCCAGTGAAATACGTTATTTCGACAAAGTACGTTTCCAGAATAATACGATAGAAAATATACATATATATATATAATATATATATATTCTTTTTCCAGCATTGTACACGTCGTCTCCGAGAAAACAGACGTCGTCGTAACGTACCGTGTAATTATATATATATATATATAATATATATATAATAACTTTTGGCTGTACAGGTGCCGTTGACCCATATTCAAGCACAAAACACGTAGCGAGCGTATTATCCACGGTCAGATTGACTTCACAGACGCATATCACGCGATGAAACGTCACAATTCCTACGGTACGTGTACAATATACACATACGTACAAAGAGATTGATATAATATAAACCGTGTACCTCCTAACCGACGCGTCCGAGATGTAAGCAGAGGAGAGAAAAAAATCGCGTCCGACAAGGCGCGTAGAGATTTAAATAGCCCAATAAACATCGAATTCGATAATTCGTATTGTGTTACGCGATTGACGGGGCGGACTCGTGTAAAAAAGCGTATTCGGATCGAAAATATTTCCGAACGTTTTCACCGCCCGACACATGCGCATTTGTATTCTCATTGATTGATTTTTCGTCTGTCCCGTCGAACGCGAATAGAGAAAATGGACACCGTCGATTTGCGGCGGGAAAAGAAAAAGAAAACGTTTTTGACCATTCTCTCATTTCGTAAATATTTCGTCCGATGAAAGGGATAAATATTGTGAGCTAACGATTCCCCGGAATTCTCTCTCTCTCTCGTACACACCGACGACGCAACGCAATGCAATAGTATTGCGGACAATTCTTGCGTAGAGGTATTCGTTTCTTGTTTTTTTCCAAACAAACCGGCACCGCGTGCGATTCGTACGCGTTTCAGAAACATTTTATATTATACACACTTTTGACGAGTATGTATGATGATCGACGCGTTTTTATTGCGGATCGCGGGAAAGACGGGGGGGGAGGGGGGTGGTAGAAAGAGAGAGAAAAAAAAATTATTGATTTTCGTACGGAATTATACGCGCTCGCGAAAAACTCCAGTGTTGTTGTGTAAAATAAATTCTCTTACCTTCTGCGGTGTACTTCAAATGTGTTTAAAAATATGTTTCAGCGACTTTTTCCGTTCTTTTTCTTTTCGATCCGTCAAATCATTATCGAAAAAAACATCGACCACTTTCACCGTCCGCGTACACTACTGTGCGAAACGCACGCGCGTGTATTTCGCCGCGAAACTTTTTTTTTTCAAAAAAAAACCGACAGATTGAACGGGGGACAATACAACAACGTACACTGCGCCGCCGCGTTATCGCGCGGAAATAAAAATTAGTCTTATAAACGATGTGTGTGTGTGTGTGTTTGCCGAACACCTCGGGGGGAAAGACAAAAAAAAAAATAGAAAAATATTTTTCTCTTTTTCACTAGCCGAGCCGTCCAACCGACACGGGTTATTGTACCTGACTACTACTACTACACGGAAAGAAGAAACCTGTTGTCGGCCAAGACGGGCAGGTGCGCCCCTACTACCGCCGTCACCGCCGCCGCCGCCGACGACGAAGCAGCGCACGAAAACGGACAACGATTGTGTGTGCGTACGCGCGCCGTGTGGCGACTTACAGAGTTCCCGCTCTCTCGGCAATGCGCGCGGTGAAAATCGCGTTAAAATAACGCGCGTCGTTGTTAAGAGACAATTTTTCCTCTCATAACACGGCGGTGTTGTGTGGAGGAGTCTTTGAAATTGTTCTCTTTTTTTTTTCCGTTAAAAAAAAACGTATTTAATTGCGTGGACGGCGATGGGACCGCGAGAACAAAAAAAAAAAAAAAAAATAGAATGATAACCGACTGGTGGTACGTTCTCGGATTCCGAAATCATTTTCCTTTGCGTTTCTTTCTTTTTTGTGTCCGACACGCAAAAGTTCTATCGGAGTGCTCCGATTGCAGTAAAACGTCGTAAACGTTACCAACACACGGGGAAATTGTACGTCAAAAGCATTCATACACGCCTTCTGACGCTATAAGAAGAAGAAGAAGAAGTGTCTTTACGCGTAATACTGTTTCCCGGTAAAAAAAAAAAAAAATCGCCTCTATTCGGCGTGTACCTTAAAGAGATCGTTTTTCGATTTTCACAATGCTTTTCGTTTTTCACGAAAAAACTAGTCGGATAATTACGCGACTTCGCGACGGAGTCTTGTCTTTCGAAACTAATCGTGGTTATAGAAACGTGCGAACACGTTCATCGAATGCGCGTGACTTTGGACTGTATACATTGACGAGACAAAAATGTTACCCGAATGGTTTCTTTTAATTCGATGGGCTATTTACGAATATATATATATATATGTATGCAATGTATTTAATAATTCGTAATAAAAGAAGTAAATTGTCGTTGTGTATCCGAAATGTTATACACCGGTGCTCCGTTCAGAACACTTTTGTCGAACGCAATTTTCCCATTGCGTTTTCGAATTCATAACGATAACAATACCACTGTCAAATCACTATCCGAGTGAAGAATTCACTTAAGCGGCATCCACAACGCTCGTTAACACTGCTTGTTTTTTGTTTTTCATTTGTCCGGTTTTCGATAATAGTCGGACTACACGTATTATCATGACAGTAGATTTCACCTTTATCCTACTCCGCGCGTTCCACATAATGTCCCGACGACACGTGCCAACGAACGATTCCCAGACGCGAATTACCAGATATATTGTTATACATAATATATTTAACACAAAATCCGGCAAATTACAATATATCTTCTTCCGGCAATCGTGCTGAAATAATAAATCGCTATTATTTCAATAATATCGGCTTTGAGTTGTTATTATTTTAATCGCGCGAACCTACGAGTAATTCATTCAAAATCAGAAGGAAAACTATTTTTTTTTTCCCGTTTCTATTTATTTATTATATTTGAAATCGTAAATCGTGTGTGTGTGTGTGTGAAGATTAAAATAAAATTTATTACGTCGCACAGTTTCGGAATTCGGGTTTTCCGTGTAACTCCTACTGTGGATTTCGTCTGCAAATATATTCGGCCGATCCGCGGACAAGAAAACTGTCGTTTGTATTGTCTGCGAATGTTTTGAAAATAAATATGACCGCATTCGTCCTGCTGTTACCGCTTGACGACACCGCACTCGACATTCGTTTTCGATGAAAATCGTTTTTAATGTCGAAAATTGTACGGAATCAACGTTATTTGGACCAGCCATTGTGATAATACAGATTGCTGATATCGATTTTTATTTCGATCATTTCGTCAAACATTTATGGCGAAAACGTTTTCAACGAATTACAAACAATTTTAACGAATAAAACTTGTTTGAAATCCCACCGTCGCGAAGCGAAACACCACCTCAGTACACTCGGGGTTGGTAACATCCCGACGGCGGATCCTGCAGAATTGGATAGCAGCGACCCTGTCATATAGAGTCTATCTTGCGTATATTACGACGCTGTTGCACGTTCAACGAGCTTTAACTTTACGAGAGTGTAATAATGTCAAGTATTATACACAGTTCAATAAGTTCGGTTAGATTATAATTATTTAAAAACTGGGGGTATACCGCACGGATCAAATGTTAATTTGATTTTCAGATATCGCGCTGTTTCGTCTGTGCAAAACGCAAATGCAAAATAGACTTGTACTCGCTTAAAAAAAAAATATATATATATATATTAATTACAAATTATTCGTATAAACATATAAATTACACGTACCTCTTTACCATTCAATCGTCGCGGTTGCGCATCAACGGACGGTTTTTTTTTTTATATAAAACTCATAAGACGTTATAGTACACCGTGACTCATCGAAATTTAATCTCACGTACAAGGTACAACTGTATATATTATTATTATTATTATTATTATTATTATTATTATTATTATTATTATTATTCTCGTCGCGTTTTCTATACGTGTGTACGGAAATAACGTAGAAAACAAAAAACCTGAGCGTGAAAAAATTCTGTCGATTAAACAAATAGAATGTTTAAACAAAATGTATTCTTATAAAGTCACAATAAATTACTCGCGTCATTTCGTTTAATTGTAATTACTTCGATTGCTTATATAATATATATATATAATTTTCGTAATTAATTAATCAATTAACTAATTACTTTTCGCGATTGTTTAATTTACAATATTTTATTATACGTTTTTATTTTTAAAATATTATATTATTGTTTTTTTATTTTGTTCGACTCGCGTCAAAGCGATTATTACGACAACGCTACACAAGTTTAATGAACCTTCTAACCACAATAATTACATGGCCGTTTCCGTTGTTTATATATTTTCAAAGTAATATATGTACGTTTTTTCGCGGTTACACATTCGAATGAAATGTAATATGCAAAACGTATAATATCTATATTCTTGAAAATCTGACTCTGTATTCATATTAATACAAATTTCTTTTAATTATGCGCTATTTATCGTAATTTACCGATATTTCGGTATTTGATTCGTAAAAGAGGTAATTTTTTATGTTTTAAACTTGAAAAAATTAACACAATATCGGGCACACGCGCATTACTGTATTAGAAAAAACAAAAAAATCTTGAAAATCGTAAGTCGCACCACACACGCATTTTTTTTATAACCATTTCAAGTTTTTCGACACAGTTTCGATGGAAACTGACAATTGAAATTAAACGTTTTGCACCGGCCACAATAACATACAGGTTTATTTTAAGAAATTATATTAAAACGATTTTAATAAAATCGTTTTAAATGATTTATAGGGAAATTAATTGTAAATTATGTACTCTGCGCACACTATTTATTTATACATACGCGCATAATATTACCACCTAAGCTCCGCTCAGAACCGTTATACGCCGCATTATTATTATTATTATTATTATTACTTGTTGCTTTCAAATTTACAGTAATAACAAAACTCTAGAAATGTTTATCTAAGTTTAATTCGCTCGAGCCACGTCCACGACCTAACCGCTACCGTTTTCTTCTTAATTTTTTTTTTTTTAACATATTACACAGTACTTTTTAACGTAACCTACATCCGGCCAGTGGCGAGAGATTGGGGAGATATATTTCCTTCTTGGTTTCATCTTTTTCTTTTTGAACACGGACGATGCGCATACGGTTACACAGAATTAGCGTTTTCCTTATATCAATAGGCAATAAGACAATAATTGTATTGGACGAAATCGATCGCTAGGACGTTATTGACGTTATTCGACTGGCGAGAGCGCGCGTTTTCGCGTTGAAAAAGATTAAAAAAGACATATTTAAGGAGACTCCGCGCGTAATATTGTCCACTGTTATTCACATGTTGCGAAATATTTTTTTTGTACTCGACACGGGTTCGGACGAGGTCGCAACGTAAACGTCCGTCCGTCCGCGACGACGTTAAAAAACATTGGTGGCCGAGGAAATAATCGACGAAATCGCCACGAAAAGAAAAAAAAAACGCACGAATGACGCGCGAATCGGTATTGTTTTTTTTTTTTTTTTTGTAGTAGTAGTAATCGTTTACTCCTTTTAAAGAGATTCCGAATGGCGGGGAGACCGTTGGAGGACCTGTACACTGCGGGACAGTTTGCAAAACGGGACGCTCGCCTGCAAGACGGTAAGGATTTTTTTGTTTTTTTTATGTCCTTGACGACAACGCGCGCGGTGACTCGTTAGAGGACGGGGAACGAGATCGGAGGAAACACCGCATGACGACGTCGGTCGGCAAAAACTATACGGAATAGTCGGTCGGTGTTGACTTTCACCAGATGAGAAAGGAAATAAAAAAAAAAAACGTCAAGCGTATATGACGGACTACATATATATATATATTGTAATACGCGCGCAGACGACAAATATTTTTATTATTTTTTTTTTTCCTATACCCTCCTCCTCCTCCTCCTCCTTTTCGTCGCGATAATGACATACACGGACGCTGCGTAATCCGCGGTATCGGTTTTCCACTTCTTTTGTATCACAACAGTCGTCTGTCTCCACTTTTAATATTGAAATCCGAACGTCGTCGGCGTTGACCGGTAGAGGGGGGGTAGTTCATAATCCCTCTTACTACGCTTTATTGCATGGAATACCGTTTCAGACATTAGTGTTTTACCCTGCGCGTGTTCCGGTCGAGAAATCCAATGCGAAAAACGTAACAACAATAAACGCCACTCGAAACACGTTATTCTCGCCTCGTTCCGTAACCGCGAGCGGATGATCGTTATATACGTTTCGATAACGGCCACACAATAAGCCGCGTCAATAGCCGTTTCGAAAAAAGTGAACAATTCTCCGTGTGCGCTCTCACTATGTGTGTGTGTGTGACACGGGGTCCGGAGAGAAGGGGAAGGGGACGGAGACTGGGTCGTTTTCTTTGTGTTCGTTTTCGATTAGTTTTTTGTTTTTTTTGTTCGTTTTCGAACGGGACGAAAGGAGTGCGCGGCGGCCGAGAAGCGACCTGCCCCAGACGCGGCTGCGCACTCACGCGAGGGTCGTTTCGCGTAAAGGGTCTGTGTTACATTATTATTTTGTCTTCTCCTCGCCGAAAAAGTGGTTTACCACCTGACGACAACGTCGGTTGTGTGGTGCAGGTATACCTGCAACCACGTCTGGAATGCGGTGCGGGCTCCAAGGTCGACTACAAACCTTTTGGCCCCGCGGTGCAACGCGCGCGCCGCATACCGCGTGTACACACACACACACACACACTGCACACACGGACGGACGTCGCAAGACACCTCGTTTCGTACGCGCGCCTCTGCTACGGTCGCAGTGTGTACGTCTACGCCGTGTGAAAACAACAACTGTGGGCGCGCAATTATACTTCACTCGGAGCCCTGGGCTCGAGTACGGGCCCTCGTAAATATACGTTATATATAAAAATTTCGAATTCTTTTTTTTTTTTTTTTTGTGAAATTCGCATCGTGTGTACCGCTGCGCACGGAGGCTAAAACGAAATAAAATATAATAATATTATTATTTAATTATATTATATATATATATATGACGGAAAATAAATTTTGTAAAACGAATTGATGAGTTTTGAATACGACGGAAGTAGGGATATGGGGGGGGGGGGGAAGGACTCGATTAACTTCGCCGCGGGTCAGAAATTTACAATTACGCCATTAAACAACAACGGCAACGAAAAAACGTTCTGGGTTTTTATTTTCTCTGACTTCGAAAGAAAAAAACAATTTTTTTTTTCGTTTGTTTTCAAAATTCTTTCCTGTACGTTGGTAGGAATTACGAAAACCCCCCCCCCACACACCGAGCTGGTTTGATGAAAAACAACGTGTAACGCCCGCCGATTCACAAATCGGGGGTGGGGGGGAAAAATAAAAATCAAAAACGCATTCGGAAATCCGAAATTCGAAGACGAGTGAGGGCGAGGACGAGCATAATATACCAACCTCGCGCATACGCGTCTCCGGTATATATCTTATACACATATCGCGCGCGTATTCATCATATACGCGCGCATATTCATATACGGACGCGTTCGCGGAATTTTTTTTTTTTACTTCTCAACATATCAGTCGTCGACACACCGTACGCGAAACACGCGTAGGGGACATTGGACACGATTGCGGTGGGACGAACGTTTTGTATGCGAGTTATGCGACGCGTCTAACTGTACATATATATATATATGTATGCGTGTGTGTATGATACACACACGCACGCAGAAGGCGACACGTATAATAATAATAATAATAATTAATAATAATGAGTGGTTGAAAAAGCACCGTTAGATACGTTAATAATAACGGAAAAAAAAAAAAATTGTACGCGCATACAATATATGACTCCGCCGGACCCATAGCCAATCGTTGCGCTATTATTGTTATTGTTAATAGATAAAGTAGCGACGAGCGAGTACGCGTTTATGTACGTTATAAGAATAATATTTTCGTTGAATATGAAACGCGTTAAAAATTAAATTTGTTCAATAATAATTTTATACGTTCTTCGCGTCATAATAAACGTCGACTTAATTAACGACCTGCAAGTACCATAATATATAAATACAGTTATTCGTACACAAGTATTATTATTATTATTATTATTGGTACCTAACATTTATGTATTTATAATTAAAACGAATTACTATAAGAAGTCTCCTCCACACATACAAAAAAAAAAAAAAAAACACTCACCGTTTTGCGTATATAAATTTGATATAGATTATAAAATACATCGGACGGACCTTCGACAATGTCTCCGGTGCAAATTTTTTTTCATTTTCAACATCACAATGCGGCCAGGCGCGTATAGTCCGTGCCACGTCCGTCCGCGGATGCTGATGACGCGACAATTACGTGTTTGTAATCGAAGTCGAATTTCGCGTAAACCGGTGACGCGACGCTAAAGGCGGGTACCAGCCACGGTCTCCTCCTTGAAAACCTACGGCCCGTCAATTTCGAAATAATTATACGTTAAGAACACAATATGTTATTCATTATGAAAATGCGTTAGTCGCTATTTTATTTATTACACTTAAATATTAAATTAAATGTTATTTGTTTTTAAATACGTACATGTATGTAATGCTAACCTGATCCGTTCTCCGAAACTACTGGTCACCGAAACTCAGTGGCGTGACCACAATTAGTGACATCTTAAGAGATTAAATAAACAATTTTTTATTACAAACGTACCGTATCACATGGAGAGCCGCCGCGGTGATGTATCCAGGAGAATGGTGGTCCGTAGGCTCCGGACCCGTGCGCCGAAATTTTTTAGTCTTTATATTAATATTATATACCCAACATTTTTTTTTTTTAATATAATAAATACATTGCTAATAAATAATGACTTATTACTCATTACTTGTTCATGAAACACGTTTCAATAATTTCTCAATCGAAATGTTCTGGTCTCGAATAAGATATTCGATTAAATGTTCGATAATAATTGATTAAACCTATTATTATTATTATTCGGCGCCTAGTCAAATACATCGAATTTCCAATTTTTTTAAATAGACTCCCTCCGACATTAATTCCTGGCTAAGCGCCCGGACCAAGGTTTGGAGGAAGGGTCCGGACCGTGCAGGGTCACTCCCTGCTCCCATATATGTTGGCCTCCCTTTGGCCCGTCCGGGAAAAATAACCCACTGGCGTCTCCGCTGCAGGGTGTAACGTCTGCACACTGCGGGCAATTTATCGGTTCGTTTCACGATCGACAATGCGACGTGTATGAGTCGTCAAATCGCCCCGACTGTCGCGGACGAATAGATAACTTCCGGATAATTCGTCGATAATTCCGTTATTGATTAACGTTTTAAAATGTATTGCGGTTGTTTTTTCTACGGAAAATTCATCGGGTTATCGACTGGTATTTTGTTACGTTATGTCCGAAAAAGAGAAAGAAAGATGAAACGATAAGAAATAAACAAAATAATCACTATTCGGTATTATATTATACTATACTGTACCACGTAACGTGTTATTGGATATGTGGAATGTGTGGTGCGTGTAGGTCACACCACTACACGTTATGTGGCTGTGTACCGTTAAGAAGCCTCAAGGGTTATCCGTACAAGAATGTCTCACGTCACTTTTAATTTATGAAAATCATGTTCGCGGGATAATTCTTTTACTTTACTATTATTATATTTCCGGTTTTTTTTTTTTTTTGTTTGAAAATTTCCGACTTTCTATTGTTGTTTAAAAAAAAAAAAAAACAAAAAAAAATTGTTTTCGTCCATATAAGCGTAACTGCACAGTTCTCGCGTGATTCTAAGGTCGAGATTTTTATTTTTATTATCAATATACTGTATACGCATATTTGCAAATAAACTGCTTTCAATAAATATAACTACGATATAAAATAGATGGAATTTTACGATATATTTCGACAAAATATATAATATTCATAAATTTATAATAATAAAATATAAAAACCGCTGCTGATGTTATTGCGAGTAAAACGACGATTTTCCTTTTTATTTTTAATTCCTAAAACACGGGCAAATATTGCGTTCATTAACTAGAAATTAGATACAAAATTAAAGATATATTTCCGACATAAATGTGAAAATTCGTGAAAACCGATTTTATAAAATAAAAATATTAGTTTTAAGCGTTTAAAGTTTGATTTACGGTAAAATACATTAACGAAATTGCATTAAAGTGACGGAGAACCGAGCTGAGCCGCATTAATATTCCTATACGATGCGTATAGCATTCGATGTATAATACGTGAATTACACCTAAATTAACGTAGCTCAGAATCGTTTTTTGAATACGATGGATTTATAAGTTGCTTTCGAATTCCAAAATAATAGTACAACTGTAAAATCTTCGTCCGAGTATATTCTACTATATGAACCGGTATCGCGACTGCAGCACCCGCTGCTCGTTATAACTATAGTCTATACTATTTTCGTTTTTTTTTCTCCAAGAATAATAACGGAATTGTGTTTGAGTAATAAAATATATTTTAATAACGCGTTTAATTCATCAATAAAATCGTATGAAATAGTGCGCGACAAGGCGGTAACGGGTTTATGCAAAGATCGCGTCACATTGCGGCATTGCGTAACAGTCGTACAGATCACTCGAAATATATTAACATATGTGCTACATATGTCCCCGTGCACTTCGTTACCCGTAAAAAATTCCACCTCTTATATGATTCAAATTCTGTTCAATTCGTTATACAATACTCGGGTGTAAAGATCAAGAAAAATTTAAAGAGAAAGATTTTAGTATAACTTCGGTTTTTATTTTATTTTCAACACAATAATAATTGTGTTTTGCACATTTCATCGCACTTATATCGCGATAAACTTACATTAAAGTTTTTATTCGTTCATTTTACAAAAATTCCTATGGAAAAAATATAACGACATTATAACATTTATAACGTAATTATTATACAAACATAAAATACAAAAATTTATAGAAGAAAATAATTATTTGGCCCACGACCCAGCGCGTCGCATCGCCCGCCCGCCCGCCCGCCGGCTATTACTTCGTTTTCGCTTAGCGTTCTTTCGGACCGTTTCTTCGGTTAATTTCTTTAATCCGCTCCTAAATATCGTAGCGTGATGTTAAATATGACTATAACCTTCCTCAAGAATTTCACTATGAAATGCAAAAAGTGAATTTTTCAAATACGACTGGCAGTCCCAGAAATTAACGCGTACAGACACACATCAGCTTTATTATAATATTAAAGATGAGACAGAAAAATCGCACCTACGCGACGCCATACGCGTATATTTATATATATACACACACACACACACGAGACACTCCGTGAAACGACGTCCTAGTGCTGGAGGCGACGAGCAGAGTTATTGGTGTCAGTAGACTTCTTATAATATTCTCGTTCGCATCGTGTCAACCCCAGGAGGCGGACGGAAATGATTTAAAACATTCTTCAAGACCCCATCCTACTTGTGTATTCGTACTTAGTCATTGCGTGCAGTCTATACAAAGACCTGGATTAACTTCATTCGCAATCTCGAGTAGGTATGCGCAATATTTAATTCTGTAACGACACAATTTCAATTACGAGTTATGCATAAACACTCGGGATAAAACCATCGTAGAAGCAAATCAAAGAGGCTCAGACTGTCCAGAAAAAAAAATAAAAAGAAACAAAAAAATTGATATTTATTTATATTACAGTTTAAGAAAAATGTATTTGCAAACGTTAGAATGCTCGTGATGCTCTCATCGTTAAAACAATAATAATAATAATAATAATAATAATAATAATAATAATAATAATAATAACAATAATAATAATAATAATAATAATAATAATAATAATAATAATAATAATAATAATAATAATAATAATAATAATAATAATAATAATAATAATAATAATAATAACAACAAATATAGGTAATATATTTACGGTATACAATATTTGTGTATTACATAAAATGTATATACAATGGCGTCATTTGAAAGGGGGGGGGGAACATTTGCCCGTCTCCTTATTATCAGCGTACCGGTTCCCCGAGCTAGTTCGCTCGACTCGAGATTTGTTCTGACGAAGATGATGTTTTTATACCGCTTTTGTGACGATTTTTATCACACAGTGAATTTAATGATGATAAAAAAAAAAAATCAACTACTTTATTTTTAACTAACCTGATGTTCCCATTTCCACGCTTATTTCGTTCCATAATTTGTCTCGGATAATTCTACTGCTACGATCTTTATCTGTATAATCTCATACATCGGTTTCCTCGTAAATACAAAATTAATTTACCTGGATCACATGCCATTATAAATAATACTAATAGTAAATAATAAACGTGAAAAGAGCACGTGTATTGACGGACGACTTTTGTTTTTGATATTTTGCTCGGAGCAAAATAATTAGAACCAGACCGAACAACACCGATCGCGTTTTGTCTCGTCGCGTTTTATTATTGACTGATAAGTGTGCACGCATCAATTACTTTGCACGCGTTCATTTTGTCTCCGAACCGCCTCCGAGCTGTTCGGGGATCAGCTCGGAACGGTTTTGCTCTTTCAGTGTGTGTCTTACTGCACCTTCAATAATACGCATATCGAAGACGCAGTGCGATTTTAAAGATCGATTTATTACGGTTTAACTACAAATCGAAACCATCAGAATCGCATATTAATTTATTATACATAAATTCGCACAATCGCAAATAACACAAATAAAATTCCAAGTTTAATATTTCACAGTCATATTAATATTATAATTACCTATGTACGCAATTACTTTTATAACTATATTATAGTCTACAGTATAAGTAATAACCCTAACCTTATTAATTTCATAAAGAAAAAAAAAAAGGTGTTTTTTACATAACATATCAGAAAATATATGATTTACTGGATACAGCTTTTGGGAGCGTCGGGAACAATAATTGAACAACGGGACGGACGGACAAACGAAAAAACATCGTGTGTGCTCTCGAGATTTGCGATAAAAGATTCTAAAATAATATTTCAAAAAGAACGGTTGTAGAAAAATAGTTTTGCACAACTCGACTAGTTCGAAAAGAAATCCACCCGCCGAATGAAGATTCATTCCATTCTCTCTGCGTGTTTCAAACATCGAATTACACTAAATCAAAATTCTTTAACAGGACAATGCCGGGTGTACGACAACTAGTATAATACGCTATACTATTTCAAAAATAAACGTGCGAGTTATTTCTGAGATTATTCGAGATAAACGTTTCTGAAAGACGGTATAACGTGAACCACAATATTATCGTGGAGATTTAATAATACCAAATGATGGTGTCAAGGCATTATACTTACACACACACACATATCATTACATAACCCAAGCTACTTTAATACCGTACACTTCGTAATTTTAATTTCACAAATCGTCCATGCGTTATTATTATTATTATTATTATTCAGCAACAAGAACATAATAGGTGAGTATCCATTTTTAAAATATACGCATTGTACAAATGGTAAATAATATTCGAGACGTTATATGTTCGTAGAAATGAAATTAACGCGACTTTTCGTAGAAATGTATGGAAAATAAATAATGTTCATAATATGTTTTAATGATAATACATAGTGTAGTGCAAAGATAAAATGTGAAAGAGTTAGAAAAATATATTAATAAATTTAAAGAAGAAACGTGTCTTTAAAGTTTCTCAGTAATGATAAAACTCCAATTAATGACGAGAAAGAAAAGGAAATTTTTCAGTCACGTTTTTATTTCGGTAAAACGTGTGCGATTAATATCTTTCTGCTCATCGGGCGCAGTGAGCACGTGTAATGTGTTATAAATTTAATTATCGAAACTCTTTACGGAAAAGTCTCGCATTAACACCGTTTTAAAGTCAAAACCGTAAAAACGAAAAAAAAAAAAACCATACATAATCATCCGGAATTTATTTACGTCTTGGCGGACAAAACAATTTTTATTCCCGTTGATGAAAAAAAAAAAAAAAATGTTCCGTTAACTCTGAGGAAACGTGTACAAAATGTACATCCACGTACAGAGTGACCAATTAAAATAGCGCCGCAATCGTAACAATTTAGATAAATTTTATTGCGCATCGGCGAGTACAATTTTATATATCGAACACTCAAACAATAATCAAAATATTTATACATGGCAATAAATTTTTCTTTTATTATCATTAATATATTATATAGTTATGACTATTATTATATAGTTCGGAGCGCTAACGGCCCGTTAGCCGTATTCGTGTACGTGTCGGCTGTCTCATTGTCGGGATTTTTCACATGGACAGGGAGATCGGTATGAAAATAATATTTTATTTATTGTATTTTAGGCATTTTTTTTTTTTTTTTTTTAATTCTTCTGGATACGATTGCGGTTGACATTGGTTATGGTACAGTACGGAGCGGCGAATCGTTCGGTACGATGGATTCTGTTTAATGATCTTTAATATATCATTAAATACCTCGGAGGCATATTTATGGAGTAGGAACTGTTGGGACTCCAGCTACTCTCCCCTTCCAAATATGTATGTACAACATTTCAGGAGATTTTTTTTTTTTTTTGTGTGTGGCTCATAGGATGTCATATTTTTGTTATAAAAAATTATTACAACAATGATGATTACGACGAGGACGTAAGGGAAATGTATACTAAATTTTTAATAAGCTGAGAATTCGGTTGCTATTTTTTTTTCTCTCCTAATTTCAAGGTTTAATCTTGGTTTAACATTTAGAAATAACTCAACGATGATATTACTCAGCCTTCGTCCAAAAAAAACAATATCTTTATACGATTCGATTATAATTATGTATATACTTGTGAGAAAATTTGACTGTTTATAACGTAATTTTACATATGTACGGAAATTTGGTTTTCTCACGCTCAAAATATTATAATCGGTTTTACTGTGACGTGATAGGAGTAAAACAAAACGCAATTTCAATTACCAATGGGAGACTTCAAAACGAAAATCTGCTCTCGCGTCTCGGTTCACTATGCTGCCGTTGTAAACATTTAATATTTATCAAATTTAACGACGAAATTTGTTTTATTATTATTTCATCGCGTCGAATATATGTACGATATAATAATTATATAGATCAGAAACTATATCTACAATTCGTATTGGAATTGTTAAGACCAGACGTCATCTGCATGCACGATATACGCAGCATAAAACCGGATTCCTTAAATCGAATAATGTTCCAGTCTCTCGCAGTATCTAAAATATATTTACATACACATATAATATTACAACGACTTATTCTTAAATAATAATAATCCATTACAGTTCCTATACACGTTAAACATTTTAAACCATTTTTTCTCCGCGTATATACATACGTTGTTCGCTTGAATTGAAAAAAAAACCTCCCCTCGAAACTAAAAAAATTGATCAATTTAATAATACTTTAGGTTCACAGCCCAATTCTACTAAGTGTAAATAATATGGTTACAAGAACCTACACCGCGCGTTATTTACAGCGCGTTCAGAAAACGTACATAATAATCTTTAACGTCTTCAACAATTTTTAAAATATACTCTTTAGAAAACTATTTATTATTATTTTTTTTTAACATGGCTGTACAAGAAGAACTCGTTCTTCGTTTAATGCCTTTTAAAACTGAATTATAACGAAAACTATATTTTCTACCTATAGGCCAAGTGCGCTCGTTCAATACTACTTTTACATTCGATAGACGGAACTTGAATAAATGACCAATGTGCAATATCGCCATAAAACGCTTTATATTTTATTATACACTCGTTGTAACGATCCTGTATAAATGATACGGTTCTTAGAAGATTAAAAAAATAATAAAAATAAAAGTATACGTACGTGTGTAAAGAAAAAAAAAAATGCTGGATAAAAGTATTTTTAATAAATAATTTACTTGCGGTGTCGCGTTAAAAAAAAATCAGAAAAATCGTATTGTAAAACCGAAATAACGATAACTTTTATAAATTATTCTTTTTAACAGAAAAACGAAATACACACTTACATTCTTATCATTTAAAGTTCCATTACGTATCAATTCGTAGGAGTAATTCATAGAAAATCTTCCTGCGGCGTGCATATATATATATATATATATATATAGTATATCCCGTTAATAGGACTCACATTTTTTTTTATAATAAAACCGTAACGTTTAAATACAGTACATCCCCTTCGTCGGACAAAAAAAAAAAATAAATAAATAATATGAAAAAAATCGGCGACGTGACGATGATACTCGGGGAGAAGTATTCGGAAAAACTCTGTGAAAAAGAAAAACCGTGCACAAGATAATTCAAATGCCTTATGATTTGCAGCGCTTTTATTGTATAGTATATTAATTTTCAAACAAATAACTCGATGATAATATTAAAATAATATATGAGTAACACGTGAAAATAGAATTATTAGTTGTTTAAAAACCACGTGTTACATAATATTATAGACCTAATCATTTAGACGAACGAAGAAAGGGAAAACGTTTCGCCTTCATCGATGATAGCCCGACAATATTACGTTACCTACCCGAAATCAATTTCCAATAACAACATTCTGTCGATAAAATAACAACGTCCCCACCACAAATCGATTTCGTGGTCGACAAATTGTTAATGTGCTCTCGGGGAAATGATTGTGCGTGCGGCCGGTGTTTACCGCGCGCAAACGGACGTTTTCGTGTTGATTAAAGTTTATAAATAGAAAAACGAAATTGACATCAATCGTTATAAAAATAACAATAACAATAAAATCACGAAAGCGAGTGGGGAAATGTCAAGACGAAACGTAAAAGAAAAAAATAAAAACACGTCTTATATGTTATGTACGAAATCGTACCTCCGTCGAACAGGCGCCAGACGCATTACCCCATTACGACGATTGAAATATTTGATTTTGTTGTTGTTGTTTTCCTCCCAAATGTCAATAAAACGATGATTTTAAACGACGGAATATTGTTAAAAATAATAACATAAACTCCGTATAGACGCAGGCTGTCAGTGCCAGATTCGAGCGAGGGGATGATAGGGCATTGGTTTGTGCCCGAAGCACATTATTCACCATACCCCGACGTGTTAATTTATCACGGAAATAATGCTTATTAAGTTTTGATAATTATATGAACAATAGTGACACAATAAATGTGTATAGCTAAAAATGAGTAACTTATATTTCATAAGTTTCTGTTTTATAACATTTTAATTGCATAACAATAGTTGTGACATAAAATAAAAAAAATATTGTAAATAAAACATTTTGTACAAGTTCATATCACATTTAACTGTTACAAATATATTTTTTACGCGTTATTGAAAGTCATAAGACGTGTTTGCAGTTGATTTTTTTGTATTATCAACCAATATAAAATTAATGTTAGCTTAAAAAAAAAAAAAATACAAAGCCATTGTAACGACTACTATTAATATTTATATCTATTTTTTATGACTAAAACCTTTTTAATTTATTCAGCAAATTATTTCTTCTCATTCCCAACTTTCGTACTCTTAGCCAATATTGTTTAGTATTTGGATCTAGTTTATCCAACGGTATTGGTCCATCTGTAAATAAAAAAATCAATAATGAAATAATATGTGGTTAATACGCAAAATATTTTTCTAATTTTTACTATAATTATTATATAAGTACGTTTAAAGTATGTATTTCGATTTCGATACATCTACACGTACATTGATTTCACTTAGAAAGAAGCCACAGGTTCATTTACAGTAGAATATTGTTGTTTTGTTATTGTAAGGTGTAAATGATTAACAGATAAAAAATTATAATTTACCCTCAAACTATGGTTCGCTATTAAACTAAGTTAGATATACATTTATAACATTACGAATGAATAAAATGTTATCAATAAAATTAATTTTATAATACAATAATTTACGTGTAATAGGTACACAAATACTTGTTAATTTTATTTCAATTTAACACGTTAACTATTTAAAACATTACCTATATTTAAATTCCACAGCCAATCTGGATATTCCGAGTCGGGTTTTAATTCTACATCTTCTCCTTCTTTTAATATATTACTGCCGCATACAAATTTCACCAATTTTTTAGCGTCGTTTTCAACAGGAATTTCAGTTTTTTCTATAACCGGACCTCCTTTGCCGGCCATTTTCTTTTTAGCTTTTCCCAACGACATAATACCTAAAGTACATTATGACTGTTAACTAATCCATAACATAATGAATGATTATAATTGAGTATTATAAACGTAAAATGTTTATAAAATTACATACCACTGGGTGACGCGTATGTGTTATGAGGTATTTTCACGCAATTACGAACACAGTTCGTCATAATAAATTTAAGCACCATAATGTTGTTCAATATGATTTATTGTTTGAAAACAATTTGAAACACAAATATTACAGAAAAACAAATACAGTGTTAGAATGAAAACTACGGTCTGTCCGATTCATGTGATAGTGTGAATTTGTGATTGCACGGTGTCGCGTTCGAGATAAGACAGATGACTGATAAGGATTTTGAAACGATCGACGTTGAATTGCAAATAATGAATTCATAAATTTTATAATATTTATCGCATAACGAAAATGAATAACGACGATTACTTACTTACCTTAACGTCTAAAATAATTTTTAATAATACTGTAGTATTTGCTAGGTATTTCGGTACGTTGATTTCTTCTGCGCGACCTTCCGATTTCCAGTTATATAGACATTATATTTTACAATATTCGTGTCCCGTGAGAGACGTGCGTGTGTGTGTGTGTGTGTGTGCGGAAATAAATGTACACGGGGAAAAGTAGAAGAAATTTAATAGATTTGAATTGAGAGTGACGTGAAGGCATTTAACTGGTGTGTGAGTGTACGCGGGAGTTGATGCCGTTATAGATGAGTGGGGTTTTAGAATGGTGAACAAAAAGAAAAATAATCGATATTTTTTATAATACTTACCTACCATAAACGTTTTATGCATTTAATGTAGTAAAATTGATCGAATGTAGTGATACCTAAATCAAATTTAAAGAGGGTAACTTTTTACTGTAACACAATTTTACTGTATTTAATATTCCGCTGAAGCGAGTTTTTGGGATCTCCGTGAACATGGTTCATATTAAATCTGTGTAACATTAAGTGGCATCGGTAGTAATCATCAGTATCGCATGATTCCCCGTCGTAGAGAACCACAGGAGTCTTACCGCTAATTTATTGGGATAACATTGCAAAAAAGCAAAAAAATTACACACATATTATAAACAATTTGAAAATTTATGTATTCTTTGCACGCGAAAATTTGTGTTTATTTTACTCACAAGTGATTTAAGACGCACAAAAGTCGCTGATAGACAATATGAAATAGTAAACATTTAATTTTAAGCACAATTATATCGTTATATATATTTTTTTCTTTTAGTAATTTCGGTAAGCCATGGCCGCTACTGCGCTAAATAAATTATTTATGTTTAATATAATATGTAAATATTTACTAGGAATCTGATTAATGACACTATTAAATGTCTCGTCGAAATTTAATTGGTATATTAACAATTGATAACTTGCGTCCAACCACTGCAGTGGTGTGCTCAACTGACACACTTTGTAAGCCTGTTCTTTAAACTTGTAAAAGTAAAAATTAACGTCGTTTAATTGGTTTTTTTTTCTAATGTGTTAGAATAAATGGCACTATTTAAATTTTAAACATATAAATTTTATTACAAATTGTGTTCTTTAATATGTGAAATTGTTTAAAAGGACTTATCGATTAATATTTTAATTCAAAACAAAATTACATCCATCTTGTAGATACATATGTAGACCACTCAGATAACGTACTTTTAATATACAAACGTTTACTGTCAATAATGTCACTGACTATTATTGTTGGTCAAAACGACTATCTATATAATTATACGTATACGAAAATACCAATATCAATTTTAAGGAGGCCGTAAATTATTCAATTTCCTTTTCATGTATTCTTCGAGTTGTGAATAATCAACCAATGTGTTTTGTATGAGTTCCTTGAGCACGTGAGGCCATTCTTGTTCCAATAAAAGTAGCTTGGCCATTGCTAGACACGTGGTGTTTATCAGCGAATTGAAATGGACAAGTCCTTTGTGCCTCCAAATACACTCGTCCTATAAAAACGCGCAATTTTTATTGTCCTCTCCGTACTGCTTAATGAACGTATTGAAATTTAATTACCTGAGCATTTCCGTTTTTACGCCATTGCAACGCTTCTTTGCACACGACGTTCCGCAAAGCTGGATCCGAAGACTTTAACCACTTGCTTGCGCTTTCTTCAGCACTGTAATCCAATTGTAATTTATTGAGCAACGGTGTCAACAACGATTCCGGCAATGAATACAAAACCAAATTGTTTAACCCCTTAAAAGTATCCGACGATTTGGCTATTTGAACATCGTCTACCTGATTAAAACGTGCAATTTATTAAAATTCATATGAAATATATTGTTATTTAATAGTGCGTCATATCACCTCGTTGTCGTTCACGAATTTCAATCCCCAATGAGATAATCTATAAATCGCATAAGAATGCCATTCTTTTCGCGTAATAGGGTTTCCATCTTCATGTATAAACAACGAAACCAATCCTTGTAAATCAGCCAGAGCGTTCAGTTGTCCAAGACAGTAGATATTGGTATCGCGAAAAAAATAGTTTTCCGCATTTGGGAAACGATTTTTGATTTTTGAAAACATCGGCACTAAAGAGTTGAAACTGACGTAATTAAATTTTATCGTTGAAACGTCGTTTGATTTTGTCTGATTCCAAGGCTTGTCTATATATCGTAAACTACCTTGACCGTACACGTTTAAGAACTTGCCTGTTATTTCAACCAAATAATCACCACCTACAAATAACGAACAATGAACGTTATAAACGCAATCATAAAATCTATATATTTCACTAAAAATATAAAAAGTATTTGCCACAAATTTTCTAAAAATTCTATCTTGAAACGAAACAAATAAAAATTTAAGTAAGTATTAAGCGAGTCATAATTTGTGCGACATATTATTTCCAAATATAGGTAACGTGCAAAATGTATTGGGTTCACAAACCTTGCTCTTTATTTTTTTCTTTCAAGTTGGAATTATTGCTTTTTGGTTTTGGCCTGGATGTTGCTGGTCTGAAATTATTTTCTTGCTGATCACTTATTATAGGCGCCGACATCCTAGGAGTGGCACTTTTTATCGGTCGACTATTACCAACTGGTTCTTTGGAGGGTTTTGTTTCGGACGATGATTCACTAATGCTACTGGTCTCATCATCACTACTTGAAGCGTCCACGTTATCCAAACTTGAAACACTCTTCTTGCTCTGTACACTTTGATCGGACGGGTACATTTCTAAACTACTGCTGTCGTTGTGTCTAAATTCAGACTTTCTTTTTAAAGTTGGGCTTTGGTTGAGGTACTGGTTCAATATTGGCGGTAGTCTAGTCATTAGCACTGTTTCACTTTTTTCTGTTATTGAACGCTGACAGAGCTTCTTTTCCACGAAAGTTCGATTCTTATACAAAAAGTACATCTTCTTTTTTCGCTGTTCTGCATCTACAGTCACTGTTTCCTGATTGTCTTCCAATGATTTTTTACACAGAGCGGAATCACTTTTTGTACCTATAGAATCATATAAATTAATATTTAGCTTTTATAAGAATTAAATGCATTTTAATTTCTAAAATAAGACATATTTTAATATTACTGAAAAAGTATTTTTATACATTTCTTAACATATTAAATATATAGTGTTATTAATAAATTGTATTATAATAGCAATAAAAATATTTGATTAATAATGAAAACTTTATCAAATATTATAAAACTATGTAAACTTTATGAAATATCAAATTTCATAGAAATAAATATTAGAAACTTTCGATTATTCTTTTTTTATTTTATTTTTTTCTCATATCCATGTCGTTTGCTAGAATATAACCTAGTTACTGAAGTATAGAAATCGGAAAATGTACGTACCATCTTGTACCAAGTATTTTTTTAATATATAAGTAACTGAAATTTAATAATTAAAAAACAAATTAAAATATAATACAAAATATGTACCGGTATTTTTTATGTATTATGTTTTGAAAATATTAATAAAAAACTTAATACTAGACATATTATTGTTCCTATTATTTGTACGTAAGATATTAATATTTATAATTTTAAAAGAGAATGAATACTAATTAATATTAAAATGTTTACTTTATTGAATATATTCATACATGTTTTATAAATATTATTATTATCCCATAAAAATATCAAAAATATAAAAGAATAATGCGTATACCGTCTTCTGTTTCTGTGGAGCTTCTTAAATCCTTTAGAGAAGATGCTAAGTTGGGATATGTACATTGCTGAGAACGCATTTGTTCCCAGTTCGATTTGGCATTGAATATGATATTATCACGACCCTTTCCATGTTCTAGCATAGAACTTGTGGCTATACATTTGAGACTTTCTCTAGTTTCTTTCCAAATCATAGCGGCATGTCTCATTTGATCAGTCACCTGATGTCGGTTAAGCGCTTGAAGTTGAGGAAGATGTGACACCAAAAATGATACACATTCCTCCATAGCCGACACCGGATTATTATCGATAGCCAACTCTTGGAGTTTATTTAAATGCACCAAACTCGGTATGTCGTCAATACTATAAAAACAATACCTCGATTAAACAAATACAAAATATTTAATTTGTTTTACGAATAACCGAAACTTACGTATTTATTTCGTTATTACTGAGAAAAAGTTTTGTCAGTTGTTGAGTTTCTGAGAATCCTAATAGACATTTTAAACGATTTCTACGTAGATTAAGTTCTCGTAACGATTTCAGGCCAGTAAGGTCCAATGAACCTAATATTTTGATTTGATTTCCAGCCAAATTTAAAACTTTCAATTCGCCTTGACTTTGAAGTCCACCCACTTGAGTTAATTGGTTACCATGCAAGTCAAGAACTTCTAATCGATGTAACGATTTTAGACCATCGATTCGTTTAATTCTATTTAATGAAAATGAAATGCAAGTGCCGTTTTGTATAATATTATATATTTTTGGAAAATTGTAATAAAATATTAAACATTCGATTCTGGAAAAAATACCTATTTTTTCCGAGCAAAAGTACACGTAGATTGTTCAAGCTTTCTAGTCCTGTAATTTTCTCTAACTGATTGCCATAAATGTCTAAAAATACTAGTCTAGACAAACCAGCACAAGATATGCCATCCAATTTTGTTAACAAATTGTGTTGCATTGATAGAAGTCGAAGTCGAGCTTCACCCGTTATCACAGGAACGCTCATTAAACCTCGTCTTAGGTGAAAAAAAAGTTTATACTAAATATATATATATACATTTAATTTTGCGAAATAAGAATTATAAAATTACCTGTCTAAGCTCATCCTCTCTGGATTACGACTCTTAACGCTTTGAGTTCTAGTTGCTTGAATTTTTCCGTCCGTCAATGTTTGCAATGACACCAAGTTTGTGTTGTTCATGTTTTCATTTAGATGATTGTTTTGGCTTTTAAAACAACAAACGCAAAACTCGCATAATTTTTTTTCATTGTTCATATACGTAAAATAATAATAATATTACTTAATTATAGACGATCGTTTCTGATGAAGTCGAGGCTGTAAAGCTGCCGGCAGCAATGGAATGTTAACGCACGTTTGTTTACGCTGTGGATTTAAACCGTCGGTAGTGAGTTCCGTGTTTGTACCGAGTATGGCAAAATCGGGGGTTTCGTGCTTCAAACATCAAACAAGAATATTTTTGAACTATAATTTAACTATTTGAAAATATTTGTCGATAATAAGTACATTTATTCTCGTATATATTTATATATATATATATTACATTAGTCTGTATTATGTATTTTATTTTATTATATTTATTGAATAATGTACGATAATAATGGTCTTACTTACGTTTAAAATTCCGTTGTTCGGCGGCATAAAATCGACCATTTGTGTATTTGTCGCCATAGCAAAGTGGCGTGTGTGTAGTCATTTCGATTTATATTAAAGGGTTCTAACACGGCACCGACCGTGTTATGACTGTGGTGCCAACCCCTTCTACCGACTTATAGTCAAACCTGGTCGATTTGTATTTTATTTGCAACAAAAGCCGGCGACGTCTCCGGCGACCTTGCCAAAACGCTTTTTATTTATTGTGAAAAAAAAGTATATAAATGTAGAAAAACATATAGGTTATTTTTACAAAGTCTTAAATAAATCTAGAGACACGTCACGAATGTTCCGAAATAATGTACAATTGCACATATGTGTATGACATTTAAAATCAATATCGAAATCAAAAATCACGTATTAAATTATTTTACATACTTTCGGTTTACATAGTCACACACACACACACACACACACACACACACACACACACACACACACACACACACACATGCCTTTAGTAGGAAATCAAATAAAATCAATTATAACTGTATTTAAATAATAACTGACCGATTGAACTTAAGTCACAATATTCATTAATATTTAACTTTATATAATTAAACGGTAAATGATTAACATATTTATAAATCATAATATTGGTGATTATGATTTATAAAAATATAACCATCAAATACTATTATTATTATTATTTTTTTTTTTTATTTATATAATAATATTTATAATCAACGACAATACTACGAATTTCGGTAACACTGCTCACATGATTGTAACTATATTGTAATAATTGTAATATGTACAAATTATTATATACTTTTGTATAAAACCTCAGGCAAATTACGATTTATTTGAAATTGAAAACATTAAAAATTTAAAAAAAATGCATTGAAGTATTTTGAAGTTAATATTTTAATTCGTCAATATTAAATCTAATTTACTTTTTTCTACACAACAAACTGCAGATATCCAATTCAGAAGTACTAGGTATAAAAATTAAAATTTCTATATTAAAACTAGTAAAAATGGTAACCACAAAATATATATTACCTCAAAAATAATATAAACTCATATATATATATATGTGTGTATATGAGTGTTTTTGACTATTTTTGTTGAAAATGCATATATCATAAGTAACTTAAAAAAAAAAAGGAAAAATAAGTTCATGTATAAACTACAAAGTATAATGTATTATGTTGCAAAATATCTATCTTATCTAGTTTATTATAATGATGGATGTTCCTTTATGATATCACATTGGTACAACGTGTTGTAAAATTAATAATTTCTATTGTTTTACTCATAAAAATTAAATGTAACTATTAGTAAATAACTAAAGGTGATAGATGGAAAGAAATCTAATAATAGATTTGAATCAGCGCGAAAAATTGGTTTAGAATGGTTTACATTCAACTGTGATGATTGAAATATTGAGTTTAAATTTGTGGACCAGTGATTTTTATTGTTTTTTTCTCTAACAACGTCCTGCAGCTAGTATAGTACGTGATCTACATCCGTTTGTCTTGCCAATTAAAAACCTAATGAGCGAATGAACTTCTTATCTGTCATCGTAACATATTTTAATAATATATTTACCAATTATCGCTTCGTATAAAAAAAATAATAAATAATAATAATAACAATAATAATAGTAATAATAATTATTACACGTACGCGTTTTCAAATAATGGTGTGAGTTATACATATATTATTGTATTATTAAACACATCCTGCATTCGCTAGTGGCCGTAACAGATTTAATATAACATCCGTCCGTATATAATCCCGTAACAAATCGTCGAAATATGTCGGTGGACTTGCTATGAATATTATCGTTATAAACTTTTATTTTTTTTTCTTCATTCGCGCATAAAATGTATCATCGTAATAACAACTTATTGTACGACGGCGCGCACGTTGTTTGTCTAATAATTATTATTTTATTGATTCGCCGCGTGTCACCACAACGTTCCAACCAATACGTCGATCCGTACGATAAAACCAGCCACGGCGAGGTGTGGCCAAAACCTGCATACCAACAAAGTTCCGACGATTACTTCAAATTTGAACCGGAACACTTTCATTTCAACGTAAGACACTAAGACCACAAAACGTTTAACACGTACTAATAATAATAATAATAATAATAATAATAATAAAATTATTATTATTATTATTATTATTATTACCCGTCCAAAGTACAATTTAATCGGTTTCGACATTACGCACGTTTTTCGATACGTTTTATTTCCCACCAATAACGTGTCTAAGTATTTATTAATTTTTTTTTCAAATTTATTTAATAATAATCACTGGGCTACAAATTTAAACTTTTTCTTTTTTTTTAATCATCACAGTTGAACGTAAACTATTCTAAACAAATTTTTCGCGTTGAATTCAAATTAGACTTTTTCCATCATCCTTAGTTTCTTACTTATAGCTATATTTAACGTTTATCGGTAAAACAATAGAAATTATTAATTTTACAACATGTTGTACCAACGTGATATCATAAACGAACATCCATCAATATAATAAACTAGATAAGATTAGATTTTAAAATACAATATAATATAATAGCAATATTATAATAATACGGTATCTAAATTCGTATACATTACACAATATATTACGCATTCAAAGAACGAATTTGAATCGATTCCATTTCGAAAACTGTACGCGCTAGATGAAAATGGAAAAATAGCAAAGAATCCCGTGAAATCTTTACAGAATGTGTGTTAAAATGTTTTTGTAAAAGCTGATACACTACACACGGTATAATCGGTGTTGTAAAGAATACTATTGAAAAATGTTTAAAATACTACTGAAATATACCTAGTTTTCCAAAAATGTATTTAAAATACTTCTTAAGTCAAATTATTTCAATGGGTAACACAAGAAAAAATTTTTAAAAAATATTTCAAATTTTCTCGAAAATTGAAATAAAATTTAAATCGTAAATACGATAAATAAATACGTTTATAAATAACGTTTTAAATTATAATTTAAAACGTTATCGTGCCTGGATTAGCCGTAATAATATTTGTCCCCCGGTACTTTTTGAACAGACCTCGTATAAAAATGCGATTCTTGTCCGATCAATATTCACCGCGTGGTTGTTTATTATAAATTGACAAACAGTTCATGTGAGTGATAATATTATTACTTCTAAAAAACATGGAAAATAAATAAAAATATTTATAAACACTATATACCTTAATTTATAATATTAAACCATATATAAAATTGTATGTTCCTTATTATAATTATAATTATTATTATTATTATTATTATTAAAGAGGAATTAATTTATAGGTATGCATATTACTGCGGTAATTTATGTTTTTTTTACTTTTTAGGTAAAAAGCGAAAGTTGCTATATCCTTCAAGATGCTCTTACAAGATATAACAGTATACTATTTAAAAAAGCCAAGAGAAACACCGAAACAAGTATAACACCTATGGGTCACATCGTTGGAACGCTAAACGAGTTAGACGTTTACGTAACGAAACCCTGCAACAATCAAGATTACCCTTCGTTGGACATGGATGAAAAGTGTAATTTTTAAATTGAAAAATGTAATTTAAAATGGTTTTTTTTTTTTTTTGTCAAGTTAAGTTAATTTACATATACGTCTACCTATATTAATCAGCCATTGACAGCTATTGGCTATGAATTTATCGCGAATTTCGCAATTATTTTTTAACGTTTTCACAAACCTATTACAATTTTACCAATGGTTTATGGTAAAATTACACCTATCCAATAAATAATAATATATGTTCTACATTTTTGTAGTATTTGAAAATGTTTCTTGTTGTCGACCTTCGGCCGTAAGTCATAATCTCTAAATCCCTCCAGTACACCGATTAATTATTAATTAATTTCACGATTATGTATTTATATATTTTTTATAATTTCAGATGAAATCCAAATAAATCATTACAGGCGAATTTTAACAGCATCGTCTGTCTGGGGTATTCTCAGAGGCCTCGAAACTTTCTCGCAGTTGGTCACTCTCGACAGGGATGGATCGACGGTGATTTCATTTAAATAATATTGTTTTCGTATTATATAATTTCTTTCTTTTTTTTTTTTTTTTTTTTTTTTTTATAAAGTATTGCTTACAGGCCAAAATATGTTATTCGTTTTTTTTTTTTTATAGTTTATAATCAGAAGTACATCAATACTGGACTATCCTAAATTTAAACATCGTGGACTATTATTGGATACTTCACGTCATTATTTGCCCGTCCAAACAATATGTAAAACATTAGATGCCATGTCGTATTCAAAACTAAACGTGTTCCACTGGCACATGGTAGACGACAATAGTTTCCCGTATCAGAGCAATGTTTTTCCAAAATTAAGGTTTGACTTTTCATTCGTATTTCACGAGCTCGCACATTGTGTTGTGTATGTTTTTTTTTTTAATTGAAAACATATTACGTATGTACGTGGATATTCAGACAGTTGATATATTAATAATAATTGTTGTTTGTTTTAATAGCGAAAAGGGCGCTTACGGGAAAGAAGCAATTTATACGAGACATAACATTAGCTTTGTAATCGATTACGCAAGATTTCGGGGCATTCGCGTTATTCCGGAATTCGACACTCCGGGTGAGCAGATACAGAGTTCTTATACAACTAGAGGTGTTTTGATTTTTTTTCTTCTCATAATTTGGACGTACCCATCTAAACGTTTAGGACATACATTATCTTGGAGATTCGGAGGCATTCCGGGACTGTTGACCAAATGTTCAGAGTCCGATCCAAATCGATTCGGCCCCATTAACCCGACCATTGAAAACAACTATAAATTCATAAAAACGTTATTAACTGAAGTCAACGAATTATTCAAAGATCAGCATTTGCATCTTGGTGGCGATGAAGTAGAAGCATCAATATCGTGTTGGTGAGTGTGTGTCCAGTAACGGTTCAAAAGATCTCCGAAAAAATATCTACAACAAATGATCTATTTGCAATGAAACATTTTAATTACATATTTTACAAATAAATTATTTTCGAAAGATCTTTGAAATTACATTTAAAAATTAACAATTCAGTTGAATAAAACACTGTATTGTTATTAATTATTTATTACCAAAACTTGAGATTATGTAAAATATCCGTTAAATACTGAAATTTTGGATTACTTTTAACCAAACTATTCTATTTAACCTTAATAATTTCTCAACGTGGTCTTTGCATTGGATATTTTTTATTTTTGAAATACTTACCATAGAAGTAAATTTTTGTAGTTTAGCCTGTAAAAATTGTACAACGCAGTTGAAGGCCTTAACCACGCGTTCAATTCAGATTTGAGACGCAAATATATAACGATACGTGGGCATTAATCATTTATTCATTAATTATGCAATTTATGCATTATTCATTAATCATTTTATTATAACTATTATATAATTATAAATGTTTTACGATTTCAACTTATTATATGTGTACTATTTTTATAAGTTAAACATAAAACATTTATGTCTGGGTAACTTAAAGTTCTAAAAGCAAATATATGGTGTACGAATATAGATAGTAAATATATAAATAAGTATAGATATATAATAAAGACTATGGTGGAAAATTGTTCAGGTATGTGGAACAGTTTGACAGAACTAAATCAAAAATTCGGTATTTTTAATGTTATTTCTCATAATCTAAAACTTTAGTAATAAAAAAAAATGTTTTATTTTATTAAATTTTTTACTGACTTCAAAAAAGGAGAAAGTCATCAATTCGAATTGTATGTATTTTTAAGTTATATATTCATGGATATGTATATATTTTTTATTAGCTCGGGTTCTCTAATAAAATTAGTCTTGATAAAATTTCTAAATAATTAAAGTAATCGGCTCTTTTTATTAATTATTATTAATATTAAAATATTTATTTGTTTTTTTTTTTAACTAGATATTTTTTCAGAAGATATTTTAACCCGCGTGTGTCCAATACATGTATTGCACGACATTATAATTTTTAATAGAAGTTATTGCAAATGGTCAATAGGTCTAGCAACGAAAAAATAAAAGAATTTATGCGACGCAATAAAATACATAACGTTATAGAGTTGGAAAATTTCTATTTCAAAAAAATTTTTAATATTACGCGACAACTGAAAGCTGTTCCTATCGTATGGGAAGAAGTGTTTTTCGCAAATATTACTCTAGACTCGAACGTGATAGTACACGTTTGGAAAAGTGATTTTAATCAAACTTTGTCGAAGGTGAGTATGTTTCTATAACAGAAATAAACTCTGATACATTTTAATATTTATTATTTATCAATGTAGTTGTATAATAACTCATTTCAAACAGGCCTTTGATACAGTAAACCACGCGGTTTTCTTATTAGAAAGCTCAAGTCATTGGATTTAGGTGATCCACTTCTTCCGTGGCATAGTTCTCATCTATCTAACGGAGAACAATTTTCATTAAGATCTATTATTCTTGTTCGATGTATCATAAGGTGTCATTCAGGAATATCATCTTAGTCGACTCTCTTTTTTATTTTGTACGCCAACTCGGTTTGCAAGTGGCTCATTAACGCGAAATGTTTCCTCTTCGTCCACCACATAAACGTGTGTTTAAAAATTGATGATCCTATTAACTGCTGCTATATTATCTTTATTTTGAACTGGGTACAACGCGTTGGTATTCGTCTTAACATAGATAAATGTCATGTTGTGGCCATCTAGGCGTCGTGGTCTCTTCTCCCATTCGTACTCTCTCAACTGTGTCCTCCTTCAGAGAGCCTGCTTTTTTGAAAACCTTAAAATCCATCTCAATCCTTCAGTGGCAGTTCTAGCGTACGAGCAGGGTGAGCAGCTCTACCCGTAACAAATTTTTGTTCGTTCGCCTTTTAATGTTGTGTCGCTTCGATGAGCAGAGTAAGAATTTAAAAAATTAAAATATATTCGTCGTGCCCTCATGAAATTTGAGTTCCGGAAACCGCCCGTGCACTGTTCGTTTAAATTCTGTACATCGTGTTAATGATACCGTTATTTAATTCCGTTTAATTTCTGTGATTGTGCAAAGTCCTCTGCCCTGGTTTTTATAATATAAATATTACTTCTGGTTAAACGATTATTGTACAGGTGATGAAATCTGGTCATTCGGTATTGCTGTCGAGTTGTTGGTACTTGAATTACATAAAGTACGGATCGGATTGGTTGGATTTCTACAGGTGCGACCCCTCCACCGCAGTCGTTCCCGAAATGGTCGACAATAAGAGCGAGTTGTTTTTGGGCGGAGAAGCGTGCGTATGGGGCGAATTCGTGGACGAAACGAACTTGTTGTCGTTGTCGTGGCCCAGAGCCAGTGCCGTGGCCGAAGTCCTCTGGTCTCACGTGCTCAACGAGACTGAGGCCAAGTTACGGCTGGAGGAACACGTTTGTAGAATGAAGCGAAGAGGAATACCCGCACAACCGTCCAACGGACCCAACTATTGTATTTACTAGTACGGTACGGTAACTACTTATTATTGACGTGCATAGGCAATTTAATTTGCATAGTTAAAAAGAAAAAAAAAATTGTTTTAATTCTTTATTATTATTATTATTATAACGTCAAAGTTTGTTATTAAAATGCAATAATAATATATTTTATTAATAATAATAATAATTTTTTTTCTATAGGTTTACAGGAAAACGGGCATTAAATACATGAGAAATGACATTATTCGCAATTTATATCTTTGTTGTAAATAGTTTGTGTTCACTTTTAAATTAATATATTGGGTAAACTGTGTGTAAGACGTATTATTAAAAATATATTTTATTATTTAAAACAACATCTATATTTACGAAATATGTGCGTTATAATGCGTCTTGTTGCAAATTGTAAAAATGAATATTTTTTTTCAGAATAAAATAATTTTCTTTATCAACCGATTTTGTTGTTATATTGGACAAGGCGCAATAGCATAAATCAAACATTCAAATTTCAAACGTAAATTTCTTGATCATAAATCATAGCCGTCCCTATGGAGTAACAAGGTGGTGTCAATGGTTGTACTTGGCATAAGACCCATAAGGATAAAATATTCGTAAAAACAAAAAACTAACAGAGAACAATTTATTAGTCGATACCAACGTTGTAAAATTATATTTCTATCCGTTTCATCCTAAATCAATTAAACCTTTCAAAAAATTCCTAATCCAAAAAACCAACTTTCCTACAAAATAACATTCCTAAAATATATAGTTTCAACAAATTAGCATTTCTTCAAGAAAAATATATTTTTTATATATATATATATACATATATATCCAGTAATCGCCCTATATAGGTAAAATATTTGAATCAAAGTATCTGAATACTAATATTTATATGCCTTAAATTTTTTTTTATTTCAAACAGATTATTTCAGTTTTAAAATATATTAGTATATAAGATTATTTTGAATTCATATTAGGTACTTTCGAGATGTTTTATGATCGTGTTAATACCATTGAATTGTTATCCTATCCAGGCTTTTGTCATTTGCTTAAATATCATTTACACACCGTTTTAAAAGTATTAATAATTAATATAAAACAAAAAGTATAAAGCTATTTACGAATATTTTATTTTTGAAAAATAATAATGAATGAATATTGGTACTGCGCTTATTAATTTACATTGTTACTTTAAAAACCATTAATATCTACATAAAGACTGAAATTAACGATTCAACCATGTTTACAATTAACCATCGATACACTTTATTTATAAACATTTACAATCAAGAATCTTAATTTAATTGTGTGTTTTTAACTACAGCTATTGTAAATAGATGCATTCTCCTACAAAAACAATTCTTAAGATCCAGTTATTATCAAATAGCAATTTTTTTCTCACGCAAGTACCAAGGTCAAATGTTTTTGTGTACAAAAAATCAAAAATACTACAATCCTACGTTTACATAAAAATAATATCAAGTTTAGTTATATATAAAATTGTATACAAAGATGATGCACTGTAATTAAATACTGTACGTACAATGCGAAGTGCGTGTGAAATGATGATTATTCGATAAACCTAATTTATATTAACTTTATATACATTAATAGATTTTATTATTATGTTTTTCATGATTCGCAGAATATGACACTAAGAATTATTATTATTTTAATTGTTAACCTAATAAAAGCATTTTTTACAAGTCTGGCATAAACTACCGTTTTTGTACTGACAAGAGACACGGAGACCCGCAATTGGTAAAAACAATGGATGACATACAGAAATCCAATTAACAGAAAACACAAAGTTTTACCTTATATTTATATATTACTCATAATTATAATAGTAACATTAACTTAATATAAAATAATCAATGCAGTTTATATTATTCATACAAAATGAAATTTAATAAATTGGAGTGTCTTAAAATACTACTGATCCGATAGGGTCTGCTCTGATTGCACCCAAATCAATTGAGGAATCCATTGTCTCATCTATTTCACCAATCACAGCTCTGAAAATATTACAAATAATCATTTAAAATACTACATATTTGATAATCGTAATGAATAACTAATACTAATTCAATATTTTATTTTATTTATCTACATAAAAGGTGAAGGAATGATGAAGCCTAAATCAATTTAAATGCCTTGAAAACAAAATAAAGTAACAATGGAAAAAAAAGCAAGCATTAAAATACAATTATATTATTTAAAATAATAACAAGCAAGAATATTATTAATATTATCTAATATATAAAATATTATTTTTAACACCTGTTTGTATTTTTAGATTTATTATGCTTAATTTCTTTATATATTATAAAGAAATGTGTGTGTAACTTTTCCAAAACAGAATTTATATAAATATTGTGTTGTATATTCAAAATTTCTAAGACATTATCTATATTAAACAATATAGTATAATTATTTGCATAGTTATCTAGAAATGAATTATTTAATTATACTTATACAATTCGTTTACGTAAGAATAATAAGTTACACAATATTTAACATGTCATGTATCAGGTTTGCTTACAAGGTAAATTTAAAGAAATTCTTATGATTTCTATGTAAACAAACAAAAAAATAATAAAGCAAACAAAAACATAAATAGAAAATAGACTTAAAATATTTACAATACATCTATAAATCTGAGTCCACAATATGAAAATTGTCCAGTTTCGAAAATTATAAACCGATTAAGTTCACAACATGCATAATTATTACTATTATTATTTTAAATAACCCATTATGATCATAACATGTAAATATTAGTAAATTTCAATAACAATTGATAATAAACAATGACATTTAATTAGACATTAGAATTCATATGATTATTCAATGTTCAAAATGAAAAACATAATTTAATTATTGAAGACTTAAATAATTACAAAGACTTATAATTATATATTATATTATTAAGACTTATAATAAATATATACCTAGTAAAATTCTTTAAAGATATAACCAATATTGTATAAATAATATTTCCGAAAGTTAAAACAAGTGAATTCTTTCATATATTAATAATAATTGGAAAAAAATAATAAACTTAAAGTAATTACAATAGTATTGCAGTAGGCATAATACGTAAACATAAAACATTGAAACTGCATCAAGATAACTTACACATTGTCTCCACGAATGAGATGTAAACCCAACACAACTTGTTCGACACCATGATTTGGACTATACACTCGTTCATGGCTGTCATCTAAAATGATATTTATCGTTTGATCGAATCCTTTAAGCGTACCCTGAATAATAATAGTAATAATAATAAAAAGTAAAAAAAAATGCATTAATTATTTTTCCCTTTAAATTGTATACAATTAAAAGTAAACAATGTATTTACCACAAAGTTTCTACCATCTGATGTTATTATTGAAACAGTATCTAATAACATAACACTAAGGAAAATAGACCACTATGTAAAATCCGATATTTAAATCGTTAATGTGATTATATTAACGTTTACACAAATCTATTACTACGTGTAAGATTTGTGATTCACAAAGATCTCACAATTATTTTGTAAATACATCCATTTTACATAACCGACATACGATATATAAATATCAGATAATGCGATTCATCAAAATATTCATTTCAATCAAAGGATACGGTTAACATAACTCTCCAGTCCTGAACTCATTGTACAGTGTTTGGAAATACAATGAATCAAACGTTGGAATCTCGAAACTGAAAAATCGAAAGATTTTTCAATATTCATTCATTTAACCAACCAGTGGCGGCTCAAAAGAGATTATTTGAATCCCGTGATTCATGAAATATTAATGGATGGGCGAGTGAGTGTCCTGGGTACTGGGATTGAAAATGTACGTTGGAGGAACAGTTTATTATACCCACACCTTATGTTTAAATAAATTAAATATTCATTTTACAATATCGATTTAGTTATTTACTTTTATTTTATAAGAACTCCTATGTAATAATATTAATTTAAATCCATATAATAGCTCTGTATCTAAAAAATTTTTCGGGTGATTGGTGTACAAATATTTTATGTGATTCAATGAAAAAAAATATTCAAGCTGCCACTATAAAATCAACTATTACAAATACTAAAATAAGTGTAAACAGATGACAAAAATTACCGCACACACATACCCAATAACACAATTGTGTAAATGTCTATGGCCGATCGTTCAACAATATTGTTCGCATTCAAGGTATTCTCGTCAATGAATTAATCTGGTAAGTATATTCGAAAAAAACTGGTATTCCGAAAACCGATGAAATTAATCGAACGTGACTACGTTATACGCGAAAAATTCCGTTTCACGTTTTGTGACCGTGCAGTTTACTTAAAATCAAATCGCGGTTTACTCGATTTTTCGGCGTTACGGATGATAAGAACGATTGTTATTGTTTATCACCTTGTACGCAACCGCAGATACCTCCAAAACTCTCCCCAAATACAGCGGTACGATTTGTTAATAGTATTATATTATTTCGAAATGGAAAATTTTATTCGTCCAATATAAAAAAACTTAACAATCAATATGTTTAACAGATTTCGTAGTCATTGACGTATAAGTGTAATTAGTAATTACAATGTCAGAACTTATGATACGGATATGATCATATTTTACTAATAATAAAATTATTGACATTTAACCAATGGAAACACAATGAAGTCAATTGTTTTTGATTTAAAAAATTATTTTTAAAATTTCGCGTACAATAAAACCAATATTAAGGTGGAACTGCCAAGTTCAAATCGGTTTTGTACTTTACAAAACCCTTAAAAAAACCAAAACATTGAATAGGTACTTACATTCAGATATACTTTGAACGCAGTCTTGTATTAAACATCAGTCAAAATGTTTATGTTCTATTAATAACGTTGGCCATTTAAATGACACACAACATCATTTTTATTTATTTCTTTATAGATTTAACACTGGCCATTTCGCACCGATCTGTGTGTCGAAGACCATTTCAATTTGTTTCTTCATAATAACTCAAAACACAAAACATCAATATGTATAAAAAAAATTGTTTACTTAATAAATGCGATTTTACAGGGAGAGGGTAAAAGATTTAGATGGGGATGAGCCATAAACTATATACTAAAGTGCTCGATATACTATCAAAATTATCTAACAAAAATTATACATTGGCGATAGCATCAATAATTGAAGATATTCCCACAGCTTACCAGTTGCTTATTTATTTCAATATATCGCATCTTAAGTACAAAGAAATTTATCCTTGTATAAAAACAATATGTTTTAATATATAGAAAATTGCTTCGCGGGCTGCAGGTTGCTGACCCGCATTTAAAGTAATAAACAGGACACTATACTCTCAGTGATCCGGCCATGCGATAATTCGATATGTCTAGTAATCCAGCTATATTTTATTTTTTCGTAATAATAACCACGAAATTATTATCGTAAACTAAAAACAACATTATAAATAAAAACAAAAAACAAAATTGATAATCTTTTTAGACTTGACCTATCAAAAGATTAATTCAACACAGTAATAAATTAGTATGTATATATTATTTATATATTTTAATAAAATAAATTAAGTTTTTCCAATAAATAAAAATATGTTTTTATGTGAAACTTCATTAATCCGACAGTCCTCTGATTTGATATTGACTGGATTACCGATTCTACTGTACTTTGTTAAAAGCAATTTTTACTTAAAAACCTATTGTATTATTACATATAATGGTGGCAGCTGTATATTACATAATGATACAAATTATAAAATGCCAATTATAACAATTTTAATTTATACAGACTATAGACTATATTATACAAGTATTGGAAAAATCTAATAATCACAGCTTTATTTTAATAATTACTCACTATGAATAAAGTAATCAAAACTTTTAATTATAGTTATATAATTTAATGAAAAATATCCAATATATATATATATATATAAAATATCTATTAAAATCATAAAATAAGATACATGAATATTTTTTCTTATTTCTATTCAGGCAATCCAGACGCTTTGAAATGCAATAGCTTTTAAAAATAAAATAACAAAGTAAATATTATATGTAAATATAGGTAAATATAATAATAAATACATACTTTCAATAAAGAAGGAGACTGACAAAATGCAAGGCCTGTATTACGTACGAATGCCATAATAGCAGACGGTATCAAACTGTTGTTACTACCATATACTTTTTGAATTCCGTCAATACCTAACATAATAGGTATATTACGACGCTGCGCTGCAGTCTCATAATTTAATAGCGTATTCAGATCACCTGTGATGAAAAATATAATTCAAATATTTCAAACCATAATACTTTCATACAAAAATATTACAAACCTATATCTGCGCCTGACAATACCGATTTGTTAAGTTGGTCACATAGTTCTGCAACATCACCAAAACCTAAATTTACACCTTGGCCAGCTAGTGGATGTACTCTGTGTGCAGCATCTCTAAAGAAAATATACAAGTGAGTAATCATGCAAATAATTCAATATTTTATGCATTGGCAAAAACCAATCCCAACTAGACTATTACTTACCCGACCAAAGCAATGCACTGGCTGACATAACGACACGCATGCCCAAAGCCTAATGGAAATGATGCTCTACTACCCTGTGTTACACCAGTAACAATAGGTGGAACAGACTTAACAGTACTTTGTCGATCACTATTGTCTTTCAATTTATAGCATTTATTTAACACCATAAATATTATTCGGACTGCATCATCTGCTAAAAGCAAACTGCTGTTGTTCGATTCTCTTTCTTCCTAATAAATATATCACAATTTATTGACAATGATAAATAAACAGTAATATATTATTTAATTGCATATGCTAATGAATACCGATAAAACACCATTTAGAGCTTTGACAAATTCATCGTCACTTAATTCTACTAAACGTTGAGATTCTTCAAAACTTGTCGTCCATACTAACGAACATGTTTGTTTATCCAACTGCATGTTAATGAAATAAGAAATGTTATAATGTTTAGAAAATATATAATAATCTAGATTTATAACTCACAGGTAATAAAGCTACTGGACCTAATTGAGCAAATTTTTGCCAAGCCACGTGTCCATTAAAGACATCATTCTATAATAATATAGTAAATATAATATTGTTCGCGATTTGAATGTTTAATCATATAAAACACTTTACTTCATCAGGTTGTAAGCGCAAAGTTGCTACAATACCATGTTGTCCATATTCCCAACCAACATACTGCTGTCCCTCAATAGCAGAACGAACTTTAGAACCATATCCATCGGAGCCAATCTGTAAATATAGGTAAAATTGAAATTACATGTATTGTTCTATTTAAGTTATTAATTCATTTACTAAAAGGCTAGTTTCAAAAGTAGTCTTTCCATCAACCAAATTTACAGTGGCAAATTCTTTACACGTATCTGGCAAACTACACTGATTCACACGTGAATCATATTGAACAGTTATATTTTGATCATCATGAATTTGTTTATACAGTGCTCCTAGTATAGTATCGTTTTCAACAATGTATGCTAAATCATTTTCATTTTGAAAAAGCAACATGTTATTCATACCCCCATTTCTGCCTGCACCATAATTCCAAATCTAAAATTCAAAATGAGTAATAGAATAATAAACATGTTGGACTTTTTTTATTTATAAAACACACTCACTCGCATTTCTTTAACTGCGTTATAACCTCCTATGTCTTCAATGATTTGCCACGCTCCGACTGAATGTAATAGTTGTACGCTTGCTTTACTTAGAGCTGAAACTCGATTGCTATAAGACACGTTTAATACATTTTTTTTTGCCTCTAAATTGTACTCTTTACGCGGACCTCCTTCTAATAACAGGATAGAAATATTACATAACGCAGACTGTTTAGCTGAAATATACACTCAATTACAGAAAAATACAAAATTGTTTATGTACAATTGATAAAAGTGATGATATTTACATAACTTGCAAGCCATTGCACAGCCTACCATACCGCCACCAGCTATAATAATATCGTAATACTTTTTGTTTGACGAGCAATTTGTAACACTCCCCGAGGACGAATACAATCGATTAACAGATGATTGTAATGACATCATATTTGTCTTTAAATGTAATAATGGTACAATGATCATTCGTCGATACATTTTTCAGATTGGTACATAAATAAACGTTTTATAATACCTATGTAGTATCAAGATTATATGATATTACATGATCTTTTGCAAAAAGTATTGACATGACATAAGAATAAATTCATACATCATGCCACTACGATAAATCGTACTCACGATAAACAACTCGACGTAAAAATTAAATTGAAATTAATCGACCGGAGTAAAAATACTTGATTTCACTACAGAACAGACTAGGGATGAACAATTTATTCAAAATGGACGAAACATTTCAGTGAATTAATTAAGTCACTGAATTCCACGTCTCACCAGCAAACAAAAAATTTTAAAAACACAGTGTAATAAACAGAGACTGTAGTCATATAGCAATGTGTAAAGGAATAATGCAGAGACCTTTATCACTTAAACACTGCTCACGATAAACTATACGGTTAGATGGCGCTGTTTTCATAATAAAATTTAATGATAATAAAACATTTCCGTTGAAGTTGATGTTTATTACTCGGAGAGTTGAATATATACAATATACACCCGTTTTTTTTTGTGTGCCGTTTCTGTATTATTTATAATTAAAATGCCAAGTTGTTGTTTTTTTTGGGAGATGGCAAGTAGCCTTCAAGCCAAGAATGAAGGCTTAATTTTTCATAAGTAAGTTAATAACATTAACCTACATTAATATAATTTCAATTTGTATGTTATTGTACGTGTGTGAAGTTAGCAAGAGGGCCAGCAAGTAAAACGTATATTAAGTTGCCTGTGTCTAACTCCTGACACTTAAATTAACATTGATAAGAATATTGGGCAATTTTATTGAAATACGGTAGATTGCACTGCATGTATAAAACGAAAATTAACACTTGAGAACAACTATGACGAGGAATAATTTTATTTAAATATCTAACAAATTATCGCCAACTGCGTTATGGTTATTTTCATTAGTAGCTGAAATAATATTCACTATTCGTTAATATTAATGTTAATTAGATATCATAATTCTAACTAATTTGTGTTAATTAAATTATAATGTTTATCTAATTATTAAAGTTGCGTGTTTTCGGATATTCAAATTTGATAAAAATGTATTAAAATTTCATTAAATATCAAATAATAATCCATTTACTTTGCTATAATTTAATTTTTACAACCCATATAACATATATTATTTTCCATTCCATTTTTTTTTTATCATGAAGCGTTATTCATAATAATAAAATTGTTTGCAATTAAAAAACAATTTCAATAAAAAATATTAAGTTAAAACGAAATAAAGTAATATATATATATATATTATAATGCTTATACCAATATTGAAATATATTGTGAATGTAGTAAATATATAATGTCTACATATTTACATATTTTTGTACAAAAGAACACAGTCCTTTCATTTCCAATTTCAGAACGGTTTAACTGAAGTTATACTCATAGCAGAACACGAAGCCAACCAAACCGTTTTATAGGATATTATATCTCCATAGTAACAACACTTGTTTACACTTTTAAATACTTCATGCCTTACAGATTACATTTCTGATAATTCTAAATTTTCATAGTCCACTCTCTACTTTAGGACATACCTATATCTTAAATTTTTTGTTAATATTATTTTTAGTTACACGATTAGTACAAAATGCTTAACGTTTGCAAAAAAAAACCTTCAAAAAACATAAAGTGGCAATTTATGGTTTTATATATATATAAAATTGTCTGATGCTGTCACACAGTTCGAAGTCCAATATTTGCTCTATAATCATTAACTGAAAATGACTAATTAATTGATTAAATTTTTAATTAATTAATTAAATATATTTATTAAAAATTTTTTTATTATCCATTTTTAGAGGCCAAAAAGGATATGCCGAAATTGGTCAAAAAGAGAGTAATCTTCTTAAAAAAAGGGGGAAGAAAATTCTACCTTGATATCGCTATTGAAGAGTGGAATTAAATAATTAATGAAAGGGATCAAATCATTAAAGATTTGAATTTAAAATGGAAAGGGAACGGCTCAAGAACTATATCACTTCGGATGAGTCCACTTATATTGTCATAAATTACAATCAATACACTAAACAAGTGGGAACTCTTATAAGAAGTGATAAAATTTAATTCACTGTAACAAAAGAAATGCTGTTTTCCACCTAATAATATTGAACACATATTTTATATTTGAATATTTTCTACAAAAGTTTTGTTATTTTGTTTGAAAAATGTATTTCATTTAATCATTAAACATATGAAAAATAATTTATTTTCATTTAATTTCCATTAAATTATTGTTGACTTAAATGAAGTTGATTTAATTCTTAAAACTTAAGTACATTTTGACTGGTAGTACATTTTTCTATTTGTTTTGCATGGTTGGAAAATTGGTGTGAAAATAGTTTCCCTTTGCCTCTTTACGACTATGGGATTTACTTAATAGGCAATGGTAATATATTTTCCACTTACACGATTATTTGAAAAATATATGACTCATTTAAAATAATATAAATATTATAAAAAGTAAATAAATAATAATTATATATCTTTTGAACAAAAATCAACTAATACATTACATCACACTCGTGTTATTGTTAATATTGTAAATGTTTTTAATAACATATTACATAGTACATACAAACACACAATATGATACGATACTATAAATGATTAAGTACTTATTACATTTTGTTACATAACAATTAGATTTCCAAGAGACAATCTTACATTGACAGTTTGGACGGAATTTGCCAAACAATCTTTATCAGATGTCAAACCTATAGAAGCGTTATGTGTTCAGCTCATTTTACGGAGGACTATTTTGTTAGTTTTCTACAAAGTGTTCGTTTAAAAGACACTAGCCACTCCAACAATGATACAAAGAGTTAGAAATGTATGTAAAAACAACCGTGTTTAATTTTGTAGTTGAATAATATATTTCGGTCTAAGACATTGTATCTTGAAGTTTCGATACCGTTAAACGAGTATAATTAAGTTGTTGACACCACGATTTAGGATAATATTGATAATAATAACCATAGGATATGGTTGACCAACCACGAGTGTGAAGTTAGCAAGTGGTCCCCAGCAAGTGATATGAAATGTATATTAAATTGCCTATAAACTGCCCCTACTATTCAGGAATTTATAACAAAATATACCAATATAACTATCCTATAGATGGCACCACAAATATTTTATATACACTTACAAATATTAAAAAAAAAAAATAATATGATGAACGGTTCTAATTGCTGGCCAATTTCGGAACTGTACCGGAGGGTGTTACTGCAAAATTCGTATACAATATAAAAGCCCATGAAATTTACCCTAATACGAAACTATAAAAAAAGGTAATCCCCAAAGAACGAATGCTTAATGTCGTATTGAATAAGTCGGCCACTGTTATTACGCGTTTACACTTAAACCCAAAAACATCAGTACTTGCTGGGTGAATTCGGACGTGTTCCGTGTTGTGTCACAGGGCAAACGGCACATAATATGAAAGCCCGTGAAATTTACTATAAGATGAAACGATAAAAAATATTACTCCCCGTAAAACGAATGTGTGAGGCCGTATTATGTGTGGGCCGCCGGTTATCACGGAAATAGGAAAAAACATCGGAACGTCGTTACTTGCTGGGTGAATTCGGACGTGTTCCGTGTTGTGTCACAGGGCAAACGGCACATAATATGAAAGCCCGTGAAATTTACTATAAGATGAAACGATAAAAAATATTACTCCCCGTAAAACGAATGTGTGAGGCCGTATTATGTGTGGGCCGCCGGTTATCACGGAAATAGGAAAAAACATCGGAACGTCGTTACTTGCTGGGTGAATTCGGACGTGTTCCGTGTTGTGTCACATGGAGAGCATAGAAGACATTATACAATGGTTTAACTTGTTTGCGGTTGTATTGTTGGCTAAAATCAAAACTAAGGAGATGAGACGTGCATTTGATAATTTAAAGAACAAGTGTAAAGATAATTGTCGACCACTGAGCTGTGTAAGTGTGGACGACTGTACTTTTAATGATATTGATAAAGATTTATGTGAAACACCAACGGGAAAATCTTTGTTGTATTACAAATTTATGAACATAAAAGATAAAATTAAATCTGACCTGATGATTTGTGTGACAATAAATGAGGCTGAAACAAACGAATATTTTAGTGAGGAATATTTGAATAGTTTTATTCTCAAGTGTGTGCCATTTTTACCGCTTTGGACGCCTATAATGAATGTAAAAATAAAAAATGGTGTTTCATTACGACAAAGTAACGCTATTGTAGAGTCTTGGTTTAAAACTGTCAAGATAGACATGTTGGGAAGTGATCGCAGACTGAAATGTGGACGATTTGTTAGAATGACGCGTAATCGTGTGCTTAATGTATGCAAACAAGTACAGTTCAATATTAGAAAAAGAAGGTGTACACGGATCCTTCAGTTTGATCAACAGAAAAAAGTTAAAAAACAGTTAAAACAATCGCTGTGGACTGTAAGCAGGGTATTGACGAAAAAAATGAAACTGTTGACGAAACGTTTTTAGATTCGGTAGAAGAATGGGGAAAGAAAGAAAAACAACACAAGCATTTGCAACCAAAAAGTTACTGTCCTTTTAGAGAATCGCAGAGTGTTAAAATGACGGATAACGTTATGAACAAGATAACTAATGTATTAACAATAGGTGAACACTGTGTGAGTGAGCACAATGACACGAGAAAGACACATTTTTCTACTCCTGGTGATCATGGGTCTCATTTGAATGTGGAATCTTTTTGCGAAATGGAGCTTTACGGAAATAGATTGCCCAAAGACTTGACTTACTATCGAAATGTTAAGATGCCAAAGACCGATAATTATGTTGTTGGGTATTATGGATATTTAAGTGATGATTTAATTTTCAAAGAACTAGTATTTAGAGATTTTGACTCGTTGTCTGGGCACAATTGGCTGGATAATTTTGTTATAGATACATGTTTGGCCTTAAAGGTGTATGAATTAAGACTGAAAAATGTAAAAGTTTTATCTTGCGAGATTGTTCGGAGATTAATGGAGAAAACAGATATTGGAGAGATTGAACGCAAAAAGATTGTCTTTAACAAGTTGACTGCCGAGCTATTAGTATTATGATGGTCGTTGGCGCCGTGAGTACCAATATCGGTCTTCATCAATATTGTTAGCTACGCCAAAGCAAATTTTTCAGTTTTATTAAGTGGGCCTCGGTTATTTTTCATTAAAATCTAATAATATTTTTATCGTAATCATTTATTATTACACTACTGATGATATATAAAAAAAAAAAATTATAATCTGAGTGAGTACCATTTTAGGTATTCAATGCCTATTTCATCGTAAATACCTACTCCCAACTGCATTATGTGCACATGCATGTACGTATATCAAATAAAAATAGACTACATTATGAAATTTTCCCTGTTAACTGATAAAATTCACTTTACTATGATATTGTCGACCGCCGGGGCAAATGAAGTATAGGCTTTATTATTATTGCCACCGCAGTGTGATTGTAATGCAATTTATTTTGTCTTTACTTTTACTTGTCAGTGTTTACATCGAAAATTCTCTTATATAAAACCGCAAATGGTAATTGATTATAACAAAGCTAAAGGGTTTGTCGATATTTGTGATTTAAGAAGCTCATACCATTCACCACTTCGGAGGTCTTTAAAATGGTATCGGAAAGTAGCTTTTGAAATTTTATTGAATACATGCTTATTAAATGCGATGTCTTTGTATACTGCTGTAACGTCAAAAAAAATGAGTGTAACTCAATTTCGCGAAAGTGTAATTCATAGTTTGATTAAAAAAATTGAAGTTCAACCACATAAAGACAAACATATTCTTATCAATGCGCAACGGGGAAAATGTTATATCTGCTACAAAGAAATGGCTGAACAAGGTGGAAGACAACATGCTCAAAAGGTTACACGTAGGGTTCAAACTAAATGTACCAAATGTTTAAAACATTTTTGTATAGAATGTTTTTTTAAGACCCATTCATGTAAATTATTGTAAAAGATTATGTAATTTAAATTAAACTTTGCTATTAACATCATTTTATAGAATTTTTTCTGCACTTTTCATTTCAGTGGCTCGATTGAATAAAAATACGGTCTTCAGTAATTTAACACATAATAAAAGTGAATACCATTTTTGGCATTCAAAGCCTGAGAAATAAATTTAGTGAATACCGGGATTGGTACTCAAAGCGTGAATGACAAATGACTTAAAAATAGTATGGCGTTGAAAATAAAACTAATGAGTGCCAATAATGGTCTTCATGGCAGTCAACTTGTTAAAAAGAATAGCGTAGTGGTCTTACCGTGGAATATAGGTAGTTCTCATTGGATTATTGCATTTGTTGATTTTAATAAAAAAGAATGCATGATTATAGATCCTATAAGACCAAAGGACATATATAGTAGATTGTGTGAAAAGCGTTTTAAGGAATTAATTACAAGAATGAAAGAAAATTGTATCTATGGTGACAAGAATGAGTTTCCGTCTTTTAATTTTATTCCGTGTCCTATGCAAAGTATTCCAGTACAAAACGATGGATATAATTGTGGAGTTTTTATAATATACTACATGTTCACAATCATGAGTGAATCATATTTTGATCCGGAGTTCGATGCTAATGAATACAGGTTTTATTTAAAAAATTATCTGTTGGAAAGGTCTGAGAATTTGGTTGACGTGTGTTTATACTGCAATAGGTTATCGAACACACATCGTAGTGACAAAGACCAAAGTAATGTAGATTGGGTGTCATGTACACGGTGTGGACGATGGGTTGCTTTAAATTGTATTCCTAAAGAAGACAGAGTTGAGAATTATGAGAAAGTTGTTTTTCTGTGTTTGTTATGTCAGTAGAAATATAAAATCTTATTTATAAATATTCTACATCTTAGTAAGAAGATTTACGGTTTAATTTTTATAATTTATTTAATTCTTATTTTGTATTTTATGTCCACAGCCGAGTATGAATTATAACCACACCAATTGCACACGTCTGAAAAGTTTACATATAATACATAAATATACAGAGTAGCTTTATAGATGTGTGTAATTGACAGTCCGAAGTCTGTTAAGTATTCAATATCATTCAAGGACATTCATGTAATAGTGGATTCATCCAATGTTGCCTATAATATTCTTGAATAATGTTGATTCAAAGTGGGACGGTATTTTGTATATATGATTTATATGAAGACAAATTGTAATTAATTTTTATATTTGTTTTAGAAATACAAATTGTAAGTATTAAGCATAAAATATTAAAAAACAAATATATTTTAGGTTTATAAATTCTATGTGAATGATATACAAACAATGAACATTATCTAGGCGAATGGATTTTTAACTGTATTCCGATAATTCTACACACTAAATAAGTGAACATATACTTTTTTTATTATACCTATGTATTCATTTTTATTTCATAAATATTTATAGGCCGACAAATTCTTTGGAACTCCTGACCAGTATTCATGTATCAATACATCTATCAATATGCTGTCTTTGATAAGGTATTCATTTCACAGATAGAAAATTGTTATATATTTTAAAAAAAGTTTTCAATAAACTAATTTTATGAATACATTTGATGTTATTACTTATCCATACTAATTGTTTGTCCCTCTTTAAAAAATTAATAAAAATAATAATTGTTGTGTAAATCAAATGGAAGGGCTATTAAAATAGCTCCAGTAAAATGTATTGTTACCATAAAAGTTGTGTAATGGAAGATTATTTTTCAAACTGTTATTCATAATTCAAAGTGACTAATTATTTGTATTATAATTTTGTTACAATTATTATTACGATATATCCTATTGTAGAGCAAGTGAACAGATCATATTCAATTATTTATATACGACATTATAATGGTAATATATTATTTTAATATACAAATATATAATTATAATTATAAGATACTGTACTAAAAAAACTATATACTTATCTTACCTATTATCATTTGATTTAATATATTATACTTGTTATGTATAATATATTATAGTAAATGAAGGCACCATGCAATAACCAGTAAGTCCATTTTTTAAATGGTGACTTATTAGTATTATTCTTCAACTACAATTTTGTTATAATTATTATTATGATATGACACTTTTATAGAGCAAATGAACAGATAATGTAATATATTATTAATTATACTATAATAATTACAAAAAATGTACTATATATTATTGTAATTGTATAATATGTACTGTAAAAACTATACGTATATTATCATTTAATTTAATATATTATACTTAAATATATACTTGTTATGTATAATGTTTAGTAAATAGTATTATTATTATTATAACAATAGACAATTTAAAAATTGTATAGTCCTGAAACGGACTGTTTAAAAATGAAAAACAAATATACTTAGTAATAAACAGTTCCACTTTTTTTGTAAAACTAAATGACACTTGATATTCTCTTTTATTTGTGTGAACGACAAACGTCAGGCATTTTGTACTAATCGTACAATTCAAATAATATTAAAAAAAAAATTATAATGAGGCAAATGGCCCAAAGTAGACTAAAAATTACATGAACTGTAAGGCAAAACTATTTGAAAATGTAAATGAGAGTTACTATTGAGATACAGTAGGTATAATGGTTGTTTACTTGTTCTTCCTTTAATGTGTGAATAAACTCAGGATCTTTGTTACTATTGTAACTGTCACTAATTATTTGGCCATAAGCTGCAAATACTGTTTTATCAAAAATAAGCTTATTCTTAATAGTGATTTTAATCAAAATGAAATTTGTGAAATTATACATTCAATTAACGTTATATTATTAATCAAAATTATTTCCAATACGACAATAAATTATACACACAAAAAGGTCTAGTAATGTGTGGTCCTTTAAGTGCACTTTTATCTAAATTATACTTGATAGATTATGAAACAAATAATATACTTTCCAACAATTTATATAGTCCATTTATTAAAGCTTATTTCAAATATGTAGATAATACATTCATTTTATTCAGAGATACAAACAGACAATCAGGAATTATGGTTAATAGTTTAAATAAAATTAATGAACATATTCAATTTACCTTAGAAACACAATTAAACAGTAAAATAAATTTCTTGGATCTCACGGTTAGCTTATAGTTAATAACAAATTTGAATTTAATATTTACAGAAAACCTATACAGACTGATTCTATTATACTTTTGGAATCTAAACATCCTTTCTCACAAAATATTGCATTTTTTAATTCTATTTTTTATTGACTTGAACGTATTCCTTTAAATAAATATAATTATAATCATGAACTTAATATTATACATGATATATATATAGTGTGACCATAATTATTTTATCCTAAAGGGGACACTTAAAAAGGGGGTACATAAGTACATACGAATTGCAAATATTTTTAAGGTAATATAAAATATTAAATGTTTGTTGTGAAGGTGGACATCTTCTATTAATAAAAAAATCACAGAAATACCAAACATTATTTACATTTTTAAATGTTTATGTTTTTATTTTAATAAATTGATTAATATAATTAAAAAACTTGGTAAATAATATTTACCACCATAAACCGATTCGATTTTTCTACCGTACAACCAAAAACAGTTTGCAGTACCAAAACCGAACGACGAAATTGACCTAATCGGCAATCTTGTAAAAGATACTTTTTAAAAGTATTTAAATATTAGTATTTCTAAAAGAAATTAATAAAATACTAGTCTTGTATACTTTTTACAAGACTGCTAATCGATAATTTTAACGTACCTATAGGGTTTGTGATCGTATCGTTTGAATGTATTCATATAAAGTTGTATTAATAAACAGTGATATAATGAATGTATTCATTGGTGTAATGGTGTATGCAGTAAAGTAACAGATACGCCATACAGCCGATTCGTGATCGTGTGAAGGGACTCCTACATGATTAATAATATGGTGAATATTTGAATAAAATCGTTTCTCACTGTAGTGTGTTCTCTGGCACTCATTTTCATTTTATATATGTGGAGCTATCTACTGTTTTGCTCTAAATTTACACAATACTCTTATCAATGTACATTTAAAAGTCAGGGGCTGTCGGTAGGTAACTTAATATACAAATCACTTGCTGGACCACTTGCTAACTTCACACACGTGACCAACCGCTTATAAAATGTATACTCGTTTTTAACGATTTATTTTTAGACACATCCAAGTATTCTTTGTTTATTATTTTTTTTTTTTGTATTTTCAATCGTACATTTGTTAGATTTTAATTTATTAATCATAGTAATAATATTATGATTATTATCTATATTTTCGATAACAATAAATTGATGAAAAAATAAAATATTTCGTCTTCTACGATAATATAGGTCCATACGATGTTTTTTTCTCTCTCACTCCATTTCGTCATCGACATCATCTATGTGGTCGGCGATTTGGAATGCCGGGCCATTAGTTTATACGTCCATGATTATTATATTCTGTAATATAATGGACTAGCCTTGGAACGTTTATCGTTGGTAACAAAGTAGCGTGGAAGAATCGCGTACGAGGTGCATAAGGAAATTAACGTTTTTTCTTACCGTCTATTGATCAAAATGACAATAATATTGTTATTCAAGTACATACGTCAGCCATACATTTATTTTATCGTTATATCGACGCTAGTCTATTATATCACAAAAGAATATAATAATAATTCTGTGATTAAATCTCATAGCGTTTTCTGTATGATTGCACTGATGCAATCACGATTTTGTTGTTCATATGGAATATTAGTTCACAACTAATGCGAATTTTTATGTTTCACACGCGTGCACTGAGTGCAGTGATGATAATTGCACGAGCTTTTTCAAATTATGCTACGATTAGAGATAAACGGGTTGGAAAACGACGAGCACTAACCGTTTTTTTAATACTACCGCTCCTAACGGACAATGTTTCAAATAATACATCATAAATAATAGTATTATTATAGTTATTCGTAACTTTAAAAAAAAAATAATATAATTACCTATAAATAATTTTTAAATATAATATATTTGTCAAATAACTTATTTTACCCATAGACATTTAAAGTAATGAACGGCGCATTTCACGCCGCCGACCATATGGTTGTCGGCGAGAGTAAGAACATCGTATGGTCTATATCGTGGAAGACGAAATATTTCATTTTTCATCCATTTATTGTTATCAAAATTATAAACAATAAACATAATATTGTTACTGTGAATAATAAATTAAAATCTGACAAATGTATGATTGAAAATAAAAAAATTATAATAAAAAACAATCATCGAAGAATACTGAAATGTGTCTAAAAATAAATCGTAAAAACGAGTATATTATTATGGGCGGTTGGGCGGGCAACCATATATCCCACATAAATCGTGGTGTCAACAAAACGGTTAACCGCGGCGAAAATAAGATGCCGGTCAGCAATACTACAACTGTACAACTTAATTTTATCATGATTTTTTTTAAATTTGGTCGTTTGGCACACTGTGTTGGCCCATACGATGTTCTTTCTCTCTCTCACTCTATATCGTACCCAGACTTCTTTCTCTACGCGGTGTCCACTGCTATAGTTTAAACGTCTACGATTTTACCGCCAAAATATCACAATCCCTTTGTATAATATGATTATATTATACAAAGGGATCACAGATCAAATGAATATATTCATCTCATCAGCGGTATAACGAATAATGTAATGTCCATTAATGTTCAAACCACTAAGGGCGCTAGTAGTAGTAAAATGTCTCTGCTGATTTTCAGGCGAACAGCGGAGTAATATGGCTCGTTGTTCAACCTGTCTATCTATAACCGTGAGTGTGACCAACTACGTGTAATAAACGCGTTAGCCAATTGAAAATCGCCAAGTACAAAACGGTAACACGGAACACGTATGCGTCGTCTTCACCAGGGATTCTTAAACAAGTGCGGTAGATACGTCAGTGTGAAACGCCGAAATCGAAGTCGGCATTTTGTACGTCGTCGTTGTTTCTGTGCGATTTCTCGTTCTTTTTTTATTTTTCGTTTTTTTTTATACACGAATGAATCACGTTCCGTAGTGTCTTGACGTTCGTTTTTCCCTGTTTTTCGTCACGAATCGCCACACGCCATTATGCAGTTGATGCGCGGATTGATCTTATTCTTCGGATTCGCGTTGGCCTCCGTGCTTGCCGAATCCGTCGTAGACCTCTCCGATTCTGATTTCGAATCGTCAGTAGCCCAATACGACACGGCTTTGATCATGTTCTACGCACCGTGGTAAGCATCTTGTCGGTTAGGTCCTTTGTAATTCCGATTGAAAAATGTTTTTTTTTTATATATATATATTAGGTGCGGTCATTGCAAAAAATTGAAACCCGAATTCGAAAAGGCAGCCAAAAGTCTACTGAAAGAAGAACCACCCGTAACTTTGGCGAAGGTATATAGATATTATATTTTACTACTTTGTAATTCTTTTCTAGCTAGTTAGTAGGTTAGACCTTCAGCGGACTGCACAACGTCTAAAACCATTTATTTGTCGGTTATAAAATATATACTGCGTGTGTACTCGCTCGAAACGAATTGTCCTAATAAATTTATTTTACTGTAAATATTACGATACACGAATTCGTAATATTTATTTAAGTATTTAATCGACATTATTAGAATATTTACAATATTTCATTTAAATATTATGTTTTGGAATAAGAGTATTTTCATAATTGTTTACAAATTTAATAATTACAACTGATAAATATATATACATATATTTATTTTTTTTTGTAACCAATAAATGCATTTTATTAGGTTTACATATTTCAAGATTTATGACTAAAAATTTGGTATATTTAAATATATACTGGTTCTCACTTGTTCTTTCTTGTTATTAACATATTAGGTTTTGTTCAATTTTGTATTTGCTATATGCTATCCAGTTTAAGTTGACTCACTCGTCAGACAAAAAACGGTCGCGGCCGCATATGTCCGCCCATAAATGATACCAACTTGAAACGCAGTGTCGGACCAATCACAAATCTTCTATCACCGACTTTGCAGATTCGACTGTTTGCAATTGGCTGCACCAAAATGAATCAACTTAAACTGGACAGCATATAATAATGATTGTTTCAGAATAAATATAATTAAATCATAAACCTAATTGTAAATTAACATATTTTAAAATATATAATATAACTATAACCACAGTTCAAGTTCACTTATGTGTTCATATTATTTTTAAATTGTACAATAGATTATATTTTAACAGATCTGGTAACATAATTTTTACAATATAGGTACAAAATATAAATAATTTTAAGTGTTGTGTTATAATTGTAATTTTGTTAGTTAATCTTATTAATTCAAATACTAAATTACTAAATTAAGTTAGTTGTTGTTTCTTTCATTATTCTCTTGGGTTTTAGCCTGTTAACAAAATAATTACATTTACTAAAAACTTTTTTTATTTAGGTGCAATCATTTATTATTTGTAAGTATTTTATTTATAATAGGTATATTTGGTTAACACCTGCAACTTTATTCTTTTATATTATACAATTTCCTGATGTACTTTGATTATTAAATGTAATACTATCTGTACAAAAATAATTTTACAATAATTGTTTTAAATTTATTGATTTAAGGTTGATTGTACCGAAGCTGGTAAAGACACATGTAATAAGTTTGGTGTTTCTGGATATCCAACATTAAAAATATTCCGAAATGGTGAAGTTTCTAAGGAATATAATGGGCCTCGTGATTCTGGTACTTATTCAATTTTATATACTATAAAATATATTTATGTGTAAACGGATTATTTAATATTAATTTAATAATTTATTTTAATTATGATTAGCTGGAATTGTTAAACACATGAAATCACAAGTAGGGCCAAGTTCAAAAGACTTAGCTTCAGAAGAAGCTATTAATAACTTCCTGTCTAAAGATGAAGTGGCCATTGTTGGATTCTTCGAAACTGAAACTGATCTCAAGGGCAAATTTCTTCAACTAGCCAATAAATTACGTGAAAAAGTTAACTTTGGTCATACCACTTCACAATCAATTCTTGACAAATACAATTACAAGTACATGTTATAAGAAAATAAAATATATATACACACACACACTTTAGATTAGTTTTTCATACAATCATTATTTACCTTTGTGTAAATTATATTTTTTACATATATTTATTTGTATTCTGTTTTGTTTAGGAACAATATTGTGCTCTACAGACCTAAGCATTTAAGCAACAAATTTGAACCAGATTTTGTTGTATACGATGGTGAAGAATCAACACTTGCTTTAGACAATTGGATTACAGCAAATTAGTAAATATAAAAATGTCATGAATACTAAATATTAAATTCAGTATATTTAATTTTTACTTGTAGTCATGGTTTGGTGGGTTACCGTAAGAAGGAAAATATGGAAGCTTTCAAACCTCCTTATGTTGGTGTCTATTATACTGTTGACTATGTTAAAAATCCGAAAGGAACAAATTACTGGCGTAATAGAGTTTTAAAAGTTGCCAAGTCAGTGAAAGATATTACATTCGCTGTTAACAACAAAGATGATTTCCAACACGAACTTAACGAATATGGATTAGAGTTTGTGTCAGATGATAAACCTGTAGTATTAGCTCGTTCTCTCACTAATAAGAAATATATAATGAACAATGATTTCTCGTAAGTTCATTATTGATGCCAGCAACTTGTAGTTGTTAAAATATTTTTATTTTAATCAAAAATATTTTTATAGAGTTGAAAATCTTGAAAAGTTTATACGTGATTTCCAAGATGGTAAACTAGAACCATATGTCAAGTCGGAAGCTATTCCAGAAGATAATACAACTCCAGTGAAAGTAGCTGTTGCTAATAACTTTGATGATATAGTTATTAACAATGGAGTTGATACGTTAATCGAATTCTATGCTCCCTGGTGTGGCCATTGTAAAAATTTAGCTCCAGTTTATGAACAAGTTGCAGAAAAGGTAAATTTTAAATTGATAGTAAATATTTTATTGGATTTTTAAAGAGAAAACCAAAATATTTTAATTTGTATATGTGTGTGTACATATTTATTGTTTACAAAAGTTAATTTCATTTTTTTTCTCATATCCTTTTTATTCTTTATTTTTGTTTTCACTACTTTATTAAATAAAATATGTTAAGTTTGAAGTAACGACTAAATAACATATTACTTTGTAGTGATATTTAGTATTCACTAATTAATTTAATATGACAGGGTAATAGATAACAGCTTATTAATGAAACATTTGTATTCTTGTCATCAAATATTAATAGAAATCCAATATCAAATTAAAAACTGATCTCTGTTTTATTTGTCTTTTTTATTTAATGATATCTTACAATAAAATTTTAGTTAAAAGATGAAGCAGTGTCTTTGGTTAAAATGGATGCAACTGCAAATGATGTTCCTCCTATTTTTGATGTTCGTGGATTCCCAACATTGTACTGGTTGCCCAGAGATGGCAAGAATAAGCCTATTCGTTATGAGGTATTTAAAAATTAAATTACATCAGCTTTGTATTATAACTGTTTAGTAATTAATATCAATTTGAACCATTTCAGGGAGGCCGTGATTTAAATGATTTTATCAAATACATAGCGTCCAAAGCAACAGATGAACTCAGTGGTTTTGATAGATCTGGAAAGGCTAAGGATAGCAAAAATGAACTGTAAATTATTGGTTCAAAATTAAACCACAAGGCTGATTTAATTTTAATTGAATTGGACAACTTTTTTTTTATTTAATATTGAGTAGGAGGAATGGGTTTTATTTAATTCATTCAAATTCAATATGATGTAACATACTACTTTAAATTATCTTAAAAATATAGATTATAGATTAATGCAAATATAAGTTTTATAGAATTTAATTAATATTCCATTTTCCTATTCATATCTGTTAAAAATTATATATTCTGTAACTGAAATTATAATTTTAATAAATATGTTGTGATTTTCTATTCTATTTATAAATTGTTTTTTATCCTTTGAATCTGTACTCTTTAACATTTCATGTTGACCTATAGAATTATGTATGAAAAATTATTTTGAATCAAGACTTATAGGCTGATGATTAATGAAAGTGTAATTAAATTTTATATGTTTATAAACTGTCAGCATTTGTTGAAAACGTTAAATAAAGTTTCTAAGAGACTTATAAACTATACACTTTACAATTATAAATTTGAAAATTACCAATAAACGTACCTAAATTATAACTGAAGTATTTGATTTAAACAGTTATTATAATGTTAAAAAATGTACAGCTTTTAATATTTACTTTTACGTAAGAATTGAATTAATAATAAAATTTAAAAATAGGAAATTTATAATAAAGTGAATATTTTCAATATTTTAATTGAATTTCATATTAAACAACTTGTTTATATTATTCAAATAAAATGTAAGATAATTTTTTTTATAATCATAATATTATAGGAGATACATTTGCCTGCTTGGATTAACATTATAAACACAATTGTTTTAGATATAAAATTTTATTTATAGTTAGGAGTATGTATATAATTGTATTGATTTTTAATTTTAATGAATTCATAATATTACCCTATTCACTAGTGCATAAACAATGATTTAACAAGTAAAAACACAATTCATAAATACAAGCTTAATTGTTTAAAATTTAATCAATGTTCATCGATTTTATTTTATAAAGTTCAAAATTTTTTCCCTTAAGAAACAAGGCAGATATTTGAAGTACTACAATTTTTTTTTTTACATTTTAGAATTGAATTTACGAAGAAAAAAGTAAAACAGTATCAAATTATTCCCTTGTTGCTTAAAAGCAACATATAATATACGTAAAAAAAAAGACCTTAATATGATTACCATAAAGGACACATTTTAAATTTAAATAACTAATATTACAGTCAATAAATATTACTTTTTAAAGATAAATACTCTTTACACAGCGTTTTATGTAAACACAAAACAAAAATAATTTAAGTCATTTTTCTAATATCAATTTTTTTTTACTTTTTCAATGTGCAGTCTTTTTATCATTAACAGACAAAAAACAACATTGTTGTAGTCTTTAATAATAATAATAATAATAATAATAATAAAGTAATTGAAAAAAATATATAGTAATGTTTCTATATATTAAGTGTAAATTAATATAAATTTATTTACCTAATGATCAAAAAATACTAAAATATATTTTCCAACTATAGTACAAAAATCCCACATAAAATATTTACATTTAAAATATGTATTTATAATAAATAATGTCATTAATAATAAAGATTGCCTACTCTTATAAAGCCTAGCATATTCACAAAGTATTAGCGATATTTTTTCGCAACTTATTTACATAAATAGGCAATTGTTTATTACAAATGAAATTACATACCTTAATCGAATAAATATAATTTATAATAAAATGATTACAAGATAAATGAATATGGTATTTACATACATTTACATAAAAATAATAATAAACCTGTATGTTTGCTAAAAATGTGTACATCTATAAAGAGACTTCAAAACCAAATCTTTTTCCTCGATTCGATATCACAGCCTTTAAATTAAGTGAAAAAGTAATATATGTAAAACTGCAAAAACAATTTGATTTGAAATAGAAAAAAATCAATGAAATATATGTCAATTAACAATATTTCTCAAATTATATTGTCTAAAGGCTAAATACTCTAAAACCTGCCCGTTTCATTTTTCTTTTTTAATTAAATTTAATTATTATAAAATAATAATTAGTTATAAAAATAAAAATAATATAATATTATTAATAATATAAAACTATGTTTAACTAAGGTAAACCATCATCAGCTTTGATCAGAATCATTCATAAACATATACATACACATACATACATGTAAAAATGTAATGTATGGGAACAAAACTACCAACAGATATTGCCGTATTTTTTAAACATAATTCAATCTCAAAAATGATAAATAATAAAAATTTGATATGAAATATGTCAAATATGAATCAATAGAAACAAACTACTGATTAATTAACATATTTATGTCAGTAGTTATAAAACTAAATGGAAATGTGCCAAGAATAGTTTTGCAATATGTTTGATTAGTAAATAAACAATTGTTATTTGTTATTATGAACATCTAATGCAAACATTTTACTTTTCATTGATCAATAAAGTAATGGCTCAATAACGTAGGCAAAAAGTAACTTGAACAGTAGTTATAATAGAAAGATATTTAAATAAAACCATAAAGAGCGAATATAAACTAAAATTATCTACACCTCAAAAAAAAACTCTGATATAATATATACTTATCAAAGAGCAATAACTGTTGAGACACCAGTCACATACAAATACATATTATAAAGGCTTGCCCGTATATGGCGCTGGATATAATGGATACCCAATACCTACATGTGTATGATGATGTGTATGTACATGCCTTTGAGGGGGTGGTGAACGGCAGTCTTTTGGATCACCAGTTGATCCAGATTTACCAGAAGATTGAGTGGATGAAGGAGGACCGGTAGAATTTGTACGTTCAGCAGCAGACGGTACAATGCCAGTTGTGGTCAAAGATGGAGATTGTCTTGTCCCAGGTGATGGAGCAGGTGTAAGACCAGATTGTGCATTCGGTTTTGGTGTTGGAGACTTGATGGCACGTTCTTGTAATTCATGTATTTTATGTGAAGAATAATATTGACTAGCATGATGTTGTAGGAGATCGAGAGCTGCCTTTGGCCCGGATGGTGGCTGAGAAGGGGTTGACGACTGTGTAGAAACAGCTGGTCGTGAGAGATCTTCAGGTGCATGATACCGTTGCATTTGTGCATGTAACTGGGAATGCAAATACGGAGGTGGTGGTGTATTACCATAAGGTCCAGGTACTAACATTGGATTTATTGCACTCCTATACATGGGATCGAATGCCAAAGCACCAGCAAAATGAGGAGACTGCATGAAACCAGGATGTATATAAGCATATGAAGATGTAGGTGGTGGTGGAGGCCCTTGCGTTTCCATTGTAGGTTTTACTCCTTCTGACAAATGAGAAGAGCTTTTACACATTTTATCATCTTTTTTGTCTTCATGTTTTTCTTTATGTTTGTGTATTGAGTTTGTCCCCATAGAATGCTTTGATGATGAACTTTGTGTACTTGATTTTGAATGAGAATGATCGTTACCAGAACCATGATCCTTACGCCTCGGTTCTGGATATACATAATAACGTCTAAGGTCATCATGCTGTTGCTGTTGCAGCTGAAGATGCTGTTGCTGCTGCTGCTGCTGTTGTTGTTGCTGTTGCTGTTGATGCTGCTGCTGTTGTTGCTGCTGTTGTTGATGCTGCTGATGTTGTTGCTGCTGTTGTTGCTGCTGCTGTTGTCGTGAAAACATATATGCTGAATTCATTTGCGACTTCATTTCAATACTTTCCTTCATAATTTGATGATTTTCATTTTGATGGGAGGGCTTTTCTTTGGGTACAATTTGATCTGATTTTATTTTGTTAGGCTGAGGCATGCTTAAAGAACCGACTATTGAAGGTTGATGATTTTTATCATCGGCCTTCATTTCTTTATCTTGAACTATTGACATTGGATATCCTGGTCCAATACTGTAAGGATAATTTTGAACAAAAGCATCGTATTGAAAATACTGTAAAAGCTTTTGTTGTTGATAATCAGCTGCCTGATTTGACTGTATATCTTTCTTATTATCTTTATCTCCAGCTGATGGCATTTTTAAATCTTGAGAATGTTGATTAACCTTTTCGCTTTCTTTAATTTGTTTTGATGGATCATTTGGTTGAACTGAAGAAATCAAAAAAGGTGGTTGTCCATAGTAAGAAGGGTACATGTTATACGGTTGGATTGGATGAGGAGAATGAGCTGCATTTGGTTCAGATTTCTTATCAGTGGTCGATAATTTTTGTTTGTTCACACTGTCATTCATTTCGACTTCAAGAATTGGTGCAGTATCATCGGAGATGTCAGAATATGCTGGACTTTGAACATCCTCACGACTACAGTTAGAACTATCAAACTGTGGTTGATCAATAGAAAAAGGTCTTGGACTACTAGCCGGTGATTTACGATTTTTCTTTTTATGAGAAGATGTGGAGGCTTTACTTTTGTTATCTTTATTGATTTTCATATTCTCTTCGGCTGGCATTAACGCAGAAGCCGGTTTTACTTTGAATTGTGGTACTTTTTGAACTTGTGGCTGATTTAATGCTAATGGCTGAACTTGGGGAGGTGTTGGTAACTGTTGTGATGCTGGACTTTGTACATGTAAAACTGGTGGTTGAGGTTGTGGTGACTGAGAAGTAGGAGCAATAGTTTGCAATGGAGTTGCTGGCTGAAGCAATGGTGGTGGTGTAGGAGCTGGCTGAACAACAGGTACTGATAAGACAGTTTTAGGCGCAGTCGATGGTGTAATACCATTAGTCTCTTCATTACCAGATAGACCAAACCGTAATACACTTGGTTTTGGAACCAACAGAGGAGGAGACTGTACTGGAGCTGGTGGATCTGATGATTCAGTTACTGGAGGTGTTATAGAAGGTTGTGGTTGTTCAATAGATTGATTATTGATAGTAGATTGGTCATCCTTTAGATTCTCTTGAATACCTGAATTACTCACAGAAGCTGGGCTAGTATCATCTTCATTTTCAGAAGTGCTTGCGCCTCCCGATTCTTTAGTGTCTGCATCTTCATCATCCAAAGCAGCACCATGAGCATGTGATTGATGATATCTTAAGCCATTTGCATTTTTATACTTTTTAGAACAATTAGGTTCAGGACATTCTAACATAGTAGGTGACATAGGCGGAGGACTCGCTGGTTCTGCTTTTATTTTTTTCCCTGAAGCTTCATCTTCAGAACTAGGAGGTTTCTTCCTCTTATTAGAGTTGGAAGAATCCAAACGTGGTGGAGCAAATGAAGGAGTTGGTGATGATGTTCCTCTTCGACTTGAATTATTACTGCTATTACATTTATTTGTTCCATTACTTCGAAGTTTACTATGAACTGAAGATCTGGTTTCAGTAAAATTTACCAAGTCATTACTAGGACTAGCAGTTAAACTAGCACGACCTCTCTTTCCACGGCCTTTTTGAGGTAAACGACATTCTGGTTCTCCAGCAGATGCTTCAGAAAATCTAAAATCAATAATAATTAAATGTATTTATCAATTTAAAATATATTAGAAAATATTATATTATTTGATTTAAAACATTACCTAGGTGGTGCCCAATCATGTCTAGTACAGTCTAATAATGTTCCTATATAAGTTTTTCCTCTCCATGTTACATTAACAACAAGTACGCCTACAATTATTAATTAATGAATTATAAATGAACACTTAATTAAAAATATTTTATATACCTTCAATTTCATTCCACACAATTCCTTCTAAATTGACATGTGTTCCAGGTTCACACGGCCCAAAACAATCAGGTTCTGTAACAGTTCCAACACTAATGCTAGTACCAACACAGGCATCAACAGTTTCCTGAAATTTTAGAATTAAAAATTAAAATTGTATAAGATGATTCAACTTTAATTCATCACAAGTTAAATAGAGAAAAATAAATCTATAATTAAAAAAAAAATTATAATAAACTTATATTATGTTAATTTTTTCTTCAATATAATTTAAAGTGTCAAGGTTTTTTTTTTTATCAAATATACTGTAGAATAATGAGTGTCAGAAATGTATAATTATTTAGTTTTTGGATATTATGAAAAAAGTATTTATAAAGTATAATTATTATTTTATTATTTTCAAGTATTTAAAAAAAAATAGTATTCATAAATATATATTTTTTCTATGCAAATACTAAAAATAACAAAATTTATAATGTATATACCTTTTGTTCCATTAAGGAAGCAGAAGTTGAACTATTAGCAGTCTTTAGTTTGTTTATTAGGGGCGGTGAGGTAGGTTGTAGTGGTTTTATTAAAGTAGACAAAGTTGTAGAAGACTTTGTAGTTTGGATATTTTCCAATGGAACTATCGGGGGTGATAAATTTTGTTCTGAACCATTGGTCACACTTGAAGAAGTTGAAGTTCCTGCTTCTCCAACTATTGGTCCTGGACCAGATACATTAGGTGACTGTGTATTGCTTGATAAGGCTGAGAAAGTACTACTTCGGGGAGCTGATTGACTAACAGGACCGCGACCATTTAGTTCAGAAGACAAACTAGAATTTACTTTATGACACTTATCACCACTTGTAGATGAACTATGTTGTTTGTCTTTAGTTTTGTCTCTTCGGTGACTACTAGATCCACGTTTTACAGAACTTACTGTTGAAGTAGTGATGGTCGAAGAAGTAGTACAATTCGTACTAGATGTACTGGAATGTTGTTTTCCTATACAAAAAAAATAATTTAACTTTGTATTATAGATAATTACAATACATTAAATAAACAAAAGTTTAAATAAAATGTATTTACCAGTTTGTTTAGATTCAATGGAAGAGCCAGACGAGTCATTCGAAGAGGCACTGCCACTTGACTGAGATTGGCTGGAAGCTAATGATCCATTTTGTTCGCCAGGCTTGACGATTTCATGTTTAGCTTCAAAGCTCTTAGTTCCTGTTTTTGTTCGTTTAATTTTCATTTTTAATCCTTTATCAACAGTAGCTGAATGCTCAACAGCAGCTTTGTTGGTGCCAGCTGTAGTGGCTGTAGGTGCAGTGGCAGCTGCTCCTGACATGGCTCCACTACCAGCCGTTAAACCGACTGTGGTTGCTGCACTATTGGTAACACCAAGGGCTTCACCAGTTGTAGCTGTTGATCCTGTTTTTTCAATATCTGCGTCCAAGTCGATAATTAAATCGCCTATACCAATATCCCACTCGTTGTCGTCGTACTCAAAATTTGCATTACTATTGGTGTTGTTGTTGTTGCCATTGCCACTTCCAACACTATCTGTGGACGCCGCCACCGCCCCACCCAGCTCCTCTCTCATTGGGGCCGCCATCCGTGCCCAGGACCGCGAGCCCCGACCACTAACACCATTTTATCCTTTCCTAAAATAAAAATAATAAAATAAGTAACAACTTAAGCAAGGTATCTACAAATATAATTATAAAAAACATAATAATACAAAATACATAATTTATATACAAATATATAACTATATAAGCACCATTATGTTAGTTGATACATTTTTTTTCATACATAAGTTATACATTAAAATATGCTTTATATTATGAACCCAAAATCACAAAAATAATACACCTTTACTCCGTATATGTATTTCAATAATTATGTTGTCATCTTCAGCACAAACCAACTACTACTATGTTATACATTTGTTATTTTAATTTTTATTTATTACAATAACAATAATAATAATAAAAACAATTAATAAATACTTTTGTTATATTTAGTTTTACAATCATGTAATTTTATCGTATTTTTCATTATTAACCATTTCCAAATAGTATTACACTACTATAAGATATGCACTTACAGGATTACCTACACCGCAAGGATAAAATTTAAAATTAATTATATTTTAATGGGTCAACATTGATGTTAAATTATTAGAAAGTATTTATGTAAATATTTATATAATGAACAAAAATAATATTTAGAGATGGTGAATCCATATTCAAAATTGGAACTTGAAATTATTTTCAGTTTGTTATTAACTGTAACTTATGGTTTTGTTATCTTACTACATAATATTGTTTTATTAGCATGACATAAAAAATACTAATCATGAAAGGCTATAATTTATAATATTAAGTCTTACTCATAACTAAACTTTTGTTGTTTAATTAAACAATTAATAATTATATACTTGTATGCTTTCATTGACTTAAAGGTATTGAAATAAAGACAAAAAATAAAATCTTGAGTAAGTATAAAGTACACAATATATTTTATTAAAACAAAATTAATGATCTATGGATATAGTTATAGACCACTATTTTCATAATTAATCATATTATAATATATTTATTTTTTAACAGATGGTTACTTGCAACCATAATGAGGATCTTACAGCCAAGTATAAAATATTTATGGGCCGTAACCACATAAATGTAAACACAATCGATAATAATTACAAATATTCATATATTTATTAATGGTTATTGCAATGTTTTGCATTCATTGAAAAACTGAATATTGCAGAAAATAGGTATTTAGAATTAAACTATTTTTTTCAAAAACAAAAGTTTGAATCATTTTTACTAAATACACATTATACTAAAAAAAAAGTATAAATAAGTAATTTTATAAACAACTAAGATAGTTTGTAGCTAATTATTTGTTTCATTACTGTCTGCACAATTGATATTTAAGTATAATTTGGTTTAAATATCTATCAGAGTATGTTATCATTCAAACGACATAAATTGTAATTTAATTTAAAAAATATTTAATTAGGAGTAATATAATAAACTTTTACATTATACACAACTTTTTTTTCTATTATTTGGCAATTATACACAATAAATGTTACCTACTAAGACCTAAGAATCTGGGCAATATTATTATTCATAATTCATAACAATTTGACAATTTTTCTATTAAGATTTAATATTATTTTTCACTCTTATTGATGTATTTTAATTCATAAAAGCTTTAATAAATTTATAATATTAACACATTGTGTAATATACAATTATAAATTTGTTAAAGCCTTCATGAAATATTATTATAGTCTTCTTTGGAAATATCCATACTGTTTTCAGTTGTGTAGTACTGATGTTTCGGAACCGTTACAGGCTCCATCCTATATAGAAATGTCAGTACACAACTAAGAACATGGGCATTTCGGAAAAAGGCAATAATAAAATAAAATTTTTCTTCATTTTATATTTGAAATGTAAACATACAAACATTTAAACACGTGTTACTGATTTCAAGATGATATAATTTGAGAATATTTTTTTTTCTAAAAATGAAATTGGGCAGATAATGTTAAATTAGTACATAATGTGTTTTTAATTACCTATATTATATAACATACCTATTTAAATATTCAATGAATTAAAAATGTAGATAGAAAAGTATTAAACTAATTATAGGTATTAATAAAAATGAACAATACACAGGTACATAAATAAAATTATATAACATTTTTATTTATTTATACTTAAGCTACAGGCACATATTATACCTAATTACTTATAATTTCGTATAAATTTTAACCAGATATTATTAAAAAAATATATTGAGGTGTTCCATGTTTATTATCATTTTCAATCTTTGTTAGAAATTTGTGAAATTAAGAATCTGAAATGTACCTAATAAAAACATACACTACAAATTGTATGTTATATATTTCCCAAAAATATAATTTATAAATTAACAATTTACTAGGAATATTAGTATAGGTGATTAGTTGGTAGGGCAAAAACGTCAGAAAACCAATACAAAATCAAATATTTTTACCGATCAATCCAATATAAATGTAAAGATCACTTTGTAAAAAAAAAGATAAATAATAATTAAACGGGTAATTTGTAGATTGTTTTGATTTATATATAAACACTATCTAAGGCGGCGATCATAATGATTTAATATCAAATGTAAAAGGTAAAAGTGGTCTAAAACTATAAAAAAAATTATAAAAACATAAACGACAATAATATTAATGCGAAGTTCATTATGCACACACTATCAGCGTAACGACCATCGCCACACAATATCCGTCTCACAATCAATTTATATCAAGCCACTGCCTAGACGAATAGATCGAAATGCGTTCAACAATATTCAATTGGATAGGTTAGCCGGGGAGCCGACGTTGTTAACACTCGACAGTCATTCTTTACTCAGGTCATTGTTGATCATATAGCGACAAAACTGGGCAGCGTCTACAATCGGACAATGTAGTCCCTGGTCGTGGGCGAACAGAACGCTTGACCATCATGAAAACGTCCGCCGCGGTAATCAAAAAGGTACAACGGTGGATCCGGAAAATACCAAAAAACCAACACGAACACGCGCGAATTACGAGAAAACTACATGTACTCACTAAATGTTATGTAATCCCGACGTAGAGGATCGTGTTTCCGGCGTGGTACATCAAGATCGTTTCGATTTTCGAGTTGGTCCCCCGCGTTTGACGACGAGAATTCGAGGATCCGCGCGGCGGTCAAGTACTACTACTACTACGTTACTGTAGTCGGAGACCAGACACCAGCACACACGCGCGCGCGAACAACACAAAATGGCTGATGCGCTTATACGGATCGCGGTGACATTTTTCGTGCACGGCGTTCTCAAACTCAATCGTCGTAGTGGCCGTCGGTCGTAGTAATCGTCTCGTTGCAATGGTCGTCGTCGGCGGCGGCGGCGGCGGCCACCCGCGAACACACTTGGAACGGACGTACGCGTATCTAAAACGCGTGTGTTTATACGCCGTGCGTTGTGTCGTCGTCGGCGCGATTAAGCGACACTCGCGGCTCGGAACAGAATATCGACAATTAAAACGATCGGCCGAAAACGACAGAACGGGAGAAAAAAACACACATACACACACACACACACACACACACACGCCCGGCCTCACGGGCAGAAAAATACGCGATAGGTACCTACTGGTGTGTATATTACTACGGCGGATGCTAAACGGTAAACAACACCCTTCGGTGATATGTTTTTTTTTTTTTTTTTATTTATTTCACATTTTCCAGTCCGTACACCTTGGACGTGCTTCCGACACGTTCTTTGTTTGTGTTACTACGATGAGGCTCCGGTTCGACAATACACCGGTAGAGCGCGCGCGATACGCTCTCTTGTACGTTCATCGAGTACAACGGCCCCGACGCGGCGGCGGCCAATGATATCGCGTCTATAACGTCGTAATATAACGACGACAACACACCCGACCGAAACACGGCTGGTCGGTAGAGGCGCGTCCGCGTGGATAATAGAAAACGAATAATTGTCAAAAGTAAACAAACTTCTGCCAACAATTACCAGATAAAAACGATACGAATATAATGTCGTCACATTATTATTATTATTATTGATATACGACCGACGTCGAACACCGCGGCGGTTACACTCCGTATTATGCGGATGCGTGTGTCGGTAAATCTACTCCTTTCTGCGTTTATCCTCGTCGTCATTTGTGTTTGTTACCGTCGAATCGAAACACGCGATAGGTCTTTCGGTTATTACTGACTAAATAGAAAATACACGTAATACGCACCGACAAATAAAATATTGGACGACCTCCGCGTAATCGATACTGTTCGCCGGTATTATTTACCCAAGACATCCGATATTTATTCGAATTCCCTCCTGAATATTATAGAACTTCTTTGACCTTTTCCAAAACGACTTTTGCCACTGTTTATCGTTCGTGATAACAGATGATGATAAGCTGTAATATCATTGAAAAATTGAATAATTACGTCTGTTTTTGTTTTACTTGCCGCCAATTCTTTTTTCTCTTCGGGACGATTTGGTTAAACGACGGTATTTCCTGTTGACGTTTTAATAAACTGCTGGAAATCGTTTTCCGTAAATAAATAATAATAATAATAATAAAAAATGTATTGCGATAAAATGATTGAATTACTGAAAGAGTTGGAACGTTCCCGTGTAGATACTATACCTCCGTACAATGTACATAATATGCATCCTATTTATAATAATACCTACTTTTACCCGTTTGTAAATTAATCGAATTGCCATTGTGGGTACGCGTTATTAATGTTATTATTTTTTTTCATATGTATATATGTGTTTAGAATGACGGAGTAAATCAAGTACTTTCTGAAATGACGACTTTAGATCATGAGATTGTAAACATTTTGTAAGTAAACGATTGGAAACAAATTTGGTATAAAATTTAATTATATGTCCCTATATTCAATACTGCAACGAGTCCATTGATTTGTCTAAAAGGACTTTATTATTATTATTATTTTATTTTTTAAATGCAGACATACCAATCCTAAAGACAACTTGCCAACAAGTGCACTTATCTTACGACATGCAGCTATAGAAAGAAATAAAAGAGGTTTAATGACATACATGTAATTAACATTTATTTTTCACGAATAATTAAACACTTGTCATCAATAAATTGAAAATAATTATTTTAGTTGGACCAGATTGCAACGATTGAAAGAAATGCGATGGGGAATCGGTGCTATTTTACCTTCGGATGTAAAGCAAAACCTATCACAGTCTGAGGTCATTATTATTATTTTCAATTTTACATTTTGATATTATTATTATTTGATTTTTTTTCTCTTTTCAGATAGAATGGTTTAATAATTATTGTAAATCTTTGGTCACATATATGAAGACCATTGGACCAGATACTGGACTCAATTTAATTCAAGACACAAAACCGCCAAAATCACTTTATACTGAAGTAAATATTTAAAATAAGCTTGAGTATACACACTGTAATATTATTTAACATGTATTTATTATAAAGTTACTAAAAAATGGTTCACCTAAATAATAATAATAATTTTATTGTGACAAATGCCACTTTTGTAATTAATCACCTTATATAATCATTTAAAAACACAATTTAGAATACTTTTATATTAAACCATTTTTGGAAGACCAAATAATACAAGACGATAATAATATGAACCGTGTGTAATTTGGTTTATTTTTATTTTAGGTAAGAAGTTTAGTCAACGCTGGTAAATTGGAATTAGAAAATGGAGAAACATTGGTGTTAAGAAAAAACAGCCAGTATATGTTATCCAGATCACAAGCTGAACCACTAATTCGTCAAGGTATATTAGAACAAGTCAGACATTAACATTTTTATTTAAAAAACTTAATAATTATACATATGTATATTAATAATTATGATACCTGTAGTAAATATTTGTAATTTATACTTGTGTATTAATAATAAATTTTTATTTAGAAAAAAATCTAAGATAAAAAAAATGTATTTGTATAAAATATAGTTTGTTTCTTATCCTTATGTTTTGTTTTATTGTATTGAAATATAAAATAATTGTTGATATTTAAAAAAAAAAACAATAATGTTGAACATTGTATAAAATCATTATGTCAAACACAGAATTATTTACTTATACTGACACTAAAATTTTTCCTAGAATTAAAAAAAATTTCATTTTTTTATTTGTTAAAATCTATAATTAAAATAAAATATACAATAAATTTTATATTTGTAAGTAATAACTTTATATAAATAAAATAAAAACAAGGTATATATAAAACTATTATAGTAACAATAACAGTAAAACTAAACAAGAAAAAAAAAATCATACATTTAAAAAAAAATCAAAATCCGGTATTTCTGGATACAAAGTTTCCTGTTGCAAGTTAATACTCTGTTTTTTTCAGTTAAATGTTATGAAGTTAACAAATTTGTCATAAATTCATAACTTGTATCATTATACTTTTGTTCAAACATGTACAATCATACATTTTATTCTAAATAAAAGGTGAGAAATAGGTCAAGCAAGGTCATGTATTAAAAGAGTTCATATAAAAATAAAAAAGTAACTATTTTAATAATTGACCTATGATTTATATATTTTGAAATTAAGGATAAAATATAGAATTTATAGCTATAGTATATAATAAAATATATTTGCAGAGACGTTCCCATTAAATTTTTTGGAAGTATACAAAACCGTCAAGTACCAAAATATGAACATTTAATACTATACAAATATTTTTTTTACGATAAATCATTATTATTATTATTGACTTATATTTCACCACTATAGATAGTCAATATGAAAAAAATAATTTTAAATCAAACTTTTTTAAATATCTTCTTTAAAGGTAAGGTAAAAGTAAAGTATAAATGTAGACTAATAGTGTATATTTCAATGTCATAAATGACAAAAATGGGAAAATTACTTAATTTAATTCCAAAGATAAACCAATGATTTTTTTAAAAAAAAATCTTGTATATGTAATATATGGGAACACCCAGGTGTATTTGTATAGTCTATAATCTGTTTAATAAATTTAAATCTATTACAATTTCTGGGGATTATATTTTTGTGTATAAAACTTAAGAAAATAAACGATATCTTATTATTTTATAAATAGGGATCATTTTTACAGGATTTAATTATACGGTCAAAGTTTAAACAATTTTAAAATCAGTTCATTGGTAAACAAATATCAAGTATTAAGTATGTTGAATCACTCTAACAGCACATGATTCAATCTTGTTGACAACTTTAATAACAGAAGCACGTATAACCTGTTCATTGATGTTTATATTCTCAGTTTCTAAATGAGTGTTCCTTACATGTCGATCTAAATTGTCTTTACGTGTGAACTCCTTCATGCACATTGGGCAATTCAAAATATTTTTTTCTATAAAATGCCATTTCAAAATTAAGTATTATACAATTATTAAATTAATAATAATAATAATAATAATATGCATTTATTACTACTATGAGTTCCAAGATGTCTTTGTAAATAACGTTTTTCTCTAAATCGTTGGTTACATAAATAGCAAGCGAATTGAGTTGAACATGTATGTGTTTTTTTATGTGAAACCAGTGCATCTTTCAAACTAAATGTTCGTTTACAAATGTCACATGAAAATGCTTTAGTTCCTGAAACATAAAATACAACTAATTTAGTACATTTCGAACAGTAGTTTAATATATGATTATATAAGAATATAAAAATATTGAATAAATATCTTGTTTAAGATAATAGCTTTATTAACATTAACAATTATATTTACATGAATTATAAAACTAAACTTTTAAACCAAATGAAATTGATTTAATTTAATTTCTTATTTAATTAATATGGAAATATTCATAATTTTTATATATACCAGAATGTTTCCTAACATGATGTTTTTTTAAGCATTGTTTGTTCTTGAAAAATTTTAAACATGTTGCACATTGGAAAGGTTTCTCTACCATATGTGTTTTCATATGGACTTCTAATGATTTTTTTCTTTTGAAACCTTTATTGCATAATGCACAAAAATGAGAACGTGCTGAAAATATAATAATAATTTAAAATTATAATAAATTAATTACTTACATTAAACAAATCTTACCCGTGTGCACTATTTTATGTTCAATCATTTTAGATTTAGTGAAAAAACATTTATCACAATCAATACATTTAAATGGTCTTTCACCTAAAATTACAAAAAACCGTATAGATTAAATCAGAATTTTAATTCAATTAAAAATATTTGATATCCTTTTACATAATAGTCAGATTAAATAAATGAACTAAAAAATATATTTCCTTTTAAATGTTAATTAATATGGAAAAATATTTAAATTGTTGAAAATATTTAAAATGTTTAAATTCAAAAGTTGAATATTTGTTCTGTATTTAATTCATACAAAAATAACTAATGGTATTGTTTTTACTATTATTTTTATTTTAAAATATATATTTAATAATCTCTCTAATTGCAGCTTATTAATTTTTAACTTTAGAATGAATTGACTTATAATCTAACAGAGCTAAAGACGGGCATTAACTGTGATTTTTAATTTATTATTATTATTATTATTATATTTAATTCTAAAATCAATAATAATAATAATAAAATTAGTTCATATAATTTTATTATTTTATTCATTCTAAAAATTCAAAACACTAATATTATGATAAAAAATAATGTGTTCAATTATACAAAATATAGGTATATTTTCTATGTTTAACTTGTGTCTGAAAGAAATCATATATTATGCAGGTACAGAAATACCTACAGCGTCCCCTAAAGAAAGATAAAAATAACAGTTTATTGATTAATATGTTTTACCTGAATGTGTTAACATATGATAATCTAAATGTGATTGTATTTTAAATGACTTGTTACATTTGTTACATATCAATGGTTTTTTTATTCCATCTCCGTTACATGTCAAGTGATAGAAACAATTTTTTTTCGACTTAAAAATTTTTTCACATACAGTGCAATTATATTTGACACTTCCATCACCTAAAAAATGATTTATTTTACAAGATACATAAAAATTGAAATAGAAACTGAATTTTAAAAAACATAACAATTAAATAGTTTATTACACTCTATTGAAGAAATATGATCGGGAATTTTGAACGGCTTTCCCTTTGTTTCAGGCATCTTATTATCTGCATTTATGCCCAACTTATTATGATTTGTCAAATTTTTAACAATAACACTCAAATTTGGTTAATATTTTTGATTACTTTTTGATCAGAATGTCATTTTATTCAATTTAAAATTTGTTTTATTTGTTCTTTATGGGTACATAAAAACTATAATAAAAATGGTTATGTAACATGTAATAAATATTATTAAAACTAAAAATTTAGTTAATATAGTTAAACTAATTACTTTTCACTTCGAGAATTAATAAAAACATAATAAATAAATTTTTTTTGCAAATTAACAAAACAAATAACAATACAATAACACTGTTACAACTATTTGGAATACACCCATTGACAGAACTAGTCACTTTTATAATGCCATTAAGAACTACTATAATCATCAACAATAGTACGTCAAAACAAAATATTATCAATAACATAACATTTTTATGATAATAATGTAAAAAAACCAAGTTGGTTTATCAGTGTATGCATTGATATCAATGTTTTTACATAAAGCTTATATCATATTATTGGGTAAAATTGATTTTCTTAACTCCTATTTCAACTTGTAAATCATATCATATCTGTATATTCAGATCGTTAAGAATTCATTTAATAATTAATAACACAAAATTAGTATGACATCAAACGAAATAAGAAGAAAAGTAAGTTACAATGTTGTTGTATTATAATGACCAAATAGTTTCAAAGCCTTTTCAACTTTTAAGAATTTAATAAAAAATGATATTTTTCTACATTTTTATACTTGCCATTCTTGTATAAGGCAAAAATAGAAGAAAATTTGTATTGAATGTTATGTTTTAAATACTAATCCAAACTACCTGCACATATTAATTTTTTTTTTTTAATTTAAATGTTATTAATGCTGTTTATATATAACGCATAGTATTATTTGTGGTACATATAAGTAAAATTATAAATACTTTGTTATAATACAAGGCATAGGCGTTATTAGGGGGTAGCGAGAGCTACCAATTGTTACCTCACCATTTTTATTGTGGTTGCAAATTAATAGCTACACTACCCTACAAATAATTTCTAAAAAGAAAAATTTATTGGTTCTAAGATTTCTGATATCTAATTCTTATGAACAATTAAATAGGGGAAATCAATCCAATGACTCTTCCCTTTTCTTCATTAGATCACAAAAAAAAAATTCAAGATTGCTACCCAATGATTTTACTCCAAATGACGCCCGCGATACAAGGATTAATTATTGAGACTATAATCGAAATTTTAAAATTTAATTCAATTTTAGGTGCTGACAGCTTTCAAATTGGTACATAAAGCTAGATTAATGTGTTTCAAAAATGATGAACACATGTTAAATGGTATGTGTTTTATTATAAATTTTTTATATATAATTCAATTAAAACGACAAAAATATAAAATTAATTAAAATTAAAATATGTGTTTTATTATAATAGTTCATTTTCTTGTAATTATTATACAGCCGCTAAACAACAAATTAATGAAGAGTTCAAAAAGAATAAAATTATTGAGGATCCTATTACAGTACAGAATGTATGTATACAAATTATAACCTATTAGGTATGTGTAAAAATAACTTTTGTAAATGAATAAAAATATCTAATCAATTATCCATCTATGATTATTAAAATTTAAATAGTTATTTTTGTTTTTTGGATGTATTGTATAAAGCAATTTTCAATTATTATATCAAGTTTTTTTATGTATATTCATATAGTTAATAAAATTTGCTCATGATGTTGAACAAGAATTATTAACTCAAGTGGTACAAGCAGAAAGAGTTAATGATCATATGTTTAGTATGTATCCCTATTACATATAACATAATTTGTTTTGTTTTAAAATTATATTTCATTTCTCTCATTTAATGTTTCAGCAAATCATTTTAATCATGTACATATTTCTATATTTTAGAATTAAAATTAGATCCAGAACGTCATACATACGAGAATATTCCATATTCCGAATTGGATGACGAAATATATAAAAAGTGGAAGGAAGAAAAAAAGAAAGGTAGCAAAAAAAATCAAAAGTGTTGTTGTGATTAGTTATAAAATTGTAATGATAAATTTAAAGTTTAAACTATATAAAACGGTATTGAGTATTTACATATATATTTTTGTTGTATTTATGATGTGATTGTAATTATACATCTTTATAGAGATTACAAAATTGTATTATTTTAATATACAAATGATATTAAGGGTATTCAGACATTTGACATCTGACATTTTAAAAATACAAACAATTGACACAGAGTGTGGCTACTGGCGAATCGAATCCTATTATGTCAATGAACATTTTAAAATTAAATACAGGCATTCATATAAATTTTAAAATTAAAAACAATGAGATTTTAAAATAAATGTAAAATTTTACAATTTAAAACAAATTCTGAAATTATTGATTTTTTTTTAAAGCAAGTTTACTATTTACCTATTCAATATATTTTATAATATTTCCATGTCAACATTGTTAAAAGTGTCCTCGGTGTCAAATATCCTACATTTGATACTATGATTATTATTTATTTCAATAAGAATTATAAAATCAAAAGTTCTATACGAATGTTTGTTTTAATGAATTATTTTCTGAACTTTTCTTCTACCAAAATTATCCATGTTTATTATTTTGTGTATATCTATTGGGCACCATAATTACCATAACTAAAAATAAATTTAAATCCAATAATCACGAACTACCTGAACCGCGGTCATTTATAATCATTCACAAACCTCTATGGCTTTAAACGAGCATCTCACGGCATTAATACATTTTGTCTGCGTGCAGCTCCAATTATCATACCTCATTCTTTGCCTGTAAATAATTTTAAATGTATAGTTTATAATAAAACATTTAAAGTTCAGAGAACTTCAGATATTCATCAGGAAAACAAGAATAATGTGTTATCAAAGTGAATGCAACGAACCCTTATTTACATTTTCAAAATTAAGGTCTCATTTGTCTGAAAAACATAAGATTACTATAGAAGTAAAAGAAATGAATTTTTCGAGTATTACAGGTAATACTTTTATGAATACTAATTAATATACGAGTACAATGGCGTAACTATGGAGGGCGATTAAGGTGATATATCACCCCCCTCCCCCAGATGTTTTTGTAAAAGTTAATTGTTTTTATAATTCATATTAGTGATGGGCGATCTGAATCGATCTTTTAAAAGATCGATCTTTTTCACACAAAAGATCAATTTTTGAACTGATCTCTGATGACCGATCTTTTTATGAATCGATCCAATTTTGTAAAGATCAAATCGGATCGAATCGAATGGAATAAATGTATTATTTATTTAAACATTAAAATTAATTATTTATTATTAAAATTATACATAGATATCTATTTGTTGGTGATATATATACATAGGTCATAGGTGTGAGGAGGTAGTGACTAGAGAGTGGCTATTAAACTAAATTGGTAAACAAATTTAAGTTACTATTTAATGGTATTATAAACATTAAAACTTGTTTCAATAAAGGTAAAACTTTTTTTAGGTAACAGTATTTCGATTTTTTAAAAGATCGATCTTTTGTTGTCGATTCGTTTATAGATTGATCTTTTTTTTTCGATTCGAATCGATTCAAAGGATCGATCCACTATCGAGAATCGCCCATCACTAATTCATATTTCATATTATTAATTATTTGATGATTTAAAAATTCCAGTCATGATATCTGAAATTAATATTCACCTATAAAAGTATATAATATTAATAATATAATTTATAAAACATTTTATTGTATTTAGTATTTACGAGTTCATAATATTAAAATATTATTTATTCATTTATATTCAATATTATTCATAATAAAGATAAAATATCGTCGTCATTGTCATAGCCTTCCGTGAATATATATATATATTTTGTATTTAACAGTAGTTACACTTCAAAATATTTAAAATATTAACGTGCACATCATAAACACTTTATCATTATTATATTATATTTACGCACACAAGTGATAATGGGGTATGTGATAAGGGGAGCTGCGCGCGTCGCAGCCAAAATGTTTTGCTGTCGTGAGGTGTTCCTGTGATTTCGCCGCGTTTCACATTAGATAGACGGAGACAACAATTGTGGCGTCTCAACAATGTTTAAAAATTATTTCTTTTTGGCAATACAATATTGTGCGGTTGTCGTTATTTTTTTTTTTCATTTTTCCATGAAAACGTGCGTGTTAACAAACCATAATCAATTCGTAGTGGCAACGCAATGATACTGTTGTGATAATGGCATAAATTTTCGAGCAAAAGTCGACATGCACAATATATGGAATCAAAGGATATGTCGTAACAACTATTAATGCCGGAAACAAATGGTGACTTAAATGGCGGACGTACAACTTCAAACCCACGAGCTAGACACAAGAGACGATGACGACGATAAGGTGGCCGTGTCTGGCGTCGACCGTATTGCGACAGTATCAAATGTTGTCGACTCCAGTACTGAGCTCGTTACCGACGTTAATCTACTGTCAATAACCGAAAATGACGTTTACGATTTGGGTGACGTAGCACAAAAAAATCTGCCATATTTAAATCCTACTATATCGTCACCATTGTCTAGTCAGTGTAAGCCTTCGTGTTCGTCTAGCGCTATTGTAAATAATAGTGAGTTTGCAGAAGGTTTACAACAAATCGAAGGTGTCAAGTATGTTTGTTACAAAAATGAACAGCAGATGAAAGATATTATGCGATTAATACAGAAAGACTTGTCCGAACCCTATTCTATCTACACTTACCGTTATTTCATACACAATTGGCCTAAATTATGTTTTTTAGTAAGTCATAAGCACTATAGATGTGTATATATATATATATATATGTATATACACTAGTCAAGTATTTACTATTTTCTTGAACAATTCTTATAGGCCGTGGATGTAGACAAAAGTGTGGGAGCAATAGTGTGTAAGTTGGATACGCACAGGAAGGTTAGGAGAGGTTATATTGCAATGTTAGCAGTTGATGAAAATTATCGAAAACAACATATTGGTATTTTGTAACTTACAATCAATTATATAATTTACGTAAATAAAATTTAAACCAAAAAATACGTGTATTTTAGGTTCCAATTTAGTATTAAACGCGATTGAAGCTATGGTGAATGATGGTGCTGATGAAGTAAGTTTATTGTCACAATTATTCAGTATACATTTAATAATAATCATTAGGTAAAAGATTTCATTTACGATTCAACTTCATGAATAATTTATATATTTTAATAAAAACGATTATTTTTTAAATTAATTTCTGCATAAGTAAATCTAATAAATTTTATGAAATATGAAATTTAAAAATAAAAAATCAATTAAATACTATAAGAAATTGTGAAATATATTCATTCATGGTTCACTGTTCTATATAATGTAAATTTAATAATAATAAAAGTATTTATGGATTTAATATTAGTTGAATGATTGAAAGAAATTCTTGAATATGATTTTAAAGAGGTTGTTTTTATTTGCTATATATTTATCAAATATGATAGATTTGGGCCTTTGAATTTCATAAATAAATTTACAGTTTCATTGGTTTGAACTTTTTATATTTGTGTGTGAAGACCTTACACTTGTTGTTAAGAGTCTCGTTAATAACTGTATGAATTAGAATATTATGAATTCTATTGTTTTCAACATTTATTTTATTTTTTTACAATTGTATTGTTTTATGCTTAAATATTTCAATATAAAAATAGACTCAAATTATGAGTTTTAGAATCGCGTTACATAATAAATTCTAATAGATTAGAACCTTTGATTAACATATTTAAATACAGATGTATTACTTTCATTAATCATTATTTATTATAACATATTACCTAAATAAAAATATGTACAACCATTTTATTTATAACATTTTAATTAGAAAAGTGTTTTTTCATAACTGTTACATAATTATTATTGTAGTATTTCAAACTATTAAAATTTGTATTAAAGAATTTCACTGTGTCAGTCTTTTGAATGTAAAGCTATTTTAAATATATCATATTCTTTGTTGATAAATAATTAAAGGAATTATAACTAAACACTTCAGATAATGTTATAACACTTATACTTAACATTTAAATAATTGTTGTACATTTATTTTATTTACAAATGATATACTTATTAGGTCATACTAAGGTTGATTATATCATAATATAGTACAATTAGCAATTAAATATACATCATTTTCTTTAATATATTATATTTTTATTATATGAATTGCAGGTTGTACTTGAAACAGAAATCACCAACAAACCAGCATTAAAACTATATGAAAATTTGGGTTTTGTTCGAGACAAACGACTTTTTTGTTATTATTTGAATGGTGTGGATGCTTTACGTTTAAAACTGTGGCTCAGATAAGTTATGATGTTTTAAATTAAAAATGCATCATATTCTGAACAAACCAAAAGAAAGCAAATTTAATTTTTTTTTTTATTGTGCATACAATATGTAGATTTAGTTAAAAAATATTTTGATTCATACATTTGTATGTATAATAAATATGGTGTTATTACCTACCCTGTTGTTATATAAACATTTTTAAATTAATACATTTAATTGATCTTCATGAAAATGTAGTTTTTAAACTAAAAAATCCTACTCGTTTTGTTTAATATCATTTATACAGTACTCTGAGGATCTAAAGTTTATTTTTATACTTTTTAGATCGAGATCGAAAGACTGCATTATAATATACTACAAATTAATCCAAATTTTTAATTTTAAATGTTAATTTAAATAAATTAATTAAATTTGTTTTATACATTTTGTGACATTAAAGTTCAGAAAAAAAATGTATGTTAAATTTTAAATATTCAATTTAACATAATTACTGAAAGATGAAAACTAGAAGAAAAGCCAAAGCTGTATTTAATTCATAAAATACACGCATATATTGTTATTGTACTAAAGGTTAAACATATCTCAAAATTTATACTGTTATTTATTAAAAGAGTAATCATTGTATATTTTCTTGAAATTGAAAACAGCTCAAAAAGATTGAAGGTAATATTTTTTGGGAATAATAGTGACTTATCTTGGTCTCAAAATTAGCAAAATCATTTGTTTATGTGGGATTATTATGGCAACTATAATAATGAATTAAATTAAAATTGTTAAATTATTTTTAGAAAAATAATAGATTATAGGTAATAAAAACATGATGATGGATTTAATTGAACCAATTGTAAATAAATACATTTAATACAACTATTCATTTCTTTGTTTTTTTTAATATAAGTATTTACACATCGTTATCTATGTTTTACATTGCATTTTAAAGTAAACTGTGCGAGGCTTGGCCTACTTACATCATTGGATAAACCAGTTTGTTTATGTTTATTTATTATATTTGGATCCCAGTAAATACATGTTCTTAAGATGTCAAATTTAAGTCATAGTTCCACATAGGTTTCAAACATCCATCTAGTCTACTTGTATACTTATATTAGACAAAACCTAATTAGAATGTTTTCTTTAAAAATATTCATTAATAATAATGAATAATAAATAATCACTTAAAAATCTTTAAAAATACTATACAAAATGTAAACTTCTTTTTTAATATTATAATATCTTGTTTAAACCAAATAATAATAATTTATTAACTTTAATATATATTTTTTTAATTTTAATCCTTTAAGATTTTTTTTAAATTTTAAGTACAACTCGCATTTAAAATTCTATTTTACACCACGTACAATGTATTTAAGAACAAATATAAAATAATTAAATAGAATTTTTAGAAAATTATAAAGTGTACAAGAAAAAATGCAAGAGTAGTGTATAAATTGATCTATTATATTTATTAAAACTTACAAGTCATAAGACTTATTAATTAAGAAAATATTAATAATCTTGTATTCATTTGTGCTTACAGCATATTCTTTATTCATAAATTAAATACAAATATTTTGGATTTAAAATGATCCATAAACAAAGCAATTTAAAAATTATAAAACACTTATTGAAATATTATTTTTTATTTTTCATTCCTTCTTTCTGCTTTTTTTGTTTTTTTGTTTCCTCCTCATCAATAGGGGCCGATTTCACAAAAGGTATTTCATCTTGATATCTGGTTGGCAAGTATTTCTTCAACACTTCTGGAACTTTGATTCCAGTTTCGGTTTGATAAGTTTCCAAAATAGCACAAATTACTCTAGTCGTAGCACACGCAGTAGCATTTAACATATGTACATAATCAACTTTTTCATTCATTTTTTTCGTCTGACCATATCGTACTAATAGTCTTCTCGATTGATAGTCTAAACAATTACTGCAAGACACCAACTCTCGGAATGCTCCAGATCCAGGAAACCATGCTTCTAAATCAAGTTTCTTGGCAGCAGCGTGATTCAGTGCACCAGATACAATGTTCACAACTCGGTAAGCAATGCCTAAATCTTCATAGAATTGTCGGGAGTTATTAATCATTTCATCAAACAGAATCCAAGACTGATTATCAAAAGGTGATGTTAAAACAAACTGTTCAACTTTTTCGAATTGATGTACTCTGAATATTCCTCTAGTATCTCTTCCATGAGAACCGACTTCTTGTCGAAAACATGTAGAAACTCCAAGGTAGCGGATAGGAAGACTGGATTCGGGTAACCACTGATCACGATGGAGTGCTGCTATTGGCTGTTCAGAAGTAGCTATCAAATATTTTTCATCTAAATCATTGTCACCAACTTTCTCACTACCCTTTCCAATTACCTTATACAGTTCTTCATCAAACTGTGCGAGTTGAGCGACTTCTTGCATGATTTCTTTGCGCATGAAAAATGGTGTATACAGTGGTTTGTAACCCTTGTTGTCCCACCGTCGTAGAGCTTCTTGAACAAGAGCAGATTGTAAAAATACACCCGCACCCTTCAGATAATATCCTCGAGCACCAGACACAGTGGCTCCTGCATCAGCTTCCACACCATCAATCATGTGAATCAAATCTACATGAGAGTACTTCTTCTTGACCGTACAATCGCCAACAGTGGCAACGACTTCGTTGAGGTCTTCATCATTGCTTATTGGTACGGACTCATGTAAAAAATTACCAATTTCTTTGAACGAATCATTTCTAGTCTTTTCTATGTCAAGCAAATCTTTATCATTCTGGGTCAACGCGCTGTCGATGAGTACGCGCACTTTTTTAATTTGTTCTACCGCAAACGTTTTTAACACATCAACGGTTACTTTGTCCAAATCGAAATCGTTCGCAATATCATCGCATTTGTCTGGTTGCAGTTCTTTGGATTTGATCTTTTCACCAATAGTTTTGCTACATAGATTCTTCAATTTGTTCAGATTGTCCGCCTTGAAACGCAATTGCCGCCACTTACCGTCTGCTTCCACGACTTTATCCACCAAATTTGGGTCTTTGAAACGTTTCTTTTGATTTTCACGTATCCGGTCCGGGTTACCACCTTTCTCCGTTCGGAATAAGTCTAAGTCGAGCACCATAATTCCTGCTCGTTGTTTACACTTTGGACACGGAATGAACTCGACGACGTGTCTCGAAAATTCACACGACGAGACTTTCAAATTATTGGTAACCTAAATGAAAACGATAACAACATAACCAAAAAATTGAATACGTTTTATCAGCACGATTAAAAGTCAAGTAAACACCGTGAACCACGATTTGTACGGTTCTTCACGAAATCAATAACCACATTTGATATTATGGTTCATGGTAAGTAGTATACACTTGTTATCGTACATTTGCCCAATGTTGCACGTTGTCGTCTGTAGAGTTCAGTTTGTTTCACTCGAATGTTTTCGTTCCAAGTAAGTTTGGCAATTTAATATTAATACACAATGGAAAATGGCAATAGAGTTTTGAATATAACCACAGAATTTACCAGCGGATTACAGATTCTTTTTAACAACGTTAAAAAACATAATGTTACTCTGGCAGAAACCGATAAACCTTGGACACTTGGATTACTGTTGTTTTGGATCAGAGACAACTTGTTGGTCGACAAAGATAGATGCGATTTGTTCATGAAAGGAAACACCGTGAGGCCCGGTATCATAGTGGCCGTCAATGACCAAGACTGGGAATTGTTGGGCAATATAAATTATCAAATCAAGAACAACGATAACATAACATTCATATCTACACTGCATGGTGGTTAATAAATACAACATATTGCTTATTATGTATATTTGTTTATTTAATAATAATATAATACCTACTCTAATGAAAGTAAATTTATATGTAATATTTATCTTACCAATCTTATCAAAATTTTACATATTGAAAATAAAATTACATTGTAAGAGCAGTTTATAATTAACCTAAGTTTTTAATTTGGATAATTCACTTTCAAACGAATCAGTAATTTGTGAATCCTTAAATTTAAACAAAATTGTTTGCAGTTTGACACTTTTAGTAGGATCAGGTACACAAATTAATTGTACGTTTTTTGCGTTACGTTTAGTGAAGTTAACGGATTCGTTGAGTATTGTGTTAATCATAATAGTCCCTAAGGCACTATCGTTTCTCATCAATAATTGTACTTTCTTGTCATCAATTGGTTTTAAATACAATTGTCCGATTCCATGTTCTTCATACTTGCCATCTTTCAAGTAATATAATTTACTCTTAGATTCAAAAATTGCATCGTTTTCTTTGATAGGTGTAAAATTTACAACAGGTGGTTGGTCCTCTTCGTCTTCTTCATCTTTAGATTTTTGAGCTTCGATGCTATTACTCATAACAGAAACTGGCGTTGATGTAGATGGTTTTGATCCAAAACTAAAGAATGGCTTATCTGTTTTTTCCATGGGTTTAAATGAAAATGCTGGTATAGTAGTTGATCCAAAATTAAACGAAGGTGTTGCATTGAATGTAGGAATTCCTAAAGGTTTACTAGATAAAGGTGAAGTTTTTTTCTCATTAAATACAGACTCTGAAGATTTGCTAGTTAACGGAGTTGATGGAAATTGGTTAGTAAATGACTGTTGATTAAATTTGAAATCGCCTAATTTAAATCCACTATTTGCTGTTGATGTATTTTTTGATTCTTCTGATTGTGATTTTGATTCTAAGTTTTCTTCTTTTTCAGTTTTTTCGTCTGCCTTACCAAGTTTCGAGTTATTAGTATTTGTTTCATTGGTTTTAATGACTGGATTACTAGTACCAAAATTAAATACTTGTCCATTGTTAGGATTGTTGTTAATTGGATTTATAAAACTAGTAGACTTTGTTTCGGTATCAACAGAATTATTTTTAACTTCATCCGAATCTTTTATGCGTTTTACAGTATTTTCAAATGATGATATCTGAGGACAATCTGAAAATTAAATTAAAATACACATATTATAAAAAACATACAACCATTAAAATATTCAATGAAATATTTATGAAATTTTAAATTTTTACAAGTTTACATATGACAAGTTGATTTTTTCTAAATATAAATTCAAAAAATAATTGTTACGTATTATGAAATTCAACAATTGTCATTATTATTTTTTGGAAATACCTGTTGCCAATTGTAATTTGGCGTTTTGAAACCGTTGCAGGTTTTATTTTCAGATTGTGTAGTATGTGTCTTATTGTCATGCTTACATCAAGGCATTAAGACACGTGCATTTTCTAAAGATGGGGCCTGCAATGGTTCCAAAACATTAGACCACAATTGGCAACATAGATGTAATAGTTTAATCAATGAAGTTTTAATAAATTTAACAATTGTTTTTATATTATTCGTTAGTAAAAGCATTAATTTTATAACCATAATATAATAAAATCAATGGTAAAAATAAGCAAACGGACCTTTTGAAGAAGTTGCCAAAGAATCAGAAATATTTGTCGTAGAGCCGGTAAGAGTGACAAATTTGCTAACTTGTTTTTCATAGTCTTTCAATGTAGGGGTTAACACACAATATGGATTTTTCTGTACAGCATTAGTAATAAACTTTACAAATGCTTCATTAAGTTTCATTACTTTAACAGGATTGATAATAGACTGAGATTGACTTTTAGCACAGGTCTTCTCTGAAACTGATAAACTAGTTGATGTTGTCATTGAATTAATTGTAGAAGCTGATGGATGGTTTCCGCTTTCGCTAGGTATTTCATTGCATTTTGATAAAAACGAAAAAGCTTGTTTTGAATTTGAACTATTAGTTGAAGTTTTGAACCCAGAAAATCCAGAAAATATCGGTTTTAGTTCACCAGATTCGTCTCTTTGTAATGTCCGTTTTGCTTTTTTCACAACTCTATTTTTCATTATAGATTCATCTGCTACTTTGAATTGTCCTGCTTCTACTTTTTCTTCTTCTTTATCCCAATTGTCTTTGGTTAATTCATTTCCAGCTCTTCGTTTACTCATTATGATGAATGTTCTAGAACTTTCAAAAATACACAAATCAAATTATTGTAGACATATCGATAGATAATAAAATAAGCAACCATTTATTTATTTGCAATTAGTTCTATTGCTTAAATTAAAAATATTAACAGAAAATTAAATTTTAGAGGAAACAGTAATAATGAATTATGTTATAGTAGGTGATCAACTGTTAATTTTCAAATTTAATGTACGATCAGCCAATATCATGTCAGTAATTATTGACAAAAGATTATAAGATTTATGTGTATTAATATTGAAATGTTACTCCATAATAATATTCAGTTTACTTTTTTATTAATTTTTTTATAATAAAAAATATATTAAGTGTACGTTTGTGCTTGTATTAGTTTTTAATTGAATTACAGAAGTTACGAGAACAATCCTGTCATAATCATAAAATATTTTATTAAGTAGATAGAAAATTTACAATTGTTTCTTTTGAATTTCGATCATAGAACTAAAATACAAATATTTAAGGAAATTTCTACCTACAAATTTAAAATGTTAAAGATCAACAATACTGGCAGTAAAGTGCATTGCTATATAAAGTGGTGGTATTGCATGTGAATACTATCAGGTTTGTCTTTAACCATCTATATTCTGTAGTTACATTTTCATAACAAATATAATTTACAGCCTACATGATTTTTTTTTTTCATTATAATTACCTATTATTTTCAATTACTCAACATGGGTTTAAATGTTCAAATTTTTAAGAAAATTAATGTGATTATACTCAGTACTGCAAGATGTCTGAATATACATATTATTATACCCCTTAACATCATGAACAGTACTGAATCTATTGGACATCTGCTCCCAATCACTAATCATAGAGGGGCGCAAATTTTAAATTACAAACTATCGATTCACTCAAAAATATTTTTGGTACTTTATAAGAGAGGTAAAATTATTTTATGCCCCGGGTGCTATAATTTGTAGATTCAGCTACTGATGATCAATAGACTTGACACAGCTTATGAGTTACTAAGTGGGACGCTGATTAATTTTGATTGGCAAACAATGTGCTCTCTCACTACACATATCGTATTAAACGGTTTTTGTTTATTTCAAAAAACAATTCTATGAATCATTTCATCGGCTTCATTACTTACGTTTACATGGGGGTTTACAGACATTAATTGATTTCAATACTACATCATACATTTTAATCCACTTTCACCTACAAATATGGAATGTGTAAAACTGGAATAAATATTACACCACTTACATTGGATTCGTATTGAACGTAACAATTAATCAGTACATGCATTTTCTTACATAATATTTGATAGAACATTAAAACTCACCTGTTTTTGTACAATAAAAAAAAATTCGTATGAAAAATGGCTACGTAAATATAATTTATTTCGATAATAAATAATACAATGTAAATATAATAACACTTGTAGAATTATAATGTTAATTTTAATACTATAAATTACCGTTAATTGTTTGAAATTCAATAAAAACAGACAGAATTCGAAAAGCGAGTAGAACTGTTGTACAAATGTCGAACAACAAATCGCAGGCTTATAAAAACGGAAACAATGAAAATAAAGGTAAATTGTCCGTTCAATAGTTTGATAACGTAATTTACGTGATTGGCGGCAACACTGTAAAATTACGCTCCACATTATGTTATTAAAAATCAAAAACATTAAACGGAAATCCAATGGTATTATCGTCGGGAGTCGTCTTATAATTTTCAAAATATTTTTTATTTTACCATTAACGAGTACTGTGGTGTGTGTGTGTTGAGATTTTTTGCAATTTGCGTCCGTAGACATCATATTATGTTTCCATACGCAATGCGCACGAGAAAATTTTGTAACCATTTGTGTGTGGTGTATGTATCCATGTCGCCCACGATCGTAGTAAATCGAGACCAAAATTCCTGCGGTATTTTATAGACGAGATTTTATTACCGTTTCGGATAATCTTTTTGTGTACACACGTTTCCCGTCAATTTTTTTATACCTGGTCCACTGTAGAATATTTGAAAACATGTTTCGGAAACTTGAATGTTAGATTTGTGGAAAACCGTACGACAATATATATTCGTATTGTCCGGTATATTATACGATTGCTGTAATATTAAATTGCAAAGTCGATCGGTAAAATCGATCGGATAGATTAATAGTTCGAAGAGCGGCGCGATATAACGGAAATATTCGTTTCGCCTGTAAAACGGTGCGTTTTGAAAAGTAAGAATTATAATAAAATATACCGAATGCGTATGTTGTTTTACGTTTAATAGTTATTATAAAATGTTTACTATTGTACATGACCTTTTTCTGTGAATCGTTTTTATACACGTTATCTGTTCTAGACTTCTATAATAATTTTCAATGCAAAACAAACGTATTCGACATTACATCCCCCCTCCACGGAAATACGAGAAGTCGATAATCGTTATTGACTTTTAACGGAATTTTTAATCGTGACATGTGATGATGGTCGGGGATCAATGAGTCGCGGCGGTAGTTTTCATCACGAATCGCGATAATAATATTGTTTAGAATTAATAATTCATGGTTTCGATTACGGTGTTGACGTGTATTGTAATAATTGTAATTCGTAAACGGTTAACCTTTGAACTGGGTGTTTTGTTGGAAACGTTGATAGTAAATCGAAACGCGAACGTAAATAAACGGAATGTTATTAAAAATTCTGTAGTTGAACACGTCAAATCGACAATTGACGTCTGACACGATTTTTATAGCTGGCCAAAAATATTACAAGCGACGAGAAACCGTGTGCGCGGTATTCGAAATGTTGTCTCTTTCAATTACGTTATCACTTATCTTATCTAGAGTTTTGTATTGTATGGTGAAATAAATTGAATATTATATTTTAAACTATGATTTACTGAAATTACATATAATTTTATGGTTGTTAGTGGGAGTACTGTGAAGTTCTTTTGCACGTCTTTCAGTGTGTACTTTGTGTTATTTTAGTGTAATAAAGTGCGCATTATAGTACTCGGTTCTGTGCCAGTACCCGCGGCGTATCGTCGTTTAACGAAATATAATGTAAAATGTTTTTGCGATACGTAGTATTGTAGTGCATCGAAACGGTCGTGCGTGTATGTGTTTGTGTTTATTAAATTTATAATACAGCGTACTCGTTAATTTTTAATGGTTTTTTTTTTTTTTTTAGAATTTTTACATACTTATTTATATATGTCCCAAAAAAATATACATGTATAATTTAAGTGTGTTTTTAGATTATCCGTCTGCATTCGATAATCTCAGAAAGCATCACTAGCCATGGTTTTCGAAAGTTTGGTGGCTGATTTACTCAACAAGTTCATCGGTGAATATGTCGAAAATCTAGATAGTTCTCAGCTAAATATTGGAATATGGGGTGGTAAGTTGAAATACTATTTGTTTTATAGAAATTAATTAAAATCGAGAACGGGCATATTATTTTGTATGTTTACTATTTTTTTTTTTTATATAACTGTTATTATAATTAGAAAGTAAAAGTAGACAATGTTTTTTTTTACTATTTTGGGACAATTTAAAATATTTTGTATTCCGATGATGCAAAAATATCCCCTGAAACAATTTTTGAACATTATTATTATTATTATTATTATTTGTATACAATAATGAAAAAAATAGTAATTTTTGGTTTCTAAGTTAAATGAAGAATATATTTCATAATAATATTGCTTATTAAATATTTGTTCCTATAATTGTATCAGTCATTTTACAATAATTTAAAATATTTATAACATGCTATAAAATTATATTACTATTGAGACAATATTGTTAAACTTTAAGTGTTCCATTAGAATATTGTGTTAGTTTCAGGAAGTCTTAAATCAATGATATTTATTTAATTACAACACTTACATAATTTTAGCATAAGAATAAATTAATATAATAGAATATCATTAACATATTAATATAATAGAATACATTATATTAATATAATATAACGTTTTTGAGATGAAATTACATTATTTTTGACCAATTAGTGAATTTAAAATTGATTTATGGGTTATGATTTGATGAATCATATGTACATATTAGCATTAATCTGAACATTATTTAAAATATGACAAATGGTTAATTATAATAATATATTTTCTTTTTAGGTGATGTTGTCTTAAGGGATTTAAAATTAAAAGAAACATGTTTAGATAGCTTAGATCTACCAGTCAGAACTATTTATGGACATCTAGGTAAGTTTTAATAATTATTGTTTCTAATTGTATTTTATTTTATCTTTAAAATATATTGTAATAATACGTTTTATAGATTATTATTGTTATTATTATTTTGTTATTTTGTTATATAGGCAAGTTGGTTTTGAAGATACCGTGGAAAAATTTATATAGTGGGTCAGTAGAAGCATCCATTGATTCTCTTTTCTTGCTTGTTGTTCCAACACAAGATATTACTTATGATCCGGAAAAAGAAGAGAAAAACAAACAAACTGCAAAACAAAATGAAATTTCAAGAATAGAAAGTATAAAATTGTTTGAACAACAAAAAAATAGTATGTATGAAAAATTATAACTTAATAATTATAGTTAAATAAATAAATTAATAAAATAATAATTTTTGTACATAATTAAAATAATTATTTATTGCTATATTAGATTAAAATTATTGATTTTTTAAAAATGTATTTTCAAAATTCTTGTTTTAAAAATTTAGTTACATATAAGATAATGATTATAATTTTACAAATTAAGATATTTGCCTTTCCTAAAAATGTTTGGTTTTTAAATGATAAACTTGGTTTAAAATTTGAAATTACATGAAATATATTTGTCTTATTAATTTTTATATAATAATCTAATGATAATTAATATTATAATTGTTTTGGAAGTTGATTCATAAGGAATGTTTACTATTTTTAGAATTAGATCAAGATAAAGTAAAAGATTCTTTTGTTGAAAAATTGGCTACTCAAATTATAAGAAATGTACAAGTCAATATAAAATCAATTCATATAAGATACGAAGATCGAATAACATTTCCTAATAATCCATTTTCCTTTGGTTGTACACTTTATGATTTAACTTCTCATTCAACCGATTTAAACTGGAATAGATTTATTGATAAAGGTCAAGATCCACTTGCTATGATTTATAAGGTATATTATTATTTTTAAATGTATTATCATAATTTTAAATTAAAAAATTATTGGATGAAGTTCATAATTAGCAAGTTATTGTGTATTTTTATTTATTTTAAATACATTTGTAATTATATTTAAAAAACAAAAAACATTTATTTTTTACATTTATTCATAATGTTTTTATAATGCATTTTCATAAATATGTTATATAATATAATGTTTTTATAAGGATAATTGTTTTAAATATTTTTTTCAATTATTTATGTTACTGAATGCATTTATATGTTTGTTCATTACTGATATAAATTTATGTTTGCTTGTATTAAGATTAAATTAACAATGATGAAACATTTATTGTCATAATATACATTTTTATTTTTAGTTTTAATAATAATACTTTTTATTCCGTATTAAAATATACATTTTTTAATTTTATTTATTTAGATTATATCTATGGAAGGATATGCCGTCTATTGGAATTCTAAAGGCAGTTTATTTACAGAACAATCAAAGGATACATACAATGATTCCTTTAGAAATGGAATACCAAACAAAGATATTCTTCCTGATGGTTATGAGTATTGTAAGTTATTAAATGTGTATTTTCTTTTTTTATTTAAATTGTGAAATTAATATAAATTATTACAATTTTTTTTTTTTTTTTTTTAGTATTTGGTCCTATTAACGCCAAAGCTAAAATGAAAATGAACCCTAAACCAGAATTAGATGGTAGTGATTTTACAATTCCAAAATATGCTATTAGTATTGACATGGAAAGTTTAAATATAAGTAAATAAAATAGTTTTTTTAAATATTAAATGAAATATTAGTAATATGTATTTTTTTTTTTATTAAAATTATATTATTAACATATTATTAATTTGTGGTTTATTAGAGATAAGTAAAATTCAATATCAACATTTGATTATGGCTGCAGAATCTCTAGATCGTTTTACTAAAGCAATGCCCTTTAGAAAATACAGACCATTATTAAAAGAATATAAGGGACATTATAAAGAATGGTATGTAGTTTGAAATATAATAATGACTTATTACTAATATTTTGTGCGTTTAGTTTTGTAATTATTGGTTTTTGGGATCTTTGTATAAGATTTTATTTGAAATTCACAATTTCATTCCTACATTTTTAATGATTTTAACATATTTACTAATTTTAAATCTAAAGTATATAGAAGTGTAAAATTAAGATAATTATTACTTTATTTTTTATTTTCTGTTTCATTTTATTATAAATTTACTTGTATATTAAAAAAAGAAAAAATACAATTTATATACACATTGCGTTATTGGTTTGTATTTTATTTAGGTGGAAATTTGCATATAAGTGTGTTATGGAAGAAGATGTTCGAAGAATATTTAAAAATTGGGATTGGAACCATATTTATTCGCATAGGAAATTAGTTAAGGAATACAGAATTCTTTATAAACAAAAACTGGAATCAAAAAAACCCTCAGCCATTACATTAAATAGATTATCTGATTTGGAAAATAACTTGGATGTAATGAATATTATTGTGACCAGACAAAGGGTAGAAAATGAAGTAAGATTTTAGTGTAATGTGTTTTTATATTTTAGACTTTTATTCGTTTTGTTTTCAAAACACCATTTTACTGTTAATATTTTTTCTAAATACAAAATTATATGCAAATATACATCTAAAACAATCTTAAATCATTACAAATATATTTATAGGTGGAAAGAGAAGGGAAAATTCAAGAAGAAATAAGAAAAGTAGAATCAGAACGTGGTTGGTTTAGTTTCTGGCGTGCCAAAAATAGTGATGAAGAAGAAAAAGAAAAAAATATTAGTAATATATGACTTAAATTGAAATTTATTAAATTTAACTATTTTTAAAAATTTTATTATTTATTTAATAGTGAAACAGTTCGAAGAAGCTATGGATGCAAGTGAAAAAGAAAAATTATATAAAGCAATAGGCTATCAAGAAAGTTCAGTTGCAACAATTTACCCGGAAACATTTATAGACACAAAATTTAAATTTTGTTTGCATACATTAGAAATATCTGTATTTGATGAAGAATTTATACCTTCTCAAAAAGTATTGACTATTAATTTTAACGGTTTTGGATTAGATCTCCAGAGAAGATTAGCTGCTAATGCTATAAAGTATTTATATATTATTTATTTAACTGTTTAATTTGTTGGCTCTATACATGTAATTATCAATTTTTATTTCTAGAGTGGAAGCATTTGGTAAAACATTGTCCGTATTTGGTTTACCACAATTAAATAAAATACCAAAACTTCTTACTTCAAAAGCATTTGATCAATACAGAAGTGCTCAAGATTTATCATTCTCCCAAGAATTTGATCATGATAGTATTGATAGACAAATGTTTTTATTCAGTTTCTTATTTGAAACAAATCCTCTTGATCAGAATTGTGATAGTAGAGTGCTGTTATCATTAAGACCTCTAAAAATGGTGTATGATGCTCAAACTATAATTAAAATTATTAATATCTTCACAGTGCAAAAATCAAATGTTACAACACAGTATGTATACATTTCCTTGCCAAATAATAAAATATAAAAGTGAAATTCAAATTTTAAATTACATATATTTTCAAATAATATAATTTAGTTGTATAAAATTAATATTAACTCTAATGTAAATCATGTAATTTAAACACGTTAAAGGTTACAAGCAGCAGCAGGTACAAAATTCGCAGAAATTAAAGAAAAGTCTGCTTTAGGCATGCAACATATTATAGAAGAACACAAAAGACTTGAATTGAAGATTGATATGATGGCATCTTATGTAATTATCCCTCATGGTGGATTTTATAGAAAGTATGAATTTATATTATTTATAATTATATTAAGTGTGTACTATATATATATATTAAATGTATACAATTTTTTTTTCAGAAATGAATCTTTATTAGTTTTTAATTTAGGTTGTTTAAAAATAAAATCCAAACCACAAAATAAAGATTATATGGCAAGTATTCAAACAATGCATAAAATGGGTGCATCACAAATTGAAGTTTTACAAGAAATTGTTAACCGTAGCTATGATCGTTATTACATTGAATTAGAAAATGCTCAGGTAAATTTTATTAATATTATTTAAATGTATAAATTATTTATTTATTATTTTATTTTAGATATTAATTGCTAATAAAAATGAAAAGTGGAAAAATAAGTCTGAGTCAAGTCAAAATGAACTTTATATCCTTAAGCCTACTACCTTATCTATTCAAGTTGAAAAATGTTTAATAACTGATGATCCTCGTTTGCCCTTGCTTAAAGTGACTGGAGAGCTTCCAAATATTGATATCAAAATAGCAGGTGATAAAATTAATATTATTTTATGTTTTGTGTTTTATATTATTTTTTAATTATATAATTTGCTCTAATATATAATATTATATATACTATTATTACAGAAAATCGAATTCTGGATGCATTATCAGTGTTTTTAAGTATTCCTTTTCCTAATAAAACAAAAGACTTTGATGATGAACCACATGTTTGTATTTTAATGATTGTTATGATATAAAATATTAATTTTATTATTACATTTTTTGTATAATAAATAAAGTTATTATCTTAAAAAAGAAATTGTAAATAAAGAAAATACTTTTTTCTAGGATTATGATATACTTGGTTCAGCAATGTCATTACGTCAAAAAATTGATTCTTTTAATATGACTAAAAATTTAACTAATCAAAGGAAAGAAGCAGAAAGAGCCTCTGATGTAAATATCCAATTTACATCATTAGATGTTAAATTGGTTCTTAAACGTGAGATATTCTGAATTATAATTCAATTAATTGTTTAATTTATCATGATCGCTTGAATTGAGCTAATAGTTATTTTTGTTTTAAATGTTAGGGTTGTCAATTAAAGTTTTATCTTGTGATGGTAAAGGCTCTTGGTTAAATCCATTATTAGACTTTAACTTACTCACTCTGGAATTGTCATTAACACAACAATCGTTTAATACTAGTATTGCTTTAAAATTGGGAAGATTATTTATAGCCCAATATTATAGAGATACTATTATTCCTTTAGTTGATACACCAAATGAAGATGAAAACCAGTATCTTTTACTTATGAAATATACTTTAGTGAGTATATGTTTTATAAATTTAATGACTTTAAGACATTATTTTTAAAATATTAAATATAATTTATATTGTATAACCTATTTTATAGGTTGATAAAAGCTCTTCAGAATTGCATACCACTTATGATAATGTGTTGCAATTGCTTGAATTAAATTTTACTAAGCTATTAGCAACAGCTAATCAAGACGCATTGCTTTACTTTTTTGATTGGATGAATAATGTCAATACTAATATAAAAAATATGCAAAAACAATATAATTACATCACTGAACAGATAAGAACCTCATTACCAGTTCAAAAACCCAACAAACTTAAAAGAATGCATTTGGTTTCTAATGCATTGTCGACTATTCTAGAAGAATCTGCTACAAGCAAAGTGCAACAATGTATGTAATAAATTATATTTAATTATATTAATTATTTTATTAAATAAATGTTTTTAGTGAATAAAAGAATAGATGAGACAAATGATATCATAGACTTCAAATTAGTGTCTCATATAGGAGAAATTCAACTTATAATCGTAGCTGAAACAGAAGATATGGCTCATATGTTTATTACAAAACTTGAATCACACATTACAATGAAAAAATCTGATATTGAAATTGATGCTAAACTACAAAATATTAGTGTCTATGATCCATCTGATACAATTTATAAACATGTAAGTATCGAAAATAAGGCAATCATTTTATTTTAATTATGAATATTTGTTTTTTCGTACATATAGATTATTCATGTAGCCGAAAATGACGAAGCTTTAAAATTTAAAATGATAATGTACAATGAACAGTATCTCATTGATTATGATTCTCCAGAAATTTTTATGTCAATTTCATCGGGGTGTATAAAATGTGTATTTTTAAACCGTTTTATGACTAAATTATTAGTGAGTATAATAAAGTTTGTAAAATTACTTAAAAAAATATATTTTATGTTATATAAATGTCAGATAAAAATACTTTGAATGAATTTAGTGACGAACGAAACTATTCCATATGTGTTATGTAATTTGTCGATTTTTTCTATATTAATTTCTGAGAAAAATACACCTTCAGATCCACAATCTGTAATATATTTGCCTTTCCAGGCAATTGTATTTATAAGTAGGGGAACATAAAAAAAAAAAGAGGAATGACTGAAATATAATCAATATAATTTTTGTAAAGTCAAGGGCATCAAGAGAGCCATATTATGGGAAGAGAAAAAATAATTTTCATTCTTGGGATTATTGCTGTTTGACATTGTTTATTCTTTTTTCAATTCTACATTATAGTATTATTTGTGGTGTAATTGATATGATTTTGAAATATAAATTCTTTTGATTTACAGAACTTTATAAATCATTTTCAAGCTGGAAAAGCTGCTGTTTATGAAGCAGGTGCTGCTGCTGTGGCTACTGCTAAAATGAATGTGAAATCTGCTACTCGTGTTGCTCTTAATATTAACTTAAAAGTGTGTATGCAATGTGCAAATTTTTTATGATTTACAACTAATTTTAATTTTTTTTTTTTTAAGGCTCCAGTTTTATTAGTACCTCAAAATTCATATAGTTTGCAAGCATTATGCTTTGATTTCGGTTATTTGTCTATTACCAACTCATTTTTGGTTATTTATAAAGGAACAGATCACATTCCAGCAATTATTGATAAATTAAGTTTAAATTTACAAAATCTTAAAGTTTCCAGGTAAAAGATTGTTTAACATATAATAATATGGAGCTACAGTATTTTTTATTATTTTCAGAGTTAAATTGAATGATGATATCAAATATTTTCTGTTTGATTGTTTATTGTTACAACCTATTACATTTTCTCTTTCTGTTAAACGGAATTTATCATCTGCATGGTATACTGATCATCCAGATTTTGATATAGTAGCTAAATTTGACTCTATTAAAGTATGTAATATGAAAAAATTGTTTGACTTGTGTTTAAAAGAAAATAATAATTAATAAATAATTAATTTATAAAATAATTATTTTAGGTTACAATTAGTCATATTGATTACACAATCATTATGAAGGTATTAAATGAAAACTTAAATGAAGGGAAAGATGAATTAACCTCTCCTAATGATACATCAAGTTTGAATATATCACAAAATAATTCAAATGGCTAGTTTTTATATATTGAAAATCTCCAAAAAAAATTTTAACTATATAAATTTATATTTATTTTCTTTTTTTTATATTTATATTATAGAGACTAAAGTTATTGTTGATGTGGAAAATAATAAATCTCAATCACAAGATATCAGAACGTTAGCTAAATTTGAATTTTTTGTTCAAAATATTATTCTAGAACTATTTAAAGAAGGTCCAGATAAGGTAATGTATTCTCAGTTTGTTTTATTTATATTTTACTTAATGATAAATTATTTTTTTAATTAAATTAAGATTTAAATAATTAATGATTGTTAAATTGTAGGTTAAAATTTGATTCTCAACCTAAATGATGTAATTTCATAACATAAATGATTAAAATTTAAAAATAAAATTTTTATCATGTAATATATTATATCTTATAAATTATAATTCATTACACTAAAAGTGAACGTTCGAAAAGTTTTTTATTGAAATTGAAAAAAAAGTAATTTTTTGAAATTGCAAATAAATTTTATTTTAAAATTATAATGTTAATGGATATATTGAAAATATAAATATTTCACTAAAATTTCTAATCTCTATACATACTTATATTTTTTTACAATAATAGACTTTTTTTAAACTATTATTTATTTTTAAAATATTTCATTTTGTATTAACAATTTTTCTAAAGTATTAGAAATAGTTATACTCTGTTCCCCTTTTTATCTAATAAACATTACTATATGAAAATTCAAAATTATTTTACTATTTAAAACATTTAAAAAAAAAAAAAAAAATGTATATACGTAACTATTTTTATGTGTCTTGAATTTATTTTTATGTGTAAATATTTTATATTAGTATTATTAATTTCTCAATGAAATATTTATTATTATTATTATTATTATTATTATTATTATTATTATTATTTTCTTATAGAATGGTTTCCAAATAAAAAATAATAGTATGGGGCAGTTTATGTTTTCGTCTTTGAATGTATATGGATCAATGCAGACAGATCTTTCATTAGCTTTAACATTACATTTGTTAGATGTAATATTAGATGATACAAGAGTAAATAAATATTCAGGAAATAAAGTAGTACGTTATGTAGAAAGAAAAAAGGGTAATATTGAAGACGAAAATCTGCAAAACACAATTGATATTAAATATAAACAAACCCTTATTGGATCTGATGGTATATATATATTTTATTTAATAAGAACTATTACAATTGTCTAATTATTGTTGTTTTGAAATTTATTTCTAGTTCAACTAAAAATATTTAGTTTTAATTTAATAATTAATGTGGAATATGTACAATACTTGTTGAATTTCTTTATATTACCAAATCAAATGCAAGATTTAGGAATAAATGATGTTCCAAAAAATACCAAACAAAATATAACAGTAATATTTAAATAAATACATATTATTATATAAATACATATTTTGAAATGTGTATATATTATTTATTAATTAAATTGTATTTAATTTTAGAAAGAAAAATCAAATGTTGTAGCACAAAAAGAAAACAAAACACTTTTGTTAAAAGTACAGTTAGAAAAGCCTGATATTATATTGGTTGAAAGTTTGGATGACATCAATACAAATGCAATAATTATGAATGTAATATTATAATAATATTATTGTAAATAAATTTTAATAATTTTCATAAACAATTATAGACTGAAGCTACTTTGAAATTCCATATGTCTACTCCAACTCGTCAAACTGTAGATGGAGAAATTAAAGATTTGCAAATATATTCTTGCTGTTATAATCCTTTAAGAAGAAAAGATACAATGAATTTAGTAATTATATTTTATTGTTGTAAATGTTTAAGATCGAGTTAATAATTGTTTTGTTGAATAGATACTGCGCCCAGTTACTATAAATGTCAATGGTTCAACTCCTGATGATACTTGTCTTCATTTTGAAGTAACTATGACCCCTTTGATAATATCTGTTACACCAGGTAAATAATTTAATAATTGAAAAGTTAAGTTGATTGAGTTAATTTTAATAATTTGTGAAAAAAATTTTTTCTTAGCTAATATTGAAATGTTGAACCGAATTAACCAAAGCTTGACACAAAAAAAAGAAGATATAAGTAATGAACCAACATGTGAAGAACAGAAATTTGAAGAATTGTGGAATAAAACACAATTTAATGATTCAGAATTCTGGTTTTTAAAAACTGGTTGGTACATTATTAAATTATAAAAATAAAAAATTCATACAAAAATTATTGGATATATTTTAGAATTGGGCATTGAAGCTGATACTTTAGAGAAAAATCAATTATTACCTGTATTAATAAAAAGTGAAGTTTGTTCAATATCAATTCCTTCAATCGTTTTTACTATTGAAGCAGGAATTGGCATAAAAACAATGCCAATGTTATTAACTGAATGTACATTTGTTGGGTCAATTAATAATTGGAGCTCTAAAGTAAATCAATATTTAATCAAATTACTAATATATAACCTATAACAGTGTGTTTAATTATAGATATAATTAATATATTGAAGTTTATAATATAATGAATAGCAGTGTAATTAAATTTTATATATTTTTATGATATAATACAATTTTGCATATACTAAAATGGTTGTTTAAATTATTAATATTATTTATTAAAAATGTTTAGAAAGAGGAATAATTTATATTTTACATGTTAAATTATGAAATAATACTTATTTTTAGCAATTTAGAGAGTTTAATATTTTATAGTATTAATAGTTATTAATTGTCATATGACTAAATAAATGGAAAGACATTTTATTTGTATTTATGAAAATAATATTATAAAATATAATTAAAAATTTACTGTTATTTTAGTTATCTATTGGAGGAGAGTTAACAATGCAAATGAATTATTATAACAGCCGATTAGCTCTTTGGGAACCATTTATTGAACCTGTCGAAGTTGAATCTTCTATGGGGTACAAACATAAACCATGGTTACTTGAACTTAAGGTAAAATCAATCGAAATTTGAAAAATTACTACTAATAATGCAAATGAAATTAATATTTTAGTTGGAGACATTTGACTTGTGCCAAAGTCCCCAAGAAGAAGTTTTTCAAAGGAAGCCTACAATGAAAATTTCTTTGATATCATATGTATGCTTTTTAAAATAAAATAATTTTATTTGATAGCATGAATATTATAAATAACATTTATTTTCAATTATATTCATATCTATTTCAGGAAACTATTGAAATAACTATGACAAAAACTGCTTTAGAAGTATTAACAAGTTTAGGTAAAGCGTTTAATGAAGCGATTAGTACAGAAATACCATTGTCTAAGCGTAGTGAAGCAGCTCCATATATTGTACAAAACAATCTTGGATTTGATATAACTGTTATGATATCAAATACTCCATTTAAAGTAAGAATTAAATCAATAAATAATTATGCAATTAATATATTTATATTTTAAAATTAATAGTTGTACAATATAAATAACGATGAAAATGTGGATGCTGATACCATTCTAAAAGATCGAGAGCATATTAATCTTTGTCTAAAAGAGGATGATTCTGTGTCAGATGTATCAGTTCATTTACGTCGAAGTAAGATTAGCGAAAGATATTTAAAAATTAAGGTTTGTATATATTTTTTATGAGTTTATAATAAAATAAAAACAATATTTTAATATTTACACATTTTCTTCAGATTCAAGAAAATGCTAGTAATACAGAATTTAGTTTACCATTAATAAAAGCCGATAAAAGATATTTTAATATTAAACATAAACTAAGTACTGTAAATGAACCATGGGGGTTAGTGACAGACACTCAAGTAATTAATGGTAGCATGGTTGTAACATTGAGGAGTGTTGTACAAGTAATAAACTATTACTGTTATAACTTTTTTTTTACCAAATAAAATTAATTTTTATAATCACAATCAAATTTTTGATTTAGGTTCATAATCACTTCAATGAAAGCATATTTCTTTATTATAAGAAACAAGGAAAATTGAAAATGATTGGTAAAGCAAAACCTGACAAACCATTTAATTTACCTGTTCATTCAATTTATACTCAAACCAAAGAGATACTATTTTGTCCAGAAAAGTAAATTAATAAAAAATATTTTCTATTATTGTTTTAATAATAATTTTATTTCTAGATATCAGATGTGTGTTAAAGCTTTTATCTGGAAAAATATTCAACCAACAATGAAGTTACGTGCAATGTTACAGTGTCCTCCAAATCAAGTCGAAGATAGAGATCCATTTTTCATACAAGTAATATTCAATTTAAACTTATTTGAATGCTGTTTGATAAACAAATAAATAACATATTGAATGTTGTTAATATTATAGTTTTAAATTAAATTAGGTTCTAGGAAACATGGAGCATATATATTTTGAGCATACAGATCGGTACCTGATGTCTAGCAATTGTTATAATATTCATTTATATCCCACAGTTATATTAGTCAATGCTTTGCCAGTAAATTTAGATTGTTTAATGCAAGGTGATTCTGAAATTAAACCATTGGCTCCAGGAGAAAGAATAAACTTGCCCATTGTGGAAATTGGGTATTCCTGTCTTACATTGCAGGTAGTCTTACTTTTTTCCATTTTTTTTTTTTTTTGTTTATATTTAGATTAGTATAAAATATAAATTATATTGCGTTTTTATTTATTTTAAACTTCGATATTTATGAAAGCATGAAAAACAAATTTTGCGGGCAAATATTAATAAACAATTTTTATTAAATTATATTAACCATTAATACATATATATTTTACAGATAAAATATTTAGACAAATATTGGGATTGCAAATGTGTTGTAGAAGAACATCCAGATGAATTTTCGATATGGTCATTCACTAATAATGAAGATAAACCTGATACCAATGCAAATGTTATAAACTTTGGTATACGGACAGAATTTCACGAGGGAGGAACACATATTAAAACACTTTACTGCCCATTTTGGATGATTAACAAAACTGGAAAAATTCTTACTTACAAGGTTAGAATAAAAGTTTATTTAGAAGAGTTATTTCATGATTAAATATTTTATAATAAAAAAAATAATTCAGCTATGTAATATCATGACATATGAATATATATATATTCCGCTATGTATTATAAAATATTTTTAGGCTGTTGATGATGAAGCAAACATGTTAAGACATTCATCAAATTATACAGAGCCTTTAATGTGGTCATTTAAAAAGAAGATATTTTTCGCTAATAAAAAAGCTTATGTTAAAATAGAATCGGGTTTATGGTCCGATCGATTTTCATTAGATGTGGCTGGAAACTCTGGGTCAATTATGTGTAAAACAAATGACATTTTATACCAAGTAACATTTTATTAAATACATAATTATCATTGATAAAGAATTTTCTTTCTATTATGGATTTTTTTTTTCAGATCGGTATTCATATACAACTTACTAATAATTCTTTAACAAAACAAGTTACATTCACACCATTTTATATTGCTTCTAATCAGTGTCAGTTTTCTATTGATATTCAAGAAGCTAATAATATACTTCAGTCTTGGATTAAAGTATGTTTAAAATTATAAGCTCATATGATATTAGATTGAATATTATAGGTTGTATACATTTTTCGTAACAGGTGGACGCAAATAGCTGTATGCCATTTTGGCCGCAAAATATTACCGATAAACATGGTTTGCAGGATAAAGCATTTGTCATTCGAATAACTGATACTATGGATGTTTCTACGAAATTGCCGTTTTACAAATCAAGAAGTGATTTAATACGTCTTCGTAATAAAGTAAATTATTTTTAGTGATCATTAATTAATTAATTTACAAGTGTTTGCGTAGGATACGTCTTCTTCAAAGCTTTAAGGGGATTAGGCAATTTAAAATACGTAAGGATATTTTTTTCGCGATAATGTGTGAGTAATAAATAATTGTTGGCGTGTGTGTGATTACAATTTATTACTATAAAGTCCCCTCCCCCCGTTCGTACAAGTACAACACAACACGACAAGACAAAATATTCGAACAAAGCGTAATTGAGAATGTCTAATGAAGGGATATAAAGATAAACCCGTGTGGGATTTTCCCTTCTTTACAAAAATTTGATAACTCATTACTTATCAACAAATGTACTTGCGTGTATCATATAAAAATAAAGAGTTACCGACTACGATAATATTTCCAAATTTCTCGTCTTCTTAGCAAGTACATCGATGTGGACCCCTCATCGTTTGAAAATTCACATTTCTGAATAATTTCAATGATCGACGAATTATCAAAGCGGTGTTATGTTTTTTAAAAAAAAGAACCCCTATATAACGTGTGTTGGTATAAACTTTTAAAATACGCGGTAAAATGATTTTGTGCTGCGATAAAACGAATACATAAATACAGCGTATGTATACAAGAGGATTTATCTCCTATATCCCTCCCCCCCCATAATTACGACGGCGTCATTATATATAATGATTTAGACCTAAAGCTAGACAAAAAATGGACTACTTAGAGAGAATCAAATTTAATTCAGAAAAAAGATTTGAATTCATCGGCCTCTTTTCTAGGTCATGTAGGAAGTCGATTTTTGATTAAATGTTTCATTATTTTTAAATTTACTAATGACAAGAGTAAAAAAAAAATTAGAAATTTAAAAAGAATGAAACATTTAATCAAAAATCGGACTTCCTGCATAACCTAGAAAAGAGGATAATGAATTCGAATCTTCTTTTCAGAATTAAATTTGGTTCTCTCTTTAATAATCAAATTTTGTCTAGCTTTTAGGTCTAGAATGGTACAAATAATAGTTTCCAATCCCCCCATAAGAATATTTTTTTTAAATCTGTAACCAAAGTTATCATAAAGTAATAAGTTTATCGTTAACTCACAGTTATTACAATTAAATAATTACTAACAAGTAATTTACTTTAACCTAACTTTATTAGTTTAAATGTTTTTTTAACGATATACGTTCATGAAAAGATGTACTCTTTGTATGCCAAGTGAAAAGATTATTTAAATATATTTTAAATAGTTATAAAAAATAACAATTATAATAGTGAATTTATTAAAATAATAAAAGTTTTTGATTTAAAAAAAAAAAATAAATATGTTTATAGTATAGTGCTGTTCAAGTGGAGACTCAGATAACAGAAGGTGGAACTTATATCACATTTAACCCGTATATGGAGGGAATGTCACCAGCATTAATTATAAATCATACAGATAATTACCTCAAATTTATTGAACACGATTTATCAGAATATTTGGACGAAATGTTAGTTATATATTATAAACATATTAAACAAGATAATTCTTATATGTTGATCAATTTTTTCAGAAAAATATTACCACCTAAACACAAAATGTTTTTTGTGTGGTCTACACCAACAGATAATCCCATTATTTATTGGAATATGATGCAAAATCAAGCAGATTTAAGAAAAGTAAGCGATATTTTAGTATTTATTATGATGAATAGAAATTATATTAAATTTTAATTTTTGCATTTACTAAGAGATTTAATATAAAATGTTTTAGAAAAATATAGTATATATTTTATACGTGCTATATTATAATACGTAACCTGATGTTTTGGCATAAAAAATATACCGAATGGACTCCACGCTGTAGAGTCCTAGATCATTTGTAGTAATATTAATTATTAATTAATTAATTTTTTTTTTTTAGGATGGTGTAGGTGTATTTAGTCACGATGATGGTATAAAAGTGTATTGGGTTTCATTTTTGGATGGTATACAACGTATTCTTATGTTTACTACTGATGCCAATATTGCTGAAGAATGTCAAGCCTCAAGCAAACTTGAGATAATAAATAGAGAAATATTAGTTTCAATACATTCATTGGGTTTGTCATTAGTGAACAATGACATTTCTATGGAATTAATGTACTTAAGAATTGGAAGGTAAATTGTTTATATTGATTTTTTAGGTAATAAGCTGAACCATTTTAATATTTGTTTCTTTAAACTTTGATATATTCCATATGTTGTGAATTAAATGTTTGTGTATTGGAATTGTTTTTTATATATAACAATATTATATATATATTTTTTAGTTCTGGAGTAATATGGGAAACAAAAAAATTAGGCGGTTCCCGTTACAAACCAATGACACAAAAAGAGTGTGATTTAATTGAGGCAGCTTATACACGCTATACTAGAAAGTTGGCAATTGGTGAAAATGAATCAAATGTTTCAATTAAAGAATTGAATATTGAGGTATTTTTGATTAATTGTATTTACAATGGTTTGTGAAATGGTCTATTTAGTAATTTGTATTTTCATTTTCAGGTGAATTTTGAAGAAAATATTATCACAAAGCCTTCCAAAAAAAATATTAGACGAATTTACAATACAGGATTTTGGCTTAATTTGCAGTATTCTGATTATACTTTTCAGATACATGCTAAAATAAATAATTTACAAATTGATAGTCAATTAGATAACTCTATTTTTCCTGTTGTATTTGCTCCTGTACCTCCACCCAAAACCATCGCACAAACTGGTACATTACAATTAAAAAAATATTCACTACATTTAATTAATTTGCATGCATGTAAATGTAATTTAAAATTAAATTTATTAGTGTAATTAACAATATGTACACATTTTAGAACGAAAGCCATTTGTGGAACTTAGCATTGTAGAACGATTAAATAAATACAGTTCAGTTAAGCAATACAAATATTATAAAATGCTTATTCAAGAATTTCATATTAAACTCGATATCGGTTTTATTAACGCTCTAATAAAAATGACTGAAAAATATGAACTTTCAGAGGAAGAAAGGGTTAGTTTGTTATTCATTCTTTTATAAAATGTTTAATTTATAGTATAATGTTATGTTGTTTTAGTTGAAGATGTTTAATGAAGATTTAACATATGCTTGCAAACCATTGCAATCCCAAATTACTACTCATTCTTTACAAGAACAGAAGAATTATTATGATATGCTTCATTTTTCTCCACTCAAGGTTTGTATATTCATATATGATACCTAACACACTCATTAGTTATTAAAACACTTAATATTTTGTATAATTGAATTGGATTTTTTTAATATTAGATACATGTTACATTTTCATTGAGCGGAAATGAATTAGAAAATATTCCGCCAATTATCAGTATAATTTTACAAAGTATTGGTGTTACTATTACTAGTGTTCAAGATGTTGTGTTAAAGTAAATATTGTATATTATATTATTTAATATGTATGTTAATAATTTGTATAATAATCTCACTAACTGTATCCGTGATATTATATTAAACTATTTTATTTCTGTAAAATGAAAAAAAAACTTTATTATAACTTCATATGTACTATTAATTAATTAATTTTATTTGAATATTTATTTTGAGGGAAATGTGAAATAACACTGTTATTATATAGACATTTTGACACTTAACTGTTAGGTAATATTATTTTATAGTTATATCAATTTCATATTTATTTTCATAATTTTTTCATTAATATGTGAACACAGTTAGATCATGGGAAAAGTTAAATTTGTCTTATTTTATTTTTACAGTAGAGATAACAAAAAAAAATAATAATAAATAAAATTTCACTAGTAAAACATAATTAAACATTAATCAGATTAATTACAATAATACATTTTTACAGTATTGTTTTAATTTATAAATATATTTATCTATATATAGATAAATATATATGTTTACTAACTATAAAATTATAAGATTAATGTTTAATGGAAACAACATGTATAGTATTAACTTTTCATTTCTATAATTAAAATGTTATTATGTTTGTAGGCTGGCATTTTTTGAAAGACAATATGTGCTACTTAATCAACAACAATTAATGATGGAGGCTCAACATCATTATGTCAGTCAATTAATAAAACAAATTTATGTACTCGTTTTGGGTCTAGATGTGTTAGGGAATCCATTTGGTCTTGTTTCAGGCTTTAAGCAAGGAGTTGAAGATTTGTTTTATGAACCTTTTCAAGTATATAAGATTTATTAAATTTGATTATTTTATTATAATTTATACCACAATAAGAGAAAATTTAATTTATAGAAAAACCTAAATTTTTCAGTTTTCTTTTTACTTACATAATTTATGGTTATTATAATTATTAATTGGAGAAAAATAAATATTCTATAAATGTAACTATTTTCTTATAATTGGCTTATTTATTCGATTAAAATTAATTATTTATGACGTAAAAAATGTTTTGTTGATCTCAATTTTGCATGTAAAATAATTATTTGTTTTATATAATTATACATTTAAAATCAATATCATAAATTTGTTTGAATATTTTAGGGTGCAATTCAGGGCCCTGAAGAGTTTGCAGAAGGATTAGTATTAGGTGTAAAAAGTTTATTTGGTCATACTGTTGGTGGTGCAGCAGGAGCAGTTGGAAGAATAACTGGAGCTATGGGTACACTTAATAAATTTAAATTACATAAGGAAATTAAAAAAATAAAAATTTAACCCATTATTAATAATTTATGTTCTTGTTATTTTTAATAAAATAGGGAAAGGTATTGCTGCATTAACATTCGACAAAGATTATCAAAAGAAACGACAAGAAATAATGAATCAACAACCAACAAATATACCAGCTGGATTGGCACAAGGAGGTCGAGGTCTTGTTCTGGTAATACATTTAACTTAATGCTCATATTTTATTTTATATAATTTATATATATTTATTCAATATTAATGTAATAAATTATTACCGATTGATATGTTTTGTAATAAAAAATTTTTCTTTAATTCTTAAATATTGGTATAAATTTAATTAGGGTGTCGTGGAAGGAGTAGAAGGTGTTTTTGAGAAACCTATCAGTGGTGCTCGTAATGATGGTGTAGAAGGATTTTTCAAAGGAGTTTGTCAAGGAATGGTTGGCCTTGTTGCCAGACCTTTATCTGGTGCATTAGATTTCACTAGTGGGACTTTGAACACCATAAAACGGTCTGTATATAATTTGTATCAAACTCATATTTATATAGACAAGAATAATTCATTTAATATAAAATAATATATGTATATTTTTTTTAATGGGAATTTTGTCATTTTATAATAAAAAAAACTGAATTAAATTATTTCAAATTTCAATTTTTAAATATTTTGAAAATAACAGTTAACTAATTTTAATTCAATTGCATATTTATTTTTTTTTTAAATGCTTCCCTAACAAGTTAATACATATCTTAAAATAATAATTATATAAAATATTTATAAACTGCAAAGATAATATTTTATATGGAAATAAATTTGTATTTAATTTATATTAAACATTTTATCAGGGTTACTGACATGACATCAGAAGTTCATCGAGTTCGTTTACCTCGACATTTTAGAGAAGATAAACAAGTGCGACCATATTGTAAGCGAGAAGCGGAAGGATATAAACTAATAAAGGTGAACAAATCTAATGTATTTAACTATATTTGAATAACTCTAAATTATAAATCCCTATTTTACAATAAAATTGTAATTGTAATTATCATAGGGGAAGTAAGCATTTGGTGATAGAAAACAGATAGTATTACAAATATTTGGCACACACAATAGTCAAGATAAGTATTTGTGCATTTCCTTTTAACTTCTATATTTCTAATCACCTTTTGCTTGCTCTTGTTAACATATATTAACTCAAATACGATAAACTTAATTTAAAAGTTATGCGTTTTAACAATACCAGTTGTATTTATTTATATACTTATTAGTTTTTTTTTTATATACATATTAAAATATATATGTACATAAAAAAAAAAAAAATTGTGTACTATTTTATTGTCATTTGTTTATTTATCTAGTACCTATAAAACGTGTTTCAAATAAATTTATATTAGTAAATAAAAAATATTTGACTTTGTTTTTTAATAAAATATTATGATAAACAATATATGTTAATTTTTATTCATTTCCCTTTCCTGGGGTTGTTTTCATTTTATTTATGCTGAATAATTATTAAAAATGTAGTATCAGATTAGTTTTGATGTAGTTTCTATGTAAAAGCAAACTTAAGATTTGATTTCCATGAGTTATATATAGAAATTTATGGTAAACAATAGAAAAGTTGTTTAATATACTCTACTTTGCACGATAAATTGTTACAGATTGTTGGAAAAGGAGAGTATAAACTGACAGACAACTATATTTATCATGTACGATCAGAATGTTCTGACAAAGAAATATTCATAGTTACGTCCCAAAGAGTGATGTATATTGTTCAAAGTTACTTCACTGGCTCTTATAAAGTATTTTTTTTTTCCATGTAATTTTAATATTATGAAAAATATCATCGTATACTTAAAACTATTATTTAAATTATTAGATTCAATGGGAATATGTATGGTCAGATATGACCAGACATCCAATAATAACATCAAACGGAATATTACTTCATGGAAAGTATAATCCCAATTTACGATTTTGTTGGTGTTTCAAACCTAAGCAGTCCAATATTAAAACAATTGTAATATCAAATCCTGAACTAAGTTCTGTATGTATTTTGACATGCATAATTATTATATATATATAAAAAAAATTTATTTTATCTTTTAAATAACTTTAATTATTCGTTTATTTTTAGTGGATAGCTGATAAAATTAGTGAGCTTATGGATACTAATAATCCAGATTTCATATCCGTCCAGTCTTCAGAAAATTCACTTCTTAATAGCTTAGAACCATTAGTTGTTTACAACCAACAATGAATTATGTCCAAATATATTATTTTAACGCTTGCACATATTGTTAAATATTATATTTCTATTTTGCTCATATGCTTTTATACAAATAAATTTTTCACATATAAACCATACAAAATAAAATAAAAATCAATGTTGTCAATTTGTGAATAAAACTGTGATGTAATAGGGCTTAATAATTATTTTATGTGAGTGTACATGACATATTTTTTATCATGTTAAAATGTTGTTATTCGTTTAATATTAAATATTATTTTTATATTACAAAGTATGTTTAATGAATAGTTTTTCAACATTAATGTGTGTTCAATCGATTGAGATTATCTCAGGAACTTTTAAAATTTGAAGCCATTCATTTAACTTTAAAATGTATTACATACTTTATTGTTGATCTATAATAATCGTTAAGTGTTAAATTTTATTATCTTTATGAAGCCATTTTTTTTTTTTTTTTTGTTAATTTTGAATTATTTTATTTAATTTTTATTTATTTAATACATTCATCTACTACTACTTATATCAATTATATTTATACGCAATAAATGTGCTTAATTGTTAACATATATAATATTTATTGTTTAATTTTCTACAAACCAGTGAAATATTAATTATTGATGTTATAACAAAGTGAGTTCATGAGATTATTAGAAAACTAATGAATAAACCGTTATATTAATATGTCTATGCCTTATGCTCTATGGTGTCGGATGTGTCAATATTGCGTTAAATTTTTGTAAAATAGCTCTGTGGGCACGTTGTTTCAATACGATATGATTTTTTTTTTTTTTTTTTTTTGTGCTCACTACTATTCACCAAAAAGTCATAAGAGAATATGATCAGTCCCTGACCAAGAATTATTATTAATATTATTATTTTCTAACAGCATAAAATGTTTATTTGTGCAAGGCATGCGACACTCTTAGGCCTGTTTCACACGAGACACTTTGTTTCCGGACACAAATGCGTCCTAAAAGAATTGACATACATCTGTGTAGTCTGTAAATTATTATGTTGCGAAGAGGAAGGACAAATATTTTTAGTTTTGTGGGAGTTGATGGATTTATGAAATTACAACTATGACGGAAAGTGCAGATTTCGTAAATAATATTTCGGGTATACAGCCATAAAGGCCCGTATTTATACACGTAAATTTGGCGGTGGTAAATTTGTGTGAATTTATTTTTTGTGTTTAGACGTAGTTTTTTGAGTGACATATTTTAGTAAGAGAATCCGCCGCGAGAAATTCTCTCGGTAAAAAATCTATTTTTATACGAACACGGGGTTTTTTTTTATAACAATAATTATGACATTACTCGGAATACAACCCGCAGCTGGCGTAGTCACTATAATGTTTAATTGTACATAATACACGCGTTTATATCACTCGATTTTGTAATACACGTGATATGTGTGTCCATGTAATTAATTATTAATATTATTTTATTGTGCATCGAAAACCGGATAACTGGATCGACTAACGAGTGCGTTTGATACCTACTCGTATTGTTATAATTTTATTTTATTTTCATTTTTATATTTCCGGTTATGTGATGTTACGATTAATTAAATTAAACCATACCAGTGGCGTAAACATAGTTTATGAAAGGGGAGGGGATCAAAAAAAAAAAAGTTGCTCTCTCTCTCTCTCATTCACGTACAAATCGCATAACTTTTTGTTGTTTTAGGTCACATTTTCTAAAAATCGCATGGCTGATGAGAGGGATCTTACCTCTACGTCCCACTTGTATACGCCCCTGTTTTCCTATACAACAATTTACGGCGATTCCTCTGGAAAATAATGATTTGTTTAAAAATCGGCACGACACAAAAAACGTTCGCAAGACGCTTGTCTATCTATCGTGACCATTTTATTGAATATCAATAAAACTGTCACCCCATCAATCCACTTCTTTCTAGGACGTGGTCGTGTTTTCCTTTAGGTTTCCGTTCGAAAGCCACTATTAGAGGGTTAGTCGTTTTCTTAGGATATGGCCTAACCATTGGATCCTTTGATCTTTAATGAAGTCAGTTACCGGTGCCAAGCCCATCATTTCTTGCAGTTGCCTGTTGTATCTTCTTGATATCTATTAAATCAATAGGTTTTAATATTATATTTGATACCCTCCTATTGTATCTTCATGTTTTATTAAATTATATTATCGAGAAAACGATTTAGTCGACATTTTAGAATAATTGAAACATTTTTGCTATCGCATATTTTGGAGAGATCAGGAGGAAATGGGGTATGAAAAATACCGTCACAACTAGAAAATGTACTTTAAAAAACTAATAGCTATTTTAATTCTTCATTCTAAATGACGTGTAGGTTAGTTTTCTATGATATACTGAGGGAAAACATTTTCAAGAACCCCATTAGAACGCGGGTAAGGATCCAAAATGGGGGGGAGTCGGCGTGTCCCTCTAAATTTCAAAAAAAATATGCTTACAATATGTTATATAGACATAATTTTAGGCAAATAGGTACCCATAAATACATTGAATGATGTGGCCCCACCTCATAAAATATTTATGGATCCCGCGTAGTAGTACCTAATATTGGTTCCCGCGCCGAAGATGACAACATATAGTTGTTGAAATACGTATGCACAGTAAAAGCGTTATATTTTTGTGATTTTGCGTTTATTTTATTTTGCATAAACATTCACGTACAATTATTTCAAGATACCTTAATAAATTATGTGAATATTTTTGTTATTCTACCTTAACTTTATATAACTACGGAACAATTCGAAATAAAAATCCTCTCCACATTTATTTATTTTATATGGGTTTTTACGAAATAATTTTTTAAAGTGTCTACACAATTGTTTAGTTGCGGTGGCGAAGTGCCCGGCGGCCGAGATGCCCTAGACCCGAAAAATACACTTTTCCACAGCTGTACGCTGCACTGATAGAAAACTATTCTTCATCTCCTCCTCTTTTTAACGTAAATAATAAAGTAAAATAGCTTCTTCCACTCCCACGCGTCAATGATTCACACATTTATAATACGAGTAATTTATTAATAAAATATTTAATTTTATAATAATAATAATAATTAATTTCAATGTGAATCGCCGCGGATTATACTCTCATTACAATAGTGTCTTGTGTGTGGCTGTAATATCGCATATGTGTTTAAAATCAAAAATAAATAACACAATTTCTCAAAAAGGGAATTATTGAATGCAATACACGTCACTATTTTGACTCCAAGGTCTCGTTACAAATTATAGGATATCGACTCGATATTAGGTGGCTAATGTGATCGTGGTCACGTAAATCAATCGGATAGTTATCACGGAAAACCAATCAACCACGCGTTTTACCATTATTGCGTTTCTTGTCTATGGTTTTTTTTTTTTTTTTTTTTTTGAAATTTCGAAAAAAATGTTATTTCATTTTTTTTAAAGTCTAACATCGGCGTGTTGTGGGTTTTTTAATTTCTGGATTTCGGGTACAATTTAATAATATTATCGTTTAGTGTTTGCAATATAGAAATATTTGATATCGTAAAGCCGCAAAGATAGAGGTGACGTAATAATATCGGCGGCATTAATACCACATATTACTTATATGTATATATATTTTTTTAATCGTTAAAAATCCAAAACCAGGCTTCGTTTACGTAGTAGATGCCTATATGAAAATATTTAAAACAGTAATATCGATATAAAATGTTGAACGTGTGACGTGTAGGAAGTAGGTGATTGAATCATCAAATAACATTTAAAAAGCCATTATGAATTATAATAATAAAGCAATTTATATTTTCATTTAGTTATACAATAATATTGTTGTACATACGTATATGAATAACAATATATACCAGCTATTGCAATGAAATACAGACAAAATTATTAATAATATATATATATTTATATAAATTTTTTTTTTTTTTTAAATATTTAATATAATATAAAAAATGTTTTATATAGACTTACTACAGTATTAATTTATTTAAATTTAACGAAATAAACAAAACAAATATATATATATGGATCGTGTTTACACATCGGTGAAGAAAAACAGAAATCCGGTAGGTATATTATAGTGTGTATTGTGTAGAGATTCCGAATGTAATTAATATAGTGTTGTAGTTTTCTAGCGTCGTGATCCTGTTAGTAGTCTATATTTAAATATCTTGTGTCCGAGTAGCTTGATTATACGCGCGTTCGTATTTTCGTTTTCCGTTATTCGTATGACATGTATTCACTCACTTTCCTGGGTTATAGTAACATCTGCCATTAGCCCACGACGGGTCGTTCTTCTGACAGTGCATACCGCCGCAACAATTTCCCTGTGACCCGTTGGCGCCCACACATACGCCGTCGTGTCCGACGCAGCCATATGCCGTGTAGACGAGGGCGAAAACCAAAGCGAGAGCCAACAAAGTTTTCACGGAAAGCATTTTGAATGGAAAAAGCAACAAATTGTCTCGGTCTTACCGCGAAGTGAATGTCCTTTTGCAAAAGGTGTGCCGTTGAATGTGTAACGATTGGTTAAGAGTTAGGTACACTCGGTTCGGCTGTGGAATCGATACTGATTTCAAAAATTCACCGTGCCCGTATTTATACCGAACGATGTCTACGGCAAAACAGGAAAATGGCACTTTATTGTAATTAAGGAGGAGTGCCTGAATGTATACGGGAATGGCGAAACGAGTTCTTCTCGGAATTTAAAAATGGGTTAACATCAATAAGATTCATATATATATATATAATATAATATTTAAATATATATGCAAATTAAGTAACGCGTTATTTCCAAGTATTTTTTATTTCGAATGTATTTTTTTTTTTTTTTTTTTAAATACGCGTAAGTATATTTTATGTATACGGCAAGGGGAAAAAACTGAAAAGACGATACTGCAAATATTTCATTTTTAATAAATATAATATATTATTATTGCTGCGTGGTTAATCAAATTCATAAGTTCGTACAAAAAAAATAATCATTTAATTAATATTATAAATGGTATATGACAAAAATAGTAAATTAAATTTTAGTTTAACGACTATAACATACGGGTATAATATTATAGTAATTACTCGAACTTTTAGAAAACATAATATTATATATTGGTAATATCATATTACGCGTATTGAAATATTTTAAATTGTATACATATACAAATATATATATATATATATATTAATTAATTTTATTAATTTACTTTAAATTAATTTTATTCATTTAATAATATAATAATACGCATATATAAGTAGCGTAGCCATAGGCGCAATTTGGGGGGGACTTGGGGGGGCTAAGCCCCCCCAATGATGAATTTAGCCCCCTCAAATATTTCCAAATAAATTCACTATGTTAAAGTAAAAAAAAATTAGTGATGACTTCAAAAAACGATTCTCACCGGAAAGTTGAAAATTGGCAACATATATTGATAACTTTCACAAATTAAATTATGATCAGAGTACCTACTTCATAGAACATTATAAAGTAAATATTTTTCTTGAATATTATATTATATTTACAAATATTTTATTCAATTTTAATGTTTTTTATTTAGAGTCTTGTAAATGTGGATATAAATGCCCTTCGATCAGAAATGATAGTGGTGAAAAACTGCTTATTAAACACAAAATCAAACTTTGATTTGGAAGATTTAAAATTAATTTTAGATATTAAAATATATCCTAATTTGTATAAACTTTTATCTGTGTCTCTCGTTATACCAATTTCTTCTAGTACATGCGAAAGATCTTTCTCAGCCATGAAGAGGATAAAGAATTGGTTACGTACGTCGATGTCTCAGGACCGATTTTCGAATTCTTCTTTAATTTATATTGAAAAAGACATTTCTAAAGAACTTAATACGGAAGATATTTTAAATAAATTTGCCCTTTCAAATCACCGCATACAATTATAAGTATTATTACATAATAATGTATATTTTACTATAAGTACTTTTATAAATAAATTAAATATTTTTGAAATTAAGTGTATTTATTAAAAATTACCAGGTTCAAAATATATGAAGAAACATACGATTTTTTTTATAATAATGTATAAAAATATGTTTTAATAGGAAGTTGTGATTAGAGGTTTTAACTGGTCTTTTTTTTGTTGGAAATTTTAGCCCCCTCAAATTTAAAATCCAAATTGCGCCTATGAGCGTAGCTAAAGACGGGGCTGATGGGGTGGGGAGGCTGCAGTTCCCGTGAAATTCAAACAAAATTTAATAATGATTTCAATGTTCAATAGGTGTTTTTCAGTAGTTTTTACTAATTTATAAGTTCATTACGGAAGTAAAAAAATGATCGGCCTCAGCAGCACTCCCACCCATCAAATAAAAATTCTACAGATACGTCACTGTACGTATAATATATAAAGATCAAATTAATAAACCATATAACTTAATTATTGGGTTGAATTTCATTACTACCTTAAGCTATCGATGGATATTATAATAAAAAAAATGCATTTTTCCTTATAATAGAGTGCAATACACCTTATACGGTTTTATATAAAACAAGTACATATACGTGTATATATTATACATAAATCAATCGTAGACGGTCATTAAAATAAATATGAAATGAAGTGAATTTTATATATTAATGTGCTTATTCGTCACACGATACTTATACGGTGTTTCCATGGGTACATTTTTCGTTATATATACTTTGTAAGCATAAATTCATTTCGAAAAGTCAAGTTAATAATAATACTTTATTATTATTATTATTATTATTTAAGTATAGATAAGTCGAATTGTCAATATGAGATGTGATTTCCGATTTAAGAATAAAACGCTGTGAAATCGCCGACATTTGATTTTGAATTTCATATATAGGTAGTAAAATATAAGTACTACCGTCAAAATTAAAGCAAGGCAATATTATGATAACCGTATATAATAGATAGATACGACGTATATAAGCGCCGAATGCATAATATTATTTGTATTTTGTATAAATCTACAATTAGAAAAAAAAATAATAAAAAATTCGTTCATTTATTTTCCAATAAATTCGACGGTATATAATTATATTATATTATATTATGATTATATTATAATTAACACGTTATTCGCGAGTTCTCATCATGATAACATATAATGACCACTTTCCCCCGAAAGGCCGTGATTCGCTTGCGATTATTGTCTTTTTTATTACTCTTGTCTTTTCGTCCGAGCCACAACAACAATCTTTTCTAAACTCATCAAATTTCCTACGATCTTTCATTCATTTTTCCAATCTTTCGAAATGTTCTTCATCTCGAAACTGTTGTTGACTTTTTTTTTCTCTGCCGGAAGGCTTTTCATTATAATTATTCTGATACAAACGCGACGTGCCTGTATTGCGCGTAGAATAGGTTTTTTTTATTAATTTACATTTTTTTTTAGTGTTATATATATATATATATATATTATAAATTATTGTCTTTCTAATAAAAAAAATTTTTTTTAATGGTATTATAAACTGTTTTTAATACAAAACAATTAATACATATACATAAAACGCTATATTGTATTATTTAACAAATTTACAGGTATTGTGGAATAATAATTAATATTGAAAAACGAGTGGAAAATAATAACACGCGTTGTTGTGTTTATTTTAATAATGACGTAGAACACTGCGTAGGAGGATAACACGAATAGGTATATAATATATATTGTATAAGATGGAGAAGTAGATGTGCGGCCTTCTGGATTTTCCTGCTAAATAAAATAAATTATCGTTATGATTGTAAATTTTCGTTCGCGTTCAACGAATTAATTCTGTTTATGACTTTAAACTTTGAATAATATAATATTATAATACGCGATATTATCTAGTCGAAGGACGCAAACACACATTTCGTACGGCGCAAGATTATTGAAAAATCGAAAACATTCCGCATACCTATATATTATCACTATTAAATAGTAGGCAATATCGATTCTATAACTCTATGGTAACGGGTATGTTATTGTAGTGTTGTCGTTAAATGTCAATTTAGGATTTTTATCCATATAACCGCGTGGCTTCCCTAGTATTAAAGACATTCTGACCGAAGCGATTAAGATATTGGTTTTTAACGATGATTATTTTATTATTTTTTTTTATATACAATTTTTTGACTAAAAAGAACGATCTCGTCGTGCGTCATATACCTATACGTTCCGATAGGAAATATGTATCCATTTGGTACGCTATTTGTTAAACGCGTCACAAAGAACTACTGAAATAATTTTCCTAGAGTTTTTGAAATTTACAGCGATCGTGTAAAACTTTTACTACATTTATACACGTAAAAAAAAAAAAATTCAAAAAAATTCTTCCGATTTTGAGCTATTTACAGCAATAATTAGATATTGAGCTATTCAAAGTCATATAAAAGGAGTGATTTTTGTTTTGAGGGCTGATAATTTTATACAAACCATTGGGTCCTACGTTATTTCAACTATATTCAAAAAATCTTAATTAGGATTGTTATCCTAATAGTCGCAATTATTTTTATTGCCCCCTTAAATGTTCCTACAAAAATGTGTATTACACTGAAACTCCGCTCATAATCGTTTTATCGAATGCGATGATTTATCGTTGTTTTCAAATTTATAATAATAACAAAACTCAACATTTTTATCCGAGTAACATCCATAACATCCCCGGCTTGCTAGGTATTTTAAATTTATAAGTAATAAAATTAAAATTTCTATAATGAAGTATTTGATTATTATTATCATCTGCTGCAGGTCTCGCAAATAGTAATTGTTAATATTCATTTGCGTATAAACACATTGCGATACGTTCTAATAACTTGTATTGGGTTGATTATGATTTAATATATGAATAAATTCGTTTGTGAACATTAAAATGTATTTTATATTATCTTTTTTTTTTTGGACATCAGCGTGTTTTTAACGTATATTAAAACCATATTTAGACTTTAACGATTTATATCACGCGCATAGATTTAATACTTTAGCAATTTATTTGTATATGACAATTTATATATATAAATAATTTAAATTTGAAATTACATTTTTTTTTGAAAACGTAAAATTTAATTTCGTGTAAAAATTGTCAGTAGAAGTATTATCAAATATGGCTTCTTCTCAAATCACTTAATAATAATAATAATAATAATAATAATAATAATAATAATAATAATAATAATAATAATAATAATAATAATAATAATAATAATAATAATATTATTATTATTATTATTATTATAAATTATTTATAATAATAATAATATTATTATTATTATTATTGTCCTCGGAAATGTACTATGCGTCTATATTTACAGAACAAAACGATCTACAGTCTACACAATCATATATAAATTATAATTTGTAATATTATAATCGCGTTGAGAAATCTGATAAAAGAAAGAAAAAAAAACCCCGCAAAAATCTTTTCATTTTTATGATACTTGATTTGCTGGATTTTAAAACTCGGTACAGCGTGTATAGAGTATATAGTTATAAAATACGAAGTTAATGTGACAACCAGTCTTATACCATAGGTTCTGTAATTTATGTGTTGTATTATATGTGGTTTTATAACGAACGATCGTGACGGGTACGAGCGTGTTATGTAGAAACTTACAAAGCGTTCAGAACAGGGAAAAAGAATTGAATTATTTCGGGGGAATAACGTACGTGAATTTGCATAAAATTATTGCGCGCAAAAAAAAAACAACAAAAATATATATAAAACTGGATATTAGTGGAAAAAAAAAGTAGAAAACGTGTTTTGTTAGTGTAGAAAACGCGTAGAAACGTCTTTTCAATTCCGAGAACTTAAACGATTTAGGATTATGCGTCGTGGGAATCATTTTTATTATAAAACACGGATAAAAATCATTTTTTACAATCAGTATAAGTTCCAAGACCGAATCGTACAGACTTCGTTGTAATAATTCTCGATTTTTTTTTTTTTATTTTCGCTATTTCTCGGCTCATTTTCTTCATTTCAATATATTTCAACGAAACGTTACAAAAAAAAAAAAAAAAATTTCTTTATCGATATTTTTTAATACTTAATTTTTTTAATCGATAAAGTCTGTTTATTTGAACAGTCGACATTAACGTCTTTTCAATAGGATTTTTGTTAATAATAAATTTATCCATTTCACTATTCAGGTACATTTTGCACTAAGACCACGGCCGTTTTTAACGGGTAAACTACATAATTTGCCGCAGAACACGTCGACCGAGAACACTTGCGGCTCAATCACACATCCCACGTTTGTCTGCAATAAACTGAATATAAATTCGTTTCGTTGATAGGGTGAAGACAATTTTTTTTGTTTTCACATTCGTAACGCTTTCCAGTTTCCATCGATAATTCATTGGTTTCGGGTTCTTCTACAAATATTTTACACGTTTACACGTGTAGGACACGATCGCGGCGTAAGTGGCACTTGCAATGCGGAAGTCGGGATGATCGTTTTTCTGGTATGTACACTCTCTGCAGTGGTCGAACAGGGCAGATACAGGAGATGGGGCAGGTGTCGTCTCTCCACTTTTTTAATTAGCATATTACGTCTCTCCAACTTATTTTGTTTAAAAACAATTCATTTCTCTTTTTGTAAATAAAAAAATATTTCGTTTTCTAAAAATATGTTAAGATTCAGTAGATCTAAACGTCACTTAATCGTGATCATAAAAAATATAGTTCACCATCAACGTTAATAGGTTACTAAAGCCTTTTGTTAAAAGAGAAGACTTTTTTTTTCTTACTTTTTAACATTCTGGACCGTTTACAATTTTGCCATCGCTTTCAAAACCTGAAATGACGACACAGTTTCCATCCCCTCCCTTTGCATTTATTTTGTTCCACTTCGACCATTGACTGCTTGAAGTACACTGTCGTCGTGGGGCTAAGCCGGTACGAGTGCCAATGGCGTAGTAACTTTGGGCCCGCGGTAACCACGTGAAATATAAATATTCTTATTTTTTTTAATTCGATATAGGATTCGACGAGAACAAAATTTTGAAAAAGTATTCATTGGTTAACCTATTTCAAATTCAATGTCCGCGATCATCATAAAACCTTGTGATTATATCTCTCGGATTTCTTGTATAAAATTAAAAGTAAAAACACTACTGTTTCCTGCCAGTAGTTCGTGTGGTTATATGAAAACAGAAAAAGGAACATTATAGAAATTAAAACGAAAAATACAGTAATTTACATTAATTTCTGTTAGCAAACGAATAAAGAAAACAAAAATCGTCTATATAAATATATATGTATATTTAATGTAATCGCTAGTTATAATAATTCGCTTTCTTATTTTTTTTCTCGCGGTTCTTTTCCTATTACATTTTTAAATATATAGAAAAAAAAATTAATTGATAATTTTTGTATACATATATGTATACCTTTATATTATATTTAACAAAATAAATGGTTGAATTAATTTATTTCAGTCGTATTTTATGCAAATAATTACCTACCGATTAACATTATTATAAGGTTTGTAAATAAATATGTTTGCATAACAATTATTTGGCAATAATCAATGAATTATTATAGTTGTGTACGTAAATGAATAGTATAGATCAACAGGTACACAAGGTCGAATAATACTGAGCAAGGTATATTATGTTTCCATTTTATATATCTATAGGCGAATGAATACCAAATAAGTAAAATAGTGTATTATAGTAAACATCGTTTTATAATACACACAAAATATAATAATACAACATTTGATTGATAGGTAAAATAGTAATAGTATGGAGAAACATCGAATTTAACGATATTAGATAATTTCTTAGGGTTTTGAATTTATCATTATAAAGTATATAATTACACAAGGAGAAATTACAAAACCACAGTGATGGTTTAAAAAATAATAATGATATAAAAATCATCGTTAGTACATACTGTTTATAAACTTAAATGTAATATTTCACCGTCAGAATTTCTTGAAGAAGGATGATAAGTCAATAACTGTCATAACCTAGAGCCTCGAAGCAAGATTAGGCAAGTTTACAATTTTTTTATTTAAGTTAAAAGTTAACCAACTTTTTTGGCTTTATAAGTTGACAGTTAATTTTGAAGAAAAAAAAGTAACTTAACTTCGTTAAAAGTTAACGTTTTTTGATTATAAAAAAAAAACTGAGAAAGCTACACCTATCTACAGGGTCTAAAGTATATAAGATAAAAGGTAAGTATACATTCAGATTTCAGTACTTGTACACACATACACGTAATTAAAGCATCTTATATTTTAAAATGTGAATTTTGGAAATCACTTAAAAACGTATTAATAATAACAATTCCATCTTTAATAAAAAATTTGGAACGAGGTTTTACAATTTTTTTTCATTGTTATGTACATTTCAAGTGTAATATACCTATACTATAATGTAATATAAATTTGATTTTATTTTCGAAATGGTAATATAATTTATACATATAATATAAGTAAAAATATATTTTATTTCCTACTCGTGTCTGTTACCTTGGCCATTAATTAAACACATTGTATATGTAGCTAAGTGGTTAACGCATCCTAGGTATTAAAAGAAATTCAGTCCTGACATCAGATCGATGTAAAATATGTTAATAGAGCGCAGCACTAAGCCCCACAGGAATATTCACTGTAATAAAAACGGATCTCTACCTATTCACCAGACCAAGGTCGTAGATTAGAAAATCGTATAACATATGGACATGCGATCAAGGTTGGCCAAATCATTTTTTTATTCCGAACAAATTTTAGTTAAATTTATTTAAATTAGTATTAATTTCTTTAATTGACTTATGATAAGTTGAAAGCTACTTTTGAAAATCAAAAAAAAAAATGCCATAAAAATAATAATAATAATGATTCCACGACGCTTCATGCGCGCGACGAACGAATCATTGCCGATATTTCATCGTGCGATACGCATTTCGTCCCAAGGCTAGATATTAACGAGTTAAAAGTTAAAATTAAGTTAATTAACGCATTATTTTTTTCTCTCAAATTAACTCAAAAAGTTATTGTAAAAAAAAAACGTGTTAACTTTTTAAAAAAAAGTATTCAAGTTCGGTTAAATTGTATTCGAAGAGCAATGTGAATTTCCGAATGATTTCGAATATATTACTTGTTTTTATTTTACAATATAGTTAGGAATGCCAACTCTTAGAATTTCAAAAATGCAGGAAACACAACTGTTATTTGTTCATCTTAAGCTGCTATTATAATATCCGGTCCCAGTACAAAATAACTAATAAAATAAACACAATTGACAAACTGTTTAATATAAACTCTTTTTTATTTATTTTATTATAATTATTAATTTATAATACATATTGTATTTTCTATATATCGTTCTCACTTTAAATGTTATTATTGTGAATATATAAATATAATATAATATAATATATGTATATTGTAATAATTATCGTTAATATTTATACTTGTTGCTATTGTTATTGTTTTTTTTTCTGTTCTAACCCGATTATATACATACACATATTGAATTTATTTATTGTTTGTGTAATTACATCTTAAATATATTTATATTTTTCCTATCTTAATTAATTAATTAATTCATATTAATAAACGTTAAACCCGTTTTGAGCTCACTCTCGTTGATACTTGCGGCTTTTGCGTGAATACGAAACGCCGAGACACACGGAGATGAACTCGTACAAATATAAAACCTGAACGTTTGGCGTTCAATTGAAAGGTATAATAATATATCAGGACAGATTCCAGAAGATCTGGATGAATTGTCCAGGCAAAACCTCGACGTCTGTCAATTCAAAAATATAGTTAATTTTTTGAAATTTTATTATATTATAACACGTAAGTAATGCGCGTATTGTATGCATGACGTACGCGTAATAACGTAATAGTGATTTATTTATTGAGTACAGTACCTAAAAATATAATAATAATTATAATTCATTGGTTTGTACGTAAACGTTCGATATCGCGACGCACATGTGCTTCTTTAGCCGTAATCCGTTAAGTGGACTGTAACTTCAGATAAAACTGAGCGTTTATTTATTATTATTATTATTATTATTATTATTATTATTATTATTATTATTATTATTAGTGATGATTGACTGTACAGTTTTATTTGTGCAACGTGTTGTCGTTTCACGGTGTACAATTGATACAAATACAAAAAAAAGTTGGATGTGTGTGAAAATATATTTTTTTTTTTTTTTTGGTGGGGGGTCTACTAAGAAATGTTGGAAAAAAAATTGAAAATTCGATATATTTGACTCTATGTAGGTATCGGAATAATCGGTTTAATCGAAATTATCGAATGTTTAATTGAATATGTTATTCCAGACCAAAACATTATGATTGAAAAATTATCGAGAAGTTTTTTACAAACAATTAGTAATATTATTTATTAATAATATATTATTATATTAAAAAAAAAAAAAAGTTGGGTTATTAGTAGATATATTAATATAAAAATGAAAAAAATTTCAGCGGTGGGGGGGGGGGGTCCGGACCCCGTGGTCCGTGTATTATAGTTTTTATAATAACTATCATTGTGTGGGAGGGGGGGAAGATTAAAAAGATATGGAAACTTAAATATTTTGAAAATTAAAAATAGTAATTAAATATTAAAATTTTTATAAATATTTATATACGAGTGGTGTTGTAAAATCGAAAATATTTTGTTTTTATCGTATTTGAATTATAAGAACGAAAAGCAATTAAAGTTAAAAGTTTCTTTTTTTCATAAAATTTGTTTTTAATATATTATTACATAAAAGTTATAAATCAAGGAGATTGTATTTCAAGACGTATTTCGGCAGTCCCTGTAGCGCAGAGGATAGCGCGTTGGACTTCTAATCCAAAGGTCGTGGGTTCGATCCCCACCAGGGATGGGAATTCTCAACACATTTTTTGCCTATTTTTTCGACAAAAATATAATTATCCTATTGCGAATAATATAACAATTATATATAATTAAGTAAATATCATTTAATAATAGAATTTTATTAAAATTAAAATAGTACCGAGGTAGTGAATGTCGTTTAAGCGAAAACGATTTCAGAGTGTATTGTATTGTTATCACTATAAATTTGAACGCAATGACAAATTGCATTGCATCCGATAAACGATTCTGAATGGGGGGCGTCGGTGTTATACAATTTTCCGAAAAATTCGAAATGGTTATAAAAAGAAATTCTGTGACTTGATAGAATTTTTCTTTAATATAGTTGAAGTAACAAACGTTTGATATTGTTTTAAATTTTCAAGACTTAAATCAAAAGAACGTCTCTATTATGAATTGAATATCTCAAAATTTACAAATGCTATAAAATAGTCCAAAATTAAAAGGAATTTTTTTGAAAAATTTGTCTCGTTAATACAGTCCAAAAGTTACGTATTTGACGAGCATTTCAGGTTTCTACGATAATTAGTTTTAAAATTACGGAGACATAACGATAATCGATTTCGACGAAATTGCATTTTCATGTTGTTTTTCGGTAGTTGTTTCTGACGTTTATATTAAAAGTATTGAGAAAATCGAAAATTGATTGCTTATAAGTACCAAGTAAATGCGATAAACTATCATCGAAAAATAGTGCTATATGTGTGTATACCTAATGATTGGAGCACTCCTTTTGGTTGAATTTTCGGCTACAGACAAAAAAAAAAAAAGTGCACAGTTTTTTAATACCAATAGATTCCGCTTAGAATCTAAAATTAATAATTAGGACTGGGAAGTTATTGTTGTTGAATTCTGTATTTTTTTTTTTTTTTTTTTTACCGAAAGTCTTAAGCTACTGTCCCACTGAACACGATTTCGCGTTTCAGGCTTCTGCGATCAATTGCCGAATTATATCAAACTATAACAACGTGCCCACTCATCACTGAAAGCGATTTGCGTTTTAACGATTTTATCAAAACAATGTAAAAATTCGATAAACATGACACGTGTGTGTTGTGTATTGCGTTTCGTACGGTGGAAACGAGTTTTTTTATATTACCACGCGCTTTATATTATCTACATTTTTATTTCGCAATTTTCAGTTGTTTTTTTTACGTATTAGTTCATTTTTCAGGTAATTTTTTTACCAATTTCACGACTGGAAAATTAGGAAAACAACGAGTAATAATAATATTTTATTATTGTTATGTTTCGCTAAAGAAATATCGAGGGGTGTAGTATATTGTTTTTTGAAAAAAGAAAACCTATGTACTTTTTTTCTCGTCAAATAATACACGCGTAGGCCCGCGCGTCTACCGATCCGTATTGTAGTCGATGGGCATTTTTCACACCGTCGATGTAGTAGTAATGGGGAATGCAATAATTTCGATTGTATTATAGTCGAGGTTTTTTTTTTTTTTTTAAATTTTCGTATTATAAATAAAAAAAAAAAAAAATTCTATATTCTAATAAAATATATAATCGATTAATTAATTGTACATTTTTAAAAACGTTTCGGTTATTTTCTGGCGTTTTTCAACACGTTTTTAAAATCGGCATTCGGCCATTGTTCGGTCCGTTTTTCAAGACATATCCGAACGTTTGCAGGTGATTTTTTTTTCTTCTTGTTCAAATAACACGTTTTTGAAGGTCGTAAAAACTTCTCGTTCCGAGCACGGGGAAATAATGATTATGACGAAAAATACTGTGCACGCGCGGCACCGTCGTAATAGATCAGCTTAAAATAATCATAATTCGTACTATTGTAATAAAACTATTATTAGCTTAATAATACTCATTATAACAAGCAAATTATTAGCAAAAATTAATTAACTAAGCTTATATTCTAAGCTTATAGTTTAACTTTAGTACATTAAATTTAACCGATAAGTGCGAGGCGATATTATAATGTGCGCGTGTGTGTGTGTGTGGAACGGCGCGGACTTAACGGAGTTTTTTCCGTAACTATACCGTGTCCGTCTATAAGCAAATACGCGCGTATAACTGGCGTCCGTAAGACGCGCACCGATAGTCTGGTACATATCCAGCAGGACGCACACGCTCATCCACTGCTACTGCAGTCCAGTCGACCGTCAGCTGAGCATCGTTGATCGTGTAGTTACGTTTATAACTAATCGCGTATGTAGACAAAACAAATAATAATAATAATAATAATAATAATAATAATAATAATAAATAATAAATAATAAATAATAATAATAATAATAATAATTATAAAAATGTCACCTTAAAATGTATTTTTACGTTTGGCGGCGTATCTAAACGCGCGTTTGTTTATACTTCTAGGAGAAACGATTGTCGGCCGATAATTTGTAAACGAATCGTTAATTTTATTTTTCTGCATATTACTCGTATTACGTGTAGGCACGTGTTAAAATTCTTGTGGAATTCTAAAGAATGACAACGTTCCGTAAACACGCGTTTAAAACGAATTCCGCGTAGTTCTCAAGTGTATCCATTTTGCAAAATAATTCGAAAAAATATGTAATACAAGTAGTTCGAGAACGCCCCAAACTTTGTATTATGTTTCGAGTAATATCATTTTTTTTTTTTTTTTTTTTTTGTTAAATTGGCAAAAAAGAATTTTCAAATAGACGTTATTACTGTTCAAATATAATCTACTTTTTTTCCCCTAAGAAAATCTTTGTCAAACACGCTGTACATCTCCCATTTACAACGCTCGCGACATTATTTTTAATTTATTATTAATTCAGCGCTATGCATATATACGCGTGTGATATTTCGATCACTCGGGGGGGGGGAATCAACTAATAATATTCATTTGCAAGAAATAAATAATATTCAAATGTAACTGTTTTTAAAATTATTGGTTTTTTTTTCACTGTTTACTATTAACGTTATACGTTTTAATTGAGTCATATTGTATATAGGCACATGATTAACGAACGAAAAAAAAATTAAATACTATAACGTCATTTTAATCTACAATCGTTGGGTTTCGATATATCATTAAGTTTCACTTGTTTTTAAACATAGCTGGTATACTTATCATAATATGTTATTGGTTTATACAATTATATCTACCGACTAATGCAATTAAGCTTATGTTCAAATTGAATGAAAACAATTTATAAATATTTTGTGAATTTTTTTATTCGTTTTTTTTCTGAATTAATATTATAATATTAGATTTTACTTCTATAAACGTTTTATTATCACGAATTACAAGTAATAAAAAAAAAATTTTTTTTTTTTTAATAATTTACACGAGGTAAAATAAAAATACCTTTTTATTTTTTATTATGTATTCTCGTAATAATTATAATATTGAAATCAACATTTTAACTATTATAATTTGATTTCAGATAAAGAACATAATAAACTGGAATACATAACGCGTAGGTATACGATTGTTATAATCATATAATATAACGCAAATTAGATTGAAATATACGTTCGTGCCAAACGTCAAACAGGATGAATTAAAATTATCTATTTATATATAAATATATATGAGTGAAATTTTCGTAGAAAAAAAAATTACTTCGCAATAATAAAATGAATGCAAAAAGAAATGTTTATGTGTCACAATAATGAAATTAGAAATTACATATTAAGATATTTTACATTTAAGATTTGTCTTACAATAGTAGGTAATATATAATATTTGTATTTTTTCTTTTATCGATAGGTATATTACAAATATTTATCCGTATCAGTAAATCATTAAAACGAATATATAAATAGCCATTTCGAATTTAAATCATATAAATATATTTATATTGTAAGTTTTCGAAAAAAGAGAAAAAAAAGATTTGTTACATAATACCAATTATCAAGTTATTGCTATACGTTAAAGGTTGAACTATTGTAGCTATATATATATATATATATATATATATATATATATATATATATATATAAGGAGTTCAATGTTTCACTGATGTTTAACTGATAATCATGGACAATTATTTATTTTTTATTTTTTTAATTAATCAAAAGAACATACTCGTATAAATGATAAATTATTAAAACACACAAACACATTACGTTAATGTATTTTTATTCGAGATTTGATTTCGCGTTTTTACACCATCGTTAATGTATAATAATTAGTAATATTATGCAACAACCAATAAAATATAATAAAATGTTAATGCACTCGCGTTAATTCCAATAATTATTTGATAACTTATCGCATTATTACGATATTTATTATGTAACCACGAGGTTGAGCTGTGTTCAAAACAATAATAACTATAAATTATTAATAGTTAATGTAGTATAATATAATTGTTCATATATGATACACATCCAATAAAAGATATCTAAGTCTTGGAAATGGGCTATTGATCTCTTCTAGTCGCCACACTGCGGCAAAAAAACTGTAATATTTTCTATGGACGAAGAATCAAATTTTTATCGAGTTTTTCGTTAGGTGCATCATAAGAATTAAGGAACGACATTTTAATAATTATTCCCGAGTTCTCAGAAGACGTAGTTATTGGTAACCATACATAACACTATATCATAAAATTATAAGCACATCCTTATTTTGTGTTTTTATAGAATTAGTCACGTGGGATAATATGCGATTGAAAAATATCTAATACGATATGCGTAATGATCTGTAGTAAAAATAAAATAGGACGTGGAGCGATATTGGAAACTCACTATGCCTATTAAATTTTACTAAAATATGAAAGCTTGCGAAATTATTTCGGGGTGAAGAGTCCGACGATCTTAGTTTAGCAATATATATGTATTAATAAAGCCGAAAGAGTGATGCCCGTCGTCATTATTTGTAATTAGTATTATAGAATGGCAATTTATAATACGATGATAGACATTCTGTTATTTACAAAAGTCATTATACAATTTGATATAGAGTAGCTTACAATAATACAAATCGGTGGGTCTTTAACGGAGTTCTTGCACTGTTCCAACAATTTTTTTACGCGTTTTTCTCGAATCGTTTAAGAGTCGTTCCAACAATAACAATATATTGCCGATTTCGATTTATTTATATGTGACTTACGATTTTTCAAAATTGTTATCATAGTTCAAGACCAACTGATTTGAAAAAACAATTTGGTTTTAATCATTACTATAGACAGGCGAAATTATTGTTTTATTGGATTCTAATATTATTAGAGATAACAATGTATTCGTATTTATCGTCACTGTGCTGGCCTATTTGGATGAAGCGCAACGACTGATTCCGCGTCGAAACCGATCGTTTGGAATATATTTAAATCCAACGATTTTTCGAAGTAGTTCGTCAGTTCGTAAAGGTTTTATAAAAATAAAAAAAGTTACTGTTAAATACAGATTTCATTTTGAAAATCATTATATTAATTACGATAAAACCATAGTATACATATTAGGTTTTTCTTGAAAGGTCCCGTTACTATTAATTTTTTTTTTTTTTTAGAGTTCACATCAGGACTCGCAACGTTATCATCATGGCGATTTACTCGCCAAAATGCAAGACGTTCAAAGCCGTACGGTGCTCGGTGACGGTGGAGCCCATGCTATTTTTTTACTTTCTCTCCAACGTTATATCGACGTACGTGGGCACGAACATGTTGTTGCACAAGGGATGCGATCCGGACGCGACGGTGGCACCCGACCTGAAGTTAGCGTCGCAGTGTTTGTTGGAGAAGAGCGCGCAGCACGGCGTGTCGTCCATCAACGTGTGGAAACACCTGATCCAGGAACTCTTAACGGTCACGTTCATCGTGTTCGCGGGACCGTGGAGCGACAATCACGGCCGCCGGCGCCGGCCGCTCATGTTCATACCGGTGTGCGGCCAAATACTGTGCGACGCGCTGAACATACTGTTCACCGTGTTCTGGCAGGACGTGTCGCCCACCGTCGCCGGGATCGCGCAGTCCGTCACCGTGTCCGTCACCGGTACGTTCATCTGTTTCATCATCGGCATGTACGCGTACCTGTCCGACGTGACCGACGACACAAACCGTACCGTGCGACTGGGCTTCGCGACCTCCGTCCTGCCTCTGGCCGCCACCGTGGGCGCCGTGTCCGCCGGTTTCCTGAACGTCAGCATCGGTTTCATCGGCGTGTTCGCTCTGAACATCGGCATCAACGTGCTGGCCCTGGGGCTCGGCTGTTTGTTCATATACGATACGTCCGAACCGTACACGTCCGCCGGCTCGCTGTACACCAGCACGTTCCATCCGAAAATCGTGGTCAAAAGTTTCAAAACGGTGTTCATCAGACGCGACAACCACAAACGTCTTATACTCCTGTTAATGATTGTCGCTTCACCGTTGACCGGTGCTCCTTTCGTCGGTAAGGATAACGTTAAAAACCGCAGTTGTTGATTGCTACTGTGTATATATATATATATATCTCACGTTGGATGTGCACAGTGTATAGAAATATATTGATGTTTGATCTTATGATATTGTGGAAGAAATTTATGGTGAAAACTCCCTTAAAATCGAAGGAAACATTCAACTTGATATAATACGCGTGTATAGAAAAACCTAAAGTTTATTATTTTTTTAATGTGTAGAAGAAACAATTACCTTCCAGTTTATAGAGATTTAAGACTGTCAATTAATTTCAACTAGTCTGTTTAAAGAATTACCTTTATTTTCATACAGGCCTAAATTTATTCTTAAGGGGGGTTTAAACGGTATTTCATAGCCATTTTTTAAATATATTCGATTATTGCTAATTTTCCGGTTTATAGTGTTCTTCTCACGAATTTAATATTTATATTCTTGTTTTATTATTAAGTACTTTTTTTTGTTTATTATTAGAATTAATTTAAAGTAAAATTTCTGAATGAATTTCTTGTAAAACATTAATAACTTGATAAATATTTGGATATGGATTATGAATTTTCTTCCTCAAACGATCGGTTAATTTCTCTCCTAAACGATTCGTGTTATACACGGATACATTTTGGACCATTTACTCAAACAAATTGCGCCCTCAAGTCAGGCACAAGCAACCTCATCGATCTCACGGTGTCGCTTGTGTAAATCCTACCACCAAACCGAGACACGCGTCGTGAATTTCAAGTTTAAGAACATAAAAAAAATGTATTAAACAACATTTATTATATATATAATAAATGCTACACAGATCACATGGTTATAAGTTTAGTGATTTATAATTAAAATATTTTAAATACTAGACGGAATGTAGTAATTTATATTATTTTTACATTTTTGCCCTCAATTTCTTAAACATTAAATTAACTCATTTATTTTTATTTGTTTTTCAATTAGGTGAATTAAATTTGATGTATTTATATTTGAGAAATCGGTTCGGCTTTGATGAAATTCGTTTTAGTTTGTTCCACTCGTACGTAATGATTGTTATGCTAATTGGTAAGCTTTTTAATGTGTATATTGTATATTTATTTATGAACGATTAAATAATTTTATCATATGTAGCTAAATTATGAAACATTTATAGGATCTGTGTTTACGCTCACAGTTATGAGTCGTACGTTTAAAATTAACGATGCAATAATCGGCTTAATTGCTACTTTTTTCGATATTGCGACTGCTGTTGGATTTCTTTTGGTTACTCAGTATGAGTATTTGTTATATGGTACGTATGAAAATTAAATTTGTTCATTCAATGCCTTTAATATTTTATTACAATCGCTTTAAAACTGAACAATTATTATTAATCTATTATATATATATATCTTTTAAACGTAATGCTATAAATAAATATAAATATAAAATAAAAATATATTAAATATAAATATATTGAATAAATTAAAAATATAAAATAAAATATTCTTTTGTCTCGATATTAGTACCTCTATTAGAGATATTTCGTGGTGTGGCTTTATCTCTTTCGAATTCTATAGCTTCAAAATGCGTGGAACCTCATGAATTAGGTAAGAAGTGAAATTTAGATTTTATTTACACCCGGTGTAACTAAATTATGTATTGTCCGTATCCAGGATCTATGAACTCAGTGAGAATGGCAACGGAGAACTTGGCGAAGAGTGTTATTTTGCCATTGTATAGTATAGTGTACAGCAGAACACTTGAAACGATGCCCAGTGCTTACTTTATTATTAGTATATGTCTGGCTATTCCATTATTCGGATGTTTCGCGTGAGTTGTATTTATACACAATACACATTACACCGCCAAAACCAGTTAAATAAATAATAAACACCTCTACAGTTATGTTTTTAATTATAATTTTAGCACGACTTATTATTACACTCGAAATGAAGTGACGTCAAATCAATTTCAAGGGAACAATTTGGAGGACAAATCAAATAATGTCAACGACAATTATTATTCTACTAAGGAGATAGTAATGTAATACTGCCTATCACGCGGTACAGTGAACGTTTTTGTTTTAAAAATTTAGAATATAAATTTTTAATTAGAAAATTGAAACATTGTTAATTACGTACCTACGTATAATTTACATCGGTATACCTATTAAATGTACACATAAACACAAACACACACACACATATATACTAAGTTGTACTGAAAATCGTTGAATTTTTAAAAATGATTTATGTATTTCGTATTGTATTAGGTATATATTGAACATAAAACTGTAATTTGATATAATTATATTATAATATTGTAGTTAAAAGTTCAGAGACATTTTAAACTCTCAAACCAGTGAATATACTAAGGAATAATTATATTATTTTTGCATATTTACTATTCAATTGTGAATATTGTTGTATAGTGTTTATAATTTTTATTTTCCGTTAAATTTATAAGTATAAAATAAAAACACCTATAATATGTAATACTTGATAGGAATTTTATATTTCTTTGACTATAGGAATATATAATGTTTAAACAAATTAAAACGGGAAGGTATGTTAAACGTAATATCTGTAGGTAAAATATTTATTTATTTTTTTAAACATTATAAGTTATTGTTTTATACTATAATTGTTTGATGACTGATTAACATGGATTATGTATCATGATATTATATACTTATAGACTTATTGTAAATTTAATTCGGTACAAAATTTTAAAAATAAAAATGTTAGAACAATGAATTTGTTTTATTTTTTCGGTCAGTTCTGATTTATTCTTTTAAGAATCGTTTAAAAATGTTTTCTTATAAAAGTTAAATTCAATATTCAAAATTTTAGTAAAAAAGAAATAATATATTGAATAATTCATATAGTTTTAATAATAATTTTGGTTATAAATCGTTATACGTCGCGTGGTAATTTTTTTTTTACTTTAATAATTTTTATTAAAATAATAAAATGTTTGTACTTATACAGTCATTGATGTAATATTATCTTATTCATAAATATAGTGTAATTTTTACTAATAACTCCTATCTCACCGATAATTTTGTACCTGTTTTTCTTTTGTCAATAATAAAAAAAAAAAAATGATATAGCACAAATTTAATTCACCTTTGCGGATAACTTCCACTATGTTTAAATAAAACAATGATACTTATACATTATTTGTATTTATCATTAACAGTGACACCAAGGAAACTTTACATAGGAATAGTACACGTTCACGAAAAACATGAATAATTATTATTGGTTATTATATTATGTAAAGTTACTATATAGTTAGTTTTAAATTACAGTATTTATATAGGAATGAAAAGAAAAATATTTTCAAGGATAACTTTTTTTTTTATTGTTTTTGTTTTGTAAATATGTACGCACAAACAAATTATTGTGTAGTCTGAAAGGTTTAAAAATAAAATAACAACAAATCTTAATTCGTAAAACACAGGATTACAAATTTAGTACGTTACATGCTACTTGAGTATACGACAATAACATTATGTATTTTAAAACGACGTAAATTGTTAAATTCATTTCGTTATATACATATCAATAACAAAAAATGCTGTGTAATTATATTGAAAGAACGTGTTAAATATGTCAGACAGGATTTATAGATACAAATTCACCGTTAGATTCGGAGGTAATAATTGATTCATATAATCTTATATAAGCTAAATGCCAATACGCGTATCACTATATTGTTGTCGTCTATTGCTGAAAAACTCGTGTATAATCGTATATAATATATATATATATATATATATATATATTTAGAAACAATATTGAAATAATGAGACGCGAATTATTTTAGTCAAAAAATACAGAATCTCTGTTGACGTTGGACGTATTTCCTTATTTCACTTAAGTATTTTTATGAAATTTTTCAAGCATCTCAATTTCCGTGTATTTTTTTTTTGTATCTAACCAACTACAATCCTTTAACGTATGTTCTCATTTGAAATAAACCTTTTGTCGAATGTTGTGTAGAACGTTATCAAGAATTGATATCTGTGATATCTCAATATCTGTGTTCCTTCTCCCTTCATACTGACCTGTTTCCGCATTATACATGGGACCATATATTCTAAGACCTTCCTTTCAAAGGTTGGTAACTTTAACTCGTTCCCTTTTGTTGTCGACCACGTTTCGCATCCATACATTGCTATGGTTCGTAAATAAGAAATATATAGCTTCCTCTTAGTTTCTCTGGAGAGAAGCTTAGAACTAAACATTTTGCTCATTGCATAAAAGCCTCGGTTTTCCACATTCATCCACAATTTCATTTCATTATGCATGTCATATTCCTATTATTCAGGTTGACCCCCAAGTATTTAAAGTTTTCTAGTTGATCGAATGTACAATCATCTACTTTGGCAAAATACTTGGGCGCAATTGAAAAGTATATTATCTGGAAATACGGGAAGAATTCAATATTTATTTATAGAATAATATTAATAATTATACAAACTTATTTTGAAAATTTCAACTATAATACAGTGAATAAATATATTTGATATTATTTGTAACGAGTAACGCTTCATAAAGCTTTACAATGTGTTATCTAAATATTGCGGTCCATCTATATTGTAGTTCGAACACAAAATATATAATTTATTTCGCCAATCGCCGAGATTCATCTGATCCACCTGAATCTACATGAAACAAAATTCAAACGTTATCTTTTTTTTTTTTTTTTTTAACTTTTATTTATTACTATTCGAAGCATTATTGGAATATTTTTTCTTTTTCTCAACATTTGATCGTTATAAAAATACTTTTTATTCGAGGAGTATCCGAGTACTTATCTAATAAATACGAGTACTTTAAACATATTAAATAATTTTTAACGAGTTATTTGTATGCGTCCGCTGTTTTATTTTCAACGTTCGCGTGTTAATAAAATTTTTGTTCGCGAAAAACGCTCGTTACGGACGAAGACTTTCGAGGTTATATCGCCGCACAACGATTTCCCCGCACCTTCACACAGCACCTCATACACACGCGCGAGTGCATCACCGGCCGGCGTTGACGGTACAATTATTATACATTACTATTGTAAGGTCAACCAATAATAGGTCTCACATTTTGTATTACTCGGCACGTATATAATATTTGAGTACGAGAATTTAATAATAATAATAATAATAATATTTAGTAAGTACACTATTAATTTTTAATGACTACACACACACACGTATAAAAGATTAATCATTGATTCTCATACATTTACAATTAATTTATATCGTTTACAAAACAGATTCTAATACTAGGTTTTTTTTTTTTCTGGTGACTTCGTCCATAATTTCCTCAACATCCTGTTATTATTAATTATTATTTGTATTGTGTGCATTGCGAGCTCATTCGACCTACTTTACAATTTAAATAATACTTGAAATTTAAAATCAATTATTACATACAAAACATATTTCCTATAATTAATCAGTATTAAATATACTCGTAGAGACAATGTTTTTAATATTTTCATAAACATACAAATACGCGCGTTGGGGAGTTTACAAGATTTTACAAACGTCCCCTACAGCGATTTCCAATAAAATTATTTTTATTACCCATGGACATAAAGTGATAAAAGAAAAACACGACCATAGCCGTATATGTTAGAAAAAAAAAATCAAAGGAAAGAGATATCTGGATTATCTTTATCTTTAAATATCTTATATAATCTTCCCTGATCTACTTCCGTAAATACGCCACTGCAGTATACAATATGCGCGTGTAATGCTGAGGTCACGCATGGAATTATGCCACGTTTTTTCGCTACGTACGCTATATAAAAAAAATAAAATAAAATGAAAATAGTATCAGTTGCTTTCGAGGCGTTCACATGCAGTAAAGTCGCTTTGGGAGAGTAATGACACTGACGACGAGGCTTTATTATTACTTGCGTTATATATATTTTAGCATTATAGGCCATTTGCTGCTCATATACTATGCTGCTGTATTATGTTAATTCCGTTGATTCCGTGTACTACAAAACTTTAATTTTCGTACATTAACAATAAATATGAATGTGTAACATTTATAAAACGAACTCTATAAATTCTTCTGGGTTTCTGGGGGCGATTCCGTCGATTATTTCCTCAACGTCCAATGTTATTATGATACGGACGGATAGCATTGCGAGCTCCGTTTAACCTACAATTGAAATTAAAATAATATTAAAAATTTTAAAATCAATTATTATATACAAAAAGTAAATAATGAAGGGTATATATATATATATACTCGTATACTTTTTTCCTAGAGTTTCTCGAATACGTTTTTATTCATTTTATACGTGAAAAAATGTGCGTTCAGGAGTTGTAAATTACAAACGTCCTAATGTTTTCCGATAAAAATATTATTGTTTTATTACCTACTATTACTGATGAAGTGTTTAAAGGAAAACATATAATAAAAAAAAAAATAGCCAAGGGGTCAAATAATCTCTCCTCGTAGAAATACGCCTCTGGATGTTGCCGACGTTACACTGAAACGCGACGGCGTGAACAAGTATTTCGGTGAAAGCTGCCAGCGATGGTGGAAGGAAAGCGACTTGTCGGCGCGTATACTTAACAGTAGTAGTAGTAGTAGTAGTAGTGGCAATAATAGTAGTAATAGTAGATGCGATCGTCAGCAGATTCGCAGCGTGCTTAGTTGTTCCCCAGACGCTAGCGTTTTAGTCGCCGTTGTCACACGATATTTTCTCTTCGATCGTGTTCCCCGGTCCGAGAGTTTTGTTCGTTCGTTTTTAACGCGCCGTTTCCAATCCAATTACGCGCATTTACAAATATAAAAATATTTACGCGATTCGAAAATTCAAAAAAGAAAAAAAAAAAGAAGAAAAAAAATTATTATTTTTTTTCTACACACCAAAAGTCATGTAGTCGCGAACTATACACGCGCGCGTGCACGACCATCGCGGCAAGCAGAATGAACTTTTCCTCCGTCGACGACGACGATGAGCGTGTCATTGGATAAACACAACCACTGCGACGAAATGATTTTCTTACGTTACCGTTTGTAGACACGGAATTGTGTATAATTACATATAATATAGTAGTTCCCGTGTCTTCACTGCAACTCTACACACGCTCATAACCGTATGTAAACAAACAAAAAAATTATGCACATAAATCGTCGAATCTCGATTCGATAGTATAATACGTTCGTTTAACATACGCATATTTTATAAGATTTTATATTTCAACTTCGATATCTGTCTGAGGCAAACTTTGTGGACGATTTTCGACCACTTCCCCATATCGTCCAATCGTGTTTTGCACACACACACACATACACACCTTTGCTTCGCAACACGATACCGATGTAGTATATTCAATATGGCGGTCATCACAAAATGACGGAGTAACTTTTTCTTTATAATTTTCTCTTTCTCTCCTCGTCATGGGTATCAAATGAAAGTTTATGACGAGCAGAATACACAGTGAGTTATGTGACGTCAATTTCAATTTATTTATAATAGACTAAAAAAATAAAAATAAAATAAATTAATTAAAAAAATATATTTTTTTTAATAAAAAGCTTTAGATATATAGAGATGTATGTATGTAACTACAAGTAAAAGCCTGGGACGCTCAAATTAAAAAAAAGTCAATAAAATCACATAGTTTAAATTTAACACGACTAGTATTAATAATGATACAGAAGAGTTATTGGCAAGGGGCACAGGGTTTAAATAAATAAAAGACGATTTATATTCGATTTAGAATTATTTAAATTCTAAGTAATATTAACGCTTTTAAAAATTAAAAGCAAATCTCTTATACATATTGTAAAATGCCTATTAGTATCGCAAAGTACAATGTAGGAGTTCGGTCTCTGCATGAGAAATGTTAGAGAATAGCCGTTTACGAAATCGGGACAAAGCTACCTATCCAATATGAATGGCTTTATAATCGTTTAACCTATGGGCAAGCTTTTACTTATAGTTACATACACAGTTGACTTAGATAAAAAATTATTTTCTACTCTTTAGTTCAATAAATAAAAGCTCGTTAAAAACATTTGATTTATTTATTTATTGTTATGAAAATAAAAATATCAGAAATACTCGCGCGAATATTTTATAAAATTTAAAGCGTATATTATTATTATTATTTTCTAATTCGATTCAATTTTTGTTCAAGTGGTCCAATACTAATTGATCTGTACCGCTACAGTATATGTACAGTGTACACTCATCATTGTATAATAATTTACGACCATTAAATTATTTTTATTTTTATAATAATATAATGTTATTTGAAAATGTATTAATTTACTTTTATATGGTATATGGTATTAACAATGATAATGATATGCGCATTATAAGCGAGTTTCATTCTTTTACAACCTTGCACGCTCGCATTTTGTATACATCAATGCGCTTACGCATTTTCGTCTTATCGTATTTTGTTCTTTGATAATATGTAAATCGCGTAAATATAAGTATATATATTTTCGGATATTTTTACCAGTTAAATAATGACCCTGTAGGACCGTATAAATAATGTAAACACTGTACTGCAGGAGGAGTGAACGGATCGGGAATCATTTTATTTGTAGGACACACCGTGTCGTCGTACTCGTGTCAATGCCGTTTCGTTCATCGCATGAAATCGAGAAATTCAAATATATATATATATAATATTGTACAATGAAACGCGTGCCATTTCGGATTTTAAAAAAATATATATTTATAATCTCGTAGGCATTTTCACATTTTTTTTATTTGTCGAACAATTTAATTTTTAAAATATACGCTTTAAGTATATTGTAAATGCGTATTAGGTACTTACCGTTTCGATTTTATGCGAAGAATTTTTTCATCGTTTTTTCAACTATAACGACTGGTTAAAAAAAAATACACTATAACAAATATAACAGACAGAATAATTATTACAATAAATTCGATGACGAATACGTTTTTTCGAGCTTCAAAAAAAAAAAAAAAAAAAAAATACAAATATATTCGACGAAATCATAACTACAACTATAGTTATCGTACTGTTTTTGAATTGTCGTTAAAAATTATTATTATTATTTTACGAATTTCGTATAATTTTTTAGCGTTGTAATTAAAACGATTTAAAATAACAATGCAATATAATTTTTAAATAATACGGCTGTGTTTTTGTCATTTAATAACTATACACGTGCAGCACCTGCGGCACCTGTGATAATATTTGAATAATTTTGCGTGATAATGTATAATTTTTTTTTTTAATATAATTTTTTAACTATATATTATTATTATTTTTATTAACGTATATAGGTTGATTACTGCGCACTTTTTTCACAAATCGGCTATTGTGCCATTATACCCCAAAACTATATATAAAAAAATAAGAGTATTTTGTTATATTTTCTTGACGCGTTTCATCAACGTTTTCCTGTATTGAAAATTGTAGTAATAAAAAAAAGTGTTATTGTTGTTAAGTAGGTATATGTACATTTATTTTAAATCATATACGAATATAATATAAGAAAAAAACGTAACATGCATTTCGCTTCGCATTGAAGCCAGATCATCAAACAAAGAAAAATTCTTTTTTTTTTTTAACATTACAACTTATTGACCGTAAATGGAATAGTAAATTAGTTATTCACTGTAATTCATCTTAATCCATAATATCCCGCGCGATACCCAATGAGACGTCTAACACTTTTAAATAAATTTAAATGACAATTTAACAAACAGAATTATGTAATTTACCGCATGCATGAGAATATTTGTATATGCGTATAGCAGAAATTTCTCATGGTCACTATAGTCCGAAGAATTCTGGAAACGTACTAGACGGTTTTTTGTCCCTTAAACAATTCTTTTAGCAACTCAATTGCATAGAACGTTCGATAATAATCAATATAGAAATAATTCGTAAATCATATTATAGTAGTTTGTATACAAACCATGTAGATAAATAATTTATGTCTACGATGGATAATATCTGTTTTAATGTACTGTTTATAAACGCGTATATCCGAAAGTATGAAATACACTCCGTTCCGAGACATCGTACAAATAATGATTTAAATAACGGGAAAATGCACACGGAAACAATAATTATAAATTGCCACTTGTCCGTTATTTATATAACATTTAAGATAAGAATAAGTTTTAGGATTACAATATGTAGTGCAGTACGACGCAGAAAAAATTTTATACTTGAATGTATTAATATACATACGTACGTACGTAACATAATATTCAGTCCAACCATTACAGTATAAGGTACAATTTAAACTGGTTCACAGTCGAACGTATACGAAAGTCAATATCGGTTAACAAGACTGGAACATATACAGGTGATTTTTACGACGTACAAAATCCATGTTCTCAGTTAAATTCTCAGATTTGAATTGGATTTGAAAAAAAAAATATAATTTTTTTTTTTTTTACTCTCTGGTTATACGCGATCTCAAAATATTGTAACGTTTTATTTTTATTATTATTTTTTTTTTTTTGGAGAAGTGTTTGTTGTACGATACATTCTTAAATATTAAAATTTATAACCATTAGTATTTATTATTATTATTATTATTAGTATTATTCAAACAATGATTTTTTTTTCAATAACGTCATTAATAATGAAAATGTATAGGCGTTTCCTGTAATCGCGTGATTAATTAACAATTAAAAATAAGTTACGCAGTCACTACACATACGCATTATTACTAATAGGTGTGTATAATACTGTATTACTATGTTATACACGGTAAAATGATATAAAAAATATGGTCAATAACTATTTTGTCCCGTCCACCTATAACTTTGCAAATATGACGTGTATATACATTGCGTTATAACAATAACTATTATATTTTATAAACCGTAACTGATTAAAAAAAAAATAAATATATATATATATGCATTCTGCGACCTGTTGGTATACGGCAATCGGTTGTATATGCACAATGTGAAAATTGCAATTTTCCGAGAACGATAGGGGGGGGGGAGGGAAATGATATCGCGTGTACTGTGTGAATACGCGCAGAATTAACATACTGTAGCAATGTATCGTATGCCGTATTGAAATTCTGAATTATAATGTTCACGACGCGTGTCGTGAGAGAATGTGGTAATATTTTTGTGTGTGCATAGGCACGAATATTATAGTGATATATCCTTAAATATTTGTATATTATTTCGATGATATTCTTCAAGGCTTTGCATTCGTGCAACGCCTTTTTTTTTTATAACGAATATTGCGGTACATATCGAAAAATATTGAAGCCAACGTTCGTCGTTATTGTTTTCAGGCGCAATATAGTATCGTCATCACCGCAATGAGGGTTTTCGTGCCGAAATTCGGCCGGTTGAAAACGGTTCGGTGCGCGGTGACGATGGAGCCAATGTTGTTCTTTTATTTCGTCACCGTCATTATGTCGACGTACGTGGGCACGAACATGTTGTTGCACAAGGGATGCGACCCGGACGCGACGGCGGCACCCGACCTGAAGTTAGCGTCGCAGTGTTTGTTGGAGAAAAGCGCGCAGCACAGCGTGTCGTCCATCAACGTGTGGAAGCACCTGATCCAGGAACTTCTGACCGTCACGTTCGTCGTGTTCGCCGGCCCGTGGAGCGACAGTCACGGCCGTCGGCGCAGGCCGCTCATGTTCATACCGGTGTGTGGCCAAATACTGTGCGACGCGCTGAACATACTGTTCACCGTGTTCTGGCAGGACGTGTCGCCCACCGTTGCCGGGATCGCGCAGTCCGTCACCGTGTCCGTCACCGGTACGTTCATCTGCTTCATCATCGGCATGTACGCGTACCTATCCGACGTGACCGACGACACCAACCGTACAATGCGTCTGGGCTTCGCGTCCGCCGTCCTGCCTCTGGCCGCCACCGTGGGCGCTCTGTCCGCCGGTTTCCTAAACGTCAGCATCGGTTTCATCGGCGTGTTCGCCCTGAACATCGGCATCAACGTGCTGGCCCTAGGGCTAGGCTGTCTGTTTATATACGACACGTCCGAACCGTACAAATCTTCCGTGTCGCTGTACAAGAGCACGTTCGATCCGAACATCGTCGTCAGAAGTGTGAAAACGGTGTTTCAAAAGCGCGAAGACCACAAGCGTCTCGTGCTCCTGTTGATGATCGCCGCTGCGCCGTTGACTGGCGCTCCTTTCGTCGGTAAGGATAACGTTAAAAATCGCAGTTGTTGATTGCTATTGTATATATATACGCTTGTTGCCGGTCATATTGTTTCAAATTTAAATTCTCGTTGTTTATTCAGGTAAATGCGTATTGCGTTACCACTTTCTGCAATATATCGAAGAAAAACTACATTTTTCTATAATATTTATATCATTATAATTGGGATTATGATGATAATTTGGGAACTACATTTTGTTGGATTGTATATATATTCTCAGGAAACATTTTTATTTGAAACGAATTTTGTCAGAAACTTATTTTAATGGAAAATATTTTGTTGAAAAAATATATTGTCGGAATAGTGTTTTCTCGGAAATATATGCGTTTGGAAATTAAAATATAGGAGTATATTTTTTTGGAACAACGTATACTTATAATAGATACCGATTTATTTTTAAGAAGACACCTGAGGAAGCTTATCGAATTTGGATTCAATCTGCAGTTAAGAGAAAAGATATTTTCAAATATATCCCTTGGAAGAGATTTTTAGAGTAACTATCCTGGTATATCTCTTAAAGAACGTCGAACTAAAACATATCTTATTAATACGTTGTTCCAATCATGAATAGGTTGGAAGTTATAACAAAAGCAAAAAAAAATATTATATTTTGTTCTTCGTAAAATATTTATGTATATTTTTTAATGTATATATTTCAATACTCAGAGTAAAAATTATATTATAATTATATATATACATATAATAGTTTTATTGTACATATATAAATTTAATTTAATTTTCGACTGTTGCGGTTATACCGCTAATATTTTATTTATCCGTTTGGATTAATGTATGGATTGCATTCCGAATCACTTGTAAACCCAAAGAATATTTTACTAACAGGTTTAATTTTCAAAAAGTATATATACCTACCATATCTTCTTTTACCGATTCAATAAGACACGTATTCACCTACTCAAATATTTATTTTGATTCAATATATATGACCAAGTATTATATTGTGCAATGTAGAATTATTTGTTTTTCATCGACGCTAAGGTTTTTTCAAAATTTTTTAAATTTTCCGACTACTAAAATAACATCACGTATATAACATCAATATTCTAACTACATATTACTGAAATATAATTGATTTTTACCTGAAATATTAGTATTTTTTTTTTTTAATTACGTAATAAAATAATTGATTTTACCGTAACGTCCTCTATCACCTATAATTTTATAATGTATAGATGTCGATTATAAAATAATTTTAATATTTGAATGGTATAGGAAAAAGTATCTGTATTGTATATGATATACATATAATTATTTATTCATTATTAATTTTTTTTCCATTAGTCATTCGACTTGACATGTAAAACTACGGCCGTATTATACCGTTATTATAATATCTATTGTATGCGCTGAAACAGTATGAGAAAAAAAAATTGTGTACATATTACGCGTTAGTATACAGTTTATTATATGAAAGTATGAAATTCATTTTTGACATCTGAAATAGATCTTCATATAAGTAACGGCTATCGAAGTAGACATTAAATTATTTCGTTTTGCGTATTTCATGTATGTTAAACTTATTTCGCTATTGTGATATTAAAAAGTAGTATAAACTATAATAACTACTACGGGTTTTAAGACTGGCCGCAATTTTCAAACGTTAATCTTTCGATCACTTGACCGATAAAAACCTGTTAGTTGAAAAATAATAAGAGGCATACGTGTATAAGTAATCCCATCTATCCGGGGAAAACATATGACGTAATTATATGGCCACAATTTTTTTTTCTTTATCAGAATAATTGTTCCGTGAGAAAATCTTAAATGAGAATTTTTTCCTTATTTCCTCTTGTACGAGTATGTTTCTTTATACTTACTTGTCGTGTTATTTAAAAAGAGAAGGTAGTGCACGTTTTATGAACATGGCTTTATAACACACTGGTACGAAATAAGATTGGGTGTTTTGTCGATTAAAGTATACATACATATGGTGCGATGGCAATGAGATGTAATATCTATAGCCTCATCTCGTGACACGTGTCGAAAACCACAAAAAGGTCAATAAATTATTATTATTTGTAATATATTTATAAGTGAAAGTCTAATTTAAGAGGGATAATACTCTGCAGGAAGTATCTACGTGTGTCACTGCTGCAGTAGGATCGGCAATTGAATATGTTATTATTATAATTTATATAATATAATGCGCGTTACAATACCGAAATTAAATTATTGTTTCATTGACATTTACTTTTATTTATTTAGGCGAAATGAGTTTGATGTATTTGTATTTGAGAAATCAGTTTGGATTCAAAGAAATTGAGTTCAGTTTATTCAAAGCATACACTATGGTTGTTATGCTTTTAGGTAAGATTTACATCGTACTTTTGCTTATTTAAATAAATAATTTATATAAACACACACACACACATTTAAACTATTTACAGGCTCGGTGTTTTCCCTTGTAGTTTTGAGTCGCATTCTTAAAATTAATGATTCGATACTTGGTTTGATTGCTACAGTATTTGACATTATAACTTGTGTCGGATTCCTTTTCGCCACCCAATACCAACATTTGTTATTTGGTAAGTGTGTAAATACGTAATATATACATATATATATATATTTATTAAATACTGTTTTATATTATATACATATATGATGTTTAATAAATCAATTATTGTACATCGGAGCCATATTGATTTAAAAAGTAGATTTTTATTAACTACCTACCGGGATGGGATATATTCGTTGTTTTTGTTTTTTTTTTTTTTAGTTTAATAATTATTAATTTGTAATAATATTATAGTACCTCCGTTTGAAATGTTTCGTGGTGTTGCACTATCTATATCGGGTTCTATAGCTACAAAATGTGTGGAACCACAAGAACTAGGTAAGAAATTAATAAATAAATATTTAATTCGCGATAGTGTAACAATACATATATAATTATATCTATCTACAGTTATATGAATTTCAATATTAATAATAATAATAATAATAATAATAATAATAATAATAGAAAATTACGAAATACATTATATTTATACGAACATTTTATTTTAGGATCTATGAACTCGGTAAGAATGGCAACGGAGAATTTGTCGAAAAGTGTTATACTACCATTGTATAGCATAGTTTACAACAAGACGCTTGAGACAATGCCCAATGCGTATTTCATCATCAGTATTATTTTGACTATTCCTCTAATCGGATGTTTTGCGTAAGTTATGTTCAATTATAGGTGATGTAACCTACAAACATATGAAATGATTTATACGATATTAATAAATATGTTTGTTCGTACGGTTTTTGATTGTGACTTACACAGTACGACTTATTATTGCACCCGGAATCAATTGACGTCGAATCCAACCCAAGATAATAATTTGGAAGATAAACCTGCAAGTGACATAAACGCTAATTCAAACACAGATGTAAAATTGAACGACATATCGGGGACTTGTTGACACGCATATAACTCTTATTGATTTATATAGATACATATAAATTATCCATATAGAGGGTTATAAACGATCCTAAATTACGTAAACACTGTTTGTTATTGTTATACGAGTAACAGTTTATTTTGTTTTTTAGACATTTTAATTATTACATATTTATATAATTATAATAAATATAAACTTATTTTACATACCGTTGTATTATTTGTTACGTAATAATTTTAGGTTTTTTTATTTATTTTTAACTGACTTTGATTAGTCAATAAAATACGAGTTATAATTATTATAAATTTTCAAAATATAAGTTAATAATAAATTATTAAATATATAAGAAGAAAGACATAAATAAATAAAAAAAAGAATTAGATATTTAAAATTATAAAAGTTATTTTTTATCTTAATGGAATATATAGGCAAGTCTTCAGTCATAATAATAAATGGTATTATTCGCTGTAAGAAATAATCAAGTTGTCAAAATAGTAAATGGAATTTGGTAAAATATCTAGTCACGTATACGAGAATATCGGAATATTTTTATTTTTAATATATTATAATTACTTTCGTTATGGACACTTCTACTATATTATCATGGCATGGTCCATGACATATACACGATATTGTGATTATTGTAGATCTTATGGATATAAACATAAATTCGATGTATTACGCCTATTATTGTTTCGTTTAAAATAATAAAAAAAAATAGTATCGATGTAATATTGAAAATCAGTTTTTCATTGTTTATAGATTTTTTTTTTAAATGAGACAACACATATTATATACGTATTAAAAAAAAAGAAAACTAATAATTATATTCGATTTGTCTGTATACGAAATTATTGTTTGTAATTTTGTAAATTGCAGACATCATATTATGGTAGATAACCGTGCCCCCCGCAACTAATAAGAATTGTGTCATTTTTTTTTTTTTATTTGCTTGAAATTAAGCAATTTTAGTGACATTGAAAAAATAAGCGTTTGTTTCTTTCCTTGACACATACCGAACGTATACTTTTTAATTCATCAGCCTGCGATCTCCATCGTAATAGCACGTAAATATTATAAACGTAGTGGCACAACGTACTTAAATTATATACGGCGAAAGAAGCGGCTGCTTTAAAATATCCCTTATTCGCCATAATTATGACTTATCATTGTATTATTACATTATTTCGTAATACGAAAATTTCGAATTTCACAATATTTAGAAGAAAAACGCGGTTATTATGATTATTTTTTATTACGACGATTTATGTTAGCAACATAAATATTATATGTACGTAAGTATGTGGAGTAGATGAAATCTAAAAAAAAACGTCGTATTTTTAAAATGTTAAATAAAAAAAATCATTTGAATTTGATTAACTGCATCAGTTTTTTGAATTACGTTAATAATTAAAAAGAAAAAAACTTTTTTTTAAATGATTTACGAGTACACACAACTCGGATAGAAATTTCGTTCAAAATAATGTCACGCACCTAATTTTATATCGCGTATATTTAAAATGTATAATATGCGAATATCGCATATTATCGTATCGTATTTCTCGCACATATTATCTGTAATAATAATAATAATAATAATAATTATACTAATAACAATTATAACCAAAATTATTATATCTTGCTAATAACGCGAAAAAATATTTAATACGTTGTATTTTAATTCAATCCAATAAAATCGTAAATAATATTTCACACACATTTCATCCAAAATTATTATTGACATTTCAAATAATATATTATTTGTATATCATCCGGACTTCGAAATGACCTCCGTTAGTCGAGTTTATTAAACATTATATAAACTGAAGTAATATACATGCACCTCTTGGAATATATAAAACCCGTTTATTATTCGAATTTCACGCCATGTCGAAAATCACAAAACTTGATTCAAACAAATTATTTATAGATATGCAATAATTTTAACGTATATTCGATTCCCGCTAATCCATCTTATAACGTTTATGGGAAACAGATAAAAAAAAGAGTCTATTTAATATGCCATTTGAAATGTATTGATTTGGACGTATTCGATTTTTTTTTCTCCTGGACGTCACTGTACGGATTATTATTTTAATATCGCATACTATAACACCGCGTATCGTATAACAATATATTCAAATATGTAAATTGATTATTTTTTATATATATACGGTGTGCATTTATAAGATTCATTTATAAAACGTTCTATATGTTTTTCCTCTTTAATAGCAATAATTCCACTTCAAAGTTTATTTTTATGGTTAGTTTTTAAAACATAATATTATTGTTGAATTCTTTAAGTATATCTCTATTGGTAAAAAATATAAATGATAAAAAACCGAGTTGGTTTGAAAAAAAAAAGTTTAATACCAGAAGATAAGGCCCCATAATACGATTCAACTCGCGTGGAAAGCTTCCATTTTCCAGATCGTCCACTGCGCCTCTGAATATAATTTTAATAAATTTCGGAAAAAAAGTGTTCAGAATATGTTCTCGAATAATTCGCAAAAAGTATTCCAAATACTTTTATAATACTTTTTTTTTATTCTACTAGTTTTCAGTAATACGAATATTAAACATAGTAATTATTATTATTATTTTATCGAATAATATAATAAAGTGCAGTCGTTACGTACGTATTTGGGAGGGTTAATAGTTTGTTGTTTTTTTTGTTTCAATTTCTGTGTTTTTAAATTAACAAAATATAATTATAATAATGAGTATAAATCAATAATACCAATTACTACGTAGTTATGAAATATAACAAAATTTATTATAACAACATGATGTAATCGCGAATACGTTATAATCAGGGCTCGGAAGTTCTAGCAAATGCATTTTTTTTTTTGATTAGTCTTGGAACATTCAAAGTAAGACACAAATTTGTTTCACACTTCCCTGATGTCGTATACGAAATTTTATTTTGCTAATTTTTGCGTATTTACGGTTTTTAGCGCTATTCTGCTAATTTAGAGTTTTAAGTGCTATTTACAATCATATTTTTATATAATAAACAAAATGAACAAAATTTTATGGAAAAAAAAAGATGTCGGATCAAACTGCAGCGGGTATACGATTATGCGAACAAAGAGAAAAATATATTTTGATTTTCAAATACATAGTACATATTCGGTTGTTATCGCGGCGTCTTACCGGACAACTACCGTTCGTTTCCAATAATTTGATTATTTTTAAAATTGCGTCAGACGCATTGTACAGCAATTCTCGGACGTGGGATTATCGTCGTTATTACCTATCTAACTACACAATGATTTTAGTGTTCAGCCGTCATTCAGATGTGTTGTGTGTGCGATTGATCGTGAACTAGTATTACCTATACTCTCGTGTTTTTATATCGATTTAAAAACGCCTAAAGTAAAACAAAGTTTATCAAATCGGCTCCAAGTTTATATTAAAGAATTCGGTTCTAATATTCTCTCAATTGATACGAGTGTGTTATTTTGTAACATTTGCGAAATAAAAGTCAATACCGACAAAAAGTTTAACGTATCACAACATGTGAAAAGTGAGAGACATATCAAAGGCCTTGCCCGATATCGAATAAATCTCGATATCGAACAAATCGAAAACAACAGTTGATGACAAAGTAATATTAGTAGAAAATCGTTATTTAACAAAGATTCGTGTGAGAGGCTCTTATTTCCGCTGACATTCCTTTAAACAAATTAAAAAATCCGAGATTTAAAAATTTAATTTGCATGTTTTCCAATTTTTAGTGCTATTTATAGCACTTATTGTGGTGTTTTTGTGTGCACATTAGAGCGCTAAAAATGTACTTTATTACTGCTATAATTTCCGAGCCTTGCAGGTTATAATGATCGTTTGAATTAGGCCGCGGGTTCAAACGTCAAAATATATTTGATAAAACAATCGATGTTCTTTGAAATGCCTGCTGTTGTCCATATACTTTTTATTTACTGAAATAATTACTTTTTACATTCTTTTACAAGAATAATATTTACAAGTTATTGTTACTAAAAGGTGGATATATACTAATTTCAAATACGATCGAACTTTAGTATTCTGAACACAATAAATCGATTACCGTAGTATTCGGATAATTTCTATTCCGTTAATAAAACATCTCAAATCCCGACCTGCCGTCTGCAGGTCTCACTCCCCCACCGGATAATTTTAATTAATTACGTCGATCGCTACGGACGCGTTCGGCACCGATATAGTTACCACCGGTCGGTCGGCGCGCGAGACGTGCGCAGCACTGCCATGCTCTGTAGGTTCGTATCTGTCTCGAGTAATTTAAAAAAAAAAAAAATTTCCGATAACATCGCGTAATTTTTTTTTTTTTTTCATCGTTCTTTTGCGTTTCCGCCGCCCCGCAGTCGTCGGTCCGATTATTCTCGACACGGACGTCGTCGTCACTGCGACAACCGCCCGCCGCTGGCCAACACACCGTCGCGGTCGTCGTCCATGTGACGACATCTGTAGCCGCAACTAATCGCGCGCGTGTCTTCAGCAGCAAACTTTCTACAGGTATAATGCGTTCCGGTTGTTGCGGTTTTCCGAAGTTTTTCAAAATGGTAAGTTAACACACATACAGAGTGCACGTAAAAGGCACTCTGTTTGTGGCGTGTGAGGAGGAGGCGAGGGAAGAATCGTGACTTTTTGTCCACCGTAAGACGGGTTAATAAAAAAACTAAAAACGAATAAAATTATTTTTTAGCATTTTTCCAATTTCTAATTTCGTCGAGTCTACGACGTAGTGTTTCGCGACGAGACAAGTGGCAAATTCTTACGGTCAATATTTAATATAATAATATATTATTTATATGCCGAGCACAGACTCCTCTCGTAAACTCGCGTAGTAAAAAAACAAAAAAAAAAAAAATTTGAAATTATTGCTACGAATATGTGTGTGTGTGCGCGCGCGCGCGCGTATTAAGCGTTTTATGTGTTGTCAGTATTCGGTTTATGAAGAAAATAATTGTGTACTATTGAATTTTCTTTTACGAAATTCTCGCCGTTGTAACCACGAATAAAAAACGCTCTGCAAGTATTTCCAAAGATTTCTTCTTTTCTCTCTTTTTGTTTCTGTAAACGCACAATAATACGCATAAAAGCGTGCTCGTTTATTTATAATTGACATCCTGTGTCACGTACACGCCGTGAACATTTGTGAATGACACCATACACGCGCGAGTAGCATACTACACAATATTGTATAATATAATATTTACGTGGAATTATTATTATATGTTCGTAGATATATGTAGAATAATTATTTTGAAATAGACGAAGCGTAGAAAACAATAATAATAATAAATAACAAAGTAGTAAAAACAAAGAGGAATTTAGAAAATTAAAAATAAAAATCAAAAGGATTTGTAAAAATAAATAATCAAAATGATAGAAAAAAAAATTATAAGTTAATACTCGTGATAATAAATAAAAAAATATATATAAAATAAATGTACACATGTATATTTAAATAAAAAAAAAAGAATAAAGCCAATGAGTATTAAATAAAAAAAAAATAAAAGAATGTTGTTGTATATATTATATATTACTACCGGTTTCGACAAAAAGTCATCATCAGGTAAAATTAAAAAAATACAACAACAGAAAAATATAAAAAATGAAATTGATTGAGCGAAAAAAAATTTCATTTTCTATATTTTTCTGTTGTTGTATTTTTTTAATTTTACCTGATGATGACTTTTTGTCGAAACCGGTAGTAAAATATAATATATACAACAACATTCTTTTATTTATTTTTTTATTTAATACTCATTGGCTTTATTCTTTTTTTAATATACATGTGTATATTTATTTATTTTATATATATTTTTTTATTTAATAATAATAATAATAATATTATTATTATTATTAACGCGATGATTTTTTTTTTAAATAAAAATGTTCACTAACCAATCGAAAGGGAGTCGGTTTGGAATTAAAACTTGAGATATATTGTATGCAACGGATACGTACAAATCATCAATTACCGTTGAAATGAACAAAACAAAAAATGTAAAAACCGGGTACCGAACCGTGTACACGGGACAATTTGTTTTGTTTTTAACATTTTAAAAAATTTCCGTACAACGTTATAATCTGGTTGAAAACTTTGGATTCCTAACTGAAAGTAAGAAGAAAAAAAAAATCCACCAATCATATCGCGTTATATGATTATTGTCTAACAAGTATCGAATCGAATAACCGTATCGAATAACCGTATGTATATAGAACATGAGTATTGGAATTTGTTTTTTCTTTTCGATTTGACCCGATGTAATTAATAAATATAACGTTATATACGCCGCGTAAAAATGTCTATATAATGTTATTCCGAAAACGTAGTAATTCGTACTTATATCCGCTCAATCGTTATAATAATATTATATTATTGTTTTTATACTAAACATTGGTCCTTGTATACAATACATCAAATCGTGATCGTAAATCGCATTGCACTGATTCATTCTAGTAATTCATATGAAAATTAAAACATTTATATTCGTTTTGTTTTAATTTAATTTAAATCCGCGACGGTAAAGAAAAGAAAAAAAAATCGTTTACGACAATAATTGTCGTAAACGATTTTTTTTTGATTAATTATTAATCAACGCATAATTATTGCTTAATGTTCGAGAGTGTATAATACGCGTACACATGTAGTGTTGTCGATAAACTTTATAATGCGCAAACATTGCGGTCGAAATAAATAATAATCTGTACTGTTGTAGAAATATTGATGTTGTACGCGTATTAGAGTGTATATAATATACATAATATTTTATCTTCTTCGTAAAAATGAACAACACTCGAGTATTTAAAATAAAAAAATATAAGCGTTTTTATTTTCAATTATTAAAATGGTATCAATGAAATACGTATATATATATATATATATAATAAAGTTATAGGGCTTGAATATACGTAAAATAATTGTACAAGACGTAATACACACAATATTTGAAACCGTTTCATTATAGTTATAGTTAAATATATACCTTTTGATTTTCGCTTTTTTTTCTTTAGTTACTCGTCATAATAATGTTTGTTAAAAGGAAAAAAAAATTGTAATGATTAAAATACATTCCGAGAGTTTCGTTTACGGTCTAATATACACCGTACGTTGTGTTTCAATGTCCCAAAGGTGTTGCAGCCCCGTTGCAGGGCTCTTAATCCGCTCTTGAATATATAAAACGAATATTGTTGCGCAGCTTCGGCCGTCGAACATGTCACTACGGGGTTTAAAGGGCAAAGTATCGGTGGAACCGGTGGCGTTCCTGTACTTAATCGCGATGATGTACTCGAACTGCCTGAGCACGAACCTGTTGCTGTACAAGGCGTGCGACCCGACGGGCGTGATAGCCCAGCGGGTAGGCTCGAAGTGCGACAACGAGGCGTTGGCGCAACACGTGGTGGCTCCCATCAACGGTTGGAAGGCGCTGTTCCAGCACCTCATACCCATCGTGCTGGTGCTGTTCGCCGGGACGTGGAGCGACCGGCACGGCCGTCGCCGCAGGCCGCTCATACTGTTGCCGATCGCCGGTCAGATAACGGCGGACGCGTTGTCGTTGTATTGCGTCGTCAACTGGTCCGTGTCGCCCGCGCTCACCGCCGCCATGCAGGCGGCCGCGCTCACGTTCACGGGCGGGTCGCCAATGTTCTTCAACGGCGTGAACTCGTACGTGGCCGACACCACGTCCGAGGAATGGCGCACCGTCAAGTACGGCGTGGTCGGCGGCACGTTCGCCGCGGGCGCCGTACTGGGCATGTTCACCTACGGCATCGTGGTCGTCAACTTTGGCTTCGTGTCCGCGTACTTGGTGTCCATCGGCGTGGGTATGTCCTCCATGGCGCTGACGTTCGTGTTCATCGACGACGTTGCCGTCGCCGCCGACGCCGAACACGTGACGTCCGATAAACTGTCGTTGTACCAGGACATCGTTCGCACCGTCAACCCGATTGAAGTGTTCCGCAACTCTTACCGCATGTTGACCAAACGACGATCGGGTCACAACACCGTGATCCTGTGTCTTGTCGTCTTGGTGTGTGCGCCGCTCACTTGCGTACCGTTGGAAGGTGAGTCGGTTCTTTTATTATTTTATACACCCCGATTCGCGAGTCATACATTGCAGTGAACACTAAAAAAAGAAAAATATATATACATATACGAGTATAATACGTTTTCCTAACGTCGAAAACGGCGAGCTTTTAGACTATTTGTCTTTAATTTCGTTACAATTTGTATAACGGAGAACGATCATTTTCTCTTTTTCGTTAGTTAGAACAAAAATATGCTCTAACTATCGAATTGCCGGCCTGTGTATGGAAAGTAGAAGTAGTGAAAGCACAAGATTTTCGGTGAACGTCGCGCATTGCTTTGCATCCATCAATACAAGAAACAAATGTTTTTAAGCGTTTAGTGAAACTTTTATAATTACTATAAACTATTTAATTTAATTTTACAATTCATTTTAACGGAAAAAAACGAATTTATTCTATGATTCGATCGATTTTTTGTTTTTAAATGTTGCGTTCAACAAACGAGGGAAAAGTGTTTTATAACATGAATAACGTTTAATTTTTGTGTTTATAATCTATTCGTATGAGTGTGCATATACTTTTTGCTATTAAACATTGAGAAAAAAGGTCTTTTATTTTTAAAAACATTTCGCTGCTAATGTCTGTGCCTGCTAGAAAATTATAGTATAAAAAATGTATTTATGAAGATCTGTGTTATATGCACAGCGAGTTCATTGATGCAAACACTATAAAATTATACGTACGCCATAATCTCATGAACATTTTTTGACGCAGTACTCAAATATTGTTCACGTCGTTTTACAGTACGTATATAATAATACGACATAATGCTCGGATGCAATGGACGAGTTAAAAGTTTAAATCTAATCTAATAATTTAGTGAATTTAAAGTAGGTACTTGACTTGACGTGTCACTTTTTCACTTCACATTTATTAATTTGTCGTTATTAGAGTTAATTATATTCGTACAAGTAAGTATGTTTAAATTAAATTGAATTACGAAAGATATAGCTGGTAACATCAAATACTATACACATACAGTAATAATATTAAGTTATAAATTTATTAAAAAAAATACGAGTATCTTTTGTATTAATTTAATATTTGTTTAACTTGACGAGTTACGGGACTGGAGTGAACTAATAAAATTATGCTAATTTTATTTGAAAGACGAGTGTCCTATATTATGAACTATATATACACACACACGTATCTCGTATATGGCTTAAAATATCTCAATAAAAAATTATCTACAACTTTAATAGCGAGGACAATATGTTTACATTGATAATCTATAAAAAATTCTGTAAAAATAAGCTGTACATTTTACTATTATAAACAAATTGGATAAACTCAAAGACGCGTATATAACTTTATAAAATAATTAAAAAACAAGAGTAATACTAAAAGGAAAAATAATTTTTAAGGATATTATATAAATTATTTTTGTGATGTAGATTTAAAGCCTGAGTACATTTTTTCAGATGATTATATAAGGTATTAATTGTACATTTAAAATAATATTAAATTATATATATATATATAAATTATGTTTGCTGTTGCCACACAGTTTAAAGTCCAATACTTGCTCTCTAATCATTGCTATCATACATGTAATATAAAATGCATTGATAGCAATGATTAGAGAGATAACGATAATTTAATTTCGATTAAATTATTGTTGACTTAAATGAACAGTTGATTTAATTCTTAAGACTTAAGTACATTTTGACTGTCACTAATAAGAGGGCAGAACTAGTACTTTTAATAATAATCGTGGAGCTGTTTTAATTTAAATATTTATAGTTAATAAAAAAATTTAATAACCCATGGAATCTAATTAATTAATTATTTAATTTAATATTAAAACATATACTCGTATTATATATTATATTAATTATTAGTTATAATTCATGACTATTTTGTCCGCCCTGATGGTTTAACTATATTTACGCCTTTTTGGTCTCTACACAGAACTAATAGAATATTAATTTTATAATTATATATTTTTTTAATTTGAGTAAATTCTCGTTGAAAATAATCAAAAGTAATATTATTATATTATATTTTTATGTTGTTATTATATTAATTTTTTAATTTTTCAAATTTTGTGCCCGGGGCGTAGACACCTTTCGCCCCTCCTCCTTACTACGTACCTGATTACATAATATTATAAGTAATATGTGTATAAATTATATTTCTAGGAGAAATGGTAATTTTATATTTATATTTGAGATATAAATTTCAATGGAACGAATTAGATTTTAGTATCTTCAATGCTTACCAAATGACCATCTTATTAATAGGTAAGTACTTATTTATAATATGCGGTTATAGCACTTTTTAATAATAGTTAATATAGTACCCATAGGATATGTATCACAAAAGAGAATGATGCGGTTTTAAAAAAGACATCAAATATATAATGAAGTTTTGGTGGATGATGAAGTGGAGAGAAGCATGTGACAAGAGGATGTCAATAAGATTGATAGGTAAATTTCATAGGACAGTAGTGAGTTTAGCAATATATCCAATGGTTCGGAATGTTGGACATTGGACAGGAAAACGGAACAGAGGAACGCGCGTGTATAGAGGAGATCAGAATACTAAGATGGATGTGAAGAGTAATAGAATAGAACAATAGAATAAGAAATGAATACGTAAAAGGTAATATATAGAATTGACATTTATTGTAGAAGAATATGTTGTGAGGTGGTTTGGACATGCGTTAAATGCGGAGATATAATTCCGCAGAGGCCGTGAGAAGTGTTATTGAGAAATGAATGTAAAAAAGAAAAGTGGAAGAGGAAGACCGAAGGGGAGAAGTGGATAGATGGAATTGACGGTGATATAAAGACAGCCGGTATGAGTGTACTAGAGGTGGAAGATCGTGATTTATGCGGAGGTGTAAGATTAGACAGGTTGAGAGTGTAAGGCAAACAATAAAAGCCGGTTGAAAATATATTCTACAATAATATTAACTTAATTACAGTATTAATATAAATTATGTCTCTAGGTACTATATTCGCATTAGGTATTTTAAGTTACAAATGTCGAATGAACGATGCGTTGATAGGTACGATTGCTTCGATATTTGATTCATTAGCTGCTGTCACATTCCTTTTGGTATCTCAATCGTGGCAATTGTTTTTGGGTAAAATTTCTTTTGCAATAATACTTATTTATATAATAATAATAATAATAATAATAATAATAATAATAAATGTTTTAACGTTTCGGCTATTATTTACAGTGCCACCGTTAGAACTTTTTCGTGGAGCAGCTTTGTCGTTAACAAGTTCTATAGCTTCAAAATGTGTTGAGCCCGGTGAATTAGGTAAAAAGATTTATATTTTTTTTTTTATGAAATATACGACTCCATCACAATAATAACGAATACTCGTATGTTTAACGAACGTTAATTGTTAATTTTTCACGTATCCTCTTTATGGTTTCATGTTACAGGTGCAATGAATTCCGTAAAATTGCTAATGGAGGGTGGTATGAAAAGTGGATTTGTACCGTTATACAGTTTCGTTTACAATCATACGTTCGAATCAATGCCTAGTGCGTTTTTTTTCGTCAGTATTGCTCTAACAGCTCCATTGGTGTTCACTTTTGGGTACTTATAAGTATATTTATGATTTATTTTTTTACTTAAAATATTTAAAATTTATACGTGTCGATTTTCCAATTATTCGCTGTGAGAGTATTGAATAAATAATAATTTACTCGTTTTACAAATATTCCAGTTTTATATACTACTTACATCGAAAATCTGCAACATCGAATTCATTCGATCATTATGACGAAAACGGAAAACCAAACACGGAAATTTCACCAATCCACAATTCCGACGTAATTAATTACCATATTTAGATTATTTTAGCGTGTTTGTATATTATATATTTATATAAATATTACGCTTAGCGCGTATAAGATTATATAAATGTAAATATACCTAGAAAACTGTTAAATTTCTTTTTAAATACTTATGGCAACGTATAAAATGAAAACTACTATATAATATTTAAGTTATTAATTTTGTTATTTGTTTATACCGTACATGTAAATATTTTAATTGCATTTTATAAATAATTTATATTATAATCATCGCGTTACTTATAATAAATTTTATTTATTTTTCGTTTAGTCGTTGTTTTCTAATATTTAATAAAAATAAAAGAAATCACCAAAATATTAATTATGTGTAATATGTATATGTATTAAAAATATTAAATAATAAAAAATATTAAATTACCTATATTGTGTTGTCAATTCGTATAATCAAATCCGTTTTAAGGTTAATACAAATCTATATATATATATTCATTTATTTTACGTGTATTCAATATAATATAATCTAATATAATATTATAATGTTAGTGACCAATGTCCAGTGTACTACATCCAATGACGGATTGATATCAAAAGACCATCAAAAGGTTTAGTCCGCGATCTAATTAAAAGGTTACAATATGTTATAGTAAAAGGAAAAAATTCACTCCCTACGCTCGTCGTTTATTTATATGTTTTATAATATTTATATTACACAGTTTTACAATATAAAACAAAAATCACAACAAATAAGACGTATAATGCACGCATTTATAGACACTACGTAGCCAGCCGCAGATATTGCCGTCCGAGTGTTCATAATATTTTCTAACTTGCGTTTTCAAACCCGAATGCGAGTCGTTATATCCTGATTTCAAATAAAAAAAAAAAAAATCAAAAAATTAGTGTACGATTTATACTTAAAGCGAAATTTTGAAATAATTATTTCAAAATGAATAGGTAAACAAATTCTATTTTTTTATTACAAAATACACCAAATACAGTAAAAAAATATTAATTAAATAGTTTAAAACAATTTGTTAGAAAAACGCATAATATATATATATATTTAAATTAAATAGACAATTTCAATAGTCTTTACGCGATTCAATTATATTACGTGTGCGCGATGATGATCGAACGGTTATATCGGATCACATTGGATATAGTAAATGTCTCGATAGACATTTTCTTAATTCTTTGATCATTTATTTTAGTAACGTATCTGTTTATACAACAGTAATTTCATACTATCGATTTTTTTGTATTTTTTTTTTTTTTGCGGACACGTTATAATACAGAGCGGCCAGCCACAAAGTGTGCCGCGTGAAAAATCTTAATAATTGTGTCGACTTTTCAGCTGCTGCTTATAGCAATTATATCATAAAATTCACGAATATTAAAATTTTTACACGATATACGGAAAGTCCTGCAAGACCAGGACTTAAAGCCCCATATCGCTACGATATCAACGGACGGATTTGGTGATTTAATCGACCAGCTGTGACCTACTTGAGGCGACTTTTCGTAAAAAAAAAAAAAAAAAAAAAAAAAAAGTGAGGACATTTTCTAATTTAAATTTCTCCTTCCGCCTTGGCTTTTTTTTAACATATAGGTATATGAATGTCTTTGGTCATGATTTTGTTTTCCTTTTATCACTTTGTCCCGCATTAGGCATAATAAAACAATAATATTTTTATTGGGAAAACATTAATTGCCAGGACGTTTGTAACGTTCAATTATTCCGAACGCACACGTTTTCGTGTTTAAAAACATATTTAACACACTGACCCTGTACGAAGGAAGCATTATAGATATAGGTATATTGATCAATTACGAAATATTTTTTTTTCGTATTTAATAATTGATTTAAAACGTTTTTTCACCGTACAACGGTGAACATAATCGGCCTATGTCTCATAAAAAAAAAAGAATAAAAACACGCACGCATAAACGATGATTTATTTTGGCGATGATGGGGGAAGGGGTTTGGACATTTGAAAACTTTTAATAAAAGAAAAAAAAGAGTTGGTCGACTACACCACACACACATACACACACTAGACCGTAGTGCGCGGGAATTATTTCGCTCCGCATTACCGGCGACACTGGACGGTCCATCCTGTGCATGTGCGAAAACGGCGGGAAAATCTGACTTTATCATTGGCATTTGTTTACATTCGCGTGAATAATTTCTTCTTTTTTTTTTCTTTTCGTCCTTCTGTCGTCGTCCACCAAGACACGACTGCGACTCGGATGATTTTTCAGACGTACTCACGTGTTCAACCCGAACCACCGGTCTCGTATGAATAAGAACGGACCCGATTTACACGCGTAGCAAATCGTTTTCTCTCATTCGTTTTGTAGATCGCAACGCGATTGACCACCACCACGCACTTCTACTTTGAAAAAGTTCTCCCGAAACGTTCGTATCATTCAATCGACGACATGCAGGTACGTGTGCTTTTCGCAGTGCTCTTCTGTTTTTTGGGGGTGGAGGGAAGAAAAAAAAGAAAAATCCCCGGTAAAACAGTGTGCGCCGATTATTGCAGCAGAGTGGGATGAAAAGCAGAAAGTTCATCAAGGAAAGCCCGATGAGAAATGTCAGCATCAACGTGGCGTACGATAAATTGGAACAGATAGGCGAAGGGACGTACGGTGTCGTGTACAAAGCCTTAGACAGACAGACCAGCAAATTCGTTGCTTTAAAAAAAGTCAGAATGGAATCGTAAGTTTTAACACCATTTTGTCCGTATAACGATTTCTGTCCGGGACGATATTTTCTATTTGTACCCTTTCCCCCTCCCCCGTTGACTAAATTTTATATTTAAATCCGTATTTGATGAATTGTATAATATAGAAGTGTGGAAGGCGTACCTTCCACAGCGATGAGAGAGATTTCATTGCTGAAAGAATTAAATCACGAAAACGTTGTTAAACTTTACGATACCATTATGTCGGATAAGAAATTATTTTTAGTATTTGAATACATGGACTACGATTTAAAAAAAGTATTAGAATTACGTAGAAAAGAATACGGAATCGGATTACCTGAAATCGAAATTAAGGTAAGATTTAAAATATGACATGAATACTTATTATAGGTAGGTTACCTGTAATAATACATATATCAAATATAAATCGCTTTTACTATTTAGCCTTAATAGTAAGTAATTATTTTTATTAAAGACAAAAAAAATGTTTCATATTTATCATTAGGAATATAATTATATACAATATTTACATTGAAATGTACCACCTAGATAAATTTAAAACATAATATATTTATTTTCATTTCGAATTCGTATACATATATAAAGGTATGAGAAAAAATGAATACTTTTATTTAATCAAGCAGATTTTTTGTTATATATTATAGATTTTTAATCCTTAGCGTCGATAAGATAAATATATTTTATGATAAAAAAAAAAAAAGTTAATATTTGAAATGAATTTTCTACCTTTTCCTTAAATGTTCAGACATTTCATTTTTTTTTAATTTGTATAATTTTCAACCTGTTAACAGTTCATCAAATTTAATTACAATCGAACTTGGTTAACTTAGTAAGTTGAAGGGACTAGTAAAGAAATTGGAACTATCCAAGACAAATAAAAAAAAAAATTTTATATACACCATACATATAAAATTATAATTAAAGTTTTTTTTTTTAGAATAAATATTATTAATAAATACCAGCATATATCTTTTAATATTTTAAAAAACAGTTATTTTTGTTTGAATTTTTCCTTTATTTAATGGAATACTTTAGCCATGAAATTATTTTGTTTTTAATCATTCTTCAATAGCAACCAGAGTTGCTGCAGATTTGCGTTCGTAAGTTAATATTCGTAGTAAGCTGATACTATTAATTGGTAATAATAACATTAATAAATAATTAGTACTTTACTTCCAATTGGAACTTTCTAAAATTCTAGAGACCACTGAGAAAAAGTGTGAAGCGTGGACAATTTCAAGTTAATAAAATTCGACTGTAATATATAAAATTATGCATATGCATTAAAATCTAGATTCTAAACATTTAAACCATAGTTTACACAATCCTATTTCTCGTAGTCATTAACATCAATATAATTAATAATTATTTTATTAATATTAATAGATTAATAACCAATAAAGGAATGCGCATAAGTTTTTGTTTACGATTTAATTTACTTATTTTTTACAATTCCACTTTTATGGAAATGTGATTTTATTTTATATTTCAGAGTTTTTTGTACCAAATACTAAATGCCTTAGCTTATTGTCATACCAATCGAATTGTTCACCGAGATTTAAAACCACAAAATCTTTTAGTGAATTCTAATGGTATAATTAAGTTAGCTGATTTTGGATTGGCTAGAGCTTTTTCATTCCCCTTACGTAATTACACACATGAAGTTATCACCTTATGGTATAGGGCTCCTGAAATATTGTTAGGAGCCAAGGTATATACTATGGCTGTAGATCTTTGGAGCCTCGGATGTATATTCACAGAAATGGTAAGTTTTTAAAATTATTAAACTTATACTATTATATATTTCTATGAGATTCATGGTAATTAATGTTTTAATAATATGTCATTTTTTTTAACATATTACACATGATTACCTGTTTTAAATTTTATTCTGTTATTTCCCTTAAATAGGTCACATTAAGGCCATTATTTCCTGGTGATTCAGAAATTGACCAGTTATTTAGAATATTCCGTACTCTTGGGACACCAACAGACAGAACGTGGCCTGGAGTACATAAATTGCCAGATTTTAAACCATTGTTTCCATTATGGGAAGCACGTCGTATAGTTGAATTCTTACCTGAATTCACTAACAAAAATCAACAAAATATTTTTTATGTGAGTAACAGTGTTTATTAACAGAATAATTAAAAATATTAACAAAATTATATCTTAAAAAAAAATCTACAGTCACATAAAAAAAAATGTGCTACTATTTAATGTGGAATGGGCTCTTGAATATGTCTTATTTATATTATCATATTTTTCTCAGTTTTCTACCTATATAATGAGTTAATTAATTGTATATCTTATTTAATAAGATTTAATAATCGTGATTGGCAAAAATACAAAATTGGTTTTTATAATATAGATGTTAATCTTGTGTAGTCTATAGGTATGAAATATTATTTAAAGAGTATTTAGTTAATATAAAATTTAATTTCTATCATTGATTTATGGTACTTAAAGTGGCCATCAACAATAAGTCATATCAATATTTTGAATTTGAAAAACAAATAATATCTCAAATTAAAATTAAATTATTTTAAAAAATATGTAGTAATATTAAAAAAAAAAAAAATATATATATATATAAGTTGATTAATATATATAAATATAATTAATACTAAAAAAAAAGAAAAAAGAAATTAATTAATAATTATATATTATATTCTATTTTTTATGTAGGTAATACTTAAGAAAAAGTTATGTAGAAAATATCAAATATCATTATATTTGAATCGTTCGTTATATCTGAAAATAATAAATACCGATCTTTACCTTTAATGTAAATCTTAAATAAATATTAAGTTTAAAAACATTTTGTTTAATACATAAAATTAAGTGTAATTTTAATATTACAATAAATAATCTTATTATTTTGACAACAGGCATTATGTACCTACAATCCAGCAAAAAGAATGTCTGCTGAAAAAATAATGGAAATGGAGTATTTTCATAATTTAAGAATAACTTCACTTCCGGATACACCTTAAATAATATAAGTAATTTTTAATTTTTTTCTTTTTTTTTTTTTAGTGAGTTATGAATATCTGATTTATTTTGGATTGTTTGCGTTATATCATATCAAAATTAAATTTTGAATTTTTAAAGTGTTAATAGTTAGTAAAGTACCATTAACCAAAAGTTAAAAATTGAATTAACATTGTGACTTAACTTTAAATCATTCAAATATGTATAAGATATAATCGACATAAGTTCAAACCTTTAATAATATCTATTGATGTTTTTTCATTTATTTATTTATTTTTTTTTTTAATTTAATTAAAATTTTTGTATTTTATTATCTACTGAATTTTGTTTTAATATAATTTATATATTTTTTTCTCTTTAATTTTTGTTTAATTCACTATAAAATGTGTATTCTCCAATCACTTTTGTACTTACTATATTGTATTTTGATTTTGTATCAGTATTTATAATCGTCACACAAATATGAATATTTCACCATGAAATATCTAAACCAAATAAAATTGTGAAGTCCTAACTGTGCAGTTATGATTAGGAACGTTAAATTAAGTATGCCACATTATGTATGTTTTATGAAAATACTCTGTACAATAGATTGAAAAATATATTATTCTTGACATATGGAATTTATATGTTATCATTTTTTCGTTCTAAACGCTTCTTCCGGTATAACTATATTATTTTCTAGTGAAGGTGACGATCGATTGTTTGCTGATTTTCTAAGTGCACCCTTGCCGGTGTTTGTTCCTATTTTAGTATACAGATCTTCTTCGCTAGTTGGCGTCACGACAATTTTCACTTGGCTTTTGGGCCGTTCGTCGGGACTATATAACTTTGCACTTGTTGGGCTTTTCATACTTGAACTCCTCTGGAGCTACGCAACAATGAAACACAATAACCACAAGTGTTATAGTGTTACGAAAAAAAAAGAAAAAAAAGTGAGAGATAATAAAGTTATATTTGTAAAAACTGATAAAATACTTAATACAAAATGTTGCTTTTACATTGAATATTATATTAATACGTACATTATTGTATACCAACGGGTGTTTTACTTTAGGTAGTGCAAACGTATTGTTTTATAGTAATTTCCAATATTTATTTAATAACAGTACGCACGCATAATATATAACAATATTTCGTATAGTATGTGCTCTGGCTTTTATGGAAAAGCATTATTAACGCTATGTTATTATTGTATAGTTATGATGAGTACTTTGAATATACAAAATTGCATAATAACACTTATGAAGTGATGATGATGATGATGATGAAGATTATTGATGACAATAATGTAGACTACATTTCTTGATCAGCAGCTATATTACCGGCCTGTGATGATCTTGAACTCTGTAAACAGTCAGCAAAGCTGTGCGTTTTAAATGACTTTTGCAGCGGTGTAAATAGATACACGTTTATTGTCTAAAAAGCCCCCTCTTTCTCCCAAGACGAGTTGCGAGTGCACAAGTGGTTTTGTCTCAACAAACGATATATTATTTTTTAGTGTAATATTCAGTAGTGTTCTCAGAGGGCATACACGCTTCATATACGCCGTGTACCAAACGCAATGCGTTTCGATTTACATTTACTTAAAAGCTATGTATGTCCGTTAATAATGAAAATTAAGCATAAAAAATATATAAAATACGTACCAGATGATTTAGTATACCCTCAAAAAAAAAAAAAAAAAAAAAAAACCTAATAGGAACACCACTGGTAATATTATTGTATTATACACAATTATGTAATTTATGTATTTACACCGTTTTTTATTTTAACGAAATTAAAACGGGGCTCAGAACTTAATGCATAAAAGAAATGTTATTTTACTGGAAATCTATACACGACTGTAATGAGCACAGTTACAGGGAATCGAGATTATTTTTATATTATTTCTAAGAGTCGTTCTACTCCTTTCTTGTCACCGATATTTAAAATAAATTTTCAGTAAAAGGGAAAAATTACCAAATCGACGTAAAACGCCCGTGATGATTATGTTTATAATAAATATTTAAAATATATAATTAATATACATATTTGGTGACGTTATGAAAGAATATAATAACAACACGCGTAATCTGTACGAATATTTTTCACATGGGGGGTTATTTTCACTCAGAAAAACATGGTTAAACACGTAGAAAACATGGCTTGATTGACAATTATTTTTCAAACCGAAGGACAACACGAAAATCGATTTTCAAAGTATACGCAAATAACACTTTCAATTGCGCATTAGAAAACAAGCTGGTGTCTGTATGAGTAGGTATATCGATTTTTTCATATACATATATGTATTATCATTTATAATTTGAACTTAAGGCTTTTGACGACACTGAAACTTACATTTATTAACTATACACATTTTAAGTATGCGCGTGTACAGTACGTCGTCTGAATCCGTTTCGTGCGAGAAGGGACACGTTTTGTGGCATATATTACGTCATGACGATTTATTATTATATTTTGAGAGGATAGTTTTGTACGAAAAGCAAAGAGGCACTTTATTCGGAATTTCGTGTAAAAAAGTACTGCCCAAGTCCCGTGGACTTAATCGCATGAATCCGCACGAACGGATCGCAAGAATCATTAATCTATTGAACGACGGACAACAGATCATACGGCGTATACGTGTTTTATTATCGATAACGATATTCAATCACTCTTTTTTTCTCGCTCGTATAATGGTTTGGTTTTTCATTGACCGCGACCGTCTTCATGCAAAATAATGGGATTGTGCAATGTTATAGATTCTTATAAAGCGGAGAATATTCAATAACAAGAATGCGACGTAGTAAACGTGTGTGTGTGTGTGTGTGTTTGTGTGACGATAGTAATGATATTTATTTGTTGATTTCTTCGCGTTATAATAGGACGGACTCGTGCGAACCGATTCGGTTCTGTTGACAAACAAATAGGAATGTATCAAGTTCCGAGCCGAAATGAATATCGTCGAGACAAAACGATCTCTGCTGCTGCAGCAACCGTACGATATGATCATCAAGCATCCCCGCCCCCCGTATACGATTTAAACTAACGTTATTATACCAGCCGTCTATACCACTGTACATAATAGAATATTTATTGCATCGATTTACTTGGGATTTGGTCGGCGTGCCACCACCGCCGATCTGCTGTTGTCCTCCACCGGCCGTCTGTTTCGCGTAATTCTTGTCGTCGAATATTTTCACCTCGCCGCCGCCGGGTCTGTGTTTCACGTTGTCCATCGATCCGACTTTGCTATGAGCTTTTATTTCCAATTTTTGATCCTCGATCTGATGCAGTAGTGTAAACGGATACGCGGCAAACGTAACGCGAGAAAAAGAAAAGAATAAAAATCGGACCCCGAATCAATTAAATTAATAAGTACAAATGATTTTTCCGTACGAAATATATTATCTTTAGAGCATTTTGCAATTTGGTATATAAATATAAAGTTTATATATATTAAACAATTCGGTTTAATATAATTTCGCGTATTTTCCTATTTCGATAAGTGCGTGGTGTATTTTTAAACACACATTTGTACGTGTTGTATCGAAAAAAAAACACTATGTTTGTATCATTGGTGTGCAACTAGTTAAAACAAAACAAACAAAAAATCCTGGGAAGAGAGGCTTCAGTCCCGCTGTGATATCGTCTAAAAAAAAAAGAACCTCCATGGATATGGTACAACTCACAAGACAACGTTTGAAATTTATTTATTTTAAAATCAATTTACGTGTAAAAAAAAAAAGGACAATTTTTTCGTTTCATTCTCTTATTTTTGTCCTCATTAACGAAGTACGCGTAAAAACAATTTTCGGATTATTATTATTACATTTCAGATTGGATGAAGATGGACAATTCACTAAAACGGTCTTGGCTCATATATATATATTTACAATGGACCGCGTAAATAGATAATAATCCACCTCGCGGTCGATGGGAGAGGAGAGCGGGGTTTGACGTTACCAAGTCAGTTACTTGAGTCAGTTTTATTTATTTTTTTTTTTTTTTTTTGCAAAAGTATCCGAATAGAACTACGAATTCTAAAATATTCAGCAGTGATTTTATATTTTCGAAAAAGCTCAATCTCCCAATCGCGCTTGTGATTATATAGTGTTACTGGATTTATCATTTCCACCTTATTATTCGCGTAAATGATAATTTGAACGGAAAATATGTTTTTTTTTTTTTTTGCTTTTTAAGTAAACGATTTTTATATTTTTTTTTATTCTACTACGAGAGCGAGAGCATTAATTATTTGTATATTACCGACAAAATCACGCTGGTGGGAGGCACACGTTACCAATATTTGTCGAGAAGTACAATGCAATCGGATACCACGCATTGACAGACACAAGTTGACGATTGCGAATTTGTATTTTTTTTTTTTTTGTGTTTGTTTTTCTCGTGTCGCAAATTTTCACACGCGTAAAATATTTTAACGTACAAGTCAAAAAAAAATATATAAACACGCATCACGGGACACAAAACGTGTGTACAACAAAATCATTGGCGGTGTATATAACATAATAATAATAATAATAATACGATGTGTATATATATATAAAAAAAATTGTAAACACACAATTATTCGCGTACAGGAGAAAAAAAAAGAGAGAAAAAAATGTATGCAATTTAATATTTATACATAAAGCGTTGCTGATGCACATAAAAATCATTTGCCACATATATATTTCGTATACACACGCTCTTTTTTTTACGCCTAGAATTATTTTACTCACGTCGGGCGACTCCTTTTCTAATAATCGTGTCGATTGGCTCTAAACAAATTAATAAAAAAAAAACACGGTTTTCCGTAAAAAAAGACCAAAAAAAAAAAACACAACCTTCTCAAAAAACAAGTCGGCGGGATAAATAAATAGGAAAAAAAAATTAACGTTTTTCGCTCAATATCGATTTGAATATCGTGCGTACTAAATATCGGATTGTGTATAAAAACAATTGTATTATAACCGTTTGAAAAGTTCGGAACGTTTTGGAAAAAAAAAATTCGTATATTTTATATTATATCATGAATTGTTCGTCTCGGACGAACATAATAATAATAATAATAATAATATACGTTACGTATGTATTAATATTTTTATTGATTTTTCTTTATCTATTAATAGCGATTATATTTAACAAAATCAATTTTCCATTACGCGCGTATTTTATTACGATTTCAAAATGTCCGCGACGTATTATTATCATATAAACGTTTATGATCATAAACTAATCATGTACTAATGCGATACTACGCGTGTTTTCAATAAACGTTTTTTTTTCCCCTTATATCAATAAATCGAATAAAATATCCGTATTTATACGCTATTACGATTTGTGTGCGTATATTTTTTTCAACGGTTAAAAATATCAACAAATGAAATACGTACAAATTATATTTTATTATAAATACCCTATTCAAATCGTATAAGTACACCATTTGACACGGAATAAAAACGGGGGGGAGGAGGGGGTCTTACATTTAAACGCGCGTTAATTCCGGTACGTATGTATTGACGTGTAATTTTACGAAACTATTTTAATATTATACATACAACGAAAACTAAAAAAAAAATAAATAATAATCTAAATATGCGATCAATTGCGTATGTTTTTATTATTATTATTATTATAATTTTACGCGTTTCATTAATAAATTCTACGATATCGTATGACGCGATAGCGTTTTTTTTTTTTTTTTTTATAATTTTCACACCCAAGAAAACATATTTTTCTATTCTTATATAATATAATCACATCGGATACAAAATAATTATTCAAAAATAAAAAAAAAAAAAAAAAGAGAGAAATTGTTTGCTTTTTCTGTTTTAATACTTATTTACGTATATTTCTTTCGAGAAATTTTACACGTTCCACATTATCAAATAGATTTCCGTTCGCGTTATTATAATTTCGATTTGTTAATAAATATTTATTTAAAATAAAATCGCCCGTGTACCGTAATTGAAATTCGGAAATGTTTAGGAAAAAAAAAAGAATCGTTTACTTATATATTAATTATTATTAACGAACACTTTTCATACTTTAATGGCGCCTCCTCCGGGAGTGTGTTTGATATTGTCTTTGGACCCGATTTTCGGTTTAGCCTTGTCTTTGAAATCCAGCTTAACGGTTTCGATTTTTTTATCGCCCCCGCCGGGCTTGTGAGTTTTGTTTTCCAACGAACCTACTTTAGGTTTGGCATTCCACTGCAACTTGACGCTTTGAATCTGAACAACAGCAACAAAAAAATAACTCACTGTTAAATACAACTCTTGTTTGTCTCGGTTCGTTGTTTATTATTTCAACGTCTTTACACTTATGAACGGTATAAAAGTCGAATAAAATAGCATCGTCCACCGGTCTGGAAAACTGTCACACCGATCATCATTAAATAATTCCTCGGCTTATAATATACACACGTGTATATTGACACGTGTATATAATTGTGCGCTAACGCGCGCAATGCCTAAACGTTATAGTCATTCGAACGAATCACAATAATTAATTTTACATTCGTTGCGCTGTCCGAAATTAACTATAAATTTATTGTACTCTATCCATCCGAAATGGAAAAGAAATTTTCACGTAAATCGTAGATTATGTTATAACAGTATATTTAAACATTATATAATATTACTTTTATTACGATATATTTAAAACGAAATGTGTGGGGGGGGGGTGTTTTTTTTTTTTTTTGTTAACTCGTAACGACAACGCGTATTATAACCCATTTATGATGCGATCACGCGGTGTTTATTTTATACGAGAGTGGCGTAGTCGTAGGAAAATTCGATCGCGAGACGTTTTATTGAATCAGGTTTTGTGCATTATCGTTTTTTTCTTTTTCTGGTAAAATATTATTACACGGCGTATCGTCGTGTCACGGTATTCGAACAAACACACTATACAAATTACATATTATTATTATTACATAATGTGTACGTACAGTTTATTATTGATTACTATTGACGAAATTTGCCAGCGTTAAAAGTCGCACGCGCCACACAATTACCGAAAACCCTGCGCGCGTTAAATATAATTTATTTTTCATTCGTTCGGAACGCGACCGATTTTATACGTCTACACTACAGGTTATTTCACTATTTACAATAATGACTATAAAACGTCCGTGTAATATTTATAACGCGATAAATACGCATCGATATATCATACGATATGATGCGAGGTCGCGTTTTCCAGAGAATGAATCGAAAACGGTACAGCTCGTCCAGTGTCGGTCTGATTTGAGGGTAAACATTTTTCAGAAAGAATTTTCTGCGCGTGATTTTAAACAATATGTCACTTCTTCTGTCAATTGGTTGTGTACGCATAAGATTAGAATGGAAAAAAAAATCACCCGACGTATATTACATCAGTTATAGGTGATTATTATTATTTACCGAAATTCTAAAGAAGTCAAATTTCGTTAAAAACCCCCGGTTTAATTTATAATAAAATAATTTATACATTAATGTATACATATATATAACTGGCAAAATATATGCTTGTAAAAAATTGAAAAAAAAAATTTCTTAAAATTTATTTTCAAAACGGTATACAGTATTTCAATTCTCGATTCCAAGACCCGAACTTGTCAATTATTATTTATAATCTCGTTGTTAAATCCACTCCGATATATACCGCAGACTTGCAGAATTTGCAGATTAACCGAGAGAATCGAATTTTCAGAAATGTTCAGCATAGAAAATACACGCGTTCATATGGAATTCGGTAGAAAGTATTAAAACGTATTTCGTTGCCGTACATAAAGTGATTCGGGCGTGATTTTTGCATACTACTATAGAAATACTTCGGGCAAACAACAATCGTCGCAATTTTTAATATTAAATATTATCTTTATCTTCATCCGCGATGTCTAAAACGATTATGTTTTATTATTTTCATTGAATTTTTTGTCGAAATTTTAATTCATTATTATTAAATGAAGGTTGTCTAGATCTAGATAAGCCTCCCGCGAGTGAGCTAGCCAACACGACACAGCACAGTTCGCGTATTATCCAGCTCTCGACAAACTGTGACAATTGCTAACACGGAAAAAATACAATAATTCTATGCAATTATTCCGAACATTATGTCCTACGACGGTTTGTCATGTTCTAAAAATCGTCGAAATTTTCCGAATGTAAAAATAAAAACACTGAATAATAATAATAATAATAATAATAAAACCGATCCTGCAGGCTGCAAAAAACCATCATCTGGGCGCAATCAATCACTCGACTGCTGTTCGATAATACTGCGAGATCCGTCGGACGTCGTTAAGTTGTTATTTAAAAAAAAAAAACGACTAACCTAACCCGGTTAACAGATTTATCGCTATTATTATTATTATTATTATTGTTATAAATGGACCTATATTTGTCCATATTCAATTACCTTCTTGTCACCTCCGCCGGGAACGTACGCGTCGTTTTTCGCCTCGATTCTCGTCCCGGCTTTCCATTCGAGTTTTCGATTTTCGATTTTCACCTGTCCACCGCCCGGCTTGTGGCTGGTGTTCTGCAACGATCCGATTTTCGACCGGACCACCTTGAGGTTCGGAGACGGAGCGGATCCCACTTGAATCTTGTTCATCGGCAATTCTGCGAAAACCATTACCGTTTTAATTATCGCGCACGGTTATTTCTTTATTTATCTTTTCGCCATTCCGCGGCGTGTACAAAATAAAACGTTTCATTCCGCGTAGCCCCTTTCCCCCTGCCCACTATAGGCGGCAGCCCGCGTCGCTCACTCTTTTGTCCGGCGGACATCACGTCGTTGTCGGTCGGCGACTTTGGCGTGACCGCCCGCGTTGGCGTCTTTAGTTCCGACCGGTCTTTTTTCGGGATTTTGCTCGGCGACTTGCAGCCCGCGTCGTTGTTATCGTTCCGGTGGTGGTTATCCTGTCACGGGCACAACAAATCCGTTTTTATAGTTTTTAACGAATCCGAGATTGGATATAATAACAGCGAATATCGCTAAACGTATCCCGTGTACGTAGTGCGACGCTCGGATTTCGATGCATTCGAATCGTTTTTTCTTTCTTATTTGTCTGGACAATAATCGACACGATTGTGCTTTCCGAGATACAAAACGCGTTTTATCTGACCAAAAACATTGTTTTAACCTATTTCCAGTATGACGAAGTAGAAATAAAAATCCATCGAAAACTGAAATATACGATTTTGTGTATTAATAACAACGTCGGCCGGCAATACACGGTTTTTAAATAAAACCGACTTCTCGAATTTATCTCAATGTACTTATCTATAAAATAACAAATTTATAATTATTTAAAGCGATTTTTTTATATGCGTATAAATTTGTTAAGAGATTTTTATTTAGGTTCTAAACGAGTTTTTAAAATATTTCTAAAGCATTAAAATCCGAGCCGTGTACGCACATACGCATATATAGTCGTCGAGTTATACTCACTGTTTTCGAGTTTGACGAATCTTTGAGCGGTTCATTATCTGTAAATCGGACAAAATCGTACGACATTAATATTTCAAATAATATAACGCGTAATAATAACCGATAGAATAAATTGAAATGTTATTTTATAATCAATATCGGACACTTGTTTTAAGTATTATGCAACAAAAGCCGTATAAACTAAAATACGATAATATATATATATATATATATATACACATAAAATACGATATACATAATAATATATTCTAAATATAATTTGGTGCGACGAAATAATAATTTTTTTATCGTATTGTAATTATTATTCGCGGTGTGGTTTTAAAACGTTATCGAATGGTTTTGCGAACGTCATAATTATTTATACAATATACCACGGTATCACATAAACACATATTATTTACATAAAAAAACCGTTCGGTTCGACTACACCGATCGCGTTATTAAAGACGTATATTTTTTTTATTTATTTTTTTTTGTATAATCTTGTGCGCAATGTCATTTGGTCAAACGATTTGTAAGGTACCTTTTATTATTTTTAATGTATCGGGCCTCGAGTTTTTATACTGTGATGATGGTTCGTCTTTGTTTCCGATCGCGTCCGCCGCCGTCTTGTTCGCATCGGTTTCGCCTGCAGCCGGCGGCGGCTTCGCTGCGGCGGCCGCGTAATCTCTGGGCTTGACCGTCGCGCCGGCGTCCTCGGCGGCTTTGCTCGAGTACTGCTGCTGCTGCTGCTGCTGCTCCCTGATCGGTTTCATGTGATGAGCGGTTTCGAAGTGCGCCTTCCTCAGTTCCGAAGCCCTGTTGCCACCGCCGCCGCCCTGTTCGGTCTTCGGACCGAGTGACGTCGGCCCGAACAGGTCTTTTTCCAGTGACACTTTGCGCTCGTACCGAGACTGCAGTTGCTGCTGTTCGTAGTCTCTGACGGACGATTTGTTCGCGTCCTCTTTGTTCGCGTCTGCACCCCGGGTCGGCACCGGTTGTTTACCAGCTCCGCCGTATTCTCCTCCGGCTTCCGGTCTGTTGCTCCGGTACTCCGGTGGCCGTCTACCGCCGCCGCCGCCGCTGCCGTCGTCCTGTGAGTCCTGCGCCGCCAGTAACGGCCTCCTTCCGTACTCGGCCGACGACACGTCGACCCTGTGCGACCCCCCGTCCAACACGCTGTCCCGTCTCGTCAACGGCTGCACGTCCCTGACCTTCTGGCCGTTCGCCATTCCACCGGGCGGTCGCCTGTTGTCGTCGTCCTGTTGCTGTTGCCTGTTATTATAGTTGCCGGCCCCCGGCGGCTGGTACCGTTGTTGCTGTTGTTCCAAGCCTTCGGGTATCGCCGTCGTCGATTGTCGGACGTACGCCGCCTGACTTTGCGGTGCCGCCTGCATTGGTCTCTGCCACTGTTGCCTGTTCGGGTCGGCCCCTTCCACGGCTGCTCTACCACCCGCGTACGCGATCGAATCCCTCCGGTTCAGTGGCGGCTGTTGCTGTTGCTGCGGTGGTTGCGCAGGCTGTTGGTTGACTACCACTTCTTCGTCATCGTCACCGCCGCCACCACTGACGCCCGCAAGCTTACCCGGCCTACCGTTTTCCGGTCTGAACGGCGGCTGTGGTCTGTCCTCGATCCGCGTGAGCGTCGGTCGACGTTCCTGCATCGGCGGCGGTTGTTGTCTGTACTGTTGTTGTTGTTGTTGTTGTTGTTCCTGCGTCGGCGGTCGTTGTTGCATGTTGTAGTATTGCGGCGGTGGCGGTCGCTGTTGCGGCGGTACAGGACCGCGGGCCACGATTTCCGGTGGCAGAGCTTGCCGGATAAGGTTCCAGGGACTGACTCTGTCAGCTCCGGGCCGTCTTGGTTGCTGTTGTTGTTGTTGCTGAGGTGGCGGAAGTCTCTGTTGTTGTTGCTGTTGCGGTGGTGGTGGAGGCCGTTGTTGTTGTTGCTGGTGCTGTTGTTGTCGTTGCTGCTGTTGCTGTTGATGGTGCTGCTGTTGATGATGCTGCTGCTGCTGCTGTTGTTGTTGCTGCTGCTGCTGCTGCTGCTGTTGTTGTTGTCCCGGTGGTCTGTTTGGGGGCGCGGCGCCACCGCCGTACGGGCCCTGTTGCTGATAGAACTCTGTGGGCCGCGGTTGTGTAGGGCCGAATTCGGAGGGCCGCTGTTGAGGCTTAGGTAATGTCGTCTAACAAATAAAAACAACAATGACACATATTACACACACACACACACACACATTCGTTCACACTAATGACCGATATTTCCGTACAGGACAATAATATAATACCACGTAGTGTCCATGCCGCGCGATAATTATAACTGGGATATGTCGACGTAACGCAGCCCGACGTAACGATGATACGCGTTACAATATCGCATATGTATATATTGTAATGTTACGAAAATATTGTAATATAATGTGTATGTTTAATGCGAGAAAACGATAAAATTGACAATAGTTTTCATAGATTTGGACAGAGAACAGGCGATAAGGTCACAAAAAAAGGTACCGGTGGAAGGTCTTACAGTGGAAAATAGTTCCAATGTTGTAAACGATGATAATAGAGTATACGCGTACGATGAAGTGAAAACGGTGTGAAAAAGTGTTTGTGACAAAACAGGTGGTAAGGTATTCACCAAGGGTCAGTGTCGAGTCGGAATTTGCGTTCACCAATAATGGATGAACTTACAAAGGAAATACGACACGTCAAGGGTGTATGAGGTTTGCATGGTTATGGTAGATGAGAATGCTAACGTGTGTGGAATGTAAGATAGAACAATAATGGAGGGATGTTTTGCAGAGAAATGGACTGAGAACGAGTATAGTTCTAAAACAGAATGTTTAGAGTTTAGGTTTGGAAATGAGAGAGAGAGAGAGAAATGATGTCAGGCTCGAGGATGGAATTATAAATCGGGTTGAAAAGTTGAAATATTAATGCGGTAGGGAATGGAATAATTGAAGAGGATGTATATAGGTAATAATAGAATAAGGTGGTGGCGACTAGTGTAATAAAAACGTGATATTTGGAGTAAAAGGAAAAAAGCCTGCGATGACGTGTGGAATTGCAGCAGAGTATTGAAAGTCACTAGGTCAGATAGAATTCGGAACAAGAGGAATATAGCACGGTCTCTAGTCGGACAAACGGATCAGGACGAGATGGTTTGGGTGCGTGTCGAGAGAAATAAGGATAATGATTAAAGGTACCTGAGTGATTCGAAACAGATGAGGAATGATCAGAACGGAGGTCACTGATGAGAACATAGAGGTTCACAATAATACAAAGAGATGTATGGGGGGGGGGAGGGAAATATGAATACAGCTGACTTGTTCTATTGTACTTGCGTGGGATAAAAAGGCGAAGAGAAGGAATTCGTGTTTACGTTGATCTCTTACCGTGTTCAATTGACTTCTGGTGTCCGGACCGTATGCGCCAGCGCCCGCGGGATCAATTACGCTATTTCGACGATGACTATTATCCATATTTTTAATATAAATGTTTTAATAAATTTTTGTTTTTATAAACTAATTATCGTTACGCGTATTAAATCGATATATTCTTATTTACGCGCTTATACGACGTAGGTATTTACGAGTGTAAATATTAGAAATACTGCAGTTGTTATTTAACGCGTCTCTATTATAATTTAGTTATTATTTATGTGTTTTTTCTGTTTAATTAAATTTAATACTATTGTTTATGGGCAATACGACGTCCGTTCGTCGCGATCACACCTAGAAATCACAATATATTTCGTTTACTGCAGTATAGTGTTGTACCGCAGCACACTTGGTCTTTTCGCACGACGCGCGTATATAACAACACACGTACTACGCCGTCGCTGGCAAATCGCTTATTGAATATTGTGTCGGAATGTATATAACATAATGATAATAATAATAATAATAATAATATGTATGTACGCGGAATGACGGCTAGTGTGTCTCTTATATATATATATATAAACGAATACATAAAACACGAACAAAAATGGGGCGGAATCGATTATTTTTGTGTACGCGTAGTGTGTTTTTTGCTGACGGGGAGTACCTATAGTAGATGACGGAATATGCGCGCATTTTATTTCACCGAAACCACCGCCGAAGCACGCGTCGTCCATCGATTTCCGGAGCATAATACAATATTATTACAAAAACCTTGAGCGCGTTTTTAACGCGAGAAACGTGGAAAACGAAATGGCGAAACACGTATTAGAAATACGCGTTATCCTCATAATTGTTGTCAGGCCGAGAACCGTTTACCGGGCCGGCGCTAAGAAATATTAGCGGAAAAGAGGGAAAGGCTGTGATAGTGAAAATGCCGACTACAAAATTCGGATTTTGCCGACTTGGCCAAAAAACGTTGAATATATATTATTATTATTATTTTTTTTTTCAGTCGTACTATCTGTGAATGTTTGACGATTGAAGTCTGAAAATCTATAATTTTACCGAGTGTAATACCCCCCCCCCTTTTGTTTCGGCTCTGATCGTTTTATATGCGTATAAAAAAATAATAATAATAAAAAATCTCTTTGGAGTAAAAGAAAAAAAACCAAACATTAAACCCCACTACCAGCGTTTTAAGTTAAATCGATATATGCACGTTCCGTCAACTCGACACAAGCCGTGCGCACCGTTTTTGCGAATTTTCCATCACCTCCGCGGGGGGGAAGCAGACTCGATGTCATATCAGCAAATTTATTGTTATATTAAATAATGACTAATAGGTAATAAATAGTCGCGTGTACCGCAGTAAATAACGCGGACAAAATATTATAAACGTATGTTCATTGACGTCTGCAGACTGATTTCTGGCAGAACGTTTAAATCACTATAATAGCGGTATAGGTACCACTATACCACCTAAACTATACAATAAATGTGACCTAAAAAATCAAATGGAATTTCACTCTTTACGTTTGTCGGGTACAATAACGCGATAAACGATTTTTTTTTTTTTTTTTTTGATTAAAAAAATCGATATGAATATTTAAAAACAAAAAAAAAAAGACACTCACGGACCATTTGCAATCGGGAACCGTTGCGTTAAATCAATCGACGATACACGTGTTATAATCCGTTCGCGGACGGTTTGTGAAAATGTCATCGCGTTGGTAATTGTTGATTACTACACGTGACATATCGTATAGCGACAAAGACGATAAAAAAAAAAAAAAAGTGCTAATAACTGGACGGAATAAAATAACAATCGTTTTATTAAATATATTATTAATGTAATTCACGCGTTTAATGTCGACGTACCTGTTTCGGACGAGTGCGGCGGAGTCCAATAGCGGACAACGGTTTTTCGCGGATATAATATATATATACGGGAAACGAATATTACGACGTCGTAGCGGCAGAGTCGGTTCACTGTGTTGTAAGTTTCTGCGTTTTACTGTGCTCCGAGCACCCATACAACCGCCATTACTACTACTACTACTACTACGCGGCTGTTGTAAACTTCGGCGTGATCAGAAATATTCGCGTGCTTAGACACTCGCTAATAAAACATTGTGTGTGTGTGTGTGTGTGTGTAAGCACGACACGAACGACTCCCGATTTGTGTGTGTGTGCGATTAGGGAACGCGGGGTAGGACGAGAGATGGCATTTGAGGAATATTGTACGCAAAGAGAGAGAGAGAGAGAGTGAGTGAGTGGGCTCTTTTCCCTTCCGTCGCCCATTTCTTACCCAGTTTATAAAACAAATAATAATAATAATAATAATAATAGTAAAAGCAAGAAAAAAAAAAACCACTATACACGCGTAGATAACGACGACGGCGAACGATATTGTACGATGCGTTTACTCTTTATACGGGGGCACACGCGTTGCGTTATTATTGTTTTATTATGTTTTTTTTCCTTTTCCGTTTTTGCCAAAAAAAAAAAAAAAACTATACACGATTTGATGCGAATTATACGTCATATATATATCGGCTACTACTGTTCAGTCTACGTTTATCGTTCAATACGTGCGAAGAGACGGAGTATCGATTTTTAAAAATGTCCAATGTCTCTTCGGCCGTTAAACGTATAAAAAAAAAACCCCGTTTGTTTCGCTGCGTACGAGTGAATTGCAGAAAATCGTTTTTGTCCCGATACACGCGCGAAAATTATGTGTCGAATCGTTTTTACCTGCAAATCACGCGCGTTTATAGGTAATATGTGTAAGACTCTAAACGTTTTATTTAAACAATCCGTTCTCGCAAAAATATTTCTGTTTATATTTTATATACCGTTTTAACGGTACAATCGAATTATTATCACGAACGAGAGGACGGAAATTCGATGAATCTAAACCGTTTTAACTTCAATATATATATCGGATCCGACACGCGTTTTAAGAATATTCCGATATTACACACGTGTAATTGTGTCGAATTAATATCGATTTTTGGTAATAAGCGATAATACCGTATATCTCCGGTCTATGTATATTTTCACATAAGTAGGTTAAAAACTAAGAAAAATTGCTGGTACACGTTCTACCTTGATCGACAACGAGGGCTGTTTTTATATTTTTTAATATATATATATATATAAGAGAAAAAAAATAATAATAAAAAAATAGAAGTATACGTACATATTATAAAGTGAAGGCGCTGCCTAGGTAATAAAATATTGACATGCAATCCTGTAATAACGAACGTAATCTCTCCCGTTTAGCAAACATCCGCCCTACCTACCACCGTTGTTGCCATCATCATTATTATTATTATTATTATTATTATTATTATTATTATTATTATTATTGCTGTTAGTTTTTTGGGAGAATATTATACGCAGTAGAACTCCGTATAGATATTTTATAACAATAAATTGAGTTCTATATTACTATGTGTAGCTAAGCTACCTAAGCGACGTACGTTTTAACGACTGCAGTATGTATATATATATATATATATATATATATATATATATAGTAGAAATATTATTTATTACAATGTCTATTTCATTATATTTTGTGGTGGGTATTAGCCGGTTTCTTATTTTTTTTATTTTATTTACAAACGCCCGAGTGGTCTATGAATTAAATTAGTAACAATATAATATTATTACACGCATGTATATAATGTGATATTAGAATAATAATAGTAAAAAAAAAAAGTATTCAATAAAATTAAGTATTATTCAATCGGCGTAACATGCGGTCATCATGAGGTGGGTGAATTCTATAATTTCAGGATATAAGCGGCATGCGAAAGGGACATGTTTTGGACGCGTTCAATACGTAATTGGTCTTTAGCCAAATGGAGATGCCAAACGACCATATACCGTATTCGAGATGAGGACGGACTATACGATATTAAACACTATAAATCCAAAATCACAAAAAGAATACTCCTTTATTGCGTTTACGTAATTCAACAACTACGTTGTCATCTTCAGCTCGAACCAACTACTACTAAACCGTTAGACACTATGTACACCCGTATTTATACAGTTTATATCTCCGATGACGTCAGCACAAAACGGCCGAATCGGTTAATCGACGACCACGCCCAACGCAAGTCTATGCTGCCGCCATCTGGTTTGAATTAAATTAATTTTTATAATGAATTACCTAATGGACATAAGTCTCAGTTATTTTTATTTTTCGGCATTCCTTCTTTTATGTTTAATTCTTCATAATTATTTACATTTTTTTAAAATCTCCTGTTGCGGAACATTTATCGAATGATATTATTATTACTTATGGTCAGTGTACATGACGTGACGATAATATACAAATAATTGGACAAATATGTTTTGCTCAAAAAAAAAAACCCCTATTTCTTCAAAAAATATTTAGGTACCGTTCAAGAAATATATATATATCTTTTTCGAGTTTTAAAAAATAATAATTATAATTTAACATTGTTTATATATATATATATATATATATATATAAGTAATTTTTACTTTTACCAGAGTGCAGTCGAAACATTTCACCATAAATATTATAATAATACGGCACATAAATGAAATTCCGAAAATATATGCAAATGTTTAATGTCTATGTAATTTATAGGATTATTAATTATTACATATTTGTATTAGAAAGTATTTAATAAACTATGCGTGTAATACGGTTTTGTTGACTTGACAAATTATCAATATATTAATATATAATGGTATACATACCGCGTGTACCATAAGCCTTATATGGAGTTTTCAATTACAAAACTCGTGTTTTCAACAATTTATTGAGCAATTAATACCGGAATAAGCGAATAGTATAATAAACAAGAGAGATTATTTATCTAATATGGTCGACACCAAAATCCACATTTCTCCCATCTGGTTTCTCTTATACGCTATATTTCTACGAACCTCCCACCACCATACTATTATAATATTAAGACGCTTTGCATGCAATACTGGAGTAGAAATAATCGCTATAGAATAAACACAAAATCGACAATAGATTTTAAACGTTTCCCACTGTAAAAATAGAAAAAAAAACCAAATATGTGCATATAGTACCCGCAATAAAAGACACACACACAAATAGTATTGCGTAATAATTCGCGATTATGTTGGAGGCACTAGTTATTTGATATAATTACATAATTAATAAAAATTAAAAAAAAAAGTTTACAAAAATTGCAATAAAATTTTAATTCGAAAACTATAATATGTAATATACATCATCAAAATTTATGCTTTGTGGAGATAACTATATTAAATACATATAATTTCTTATGTCGGTAAACAAATTCGTGTTTCCGATATACATTTAAAAAAAAATTACTATTATCATATTTATACATTTTTCGTATTATAATAATCATTGTACAAATATACGAATGTATTATTATACATGTGCAGCAACAGTATCCAATTTAATATGATATTGTGTTACATTGCGGTATACGATGACATAATAATATTTAAATACATATAGAGGTATACAAGGTACACAGAAATTAGATACAAAAGTTGTAAAATGAAAAAAAATCGACCAAAAACGTTTTTATAGCTGAGTATATGTCATGTAGGTTAACGACGACGTTATACGTTTTCACTGTAAAAATTTGTTTACTTTATTCGCTATAATATTATATAATAACGATGATGTTCGAATAGACCAAAAACGCACAACGCGTCGAGTGTACAACACCATAAAACTGGCGCGTTTTTAATGAATATTTTTACATTTTGGCAAAATCGTTTTTCGATTAATATATATATATATATATATACGCTATACAATATATTCACATTCCCCACACACCGTCACGATATTATTAAACACTCTAATTATTATACAATTTGTAATCGAAAGCACTTACTGGTTTGCCAAGCGCAAGGTCTACTGTTTAAATTCCCGTTGGTGGCTACCGGTGAGATCTCGTTCTCGAACTGTATGGTCGATATTTGTTCGGGCGTTTGTTTGATATAGTTCTTGATCGGACTGGCGTTTTCTATATATATAAAAAAAAAAACACGCTTTTATATAAAAACGTTAGAAATTCAAGTGTTAAGAGCAAAAAAAAATAATAATACACATAATATGCGTGTACTGAAAAAAAAAAAATACGTTTTTACGTAATATTATGTAAATATGCATGATATCAAAAATTCGAACCGATAACGATTTTGGAAAACATTAAAAATTAATAGACCGGTCGAATACACGCGCTGTATATAAACGTTTCGCGTTCAACGTTGGGCTAAAATCGTTAAAGGTCATTCCGTGTTCACCGTAATGTGCGTACAATACATAGTATATATTTTATATTTTATTCATTTGAATTCGCTGTGTTTATACCGATTTCCTCGTTAATTATTGTACTGTTACGTTCGAAAACGTAATGATCAGTAAGCGGTTTGCACGCGAGGAGAGACGATTTAGAAAAAAAAAATTGTTTTACCGTACAATTTGTTTTATAATATTTAAATAATGTAATAGACAAAAAAAAAATAATAATAATAAAAAAGTTCTATACCAGGTCCCGAGTCGGGCGATTTCCCCTTTGGCCTAAATCCGTCCTGACTAATAATATTATCGGATTTCTCCCTTTCGCGCATTGGCTTTTAGCTTTTGAAAGCAATAGCGTTTTTTTTTTCTTATAGTCGTATAATTTTTTTTATGCCATTGATTGTATACAACAATGGTTTTAATAGCACTTAACATATTATTATTAATTTAAAAAAAAAAAATGTATTAATATTGTAATAACAATTAAGAATATTAAATTGAAAAAAAAACTGTATAACCCGTAGAAAATCTAAAGAAAATAAAAAAAACGTTTTACCGTCCTCATTTAATTTTTATACTATACAATATACATAATTAATATAGCGTTAAAACAGTTTAAATTTATTATATAAATAATATTGTATAATGCGTACCGTCGTATTCGTGTCGGGGAAACAATTCGATCGGGGCACTTCTACATTCGATGATGGCCATTTTGTGATCACGCGGAGAATATATTATATCTATTCGAATCGCGGAAATGTTTAAAGAGTTATAAGTGCGCAATAACTGTCAACGTGAAAATTTAAACGCGTTAAATAAACGACTAAAAAAAAAAAAAAAAATGTTATGCGGTGTGATTTTTTAAGAAAAAAAAATATTGTAATTTGTTAGGATTATCCGGTATTATTTTTTTAGGAAGAAAAAGATCAATATTTTTTTTTTTTTTTCGTTATTGCGTTTCTTTCGTTTTTAACGTTATTTTCTTTTCAAACCGCAATATTATTTTAAATTTCATATTTCGAAGTGAATTTTTTTTCTTTAACGGCTTCGGAATTTATACTAAAAACTGACACGCAATGTATGAAATAAAATCGAAACGAAACACGAAATAAGAAAAGAGAAACGAAATTGGGGGGGGGGGAAATTTATTATTTTTTTTTTGATAAAATCGCGAAAAGCTGTTCGCGCGAGTTAACATAAAAGAAAAAAAAATCAACCTGATGATGTGTTCGTATGCGCACAACGACGATGAGACACCAGTCGTGTGTCCATACATATACGCGCGAGCGTCTATTTAACGCGTAACGTAACGCGGTACTGCGCGTAACCGTCTAAACTCGTACACGTTCTATGACGACCACAATAGTCGTGTACGGATTGTACGTATAGTGGTGTGCGCAATGTGCGGAGAATGGAAAACATAAAAAAAAAAAAAATGATGAAATAAACGTCCTATACCTACGTCCGATTTTGGTCGTAAACGACGACTTGTGCGCGCCGAACGAAAAGTGCGCGAAGAGGAGAAGGAATTCTATTGTAAAAAGAAATTTCAACGCGGCAATCGGTTACGTCTGATGATGATATTCTCTATACGTGCGCGGATTTCAAATAAAATACATTTATTTATATAATTTCGCCGCCGTGTCGTACAAATCGTTTTCGCTTCCCATCTCCTCGGTGTTGACCGGATTAATTAATGGGTTTCCGTATTAAAATACGAGCTATATACGTTACAGTAAAAAAAAACACACACACACACTTCCGATTTGTTGCAAACACGATTTTGTACCATTACAAGTTCTCATCGTCGTACGATTACAATTTAGTCTAATACGGTGACCCGCCGCCGATAATAAGAATTAAATAATACTAAAACGATGAAAAAGAGTCGGAAGACATTATAAAGATTCCATATCCTCTTATTGGTCGGATGCAACAGCACCATTCTTCCTGAAGCTTCCTTCATAACGAGTAAAAAAAAAAAACACCGCCGGAATCGCCTTTTCACTACGAATTCCACAATTTCGTTCAAGTAACGAAACTCCCGTTTTAACCTGTACCACCCGTGTGTTTGGAACGAGAAAATTTCGACAGACTGTCTGGTACGATGACGGTGTCCGTTCGTCTCTGTGAACGGCTGAACATCATGCAGTTTCTACGTGCTTGAATCAATTATCTGTTGCAATGTTCACGTTTATGAAACTATCCGGCACATACACCATTGCGCTCCCAATCAAAAGAAAAAAAAACCCTCGATGCTTATTCTATTGGCCGTGATTTTCCTCATCATACCCTCTGACGCGCTATGCGCATCTCGTAGAAATTTCCGCATTTTTTTTTTTTTTTTACTCATAAATTGTCCGCGTTTCGTCGATTTCAATAATACTATGACATTCGTTTTTTTTTTTTTTTGGTTTTCGGTTAATTTTTTCCGCAATGACATCACCACACACAAATCATACCAATCTATTCACAATGCTTTTGATTTACTTCGGATTCGTCAATGTTTCGAGCTTTTATCACGTCCCCCTGTATAACGCTTATTATTCCGAACTCCAATGACAATACGAAAAACACCTCCTCTATAAAAAAAGTGTTCGTAGTGCGACACCTTTCAGTCGTATTCACATAACAACAACACTATGTGATGACGAGCAGCTATTCAGTGAAAACGCCATCGGTACAACAAAGTCACATTCAGTCGCGTAGCGAACCGTGTTTTTTAAGAAGCAATCGCTTTTGGATTTTGGTCGGCCGTTAAATACTTGTGTGCATGGGCTTTTGACAAAATTATTATTTTGGTCACCTGAAAAGTAGTGGAACGTTCTCTACCCGGAAGACGGGTTTATTCGTAAAAAATCGCAACACCATTTTGTACTCAAAATAATTGTCTACAGGATAAAAAAGAAAAAAACATGATTGTAAAACTGAAATTGGCCGTACGGTTCAGTAGCACATTGTGTTCGCTCCTTGAATTTTTTTTTGTTTTAAGTTCGCGACGCCACTGAGTGTATTCGTATACGCGCATAGCGATTGTAGAAAGTAGAAAAAAAAAACAATAAAAAATCGTTACTTGACCGAGGAAAAATTTTTTTTAAAAAAACAGTAATAAAACTCGTATTGGGCACTTTTATTGGAGAGTGTTTCTCAACAACCGTATACAGAGCCGAGTTACATTAATAATAAACGTTTCAAAGCGTGTACACTATACGCGAATGGTGTGAAGGGCGCGGGTTAGGAAAGTCGACGACGAGTCAATAATTGCCCGATGGCACGCGGCGGCGACGAGACCGGGCACAGCGGATACACCAGTTAAACGGGAAACGGTGGCGCTGATTATTATTATTATTATTATTATTATTATTATTATTATTATTATTATTATTATTATTTGTTATTATTGTTACGCTGCAGCGATATATTAAGTCGTTTTATACGAATAATTTACGCCTCGGCCAAATTACGCGTGTTACATTGTCATCAGTGAAAACAAACGCGCCGCGAACATTATTATTATTTATTTTTTAAATATAAAATAACACGTACACGCGCAGCACGAGTTCGTGCGAACGTGAATTACTTCGTTAAGACTTGTTGAAACCGAGCCTTTTATCACAGCTGTTGTTCTATTAGTCGTTATATTATCATTCCACACACCTATAAACGACCAAATGTGCGTACGGCGGGGCTTGTTTTGACGAAAGTCGATTTTTCGTAATTACGTAGTTATACGCTTAACTACAGTTAGCAGTGTGTCGGAACATTTTTTTTTTTGGATTTCGATAATCCCTTTGGGTACGAAAATTATAACCGCAGGCGGCGCGCGTATTTAAGATTTTTATCGAGATGGGAGTAATTGAAAACGAACTCGGGTACGCGCATACATTTCACACTTCGTATCGTATTATTTATTCAAAAGATTTTCTCACTTGGCCGACAGATAAAACTTGTGTAGGCAAGCGATAATTTATAAATGTACTTTTTAAAATTAAATTCAAACCGAAATTCAATTTCGTTAAAATTAAAAATAATATTGTAAGACTTTTACATTACATATAAATTAGCGCCAATGATAATGATATTCTAAACCGAAACTGAAAGTCTATATTCCGATAATATTATATATATATATATATATATATAAATATGAGTTTCAACCGTGGTGGGGGTTTTTTTTTGTAAGTCAGAGCTGCGCGTTTTTTATTTTCAATTAAACGTAAAATGTGTTTCAAACGCGCGTCAAAACAACCCGTTCGGTTTATGTTGTTTTTCTCGAAATATTAAAAACGTTGTATTATAAGCAACGATACTAGTTTTAACTTATAAGTTTATACGAGTGAATATTCTTGAGCTTCTTCTCAAAACGCCGGGTCTTACCTATCCGATTGTCCGATTTTATTCGACACACGTGTAATAGTGTATATGTATTTCAACATTTCGTTTTAGTGACGTTACGACGCGAGTTCGGGATTTTTTGCTCCTCGATTGGATTTCGATTGTATCGTCGTCCAAACCGAATTCAAATTATAGTCCTCTGTATTATTCTGTATAGATTTACGCGTTCGTATTATAATTGAAATTAAAAAAAAAAAAAAACGGACATTTCCGGACGACAATACTCGAGTACATTCAACTGTTTTTCTCCCCTCATAATAATATTCAAAGATTATTATTAATCAATTTAATCTATATATTCGTCAGGAACACTTTGACGCACTTGAATTCGAAAATTATTAAAAACGTAAAATTTCGATAAATATATATATTTATGTTTTAACCGTGTCTTTGCGTTCAACATTCGAACGTGAGAATTGTGGACATCTCGAAATCAGTTAATTTTACTCTTTAATCCGGATTATTTAAATACACAGCTAATACGGAATTACGCGTGTCATAAGCGGATATTTAGTCACATCCGTGGGGGGGGGGCTTAACAGTTTTGTTTTATCCATTAACGTAAACAGACATTTTTAGACGTTTCAACCTACTAACTAGTGTCTACCACTGTTAGTGCTCTACCACACACGGGGGAAACGTGAACAACGTTGTTCGCGTTTGCCCATTGTGACACAACTGAACGGTCCGTCGGTTGTCGATCGCTATTTATACGTGTTCTTCTATGTAGCTACCCCCTCTTTGTTGTGTCGTATCGCTATCTGTTGACTACTTTCTTTTTCGATTTTATTGCGTTCGACAGGCGCGCTCTGTCGGTATACGCTGGTGTTTAGTTTGACGCCGACCGAGCGATCAATCATATGCACGTATGCTAAATGTATTATTATTATTTCGCGTGTTTCAACAATGAAGTATAGTCTGCTATTTTTAGGGGGACTAAGTTTACTATAATTAATTTTTGAGGGGACTAAGTCCCCCTAAGCCCCCGATTTCCGCCAATTCATACCGGTAACGTTTAGATTCGCTTATTATGTATTCGCATGCAAATCAGTAGTCGGTTTTACGCATACGATTAAACGATCATAATATATTATTATTATTATTATTATTAAACACATATCGTACAACGAATAATATATTTCAAAATAATAAATATTAGAAAAATAATTTTCGATAACATTTACTACTCGAACATAACCGGGGGATTTCTATAAGACATTTGGAAATGTCATACGATATATATAGTTTTTCAACAGTTAATTTTACACGTTTTTATAGGTTTATGGCTCTTGACCTCGTTGAACGTTTCGCGTTTCATATCGGTATATAAATACGTGTGTATACATAAGTAAAATGATGGACGTTTTTTCTCGACGGTTTATCGTTGAATATTTTTTTTTTATATATATATATAAATATATATATTAGGTACCTTGAAACGTCAGCAAAAGTAAAAACCACCTACGCGGTTATTACGCGTATAATTTCGTATATAATTGCCGTTCGAATGTTATATACGCATGCACAGGATTCTTGTACAATTATACTATTGAAACAATATTTAGGACGAATAAATTGGACGTCCATTTGCGAACAGGTACCTACGCGTAAAACAGTTGGCAAACGTCCCTCTAGCCACTTTGTATGTGCATTTGGAACTGTGCCCCGGTCAAAACGAAAATGAGAGTAAAAAATACGTTTTAAAGAATCCACTCCGTTCTGCGCTATTTCTTTCTCTTGCCGAGTAATTGTTTGTTTTTCTATAATCCGAATTTTTTTTGTTTTTAATTAAATTTCGCGTGTTTTCGTCACAGAATTTGATGTGTGATTTCACCGATTTATTTACCTAGAAATTTCAACACAACACTCCAATCTCTTAATATGTAGCACAAAACCGGGTTTATTACAAGTTTTTTTTTGTTACTTTGTTGCGATTTATACTATACGATAAAATCGACCATCCGACTACGATGCAATATTTTTTTGTAATTTTCTGCTAAATTCAACCATTTTTTTTCTCGTTAGCCCTCCCGTCACGTACAACGCTATTATTCCGTGTACACTACACACGCGTCCCAAATTAACGATCTGTAGGCGAGTTGCGTCCAAAAATAAACTGTCCGTCTATTTGCGTTCTTAAAAAAACAAAAAAAAAAAAATCAACTAAATTATATAAAATCAATATTATGGGTGTTAGGTTGACCGCGTCATTGTAAAACCGATAGATTTTTCGCTTCTCTCTCAGTATTCATAATATACGCTGCTGCAGGCGCGCAATAGCTATCGGCTATACATTCAAGTGGGAAAAATCGTGATGCTGCGTCGTCCCCGAAACACGGAGTAAATCGAATATATTACTCGAAAAATAAAGGGTGTTTTTGGGAGGGAGGGTACAAATATGCGACCACACGACAGGATAATTCGTATGATGTGCTGCAATAACTGCGATTTAAACGAATTTTCCGGTCAACGTAAACCAAAAAAAAAAAAATTTTACTCTGACAACGCGGTCGGTGGTCAAGACGAAAAGTCGAAAACAGCAGAATTTTTACGTTTGTAAATTTTTACGACTATTTAAGAAGTAAATTTCCTTTTTTTTTTCAAAATATATATTTTACTAAAAAGGCTGAAACACGAATAACGCGTCGTCTGTGCCACTATACCCACGCACACACATTGAACTTTTGTTATCACTTATCACTATTAGTATACCTTATGCATCAGTATCAGCTGCAATAAGTGTAAACAATATCGTGATAAATGCTGTAGGACCGATTTTTTTTTTTTCATTTTCGCAATTATACGAAACGTTTTACGAATTGTAATCCAAAACGGCGAGTAATAATGTTTAAGATGAAAATCGGTTTGGTAGAAGAAAATACAAAAATAAAACTAATACAGTCGATCCGACGAGACGTAAGGTGTATACCGAGAGAATATCGAATAATTTACGCGTGGAAAATTTTGAAAGAAAACAAAACTATTGTCGTGTCACACACACACACACACTATTATAATATGTATAATACAAATTTAACGCAATATAAAAACAATTTTATTTTTAATTTACAATTAAATTTTTTTCCTGGATTGTATTGTATTGTATTTAATTGAAATTCTTCGAGTGTATATTATCATAGATAATGCCGGCAGTCATAATTTACTTTCAATTAAAGATGATTAAAATTAATGAAATAAAATGTACAAAAAATCTAGCGGCCCGCTCACGATCAACCTAACCTAACAAGGGTAACCTTGTCCCTTGTTGTCCCGCTCCCCGAATACGGCCCTGCGGTAGTATATGAGCGAATAGAGAAAATGGCCACTGTATACAGTGGAGATGGAAAACGTGAGAACGGGCAACGACAAACGACGAGAGCGCACGGAGAGAAAATAAAGTTCGCGTCGCGGCGGCCGTGTCGATTTTTTTTTTTCGTTTTTTTCTGTTGTCGCTTATAATACGCGCCGCGCACACACGGGCGACGACGACGACGACGACGGGAATCGATACCTCGCGCGCGCGTTGTCTACTTGTGTGTTAAAATAAAATATATAAATACGAACGACGACGACGAGCTATTGGGGGAGCAGCTATTACTGTATGCGACGAATTATTATTATTATTATTATTATTATTATTATTGCTAGTGTACGTGTCATACGATATAATACACTCTCGGCCGAAATCGGCGTTGAGGGGGGGGGGAGGGGAAAAAGAAAGAAAAATCCGTCGACTTTCTATGCACGGCCTATGGTGATGGTGAGAATATTTTATTTCTGTTTTAATAAACGCCGTTTTGTGCTCACCTGGATCGACCGTCGTCGCCGTCAATTGCTGCTGCTGCTGCTGTTCGACTCGATCTTCGGTAAGCGGCGGCGGCGACGGCGGTTGCGCTTCTTCGGACATCATAATAATGATATGACGTTTGCGATCGCGGCGCGACGAGAACCGGTGTGTTGACGATTGACGTTATGAGTGGTGGAGGGGGGAGTGACGGTGGTGGTGGGGGAGGCGGGTCGAGAGTCTGGAAAAATCGACGAGGACCGAGGAAATTTTCGGAAATGAAAACGACCGGAAACGAAAATCACTGTCACACACCGCCGTCGCGAATATACACAAACATATATATATATATATTTCCGCCCTGACTTCGCGTATGAATTATTTGTGTTGTTACCGCTTTATATTTTATTACAATAAACGCTACGTATGCGCGCGCGGTATACCACACGTGTGTGCGGTGGTATTTACCGCGCGGTCGATGACGGGCGACGCGCAGAATCGCGAACGACTAATAATAATAATAATAAAAATGAGCGCGAGTGTCGCGCGCAAACTCGACCGTAGAGACCAGCTTTGCACTGCGCACACCGACGTGCCGCGATGTGGTGGGCGGCCGATCTCGTCGTCGCTGACCGTCGCGATCAATTTCAAACGCGCTGCGCGCGCGTGACCGCCGTTTTTCTTTCCGCGGGTCTCGTTTCAAAACGCCACCACCGCGCGTTTCGTTCCCTCTGTTTACGCCGCCGCTGATTCTATCGTAGAGGTATACGAGCGAAAATACGTACCCGGGGGGGGGGGCACAATTACGATGAGAAGGAAAAGGCGAAGTCGCGGAAAACGAAAATAATGAACGGCGATTACACGCGAACGATTGTTAAAATTAATATCGCCGACGGAAGCGGTGTAGAAAGTAAAAAAAACGAAAAAAAAAAAGAAAAAGAATTGAAGAAAGCCGAGTGATACGTTCGGCAAATAACGAAGCATGCGGCTCGCGTATGTACGAACGAATGGAGGACAATCTATCTACGGACTGAAACTATATACCTAGAAAGGCCGTTTGACAAAAAAAAAAACCGTGTAGATCTCTTTGATTTTAGCACACCGTCCGCTGCTTACGTGTTAAACAAAATTTCATTCAATTTATTGTAATTGTTAAATTTCGCTTTATCGAAAAAAAAAAAAATGTCGTAGTAGCATACAAGCGCTCATTACATATTTCACGACGAGCACAGCGTGTCAATGAAAAACCAAGACATTATACGAAGAATAAAAGTCTTAAGCGTGTTTTTTGGCTCGAAATATACAAAACGAAGTGTCTCTTTTTTTTTCTACTGCTTTTCGCGTGCACACAAAACTACATTGGAAACGCGATAAATCGTCGTGACATAATACGAGACGCTTAAAAGTGGACATGCAGTGTCCGTTATCGCATAAAAACGGTTCGTTTCTATAAGATCTCGTTCCCGGGAAGAAGGGGACAGCAACGAGAAAGATTTCGTTCGGGAAAAAAATGTCCGACAAATAAAATACGTATTTTTCAACGCTGTTTTTCTAAAACTATACCTATTATTATCCATGAGAAATTTACCATTTTGCGGCGTACAAAATAATATTAATCTAAACGGTTCCGTGTTTTTGAGAATGAAAAAAAACCACTGGTTTCTCAAACCGTTATTACAAATCTCTTTCTTAACACGGTGATAAATAGGTATTTTTTTTTTTTTTGTTTTTATATACATATAATTCAACATAAAATCAGGGCTCTTCTAGTCTCAACTACAACTCTGTCGTTTTTATTAACGACATTTACTCAACAAAAAAAACCCTGTTGATAACAAACATGGCTAAAAATTCAGCTCGATCAAGCAGTCGAATGATTCAGGAAGTGAACACTTAAAACAGACCGATAATGACTGGAAGCCGATCGCAAAACGTAATTGGCCTGCACGAACGGCAACGGGAGTACCGAAGTACGCGAAGAAAGATTCTAAAACAGTCTGACACGATTTACTCGGAATACGCGATATTGAAAATCAGGTCAAATCATTAGTTTATCACATTGCGTAGGCTCCGCTTCGGGTTTCGCGCGTAAATCGACCAACGACAAATCTTTTTTAAATCAATCACATGGATCCGTCGTCGTAGTCAGTAATAGTCGCTCAGCGGCTTTTAAATCGTTTACCAGTCTACGGGACAAAGGAAAAACTCTGTTTTTGTAATATTATTTATTACTTTACATATTACGCTGACATTAAATACCCATTCCAATGATTAAAATAGATCCTGACATATCATTATGGGCCCGGCGGAGTGCCCGTTCCCTCCTAAATACGTCGCTGCACGTATAAAACTGTTGCGCGTCGTTTTACGATCTCGTCGCACGCGCTCTGAACGTGCAATATAATATAAACGCTCGTCGTCGTTATTTACTATAACTTATACACAAGTGTATAAATATATTCCATACTTTCACTCGTCGTCGTTTTATGGATAATTGTTTTTTTACTTTTCATTTTTTAAAAGATTTTACCGAACATATTATGAAAAAAACAAAAAAACGAAAATTGATCCGACCCGTGATGCCCTATATTTTTATTGCTCGAACTCGATCGATTTATTTCGTATCGATATAATGACGTCGCGACACGCGCGTGATGTATATTTTTTTTATGTCAAAGTGTCTCATTATGCGCTATTCAAACGATTCTATACCTTTAAATCTGACCTATTTTATATTTTTTTTGTTGTTGAAAAGAAACAATAATTCAATAGGACCTAACGAACCAACACGACACACTGAAATCGTATTGCTCGACCAGTATACACGTACGGGTAGAAAAAAAAAAAAAAAAGAGTATTATTATTTATGCGAAATCGACAAAAATAATAAAATAAAATATTCCGAAATATAATACTGTTTTAAGAGCGGAGAATGATTCAATAATTTTATATAAGTAGTATAATATTCAAAAGTTTTGACAACATAATATAATACAGCAGCGGCAATTATATATAAGATTTATATTTTTTCCTTTTACCACTATTATTTTTATTACATCAACTGCGAGTTACGGGACGAATCTTCGTATTCGTATTTTACGGAAAATTCTATTTGTTTTTGTTTTTTAACTCTTTTAGGTACTTAATATAATATTTTTAAAATTTACTAAATTTACCGTTTTTAATTAAAATAAAGAAAAACAATGCAATAATAGTAATTTATAAATCCACTTGCGTATCTATTTAGACCTGACTCATGTTCACATGTAAATAAAGCACATTTTTTCATCTAGCTCCCCCTCCCTTTTCATTTTTAGATACGCCCTTGCTGCTGGTACTCAGTATTGAATATTTTCGGGTACGAACGTAAAAAAGAAGAAGAAAACACATCATTGTGAAACCATAGTCGAGAAACGCGCCACCGCGCAGTATACATCGACGTTGAAGAATTGTCTACACGGAACGCCGTATTATATGGGGACAAGTTAAATTATATGATATATTATTAAAAATATAATAATAATAATAATAATAATAATAATAATTGGCAACGACTCCGCGTTCCTGTAAATCTGTCACTGTTGGCATCAACATTAGCCAATATTGGCAAACGAACACCGGCAGAATACCGCACGCAAACTACACGGGAAAGAAAAATTAAAATTCCTTCGAGGAGGTGAACAAAAATAAAAAAATAAAACTAAAAACAAGTGAGAGGACTGGTGTGGAGTCATTCGGACTGCGTGCAAGGTACATTTGCGTGTTTAAAATTAAATATAATTTGACACACATTTTTTTAAATCGGTCCGTATAGATAGATAGTAACTATACTGACTTTGCCTTTCACTGCGGGTATATATACAAATCTCGTTTTTCTTTTAAATCAAAGACTACAAAACGATTAGATAAGATATTAATTAATACTATACGTCATAGGTGTTAAACGGAAATTCAATTGTGTTTTGTGCGATTGTTCTTGACAAACACGAATCCGTGACATTGTTAGATCATATGTGTACCACGTTTAAAAATACGTGTTGTGGCAGACGTGGCTTTAGACAAATGTTTTAGTCGCACAACGGACTCTACAGATAACGATTTAAAAACACTTTTTCGTATTGTATCGTATCAATATACTCGTATATATACTATACATATACCGTGCAAAAGACATCGGATTTTCTAAATATCATAGAAACCGATCTTGTGAATTTTGACGAAATTAAAATAATTATTATATCGAAGGGTTAAAGACAAACGCGCAGATGCTGCAAGAAACCGTGTTTTTTTTCTATGCGTATACGTATACAAGTTAATTCGCGCGTTGTAGTTGAAATTTTTTACCGTGAAATTAATTTTGGTTGAATTAAAAAACAAAAAGAAAATTCACGAATTTTTAACCGTTTAAAATCTAGTCCTACGACCTACTATATTATATATTGGAAACAAACAAATTTTTTATTTTTGCTGTATTTTTTGCGTATTAAAAAAGAAAACATTGAAACGATGCCACCGCAAAACAGGACGACGACGAGAATGATATAAAAAATAATTTCAAATGACCGACGACGGACGTCAACCTTATCGGCGGTTTTCTCCAGTACAATACACGGATTCAAATTTATTCGCCGTCTATTATTGTAAATATATTATAATGTTCAAATAAATAATTATTTTAATTACAAATATTGTAAATCTTTTATAACGAAACAATGTTATAACCGCGTTATTATTGTCCCCGATGACGGACGTATGTGTATGCACACAGGCGACAATAATTACGACAACTACATATATTTTATGTATATATAAATATATATGTATGTAATAATAAATTAGCTTTTGTATAATACGTATAATATATATTTTGTAACATAATTATTTGAACGGGTTTTCGTCGGCTGGTGGTGGCTTTCCGCAGACTTTGGCTAAAAATGCTGAAACAAAAATCGACGTTGCCAAGTTATTATAACGGATTGTAAAAATAGATCCGGACGACCGGCAAAGCGCGTTCAATAACGGACGATCGTGGCGGTGGTGAGTCGCCGTCACGAACGTAAAAAAAAAAAAAAGCACAAGGCAAAAAAATAAAAAATTAAGTCTACGCGTTATTATATTGGCACGAAACGACAAAAAAAAAATTCTAAATTTTTATTTATAAGCGTACGCAAAAGTAAATCTAGTTAGCGTATAAAACGACGGTTTTTGTCGTATGTGAAAGCGTTTTGTCCAAACGCAATATACAACACGATCGTTTTGAAAACGCGCGTCTCCGTCAACACTTCTCAGACTTTCCTGCAATGGCGAACAAATTCAACAGCAACTACCACTCGAAAACAAAACTATAATATAATCGTCAAACAGTCAACCGCAGTTATATAATATGCGCAACCGCGTAGAAAAAGTAAAAACATTCGCCGAACGTTTTTGTTTGTTTTTAAAACGTTTTAAATCCGAATCACTTTCCATAATACGTAAATAGTGTTTTATACGTTTTTGTCAAAAGAGTTGTTAGATTTTAAAAACAAGATAGAATTATTGTTATCGTAATCGGCGAAACGAACGCGTGTGCACGTGTAATAGTTTATTTATTGTGTATAGAGAAAAGTAAGTCTGTACGCATCGTCTAAAAAAATTCGAGGCCATTTAGAGCGGAAAAAAACAATAAACATTTGCAGTTATTTGCAGACATGACATCGCGTTGCAAAATACACACAGACACACTATAAGCGGTTTTCAGTGACAGAGAGAGAGAGAATGAGAGATAGAGAAAAAAACCGAAGAAGACGTCACAATAATAATAAATTGTCTCGATTTCAAATCGGTTTCTTTTTTTTTTCTTTGCACTTACGAAGAGGTCCGGAGATGGCTTAAATTTTAAATGTTTTTTTTTTTTTTTTTTTTTAGAACATTAAACGCCTAAAATGGAATTTATTTCATGTCGCTCAGACGGACCATCACTTTTTTTACAAACGCTGAAAAAACATTGGATAAAGGTTTTTTATATATATAAATAATTCGTCGTATCGAGTACGACAAAAAAAAAAAAAAAAAAAAAGTCTCGTACCCGCACATAATAATACGCGTGTAAAAAAATAAATACCATATCGATTACTTACGGACATAAGGGATCATACCATCCTCGTCTTCGGGATCCATACAGTCCTTGACGACTACGTCGAGTTCTTCATCGGACAATTTCTCTCCTGAAAACAATAACCGCGGACGGGTGAGAATTGAACGGCGGCGGTGCAAAACCTCCAAAACTAATTTTTAGCCCCCCGCCAAATGTTTTAGTGTATACGATAGGTATTTGATTTTATAACAATATGTTAAAATTTATATTATCTTTATAATATGCATATGCACATTATTCGAGGTGTACCAGATTCGTCGTGAAATTTAATTATTTAATAACCAACGGCCTAAGTGCGCGCAATCGCGGTTTGTCTGAAGAGTTCGACTCCAAACACACAACAATATTTAACAGTACGAAATTTTAAATTAAACGAATTTTACGACGCAATATTCGAAACAAGAATACTGTGTCACAGAAAAGAAAACTTTTCTATGATTTAAAAATATATATGACGGTCCCCCCCAGAGGGACGACTATTGTCCCACTGTCAACAACGGTAATTCATTTCAAAAGCAAACAGGAGGCCCCCGAAACGTTTTGAAAAACGGTACCCCGTCGTCCCGGCGTCGCACTCACCCAGTGACAGGAGGATGTGCGTCAATTCGCCGCCGATCATGTGACCGTCTTCGGCCTTGTCGTACAGTTTCAAACACTCGATGAAATCTTCGTACACCCCTTGGTCCTTGTCCTTCAACATCTGAGAGTAGATCGGATAGAACTCGTCGACCATCAGTTTCTTTTCGCCCTTCTTCTTGGTGCCGCCCATCTTCTCGATGGTGGCCAAAGTCGGGTTCACTTCCAGAGCGCGGAGCAGGTCGCCGATGTAGAAAGCGTCCACGCCCTCGTTGGTGCTGTCGTAGATTCCCCAAACGAAGTTAACGCCTGAAAAACCAAAAAAAAAAAATAAATACATTTACCGTCGTTGGACGGCGCGGAAGAAGAAGGAGAAGAGAAATACGACTCCGTCTCCTATCGACAGACTCACGTTCGATTTCGTCTTTGGACAGATCGGCCTGAAAAATAATATAAATTTCACGCGTTTTTATTATTATTATTATTATTAATTAATAACAACGACGAGGAGGATTTTTAGACTCACCATTTTGCTCGCTTTTCCCCGTACACGAAGCTACGTCACGTACCGATATACAAATACGATTGCTGAACGAGAATGGACTGAAACGTACGCGACGATTCCGCTGGCAGCTGACCCAGTGGCGGTTGGCCGCCGACCCGTCGTTCGTGGACTATTTATAAACGTTTTATTTTCAATTCTCGTACGCCTGTATCATGTTGCATCTCGGCGCCTTATACTTTTATGGGGAAAAAATAAATAAATAAATGAACGCGCGAACGTTTCTACCCGAACGTGCTCGGCCGGGCGTTTTAAACGAAAGCGTATTATATTATTATCCATTATTAGCTGCGATTCAGGTAACCGTAATATAATTCCATCACATAACTATTCTCGTTTGAAACGTGTAACGTTTCTGTATTTTTTTTTTCGAATCGACGAGACTGCTGCAGAACCCGCTCTCCACTGTCGGAACACCGTGTCCACCCGTCAAGAGTCCAGGAAAAAAGAAATAAAACGCATCTAATTTTCTTTTTTTGATGAAAACTAATTATTTCGCCAACTCACGTTATAATACAGAAAACCGCTGGTTTAAAATATACGATAGTAGATACAAACTGTTAAAAATATAATTTTTTATTTAGTCAGATTTTTCAGATTAAAAAAAAAAAAAAAACCTGCAGCGTTCATAATAATATGGCTAGACGCGTAATAATTATATATATATACAGAGAAACGAAGAATTATAAAAACAGAAAAAAGCACGATAGGTACAGCAGGGAGTGGTGGAATTTCTCCAGTTGTCGACAGTTGTAATGTCCACTATAAAAGAGCGGGTGAATTAATTCAATTACGAGTTTACTATTACGATACGTCGTAATGTCTGTCGACAATCTGACAGACGTGACGGCGTTATAATAAGACTAATAAAACATAATCAAATCTTTGAAATTTCTCAAAAAACAAACTTAACCGAGTAAAAATTACTCGGGGGTAAAGGTAAATCTTACCTGTATACGATATTCACATAATTACAACTGAAACATAGCTTGGCTTCGATAATATTTTATCGAACTAGATTTACTTACTTTACTTAATATCTGCAGGTGGCTCCCGACGTATTAACAACGAGATCACTGATCCACCAACTCACTATGTATTGAAAATAAGTCTACGAAAACAAATCTACCAACTCCAATCGATGCGATTCACCCGTTAAAACTATTGATGACGTGCGCGGTGGCATTACGATTCAAGTCTAGAAGCCTCCTTCGGGTACGAGTCAGATCAGCTATAAGCATTCAAATAGTTATTTCTGTTTGAAATTGTAAATGGAAATTTTATAAAAATGCAGTGTATAAACTCGAAAATACGGCAACATGCTTGGACATACAAAAATTTTGTCTACCACGAAAAATTCGTGTGTTTAATACACTGAATACATCATCCCATTTGTTAACGGGTCATTGGACATTTATCCGGAATTCAGAAAATCACACTCTCGTCTGCATCATTGCTTTTGAAAATCACAATCGACCTTCTCACGAATCCTACTACGTTTGTTCAACGGCTAGAAAAACTGGATGTCTGACACCTGCGTATATGTTAATAATCTATACTAATAATATTTAACCTCTGCTGCAGCCTATTTATGTTCTATTTTATATTGTATGCCCATTGTTTTTAAAACGCGTGTGACCAGAAAAAAAGAAACCAATAATAAATAAAATTAAAATATAAATAGGTAATTTGTAAAATTTGCAACAATAATATGTTACTATTATATATAAAAATAATTATAGTAAAAACTTATAAAATATTTTTTTTTCAAAATAACTCTATAAAAAAAAAAAATAGAAAATAAAAAATCGTTTTGTTCAATATTTTTTACAATATTGTTAAAAATCTTGTGGCAAAACGTTATCACCAGACGCGTGAATAAAATCTAGTTTTTATTCTCCCCTCAAAACGTGAAGTTTACTTGAAAAAGTCAGCGCCATATGGCTGAATAATTTTAGTTGAACGATGAAAGATGTGTTTAGTGAAATAATATGCGCACGCAATGAATTCAAAATAAAATACACACAAAACTCGTATACATTTATAATGACATTTTTATATTTATATATTTATTTTTTGCAGTTTTTATATTTATATCAAAATATAAATTGATGTACACGTATATATAACACACAAGAGAACGTAATCAACGTAAATTAAAAATAATCATAATAAAACAAAACTATATAACGTGGATAATACTAATATCTAATGAGGAAGTTACAATACATTTATGTCAAACCACAATTTAAAAGTATAAATACAATATTGTTTAACAAACGTACATAAAACAATAATAATAATAATAATAAAAATAATATCAGTGTTGATAAATGTATAAAATGTTGTATGAAACGTGTACACAGTGTGTTTCCGAAAAGAACACGATTATAAAAAAAAACACTTCAACGAATTGTAAACAAGAAAAATATCTTTCCCAATTATTTATATATATATATATATATATATATATATTGCTTTGGGTAGAATTGTTAAGTAAACATTTCCATTTTCATCTTCTTAATGCACAATAACGATATAATATATAAATATGAAACAACATGGTAAAAAGTATGATGAGAGACCGCCGACACATTACAGTTAAACGTTAGAAAAAAAAATTTAAAAAAAAGTAAGAATATACTATTTTTAGCAAATATTATACATATAAAAATTGTACTATTTTTTTTTCACTTACAGATTGTTTGGGAATTGAAAAAAAATGGAGCATACATTATATTTTTAATTATTGTACAAAATAAAATGAATATCAATGTTTTTTGTTTCTTTTCAGTTGTGGCAGTATTTATAACTATATGACTATGGTTACATTGTAATAATAATAAAAAAAAATTGTTTATTTATTATAATTGAAGCACCTTAAAGTATGAGCTTTTTCGTTTTGTACACTTAGAAAACTATAATTACCATAAATTCAAAATGGTACAATTTTTTTTCTTTTACAAGCTACCTATATAGAATGGCCCTGAAAACTCGCTGGGTAATACATATAATTACCGTACAAAAATAAGTTTGAAAATGTGTGTATCAATTTTGATAAAAACTCATAAAAACAAGAATATATATTATATAATAACGTATTGTTATAATTTTTGAAACAAACATTAACTTGGATTTAAAAAGTTTTAAACGTGGTAATAATAAAATATCCTGAACACATGCATTATGTATATTATATAAAGAAAATAATTTGAGAAAAAACAAATTATCTCACGTTTGTTAAACAGCACCCCGAAATAATAGGCCATTGTTACATTTTTCACTAAAAATATAAAAAAAAAAAAAAATTTTTTAAACAGCGTATTTAATATATTTAACCAATGGGTTAAATGCGTTAGCCGTTGACAAATTACAAATATATAATAATAAAACATTAATAATAATCGTACAAATACCTTCGCTTAAATCGAAAATGTATATAAATAAATTAGCAATAATAGTGTACTGTTTGTTTCGTTTTTTTTTCTTCATGGCATTTTCATCTTATTAACGCGATTTACAAAATATATAATAAGTATGTGGTACGTGTAACATTTTTCATAAAACTATCAGGTACTCGTGAAGTATCGTTATATTATACATAATTATAATCATATCGTTATAATAAAGGCGTCAGGTTTTGTTACATGATCACATTATTCAGTTCGCACATTATAATACAAAAAATTTAAGACAAGTAAATACAGAAGAAAAAAAAAACATTTTTTTGTCTTTTTTCCTCAAATTGCTCTTTGAATGAAAATTAATGTTGGCAAGTATTTTAAACTTAACAATAAAATAAATAAAAACTTAAGCATTGTACGCAACTTAAAAAAAAATTATTTTGTACTTTTTTTAAATGTAACGAAAAAAATTAATATATATATATATATGCATAAATACAAAATGATAAATAATAGTATGTATAAATATACACTAAGTACATATTTAATGTTTTAATGCGACAATGTTATATATCAGAGTTGAAAACGGACAAATATATATATCAATCACAACCAATTTTGGAATGTGTCAAGGGTACAAAATTGCGGAGAACACATATGATAACTTATAATTGACTCTTACGTGAATATAGCTTAAGAGACATATCTAATTAGAACTCTTTCAAATGTGAAAATCGTAACATTCGAGATCAATTATTATATCTCTAAAAAGAAAAGATTCCGCTGCAAGTCTTTCCTCTTGTTCAAAATGTAAAATATTTTCAAAACATCAAAAACGTTTATGTGAAATAGGAACTACAAATACACAAGTACACACACACACACACACACACACACACACACACACACACACACACACACACACCACACACACAATAATTACTATTTATTGTTAAATATATATTTATATGTGTATGTATGTATATATATATATAAATATATATATATATATATATATATATATATATATATATATAGTTGTGCTTTAAAAAACAAAATTAAACATTAATAATAATTACAAACATAATTGTTAAAAATAAAATTCTACGTAAAACTTTTATAATGCTTACAATAACTTTTTTTTAGCTCTACATTTTTTTCTATTATATTACGATCAATTATTCAATTATTACCGATATTACGTATATAAATATTGCAATTTTCGTTAAAGTATAGACAAAATTAAATGTATGAATGTTTCTACTGAAGGTGTCCCATGTGAGCATATTGCTGCTAAAGGAATGGGACGTTGTTGGGACAAACCACTATAGAATTTAAAATGAAAGAACGAACGAATTCGAGAACAGTTACCTGACACAAAAATACTCATTAGAATTCAGATCATAAATATACATAATGTATATATACATACACACATATATTATTTGTACTATACTTGTGAGGTTTTGTGAAACCTACCAACTATAATATACTCTAAAGAAATAATAATTGTAATTAAAAAAAAAAAAAATAGACATAATATTCAGGAAAACACTTATAAACTATGTTAACAATAATTCATTACATGTACGTATTAATGTATGTGTTTCGCATTCTTTTACAATCGTTAAAAAAATTTTTTTCAAAACAACGATAAGAATCAAGGCGGTAATCTTATATAAAATGTAAAATTTACTTTAAAAAAGCTTGAACTTTTAAGAAGTCAAATCCAAGGACTAAAATATATTTTGTAAAAAGTTAAACATGTAGCAAATAAACAAACAACAACATATTGGACGACCACATTAAAGTGTGCCAAATAAAAAAATGTGTCAAACAAATCATATTTTTTTCAAATATGTAATTCATTTAAGGTTTTTACTCTTTAGTTAAACCTGACACGGTTACAATTTTTACCAATATATTATATGGACGATGCAAACCGATGTGATGTTAGTAAACCCAATATTTTATTCTCTTTGGTGATGTTTTCATGTATCGTACTACATTTTGGCACAATAATTTAATCCATTTTCGAATACAGACTACCCAATTGACATTTTGTTTGACTCGACGTGCTCATGAAATCCATCATCAATCACACTGGAATCGCCACCTTTCTGGCTTTTTGCCAGTTGGTCACTACAACCAGACTCTTCGGTACCTGCACCACCTTCAGCCGATTCACTTAACAAACTGTCTACATCGTATCCATCCACGTCTACAGTGCACTGAAAATAATATTATACGTATATAAATTATTAGTTACTTCGAGGAAAATCAAATACTATAATATTCAACACGGAATGACAACACTTACTTGAGGGTTTTCAATAATATGAACATTAGTCAAGTCATCATCTCCCACGTTACTGTGATCTAGAAGTGGCAGCAACACCATGCCGGACATATTGTTCGAATACCTTTCTCCTCTCCCATCAATGTGCCTGCTAGTTATGTAATCGGTGTTATTTAAGGGAACGTTTTCCTCATGTTGTACATGATCGACAGTAAAAGGCCTTAAGTGTTGGGCGCAATACGCTACGTCATTTCCCAATGAGTTGTGCTGAGCATCCCGTACTCGTTCCGTTTTTATGCACTGACGTTTCAACATAATACTCGTAGTGCATATTAGTATACAACAAACTCCAATCACACAACCAATCACTATGCCCAACAGCTGCTCATCTTCCATATATAAAGCAGGTGTTTCACCAGGATGTCTCGAGTTAAGCGACGTGTCTACCAGTGAAGTTAATGGTTTAATGGAAGATATGCCACTCTGCGGACCCAACCCAGCATCGGTGGCAGCTCGTACCATAAAAAAATACTGTGTTTTATTGTTCAAGTCATACAACTATTATAAAAACAAATAAAAATATTCATACATTTTTTTTTAATAGTTTGAAAATAAACGAATAAGACGTTTTACTACTTACGTCTAATGAAGTTTTATATCGAGAGACATTTAGTTGTTGCCAGGATGTGGGTGGTATGATAAGATCGGATGTATACGAAACATAATAACCCATAATCACACCGTTCGACTTCGCTGGCTCTACCCATGTGATACGAACTGTACTAGTATTAATCCAATGCCAATCTATCTGCTCTATTATACCAGGAACTGAAAAACATTTTATATTTATAAATACTTTTTAATACACATAAGTATTAGAAACTAAGTGTTTTAGTATACCACCTCCTTGAAGCGTGCGTATTTGTATCTTTTGACTAAATTCACTTTTTTTATTATGATCTTGAGCTGATATTTTAATCTCATATAAACTGTAAGGTTTAAGTCCTGACAATTCATATGAAGTAATACCCCTAAAACCAAACCACAAAAGTTAATAATAAATATGATGACCTAACAAATTAATGATTGATTTAATTATTTACTGATCAGTGAGAACTGTAGTGGAATTTTGAGAAAAATTTGATACTAAATTATATATAATAATAAATGACAAAGACATTGGATCATCACAATCTGGAGGAACCCAAGACAAATTCAAAGTATGGAGTGACGTAGCAACAGCCTCAACTTGAAATGGCGGAGACAACATATCCAAAACTACCGTTATAGTTCTGAATATTGATTTTCCTTCCCCGTTTTCAGATAAACAATTTAATAATACTTCATACACATCCATATCACCTAAAAAATAAAAAATAAATTTTTTTTTAACTACAGTTTAAATATAATCAATTTGTAGGTCATTTTATAGGTAATATTTATTTCTACCAATTTACAGATATGTAATTTTCAAAATGATCTATACAACCTATTTGGCATAATCTACATACTAGTATAAAATATTCTGTAAGTGTCTACATCTTTTCTCAATAAATGCACCGACATCGTTGAATGATTTGTTTGACTGTTTACACTACGATACATTAATCTATAATTTTCAAATGTATTCATTGACTGTTTATCCACAGACCAAGAAAGCTGTAAACAAACATTGATTTTATTAACAACAATAATTTATAATAAGTATTTTAAAATGTTATAAATTCAATTATTTTTGAGTTTCCGTTCTACATACAATCAAAGCACAGTTTGAATTATTCTATATATATATATATATATATATATATATATCAAACATCAAACTAAATAAAACATACAGTAGAACACACTACTGCAAACTGTATGGTAAAAATGGTTTTATAAAAAAATTTTTTAAAAAGTAAATTCCAAATACACACCATAATTGAATGATCATCAGCACGAGTACTGAATGATAAATCTGGAACAGGCATGATAGGATTGACAGATGGGAGGTCAACGATTTGCCACGAAAAATCTACATGGGGCAAACCATTTTGTGTCGCACCTAACACTTGTATTTCATACTGTCCACCAGGCTTGAGACCTAAAAAAAAAAATAAATAAAATTTATACGCCGATAAAATAATATCTATATCATGTGTAATCTCGTCATAATTTTAATTGATTAATTACAATATTGTTATATATTACCTGTTATTGTATATTGTCTAATCTCCTTAGGCACCACTTGTACATAATTAGATTCGCTATGATATCGTCTCCACATTACATGGTATTGTGTAATCGCTCCATTATTTACATTAACTCCAGACCATTCCACATGCAATGAAATCGGACTAAGTAGATTAACTATTAGTTCTGGGACTGTCTGTGGTACTATAAAATAAAAAAAAATATTTTAGAATATATTTAAATAAATATAAATGTGAAGACTGAGAAGATAAAAATTTACATAATATACCTCCATCTTGAGTTTTACAAGTGACCTTTTCAGATTGATCGGATCCAGATTTACCGTTATAGACTCGGACGTAAAAAGTATAATTTTTGTATGGCTTCAATTTGTTTATAATTATAGAATGTTTCACACTGACTTCTTGCGCTTCTTCTCCACCATCTGTAATAGCAGCAATCCTCCAATATGTTAAATCCAGAATCGACAGCAATTATTATAAAAACATATTACCTGTAGGCATGTAGTGTATTGTATATGCACTGGATACTTTATTTGTTGAAATTGTTGCATTTGTTGAACCATTAGCAGATGATGGCGCACCACTGTGAGGACTCAGTTGAATAGAATCGTCTCGAACAATAATAGGCGGGTTGATTGGGATATCGGTTGGGGACTTTTGCCAAGAAACTTGAATTTGAGTAGAAGACAGTGTACGACAGCTGATGTTAATAGGTGGTGCTGGTTCGTACGGAGATGAACTAATGACAAACGATGCCCCAGCCCATGTAGTTCCATAGTGATTAGAGGCAAAACACTGGTAGACTCCAGAGTCATTTGACACTGTGTTACTGATTAATAAAAGTTGTGGCTCCTTGACCTTAACGTGACCTAATACATAAACAAATTACAATATTATTAACCCCGAGATCAAATATTTATTAAAGTGAATATTTACCGTGTAACTTTAAACGTTGACCATTATGATACCACGTTATTTTAGGAGTTGGATTGCCTTGGGCTTCACATCTAAACCGAATAGTATTAGCTATGGGCATGGTTTGTGTTACCGGTTTCACAGTGATAATAGGAAGTGTCATCACTTCTAATCGAAAAATCTATAAAAACCAGTGAAAGTTCAAAAATAAAAATACAAAATAAATTTACAAAATGCTTTGTCTGATTTTACTTGAACAAGTGGAATATCTTGCCATCCCGACACGGACTGGGATGCATGGCATGTGTATGTCCCTGAATCCTTTGTACTTACACTTGTTAAACTCAATATACTGACAGAAGTCTCTTCGTTGCCGTGTATAATGCTATTCTGCTTGTTTCCTATGAAACATGTCCGAATTAGATAGGCGGTAATTATTGATTTCAATGATTAGTTGAGAGTTTACCTGTAGAGGTCATAAACGACCAATTGAGCTGAGGAGATGGAACACCAGTTGCAGCACATTCGAATGTTACGTTATCACCTTCAGACACGTACTTAACATCTGTGTATGACAACGATGAAATAAATGTCATGGGTTGAATATCTGAATGAGATCCAGAGGAACCAGTGTTAACCGTCCTTACATTTAAACGACCGATTTTACTGAACTTTGTTCTATTTAATAAATGATTTTTTCCCACGCAACTAAATCGTACATTTTAATTAATATATTAAATTAGCCGCACTGGGCAATTATTCAATTATATAACATTACGCACTTGTAATTTCCGGCATCACTCTCGGTGACATCTTTAATATACAATACACCAGGAACTTTCGTTATAAATCTACAAGATAATAATAATAATAATAATAATAATAATAATAATAATAATAATAATGATAATAATAATAATAATAATAATAATAATAATAATAATAATAATAATAATAATAATAATAATAAACATATATAAACGCATTACAAGAACAAATATAACAACAAAAAGCCAGTGTTCTATACCTTTTATTATTGTTGGGCACAACAATTCCATCTTTTCGCCACGTGATAGTCGCTTTAGGTATGGAATCGATATGACAGGTAAATCTAATAACGGAACGACTAGCCTCTGAACTAACCGTTATATTCGCCGGAGATTTGTCAAAGTTATTAATCGCTGAAACACGTATAACGATTGTTTAATTAATATATGGAACAATAATCTATTGCATATTATTGACACCTAATTTGTTTACACAACACTACGGGCGAGAACAATATTTTACGGAAAATAAATACATTTCGACCTCGACGAAACGACGAAATTCTGTCACGTGTTACTCGGAACTAAAAATTATTATTAATGCAATCGAGAGAATTACAAACTCGTAAAGAAAAAAAAAAATAGTATCGAGAATACGCGCAATTAAAATACGCGGAATTCGTAAGATTCCATAAATGTTAAATGTGAATAAAACGAGGGGGTGGGGAGGAGGAGGTCTATTAATCGGTAATTAGAATTCAATTGGAGAAACGAACAGTTTGTAAAAACAAGAATTACACACATATATAAAATACGCATTTCGTACACATTTTTTTCTTTTTTACTTCTGCCCGTAGTAGTATCGTCGCGTGTAACTACTGTTACGTGCCATAAAAAAAAAAAAAACAATAAAATAATCGACCAAAACGAAAACAAATTGACGGAGGTGGAAAAAAAATATTTATTTTTCGAAATCAACCGAATACTAATAATATATATGTGTGTGTGTTTACGTGACTAAAAATACATTTTTTGTTTTTTATAACAACAGTGTACTCCGCCAAAATAATAATAATAATAATAATAATAATAATAATAAGAGTCGAACTCGAAAAATGACTGGAAAAAATATATTTGCGACGACGTTGCGCAGAATGTCCAATCGTAGAGACGTTTTTATTATTTGGACAGAGGTCGTCACGTAGAAAAAACAAAAACAAAAAAAAAAAAAATCGAAAAATCCGCATTTTCTCGTCCGGTCCCACGCGACAATCGACGTAATAATATAACATGTACACGGGGGTCGTTATTATTATCAAGAAATTTTCAAATTTTCTCTGTCGAAAATCGTACTACTACTATATACACACATTGTATAAATTATTTCCATATTCGTTTTTACCATTAAAAATCGTATCGAAAATAATAAAAACGCACAATCGAATAATAAAATATATGTATAACAATAACGCGTCGTACAACCTATTATAAATTATAATCGTAAATCCTTTATACGGATATTGAACAGCACACAATATTGGGCGAACACTTGTATATTTAAACATTACAACAATGTTACGAACGCGCGTTCGGTACACCGTCATCGCGCATATGAAATTGAAATTTAGGACCTGAACACCTCTCTCTGGTTTCAACACGCCCCGTACGACGGACCACGAAATGTTTTGCGCACCGAGTTCGGCAATCGTGCACAATGAGAGTCGTTTTTTTCTTCTCGTGCCACGCAAAAGATCGATGTTACGCAGACAATCCACAAACGATTCAAGCCCGTAAATTGAATACTGGCCGAGCGCGGTTGTCATTCGTGTGATAGAGGCCGCCGCCGAAACCGTCAACGACGTACTCGAAAAAACATAAAAAAAAATTGGACCGACACGATCCACTCTTTGCTGTTGTACAAAAGTCGACGAGATAGTGTGTCGACATGAGCGAAAATCGTATTTCATACGCAAATAATAATCGAAGAGACTTTTCTCCGTCCGACAACAACACAGACGTATTATAACGAAGGAGAAAAAAATGTATTTGTGTTCATTTTATTGCGCGCGTTTTTAAAAAGAAACCACTAGATGGCCCTTTATATATGTAAAAATGTACTATTATAGCGTTATGAATAATATGCTCTCAAAAATTATGTTTAAAAACAAAAAAATAAATAAATACACGTTATGTGTAATACTCTCGGAGCGGACTAAGGGATTCGACAACTATTTCCAATGGTCACCACCGCGTCGTTTCATTTGATTTGCGCAAACACGGAGTAGAGAATTATAATCTAAAAACAGAAACACTGGATTTTATTATTAAACTTAAGTAGAGTGTGTGTATAGATAGATAAATAAACGCATACACGATGTTAAAACGGCTACTTTGTCCATTTCCGAGAAGATCTTCAAAATATTTACATAGATTTCGCTTTTGGATCCGGTAAGAAAATGGCGAAAGATTTGGAAAACTACGACAAATACACGTTTTACATTTTTACGCCACCTTTCTGCGTAAAAGGATATTCTTCCGCAGAAGGATATATTAAATTTTGTTTCCCATTATTCTCAATCCTTCGTGTTATTCCTCCGGTCTTTTGTTTTCAAAAAAAAAAAAAAAAAAAAAAAACTTCCGCGGAACATTAAAAACACTTCCGAATATAAATTTGTTTTTTTACTAGTGAAACGTGCGAGCGCAAACAAAATATTCTGCGCGCTCTTTTGGTTTTTAAAAATTTTGCGCACGCGGTTCATTGTTAAAATATTATTATCACTAATTGATGCTCCAAAGATCGTAGTGTTGCTGTGACAGATAATACATAAACTATACGAACGTATTAGAAAGAATTACGTTGTAAAAGCGTTTTGAAGACCCTGTGTCAATTCATCAATCATTTAATAAACGTTCAAAAAAAAAAAAAAAATTAATGAGAAACATCGATGTACATGTTATGTGTATTCAGAATAAGGATATTTTTCAAGAAATGGGAGAAAAAAAAATCACAATTCCCTCCAACTCACAACGCGCCACCGATACACGCAATAATTTATAATACGTACCACCTCGCTGCTACATTTAAAACGTTTTCAATAGTATCTGAACTATAAATAAATAAATGCGTGTATATAAATATAAAAAGAGAGAGAAAGAAATGGTGGGCAGCAAACATATTATATTGAACGGATATTTTAAATACATTTCACAAAGAAGGCGAACGAATACAAGTCGCAATCGACGTTATAAAAATATTCTTAAAAAAAAAAAAAAAAAACGAACGCGACATAATATACGTACGACGGAACAATTATATAAATTGTAATAAAAAGTTTTTTTTTTTTTTGATCAATTCGTAAACATTAAACAATTTCGGTTTCTTGACGAATAAATATTATATAGGTAATCGGGGATTTAGTAAACGAATTTTTCCAATTTCAATATCCAGCCAAACGTCCTATATAAACCAATCCTCGAAGAAACGTGTCAGATTCAATCAAAAAAAAATTAACTCCCCTTTAAATAATATACTCGTACACAGTACTTACCCGCTATTTGCAATGTAATTGTTTTTGAGGAAACTGCACCGTAGGGTGTTTGTACTATACATCTGTAGGATCCCGCGTCGCTCGTTTTATTATTGTTATTCTTATTCCACACCTGAAAAAAAAAATAAAAAAAAAACATGTGTCACGAAACGCATTTAACTACGGATTCGACCAACACGATAATAAAATTACGCGAACGCAATATTGTTATTATTACACACGAAATTCTGCGGTGCGGTGTAGTTAATATTTTATCTCTATACGCAAAAACAGGACGTATATCAATCATGTGTGCGTTTTGTTCGTTCCGATAATTCGGTTTAAGACGATCACATCTCCCTTTCAGCCGCCACTGAAGACAATATATTTTTTCTAAAACGGCTCCGTTCATATTAGTATAGAATAATGTATCGTTTTTATATATGCGAATTCGTTCAGCGTATCGAGTAATAGATTTTTGCAACTTTCGGGTGTTTGGATCTCGCGCAGAAATTAATTAACATCGTGAAAACTCCCATAGTTATATATTAACAACAAAAAATATTAGAACGACATCTCTTGGTGTTATACGTTTTCGTTTCACTGCAGTAAAATTCTCTTTTAACGTATTGATTATGATATATGACGTCGTGTAATAAATGTACTTATCGAGAAATTTAGATTTTTTTTTTTTATAATTTTCATTTTGAAACTATTACTTTTTAATCTATACACAGGAGAGAGAGAGAGAGAGAGAGAGAGAGAGAGAGAGAGAGAGAGACGATTCTGGGGTTTTTATTTATAGGAATAAAAATATATGTATCTTTTTCCGGTTAATAACACTTGCACGGGTAACACAAAAAATACCAGTTTTGAATTTTAAAAATATATTAATATTTATTATTATAATATGGCCACACGCCACGGCATTCTATTATATTAATACGCCGTTTCTTGGGTAACGACAGATATAGATAGCGTGGAGTTTTATTGAGATGACGACGCTCGACGTAGAAAATATAAGGAAAAAAAAAATGATATTGTAGTTACTGCAATACTGTGGCGCCCGCTAAACTCAATAACTTAGGAACACAATTCAATGACGTACACAGATCAAAAACGAGACGTTTTACAACAAATGTAGAGACAACAATGTATAGAATTTGTAAATATTGTAAAACAAAAAAAAAAAATTATATACACACATTTAGGTGGCATTTTAGGTGCAGATGCCGATCTAAATCACCAATAAATAAAAATATAAATAATGGTTCAAGGTACGGTGCAAATCTGGTTCATAGCACCGTGTTTTCGACAAAAATTAATACCGAATTTTTACATGAATTTAACCGTGCCATGAAAACGTTACAGTCGATCCAAACACCGTAGTGATGTACAAAATAGGCACACGAATCAGTGCGGGTTTACAACAGTACAACTGTTAGTTAAATATCGACTTGTAAGTTGGTCCGATTATGTTACGGATACGCTCCGTTTTCACAACACCCCATCCCTTTGAGCATCGTGTATAAGGCCGGAATAGGTGCTCGACCAACGGTCAGCGCATACGGTATATCTCTCAGTCGTAATCGAACGTTTTTAGTACTTAGCTGACGGTGAACTCGGTCGATCGAGGAAACGTGTGAACGACAGTAAACCAGTAAAAGTTAACAAAATAGTAAAAAATGTAAAATAAATAAGTAGACGCGTAAACGAGTGTACCACGAGGAAAGATGAATCATTACGTTAATTTTCTCTCATTGAAATACGCGAAATAATAAATATAGCAAACACGCGTACGATTTATATATAACTCGGTCAGCGTCAAACACCCATGTATAACGACATAGCGCGTCAGTCGACCACGATAAAACAGAAAACGAAAGTAGTCACCAGATAGCGTTACGACGCAACATAAAGGGGGGGGGGTAGTAGCAAGACGCATATAAATAGCGGTACGAAACCGACGGATCGCTCAGTTGTGCCACAGCGAGCAAACCTGAACAACGTTGTTCACGTTTATCCTGTGTGTGTGTGTGTGTATTGCACGCTGACCGCCGTCGCGCCTACACCGTGCAGTCAGTCCAATGGTCAGATCGTAAACATAAACAGAAAATTACTTTACACCGACATCGAGCAGTCCGACGCATTGAAAAACATTAATTTTTTTTGTTTATAAATTATTCAAAGTATTATGATATTATTATACCACGCACGATCAAATCCGGCGGGTATAGGTACTACAAAGCACTGCAACCGAAGAACGAATATTGTGTGTACTCACGGTTTTGAAGAACAGAGAGCCGTTGGGCAGAATCTGACGGCGCGAGTCATTGACTAGATCCAATGTGCGATTGTTGTACATCCATCGGTACGTGACGTTCGGCAGGGTCGAATGGCATTGCAACGTGTACGGCTCACGGTTTATCGCGATTTCGATTTCCGACGGTTCTGCTATCCAAGCCGAATTGGGTTCGATGTCGGCTGTGTACGCTTGTACTGTAAACAGTTGAAATACAATTTTACCGGCCGATAGAAGGTGAAAAAAAAGTACTTTAAAAAGAAAACAACAACGTTTCGTGCGATTAATACACGTTAACCGCATTTTTCTCTAAGCGAACGAAAACCGGCTAACAATGTAACTACTACTACTACTATTAAGGCCAATAAGGTAAATATTATAGGCCTGTAAAAAAGAGCACTTCAGATAACAGCGGAGAGTATATTTAATTTTTTTTTTTTTTTTGCTTTTTCTATAGATATGGAATTATGGAATAATTGTCAAGATTAACTAGTTCAACGGGAATGATTGTTATAATCTAATTTTTCGAATTACTGTATTACAATACAACTGCGGTGAAACTCGCGTCATATTATTATAAATAATATAGTAAAAATCGTATATGTTTATTAACATATTCAAAATAAAAAAAAAAAAAAAAAAAAAATGTTAAATATTCGTAAAATGGTAACGGGTTAGGACAACCTAACCTGGCCGCGCTAGTGTTGTGAATGTCACCAGAGTGAATTAAGTATTTTAGAATTCTATAATTATTATTATTATACATTTTGAAAGCAATCGTTACATTGAATAAAACGCGACGTGTTTATTTATTCGGCGGCGTGTGTGTGTGTGTAATATTATCATACGATAATATTGGATTTTAACGAAAATCGCGTTTTAATCGTTTTCAAAAAAAAAATAAATAAATCTTATACTCTTTCGGGTCGCGTTCAAGAATTGTAAATTGTACGTGGAAAAAAAAACTAAACATCAAAACCAATATACATAATCGTTTCGCTCAGGACTTAAAAAAAAAAAAATATATATATATATATACACGACGTAAATGACTGGTTTTTAAAATTAAAACTGACTGACTGCAGCAGCAGCGTACAAGAACGGGTATGATGTATATATTATATCGTATATGCCTCTAGTGGTTTGAAGAATAAAGGAGATACGAGACCAGATAAATAATTCGTCAAAGCCGGAGAAAACTGTAAACAATGCAAATGTATACCAAGAAATAATAATGAACCGAGTTACTGAATTTAAATTAAAAAAAAAAAAAAAATCGTAATTTAAAAATAAAATTGAATCGGGGATACAGCGGAATATTGGACGCCTCTATTGTTGTTGATTCGATTCTAACGAGAGATCTGCTACATATGAACGAATCGTGAACGAGAGCGTGAAACGTTCGTTATAAATAATTCTGGTAAATACGGTAAAAATCACGAAGTAGTAGTAACCATAATTGGCGTGAGTAGTGGTGAACGACGCGAGAGGGGAAAAAAAAATATGTCGGTCGTTGAAAGGATTCTCCGTTAAACGCGGGGGAAGAAGGGGGAATTACTACTATAAATAGAAGTTTATGTATCCGAAAATTAAATTGAAACGGAAAATATAGCACTTAAATACGACGACGATGACAGTGGTGGATTTTTAGGTTTCTTACACATAATACACTAACTTACAGTGGAATGTAATAACAATACCCCTGATGCGCTCGTACGCATACAGAGCGGTTCTGACGAATTATAATAAAGAAAAAAAAAAAGAACACACTGAAATAGATAATACACAGGAATACCACCACCCCGTCTCATTGGTTTGTTGGCGAATTTTAAAAAAATTCGGTAATACGCACACATTATAGTTTTACACGTTATAGCGTGTGTGTAAAAACGACACGTGGTGAATAACACCGCGTAATAGAACGCGACAAAAAGGCGAGTTCGATATTATTTTTGAGCATAACGTTCCTTCTCGCGTAACAACACGCGCGGTCTTAAACCGGTTTCATTAATTTAAAAAAAAAAAAAAAAACTGGTAGTGTTTTAACAGCGTATAGAGTCAATGAAAAACGTGTAAGAACTCCAGAGAACATCGATCGAACGACTCCAGCGATCGTTCATGACACTCGTAGAGCAACACGCTGAGACTTATTTATTATTTTTTATTTATCCGATAGAAATGAGTGTAAAAGAAAATTTTTTTTTTTTTTTTTACACAGTTGCGCGTACTTTTCCGCGTGAAATCGTACACAGAAACTTCTTCAAAACGATTTGGGCACGCGAGACAATTGAATTCCGTAACATTTTCACGCCATAAATACGCTACTCGAATACACAACATAAACGGACAGTACGAACTGACAACCGACCGGTACACAGTAGTAGAAAACGGTAATTAATAGTAATGCAATAATAATAATAACAACAACAAAAAACAACTCGTCATGTTCTCGAATTAATAATAATTATTATTATTATTATTATTATTTGCCTCAAACACCCGGTTGTGTCATAAACTCACGAACGAATATTCGTCAGAATCACAATTGCTTCACTCTGTACATTAAACGCGCATAATACATACTATACAATAATATTATAATATATATATAAGGTACACGTGACGGTTAATCCATAGCCATCTATTCGTACCGAGAGATCCGTTGTCACGGTTACGAAAACGACTGTTGATTTTCGTGTACCAAATAATTTGATTATACGCATGCACGAAAGAAACAACGTTATAATATTATATCGGTTCTTCTTGTTATTTATAATTTTACACACAGTTCGAACACCGAAAACTCGTTAGACATTTTTTTTTTATATGTATATATATATACATAAATCGAATATATCGTTCGAATAAAATATATAATTCCTTCGAAAACTCATTGAAATATATACGAAGAATTCGCGAATAAAGTAGTTTTAAATAATCGTAAACGTTTTGCACGCGTCCGTTCCTTTTCCAAGACTTGCCGTTGTCCTGCACTCTCTGACCCAGAAAAACACACAAAAAAAAAAAAAAAAGAAAAATTCGTAATGATTTGCGTCATTTCGCGCGATAAGAATAATCACAGTTGATATATACATATACATATATATAATATAATATATTATATATATTAGACGACAGAGCAGATGACGACTGATTATTACAAACATAAACGTACGCGGACCGGTGGCGCCAATTCCTATCTCTACTGTTTTAAAAGGTCAAAAAGACAATGGCACAATTTCATTAAAAAAAAAAAAATCGTTTAAACCGATTCGCATTCGTCGTCATCTCTCCCGCAGTAATTTTTCGAGACCGGCCACAAGCCTACACCACAAAACGCGTTATTTATTATTACCGTATAATAGTAAGAAAAATGTTTATGGCGAAACATTACATCCCGTATTATATTTTATACAACTCGAGTTTAGAAATAAAATTGTATATATGTGCGTGCGTGTATATAAATTTCACCGCATGGCACACAAGAGGTTTGAAAAACGGCTTCGAAATAAATTTTAATTTTTTTTTTTCTCATTTAACGTTAAAGTTTAGTCTCGTCGCGTAATCGACGAATATTTTTTTCTTTTTAAGGAGAAGTGAGGTGATGATAGAAGGTATTATAAAAACAACAAAAACGCATTACACGATAAGAAGAACACGAGATTTATCGTAATAAGTATCATCATCATTATCATCATCTTATTGACAGAAGTTAGCTGGAATTAGCGTCAATAAAACATAAACGCGTACATACACACACACACACCTGTTAGATAAAATACAAGCACAGAGTGTTGTAGAATCGAGATTTAAAATATATATATCCATTTTATTCGAATAATGTTACCGAGAAGAGTAATGTATTATTGATAATCGGTGTTCGATGAAATTGGAAAAATTCAAAATACCGTTTTTTTTCCCACGTAAAAACAATTATTATTATTATGTTTGTATTCTTTATCGTACGAAATCGATATCGATTTGACGCGCAAAGTCGAACGCGACAAATTGTCGTCGTATTTGCTATAATTTTTTTTTTTTTTTTTGTTCTTTCACACCATAGAATAATAATCGATAGAAATTGTTTACGGTAATTATTATTATTATTATTATCATTATTATTTTAGTCCCACGCTCCGTTTTCGTTTAATAAAATATATGTTATTGTGGCGCGGGACAAAAAACGAGAAGCAAATCCGCGCGATACGCTTTTTTTTTTATTTTACGGTGACTATACAATAGCTCAGAACACTAGCGGAATAACAAAAAAAAAAAAAAAAAACAAATACAATTATTTTTATCGTTAAAAAAAACAACGTCGCGCAGTCGTCCGATGAATGTTTTATAAGACAGTTACACGTTATCATCACAATCGGGCACGACAGTGCCAACAACGGGAGGGGTGGGAGGGGAAATGTTAAAAAAACAAATATAATTAAAACTTTTCTTCTTCTTCTTCATTTTTTTTTTTCGCGGGAAAGGTGGTAGTAATGGTTATGTTAAGCGTACGATGGTGGTATATTAAAAACGTACATATATATATATATGTATTAAACGAAAAATGTTTTCTTTTTTCTGTGTGTGAGAATATCAAACGGACCGGAAAATATCGCCGGATCGATGAAAGCACATTACGAAAAAACGAAACGGCCCCCGTTTGAAATATGTATTATTGTGTTAGCGCGACCAAAACGCGATGATTTCCCGAAGGCGAATTCGAAAACGGTCACGTTTGTTACCGTGTTGGGCGAGGAAACGTTTTCAGTGAAAACATATTTTGCTGAGGGCGGCGGTGGCGAAATATTAAAAAAAAGAAAATCGTTAAAACGTCCAATAGCGATAATTGATTTTAAAGTTATTCAATACATACGTGTGTGTATTTTTTTTTATTTATTTACAATTTTCAATGTGTAACGCGTGAAAAAATAAAAATCAAGTGTCAAAACAACAATCGATTCTAATGGAAAATCCGAATATCGTTTTTTACTACTGTTACAAGCACACGATTTCGTCGTCAACAACACTACGCGACGCGGCGTCTACGAATGCGAAAGTATGTTTTATTATTATTATTATTATTATTATTGATTCGCAAGTCGAAATAAACCGTACGAGAAATCCGAATGGCCGAATTGATCTTCAACGCGATTATATCGTTTTGAAAACGTTCGATAAATCACGAATGAATGCACGCGCGTTAAGCAAAGTAGAGAATAACGTCGGCGGCGGCCCTAAAGTAGTACTGGCGCGGTCATCGATTTATTTCAAACACACAAGTGGGTGTTGGTTTTACAAAAATTCGGGAAAAAAACCTGAACGCTTCCGAAACGATTTTTTTTTTTTTATAAATTCATATACGTTTTTTTTTTTTTTTTTTAATGTCATCGTTCTCCACGCACACCGACGTTCACACTTTTGACAACGGGACTAATTTGTATTTCTTTCGGTTCTTCGCGATCACTCGAATCGAATAACATAATAAACACACACGAATCGCGGTCAACACAATATAAAATATTTCAAAATTAAAATACGTAAGCGAACCACAATTAATATATTTGAACGCACACGCTCCGGAGCACAGTACGCGGGGAAGGGGGATGTTTTTTCTCTCCCAACAGTTTTCCTCTTTAAATAACTACTACGACGACGATGACATTTTTTTATATATAATAATAATAATACGTTACGCGACGTCTTTCTACGATTCAACAATACACACACACACACACATATGGTGCATTCGGGTGTCTACGTATAATAAATCGCTTTAACCCTTTATAAATAGCCCGTGATTGTAAGAGTATAAAACAACAACGTGACTACTGCTCTGCATTTGTTGTTTATTACGTTTCCTACAAACACGAGCTGTTTTCACGTGATTCACACACAACACGTGTAGCGGTGTACTCGCGCACGCTTCAAATGTATATAAGTAAAATATGACTTTCCGGATAAAATTATTTTCATATTATTATTACGCCGAAAACAACATAATAATATTATTACGTTGAAAAAAAAAAACAGTTATATCCGTCAATTGACAAATCATCATCATCATCATCGTCGTCATCGAGATCATTATGACGTCGATAACCGCAGCCGTTTTTAAACGGATCAATAATATTATCGAAAAGCTACAACCACACGACGAGAAATCGGTGGTCTCCTCTAGATTTCTAAAACATGCGCGTAAAGAATAACGAAAAAAACAAGGATATACGTGAGAGAAACAGAAATAAAAACTACTATCGATTAATATAATCGTAAATGACAAATTTGTACGTACATAAAAAAATAAATATAACATTAGAGCGAATTTCACGGATAAAGATTTTAGAGTTTTGTTACGTACTACATGATAAATTTGAAAACAATGCGATGATAAATCATTGCATTCGCGCGATAAAAAAAAAAAAAAAAACGATTTGGAGCCGAGCTCCGGTATAATATTATTTATAATTTAATAAATAATAATACGGCGTTATACGAGCGAAAAAATTCACGATCAATCTTACCCGTAAGTGGTTTTACAATAAAATTTCTTACGGTAAAAAAAACCTGGGTGAATTTAATTTCAATTTTCATCAATACATTTTGTCGGAAAACTTGAAACGGTATAAAATAATAATAATAATAATAACAGTAACGACGCGTGGGATGTTTTGGATGTCGATTACTTGGATAAAAATTTTAGAGTTTTGTTATTGCTATGATAAATCATTTCAAAGTTCAAAAAAATGTCAAGACTTTAGACCATTAATTTTAAAATAACGTAATTTTCTACAGAAAAAAAAAATAATAAATAAAATACACTTTGTCGAAAAACTCAAAATGTTTATTAAGAAAAATTGCAACGAACAATTTTCAAGATTCATTATTTTTCTATTATAGTTGTTATATATATATATATATTTCGACGAAATCGCGTTTTTGTGTAATTTTTCGATGGCTTTTAGGCGCTTTTGTGAAAAATGATCTCTAGTGTAACCAAACAGATACGGAATTGTTACGGAAAACAAACAACTACGAGTGTTGTAAAACACGTGCCTTCTGGTGAAATTTTTGGATACAAACACAAAAAAAAACACATCATAGTAAAATCCAATACGTTCTTAGCTTTACTAAGAATCTAAAAAAAATCAATCGTATATATATACGTATTTTATTTAAATAATATAAACGATCAACTCGTTAAAAAAAAAAAAAAAAATACACGAAAAACACGTTTAACATCGGCGCGCAATTTTACAAAGAAAAAAAAAAGCAGCAAACTACATTACCATAATGACGTATTTAGCATTTTTTTTCCACCTCCCCACTCGGATACAGAATATTCTTTTCGTATCGCGCAATATGGCGACGATTTATATTTATTATACTTATATAAGAAATAAGACATTATTTTAGAGTGCGAATTAAAAAAACAAAAAGAAAATATTGATGACACTTGGAAATCAATTTTTCGAATTATCGAAATTGTTTAATGTTCGACACCACACTAATGGGGGGGGGGGAGGGGAGGAGAACAAAAAATAAATATTTGGTACACAACGCGCTACGTAGCCACGCAATATCACGTGTTACATTATTGTGCGTTTTATTTAATTAGAACGGAAATCATTAACATATATATATATATATATATAATTATTATAAAAGCGAACGTTTATAATTCGTACGCGTGTAATAATAACGAGCGGACGAATTAACGCGACGTGTGTGTATGACGACGAAGAGAGAAAACGAAATTTTTTTTTCAATATTATTATTATTATCGTCATCGATTGACACCAAAAGCGGATTAAATGGGTTAAGAGGGCTATGTCCCAGGGCCCGCTAACAAACAGGGGGCCCCGAAAAAAATTGCGGCACGCGTTTAAAAAATTTAATAAAAAACTACATCAAAAAAAAAAAAAAAAAATTGATTACATCAAATATTTTTATAAAATATTTATCAAAATAATAATAATAATAATATCAAGTACGAATTTCAATGCGTTTTTAATCGATTTAAAGCCCTCTACATAATTTTTTTTTTTTGTTCACATCATTAAACGTAAATATACATTATACATATACGCGAGAAATTTTTTTTTTTTTTTTTTTTTTAGTAAAATTACGGGCCCCCAGATTGAATGAGCCCACTTATATCATCAATCCGGCTCTGACTGACCGGATAATAATGCTATAACGCGTTGGTGTGGACCAAGAAGAGAGGAATCGTAAGAAAACACGGGAAAACTAAAAGGGAACAAAAAAAACGACGACGCGTATTATTCGACATTTTTTTTTTATACAATAAAAAGGCGCACGTCGTCGTATACGAATAAAATCCGTTTTTTTTCTTCTTCTTCTTCTTCTGGAGTGGGCGAAGGAGGAAAGTGATCAACCCGAGAATCCCTTAGATATGGTGACGGGGGAACGGAGAGGGAAAGAAAAAAAACAATAACAATCGTCGACGACCTCGGTACCACGCCCCCCCCCCCGCCGCCGTCCCTGTTACGACGTATTTTTTATTTCATCGTTGGTCACAGCCCGCCGCACAGGGATAAAATCCCATATATTTGATTCAACGCGTCATATGCGTATTTATTTCTATGACGACAAAGTCCTTTCTCAAACAACGACTAATAACGGGGGGCGCCTCGGGGGGAGACGGTAGAAGAGAAGAGGCCCAAAAAAAAAAATTGTTTTTTTTTTCTTTGACACGGCGTTAAATCGCCCGGGACGGTCGATTGAAAAAAAAAACGAAAAATTATGTACACTCGACATATAAACACAGAAATTTGTATATTTCTGGATATTGCAATCACCCACGATCATATAGCGTAAATTGACCGAGTTATTACTACAAGCGTTTCAAATATTCGGGGATTATTATTCCAATTAATTTCCGGGGATCATTGTTCCGCGATTCTCAGAGTGGCGAGTTTGAGAACCCGTTTTTTTTTTTTTTCGGTACAAGCGTTTCTCTCGATTCTCTCTAAACAGTCGGTTGTCAATCCTTTGTCTCACATCTCACCCCACCGCCGCCGGTGTTTATAACAGCATCATCGATCCTCTTCCCCTTATACGACTTACGTGAAAACCCGTTGTCGACAATTGGGCGGGTAGTCGTGTAGAGGAGAATACGTATTTATTATTCGCGCGTATCCCGTTTTAAATCGTTATTTTCCGTATGGGGAAAAAAAATGAGAAAACCGGTGGAGGCCTCACGGAACGAGAAAAATTGGGGAACAAAAAATCGAAAAACCGCGGGCGGCGCGTCGTGTGTGACGACGCGGTTCCTCCCCTCCCGCTGTTTATTTATACGAGCACCGAACTACGGACGACGACGACGACGACGACGGGAAGGAAGAAAAAAATAATCCTACGCACACGATATATTGAAATATTTTATAATAAATGTATAATATTTATATATATATATGAAAAAAAAAAATAATAATAAAACGCCCGAATTTTTCCTATAATATGTATCCCCGGTCGGGTGCGCGCGCGGCAGGTGAATATAATATTCCGTTTTTGAGGCCAAATAATCATCGCGGAGCACCAACGGAACACCACCACCACACGAGCGTTTTTATTATTATTATTTTTTTTTTTTCCTTCGCTCGATTATTGCGCAAACCGGTTTTCTCTCTCCCTCACTCCGTCCCACTCTATATACATAATATACACGACGACAGTCGTCACTTACCTACCGCGGGGGCATATACGCGCGCGGCTTATACAAACACAACAACACGGGCGCTCGCGGCGCAATAATATAATTTCGTATTTCAGGAGAATCCAAATTTATGATAATCATCGCCTCGGCTTCTTTGTTTTAATATTACATTTTTATATATATATTAGCGAATATTATTTATTTTTTGTCGATATACGAGCGGATGAATTTTTCATTTGTTCTTTTTTTCTCCTCCCATTTTAAAATATCCGCCGCGCGCAGGCAGCAATACGACGGCGGCGGTCTTTTATAGCGGCGCGCGATCTGTAAAAAAAAAACTCGCGCGCGATTTCTTTCGAATCGACGTGGATTTTTTTTACGCTCCGATACAATAACGGTATTATATATTATCCATTCGCCCGTCGGTCGTTATTAATAAATTTTTTTTTCACACACGAGCGTAGGATAAAAAATTATAATACTATACGAAGAAGCTCGTAACATGTTTTATGTTTTTTTTTCCTTCTTTTACGCAAAAACCGCCGAGAGTTTATCGTTGTAACGAATATGACGAAAAACGAGACAACATTCCGCGTGATGATGTCCGCCGCAGTCGTCGTCTCCAATGACTTTTTCCCGTTTATTTATTTATTTTTCTCTAAACGGTGCGATTTGATTCCGAAACGCGGAATTCAAGAACACCCCCCCACACACACATTAGATGAAAAAAAAACAAAACGCTCTGCGACGAATTTTCAACATATTTTCCTAATCATACGCGTTAATTCATATAGAGTTCATTTTTTAAACATCGTTCCTCCCATCGCATCCCGTTAAAACGTGTTTCAATTTAAATCGCGCCAATTCGTGTGTTATAATTATGTATAAATCGGTTTTTTTTTTTTTTATAACGTACAGTAATTATTATAACTGTACTATAAGTGTTATAACAGTAAGTATTATATACTCGGTTATTTCGATTAATTACGTATAAGCATTTAAATTTCTAAATAATTTTTATAAGCGCACATAGAATAAAAATAGAAATACCTATAAAAAAAAAAATGCGTTTACATAGTGTTATGCGAAAAAAAACCAATTAAATTTACCTACGAGTATTTACGATTTTTTTTTTTTCATTAATGTTATTTTAACGTATTACAAAACACTTGAGTACACCCGACGTACGAAAAACACACTAATAATCTTCTTACAGATAAATGTCCAAATATTAAATTTATATAAATTATACAACTTATTCAAAACATTTAATTTGTTAAAGCGATTGAGTATTTGGAATCGTTAAAACCATTAATTACAATAACTTATACGTGTTCAAAAGATAAAAAAAAAAATAGTTATGTAACTGCCGCCGCCGCACATATTTGATAAATTAAAATAGTTCGAGAGTAGTATTCGATTAACACTGGTTAAATAATGCTGAATTAATAATAATAATAATAATATAAACATAACCACTATATAATATAAATGCGTAGCAGCAGCAACAAATTAAAAACCACAATGATACAATAACAGAAGCGTAAATATTATTACATAATACGTAAATAAAAAAAAAATAAAAAAAAAACGTTTTTTTTCCACCGTAAGTTTAATCCGAAAAATATGTACATAAAAAACCACCAGTTTTTCGTAGTAATTAAAAAATGAAAAAAAATAATTGCGTCCGGAATATTATTATTATTTGAAATTCACTAAACGGCACACGCATATTTGTATTTATTTATTCTTGTTCCGGGGATAAGCACCAACAAGAATGCCCGCCGCAGACCATCGTCCAAGCAAGGATTATATTATTATTTTATATATATATATAATAAAATAATAGTACAGTAGTAGTTATTAATGGAACCATCACCATCACACAACCGGCCCCATTATTGTTAAATACACACTACAATACACCAACAACTCGGAATAATCGAAATATTATCTCTACGCGTTATAATCGCGTTTTTTTCGTATTTATTTTTTTTTCCGCCCCCAATTCATTCTCATACGCCGGACACAAATGTCTTTTTCAATTACAACGACGGAATAATATTCGTTTATATACACACACACAGCGTGTATAATAAGTTATTAAACACGTTTATCGCGCACTGCGGCGGCGGCGACTAAGGTAGTAAAATTCGCGTTAACACAGTACACAGCATTGTTACGAACGTTTTTGAAACTCGTAGAGGGGAAAAAAAATTCGTAATAAACATTAGCGTGGCGAACTTAAAAAAAAAACTAAAAAACAAACAACGTGTCATTGCTGTAATGGCCGTTCCGACAATGTTTTTTTTTCTTTTTAGTTTTTCCACAACGACGCATTTTTCTTGTTACACAATCTTTTTTTTTCGGGTACAGTGTTCCGATTTTCACAAGTATACTCACGTTATACAGCTAACGTTACGCGGCGGATACTACTCTGAGAATACCACCAAAACGACAATATTTTTTCTAGCCCCCCCCAAACACAAAAAAATCCAATAACAACTGCTCTTCTTAACAACGACGCCGCGCTACTGGGTAATAAGTATATATATATATATATAATTTATTTTATAAAATAATTCTTCAGCGGATACAAAAGGAAATTATTATTAAATCTGCGTCGTAGTTGTTAACCGCCCCGAGCATTTCTTTTAACCGCCGAGAGTTTATATACTACTCGAAAATACCGAACGACTCAAACGCAGCAGTAGCACACATACCTCCTCTTCCCGTCACGGACAATCCGGCGAGGAACGTTTAGGATTTCCTCGATCGGGATGAGGAAGGAGATGACAAAAAAAAAAAAAAACAATTTTCTTCTCCGTATTAAAACGTAAAAAACACGCGTATACGCGTGCAAATAGATACTATCAATTTTTAATAACTACGCGCAATTACTCGTTTAATTACGCATTTCATTAAATATGTAATCGTTTATAAAACAACGCGGTTTACAATAGGTTTTTTTCCCGTCGATTATCGCGTTCCTTCTCAACGTCCGTTTGAATGTTACGCGCATAGCAAAGCATTGCGAGCCGTTCTAAAATTAAAATAATGTTTACAATATTTAAATACCAAAAAAAAAAAAATTTCACATTAACAAATAGAGTTATCGATATTTATATATAATACGTATAGAATTTCTTAAATATGTGTTAAAAATATTTTCAAACGCGAAATCGTGCGTTCGGAAGTCGAAAAAAGTCCCAACAATTAACGTTTTACAATAAAAATATTATCGTTTTATCACTTACCGATAACAGAAGTGATAAAACGAAAACGCGTAACCGTGTATGTGTAATACGTTAAAAACAAAAAAGCCAAACATCCCCGTAAATACGGTACTGCGGACAATATCTGAATAAATAATAGCTAAGGGAGGAAAACGCGGCGTCAACAAATTTTCGGATGTTTTTTGCAATGTATTTCCGGAAATTGGCTTCAATAAATATTTTCAAAAAAAAAAAAAAAAACGTTACCATTTCTCACTATAATCGCACGTGTTATATATATATATATATATAATAATAAACGAAAATAAATCGTAAACGATATTAATTTGTAATTTAAATTACGATTTTTTTTTTTTTTTTAATTTATTACTGGCTTTTATCGTGATACGTATTTAATATGTATTAGTATGTACACGCAGTACTATATAATAATAATAATAATAATACATTTTAATAAAAACGTGTAATGACAATAGCAAACCACACGTTTGATTAATCGACTCTCGAACTGCTGAAATCATTATTGTCTTATAAAATATCCGTAAGACCGTGTCGCGTGGTCCGATTGAAAATATTCTCCAACAATATAATAACACGGCAGATTAGATCATCTAATCCGTGTTATAACACTGCCCCAGATTATAATAATAACAATAATACGTTTTATTCGCGAATCTTTAACGGTCAAATGCGTTGTGGCGTTTTCGCGTGCAGAAAATGGCGACGGCCATGGCAGAGGAGGGCGTTAAAAATTCCGCAGTTGTGTTCTCAGAATTATCCCCCTGCTGCTATTGTGCAACGACGGACGGCGGTGTGCTGCAGCAGTTAGAAATATGCGGTACAAACACGTATATATCAAACGCATATCACATCATTTCGTGTCCTTTTTGCATTCCATAAATCGTCCATCGTATTCATCATCCGGCGCGATATATATACAGTATCTTCTCTCTCAGCCGATCGACAAACCGTGCAGGTCGTGTATAACGAACACGAGCGCGTTTCGATAGCTGCTGCCGTTATAACAATGACGACGCGGTGAAGCTCCCCCCCCCCACCACCACCATCCCTCCGCCGCCGTCACCACCAAACGGTTTATAACAGTCGCGCGGTCGTATGTACGGCAGGCAATTGTTGCAGCAGTGCGCAGTAGCAGTAGCAGTAGCAGTATACGAGCGAGCGGGGGGCGGGGAGAGGGGCCAATGAATGAAAATAAAATGTCTCTAAACGCCGTAGTAAAGGAGGAGAGAAAACAATTTATGTAACGTTTGAAATTCCTTTTTGTTCCAAACGGTTTTTAAGCGCACACACTATTGTTGTCGTGTTACATAAATACGGCAGACGAGAGTGTGTGACTCTACAGCAGGAATACGCATTATAATAATTCGTAATAAAAACGTTTAAAAATCGTAAATCCGTTTGCGTGAAACGAATACGCGCAAAACACACACACACACACGCCGAAGCGATAAAAATTCTCGCGTTCATCATATTATGATGTCGTCGTTGTAAAGACGTCGTGAAAATAGACGAAATTTGTTTCCCTTTCAATTAAATACCGAACGTATATATATATATATATATGTATTTACGTTTCGACACACGCGCGCGTTTTATCAACGGAAGAGAAATAATAAAACGGATGGACGCCAAAGACGATTTTTTTTTTTTTTAATTAACGCACTTGTTCTCGCGTTATTCACCACCGCACCGGATTATTATTAATATTACAGCTGAAATAACAATAATTTATTAAACGCCCGGTATAATTGTCTCCTTTATCCGTAAAACGACATATTACATTGTAAATAATTATATTGTATGGATAGGTATAACGTGTGTTTGCACGCGACAACCGAATACGAGAAATTATTATTTATATAATACGTAAAGTTCCGATCGATTATTTACTGTGTATACACCACCGAGCAGCGCGTATTAAAAAATAAATATTTTTAAACGTGTACGAAAAAATTGTTATTCGAATACGAAAATCGAAATGTACAATGTGTTATTCGGGGGATATTTCGCCGTGGCAACGGATGACACGATCGGGGGGGTTTTCGTTTTTTATTTATTAATTTAATATTATTGTTATATCGCCCGCCGAAAACTGCATTTTCCATACACGTTTCTCACATTATCGACCAATTCGTTTTAATATATCAATAATATTTATTATATTAATAATATTGTATCGCGTATCGTGTGGCCATGGCGTTTTTATTATTCTCACGAATAATGAAAAGCGACGTTGTTTCAAGGTTATATACATATACATCATACACACAAACCGTTTATATTTAAATTTATACTTTTCGTCCTTTATTCGATAAGTTGTTTTTTTTTTTTTTGTTTTTCTTACACGGTTTGCTTTCGAAAACACGCACTTTCCACTTAAAACACGGCGATGCGAAAAACGGTAGACGTACGAGAACGACGACGACGAGCACACGGTTTATTATTATTATTATTATTATTTATTTAAAAGAGCGCAGAGAAGCAACGAGAAAAAGAAAAGAGAGAACGATCTTTTCGCATTTATTAATATTATATTGTGTGTATAACGATCGGAACGTACACAAATACGGTACATAAAAAAATAACGTCGTGAAATACGCGTTTTACCTCTTTCGTTGAACGTACAAGCGAAGAGATCGGCGGTTAGTTCTTTCAGATTCCGCGGACGCGACTTATTTGCGACGTTTATCCCCCGCCGTCCACGACGAAACGCGCATTTTTCGAATAAGATTAGTTTTTTTTTTGTACAAATAAAATCTCAATATCGTAGAAATATCGTTCTCAATAATACGAATAGAACATTTTTTTTTCCTGTCCAGAAATAGAATAACTCGTTTCCGTTACAAAATATCATCATTTTTGTTTATTCTTCGTTATAAAAAAAAAAAAAAAAAAAAAAACAATAAACACGCAAGAGTAAAGAATGCGCGACGACAATACCGAGTTTTAACGAATTGGAAAAACGCGCGGTCATCGCACGATATATATAAAACTATTGATCGGTAAGTCGGTAAAACGTATATCATTTATATAGGCCAAATCTCCATCATAAAAAAAAAAAATTGATTATTTTAACGCAACGTCTATATAGGAGGCCTATTCTTTTGAATCACAATGTGTCCATAATAAATTAAGTTTAAACGATGCCATTTTTCAAACCGCCGCCGCGGAATACACACGATTATTTTCAATTAAAAACGAAATATAAAATGGAAATGCGTATCGTTATGGCGCTGCGAAACGTACGACACTCGTTTAATATTATCGAATTGTTGGTTTTTTTTTTTTTTTGAAATAAAAAAAAAACTATATGCGATCCGCCGTCCTCAAATAGTTCGTCCTCGGTTTTATTTGAAAATTTTAATTTTTAAAAACAAAATATACGTTCGTTTGGCGTTGTCCGCAGGTGACAATGATTCTTGTCGGAAAGAGATTGCAGAAAAAAATAGAAAACGGATATGTTTTCATAAGAGTAATTCACTAAAATATCTTTCAAACATACTAAAAACAACAATCGTTTCGAGTCTCCGGGATTATTCGAAAACGGTGGTTACAAAATAATGTAATTGAAAAGAAAAAACGATTCGTTTTTACGGACCTCGTATGGAAAACAGTAAAAGTACGCGTACTTTTACTCCATGGCGGTTTTTCTGTAATTATTTGCAATTTTTTTTATAAAATGACTGTACAATATAAAAAAAAAAAACCAATAATAATCGCTTTTCAGTACCGTTTGTCGAATGTACACAGTACATATAACAGAGAATTACGATTATTGAAAATCTCAATACCAAATAAAAACGAAATCAAGTCGGTGTAAAAACAACAATATAATAAGTTAATACTTTACAAACGTTGAAAATACTGTGAAATTTAGTCACCTGTGTATTCTGGTATACCATTGTCGTTCGCGTACCTTAAAAAACAGGACCGAAGAAAACGGATGAAAAATTTGCTCGCGCGTATTTTTATAAATAATTATTGCTTCTGTAATGTTCGTCACGAAAACATTTTCTATCAATTCGTTATAAATAAATATGTTATAATCGTCTTTGGATGTTTACACATAGAAAAAGAAAACGATACGTATAAAACGCATTAAAATATTTTCAATTTCACGATAATTTTACAATGACGTATTATTTTAAAAAACCGATAGCGAATAAATATTATTTTACGCACAATCGTCTATATTTAATATTTATTGATACGCAGATAATAGAAGAATAAAATATTTTATCATAATTTATATATATATATAACGAAGAAAAACCCTGGTAATATTATCGTACGTGATCATATTCAGAAATTAAATTATTCCGACGAATTTTATTATCCGTTTATTAATACGTACAATAAATTATACGAAATTTCAATAATTAAATATTATTGCAACGTACGTAAATAATATCTGGACTACCTACGGTCGTAAATTATTTCAATACTAACAATTATAATAATATTTTTTGATATAAATAAATCGTATATTATACGAATAATCTACGTTATAATATGAAACTATTTAATGTTAAAAAAAAAAAAAAACCATTTATCGTTATTCTGTTATCGGTACGTTATTTGTAGTACCTAAAGACACGAGAATCAAAATAATTTTTACAACAAACGACAAAAACATCGAAATTAATGTATTTTAGGTCCTAAACTAATTTTATCAAGAATTTTTTTTTAACATAACGATAAATTATAGCAGCGTACATTTGAAAAAAAAATTGATAAAAACGTACAAATTTAATTTATACATATTATATATATATATTATGAATAACACTTCTAGGCGTTAAAAAAAAATTGACAGCATAATAGATTGTGTGGATAGTAGTAGTAGTAGTAGTAGATAGGTGTTGGTTTTAACTCGTTTTTTTATTATATGTCCCGGAACTGAAATTAATCATTATTATTATTATTATTATTCAATTAACACCAAACGCGGTTACAAAATATTATATAAATCACAACGAGCGTTCTTCCCGGATTAAATACGTGAAAAGAGTTCATTTCTAAACGCGCATTATAACAACGAAAAATGTACACACACATACGCTGACACAGAATGGAAATGAAGTAAATAGAAATATTAATATGTCGTCGGCAGACTAATTTATTATATTAAACGTTAATATAAAATTAATAACACCACGCGGGTGCGCGGTATGAGAGAAATGTACATTTTCTACTGAGACACGACACACACGCGTATTAAATGGTTTTTTATTTTTTTAAAACATTCCGTATCATAATAATCCACGTCGATTTTCGTTTTCGAATCGCCGTTTTAGGAAATATACGGCTACGCTCATACGTACTTAATTTAATCCGTGTTCACAAAAAACCCGATGTCGACCGTAAAAACGCTTTTGTCGAAAACTCGAAATAAAACACACAAAACTCTCGATGATATTAACACGGTAAATAATAACGGCGTGTTGTTGGTAACATCGTACGCGCATATTCCATTCTAACTTATTAGATAAAAATTATTTTATCCCCCCGAGAAAAAAACCGCATAAACATACAATATTATTATTATTACCTATACCTCAGCCGTTGCATAATAATAATAATAATAATAATAACTCGCCTGACTCACGGACACATTAAAAATCCAAAAAAAAAAAAAAAAAAAGATTCGTTAAATTACATATTATATGGTGACCACACACCACCGGTACAGCGAGAGCGCGCGCGCGTGGAAAAAGATTTGTTCCGACAATTAGACGTCATTTCGTCGTCCACACTACCGAGCACAACAAAGACAAGGCGGAAGGAAGGAAGGAAGGAAGGAAGGAAGGGGATTTTTTTGAAAAATATCAGAATATTACGATTACGTACGCTTTATCTATTACGTACAAACGATATACACGCCGCCGTATTGCTGTTGCTGCACGGACGTTATAGACGATTTTAACGAGTCGTTATTACCGAGAGAACCAACCAATAGTGTGACAAATTACAATATAATATACGATTATTTTTACACGTCTCACAAATGAATATAACACAAGATAGATAGAAAAAAAATAATGCACGAGGTAACCTAAGAACACGACAATAATGGTAATACATATTATTATTACAATGGTGGCACAATCTATATATATATATATACACATATTAGACGCATCGTGGTGTTAAGAGCAAAAGAACAAAACAAAAAGAAAAAAAAAACGTATTAAAATGCAATAGCGAATTTATAATATAACCCCTTTCCCAACACATATACGCATAATAATGTTCTCCTCCTTTTCCACTATACATGTAATACTCGTATATTATAATACACTGGTCCACCACCACCACTGTCAGTAGTAGTAGTAGCATAAACCGATTGTTGTTTGTAGACTGTCGTCGCGTTTACACTGACCTATCGACTATATATAAATATATATACAATACGTACATATATATATATATATTATTATAGGTTAGTTACAATTACATATATATATATATATATATATATATATGTAATATTGTAATATGTATAAAACGACTTTGGCAAATAACAGATAAAAAAAAAAAAAAACGAGTATTCAATGAATGGCGCGCGACCATTATTATTACAATATATCGAATCGAAAATAGCTCTATTCTCGTCGTCGTCATATACACTGTGACTTCTTATGTAACAACAATAATATTATATAGTTTTTGGTCGGTGTTTCGATGATGGTGAATTTTTTTTTTTTTTTTTTTTTTAATTCAATACGACCAAATGAAAATAATAATAATAATATGTACAATCAAAACGTACATTATAATATTATTATACATAATAAGACAGATATAAAATATATGTAACCGCCAATTGTGTTCAATTATATATCTTTAACCATTACAATAAAAATACACTAATAATAATATGCTTTTGACGGCGTATCAATGATTTCCATACGAAAGAATAATAATAATAATAATAATAATAATAATAACGCGCGTACATCATCTCATACGATATTAAACGTATATTTTAAGACTTTCTACTAAAATATAACTCTATTACGACGATTAATGACTATGTATATATATATATATATATGTGTGTGTGTGTGTGTGTGTGTGTGTGGAAAAATATTAATTCCTCTCCACCCTGTTTAAACAATTTTTTTTTTTTTTTTTTTGATAAAACTTAAATTATTTTCAACAATACATATAATTGAAGCGGTTGTGGTACAGTAATAATATAATATAACAACAATATAATTAGGAACGACATAATATAGGACAATAAACATTAATTTAAAAAAAGAAACTAATTTCAGCGAATATTATTATTATTATATAATTAATTACAGCGTTCTAGAAAAGGAGGGGAGGGGAAAAGAATTATAACGGTATTTTCGAGAATCGGATTACCTGAATAACAATAATAACAATAATAATAATAATAATAATTATAATAATAATAAACTGACACTGTCATTAAAATTATATATATATATAAATGCGTTTTTTTAAAAAGATTAAATATTTTTCCAATTATGTAAATTAATTATTAATAACGGCGAGTTAAAAAAATATATACCGATATTATTATTATTATCTATACACGCGTACTATTCGGTAATTTTCACCTTTTAACTCTCGTTTTTCGGTTATTATTACTTTTTTTCGCGATTAAAGTGAATAATATATAGACTAAATATTGCATTCGACACAAGTTACAATAATTTATTCGGTTTATTACGGCTTTATACAATTTGAAATGCGAGTAAACATTTGAATTATTTCTTACACACGCAGAACAGTCACGTATGGAGACGTTAAAACAAAAAAAAAACGTACATATATATAAAACAAAACCAACTCCAATAATACGTATATATATTATGACTAACCGATAAATTCTACACGTCCCATTAAACGTAGTTTTTCCGTGAACTAATAATATGTAAATAAAGTGTACGTTTCCCTGCTTTTACGAACGAGGGGACAATGAACTCTTCTTGTATTCCGTACAAGTGTATATAATATAAAATATTATTAAGTGTGTGCGTGTGTGTGTCTAATTTTTTATTTTTTGTTTTTATCGCGTTAATAACGCTAAGACACCTATTGTTCTAGTGGATAAACTCAGGAGAATTGCACACAAAAAAAAAAACATCATCCCTATAACGAAACTACGAATTACACAATCGTGAATATCGCACAAGCACTGTACACATAAACTACATAAACAAATAGAAATTATAAAAAAAAAAAAACGCCTTTTATATAATAATAATAATGATAATAATAAATATATTTTAGTTGGTCAGCGGCGCGTGCGCGGACGAGTATTTCGCGTTGTAACCTTTGTTACACAAAACGTTTTTTCGCGTAGGTAGGTCGCTGCTGCTGAAATCGCTTGGCATTTATTTATTTTTATCTTAAATTCGATTATATTAAAAAAATACGCGTAAGTTATTTTTATTTCGAACGAAACAACGGTGTGTATACGCGAGCACACACACACAAAAAAAAAAAAAAAAAAAAAAAATTGTTTAAAACACGAGAGAATAAAAATCGTATAAATACACGTTTTCGATTTCAATTGAAGACCAACGACGAAGACGCGTCGTGTGTTTTCCAAGAGACACTTTTAAGTCACTTACAACCATCCGATGTCTAAAAGAAAACCCGCCTTCGTTTCCACAAAAAAAAAAAAACATTACGTTTGTACTCCTATAACATTATTTTCTCAACAATATTATTTCATTTCTTACGTTTTTCTAATTTAGGCTTGAAACGTGCGTGTTTCGTTGGCCCGCCGTTGCTTTGAGCTATGTACACACAGCGGCGTTGTATAATAACGTAAAAAAAGATGTCACGCTCGTTTGTGCAACGGGTACAAAACAAACGCGCGACACGAGGAGAGAAAATTAAAAACGAAAACTATATCGTAAACAAATGCCGTCCGAACTCCGCCGCCGATTTTATAGAATCGACAATGCGTGTTTCTCGTCCGAATTCAAGAGTTTCTTTTAGCGACGTTCAAAATATGATCGTTCCGTGTGGTACGAGCGCGCAGAGTGGTGGTGTATCCATGTGAGACATTCGAGGAATCGATCGAGAAAATCGCAGAGACATTTTTCGCATACGGGGGGGGGTTCGTGATATCGTCTTTAATCGAGTACGAATTTAAATTTAAAGAGTTAGCGCCACCGTCGTGTCTATAAGCGTTTCATGAGCGGTTTCGGCCAATTTTTTTGTTTTTTTTTTTCTTCTACGAAAGATTATCTCGAAAAATATTTGATCGCGTTTATTATTATTCTTTTTGGTTGTTTTCTCTACGACATTGCCACGGGCGGTGCTGCGGCAGCATAACACAAAAATTATTCTAACAGCGAGTAATCTCTATAAATACATTGGACGCGCGGTATCCGTATTTTTTATTCGTTTATACGTTTTAAAATCTATACGGGGGAGGGGAAAAAAAACGCTCCCCGGTAAGTATTGATATCGCGAATATATTAAATCGGAATTTTTTTTTTTTTCGTTTCGTTTCGTGAAAATAGTTTTCTAAACGTTCTGTATGTATATTATATATATATATATATACGCGTAGATAAACGAATATAACACACACATTTAAACTATAAAAACGATAAACATTCTCACACACAACACTACGCGCGGTGAAAAATCGCGTACGTAATTACGGATTTTTATAATACACAACGCACGAGCGTACACATATTATAAATAATAAATATATATATATATGGACGCGCGGCGGCGGACCCCGCCATCTATTATTATTCGGCCGTACAATATTTTATATTGTATTTAATGGCGCTGTGTACTATACCCGCACGTCGTGCGTCGTTGGCATCCGTAAGACGACGGCCCTCTCGCACGGCGAATACCGAAACACGCACACAAGCTTTGTTATACACGTCGCAGCAGCAGCAGCAGCAGCAGCGGTGTCCCTGTACGGGCGACGCAGGGCGAGGCGTAGGTGGCCGCGGCGCGCCGAATAACACCACCAATACATCCCGACAACACACAGGGATCGCAACCGAAACCAGTTTTTTTTTTTTTTCCGTTCGGACCGAACACGCACAATAATAATAATAATAATAATAAATCGTTTCTTTTCAAACGGCGAACGTACCCCGTGTGTGTACACCGGGGGCGCGCGCCGCTATAGTTTTTGCCGACCGTTTTTGCGCGCAGCTGTCCCTTTTTCTTTTTGGCAATAATAACAAGCGCGATACAATCTCCGGCCATTTCGGTACACCCCCGGCGATCGCGCGCGACTAAATAATAATAATAATAACTCACCCTTATAAAATAAGAAAACGCGTCCGTTGGAATTCTATAATGTACGAAAAGAACGACGCGCGCGCGGTGTGTATTTGGCACGGTATTTTTGCACGTTTTCGCGTTTTACAATATTTTATAACCGAAAATATTACAGTTCGCATATGACGTATATAATGTATATTAATAAATTGTGTACACTGGGCGGCGGCGGCGGCAGTCGTGTGTTGGGTGTTTGAAAAAAATAAATAAATCGTTGTTCGTAGAGAATACCGTGTTCAATAATATTAACGCGATAGAACGACACGCACGCGTTTACGGAAGGTGAAAAAAGAACCCGGTACGATTTAATATTAATATATATAATAAAAAATAAAAAAACGATGCGTTTTAAAGGGGATTGGAAACAGGTATTTTTCTCTCTTTGTCTCCTCCGCATGCGTTTCATCATATACACTTCCTTCCTCCGACGCCGTTCTATACACAGTGTGACGTTGCCGGCGATTAAAAAACAGTCCTCTGAAAACCGATTCGAATTCGTCGCGACAACTTTTACTGGAATAATAAATTCCGCACACTCTCTTATTCTCTTTCGGTTTTGAGTTGTTCAAAACGAAATTTTTTTCAATTTGTTCAATTTTTGGAAACGAAAGAAAAGAAAAAAAAACAGAAATACGAATGCGAAATCCCCGATAGTTGACTTTTCACGACGAATATTTCTTGTCAAATATCGCGTCGCGTCGCGTCTATATTATTGAAAGTAGGAATAACTCCCGTTTTACCAGACAATACGAGAGAAAAATATACACGATTTTCGAAATTATAGACATTTTCGGTTTTATCGTCACAAAGTGAAATTTCGCGAACTCTTCACATTTGTAACGGACAATAGAGAAATGTCCACTGTTATCGTTTAAATTATTGGATTCACCGTTGAAACTAGAATGTCAAAAACATGTGAAAATCACTGTATATATATATATATACCGCAATGATTCGAAAACGAAACTTCGCCAAACTATTTTGTTTATTTATTCTATATTATAGAAATAATACAATTTTTTATTTTAATCATCAAATCGTCAATAATACGGTACAATATATATATATGACAACGCTGATTCGATAGGATTATTGGGTGTTGTGATAATAATAGTACGATGATAAAAACTATGTTAGAAAAATAAGTACTAAACTATAATCGTTCGCATCCAAATCGTTGGGATATTTTTATTATTTTATTTGTCTTTCACAGTTTCGACTCACAAGAACTACGAAGGATCAAAGCATGACACACATGAAAACATACATATCACCAAATTCTTTGAAAATAAAAACGTCAAAAGTGTATAAAAATCAGATAATACTATCTACCAATAGGTGTATTTATTATATCAGGCGTACATTATTTTTTAAATAGACTGTATTGAATTTCAATAATTAAAAATGAAGTAGATAACAACACCTAGTTTAATGTGTACACAACATTATCGATTAATAATATTTGATTTGCATTTATTTAGCCGATTAATAAAATGACCTCATGGCCAGATTAAACATTTTAAAAACCGCAGCAATATAGAGAAACTGTGAGCTAATCAATATTTGTATTACATATTTTATTAAAATTATAACGTCGCAAGAAAATGAAGTCATCGAAACAAAATGATATTATGCCTTTGGACGCACAACTCTGCAATAATATAACATTAAAAACAAACGATTATCACAGTTAATCGTTATTAAATTTGCTACAGACCATTTTCCTTTTTTAATAAAATAATATTTACGTACCATAATATTATAACTTACAAATTACACATTGTACATTATATATATATATATAAAAAAAAGAAAAGTAAACATACGTATTTATTTACTTTAATTTAATATTCAGAATAGTAATAACATAGAAAATCCTATGTACATTATACCGAGAAATTCTTTTTACACAACAATATGATGCGAAATTCAATAACGGAAATAAATTAGGTATAATAAATAAAACTTGTTCTCTTCTTTTGCTGTCAAATTTTGTAGCTAAAATCCCGGCTAAAGTACGTTTTGACTTAAAACTCGCATTGAAATACAAGATACACAATTAATTCACAAAAACGTGTCTACAAGTGTTGTGTTACTATGATGGAAATTTAATACAACGCACTTTAATCGTGTAAAATGAACAAATGCAACGCGATAAATTTTTAACTAAAAATTACGAGTTCGCAAATTATTGTCTTGGAAATTGCGTAACATTACTGTATACGTTTTTGAGATAATCGTTTATCTGCTAAACAATTTTTTCTTTAAAAAATTATTTCGTATCAAATACGAGCTCGAATATTGTAAGCTTACAAGAGCTCAGACAAAAACTATATTATTAAGAAATCGGCAGCATAAAGACCGCCCCGTATTCCGAATATTAAATGAATTTTAATTGACAATCGGTGTAGAACGTTATGCGTCATACGCAATATCTATAAATAATTGTTAGTAATATAAAAATCTATCGTGTGTAACTTTTAGTCTTAAGGTTTTTTTTCATTACACGACGTAACGTGTAAACAGTATTCAGAAACCGCAATAATAATAATAATAATAATATTTATCAACGGAACTCGTAGAAAACGGTGAAACGAACTGTTGCCGTCTGCAGTCGTATAAACGTCGTTTTTTTTTTTCTTTTGGTCCGGTAAATCGCCGATTAGAAATTTCCAAAACCCGAAGAACAGATGTTTAAAAAAAAAAAAAAAAAAAGGAATTCCTATTATTTTTTGTGTTTCTTTCCAAATTACCACCGACGTTCGCCGAAAGACGACTACGCAAACAGCGTACCACCACCAGTCACACAGATTGCGGACTTGACCGTGGGCCGTTATCACGCGCGCTACAATAACACTATTATCTCGCGTAAACAGATAACGCGCGCGCGCGGGCGCGATAAAAAGTCCGAACACGCTCGCTCGGAGATGGGGGGGGAGGGTGGTTTACACGCATTGCAACTCCTCCGTTGGTTTTGGTCACGCGGGCGATTATTGAATAACGGCGGGGGGCAGGGAGGGATTCATTGATAAAAAACAACAACAACAACAACGACAACGATAACGTAAGAGAAAATCTATTATTATAGGAAACGTGGTAAGGGGTGGGAGGAGGTGCTACTAAGCGTTGAGATTGACGGGTGAGAACGGACGACGACGACGACGTACGCGTTTATCCGGCGAATCGTTGTAAAAATAAATAATACACTCACGGACACTGCCGACAGTCAGCAACACGTGCGACAGCAGCAACAGGAACGGGATTATGGCGGGCGCGGCGGTGGTGGTGGTGGCGGCAGTCGCCATAGAGGCACATCGGACCGACTTTTGCCGGACCGCCACAACCGGGACGACGCGGGTCCGCCGTACACTGGACACGACGACGACGACGTCGTCTCGAGACCACCAGCGTCGTCGTCGTCGTCGCCGTTCTCCTGTTGTTCCGGGCACGGGGCGACGACGACTGCGCGTTTCGTTACCCCGCTGCGGACGCGAGCCGTCCTCCCGAAACGTTTTTCACTGCGACCGAAACCGTCGTCGATTCATGTCGCGTAGTCCGTATAGCCCGTCCTATTCGTAGACGATTGCGCGCCGTAGCGATCGTCCCGTCATCGCGACGATAAGAGTCCTCGAAAAAAGAAAAAAAAGTAATCTCCGCTGCTGTAGCGACGACGAGAATCCGGCAAAACGGTGGTGCGTACGACGCGTAAAAACGTTAAAACGAAAATCCGCCAATTAACAAAACACTACCGCGTGTGCGTACAGGTCGAGATAAACAACGACTACCACACTACAACTATACACACACGCAATTCAAAAAGGCACCAAGACGAACGAACGACGACGAACGACGCGCGCGCACTCACACACTGACGGTAAAATATTATTGTCGCGCGGACGCACTCACTCCTCACACACGCGGGATGCTCTGAGAACGCACGGGCGCGCGCGCGCACACACAACGTCTACGGTGCGCGTGCGCACAAGAAACGGCGCAATACCAATAATCGGCCAACGTGTGTGTGCGCGTGTTGTGGCCGATATTATTATTATTATTATTTAGATAATACACACACACAATACGAATAATAAACCAAATATTATACGAAAATGGTGTACGCACCATCAAGGCCGTGTATTCCGGGTATATTCGAATTTACTCGTGTCCAAGGAGTAGGGGTGGGGGGGGGGAAGAAGTGTTCGAAATAATATTGTTCGTAATAATTGTTTTCGTCAATCAATACGATTTCCACCGCTCCGCGCCCCCCAGCCAACGACGGTTTCATTATGACGAAAACGAGAAAATATTAATTCAGAGAAATAAAGAAAATATCGGACGGGGGGGGTTTAATACTGTCCGCTCTTGCGATCGGTGACGGTACGGAGGGAAATTAGTCCGCGTCGTCCCCCGTGCGTTTTCGACGTCCGATTCGAGTCTTTTGTGCGCGAAATTGAAATTTTATTAATTCCTCTCTCCGCCTCGGCGTGGTGTAAAACATCCGAAAAAGTCTATTAACATTTTTAATCATTACTATACGCCGTCGCGAGTTTTATATCAATTCTGCACTGTATATCCACGCGATTGCGCTCACACATTTTTTTATTTGTATTGGAAGCGGCCTCCTTTTCTATTTTTTTCTTTTTTTTTTTTTGTTTCTTTTTAAACAAAACATTATTAATGTCGAACGCCAGGCGCGTACCCAAGGGACCCGACCCCTTCTCAATTGAAATTTCAAAATTTCAAAAACGTCATCGTATTAGTACGTTTACTCATTTAATCCGATAAAAACTTTAATGAAAATTGAATATTATTTACTTCTTCGTAAAATATGTCATCTCTTACAAAAATCGTTTCTGTTTAATTGGCTAGACGTTTTGTCAACAACAACAACAACAAAAAAAAAAGAATAAAACGCGACTATGGACATTCCACGTTTTCTTTTTGATAATACAATTGGAGTATAACGAGCACTTATTTATAAATTTCAAGCCCTTAAAACCGATAAATCAGATACATTTCTCATGACTTGAATAAAGTCAACGTCTATAAATAGTCAAAAAAAAATTGAAAAAACGCTTTTTTTTCCCACGTACATTCCGTGCAAAATTACGAGTGCGCGTTCTTTTCGGTGTAGAGTAAACCGCGGACGAATTTCGACCAGCCGGGTATAGAATAAACGAATTATGAGAAAACTCCTTTCAATACAATTACGTTTATTTCATTTCATTTTTTTCGACATTTAAATCATTGCCCCCACATAACGTATACTGCAGCGCAACACCACTATATATCACATTATAAGACAGCTGCCGTTCAATAACGTTTATAGACGTTTCACTCGGTCGATTTTGTGTAACTATTATATACCACCGACCGGTCTTTTTTTTCTATCCCCCCCCGTATATTTTTTAAAAAATTAATTTTTTATAAATTATTCAAATTCATCGTCCAATAATAATAATAATAAGCGGTTAATAATATTTCGATTGTATTTCGTCACCTACGTTTTTTTTATTTTTGTACCGAAACGGTAGAGTATTATACCGAAATCGGCTGCAGCGCTGTTCGCTCCGACCGCCGCCGCCGCCGCATCCGATTTTAATATTTCTTTTCCATTTGCGGTTTTGCAGGTGAGACGAATAATCTGACGCGTTTAATACGAGGTTTTTGTAATGTAAAAAACAGAAACAACAAAATAACGTATTTTCTCGAAAAATCGATAATAATTAAACGAGAATAGTGTATTACGTTGGGACGCAATGCCACTGGCTCGTAAAATCACCGGACACTTGTAACGCACTTGGCGTGGTGATAACCGCAACACCGGAGTGAAATTAAAACCATTTTTTTTTCTTTTAAATGATATTCGAATAAAAGTAATGTGCCCAATAAAAAAAAAAAAATTATTATTATTATTATTATTCCCGAAGTATTGAAATGTGGTGTATTATAAAAAATTGTATATTAAACGCTTCGACAACTAACGATTGCGCGTTCGATTTTATTGTCGTCGTCTGCTGTGATCGTGGCAGGCCGACGATGTCGATGATAACGACGATTTATTATTTTCAATAATAATATCGTTAAAAACGTCATGGCGTATTGTTAATCGGGTTTGGTTTTGAAAAATATTTCCGTCAGCGTTGCGAATAATTCCGACGGATTTCCCCGTTCGGACATCAAACGAACTCAGAAATACAAAATAAATGGCTGAAAATTTGATCCGGGGGGGGGGGGCCGTGACTAACAACGGACAACAAACGCGCGGATGACGACGACGGAGCGGGAGCGCGGCAGACGAGCGGCGTACGCGAAAAGTGTTTGTTAATATACGACAAAAACAGATTGGATAATAAAAAAATAACGCACAAAGCGTCAACGTGTATGTATAAGTGTTTGTGGATAAAAAAAAAAAAGAAGAAATATGGGCCATGAACTGTTAAAAATATTTGACATAAATAATATAACAATTATTGTTATTATTTATGAGCAGGTGCGTGCCGTCAACAGCGGTTTGTGGCTATAAATATACGCCGTAGAAAGCGAGTCGAAAAGAAAAAAGATCGCGAAATTTATAAATACGAACTGGCACGTGGTGGTGGCGGCGGCGGGTACACAGTCGAACGCCACAACAAATGTTTGTTTCCGGCGAATATTTTTGTAATTTTCGAGCGTCGCGCAATACGGGGAGATTCGATATCACACCGCGCGGTGGTGTGGTCCGCGGCCTTAAAATAACTTATTTGTGTCGTTACTACTGTGAATCAGTTGCAGCGCGTTGACGTCACAACCGTATACGGTACTACGGTTTTTTTTTCCTCCCATTTAAAGACAGAACCTTGGTCGTGGTAGCCACACGTTTCTGTCGCGTTTTGGCCACGTTTCTCAGCTCAACGTACGACGACGTTACACTCGTCCGTCAATTGCTTCATATCCTTAACCAGGGCCGTAGCGAGCATGGGGCAGGCGGGGCGGTGCCCCGGGGCCCCCGACGAGAAGGGGCCCCTTCTCGTCGACCACTTTTTTGGTCCTGAAAGAAACAGGGCCCCAAATTTACTTGTTGCCCCAGGGCCCCCAAGGCTCTAGCTACGGCCCTGTCCTTAAAAGTATAAAATCCGTGTTCTTTTCCCCGAGATCTTCCCTTCAAACACGATCCATATGGGGAACGTCTTATACCTCCTCTTTAATATACGCGTTTTATTAAAATCGTTTATTTTTTCTCCTGCGCGTCTTGTTGTAACACACTCTCGTCTGACTTCATGGTGTTTCACTCATTTCTCTCCAGATCCCTCCATCGCATATTGCGCTTCCCGACGATCCCTTGTCGTATTTTTCCGACGGCCCACGTACCACAGCCGTATAACAACACGCGAGTGTTTTTAATACATTTTTTCCAAGTTTCGATATTGAAATGTTCACTACTCAACGGACTGTATTTCTTCACGAAGGCTTGTTTGGCCCAGAGCTATTCTTATTTCAGTGCCAGTGGTGAATTTATTATTATTATTATTATTACACGTGATTGGGTTTCTTAGATGACAGAATTGTTCGACTCATTGAATTGTCGTGTTCTTATGAATTGGATAGGTGTAAGTTTGATCACTTCCAACTGTCATTGTTTTTGTTGGCTTTTATTTTCATACGAAATTTGTTTAAAACGTCGGATCAAAGTGTTAAGCATGTGGTTTATGTCATTTTCACTCTCTGTTACCGGGCCAATGCCGTCCGCAAATCTTATACCGTGCACATGTATAAACAAATAATAATTAAAAACAATATTTTAAAATCCGTTAGCGTATTATATTTATCATAATATTCCTCGGTTTATTGACCGGGGATAACCATCAGCTGGTGTTATGGTCCAGTAGTACGTTGGGTTTGTCCGTATTCAGATGTTGAAATAAAAAACAGATAAAACATTTCCAATAAATTAGCTATCAAAAACAAAAAAAAAAAAAAAAACGCGTAGGAAATTAGAAATTTTGTTATAATATGTCGTTTTTATTGCAGAAAATAATAAAAATGCATAATATACAATCATTTTAACTTTGATATTAATGTTGGAACGGTTGTTACAATATTATGGGTATTAATCCGTAATGATAGATTTTATGTCCTCTCCCATATGCATATATCATTCGTAATTACGCCACTGGTATCTACTTCCATACATATGTACATTAGAGTAATCCGTAATATTTTATGTTTACATAATTCGCAGGTGCGCGCGTGAAAGAGACGTTAAATTGTTTCGGAACTTTTCAATGGAGCGAAAACGATAAATTACGGAAAACGCGATATCAGCGTTTTGCCATAATAAGTGATTGTTATTAAATGTAACACACAAATTATACATTAAAATGCGCGAAAAACGGGAAAAATCATGACTTATCGCTCTAGAACGCACGTCGAAATAATAATAATAACACGCGTTGTGTATAATTGTGTGAATAATTATCGTTCAGACATATTATCCCGCGTAGGGAATAGAGAGAATTTTTTTTTTTTTTCGTGTACTCGCATGTAAATAAATCATTTTTCGCAATTTGGTGACATTTTTCACGTTTTTCGCCCACGGATTATTGCGTGTCTGTTACTTCGTTACTCATTACCGAATATAATAATATATAAACATCTAATTATTTTTGCGTTGATAACAACATTTAAAGACATTTTTATTATTTTCGTGGATTCGATAAAACTGTAAAAAAAAAAAAAGAATCCTCCTAAGCGTTCCAATATGAAAAATTAGAAGGAACGCGCTAAAACGTTAAAAAAAAAAGAAGAGTTATTCCGTTTCCTCCTCATCAATTCAAGCACTGCTCATTAAATATAGTAATTTCTGTTACGATTCAAATTGAATATTTTACAGGGCGCACCAAACGCCCGTTGAGAGGTTTCGAAAATTATGTGAAAATACGAGATAAATATCTAACGATTTAGAAAAAAAAATAATATTTTAATTTAAAAATCGCCCGAAACTGACGCGCTGTCCTGTATCGTTTATTAATTACGATATTTATCCAAAAAAAAAACCTCCCCGTTTTGGACCGTATAATTATTGGTTTCTCGATCCCTGTAATATTTCTAAATTTTTACAATATATCCTACAGGAGAATTTTATCTGCGTCGTATTTTATTTTCGATAACACTACACTACTATTACTCGATGATGATTAAAACAAATGAAAAAAATTAATAAATAAAAACGACTGTTTACAAAGGAACAACGTAAATTGCATTTATGGTAAAAAAATTGAAAACGTTAAGTAAAAATTCTATTACCATTAGAAAAACCTCGTCTCTCCCGCACAACGAGTATTACGGGTGACATCTTCTTATTGTCAATTACAAATCTTTTTCTTTTTTTTTTTTCCCAATGTCGGATTAATTTAATAGCACTGTCAGTGTTTTTCAACGCTGAATCTGACCACATACAGTTTCAATTACCGTCGTTCTGCGCGTTTTCCTCCAAAAAAAAAAATCATTCGGTTCATTTCAACTCGATATATATAATAAATCTGCGGACTCCGCAACAAAGCGTGTATCGATAATAAACATAATTAACGCCGCATTGAATAATATTCGAGTGTAAATATTTTTTTTTCGTTTTTATCCAATAATAAAATGCGGTTAAAATAATATTAAAAAAAAAAAAAAAATCGAAGAATTTCTAAACACTACAGGCGTATACACAGAGCGCATGTATAATCGCAATATATTTTAATACAGTAATCTTTTTTTTCGTTTTTTTTTTTATAATAATTGATCTGTGCAATAATTGTCGTATCGATTAATTTAATCGCACAATATTTTATCATTTCTCCCCCCCCCACACCGGTAGTATTTAGAAGCGACTAATAAACATTGAAATTCGAACGAAAATGGAAATGTTTAAAGGATTTTTTTTTTTTTTTTTTTTGCGTAAAATGGTCGGTGAACGAATTTAATTTTCGAACGAAAACGTCAAACTCAAATGTTTCAATTAAATACCTACCTAAGTACACTTATAACATTATTTTATACGAAAGCGAATTTTTTCGTGTGTTGTCGTGGATATATCCTAAACCGAGATCACCTAACCTATACCTATACCTACACCTATTGCATCTGCTTGCGTGATTTTGAGTTAAAAAACGAAAAAGGCGTCCAAAAAGAGGTATTGGGTTCGTGTTAGTCTTTTTAAACAAAGCGAGAAATACAGTGGTAGGTCTAATGATCCGATGACTGATCTTAAACATGAAGACGACACTGGTCCATCCGGAGAATTGCCGAGATATGTGTATAAAATGTACGAATTAAAATGCATTAACCTGTCAATTGATCGCGACGAGGCTAAACTGAACGAATAACCGAATAAATAGAATATGAGACGTATTTATTGAAATGTTTATCGATAGAATTTGACCGGTGCCGGGGACGTGTCCCGCGATACACTGTCAGTGACGACTGTGAACTTTGTCGAATTTCGGAATGGAAAACGATAATTTGTCGATAACAACGTCGCCGACACAAATCGTTGTTGGTGACAAATTTCGGAAACATTTCTGATTGTTGTCACCAACTACATTGTCGGCGACACGCACGTATGCGACAAATGTTCTATTTTTTTTTTTTTTTTGCTCTGGACGCCGCGGCTTAACAAATCTATCGATAAATTCGTCAAATTATTAACGCGTATCTATTATACAATAAATATCATAATTATACCAAGCGCGTAATAAACGTGTCTCTCAAAAGTCTCGAACGGTTTTTTGTAGGAAAAAAAGAAGCGTTTACCAATGTCGAAATCGTTTTTGTGCGGAAAATGTAGAATGAGTGTTTTTTTTTTTTATCAATCCGCCGTTTGGATTATGACACAATTGTAACACGAACGCCTATTCAATGATATTTTTATTTTTTTTTATCGATTCCCGTCGCGCGTTATAATATATATTGCGCAGAGCGGTCATTAAAACGTTTAAATCGGCGTCGGATATATTGTTTATGCGTATAACAATAACACTTTTAAGCTATATATATATATACGTATTGTATATTAATAGAAATCAATATTTGGACTTTACTTTTTATTATTAATATTTTAAATTATCATTTTACGTTTTTTGGTAAATATAACTTTAAAAAAACGTCATCGTTTTTGAAATGTCTCTAACGTTATAATCAGGGCCCGGAAATCACGCATTTATTATCATTGAAAATACGACGCGAGGACGCGGAAAAACAAAAATATCCGTGTCAATTAAATCGAAACGAATTTGAAAAACGATTTATTAAAAATACAATGGATAATTGTAATTGTATTTTGAGTATACACTCATATAAATAATAATAAACAATTGAGTGGGCTATTATAAAAATTAGCCGAAAAGTCGGACGAGTTAATAGAGCCCCGAGTGAAAATAAATTATAAAATGATCGAAACGTGAACGTGTCTTTAGGGAAATATTAATTTTTTTATTACGCAACACGCTTGTTGGAAAATCCTAACACGTGCGTAAATAATAAATCGTGTTCCGAAATACGCGCGAAATGAAATTTTCTACACCCAACTCCGGGTTACGATTGAAATTTTTACCTTACCGAACGTAAGTTTCTTAACTGTTAAAAAAAAAAATAAAAAATACAAACATGCAATATCGCATAAAATTTCGGGCCCTGTTCGTAATATGTTATAATTTATAATATTATCTCGAAGCGTGTTCGTAATCTCGTAAGAACAAAAAAAAAAAAAACCGATTATTTTTATTAAGCGCGGCGTCGTCACTTGCAATATTTTTGATATCTCGAACGTTGTTGTCAGTGCGTACAAAATCATTTTACGTCAGTACAATAATTTTATACGTAATATAAATTGTATTAATTTTTTTTCTACCGCTCTCGCCCGTTGTTCATTTCATCCGTTCCGCCGTTCGTCTAAAAAAAACGACACAAAAGTCTTTTATCAACGCGCGTTTCGTTTTAAACGGTTACCACTTCGTGTTGGAACTACACGAGCACTGGCGTATATAGGAATTCTTTTTTTTGTTCGTCGTGTAGCCAATTCTATTACGTAAACGTACCAGTAGGTACCGTCGACGATATATTTTTTTCCAATAAGACACATTTGATTAAATCAATTTCTTTGTATCGTGTTTTTCATCGATCGATCGATTGAAATCGTTATTTACCTACCATCGGCATAAACAAAGCCAATAATGGTGTTTGTTACATATATTTTCATTGCATCGATGTCAATAATAATACCCATGCTCAAACGATTTATTAACGGGATATTTAGTACATATTAATATACGAATACGACTGTTCGTATATTCGATAGGAAGGACATAATATAATATTGTACGGTTGATTTTATTTCGATTGGAAAGGACGTTTTCAATTACGCGTTGATGGCCATAAAAAAAAAAAAAACCGTGTTCATTTTAGTATTTACGGTTAAAATATCGTAAGACGATATTTCGATTGTGACAGATATAACGGTTCAGAGTATAAAATATTGAACGTGCGGGAAATTTTCCAAAAGAATTTCATGTTCCCGAGATTACTACCACCCGGCCGCCTCTGGCTCAGGAGGAATCATCCGAAACACATCTTTCGAATACGTTTTTTGTGTTTCCTTGGGATTAGAGTTTTGATATTCCGTTATTAGCGATGATTTCGGAATATTCCAGTAATTGTCACGAAACACTGTCGTATACACACACAAGGCCAACGATTTATAATATTATAATAGTATCCAGTGTAGACGACTGCGGCGGCGGCGGCGGCGGTGTGACTAAACGATTTTAAGTTTTTTCTTTTCCTTTCCCCCAACACTTTTATACGATTTCCATAAGGAAAAACATTTTTCGTTACGGTTTACAAATGCATTTCAAGCAGGCTGAATCGTTTAAAACGGACGAATAATGGAGAATTTATTGACCCGTTACGAATATTTTAATAAAACGTTTCCTTCGCGATCGTTTACCACTCTTCATTTTCGGTGTATTCTTAGCAGACCGAAACGCTGGCGTATCATCGGTTCTACGTTAAATACATTTATTCGGTTTCAATCGGTTTTTTTTCTGTTTCAATCATCAGGCTCAAAATGTATTGCCGAATGTTTAGAAATTGAATTCAGTGACATACTTTGCGAGTTTTCCTGAAAAATAATATATGATAGGTACTATAACCGCGAATTTTTGCTTATTCCGTTCCACGTTTCTCTACGTAATGCTACTTTGTTTCCAACGTAAATGGACATACTTTGTACATTTCGTCTGCGTTGTAATTTTTCTATTAACACTTTTTAAATAGATACATATTCGCATAATTCATTATATTCTGTTAAAACAAACGTTTTACAAATTAAAGAATGTTTCGACCTTATAATCGTAGCTACTTGTACGATTATTGTATTTTTTGCTCAGTACGATTTTGCATCAAGTTTTCTAAGACAAAAAAAAAACTAATAACGGTTTGATTATGATTATTTTCAATCAATATATTACGATTTTGTCACATGAAACTCATTTTTTCCTAACAAAATCATTTTTTTTTTTAAAAAATAAAAAAATCGAGAGCGAAATAAGTTTTTAAATACAATAATTTAAAAACATTTAAAATAGTACACGAACGGAACACATATAATATAATAATATACATTATAAAAATAATGGTATTAAAAGTTTAATGAAAAATAATAAAAAAACAATACATAATCTTAAATTTATATATCGTTCTTGCAGGTACGTCAAGACTGTTTAAACAAAAATATTATTTTATTTATGTTGTTATCTAGAACACTCATTTTCTATGGGGTATATTACGCTTATTTACAATACCCCAAAGAAAAATTTAAAAAAAAAAGTGTACACAAAATAAGTAAATGTAGGATGGACTGAACAACATTACGCAATGGTCTGATGTATAGTCAATTTATCAAAATACATCGAATGATAATAGAATTATTTATATTTATTCAAATTTATAGTATTTATACCAATACTAAATAATAAAAATTATAGTTTATATTTCATAATTGTAACAATTATCACATGTTAAATCGTTTATTAATAAAATCAGAATTTGAATAGTTGAAAAACAATTTAATATGTATTATGTATATTCTATATATACACAAAAATTATTGTTAACAGAATTGAGAAATCATAATTAAAAACAGAGTTGTCCGGAGAGTGATTTGTGATTTTTTCTTTTATTTTATTTTATTTGTCTATGTATATTTCTTAATTGTATGAGTTTATTAAAAAAAATTTTTTTTTTTAAAAAACTAACAAATTATCATAATAAATAAAAGGCGTGTAAAAAAAACAATATTTCTATCTTGAAATAAATCATTATTCATAACAGATTAAAAGCAAGTTATAATAAAAAGCTCAATCAAACAAAAATCCAATTGTTTACTGCTTTCCCTTAAGAAGCTGTTTATACAATGTGATTTTGAACATTAATTGTTCTACTTGGTTCTGCATTATTCGAAAGTTCTTGAGACAAACTATTCATCGAATCTGAAAAAAATATAAACATTTGGTAGGTATCAATAAGTACAATGATTATGTGTTACTGTGTCTCCTGGGTATATAGCACCTTAATAGTGGTATCAGTTCACGAGTAAGTTCCTTCTCAGTATTTATAAGTCATATGCGCATGTAACCAAAATTCTCTTGTAAAAATTTTATGTTAACTCGGATGTTAAGCAGTACCTTACTTTATGTGTTTAAAATCAAAGAAGCTACACCTTAAGTCATTGCTCTACGGCTTATACAAATTCTAATGTAACCGAAAAATGGCGTACTTTATGGAACAATCCTCCACTCAAGAATATCTATTTAGTTACTAAACCACTAGCGGAATTTAAGTGGCTTCGTCAAGAATATTAAAAACTCTTTATCGACTCAGAACAGATCATGAAGAAGATGATACGAATAATTGATCATCGCTATCATGATATCTATAGATTTAATGCATCAGTAGATGATTAGAAGAAACAGTCCTGAATGCATTTGTGGCAAATAAAAACCAAACAGTGGAATATAACATATTAGATTGTCCACAGAGAAAACTCCAAAAAGGACTGAGAGAAATTATGAAGTTGGCCAAAGCTCTAGATTGAGTAGTTGACATAAAATTATGGATAAAAATTTGAATATGTGTTATATGTATATTGTGTAATGGATTATAATCCACTACACAATATAGTGTTTTTTTATATTTCACTGTATCCTGTTATTTCTATTAAAATTATTCTTCAAATATATGTTAGGTACGCCATTCAATAAATAATAAATAAGTATATTATATGTTATTTTGGTACGACTTACCTGCCATAGTTGTTGGTTGTATTTGTGAGACAGGTGGATCGTACAAATTTTGGTAATCTGATAATATCGAGTCTGATGAATCTGTTTGTGACGACGCAGTATCATAATCAGCATTGGCCACGTTTATTGATGATAAAACTGGCGGTTGCACGGGCACTGTATTGGCAGACCTACCACGAGTAAAAACACGCCCCTACAAAAACAATGTACATATGAAATTATTTTTTACTCGTGCACAAACCTGAAGTCATAAATATACTTACTCTGAAACTACGGAATGTACCAACGCTTAATGAATTCGAATTGTTCATACGAGGTGGAACTAACGGAGTTCTATCATTGGGCTCATCACTATCAGTGTCTGAAGAATATGCTACAGCGTGTAAGTCTTCATTGTTACCATAAACTCGACGTTTACAAATAGGACAAAATCGTCGATTTCGTGTTAACCATGGATCAATGCATTTACTATGATAAGCTGTTATTGAAATTAATTCAATTACTGATCATTAAATATATAATAAAAAATATGAAATATGCTTATACTAACCATGAGCACATGGTAAAATTCGTAGTTTTTCTCCTTCCATATAATCATCTAAACATATGGCACATGTATCATATGGATCACCCTTCACAAACGTTGAAATTGGAATTTTACGAAGAGTAGACGCAGGTAAACGATGTCTAAACGCTCTTCTTCTGTCTTTTATCCATTTCACTAGCTATACATTATTGATACTATTAATGACATTAACAAGTGATTTGAGAAATTATTTTTAAATATTATATTAATCAATTTATCCAATATTAAATACTCTTGAAATGAAATATCAAATAATTATCGTATAATATTTTCTATTAATTTAATAATAATCAAACAATGAAAACAGTAACAAAAAAAAAAAAAAAAAAAAAATAGTATATACTTATTGATTTATTGATATTTCATAAACAACTGTATTCTTGTTATCCATTTAGGGCGGTACTTGCAAATAAATATTACCATGAACCCAAGCATTGCGAAGAAACACACAGCAACAATCACAGCAAATGGTAACAACAGAGTCATGTTTATATCGAATGGATATTGATTGTTGTCAACGATCACATAAAAGCTTAACGAAAATAAAAAAAAAAATTACATATTGATTATATTTTAATAAATAAATAAATAATTAAAACTGATTTTTTGGAAAACTACATAATTTGGCTATAATATATTTATTAACAAAAGTAAAACAATTTTTTTCAATAGCGATAACAAATATTTCAAATAATTGATGTAATACATAATGTGAAATCAAATACATATCACGTTATATAGTGATTATGATAAATTTTAAGCAACATAAAAAAAACTGGCCAGTATTCCAGCGTAATTATATTTATTAAATATTCATAAGAAAAACATTTTAAATGTAGAATTTCTTTTAAACAATTTAAATTTTACTCATTTTTCAAATATTTTAGAAATTGAATTAATTACAGAAGATAATTTGACAATTTAATGAAGGCAATATCATTCTCTCTAAAAAAAGAAAAAAAGAAAGACAAAAATGAAATTAACTATATTTAAATTGCATAATCATTACCCATTTGAATAATCATAGTAATCCTTCAAAGCAATACCAGTGTTTTCGCCGACAAAAACTGATGGAATACTTATATCACTAGTATTTTGACCATCCATTGGCACTATAAAAAACAAAACAAAAATATAAATTTTCAAATAGAAAAGTAATTTTTAAATGATATACAGTAAAATTGCATCTAATAATGAAATTTTAAGTAAAATAATGCCAATGAAAAAGTATCAACGATAAAAGATCTATTTTCGTGTAATACTGATTTTAAGAGTATTAGAAAAATCTACAGACTATAAGTAATATAAACATTTAAACTGAATATATTAAATAACAATAATTGTTATTTAATATATTCAGTTATAAATTAATATTATAAATAATATTAACTGTATATCATTGTTATTCTATACCAACTTAATAAATTTGCTTAACAATTTATGATGGACTAATTAATTGTTAACAGGCCCATTCACAATGATTATGATACCAATTGTAATTATATTCTAATATATTATTAAGACTTGTGGTAATTTTCATCATAATAGTATAGAAAAAAACAAATGACATTTAATACTAATAATAATAATAATAATAATGAATATATTTTATTCAATAACCTATTGAATATTAACCTAAACATTAATAGGCACATAGGTAAATGATTTTATAAAATCAAAACGGATTTACTTACACACAGCACTAGAGTTGACGTTGTGTACAATGGCCAGCGAGTAATTGCTTTTTTGTGCATTGCGAACTTTTACATCAAAATTACAATTTCCTCTTTTGATCAAGGCAAACCAACTTCCGCTCAGTGGAGGTGGCTTTATGGCTTTACAACCATCTTCAGGAATGGCACTTATAATATAACCCTGAAGAAATATAATAATAATAATTTAAAACACGAATTTCAATATTAGATACCGTTTATGTATTCGACCAGTATAAATAAATACTTTAATGCCATCGAATGGAATGTCTTCTCCAAAAAGTGACTGCGCATCTTTGAACTGTAAATCGAGCTGTTGTCGATCTTTGGTAAATATGCTTATATCACATCTTACTGCGCTCAAAAAGGCAATTAAGGCAATAAATGCCCACGCCTTATTTAACATTGTTGACAGTAATTATACAACATCTGATATTTAACTAAAAACAAAATAAAAAATTACACGCATATAAAATAAAAACGAATAAAAAACATTGTAACGGCAAATTTATACGACATCATCGTTAATACGTCACAGCAGGCGCAATACAAGTTCCAAACGTATCAAAATGTTCTCAATTTGTATAATTTTTTAAAATAATTATTAAATAACGATTTCAAAAGTCGTACAGTTTTATTAATATTACAAACAATCTTAACTATACAAGCCAGTGTTTTTACCAATATTACTCTGTAGTAAATATTTGAAAAAGACAATCTATACGTCAAATGAATAATATTAAAATAACTACAAGTCTACAAATATTTATTTTTAAATTTTAATTAACCATTCTAAAATTTAATGAACATTTACCTTGCTGGCTTACAATGAATTATTTTTGAAAAACAAATTTATTTTTATCTCAAAACTGATAACAAATAATTACACAATTTTTTTTTCTACTTATCAACTGTGTGATGAAATAAAAATAATAATTGTATTATCTGTAACTTTGACAATAAATAAATTCTAATAGGATTTCTCAAAAAGACATGTAGTAATGCGCCTTTGTTACAATTCTACAATAATAGCTACATTTGAAACGCCTAATTAATTACATTGTTTTTGAAATAATTAAAAAAATTACAGACGAATATAAGTTATAAATCCGGACGTGAAGGAAAAACCTAATATGTATATATTTTTTTGGAAAATAGTGCGTCGAATAACAACGTTCGAATTTAATTTATAGTAGCGCGGCGGTCGATGAACTGTATTAAAACAACCAAATCAATTCTGAATTACCGTGTACGACAATTAAACGTATTTAAAATTATTCGTATTTCACTCGAACCGCTGCGAAATAGTAAACACGATAGAGAATATTAATAATTGCGAGCATAATGAATAATAAATTACTATTTAACGGCTATAAATGTATTACATTTTCCAACAGTCTCGAACGAAACGAACACAGATGAACAGCTGACTGATGAGATACGGACATAAAAAAAAAAAATGACTCCTGCAATTCCGTATAATAATTTATCGAAAGTATTCACTTACAATAGAAAAATTATCCGACCGTACGAATCTTATCGACCGATTATTCCGTTTCGAAAAAAAAAAAAAAAACGTCGATGAAATACTTCTCACTTACGGCACTGTCTGGAATATTATTGCACGAGACTATGGGAAAAAACGGAACGACGTTAAATACAATCGTTGGCTGACACTCTGACGTCGACAAGACCGAGACGCACGATTCAACAAAGATATAAATTCTATTAGAAATAAGCGCAACAATGGAAAAAAAAAGAAAAAGAAAAAGAATCAACAACGGATAGGTGTATTATCGTCGAGACGTGTATAAAAATTAACAATTTTTTTATTCGTCGTCGCGGCGATAAAAACCACGGCGGAATACGTGCCGTCGTCGAGTTTTATTTACCTGTTTTCCGGGCGGCGGTGACGCCGTACCGACGCGATCACCGCGCGCGCGAAGCAAAAACGTCTCTGTGCGCGCACTATACGTCGCTACATTACATCGTTCGATTTTCTGTCTTTGAATAGCACAACGTCTGCAACGTTACGGAGGGATGGCAGGGGTGAACGCGCGCACAGGGACTTTTACTCATACGCCCCAACGTCTTGTCCGTTCGCGCGACAGAAAAACGGCCGCAGTGTATTTATTTATTTTTTTTGTCTTTCAACAACAACACATCTCCCCCCCCCCTTTGTACACTTGTTGTTGCGCGTTGACCTTGACACTTCAGTCGCTCTCGCGCGTCGGCAGTATACGGGCGATGGCGTAACCGACGACCGAAATGGGGATTCCTCTTTACGGTGGAGAACAACGCGGAAAAAAAGGAAAAAAAAACGAAACGGAAGGGTCGGCGACGAGAAACGCGAACACGACGGCGGGGCGGACGGCACAGAGATAACGACGAAACGCCAAGGCGCAATACAATACGATAATAAATAACATTTGTTATTACATAAAACTTTATCACGTACGCTCGGGCTCGAGACCGCAGGCTAGCCGCTTCGTTGACGAATAATAACCGTGCGACAATCGATTACTACGAGACACGATTATTTTCGCACTCGGAACAAAGACGGCGGCGAGTGTGTTGTGCGCACTGCGCGCGCGCGTATATTCGAACGCGCACGTGTGTTGTTCTCCGGCGCTCGTCTCGTCGTCCATATTCATTTTACCGAAAAATTGTAATCATCAATTTTTATTTTGTAACAAAGTAGTGAAAACAAAGAGGAATTTAGAAAAATGAAAATCAAAAGGTTGTATTTTTTTTACCCCCCATGATGATGTACCGGTTTTCGTCGAAACCGGTAGGCGGTAATAAAATAATTCATACAACAACCTTCATTTATTTTATTTTATTTTATTTGGCTTTTTGGCCTTTTATTGTATATTCAATTATACATTTTGATATATATATATATTTTATTAATTTTGTAATGCCTATTATTAATTGATATTTAAATAATTAATTAATGTCGTTTACCTACACAAAAGTGATTTTTTCTTCTTAATCCTATAATTCATACGTATATTTTTAATAATGTAGTAATGCGTACATTTTCTTCCCGAAGAAAAAAAACCGGGACCTGACCAATATCTAGCGGGTACCTAAAAAAAAAAAACCACGTAGTGGGTACAGGAATTTCAATTCCCGGGATCCAAATCGGACGCAGCTCGATATTTATAAAAAAATATATGTTGTACGAAATGTCCCGTATATAATTATACTCCTTAGGACTAAACAAAAAAAAAAAAAATTAATTTTTATAAATACACACGAGTTTGTACCGCACATTTTATAAAAAAAAAAGACTATATTACTACACACATCGAAAGTTACAAAAAAAATTATTGATTTTTTTTTTTCACAATAAGTATTGTGTATATGTAGGTGCGTATCGATTTAGGTAATTTCTCTCGTCGAATACTCTGAATATTATTGTAAAAATTTATATAAAAAGCATTAATGAATACACTACGACGTTTCAGGGTCGAAAGAAATAATCGATAAAACGCGAACTATACGTATAACATGTATATTATATATTGATATTTAATAAAAAAAAAAAAAAATACGAAAAGAAAACGTGAAATGTTTCGAGAGTTAAAGAGAAAAAAAAATACGTTTCCGATTATAGTTATTATATAATATTATGTATAATTAACGGTGTACAGCAAAACAAAAAAAAAAAAAAAATGTATTAAAAAATCATGAATACAAATAACATTGGCTCGAATAATTATTATTCGTCGATTTCTCTGTACAATAAAATATTTGCATATAACGCTTGCACCCAATATAATAGAATGTGAAATACTATTTACGCGTTATAATTTTTATTAGTTTTTTTTTAAAAAATTTAAACAATATTTTAAAGTTTTTTTTTTCTAGTTATTCTCCGCGCGTTTTTAAAAAAATTAACCTTTTAACGCGTATGCCGCGAATATATTATATGTAGAAGAGGAAAAATAAATCAAATCAAAATTAAATATTATAATCGTGTCGGAATCCGGCGAACACGACATTTTTTATATTAATAAAAAAACGCGTTGTTTTGCAAAAGTCACACTTGCCCGTCGACGCAATAAATATCCATTTATTTACATATAAATTCCATAAGTTTGCAAGAAGGACGCACATTATTGCATGTACATTTCTTAATATATGAAGTCCAATTAATAATAAGAAAGGAATCCGCGCAGCGGTCTTCTCCAACGACGAAACTCGTACTGAATTCGCGTTTCGTATTGAATTAAATATATATATATATAAAAAACAAATTATAATGTTTGTTTAAATTATACATTTTTTTCTCCCTTTTTCGCATTAGACGAACGTATATCTGAATTTATATAATTATAACTTCGATCGGATTTGGCGTAAAATTAAATTCCGTTTCGTCAAAAAAAAAGAAAAACGATTCGCCGAGTACTTGCAACAGTGTATATAAACACGACGACGTTTATGAACATAAAATCATACGCAATTATATAAATAAAATTATAATAACGCTACAATATTGGTGATATATTTATTATATACTCGATACATTCTCGTACTCAGGCGCAAAAAAAAAAAAATCGTATTTTACAACGACCATTTCAAATTCGTATCTGTTGAGAACTGTAGGTATATTTTCTTGAGCAGGTGTGGAATAAAATGAGGAGCCACGCGCGGGCGTGGACCACAATGCTTTTTACAATTATCGAATAGTGTGTGTCTCTCACCTTGATCTCTATAGTAAAATTCATTGTTCTATAATATTACACGTCATAATACGGATTAAAATTAAATCTATTACATCAAAACACAAGAATTTAATTGGTAAAATTCAAAATTCATATGAATATTTTTGTGTTTGCGATTACCTACAGGCTATATTATATTATAATAATAATTGGACAGGGCTTATTTAAGGAATTTATTTTATTTTTTCTTCTCTCGACCGTTACACATTTTTAACGTTTTGCTGTAGACATTCTTTAAAAAAAAAAAAAAATAAATAAAATATATAGTGCAATAATCATCTTCAAACGGCAAGCACTGCTTCGATTGATGCTGTTATTAGAATAGCAATCCGCAACAATATTTACAGTAGTTATTTTTTTTGTTTTGTTTTGCAATAGTATGATAAAAGCCTATTATAGTCACAAATACAACGGGAGAACCGATTTTTTTTTAATACACAAAATAAATTTAACACGCGTTTTAAAATAATATCCATCAGGTTAGTGTTTCTCATAAGTCATAAACGTACACTTCCCGTCTAATAATTTACACCCTATCCTATCCCATAGCAATACAAAAAATATTTTAAATATTCTAAATACAGCACTGATATATCGTCATTACACGTATGGATTGGACCTAGAGGACTAAATATTTCTCCAATCTTTTACGTACATAAACGTATTATACAACACATTTGCTGTTACATTTATTCTTGGGTGTAATTATAAAAAGAAAAAATTAATTAGATATGATTTAACAAATCTCTAAGGAGTAAGTTATATACACGGTATTCTTTTGAAACACAATTACTTATGCAATATGTCCAATTAATACTAGATTAGGTACATGTACAAAGGTAGACTACATTATGAAGACAGTTAATTATAATAATAAAACACGTGTAATTTTAAAAGAAAGAGTAAATTAGAATATTTAATATTTCGTATTGTATTCTTTTTTTTTCATTTTAAGAAATACGTAATTAACAAATATAATGTCCTTATTAGTAGTATAATAAACATTTTTATTTTCGACTAGACTATGTTAATAATTGTTTGTTTTTCACAGAAAAGACACAACAACTCTTAATACTATTTCAAAATGATTCGTATAATGTGTAACAGATATTTTGGTTTTGTTTTTTAAATTATATTTTACAGAATTATAAATAAACTACTTACTTTAAACATTAATTTAACTAGTTAAAAATTGAATTAATTATTTACAATTACTATTTATAAATAGATTTTATATATATAAAAATTAAATCAATAAATAATATTGATAAATAATGATAATAATAATAATAATAATAATAATAATAATAATAATAATAATAATGACAAATATAAAATCTAGTAGATGGTAATTTCCATCTAGAATTTAATTCTTTATACATTTTTTTTGTTTTTTCGATAATAACAACGATTAATCTTTTATAATAAAACAAAATAATCATGACCATAGTCGACGTACAGTCTATCAACAAAAGAAAAACAAGCATATATAAATTAATATGTAACGTTTAGTGAAAAATATTATGAGATTAACAAAGTTTAATATTAAACAACAGAAGAAATACATGGGAATCAGGACAATACGAGAGCGACTATTTTTCTTTGGTATAATAATGTCTGCAATTCCCATCGTTGCAACTAAGTAATAAAGTTGGGTTAATATTATTATTATCATGTGTGTGTGTATATAAATTAAATGTCATCGTCGCTATCACCGGCATAGTCAGATGAATCATTTTCATCGTACATGCTAGACGACGAGAAATCTGTGACTAAAACTCTTGGCTGATTGGACATTTTGTTAAACGTACACGATTTCAACACATCATCCAGATTAGGCGATAGAATGTCTTCAATATCAGTTCCGTTTCTAGAAAAAGAAAAAAAAAAAAAAATGATCGACTTGTGTCAATAATAATTATTTTATAATAATTACAAACACTAAAGGAAAAAAAAAAACAACAACAATATAACAACGTTATTATGGTGAGTGAGGTAGGTAGGTAACTAGTGCTAGTGTTTATGAGGAAAAAAAAAAATTAAAATCAAACGTAAGGAATGATCTATAGTTATTAAAAAGGTGTGTTACAAAATTATAGGATTGTGCTAATCAACAGTGGAGGACGGTACGACAGACCACATACACTTACCACTGTCATATATATATGTATATATACATGCATATATATTTTGTTCCTCAAATGTCTTCATCTGTTATTCTGTAATAATATTACCACCAATTTTTTTTTTTTTTTTTTTTTTATTTCTACATAATATAAATATATATGAATAATTTTAGAAAGTATTGAAAACAAATTGAATGTAGGCTTCCCTAAAGAATCCACTGCTCATTTTGTTTTTCGTAATATAACACTACTAATTGATACAGTTTACTTACATCTCCTCTGGCGCGTCATTTCCGCCCTCTTCGGCCACTAACATTTCGTATTCTTCAGCAGCGTATTTATCCCAATCAGACGCCTGGAACATTGAGCAAAAATAATGTGTAACGTATTTATTGAATTCATATAATAGATAAATGAAAACAAACTGCGAACGAAACGCGTATTGGAAAACAACTGACCTTATAATATTTATTTCCATTTTCGTTTTGCTTGGAACAGTATAATTATATTTAATGAATGCAAAAACTAACCCATTATTAAACCATACAATATTATTTCGATTTTCACTTACTTCGTTTTCATTATCTCTCTGCGATGCAAACGGATCACGTTGTTCATGATCTAGATATTTTTCGAGATTAAAGAACGTATCGAAAAATATGGGTGTCATTTTGCAAGCTTTGAGATCAGCCAATGATATTTTGCCAGGACATTTTGGTTTAATCATGTCAAGCATCTATATAATATGAAAAAAAAAGAACGAATACACAAATGAATTCGTTTGTTTGAAAAAAAAGTTTACATAAAGTTTCTATTTCATACCTGACATAAACAATCTTCGAATGGTAAACATTCGATTCCGATACTTTCCATTCGTTGCAGTTGCTCGTCATAGAAATATTCGAGCTCATACATCGACAAATAGCCATCGCCGTCAATGTCCATGCATCTAAAAGAACATTCGTGTAAGTCGAGACTTTAACGGTCATACGCAAACAGTGTAACTGAATGTTTTACCTAAACCAATATTCGACAGCTCTAGGATGTCGTTTATCTTCTTCGGCCATCAGGAACCATACGAATTCTGTGTAACTCATTTTTTCTTCCATATAATTATTGTTGGAATTCTTTTGCTTTTTCTTGGTAACGGTTCCAGAGAATATTCTGTCTATTATTCTAGTTGACAAGGCTATAACAACAATTAATGGACATAGGTATTTTATTATATGTACTGTTATTGTCGCGAAATGTTTATGGGAAATGACTTGCCGTGATCGCTATGTCGGGCTAAATCAGTTTTGCTGATAAACAAATCGTGGTCACGATCCAGCTCCCAGAATTTGCAGTATATTACGTAGAAGTGTTCATAACTGAAGTAAGCGGTTACTTGGTTGATGTCTTCTTCTTTTTCTAACAAGTCGATTACGCGCATTAGATCGGATCGTCTGATTTCTGCCAGACTGAGGTCACCACTCCACGACGTGTTAACGCTGTAGAATATCCTCGATATCACCTAAGGAATAAAATGCACGGAGGTTTTTTTTCCTTAAATTTTTACGAAGCGTGTATTTTGTATATATTGCATTAAAAACGTTCGTGCGCAACAACGATTATTTACCGTGTGCACGTATCTGGAATGGAACTCTGGCGCGGTTTTCAGGAATGTCAAACCGGGATGTGACTCGACCACATCTTGGACTAATACGATGAAGTTGTCCGGCGACAGCGTTTGTTTTTTCGCGTTTCTTCCCAGTACGCGTATAAATTTCGATGCCAAATCGTGACAGGAAGACCATACGCTAATAAACGCGGTGATTTTTTTTTTTTTAAAATATTTCTAAAACGGCGAAACGATAATAATAATAAACGAACAAATAAACTCTCTTACTCTTTCCAATAGTCAAGGAAGGTGTTCAAGTCTATTGTACCGGTTACGTCACCGCCGCAGGCAAAGTACAAAGGGTGTTTCCAATAAAGCGGGCAGTTACACAACTGTAAAAAATAGAACAATAAGGTATATCCATCGTGCAATATAAACGTACGCGACTTGTGTGTAACAACAACAACAACGGCGATGGTTGTTTTTTTACCTTTGCGATTTGACCGAAATGATGTTTAGAAGCATGCGAATTCGGCAACGACACGAAATAATCCGTGATCGTTTTGACGATCGTGTCCCACTGCTGTTGACTTTCGGGTTTACCGAACGGATAGTAAAATCTACGGCGAAGGGAAGAAGAAAATAAATACCATAGAACAAAAAAAGAAGAAAAAAAAACGTTAAGTCGATACCTGGGAATGAATACGTTACGATTGGCCTTTGTGTGTCTTTGTAACGTAGTGTGCGGTGGAGGTGCTCCGGGTTTCTGAATCGTTTCTTTCGAGTAGTTCTGGAAACCGAGGAAAAAATTCAATCACGCGTTACTGTAATAGACACGACGAAACGATTTGTCCCGGGGCCAGTGGCGGAGAAGAGCGCGATTATTTTGTTTTGTACACACACACACAAGACTAGTTTTTTCCCTCTCACTCGATAATAATAAAACGAGTGAAGAAGCGGAATACATTTATAGGTGTAATCGTTAATGTTTTACTCTCTCTATAATAATATATACGAGGGACGACGGCGTTTTATCCGTACGTACGAGGGGAGATGTGCGCAGGTAGGTGGTGGCGGCGGTCCTCGGAGAAATAATATTATTTATATATTTTATTAAAATAAATATTTTTCAAAAAATATAAATACATCGCGTGGACGTACACGAGAAAACGGTCGGCGCGCGATTTGTGTTTTACATAATTTCCCCACACCGTCGATTACCACCCAATGGGGGGGGGGGGCGGTGCGGTGCGCGCCGGAATACAATCTCTACCTACACGGACCGCGGGGGCCCGCGTGCCGTTCACGAGCTGGAACAACAACAACAGCGTCTTATAATAAATATCGGCAAGAGGGGGGAGGGGGGGCCCAGAAGGGGAAAAAAAGAAAAACGAAATACGCCTCTACCGCCGAGACAACTCGTTTTTCAGAGAAAATTATAAATTACACGGACGCGCGCGCGTTACGATGTGTTATATTATTAAAATGCGTATATTTCATAGAGACACAGCTCGTATATGAAGAATAATAAGTAAATAGTAAATTATTCGGAGGGAAAACGGACGAGATAAATATTTTTTAATAATTTGTACGAAACACGCGGTTTTCGAGAGCCCGCCGTCACACATAACGACAACGAGACAAAAAAAAAAAAAAGGGCGTTCGCGTGTATTGCAATTTAATTACATTTATAACTCGACTGTCGAGATCGCTATAATATACACACGCGCACACGCACGCAGCTTTAGAGAAAAGACGATTTTTTTTCAAGAAGAAAAATACGTTTCGCGCGTAAAATCTCCCGGTGTCGTTATTGTTGGATAGCTCTCTCTTCTGCTCACATTATTACTATTCTCCTCGCGAAACGTAATAACAATACGCTCGTTGCGAACGCGTATTTATGTCGGAGAGGGGACACTGACGGGGACTCCACAGCCCCGAATTTTTTTTTTTTTTTACCTACACGACGATTTCGTTATATTATTCTTGTAAAAATTTCCCACAGACTTTTTTACGCTTTACACGGTAAAGGAAAAACGTATACTGAATTCTCGAATAGAGCTGCTTTTTTTTTCATTTTATTTCATAACGGATCGAGAGGAGTTCGATAATTATAAAGGTTTGCGCTCTTGGAATTTAGAAATTATTATTCAACGGTGATATATTATTCGGCGTCCCATAAGTTAAAAACACAAAACTTCCCAAACACGTCTACCCGACTCCGCCGTAAATGTTATTATTATATTTTTCATTAAAAGAGTATAGTATAGCCGTGTCCCGTGCGTTTAACGGACTGCAAGCCGTAGCAGAGTGAAATCGAAATCGCGACGTTTAGCCCCGGGTCTCCGACGACGAAAAAAAAAAAAAACCGCTGCCGGGGAGAAAAACGAAAAAATACGCGCGTATTGTTACTACTACTACTACTACTAACTAGTACTACGAACCTTGTTGTAGGACCTGGGCAACCTGTGTTTCCAGGGTTTATACGGGAATCTGGGTTGTTCGGGAATAATTCTCTGTCCATTGCGATCGTCGCCGGTACCGTCGTTTTGCTGTTGTAACACAAGTATTTGACAGGCGTAGCACCAAGACCGCACGCTCGTCACCATTTCAAAATCATCGTCATCGCGTGTCCCGGTGACGCGGTGAGGTGTAGAAAAGACAGAGACAGACAGACAGACAGAGAGAGAGAGAGAGAAAGAGCAAAAAAATCACGTTTAAAACGCGGTGACGGACGACGAGAATGTCGCGACGGCGACGGCGACCGGACGACTACACGCGCGCGCGCGCGCGCAAACGACCAACACCGTCCGTCGCCGTCGCGGTTAGGTGTATTAATATTCGTCGAGAATTTTTAGCAAAAGACGGTGGAAAAATAAAATATAATAAATAAATAAATAAATGAAAACGGGCTGTGCCGCCGAACCCACGTCAAAACTAGAGACGACACTCACACCGGTACGCGACGACGACCTTACCAGACTTATATACAGAGAAATCGCGTCGATCTATAATAATAACCGCGACTTTATTATAATAATAATAAAAACGATAAAGAAATTAAAAAAGAAAAAAACGACGATTATTAAAAAATTGCGTAAAATTCGAACAAACGACGGACGACCGAAGGACAGCAGCCGCCGCCGCCGCCACCACCACCACCACCGCGACTGTAAAATATTCTCTAGCGTTGATTATTAAATCGTGATGCTGCTGCTGCTATTACCTACTGTGTATTACACTACGACTACTACTGGTGTGTATTTATTACTATTATTATTAGAGTACAGACGAACACATGTTGACCCAGCGCACGACTGTGTGTCGAACACATTCACTCGTGCGACTTTGTAAAAAAAAAAAAAAAAAAATTAATAATAATAATATTAATAAATAATAAAAAAACCTCGCCTCGCAGCAATACGTTCTCCTCACTCCCTCCGCTGCCGGTATAGTCTGTTTCAATAAAAACCCACTTAAAAAAAAAAAAAACTCTGACCAACGCGCGCGCGTATATTAGTGAGGAGACCGGACGGATATTATTATTATTATTATAACTTGTACACAGTGGGTGGAAAAATTGCGTATTTCTAAAACCGTCGTCGTATTTTGTACACATAATTCACGCCTATACGTGTATTATTTTAATAAGAGAAAATACGGTCTGTTAAATCATAGATTAACTTATTCCGCCCACTCAGCGAGAATTAAAAATTTTCCAACACTCTTCCTTCCTAACTAAAGAGTTTCTAAACTTAACACCGTCTGTTGTGCGTCTCTACAAAAAAAAAAAAAAAACGTATGCTTAACAGTTTTTTTTTTTTTATTATTATTAAAATACAAAGTTTCGAATAATAAAACTGATCCGACGCAGCAACAACACTGTAACGAATTTGTTTAGAAATATACTTGAAAAAAAAAAACCGGGCGGCCAATTTCTCTTTTTCATCAGCAGTTTTATAAATCCACGTACGGGGACACAAATACGCGACGATGGGAAATTCTATCGGAAATCGTTGAGCACGTCGAACCGTTTTTTATTAATTTCAAATACATAATATAATTTTTCGCTTTTTTAATCGGTTACCGTCGTCCCCTAGACCGCCGCCCTTCCCCCTTTAAAAACTCCTCTCTAGGCTTTCTGCCGCCCTCTTGAAGGCCACTACTACTACTACTACTGAACGCCCACAACAACAAGTCATAGCCCACTTAGAGAGAGAGAACACTTAAACGCGGGACGCACGTCGCACGCAATCGGTCTCGATTGTCTTTCCACAAACAGACACGAGCGCTATAATTCATAATAACGTTTATAATATGATAATATTGTAAAAATCGGCTCGGCCCACAGACCAGAGATGGCGAAATAGCGCATATTACAGCGTGAGTGTCACACACGCGCGATACGTTTGCCACGCCGCCGAAGTCAATACACGCTGCGCGCCTACGTATGTTTCGAAACCATTAAATTATTCGACGATGTTTTTTTTTTTCTTTTTCTCGTGTCTCCAGCGAACCGGCTCTTCTCCACATACGACCGAAACACGCGGCACAGTGGTGTACGAAGAATTACAAAACGAATGATATTAAAAAAAAAAAACGATAATTTCGAGAATTCGACGCGATGTGGAATGAAAACACAACGGCAAGAAGAGACGAAAACACGCTCACTTGAATTTTCCCGTGCACGTCCGAACCGATATTCCTCCACGATTGGGCCGGATGATTGGCCGCGGTGTTCTTCATCAGTTCGGTCGGACACTTTTCGAATATGAGCACGCGCTCAGCGACGGAACCGCGGGTCAAGAACGGCCGCACCGGGTTGGACTGCTGCTGATGGTGATTGGACCGGATGTTGGCCCGCTGGTGATCGGTGAGCTCGGGGTGCGGCACCTGTTCCTGCTGCAAGTGCTGTTGACGGTGCACGTGTTGGTTCCTCCGGGACGAGCTGAGCGCGGACAGCCCGATGAGGAATTCCGGTTTGGAGGAACCGCGGTTGCCGCCGACCGCGTCGTAACCGGCGGCCGACCGTAACACGACGACGCCTTCCTTGCTGGGCACCGCGGGCTTTCCTCCGCCCTTCCGGCCGCCGCACTCGTTCTCCACCACCGACCCGTTTTTCAGCGCGTCGATCAGCCGCTGTTCCTCTTTGGCCACTTCGTCCATAAAGTCGTTGGCGTTCTGACACTCCGACGACGATTTCCGGAACGGCCACGACGCCGTCGCACCTGCACCGCCGCCGTTGTCGCATTCGGCCGCCGCCGCCGCGTTCTTGGCCGACGACACAAATCCGTCGGGATGATATTGACTCTTTATCGGCGATTTGCTGTTGTACCGTTTGACGACCACACCGGCCGCCGCGGTACCGCCGCCGCCGTTCGGTTTCGCTGTCGGTTCGGAAGAAGCTCTCTGTTCGAATTTCTGCAACGCGTACTGGATGGACGAGGCGAACGGTTTGGGCGACGGGGACCGTGACTGTCGGGCCGCCAACCGCGCTTTGTCCTCCACCACGAACTTGTTGACCAACCGTTCCAGATTGTTGGTGTTCGGGTCGGCCAACAGTTTTCGGGCCGCGTCCGCCGGTTTCGGTTGCGGCGTCAGCGCCGAGCCGAATTTGTCGGCCGCGGCCGACGAGTCCCGGTGGCACGTCAGTATTTCGTTGGGCGCCAGGCCCCGGGCCTTCCACGTCTGGTAAATAGCCTCCGCGTGGTCCGATATCTGTTTCGCGATGGCCGCGATGTCTTCTTCCGGTTCGGGGGCCATGTTATTACCACCACCACCACCACCACCACCTCCGCCGCCACTATTACCGCCAGCGGTCCGGTGGTTCACCGTCGTAGTCATGCCGTCGTCGACTGTCCCGCTAACCGGCGACGACTGTCATCGTCGGCCGTCCGGTAACGATTTTGCCGGTGAACCCGTCGCGTGGTACACCGAACGGACTGGCCGCCGCTACAACTGCTGCACTGCTATCACCGTCGACCGCCGCTGCACGGCTGATACTCTTCATCGGCGGTTCATATAACAACAACGCACCTGTAACACGACGAACGAATATAATTATTACGTGGCGCGGCCGGGACGGTACTGCTCTGGGATTCGCACGAGACTTGTTGGGACGGTGGCGCGTATATTAATAATAACGCGAGACCACGGGGTAGGAGGCGCGTGCAATGTAACAGCGGGAAATAAATGACTAGAATCGTAGTTGCCATGGGGCGACTATACACTATGTACGACGGGGGGAAAGAAGTCTCGCGTGAGAAAATAAACACCTCTATATATATATATATATATAGGTGTTGTATTTTTTCCGTAACGACAAATCAATACGATTGTGTGTTCACACAGAGTTCGATTTCAGTCATATTATAATAACGGGGACGGATAGAACCGCGGTTAGCCGCGTTTCCGAATACGACTCGCGAAGAGGGCTCGGCGGCGTTTTCGTTTTGAAATTGCGGGCGGCCGTGAGAAAAAAAACGGATAATTTTTTGAAGTTTCCGCAACCTTTTTAAGATTATTTGGATAAAATACATACGTACGATTGAATTACCGTCGAGTAGTATCCGATGGTGGCAGGCGAAATATATACGAGTACGGGAAAATAAATTAAAAATAAATAAAAAAGGTCGCGTGCTTCGCGGGACGGAAACGATTACTAACCTATAAGGGCGTTGTCATCAAATTAATGTATTGAACGCACGCGGCCCGCGGTGCCCCGAGTGTTGTGTTTTTCCTCTCAGGGCCGTGTACACGTTTGTCGTGTTCGATTGAGCCCTCCTCACGCACGCACGATAATAATAATATTGTCGCGCGTAATGTAATTGAAAAGCGAAATTAAACACAAAACGATAACGCGGTGGAGTGTGGACGAGGGTAAAATAAAATAATAATAAATAACAAAAAAAAAAGAAAAGAAAACCGACGAAAGCCGGTTAATAATTTCGTTTTTTAAAAGGATCTCGCGGGAGAACGCGGCGGAACGGACTACTGGCTGCCGCCGCCGAGGAGGAAGTCGGCCCCGATCCGGTGACGGCGGGACGAACGTTTGACTCCGACACACACACACACGCACGCCGCCATAATGGCGTGTCCATAAATAGAATCGGCGGCAGTTTCTTCGGTCCCATGTGCACATGGGACACACGTCGACAAACGCGCGGCTCCTCATCATACCCATCGCGCGACTATATACGCTTCGCTCGTGTGAAACACGCGTAACACACACTGCACGCACGCACTCGTGTATGTATACGAACGCGCGACGACGTTCGGTCTAAATAACCGTCGTCGTCGCCTTTTTATAATACTATGACGCGAAAAGGCCGGCAACGGCATCGTTCTAACACGGCGAATTCCGTTTCTTTATTATTATTATTATTATTATTATTATTTTTTTTTCGTATTAAGTTCGAAATAGTTAGTCGTTTGGGAAACGCTCGTTTCGAGTAAATTCATCTTGACGCGGGCCCAAAAATTGCGGCAGCACGGGTTTTTAAAAGCGTTGTAGTCGACAACGGGGAACTCGCGGTTTTGATAATACGGACCCCCTCCCCGCCCCCAAGTCGGAGACGGATACAGTTTTGGGGAGGGGGAGGGAGGGGGTAATTCTATTAAAAGTGCAGGAGGTCTTCATTGGCAAGACGCGTCATAAATAATAAACAATAACACCAGGGCTAGGACGAGAGGAAAACACGCTTATAGTATAATAATGGGATGTATGGACGAGGCGCGAAACTTGAAAATTTCTTTGTGAAACGAACAGTCGATCGAGATTTGGAATTGAGAGTTTCGAAAGACGTCGTGATAAATCCGTCGTGTGTCAAGTGTGTAGGAAAGCAACGAAATCGACCGTTAAAACCGACGATTGAGATGAGGGGGGGGGACCCCAGACGGGTTCAAAAAGAACAACAACAGATCCGCGTAATCGCTGGACGAGTGGACGGAATAATCAATGAGTAATTATTAGCGGAACGGAGAACCGAGTGAAAAGTATCGGGTTCGCGGATTATAGAAGAGAACAGTGGGTAGTACGAAAAAGAGGTAAGAAGGAGTTTGGATGAGACGTTGAGCGGGGCGACAACAAAGTTTTTTTTTCCTAGGCAGGTACGGGGGCCGACAATGTTACACAACAAGGTCGCATGAAAAAATGAAATTTCAGCCCCGTCGGAAAAAAATTAATATGGGCTAATTATGCTATAATTTACAATTTTTAAACGATCGCAATTTTTTTTTATTTTTTTTTTTTGAGCTTATACGAATAGTACGTATTATGTTATTAAGAGATCGTCGGATCAGTCGTTTTCACGTATGGCCGTCCCTGCCCGACAAGTAGGTGGGTATACACGCAGGGCCGGATTTAGGGGGGGCCCCGGGGCTCCACAAAATGAGGGCCTCCACTTAATGGGATTTTTTTGCATCCAAGTATAAAACACAATGTAATATTTGCAAAATAAATTTAAAATTTCTAGTAAAATATTATTTTGCGGTAAATTGTTAATATATTATTAAATTAAATTCACTTATAATAATAATATATTAAATATATGTTATCGAAATATAATATATACTTTTATGGTGGGCCCAGGGCCCCCACATTCTTAAATCCGGCCCTGGGTACACGGTCACGCGACTTTACACTATACTCGTATTATTTTTCACCTTGACCAGATCTCTCGTGTGTACACGTGGTGCGGGGAAAACGTGCCGTGCAAGTCCCCGGCGTTTCGCGACGAGTTCGTTCCACTCATTTGACGACACGTGGCCCCGGTGCGGGTCGGAACGAAAATCGTTTTAAAGAAGATTAGAAAAATAACCAGGAAGAAAACACATTGTTCAAAACACGGCGTCGTATTTGATCGGCGAAAAACGAAAACGTTTGGGGCCGACCGCCGTTTTCGAACGCGCAACGCGAAACCACCAAAAACAGAAATAATTTCCCCGCATTTTTCTTTGTTTTTTCAATAATATTTTTATACACGAGTATATAGAATATTGTGTATTCACCGACTAATAATACCGTAAACAATTTTATGAATTAAAAACAATAATTATCGAAATTCTTAAACATTGGGTTTTGTTCTTAATCGAGAAATAAAATTATTATTATTATTATTTATTTTATTCGGTTCATATTTAAATTATCTACGAAAAGATATATTAGTTACGATAAAAACGTACGTTAATAATATATTAAACACAAACATATAATTAAAAATTAAAAAAATAATTATTATTATTTTGTCGAATTTCGTGAAATTGCTTAATAAAAAAAAAAAAATAACAATTACGTACGTAATAATAATTGATAGTGTTATTGGTTATCAAAATACAAAATTAATAACGATATGAGTATGATGCGATGAAACGTGCGATAACTACATAGTGTTATAACAACAATAAATTACTGAAAAACCTAAACACGGCTTGGAAGTCGGAAGTTATCTGGTTATTTCTCGGAAAATAATAATAATAACAATAATAATAAAAAAAAACCAGACAGTCGCAAACACGAGTTATGACTGTTCGATACGAACGATAATCGGATTTGTCTTATGCGAAGCGAGAAAAAACGTTTTCGAGGACTTAATTTTTTTTTTGAAAAATTGCACTTATAATAACCCGCGAATTTTTTATTTTTTTACCAATACAACACTGGTAATAATAGTGTATAAATACGACGAAGTTTAGAAGAAGACAAAAAATAAATAAATATTTTTTCCCCCCAAAATCCAAATTACTATCAAAAGAAATAATATAATATATAACTGATACAATGACTCGCCGGTTAAAAATAACTCATCCGCACGTACAAAATTTATTTCGTTTTGCGTTTCTTGGACACGGACATAAATAAATAAATAAATATATATATATATATATATATATATATATATATAAATTACTGAAATTACTAAAACAGTTTATTTAAAATAATAATAATAATTAGAAATTCTTTACACACGTAATATTATTTTGGCATATATTATGTTTTTATTTTAATATATTCCCCTCTACAAAAAAAAAAAAAAAAAATAACCCACTAAACGTATATCGTTTTATAATATCAAATTATAGATAAATATTTATTTTACTTAAGGTTTATTATAAATAACAAACGTGTCATGTCGTCACTCATATCTTGACATAGTATATATAATATAATAAATGTTCTCTGATATCGTGTGTTCACAAAAAAAAAAAAAAAATGTATTTTCCTTGTTAAAATAAGTTAAGTTTTACATGACAAATCATTGTTTACTTATGATATTCTATATAGAAGTTTAAAAAAAAAAAAAAATAAATAAATAAACACGCGTTTTATTATTATAATAGGAATTATTACACTATATATTGCAGTAATATATTCGTAACTAAAACTATTCGCGATAATACACAGAAGAAACTAGAATTTCATCGAGTTTTCATCAATGAGAAATTATGTTTATTATAAATATTAAAGCATTTAAAAGAAAAAAAATTATTAGTTACGTATCATGCGTATAGCAAGTAATAATGTCTACACAGACGCAGAGCTGCTTCCGACTCGAATATTATGAAAGGAGAGTGTAAAGCCAACATTTTGACAGTTTTCTTGTTAAGCGCGAATGCATCCCAAAACAACAATCGTCTTATAATGTACATAAAGCGTTGGACTCTACACACATTTTATACGAGTATAATTCATTAACTGTCTGCGCAATATACATAATAAATAATACGCTATTTGGCGTGTTTATATTATTATTATTATTATTTTACAAAAGAAAACATCGATAAAACTAAATTTTCGGATTACAAAAAAAAAAAGAAAAACCATGTTTACGACTTGGAATTTTGTTTTAGTGATAAATTGAAAAGAAACGAATAAATGTCGACGAAACACATAAGAACACTGTAATTTCAAACGGACTTTTGATAAGCAATTACATCACTGCGCAGATTATGTGAGATCAAAAGAATACCGTCTTGACAGACCCTCCTCTTGCGACTATAATATTGCGGCGTCTAACTGACAACAATACACAACAAAATCCAATGCTTGCCGGTAGATCACAGAGTCGTGTACACGAGCAGCAAATATACGTATAAATTCTTACATCATCATATACACAATAATAATATAATGTTGTAAATAATTTTTCCCCCCGTCTTTTTCCGTTCATTATTATCCCGAATAAACTAATGCGTATCGCGTGTAATTTGTTATTACATCGCACGTTTATTAATTATTTTGTTGCTCTTTTCCACAAGTACAACATTGTTAATACTTTACTTTTATATGTATGCATACACCGTGGCAATACGAAATAATTACAAAAAATAACGCGTGAGAATATTGAATGAACTATCGCAGTTGAAAAAAATGTAATATCGGCTACAAAAAATTACGCCGAACAAGTACAATAAAAATATTATATTAAAATTCCCACGTATTTTTTTTAAATAATAATCGCATTGTGAATTATATAAAAACGAGACTGGCGTAAAAATAATTCGGGGGAAAAAATATTAAAAGTCGGTTTAATATATAAATATATATATATATAGGAATTTCACAAAATCCATTTTTTGGTAACGTTCCATAAAGCGAGAAATGCGCAAATGATATATATATATTTTTTTTTTTTGAATGAAAGAAACAAAATTATATAATATATATACGTACAAGTGTAACCGCGACTGGTATACGTTCGATTTTCATATAACTCCATCATAATTATTATGTGTATACGTAAACACGTTTTTATAGCGAACGAATTACGTCAGACGCGCATAAAAATTATATTTTTTCTTGTAAAAAAAAAAAAAAAAAAATTCCTCGAGAAATATGACAGCAGTACGACGATGGCAACGTCGTAACTTTATTCATGGTTATTATATACCCGTGACAATTTGACAACGTATACACGTATACATGTGTTGATTTGGAAATTTTTTTTTCGTATATATAAGCTACGAGTGATATGGCACACACACACACGCGCGTGAATAAATCACAGACCGTATATTAGATAGACGGACACTGTAGCCCCGCGCAAGTATAAAACCGAACAAGAATAATACTTTTTCGCCACTATCATTATAATAATTTATAGGTACGCGCGCAAGAGTGACGAGGTGGAGAAGAAAATCGAGCAGCGGTGTTCACCGCGCGCATTCGTTGAAATACAGTAGATTATTCTACTTCTCTCTCACCTATATATATATATAACATTGTATTGGATCTCCGGATAAAAAAAAGAGAAGAAAACAATCGAATGAAAATCGAACGGATAAAAATTATTACATATCGAATAAGGGAAAACAATAATGACCATAATTTCGTAATAGAACGAGAACGCCCCTGTGTACAAACGTGCAACAACCGCCGATGTCGTCGGCACGCGCAATAATATATTTTTACGTCTATACGCTGTACAGTTATGTGCAATGTGTATTTTGTTGTATAACGGCGAGATGGGATTTCAAGTTTTCAATTTTTTAAAAGAACAAAAAACGTGGCGATTGCGGACGGAAAAACACGGAATTGCGCAAACGTTAAATCGTTATTAAAACTGATACGATACAACGAAATTAAATTAGATTTTAAACAAAATATTTAATGTATATAACAAAACAATACGAAATTGTTATTGTTATTACTGGAAATGCGCAGTATATATAAAGAGAAATGCACGAGAAACAGTTGAGAGGGATTCGGTACTCTCTCTCTCTCTCTCGGGATTTGCCTGGAAACACGTAAAGTCGTGTCGTTTGGACGATCGACGTGCAGTCTCGGAAAAACGACTCCGGATGAGACGGGAAAAAATTCGTATACGAAATAACAATAGTATCGAATATGCGAAGAACATGTCCCCGTAGTCAGAGTTCATATTATTATTATTATTAGTAATAGTAGTAGTATTGAAGAACCAATATTACGGTAATTTATTTATGGAAAACATAATATAATCAGGAAAAAAAATATTTATAAAAATCGAACACAAACATTTTTTTTATTATTATTCCTGAGAATAAAATATACAATAATACGCCATATTTTGACGATTTTTTTGTTTTTTATTGGTTCATTTATATTGTTATACACTCGTTTTGATAAAAACGTACAAGGAAGAAGCACATTATAAGGATATTATTACTCTTTTGTACAAAAAAGTGTCAAAAATATATAGTATTTGAATGAAAAATGTATTTCCTCAAGTATATACACAATTCTGCGTGTCGATTTTATCGACGATTCCAGTTTGTAAATATTTCTTTTCACTATTATTTTCGATACGCGAATCTATGCAATATCTTATGAAATCGGGAAAACATATAATATCTAATAAAAAAATGTACCGTTTTATTTGCTTTTAATCTTAAATTTATTATTGTTTTAAATATAATAATAATAAAAAAAAATGGTTAGACTCTGTTTTGTGTTGTCACAGCTATGATATAAATAATAATTAACGGACATACACATATTATAAGCTCTAAACGTTACTACTCTGCAGAAATTGGCAACACGACTCAAGCGTCTCTCATATCCGTATAACTATTTATTATTACAAAAACGACATATATATATTATTTCCATTTCACCGAGAAGAATACCGCGAATAACATCTGTTTTGTATTCGATATGAATATCGGATTCGAGTGTCGGAAAAGCTATCGGCCGTTCTTCAAATGTGTCGAGATTTCGGTTAATTTTTACAGGAACAGACCAACTTTTTTTTTCATATATATATATATATAAAATACGAGGCTCAATATCAGCTAAACGACGAACGTAAAGGTAGTAGAGTTTTGGTTTTATTTTGTACGCGTAACAAGCGTTGTCGTTCTCATTTATATCCGTCGTGCGCCAAATCTCTCGCGTTGTAAAGAAGTCTGGCCGTCTTTATTTTTGCAACGCACGTCTCGGATCTATCCCGTCCGGATGCGCGTGCACAATCGGTCTGACATCACAGACGATTTACGTAATAACCGTTGTATACACGTATTTCAAACACTCGTCTCTATCTAAAAGAAATACGTAACAAACTCTGGTTGTGTTATATTAGTTTCATTTCTTCGTATTATAGCTAATAAATATACGCATTGTCTCGCGTTTCGTCATTTCTTCGAGACTGCTGTCACTGTTGCAACGTACTCTTACACGGATCGCGGCGTTTGACTACTGGCCGCCCGAATAAGACGACGGCGCATCGTCATTTCCGTTGTTTGTGGCCAAACGGTGTGTATTTTCCGCCTCAGCCGTTTTTCGCTATCTACGCCCGTGGGCTTTTTGAAAAAAATAAATATAATTCGACGGTAATGAAACGACCGCGGGGCACAAACACGCAATATTATTGCAAATGAAACGACCACGCCAAAATAAATTACTATACGAACACATAAACAGTCGCGAGACGTGGTTTTTATTCGGTCGGCGTAATATGATAAAAAAACAAACAAAAACAAAAAAACCAATATTTTCGTTAGAAACACATGCGCGTGGCGCATAAATATTATACGTAATGCGACGTATAGCAAAGCGGCGGGAATCCGCGGCAGACGGTTCCATTAACAAATTGTCTGTTATTAAATCGGTAGTTCTCGTGCTTTACAAGTCCGGACGCGCGTACACGCGTTACAAATATGTACGACGCGCGGCGTATAAACACAACGGTAACGAAATATATTAACAGAATCCATAAAAGAAAAGCGAATTAGGCGAATCAATAATAACAGGCCCATGACGGAAAACCTTGTTTCGCCAAATCGAACAAATTGTAATTGTAACACACACACACACACACCACGCAATACACAAACAGTGGCCGGCGGATGTAGGATTTTTTTTTTTGAGGAAGGAGGGCCAACATTTTTCATCATTTTCTAAACGCAATGTCAAGGATTCGACGATGCGTTGAGTATTATACAAACATAAAGAGTGTTCTACACAAATTCGTCTACTGTATATAACACGAAATGCGTTGAAAAGTATAATATTATATAACGTCGACGACGGATTGCAATATTATAATAATCATTATTATTATTATTACAACTGCTTTCGGACGCGTTTCCCTCGAATTTGGCGCCGTTGCGCGCAAAGTGTATAACTGTGATTTTTTTTGTTTTTTTTTTTTCAAAATTAACCCTATATTTTATACGGTCGATTTTATTAAATAATATACGGTTAATTTTGATAAAAAAAAAAAACAAAAAAAAATGTCGCCGACTCGCCTATTCGCACGGTTTTCGAAGTATATAATTTTCGTGAATAAAACGTCAAATATCAAAATACCGCCGCCCGTGTACCGACCCGCGACAACAACGGCCGAATACAACTACTCATATTATAGGGTAGGGGAAAGCGAGGATAAAGCTCGTAAGGTCGGCCGGTCGTCCGAGTATGGTCAGGAATGTCGTTTTATATATTTTATTTTTTTCTTCTTCTTCTTCTACTTCTGCACTTGTCGCTCAACGTCGAGAGCTGCGCTAGGCGACACGCTCACCTGCCCCACCCAACTCCTCGTCGTGCCGGTATGATTGCCGCCGCGCGCGAGGGGCGGCCTCCGTCCTCCCGCGGTCACCAACGACGACTACTATTCTCACTTACTGTTGCGGCGAACCGGCTTTTGAACGAGCATGCGACGCGCTCGCTGCACGTATTATTATTATTAGAGCGGCGACGGCGGCGGACGGCGTTTTTTTTTCCCGACGCCTGAAATAGTCAACGGCCGCCGTCGTGTCTTTCCCACCCAACACACACGCGCGCGCGCACGTGTCGCAGCAGTTGCTATTTAAACGCGCGCGCCCGTTTAGGCCGAAGAAGATCACAAAAACATTTGCCCCGGCGCGCGATAACTTTGAATAATAATAATAATAATAATAAAAAAAAAAAAAGAAATTAAGAAACGCATCGTTCGCGGACCGCCGCCGAGTGAGAATATAATTGATGCGACGATTTTTATTTGTTTTCCATCGCCGTATTTATTTTATATACGTCGTCGTTGTACGACGTGGATCGGGGTCGGACAGACGACGTGACACCACACGCACGTTGCAGAGAAACGACGACGAAAATGTTTTTTTTTTGCTTTTCCGAGGGGAGGAGGAGGAAAAAAAACGAAAAGACAAAAAAAAAAACAATTAACGAAACGTATCCGACAGTGTGTGCATATATAGAAAAACGTCGATAACGGACAAACTCTCTGTCTGTATATTTCGGCGGCGAATCTTCCGAGAGAACTGCGGGACGACGACGACGACGAATTAACCGCGATACGCGTTCTAATTTGTATTTATTTTATTTTTTTTTTGTATACGGTACACGCGAATAACAGTGGTCGTGTAAACAAACTCGCTCGAGTGAGAGAAAAAAAAAATTCGAATTATGTGAAAAAAAAAAAAAAACGTTAAAATCGATTTCGGACTGATAAATCAAGATGACTGTATATTATTATTATTATTATTATTTTTTCTTCAATATTGCCAATACAAGTTAATCATAATAAAATGCACCGTAACTCATAAATACGCGCCGCGATTATCCACCGACACTACCGACTTTTTTTTTTTTTTTATAGAATTCGACGAGACGCGAAATTCTTAAGATGTTCCAATTTCATTAAACATTTCGCGCATTGTACACGAACGTAATCAAATGCCCCGCCGAACACTAACGTCCGATTTGATAAACGAACAGAACAAAATGCATTTTTTGTTTCATATACATATTTTAAACAGTTACCGTGCACGGAGGATGAATTCGATCGTCGCATTATCGGCCGACGTAAAAATACATATTATTAGACTGGATCGCCAAACGTTATTAACCGCGTTAATAAAAATAATAAAAAAAACTCCCCTTTACCACAAGACGTTTGGATCCTGTCCAGGATTACGATAAATTTATCACGTCCGCGCGCGTTATACCTGCACACAACAGTACTGTTGTGTTGCCGGCTAAGAATAACATAAGTTCATCGGTGACGTCGTAGTTAGGATCTATTAAATCAGAGGAACGCGCGTGTACGAGAAAATTTAACGTTACGTTCTGCAGAACGCACGAACACCGTGGATCATTGCAGTAAACGATTACACTACTATACGTGAATAATAATTCCAGCGTAATTATATATTACGCGATCATGGGAAATCGATCGAACACAATTTTTCGCACACGCTATGGCCCCAAACGAATTCACTTCCAAAACTGTTTTCTCTCGTAAAAAAACAAAAAAATCGAGATCTGATGACATTTATGACTGTACACGCTCATTCGTTACAATACTATAGAGCGATCCATTAATCAAAAATATTCTAGAAAACGTTGACCTCGTTACAATAATACCGTATTATACAGGAGGAGAGTTTTACTTCCATTTTCGTTATTGGATCGTCGACCCCGCCATACGCACTCGTACACATATAGTAGTTGTCGTTTCACACGCGACACGACCGTTCGCGATAAATTATTACGAATATTTTATATAATATTATACATTGTTGTTACGAAATTAACGTATATATTATATATATATTTATTTATATTCGGTTCACATCGGTTATATTTGATTCGATCCGTCGGCTTGTAGTGTCCGTACGCACGATTCACGTATTGATGATAAATTCGGTTTATTTATTTAATCAATTACTCTACGTAAGTCCGTACACTCGTATATATTATACAACACGCGAATAACATTAAACATTTTATTTGAATAAGTTCGAAATTATTAGGCAAACAACGTATATTAATCGGTTTCAAAAACCTTATTTCAACCGACTATTATTATTATTATTATAATAAACCTTACGCGCGCATTAAGTATAATATTTTATTCCGCTTTAATATAAAATCGAAACCGATCTCAATAACTTTAGTAAAATTTTAGGGGTTTTTTTTACGTTTTATATTAACTCATAAAACTATAATTAATATAATATGATGATGCCCTCCTGCTGTTTTCATTACAAACCGCGTTTGTATGTGTTTGTTCGTCATTATATTGATTTACAGTTCTTTCGGACAACGCCCCGTTTAATTTTATTAATTTATAGCGAATAATAATAATAAACAACAATAATAATTGTACTTTTATGATAAAGTTAGACGCGTTTTAAGTATAAGCTTGTAAATTGTTTTCTAAAAAAACAATTAATTCTCATTATATATACATACAAAATCGGTTGAAAATAGAGATGGTCGAATAGCGTTATGATGTGAAACGATTTTTAAATCAATCGTATATTTCTTGCACGGTATACACGCCTCGCTAATCACAAAAAAAAAAAAAACGCAGAAAAAGTAATCACCGAGAATCATTCGTGAAAATTTATTACGCAACAGAAAACAAAAAAAAAAAAACGTGAAAGGGATGAGAGATATGATATGTTATAAAAGAATAAATAAAACTCTACTTATAAATACACGTCTCTTCTTCATTAATTGATGAATTTTATGTAATAAAAAATATTATACGCGTCGGAAAAAAAGCTAAATAATTAAAAAATGTGTTTGATTTAACCAACTATAACATTTAATTATGGTTCTACACGTGACGACAACATTTAAGTATAGTTATTTTAAATCGCACTATTTTTTCAAACAAGAAATATTCATTAAACTTAATTGTACATTACTACTGTATAATAATTATTGAAGTTAACTAAATTTTATAATTGCTTTAACTACGAATTATTGTTGATAAATTAATTCGGATTGATCGCCAGTTACTATACAAATAGTCGATTTTACAAATACGTTCTGAATTATGATCGGTTTAATAATATATTTTATAGTAAATATAACCGGTAGGTTATTATTATTCGTAGTTAATATTTGGCTATAATCTAATCAATTTCATTATATAACTAAACGGTATACTGCATTGCATAAATATTTTTAAAATTTAATTACAATATATAATATGGGAGGTAGGTAGTACCCAAAGAAAACACGTAATGATATATATATATATTTTTTTTTTTTATAATAGAAAAAATACTTAATAAAACATTAAATAATAATAATTAGTTTTATTGAAAATTAACAAAGTCCACGGATAATATAATAATTAAACATGTTTCGTCGGTATAGATGTGCACGTTCTGCGCGTGAGTATAATTATTATAAAATTGAGTTACAAAGTTTTATTGTATTTTTCATCCATATACATAATATGTTATCACATACACAAAAGTTAAGTACAACATATTGCAGTTATATAACGTAATAGTTTTCTTATACGGGTGTGTAAATTCGGTAGGTACACAAAAAAACGCGTTTCATTATTTCGGAAACGTTTCATTCGAAAAATTAATTTCAAATGTAATTTAACGAAATACTCACCTACGTGCATACACGATTAAAAATAAAAAACTCTATTCAAACGCAATTACTATTATTATTATTATTATTATTTGTTTTTGTTTTTACCTCGTCGATATTCAATTATAATTTCGTAAAGGCGCGCGCGCACACACACACCTATACATGTGTGTGTGTGTAATCAAACACCATCACAAGGTCGAGACTGACTACACACGCACATTTATTTCTAAATAAATACATATCCAGGATATTTTATTATTATTACCCTACCTCCGTTTCGGTTAAGTGCAGAATCTAATAATTTTATTATAAAGTCTACAAACAATATAACACAAATCGTATAAACAAATACGATGCCGATCAAATTTTTTTCATGAATATATACATAGTAGATCGGTATTCTAAGTTAAAATAAAAATCTTGTTTTAAGAAGATAGTAAATGTATTATTAATATACTCCACTCTACAAAATGATTTTACTTTACTGTTAAGAAAAAAACGTTTCATTAAACCCACTTCAATTATTGTTCTTACTGCTCGACGAGGAGTGGCAATCGCAACTTTTGTGATCTCGCGCTCGACAATTCGTGGTGTTGTTTTTTTTTTTTATTATTATTATTTCTATCATTCCCCGTATTCATAAAGCTCCATAAGAACCCGTCCCCGTTAAGAACCACTGGACTAGACGGTCATTATTATTATTATTATTTTTTTTTTTTTTGTTTTAAGTACGATCCGAAACATTTAAACGATTTTATTATTTTTAAAATGGAATAAAATCATATCTCTCGATTTCGCGCGTATGATACATTATTTGCAGGCGATATTATATAAAACGTTTCGATTACCGTTTCGATCGGCGTACGAAATTCTTATATTAAAAAACGTAACATTTCCATTGCGTGTGATTGGGTATAAAACAATAAATTTATTTGTTTTTATAAATAAGCGCTAATATTATAAGAACGACAATGGTGTATTATACGGAGCACTAGATTTTCGGCGTACGCCAAACTATGCGAGACGAGAGAGTAGTACACGGGCGCGAGCGCGCGCACACATACGCCGCCGACCGCATACCAATCGTAATATTTATAGGTATCATCGCCTACTTTGTCGATCGTGGCACATATTATAGGAAATTCAACGGCAATCCGTCGACCAGCAACACGGCGGGTTTTTTTTCTTTTTTGCTTTTCTGTACGGGGTAAAATCGTTTCCACGACTCGTATATTATGTACAATATAATATTCGACATTTTCGAGGTGACGCCGAATTGCCGCCCCGGCGGTGTCGTGTTATATAAATAACAACAACAATTCGAACGCGACGACATTTCTGTTCGACGGAGTAGGAGCTAACGTTTTCGCAGTGCGATTAAAACGGAAATTCTAAGGCTTATATCACTTTTGACGACGGCCTCTCATAATAAAATATAATTAATTACGTGTATTGTACAAACAACGTTGTTCACGCGAAACGAGTTCGCGACTTCACAGAAACGCTCTGATCTCGAATTACGTTGGTACGACGATCAAAGGGGGGTAGGGGGAGCCTTTTTTTTCTGAAAGGACTTTGCGAGTACTTTTGGGCGGGGTAGGCAGGCAATGTCGGAAAATTTTAAACACTTCAATATTATATTAAACGTCTTGCCTTTGACGTAAATTCCATTACGGAACGATAATAATCATTTTCCGCCCACAATCCATTGCGGGTGAAATTATTTTTAGGCGGTGTCTCCTAAAAACGTACACTGGATCTCACGCAGGCGAAGAAAAAAAAGATCCACCACTATTTTGTGTGTTAATTTTGAATTTATATAGAGCGCACGTATATGTACGCATACATACCGCGGATAAACTCGTGCGATTCTTATAACATGCATACGGAACGTGAATTCGTGTTGTAAAACCTAAACGGGTTAGTACCTATCGTTTTGAAAACCTTTCAAACTCGAAAAATAATTGACTTTTCGCGGTGTTTGTCGTAATTTTCTTGTTCGATACACGTGCGCACACATTAAATAATAGTTATAATCGTTTATATAATAATAATAATAATTATATCCCGACAAACAGGCAAACTCGAGTTTTATTTATTTTTTTCGACGCAAAAGTTCGCTATACATCCGTATACTAAACATATTTACTTGTTTTGTAATAATAAATACACTAAAATATGAGAATCGAATAATACAAATATCATGGGGGGAAAGGGGGCGATTAAAACGGAATCTGAACGTGTTCTCGCACGTATGAGTCGGATTAAGTGTATAGGCGCGACCAATCGTCGCCCTATTGCGTTTATAATAGTCATATTACTCGCAGCATATAAAGTCTTCTCGAAATCGGATGTGTTATTATGACGAGTTATACAACGACCAGGACTATATTGAAATAATACATAAATACAACTGCGATTATGATGAGTACGCTCGATCTGAGCACCGTGTTGCGGTGGTACGCGCGAGAAATCATTTCGAAGACCCTCAATTTTTTCTACGCGATTAAAATATAATATAATCACGGTTCTCATACAATCTTTTCATATTTACATTACATATAATTTCTTATACTTTTCGACGATATTCTATTTTTTACTCTATCTATAAGTTGATTTCACGAATAAAGAGTGTAATCTTGAAAACGCTAATTTCATTTTTCGTTCGATTTTTATTTTCTTTTCATTCGACGGTCCTGCCACTTCTGATGAGTCTCGGCAGATATTACTTTACACTCGTGTATTATCGATTTCACACGGAAGTATTCGATATATCATTAGGACGATTTAAAAGAGTATAATAATGGCGACTGCGTATACGTATACGTGACAACGCGAATCTCGATTTTCGGATGTCCGTAATCCAGTGACTGCGACGCCGACAAAACGTACACAATATAATATATAAGAATATCGGTGGAAAGCTATCGCAGTAACATTACATCGATTGAATTATATAGAACACGTTTTTCCCTAACGTCGCGTTACAGTTGCCAATAGGTTTTTATTTTTCTTTACACGTATGACGAAGCACCGGCGTTTATATAACAAAAAAAAAAAAAAAAATCTTGAAAAAATTTAATACGCTCGTTGTACTAACTACACGTTATATATTTTTCCTTCTCCGTGTTTATATAAGCGATAGCCAATAACCACATAATATAACACTATATATACACGCACACACACACACAGTACAGCGTCTAAAATAATAAAATTATATCGGGATAATACGAGTATTATTATACGAAACTGCAACATTGCGATATCGACGACGGAGATAAAAATGCGCGAGTACGAGAAATGGATACACATCGCGTGCCACAATCATCATTGATTGACAGATAGACGACGCGGCGTGCCTTTCTTTTTTTTCCTTACTCCTACAGAGCTATCAAACTATTATTATTATTATTATAATTGTTGTTATTATTATTATTATTATTGTTATTGTGCACACACACACACACACTGGCACGCCTAAAAAATATCATAGAACAGGACGTGAAAGTCGTTCCGTATTGACGAAAAATGAGGAAAATACCGCAAAATTTCACTTATGATACACTCGTATATTTATTGTTATATAAAATACGACCGAAAACACGAGATTCATCTTGTCGCTTTGGACGACACTGTAACGGTGGTATAATACACACTAAAGTATAGTATGCGGATTTGAGTCCGTCAAAAGATCCGTCGGGTTAGGGTGCAAGTAGAAAGAGAACACAGTTTGGTAGACGGATAGAGAATTTTGGGAACGACGACAGATTTGTCGTGCGGATTTTCATAAACTCCGTGTATTTTACTTTTTTACAACTAAAATATCACATCTAACAAATATATATATATATATAGTTATCGTTATTTAGGGCGTACGCTTGAAATTACAATTTAAAAGATTCGTAAACCAACAATAATCGGCTGAGAAAACCGTCGAGTTGCTTTGCGTTAAAAATATCTCACTGTGTGTAATAATCGTACGAGAAATATAGAGATAATAAATGGCTTTTCGTCATAGTAACTTAAAAGCTTTTAAGACGATCCAATGAATTGTCGTAAAAAAAAAAAAAAAAAAATTCTGTCCCCAACTACGGTATATGTAACTACTGAGTTTCTGCTACCCCGCTGTTCCAAAAATATACAATACACCGTAATATGTGCACAAGGAACTTTATTATTTTTTTTCTCACGCGAAAATATTGTATAGTCGACGGGGATTAATAATCGTAATTGATCGTATATACACGAACACGAGTTAACACCGTCGTCGTCATCGTCGACAACACAACGCCATACCTCATAAACGAGTAATTATTATAAATATAAAAGACCGAACACGCACAGACGATTAAGGTAATCGTCTGATTTAAGTAAATTATTATTTTATAGGTATCTTTGAATATTACCACCGCGGTCTACGGGTCAAGGTGATTTCTTTTTAACTTCTCTAAACGCCTGGCATAATGTATTATAGTGTGTTTGCGATATAGGAATATGATAGACGTGTTAACGATATAACCATAAACATTAAAATGACGGTGGGATGCAACTTAGGCCCGACAGTAACTCGGGACAAAAAACCAACACGGAGATTTATACCGGACTTCAAAACGGTGATAACTGTTATAATATGGTTTGGGAAAAGTGCTTAGTTCAAAAGTTATAACAAAAAAAAAAAAAATAATAATAATCGAATGTCCCAGAAACGACTTCTTCTCGGGAAAACAAACGAAATAAAGTTTACGAAAGAGAAAACGTGAGACGTACTTTTGGACCATGAAAGTACGTTCAAACTAGGCAGTGGAGGAAAAGATGTAACGTGAAAAACTCCAACAGATCTTTTTCAACGCCATAGTGTATTACAAAAGAGATTTCGCTGAGAAGACCGAGGAAATGGGAGCAGGGCATGCAATGGAGAATTCAGAGATCAATAATAATAAGGACTACAATCGAAAACGACCGTCAAAAAGACCTCGCTTAAGACGGGAGGATTGTATTATTAGAGATGTAAGAGCGGTGGAACTCAGAGTACAATGGTACGAGAGAAGATGATGAGAGAGAAGGTGGCGGCGGAGGACAGAAATAGATGGAAACATATGCGCTTGAAGGGCTGATTTTAAAGGCCATTGTCGTGTTCGCGTATGTACCACACACAAATGTATAATATCAACACATTTTTTTTTTATAATTATTTAATTTTCTCACTAAAGCCCCGATATCTCCTCGCACGCCGTCGCTGCGTACTTCGCGCACATTATTATACAGCCCGGTTGATACGATAATATCTATTGAACGCGGTAGTTGTCCGTTAATTAAACGTTTCATCAATAAACGTAAATCGTCCAGAATGAAATTAAAATCGACGATCAATGCCAAAATTATTAATCACCAGCTGTTCATTAATAATATTAAGAACGAAATTGGTTTAATGCGATTTCATTTCTAGTTTTGTATATAATACTTTATATTATACAAATACATATTAGATCTATGTGAAGTGTTAAAAACACATAAAATAATGATTATATATAGCTACATGATCAGATGATAATTTACAAATGATAAATGTATATATATATATATTTAAAGAACTTTAAGTACACCAGTCAATATTTTATATGAAATTAAGTTACATACCTAATATAACAATGTCAAATGTATCCAATTTTACACAAGTATGTTCGTAATACGAAATCAAGAGATATAAATACTCACGAAAATAGGATTACGTTAAAAATATGTTTATTGCGATGATAATTATTATTTAATAATAATATGAAAAATACGACGTTTACCTAACAACAAACGTTACAGAAATATATATATATATATTTTTAGTAAGGTTATAGTTTTAGTGCGATTGCTTTCATTGCTAAAATAAATATTATTCCATTAAGTCGTATCAAAATATACCGTGACTTACGGTATGTTATTTGTATGTATTAAAATGATAGAAAAAAAAACGTTTTTTTAAATGTATATCATCGTAGGAAGTGAAATCTTTATAAATTAAAAACGTATTAGGGGATACCATGGTTTTCACGGTTGAGTGATGATGAGAAACAGTACCAAACTACAGATGTGTTTTCCTTTTGTTTATTTTTCGAATACTATACGTACCGCGCACCGGAAAGACACGCGCGGTTTTTTTTTTTTTTTATAAAGTTATTTTATGTGTTACATTTTATACGACGGATAACGGAAAAAATCAAAATAAATGGACTTGATAGACGGTTCAAATATTTTATTATTTACACATTGAAAAATAATATTTTTAATACTGTTAAATAATAATTAAAAAAAAAAACTTGTCGGTGATTATTATTTGCATTTCATCTTATGCCGAAATAAATATATAATTTTGTTTTTTTAATTTTAATGAAATACAATTAGGTGAAATTCGTTGTTTATTATTTTGTTTCAGTTACGCAAGCTTACATAAGACAAAACGGTTTTCTAAACCAGAACGAAAACTATATAAGTATATATAATTGCAATTACAATTAAATATTAACAGAAAAAAAAAAAAATAAATAAATAATTACTTTCTCTTAATCGGTTCAGTTTCTTTAGGACGTCGATCTACGTTTATGATATTAGAAAATAACGTAACAATAATAATAATAATAATAATAATTTAATTCGCTTTTTCAAAATCATTTACCGACTACAACAATCTTATCATATCAAAGATCCGAAAATATTAATAACGCGGCCGACAAATTAGAGTTAGAAATTTAACTACAGGTCGTTTCGAATTTTTTATACACATACCGTGACTTTTAAATTTCGAATGAAAATTGAAAATACATTATAACGCGTCGACTTTTTTTCTCTTAATTTGTATTATATAACAAATAAAAATTCGAGAAATAGGAATTTAATTAAAAAAAAGTCATTCCACTAACTGTATCAATTATCCGAGGTGATCACTATATTATAATAATATAATATAATTGACTAACTACTAGTATATAAAAATAGACAGCGTTTTTTTTTTTGTCCTCGATAAATTGAGAAATCACAAAACAGATTTAGACGACATTTTTATATAATATTTGATCCAAATTATAAACAAATCTCGCCATACAATACGCCCCAACAGTTACAGAAATATTGAAAACCAAAAAGAACGGAAAATGTTTGGCTGTTTGAAACTAGTTTAGGACATTTTTCTCGGATTTCTCGAGAGAACAGTATATTGTGTCGTTCTAGAAACTTCCAGAAATCGCCTTTACTTCGTACATCCCTGTAATCCCATCTGATTTACTCTTTCCATTCAAACATTTACAGTTTTATTTGAATGCGTTTCTCACAATCGCAATTTTCTTTATTTTTAATTACAAGGTTAAATATACAAATCTGTAGGAATCGATTTGTGTTCAGACTGTTTTTTCATATGTACAATACTATAGACAGGCCCCTACCAAGAACTGGAAACGTTTGAATCGCATTGTTTGTGCAAGGAAATTTATTTACTTAGTTTTTATCCAAATGTATTTTACTTACTGAGCAAAGTTAGTCGAGATATAAAATAAATAATTTTAGCAAAGTTGCAGACAGTCATTTATAACCGAAATTAAATATTATGTATATATGTAATTTAAAAAAATGTGAACGAAATGATACTTACAGACTTAATAGCGTTCGTACCAAGAAAAGTCGGATTATATAACAGCTAGTATATAATATAATATATATTCACTGAAATTTACAAATTGATATTTTTATTAGCATGCGTGCATGCTCAAACCACTGATTTACATTAGTATAGTGGACTCTTAATGTAGTGAATTCGAGATCTGAATGATAAATATGCACATTTTAGCAATGTAAAATATTCACGAACCATATCGCACCGATGAATGAGTCACATAATATTTTACCGGCATTATAAAATGAATTCCAATAATCATTGCATTGAAATAAGTATTCATGGTGGTCAATATATTGTATTATGGGAAAAATATCATATCGATTAAATCACAAATTTCGGCTAGAAATGTGAATCGATAGGAATAGTCGAAAAGTTCCCGTAATTTTTAGTTATTATTATAAATCAAATGTTCTACGCAAATAATATTATGGTTATTAATAATTATTCAATTTCTTATTTACTATAGTAGAACGCTTTCCCAGATTTATGGATACTTCATGAATAAAACTGCTCTAAATTTATGGAGTATATTACAATAAAAAAATTAATAGGATTAGTCACATCATATATACATATATAATAAAATTGTAAGCCAAATCTTACATAAAAAAAAATATATATATATTTCGTGTTTCAAAATATCGCAATATATAAAAAAAAATGTCGAAATATTTTTTAAGTATAATTCAATCAACAGTGTGTTAAAATCCGAAACTATATATTAAATTAAAGAAAATCTAAAAATAATACGTATAGCGAAATAAAAAATATATTTCATTATTTGTGAAAATAAAATATTATGTCAACACAATATTCAAGATTTAAATACGAAAAATTCTAACCGGTGATTATTAAAATGTAGTTAAAATAACGTTTTGGATCACTTTTCTTAGTACCACGATTTTTGAGTAAAATTAATATTTATATGAAAAAAAAAAAAACGATACATTCCTACGTTTTCACAGAAATCTAAAATATTATATAAGAGAAAAATGTGAACTGCATTTCCTATTATTACTATTATTTCATAATAAGTTTACATAACATAATATGAGAGATAAATAAGTTAATATAAATTAGATAATCGTGTTGATTAGTAAGGAAATAATAATAATAATAATAATAATCATCATCATTAATTATAGTGGTATTTCGGTCGTATTTTGAGATTTCCAATTATAATAGTAATTTACGAAATTACATACATATAACAATAATAACAGAAAATGTATTCTACAAATTTATCTAATCTTTGTGATTATAGAAATAAATGTTATAAAGACATTTAAATATATTGAATTATACGCGGATAAATGAAAATTATATGGAATCGAGTATGATCAATACTATAGCGAACTATAGCCTATATTTATAGTTTATAGTTTATAGTTCAGAGAAAATAATTAAATAATGATTATAAATAGTTTCAGAGAGCGTTAAGGAGATTGAAAGCGGATATTTTTCCTCTTTGTCTTACACACATGAAACATAGCAAAATAGACGTTTCCTACGTCCAACGTACGCCGATGATCGATCTAGTGGTGCGATAAGAAATTTGAATTCCTCGTGAAGTCTACTTGAGATCGACTTTCCTACATATTTATTTTTTTCTCATTAACCCTTAAAAATTAATTGAACAATTTTAAAATAAAAAAAATCAACTTTTAAAGGTCTCAAGATCAAAAAATGAAAAAAGTGGCGGGAAAATCGTTCTATAGTAAAATTCACGACGAATTCAAATCCGTTTTCAAATTCTTTATCGCAACACTAGATCGATCGGTACACGTTGGTAGTAGGAAACGTCTATTTTGCTATGTTTCGCGTGCGTAAGACGAAGAGTGAAAATGTCCATCTTTCCATCTCCCTAATAAATTGTTTTTCCTTCGAAATAGTTACAATATTAATTATGTAAAATAATAAAAATAATAATATATTATAAATATAATAGAGATTTATCAACACGTGGTATCTGAATAAAACGCAATAATAACCATATTGTTTTTACAACAGGCTGTAACAACAAGTACGGGTAAAATCAACGTCACGATAATATGTATTTTTATTTGACACTGTTATTTTACATTCTATATCAATTATTTTTTTTTATGTGACAATATTTTAAAAGGCGTATTAATCATTGTACGATTTATCTGTTTAATATAAAATAAACCATATTACCTACTCAACATATATATATATATTATTATTATTAAATAAATTATTAAACCGAATATTGAATTACGTATCTATTGAGTATTTTTTATTTTATAATTTATTATACAACGATATATAGTTTTAAAATATAAAAATTAAAAACGAATTACATATTATTATGTTATAGAGAAAAAAAAATTAAACTAATATTGAACACACAGATTTTACATAATACATAGAACGGGTGTGAAACTATTTTATAAACTATTCACTAATAGAGTATGTATAGAGTTAGGAAATAAATTCGTACAATTAATAAAATTTACAATTTTTTTTTTTTTTTTAAAAAAAAACTTTAGTGTTTACTACACTATTATAAAAAATTGAATATTTTTTATTAAAATTTGAAAAATGTTTTCAAAAATGTATACGATTACATTTATGAAACAAAACGTGTACTTTTAAAGAATATATTAAAAAATAAAAAGTACTATAAAATACTATGAATTATGGACAACGGCACAGGGCGAGAGAAATCTCTATAAATATTACGGGAAATGTGGAGAAAAATATTGTCGGAGAGATGATCCAATTTTATTATATTACATAAAGAGATATGATTATGCACACAAAAACAACTGTAATTCAAACTGGCAGGGTACCAATTTTATTTTAATAAAAATACTATGGAAAATTATATAAGAAAAAAAAACAAATTCAAGAGGCTTCGTTAAGGCGCGTTTTTTTGTTTTTGAGACAAAAAAAAAATACGCGTTATTGTAATAATTAATATTGGTACGTACGTACGTGTATCCACAGAATATAGTTAATTTATAAAACTAGTAGAAATGTATAGGCTAACCCGAATAAAATATGTAGTTTACACGAAGGAAAAAAAATATGATCAAACAGTATTCAAAATTTGTAAAAAAATAATAATAATATATATATATATATATAAATCCATTTATCTAATTTCAAATTTTTTAACCGACAATGTGTAAGTTTTACAAGAAATGACGAAATGGGTTTTAAGAATTCATCGTTTACACAGTCGTTTTTCTTATCCATAAGGTTTATTGTTTTTTTTTTTTGTACAAGAAAATGCCGGGCGGTTTCTACATTATCTAATTCGGGAAAAAAATATAAATAAATACTAAATTCACACAACATTTATAACACTTATTACGCAATGATTTTTTTTTCTTTTTCCAAACATTAAAATTATTCTCTCTTCTCTATTTCTTTCAATCATTGAACCAACGTGTTTTACAACGTTTTAAACCATAATATCACGTCGAACGGAAACGGTATAAGTCTGCGTCGGATATACCACTGGCTGTGTAATAATACTAATACTAATAAAAAGACGAATGAACATGTATCTCGAGAATCCTTTTAGTCTACATCACGCATGTTCGGGATAATCCTACACACAACGCATTGGAACCTACAAGTTTGAACGACTAGCAACGATAATAATAATAATATAATGAATGGAATAGTATAAAGAATGTGTGTGTGTGTGTATAATAAGGAACACCTACCCACACACAAACTCTCGTTTTAACAGGGTCAGAATAATCATGTGTTCGTAGACTTATTATACTCGCGCGAACGCCCACGCGCACACGCACAAACGTACGGCGGCGAACAATGTAAAATCGGATATTCGACCGTTTTGGAGGGAAAAATGAAAAATGACTTCTCAAACTAATTCGACGTGTTGCAGGCGTGAAAACGCATAATCCAAGCGTTCGGCTAAAAACGAATAATATACACGGTGGGCAAAAAAAAATTATTTCTGGAAATATCCTTGGAAACGTGTACACACACGTCAGGTCCGGGGACACGCGTAATCGAATAAAAGTATAATTTATGGAAATATAAACGAACAAAAGTAATCACCTACAAGCCCCGAAACTAAATTTGGATTTGTATATATTACGCGCGAAAAATTATTAAAATAAGAAATAAAATTATTTACGGGCTTATATACACCGAACCGTGCACATAATATTAATGGCGTGCGTGCATAAATTATAATATATAGACATCGATTACCCGTGGAGATGAAACCAGATAAAATAGATTAATAATTACAGTTCGCGTTGAAAAAAGTCACGTTGTACGTGGTTTTTTTTTTTTATAATCCTCTAGGCGTAATCCCGTTAAAACACTGTACAAACGATTAAGATTTAATTCTCGATTTCGTCACAAACCGCGATGAGTAAGGTGGTAACAATATTTGTGAATCTGTTACTTTACAATCACGTACATACACTCTCCAATCTCTTGCAAACGATACGCTCGGTTTTGTTACGTACGCAATACGATAAAAACTTTTAATCACGCGAATAAAAAAGTATGCCAACAAATATCGACATTTTTCTGTTTATCAAACACACGATTATGCCCACAAATTGTTTTGAAACCGATAGACGGCGTTTATTTGAAAATTAAAACCGATCTCAAAGACATCCCCCCCCTCCTTCATTCACAAAACGACTTGTCAGACCAATTGGCCGATAACATTATGCCCAGTCGTCAGATTGACAAACATCAGCACACATTCAACGATCTGACCTGTCAAACGCTGTTTGACTACAAATTTGACAGCAAACAGTTTTGTGTAAGAGGGGGCCTTTTTCACTATCAAATCAATTGTGACTGAAAAAAAAAAAAACATTGGACATTAATTTGAGTAAAATATTACCAAGTATCTACAAATATTAATTTTACTTCATGTAGAATACCAATTTTGATTGATAGATACATCAATAAGCTTTATTTGTAAATCCATTTATTCGTTAAGGAGATATTTTATGTAAACATCTTAAAATGCTGTACAATATAATATAGATGTACGGTTTGTAAATGAAACCAAATTTAATCCGTAATTTTAATTTCCTAATTATCACTTGACCAATGATATTTACTTGCTATGATAATAAAAAAAAAATCAATTTTTTCTCAATATTAAAACTATTAATATCTGTTATAAATAAACAAATATCCTGTTTATTCAAAAACTGTGCAATTAGTATATTACACTATGTTCTATGGATTATACTTATTCTTCACATATGGCATACTGTTACAACTACTGACTATCGTTTATTTGCACAAGCAGTGCCGGCACTAGGTTTTGTGAGGCTCTGCACGATATTCGTTAACGAAAACCAACTGATTTCTACTTTTACCACACAAACCAAACGTTTATGAGCTTTCTATATAAAATAATAATTAATCACATATTTCATGTATCTATATAAATAAAGTATAAGGATAATAACTAATAATTCATTTTATTAAAACAATTTTTTCCTCGATTTTATCCGAGCAAAGGAATTGATGATTTATTTTTAATGCTCCTTGTCCAATGAAAAGTAATAAGCAAGGTCAGAAGATAATTTCTGTAGTCCAATTGAATTTCTTAAATACGATTTTAACAATTTGAGCTTTGAGAAACTCCTTTCCACACAAGCCGAAATCACTACAGATATGGTCAACATTATTCGTAGTGCCGATAGTAATGCTTGGAAACGATTTACTAGTTTTTTTTTTTAAAACTCTTCTAGAGCTTGAACACGGATATTTCTTTATAAACCAAAGTTAAAAAAAAAACGATGATTTCTGCAAATAAATCTAATCCATTTGTAAAGCATTAATTATAAGGTCTTTGCAACACTTTATTAATTTGTCATCTTGCACGGCTTGTAATTTTACAACACTGTATAGAAAACCAAAATTATTTGAATGCGTTTCTAGGTTTTTTCTCAATATTTTTTTTAAAACTGATTCTGTGCCAACTGCTAATCTGTTAATTCGTTTGATTTGAATTTTATTTAATTCAAAACACCATTTTCTCTGATAATTATAAAAAAAAAAAAAAATTCAAGATGACCAAAAAAACCAATTTAGTTGAAATACATATATGTTTATGTTACGGTCCTGTAAATTTTTACTTACGATATTCGTTTCAATTAAAATATCGTACCAAATAATCGTACTCATACCTCTATAATACGTGTAAAAATAATTATTGCGTTTCATCCTTCTAACAATAAATGAAGAATGTGTAATATAATACAATTCACTAGATTGGATTACAATAATGAAAATTGAATAGTATGTACGATAATAAGCGGGTGGATGTATTACGGATTAAGAGACTATAGGGTTTAAAAATATATTAACGATAAAACAGCCGGCACACAGATAGTTTCGTTCGTGTATATATAAATCTTCCAAAAAAAATTACGTTTTAATGAACAAAAACACTACCATCACGCCACCGATGAACGTTGATGGTGTCGAGGAGCGATAGAATTAGTACAATTGAAAAAAACATGTCGTTACAGTGTTATTCTTGATCATCGGCCAATAAATACATACTACGACGACAAAATCGTAACCATTGTGTTTACATTGCACGTCTATCGTTCCATCGTCGAATCGGAACACCGAGACCGCGATACCGAACAGTAAACAGCAGTAGGAAAAAAAAAAAAAAAAGGAGTAAAAGTTTTTATTTTATTCATTTACCCACGTAACGTCGTCTTGCGATCCGCCGTTTTTCGACAGCAACGGCAGACGTCCGTCGACTCGATCCGTACCAATTGCTGCATCACGCGGTGTCGTCTCTATTAACCCCGTAAACGGACAAAACCAGACCGTATTGTATTCGTAAAAAAAATAACAATATTACCCCGCCCGGTATCGCGCGTGGAAAAATAAACGGAAAATAGCGACTGGTTCGACGACGGTTTTCGCGTTATCGGACGACGGAGGGACGCGGCGGCGGCGACGACGATAACGCCGGCACCGATACGGGCACACAGGTGACCGAGATAAAATATTTTATCGACAACGACGACGATCCGGGTGAAACGGTATTGTTTTTTTTTTTTTTGGAAAACAAATGATAAAAAATATTATTTACCGTTTTGGGCGCCGCGACACCACGTACGGTTTGTGCGCGCACCGACCGACCGGGAATGCACGGGAAAATGTTGTGAGGCGGCGGCGACACACGAGAAATAATGTACCGTTCCACACTACCGTTTGATTGATGACTGGGTGCGCCCGCCGCGGCCGACGCCGACACCGCCCATTCAAATCGCGTCGTAGTCGTCGTCGTCGTCGTCACCCGCGCCACAGCTGCGACGGCGGGGGCACCGCGTTTGGAAACCACTCGGCGGCGGTTCTTATATATTATACACTCAACTGTAAACGACGATTAAATATTATATATATATATATATACACCGCGTTCAAAATATCTTATTCGTTTTATTTGAATTTTATAAAAAAATTCCTATCGTTTGTTTTTATCGGTGGAGTACTTTGAATTTGAGGGTGGTGGAAAGTTTTGATTTTTTAAATAAATTACATTAGAACGATGTTACTGTAGAGGTAAACGGTTTATTTTAATTTTCCGTTATTACTCATTGACTAAAAAGTACGCGTCTCATAAGAAATTAATTGTTCCTAAAAATTTTGAATTGGGTAGGGGTTGTCCTTATCATTACGCCACTGATTTTTAAATGTTTTGCTTTTTTTTTTTTTTATACATATCTAATGGCTTGGTGGCGCAGGTCTATCCGATGTCGTTCTCTTCACGTGATCATAAAAAGTTCATAATATATGATCCGGGGGATATTTTCGAAATGCGATTTTCGTTGCCTTCCTCTTGATCAGCTCTTATTGTTCCTGCATTTTACAGTGTCGGCAACGAAGTCGCTTCGTTTCAACGGGTCACGCAAAAGTATTGCTTCTCTTCTCATGATCGACGGAATCGAAGAGTTCTTTTGTCTCCAACTTCTTGTAAGATCGTATATCGTTAGTTTTCTTTTCAACTGTCCAAATCGTTCATTGTCGTATACTCCACGTCCACATTTCCATAGCTCATCTATGGAGTCTATCACTTTCTCATATAATTCCCAATTGTCCGATGTCGTTTTTTTCCCTCTAATGAATCAATAATGAAGGTCTCCACATTCATACTGTAAATGACCTATGTTATTAGAATATATATTATTCGAAGATTAATAACGGATACAGAAAAAAACTATCGATAACTACACGAGAAGCACATACTATCGCGTATAGACTCTATGAAAACAAATTGTCCAACGTTGCGTACAAAATAATATCGCATCGACATTTTTCGCGGATCTCTGCAATGCTCTATAAATACCTATAGGTAAGGTTAAGTTTTCATATTGAACAATTTTTTTTTTTTTTCCCGTAAACCGAACAAAGTAAACTCTTTTTTGGGGGAAAAAAAAATAATTATAAGCCCACAAACTTGTTATATAATATATAACACGGATAAATATTATCGTTAAAACGTCTTATTTGTTATTTTTGAGCTTTTTTTTAGTAAAAACTACGAAATTCGACAATATTACATAAACCAAACGGTAATAATAACATAAAATTTCAATATACGAAATAATTATAAAATTAAATAAGGAAGCCATCAATAAGTGAAGTTGAAAGTTTTAAGTATTTTGGGTCTTTCGTGTAAAAGAACTGGTGTTTTGGCGAGGGTGTGAAACATAGGATTGTGTGCGAGTGGATCGAGTGAAGAGAAGCGTCTGGTATTTTGTGCGGTAAGAGAATTCCAATGAGGCTAAAAGGTAAGTTCTTATAGCATTGGCGGAAATCGGGGAGGGAAGTTAAGGGGAACTTAGTCTTCTCAAAACTTAACTATAATAAACTTAGCCCTCCCCCCCCCCGAAAACATACAAATATACTTCGTAAGTAAAATTATTAAATTTTAAAATAAATTATTGCTATTATATCTCATTTTTATAAGAAAAAACAATTAAACCTTTGTATTCATACATAAAATAAAAATAATATATAAATGTGTTTCATAAAGTAAGTAAGTGCTAAACAATATTATTCATGTGTATCGTGTGAATTAATCAATTAATTTTAAATTATAATTAATTCAATAATAGAGTGTTTGATGTATCTTGAATATTAAAAAACAAAAATTGGTTGTTATACTGATCCCGCGTCAACAACAAACATTATAATCTGGAAATGGACAATTAAATATCGGTATAGAAATTAATATAACTGCACAAGAATGTATTGAAAACACTGTAGACGAAAACAATGTTGTTTCTAACTTGGGAATTTTAATAACAGGTCCTGTGCGAGATCAATTTTAACAGTAAGTACAAAATGTAGGTAAACAGAGTTTAAGTTATTATGTTATATTTCACTTATATACACTGCAGTCATATCTGTGTAAAATAAACGAGTAAACGAATGTGGAACGGGGAAAATGAATCCTAAAGTTCATTTCATTGAAACACGCGAAATAATAATAATAATAAATTTAGCATACGGCGCATACGATTGATCGCTTGGTCAGCGTCAAATTAAACACCCGCGTATGCGGACAGAGCGCGCCCGTCGAACGCAACAAAACCGGAAAAGAGAGTAGTGGAGGTTTCGGACAAAAGTGATGGATCTCAAATGGCTGTGATAGAGGCGAGGGAGAAGAAGAAGAAGAATTAAGGAAGCCATGGATGCATTGAGAATAATACGGAAATGAACATCAATGTGTGAGAGCGGAGAGGAATCGAAGAAAAGGAAAAAGGACGTATTGAAATTTGAAGAGGATTTGAAGCGGAATTATCCGCTATATGTACGCTAACTGAAACTATATCGTATACTATGAACGACACGTGTATAATATTTGGGAAAATATAATATTTTCCAACAACGCGCGGTGGTATTGAAATATAAACGGGAAAAATGCCAAAAACACGCGTTCCCCCCCCCCCACAAGTCGTTGTGTGTAAAAGGAATTTCGTATCTACCAACTATAAATGTACGTGGCGGATATTAGAGGAGAATAACGTGTGGAAACGCTATTACAACAGTCATCTTGGCCATGTTATTATTATTATTATTATTATAATAAACGTCGTCGTTATATCACATCGCGTGTGCTCGGTCATTTATTCTAATCCGGCGATCGGCGGGCCGATCTCACAGCGTTTTAATACCATTAACACGTACTCAACGAAATTCGTATACAATTTTAACGCGAATATATAGGTATATATATATATTTTTGTTTTTTTGAAAATATATTATGATCGAGTCACGCGCGCGCGTCTAATAAAATTATTAATATTCCATAACATGCGTTTTATAAAATGTAAAAAAAAGAAAAAAAATCGATATTTATTACGTGCGATTTACAATACGTAATAATAAATCATGCTCTCGGCATTTCGTTTTTCCGTTTTTTTTATTATAATAATACATATATTTTTGTATATATTGACGGAATTTCAAGGTGGCACGAAAAACCGCTATCGGTTACATTATGCGGTGGTAGTGTGGGTACATACCTATATTTTATCGCATTCCGCGATAATTGTAGTCAGGCCATCCAGCTCGGTTTCCCTGCAGCAGTGACATAGTGTATATGTGTTATGGTACATATAAACACACCGAATTCGTAAGTGTGTTACGTTTTTTTTTTTCCCCCTATACACGAAAATCGTTTGAAAAATATTTTATATATATAATGTAATATTTTTAACAATATTTTAACGATTTAATATAATACATTAATAATCATATTGTATGTATATAATAGTGTTCCTTATTCTTTTAAAACGATTATTCTATATAAAATATACCATATATATTTCTTTGACACGCGTAGATATATAGGTCGTATCAATGAAATCGTCGAGTATGTTTTTCTGTTTTTCGGTCTAATATATTTGGAGTAAAAAACGTGAAAATATTAGATAAATTGTTTTTTTTTTATCGATCGTATCGTTTTCTTTTTTAAACGTCATGTCGAGTGAAATTTTCGAGAAAAACAAAAAATATACAAATATCGTTGGACGCGATACGATTTCAGGTTCAATTGAAATCTTCTTTTTTTTTTCTTTCTGTATAAAACAAACAATTAAACCTATTTGGAAAACGTTTAATGGTCGTTTTTAAATCAAATATTATATTGTATAGAAATCGCGAGGTTTGTCCTTCGAAAAAAATAATGCGAAAACACTACCTATGATAGTTGTTACACACATCATGCCTATTGGTATCCATCCGTGACTCTGTAACAATCAAACCGCAATCAGTGACATACTTTGTGACCTTCGCCTTCCTTTTTTTTTATTTCCGTTTTTAATTCGTTCAATCGCTATGCTTCGAATGAAAACAAATGATTTGAAAAAAAAAAAAACTATTAAGCATCATTGGTAACTTTGCAGGTCGTAATAATTTGTATTATTTAGAACACAAACACGTTAATAAAGATAAATATTCATTCGTTATAAAATTTTTTTTTTTTATTACATTAAATGCAATACACTTTTGTTTTAATTGTTTTCATACAATTTTTTTTTCATTCCATAACAGTATTTAACAATGTACAAACATTAATTCCAGCCTTACCATATACTTTTGGTTTTGAAATTTATCACAAAAACAATAATTAATAATAATAATAATAATAATAATTATAATAATAAAGTACATTATTCAAATATTGAATTACGATACTGGAACACATAAAAAGAAAAAAAATTATTACTCCATTTTCTCAACAAAATATTCAGCAAAAGCTCAGTTAATAATCGAGCTTTATTTAAATACTCCACAGGTTAAGTTTTGTACAATTTATCATGTATTACAATCGGAGATATTCTTTTTGTAAATGAATATATAATATATAATTGTAAAGTGTGTTAATATACAAAAATGTTATAAAACAATTTTTACTTTTGAATTTTTTATATATATTTATATTATATATATATATATTATAGCAAAAAACATCATTGAAATTTTAAAAAATTATTTACCAACAATAATTGTATGTATATATGTACATATATACGTAAATGTATTAAAATAAATATTTGATATTTATATATTATGAGAGTTAAATAATACGTACAAAACGTTTAATAAATATAAAATAATAATAATGTAAAAAAGCAAAATAAATGTAAATTATACAAAAAAAAAAAAAACACTAAATAAAAGACAGGATAAAGAGTGTAGGATTTTTGCTTACGCAGAAGTACATATTATACATGTATATAAAAAATTTAAATGTGCAGGATTTATACATGAAACCAATTTTACAATATTAAAACAAATAAAATTTTTTTCAAACACAAAAAGTTTAAAATCTGTTAGCAGTAAGTTTCTATTTCGATTGTAACATAATTTACTTATTACTATTATTATTATTAAAATTTTGTTTAAAAAATTGTTTTTGATATTAAACTTTAGGTCAATAGACGTTAACAGCCAAATACATACACACTTCATTATTGGTGACTAACTATATTATGACATACAAAAATAATTATTAATCACTCTGTTATAATATGAACCAACTGGTAGTTTAGTATATAATTGCAAAGGGGTTAAAATATAATATGTTATAAATTGTAATAAGACATATTTGTTGACAATATTAAAAACTTTAAATTTTTTATATAAAATACTTTCAGTTTTACATTGGTTTTATTTTTCGTATATATATATATATTTATATGTTAATGTATATCTGTAGACGATTCAACAATCCGCGTGTCAACCAATTCGACATTAATATTATCTCCGTTATCAAATTCATTAACATTGTTGAATTCAAAAACAGAATTATCAAAATCGTCGTCATTCCTAGATTTTAAACATGCAATTAAAATCTTTAACTAAAAAAAAAAAAAAAAAAAAAATCTTACCCCGGTACAATATCAGGTACTACTTGCAAAGGTTCAGTCACTGAAGTAGTCATTGTATCAGTAGCACGTGACATTTCTACTTCATCACCTTCATCAGAAGAATCGTCTAAACTCTGTATTGGCATTGTTGAAATCAAATATTCCTTTTAAAAACAAAATTCAATTATACATGTTATTAACTACTGTTTTAATTTAATAGTATAGAACTAAACCTTAGTCTATATATTAAAAAACAAACATTTTACCTCGGTTGGACAAAACTCGTATGCTTTTTGAAGAACTTTACGAGCACTATTTGACCTTTCCAAAAAGAAACTATTGGCGTTCTCATTAGACTGAGATGTCCAACTGTTGAATGTATTGAACTGACCACTTCCAGGTAATGTTTTCTGGAAAGGTAAAAATATTAAGATCAGAAAAAGTAATATTAATAGAACAAAATAGTTATAGTACTCTATCCAGTTCTTCTTGTAACCATTCAACAGCATCCAACCACTTTCTTTTGAGTTCTGGATGTTGTATGACGACTTTATGTGCCACTGGTATCCTCATGTATAATCCAACTAAACCTTTGATACACTGATATGATCGTCTTTGATATTGATTTTTGTGACGTAATATTGTGTCTAGTACCCCTTCTCTATCTTCTGAAATAAATTTCAATGTTGAAAATTGAAATTAAATTTTAAATATTTTTAGAATTATATTTTATTTACCGTTTCCAGTCATGGCATTTTGAATGCGCAACACTTGCCATGAATCTTCAATACTTAATATGCCAAATAGTAAATCCAAATAAAATTTAAGCTCTTGACAATATGTATACATAATATGCCACAATATTTCTGTTAAAACTATACTACTACTCTGTGGATTCTCCCAACACACAAACTGCAGCATTTTCATACTTTCTTCATTCATTTGTGAATTGTCAATAAGCTTTTTTAAATAACTAAAAAATATATTACACACATAATATTAACATTGGTCCTCTATTTTATTACATAATACGTACCATATCCGTCCAAAAATACAATCTTTAACTTGTTGAGGAACTTTTCTTAGGTATGGTTGACATTCTGCAAAAGGATTTGGTAGGCAAGGAGCACCCTATACAAATAAATATGTAAATAAATAAATATATAAATAAACAAATGTAATACATAAGAATATTGCATTAGGTATATAAATTATTAATAGTAGGAGGTAATAACTATGATTTTTAACTTCAAATTCATACATTTCTCTAAATTTAGGAATTAAACTTAAAATAGTGTTGTTTATTACTATACAAGTTTTCGATAAACACAGGTAATAATACAACATAGAATAATTTGTCATTGTCAATAGCATAGTGCAAATATACATTCTGACGTTATGTGATGAAAGTAACAGAGAAAAATATTATGGAAATAGAACATTAAGGGTTTTGGACTTTTGTTGGGGACATGATGGTGTAACTAAAAAGAGGACATTTATTATAATCACAATAAAATGACTTTGCTTTATCAATAATATATGTTAAAATCAATTGTTTAGACTATTTAAAGTAATAAATTGGGGGCTAGCCTTTAAAGATGATTATATTATGCACCATACTGTAAAAATCATTAACCAAAACTTGGTTGATTCACAGACACTTATGCACATGAAATAATGATGGTTTTTCCCTTGCTTACAAAAAAAAGCAATTTTTTTTTTAAAGAATATCTGTAAGACTTGAAAACAATGTGGGCTATCAATTAGTTGATAACTTCTTGGACTATTTTAATCACTAGATTATTATTAAAAATGAAGTTTTATAAATCGGTAATCATAAGTAATTTGACATTAAAACAGTTTAACCTATTATTAAATAGTAAATATAAAACAAAATTATTCATGTATACTTACAGGAGTATACGATACACATTTTTCTGTACAGTCACAACATCGTACTAATATTGATATTACAGAATGAAGTTTATTGATTTCATTAAATTGATATTTTATAGTTGATCCACCCGGACCTTCATCAATGGTTACCAAAATAAATATTGCAGCCACATTCAACTAAAGTAAAAAATATAAATACATAAAAAGTTGATAGTACATTATGTACATTTTAAAAATTACACACCTTTAAAAGATGTTGTTTTTCTGCCATCCCCAAATTGCAATACATGTAGAAAAAGGAGAAGTAATGTGGCAAATGTCTATTTGTGTGTTCGCCCACTTCCTTTTGTAATAGACTTAATACAGCAATAATCAAATGATCACTTAATGAAGCCGTAGTGTCTAATAAAGAATCTACAAATTTATAATGATAAAGATATTAAAAAATTAAAAATAGAACATAAATTAATTAATTTCTTAAATTATAAATATATTACTCGATGTGACAGCAGGTATTAAAATCGCATCATCTTTTAGAGAATAATGGGCCAAATATGCAATGAGTTTAATGAAAAACGATCGTATTTCAGAGCTCATACATTGTAACAAATATTCAACAAACCTAAACACATAAATAAAAATGAATTTTTTGTTATATTATTACATAAAATTAAATTTTTACCTTTGAGGATGGTTAAATAATATATTTCGGGCAAACCAAGCACGAACAGATGCGTAGGTACGAATGTGTGGTGATAATACATCGAACCATTCCATAGCATTTCCTCTTAATGATTTTTTAGTATGCAGACCGACGTAGAATAAAAACTTACTTACTAATTGAATAGAAAATAATGATAACTCTTCTTGATCTGCAGTCTAATAATAAATATAATTATATTATACACATTTATATTTAATAATAAATAATTGAACACTTTTTTCTTTTACATACCATTTGCATTTGTTGTAAATCATTGGACGAAACCATGTTTGGTATATTAATTGAGACAATGTTACGAATAAATTTAAAATACTCTTCAGTATATTGACTACGAGTGTGTAAAAATCGAATATTTTGTTGTTGAACACTACGTTTTATACATGAAGGCATTTTGATACAGCTATTACTCGTACGACGATCACCTGATTAATAATAGTATAATAAATTGATTTAAATTTTACAATATTTTATAGTAAGGTAAATTCTTAATATGCTAAGCACATATCTAATTTTTATTGGGCAACTTGAAAAAATTAATTTTTTATTTTTATTACGAAAGAACCTACAGTATTAGACATATTTTTAAAAACTTACTTATACTGAGTTTTCTTATTCCATTGAGTAATACTTCTTTGCTAGAGTCGACTTTGGTGTAAAATAGCATGTACGCATTCCACCAACGTTTCTGTCTTCTGTAACTGGTCCTTTTTAATGCATGATCAAAAACCTACAAAAATAAATAAATAAACAAATATAATAATAATATATAATTTAAAATAAATTTACTTCTCCCATGTAATCCCCGCCAAAACATTGGGTCTTCATTTCTTCATCTTCATCCATTTTACATTCAGTTACATCTCCATCATCAAATTTGTACCACTTAGATGAACCTTCAATGTTTCTATGATAAATAATTATTAATTTCAATTAAAAAATTTAATTTATAATTCAATTAGTTAAATAACAATAAAATAGAGTATACAATTATATATATATATATATATATATAATGCTTCTTATTCTTTTTTTATAGTTTATTTAAGCAATATTATAATTTGACAATTAAACAAACAATGGCTGTTAAAAGCATATATTGTGAATAAAGTATTTATTCAAGTATAATTCATTTTGTATTACAAATTTTGGGATTGTATACGAATAATAAATATTAAAAATATGTACCTGTCTTGAACGAATGAATAGTAATGACCTCCACTAGCTTGACCACTATGGACTACTATGCCAGTCAATTGGTATTTAGTATGATTTTCATTTTGTGACTCATCATAATCACAGTCAATTATTTCACCTTCAATTTTGGCTAATCCAGAAACTATTATAAAATAATAATTATGACAAATATATACAATTTGGGTAACAAAATTTCTATTATTTGAATATTAAACACCTGTATATGGTTCCATGTCTAGGTGTCGAGGAAACTCAAAATAATCATTGAATTTTATGGCACATACTCTTTCAAAGTCATACTCAAATCTTTTAAGTTGAATAGCTAAAATAGGCGGTAACTTTTTAACACATAATCTCTTAACAGTAACAACCTATATAAAATGATAACATATTTTATTAATGATATTATATGGATTTGAATTATTGTTTATTCAAACCTTTTTGTTACATTTATCACAGTGGTAAGCATCAGCACCTTCTAAAAGTTCTCCTTTCACATATTGTTCTAAAGAATCTGTCAAATTAGAGTGATTTCTTATATCTACACTGATTACGCTAAAAGGTTCTTCTTTAGAATACCTGAAATTAAAATAAATATATTTGTTAATTAAATATTATTAAACATTAATACAATTTGATCATACCTATGTGGACAACCCTGACATATTTTTTGGTCTGAATAAGAACCTCCTAGTACTTTACTCATAATTTGGTCTTGTGATAATGCTTTTAAAGCCTCATCCAAACTCTCCACAAGACTCATAAAGAACTCAACAGCATCTTGTTGTTCTCGGAGGTTCACCGGTTCACCTTGTAATCTATAGAAAAAATTATATATATATATATATGTACGTTAATATTCATTAATATAAATTTTTAAGAAATAAAGAAATATTTACTTGAAATGTTTCCACAACCCTCTAGGTATATAATATTGGACCTTACTAAATGCTAAGTGTCCAAATATGGCTTGTACTTGTTTTAATATACCAATATTGTATTCTTTCCTAGATTGTTCAAATTTATTACGGTCTTCAGTTATGTCCATTTGTGACTAAATTCAATAAAACAATATTAGACATTAGATATTTAGTTTTTAAAAAATTCAATCACAATAATATAAAATGTAATAAAATAAATAACTTGCCTCATTATCATTTTTATCATCAGCATTAAAATCATCATTGGTGTCAATACCTGCACCATATGCTGACAATATACCTAACCGTATAGGATGTACCATATACAACTGTTGTAGTACAGAATTCATATAACATGTAGCACCAGCATTTTTAAGACCAACAAAACCACGAGCAGTTCTTGCACCCATCATTGGTAGAAAGTCCCACTCGACCAAAGGATCTTCACGTTCTACGGGAAATTAAATATTAATATTTACTCTTTATATTTTCATAAAACTTGTACAAATATAATTACCTGAATAAAAGTATTGAGTAAGTATTTCAACAGTCAACTTCAAGTTTGATACACAATCAATACAGAGTGAAATGATAAGATCAAAAGCAGCATTTGTAGAATTTGGAGATTTACAAACTGGCGTAACTTCAATATCTACAAAATTGATAGCTTGTTGTTTGGTCATATCTTCCATTAATTTAGATGCAGGAAAAATGAAATCTTCGAGTAATTCTTTGATTAACATGATGTTAGCAGTTTCATTGGAACCAATTTCATTACGTTTTTCAATAGTTATCATTTGGACTAACTCTTTGGTTATATTTAAGTGACCTTCTAGAATCACTTCTTCTACTCCAGAATCACCATCAGTTTTTACTTTCTCTCTAACATCTTTTAACCATTTAATCTCATTGTTCAATAAAATTTCAAAATCTGGCACTGGAATTCTTTCATGACTAGCATAATTTAGCAGATAAGTTAATACCTAAAAAGAAAAGAAAAGAAAAAAAATGTTATAATTATTAGTTTATTAAATAAATATTATTGGTATAATAAATTAACTTGGATAAGATAACTTACGTGAAAATACTCGTACGAGTTTTGAGCAAATTTGAGTACAGTATCATTAAGAACAGAGAACATAAGAGAAATGGTTGATAATAATGGTTCAGCACTCCAACTAAATTTAACTATTAATATAAATTGTTCAGCTGCAGAACAACGAACTTGCCTAAAACAAAGATGTGTGTAATATTCCTAAACTATAAATATTTAAAATGAATATTTAAGTAATACCTATTATTAGCCAATAAAATTAAATCAATTAGGAATGTTTGCCAATCTTTATTCTCTATCAACTGATTTATATAAATGGGTTTTAAAAATAGACAAAGAGTCAATACTTCCAATGATTCTTTACAAACTGAAACGTAATAAACATTGATTTATAATATTATAAATATTTAATATATATAAATGTATTAAATAACAAATTCTTACCACACATGTCTTCCATTTCTAAAGATTTTCCAATTAAATTATCGTGAAGATCTATATTATTTAACTGATTATCCAACATGTGCTGATTAGCTCCCGCCATTGCCCATGCTAACTGTATGGTTATCCAAATCATATCCAGAGTAGGCATAAATTTTGATAAGGACTTATTGATAGCCAATTGCAATGCGTCCAAATTTTCACAACCAATAGCAATTTTATCAATGTACCTTCGTGCTAGCTTAGAAGTAACACTACGCAACATATATTCCAAATTGGGATTAGGTACCAAGCTAAATGCTTCTTTCATTAAAGCTAATGTATCATCACATTGATCAAGTATTTCTACTCCTTTATGTAAACAATGTTCGTTATCAGATGAAATATCCATTACCAATCCAGAAGACTGACATAATTGTATTATAACTTGTCCCATTACACATAATACAAGTCTACAAATCTTAAGCACAACCAAGTACATAGATCTAAGATAAAAAAAAAATAATAATATATTGATATGTAAATTGTTTGCGTTTTTAGTAATTAATTTTACTTTTTAGTATTTTGATCATTTTCCAAAATAAATTTATTTGACACCAACATTTGAATAACTTCAGGAGCATGTCTACTAGTTATAAAATTCGTTTGAAATTCTAATGTTTTGTCAGCCATGGGATCAATGGCAGGTAACAACATAGAATATAATACCTAAAAATAATTACAATATAAAAAAATTATTTAAAATTTAATATTAGCATTTAAGACTTACTTCTAAGTTGTATAAATTCTGAGATGGAGAATTTGTAAAGTATATACTATCAATAGGCATATCAGCAATTAAATTTCCTTCAATAGGTTCCGATTGATTACCAAAGAATTTCTGAAAAACAAAAATAAATTTCAAAATCTGTCACAATAGTCATATTTTTATGGATGGAGTTATAAAATATATAAAAAGTACCTGAATTTTATTCACAGTGCACTCTGCAGGAGGAATTAATTTTAAAATGCATCGGGCAGCTTCTTGAAGTTGTTGATTTTCAATTTCAATACCCTTGTCTGACACTTGTAGAAAAAAGTTAACATATTTTGTATTCTCAGAAATTATCTGTAAATTATATTTATATCTGTTAGTTTTATTATTATTATTTACATTCATAATACATACCACAGTAGGTAAATAGTTTTCTGCATCCGAATTTAAACCAAAATCATAAAGAGGCTGGTTATTGGTAACCGAACTATCAGAACTGCTATCTGGTGAACTAGCTAGATTTGTATTGGCAGTCATTAATCGGGTGTTAAGATACTGAAAATAAATTCATAAATTAATATATTTTAAAAGTTTTTATTTGGAAGTTCCTGAAATATTACCAATTTATCTCTGAAGGGAAGTTCACCTAGAAGTTTGTTGTCATCCAACGTACTAGTGAGGTCAATACTACTACCAAGGAAAATATCTAATTTTACATTCAATGTATTAGTTATGGCTGTAATCGTTCCACTATTTCTTAATCTTTTTAACAACTGTCGCTTTACACATGATACATTATCATTACTATGCATGACAAGTTCGTGGTCATCCACCAAAGATCGATTGGCATTTGTTAAACGAACAATAACAGTTATATGTCTTCCACGACAAGCTCTATAAAAATTAGATTTCATTATTAAAATTTTAAATATGTATTTTGATAGATGAAAATATATACCTGTGTAATGGTAATAATGTGCGATCTCCATTGAAAGAAGCATCACATTCTCCTAAATACTCATATAACACTTTCATAACCCTGATCATTTTAGTAACTTCAATGTTCCTCTCAATAATATCATCTTGGTCCATTGATGCTTTTGATAGTATGCTTACTGTGTCAAAATGAGCACGTAATCTTTCTAAACATTCAGCTACAAACGTTTGATGAAATTCTAGTGGATTTGCTTGTAATCTAGGAGCCAAATTTGTATTGACTTCTTTAAGTAAATCAATTGCATGCGCAGCAATATCTTCACTACAATTAGTCACCACTTTCCACAAATAATCTATGCCAATTAAATCTATATTTTCTAATTGATAACTACGTCTTTTTTTGAGTAATTTTCCTTCTTTGACATTGACAGCTTTGAAAAATCGTTCAAAACATCTAAACAATTATATTGTTTAATTTTAAAATAATTATAATTTTTAATAATATATAAAGAAAGTTGCACGAGTATTTATTTAAAAATTAAATTAAACATGAAATATTTTCAAGTATTTCAAACACCTGTGATAGAAACTTTAAAACAAAATCCACATTCAATATTAGATTAGTGTGGAGTTTAAATGCAAAATGTAATGAAATTGAAATATAATTAATTTATTTCTTCCACTATATATAGATAATACTAAATTATTAAATGTACGTATGTTAAGTATTTTGTGTTGAAATCAAGTTTAAGTAAAAAAAAAAAAAAAATAGAATACTCATGACTAAAAAAGTGATTAATTACTTGATTCCGTTCTCAGTAAGTAATGTTGGATCGAGTTGTAACAGACTATTTTCAAAAAATTGTGTATTAATTGAAGGATCAATGTCTGGTTCTTCACCCATTAACTTTGAAAACCAACGGAAACATGCTTCACGGTCAGCTAAGAAAACAGCTTTTTCAGCTAATGTTATCCAAACTCGATGCGCTTGTTCAACACACAGCCAAAGGTTTCCATCCTGTAAAATCAATTTCATGAAATTGTAATTTAATAATTGTTTTAAATAAAATTGTATTTGTATAATATTCTTAAATAAATAAATATACCTTCAAACAAAATTTTAAGAAATACAATCTTTCTTGAACCTGTTGTAAATGGCAATAACGTCCATCGGGACAATATCTGGCTGGATCCAAATTTGGATTTTCTAAAATAAATTCAATTAATATAATAAATTATAAAATTAAAAGACTAATATAAATTTAAAAAAGTTTATTTACTTTGCACCAATTTTCTCATTTCATCCATATACTTTGATAAATTACTAGTGACTAGTGACACAATGGTATGCTGAGTTTGAAGACGAGTGATGATTTCTTGCCTAAAAATAATAATAGTTTCATAAAAATATTATACCTTTTAACATTAACATTTAAAATATATAGTTTTCATAATTATAACTTACCGATACAGAGTTGGACTATGCGTTTGATGAACACCGACTGGTGAAGTATCATATAACATACATATATCCCTTATATGTTTTAAAACTGGAAGTACCCATGAGCTATTATTTTTAAGTTCACCTACACATTTATCAAGCCAAGCTGTTTTTTGTGCATCTCGATCCTAAAACATTAAATGTTTAAATAAATATGTTAAATATATAGAAAAAAAACCCGTATCATTACTTGTGCACAACTGTAATCCAGAATTTTCACATGAGCAGATAAAGCTTGATCTATTATCTCAGTAGTGACATCTTCTCCATGAGCCAAATTCCAAAATAACATTAATACCTGATAGAGGTTAAAATTATTTGTTTAAAAAAAAAATATTTATTTACATTAAAAAAAATTGTTTAATTACTTTATGAGCCATAACACCATCTTTATCGTCTTCAGCTAGACGTCTTATTAGTTCCAATAATTTTTCTCTTTGTTTTTTATTAGCATTAGTCCAATTAGCCTATAATGAATAATGATTAGTACAGGCTACACAGGTAATTTAATTACATATTGTTATTTATTACATGAAAACATTCAAATAAGTGGTCCAGTTGTTCTGGTGAGAAATCCCAAGCAAGTTTTGCTAATAAATCATGAACATTTTTTACAATGGCATCATGTTTACCAGCTTGAGCAGCCCACAAGGCATCTAAATCACTCAACGACAGAACTTGTTCTTTGATTACAAAACGTAATATTTTTTCCAGTTTCTCTACATACTGAGGCTGATGAAGAGAATCTCGAAGAACTATTTCTAGTACATTATTTTCTTTGATCCATTTCTAAAAATAAATTGTTATTATCACAATTTACAAATTATAAGTAATAATATACAATAATTCAATATATTTTAAGAATAACTCACAGCCATACGTCCAGGTGTTAAATATTCCTCATCATGATCCATATGCCTGTGCGGAGTATATGTTACATTAGAAATAACTTTATTTACTTCATTTAATGCATTCATTTTGCCATTGAAGGACGATATTTGTAATAATCTACAAAAAAAAAAAAAAAAAAAAAACAAATACTAAACTATTGAATATTTAAACTTAAAGAATATTATTTATACACACACACACATAAATTGTTTAAAAGAAAGTATTTTGTATGGCTATATAAATTACTCAAGTAACATTCTAAGTCTTAATATTTCTAATAGTTTAGTAAATTCATTTACCTAAGTAACATTTTAAGTCTAAATATTTCTAATTGTTTAGTTAATTCATCTTGTTTTGGTACTTTCACAGCAAGTTGTTTGCAAGCTTTAACTATTGATGAAATGGCATCATTTTTCCCTTCATTTTTTGTTTCTTTTTTTAATTCATCATCAGTTAATATGTCCAATATACTAGGTATTTTTTCCTTTAAATTTATAATAAAACAATTTAAATCATATTAGATACTCGGAAAACATACATACCACAATAGGCATAAAGTATTTAATAATCGTAAATTCAGTCAAAAGTTCAGAACAACTACCAAATGGCTTGATTAGTCCAGAGATAATTTGTACAGTTAAAGTTTTATTACACTCGAATTGTTGAGATAATTTTTGGAAACCACCTAAAACTCCAAATCTAACAAAAATAAAAAAATAAAATAATAATTTGAGTCTTAAATTTTTTTTATTTTTACATACTTATTTAATAGATCAACAAGCCAGCCTCTAGGAGCTCTCGAATCATGTGGTGTTCTTGCAAATATATCAAAAACATTGGAGCTAATACTCGGTGGTATATAATCAGAATGTCTTGCACAATTAAATAAATGAAATCTGTCGGTATATAATGATTTAGTAGTAAATTGAAATGTAAAAAAATAATTTAAAAAATGGTATTTACTTATTCAAAGGATTAAATAACATTCCAAGAATCTCTACGAACGGAAAGTTATCATCATCAAGTTTGAGCACTAACAGTTCTACTAGTTTTAAACAGTTGTTCATAATACACTGTTGAATGTTTAATTTCCAGCTGTTTACGGCTTCGTCGGTCAATATCCGGGTGAATGATAGTACCATAGCATCACGGAAAAACTTCTGACATCCTTCATTGTTAATATCCAATCCTTTTTTGCAGAATTCAATCGATACGTTCAACAATGATACCAGTTCTTGGTCGGGTAAGACAGGTACGATCCATCGTTGACTATGGATTTTTTCTTCTAGATTAACTAGTTTCATAATAGGAAATACTAGTTCTTCTTCTTCTTCCTCCTCCTCTTCCTCCTCACCCCCTTCTTCTTTGTGGGTTCCATCTTCTTTATTTTCCACTTCGTTTTCGATATTGCCATCTGTTGTTTCGTCGGGAATAACCTGTTCTGGTTCTTCAAGCGTCTCAACAGTTTGAGGCTGCAGGACGTTGATGTTTGGCATAACATTGTGGATTTCGTTGTTTTGCTGCGGTACATTCTGCACAACGGAGAGACAAAATGAAATTTTAATCATTAAGCATAATAAACTAAAGTATAATGACACATAAAGAAAAAAAAAACAAACTAAAAGGACTAACAATGTACTCACTTGAACGTTTGTCTGGTTATCGGTCGAATCCAATTCGACGGTTTGCCCACGAGTCACAATAGTCATCCTGAAATATAAGACGTATTCTTTGTTGTATAATTATAAATCACTCTGTGAACGTCGCCAGACGAGGATACTACATTACAGGAGTTTAAAAGAATTCGTACACGTGCACAATCACGTCCAATTAGCGGTTTGAAATTTTTGAGCCTCTTTGCTTTCAGATACAGACGACATTCAATTGTCTTACGGCATTCACGTACTTTACACAAATGTCGGAATATCTCGTTGTTACACTTACTACTTTCAATACGGCGCGTCGTACTATTGCGATGTCAGAAATTCACATTTCGCAATAAAAACAACGCTTCACGGCCTACACCAAGCCTATTAGGTACGTATCGGATACACAATCCTATCCTGTCTACTGGACGAGACGTTTTGTGAACGCGTGTACGGGGAGGTGTCTCATACTCACGGGACGGTGTGTCGGCTGTATATTACGCACGTCCGGGTCTTCGGGCGAGCAACAGTAGCAGCAGGGGCCGAGCAATGTCCACAAGTTTCGTTTTCAGTCGTTCAAAACGGACACGCCGGCGCGACGGATCCCGCTGTACGGTGGGGCAAACTTGCGGCGCGAACGTACGCGTCGTTTGTAAACATTAAACGTCAGCGATTATGAGAATACGACGCGAAGACAGACAATGGCGAAAACACTACATGCGGCGTACTGTCGATCATACACACACACAAGCAAACACGACAATATTATGTTAATTCTTCGACGAAAATATTATTCGTTACTGTATTGTAATAAATAAACGTAGCGGATGTCGGACGCCGCGCGGCACGGTATAATTGTTGAGAATTACACGGGAGATGATGAGGCGCGCACGCGAAAAATATTTCAATTGAAATTTTTTTTTATTTTTATTCGTTAAAACGGGCAAAAATTGTTTTAACGTTTATAGAGGCGTACGAAACGAATAATAATATTAATAATAATAATAATAATAATAATAGTAATAAGTTATAAACACGACACTTCGGAGATTCGATACGAATGTTACGAAACGAAAATCGTGTATCTCGGATAGAGCGAGCGAGAGAGAGAGATAGAGCGAGAGGGCTGTGACGGGCCGCCGCGATAGGGCGCGAGCGTGACGTCGTCCCCGGGGATGACGGCGCGGCGGTGCGACGAGGATCGCACGAGTGCAGGGTGGGCGGCGGCGGCGGTCGTCGGTGTGCGAGCGAGAACAACACCGGACCGAATGGAAGATAGAAAATCAAACACAAAAACAATTCTGCCGTACAGCTGATCCGGTCCAAAGAAGTCGTGTTACCGGGAAAACCGTGATAAATGTGAACGGAAAAAGAGGAGAAACGTACGCGAAACGTTCCGACGCGCAGTCGCCCCGAGTTAACGCGGCAGCGGCGACGGTTCGCCGCCGTAACGCATCCGCGGCCGCACGTCGTGTGGAACCAAAGACGTCGTAACGCGGAACCGTGATTACACGAGCACGTCCGGACCGCGATAACGACGCGAACGGGATTTTCTCGACAATATCTGCGCCGCGTTTGCCTTTTCCGGTAATAAAACAATAAATCTCGTTGTTTCCGCGCCGCGTTCATTTTTTTATCCAAATAAATAAATATTGTTTTACCGTTTTCGTCGGGACGTGTTTTTTTTTTTGTTTTTATAATTATAAATTATCGAATCCGAAAAACGTAAGCATAATAAATTTGTCCGAATTTTCCGTAGAGTTTGTGCTCGTTTTTAACAACCTGTTGTTAATATATTTTAATTTTTTGTTACGTCTCCCCTTGTGTTGTCGGACGGGTTATTTTTCTGTGGTTTGTGTTTAATCGAAAAAAAAAAAATATATATATTTTCTTCTTCTTCTACATATCGGGAATTTGAGTTTTTATATTTTTGATTTTTAAAGCACGCCGTACGATCAGTAGTATTCTAATAAGAATATTGTGTAGTGAACGACGTGACTGATGGAAAAAGCCACTGCCCCCCAGTATTGGCGTTTCCCTATTTGTTTAAGTATTAAGTTTTATTTTGTTTAGCAGGTCATCATGGCATTGGTTTCATTTAAGTCCTCCTCTAGGTGGTCCTCCGATATTGCGAGTGTAGGCGTGTTAGTTACGTGGGAGGTTTTGTAGAAAGTTACCGTTTCTGTGCGAACGAGTTTGATTTTTAAATTTGTACGGAGCGTTACTTTAGAGATGTACTTATATGGTAGTGGGGTGTTGACGGTTCTACACAGAATAGTATTTTGAAAAGTTTGAATTTTGTTAGTATTTCATTTTTTCTAAGCATTAGTCCAGAGTTTTACACCTGAAGTCCACATTAATTGGATTAAGGATTTGCATATAAAGAGTTTTGTATTTAATTTAGTTTTTTTGACATTTGTCATTAGCGATTTAGAGGCTTATGGTTTTAATTAGATTGTGCGTTCTGTTTTTATTTCATTATCGATTTGTTAATACTAATATATTTTATTATTATTATTAGTACTTGCATTTAAATTAACGCGTGTATATTCTCTTAAAATTAATATATTATTATATTTAATTTCTTTTTAGAATTGACTTAGTTACGATTGTAATTCATTTAAATTTATCAATATTTTAATTAAACAAAGTATTTATAGATATTTAATGTATATAAATATTAAAATATATTTCTTACATTTAAAGCGATTTAAAACTATATGAGAGTTGTCAGTGTTATTGTACATAAATAAAGTTTAGAAAAAATAAATATTTAAGGTACTAAACGGTGTGAACAAGCTAATGGCTTTACAATGATACTTTATTTATTTTTTATTCTGTATACAACTTTCAGCTATAAGGAGCGTTATCATCATTACATGCTTAAAAAAAATCCGGTACCAAATTGTGGTAATATTGGTAATTGTAAAATTTTATTTACGATTAGTCAATTCAACAAATTATTACATTTTAATGATTCAAATCCAGTCATATTATATTACTGTAAAATTCCATTAAAAAATTGGGTGAATGTTTATGTAACACTTTCAATAAAACACATAACAATTTGAAATAATTATGATATATTCTTATACAGTAATATATAATAACAATTTTTCCAATGAAATATTAATGATTAATTTATTGGTGAAATTAATTTTACTATAATTATTACTAAACACATATCTATGTATTTTAAATTAAAATTTATATTAAATCGTTGTACGAGTTTACAGACATTTCAATTGTTTAGAAGACATAAATTAGAATTTAAACGCATCAATCAAACTAACTTTTAGATAGGTAGTTATTATATTTTAATGTAACAAATTCGATATATGATGATTATCCAACATTCTTTTATATCAGCGTGGGGGAAGAAGGATTATTTTATTTCATGAGATGGCATAAATGTTATCTACACTTATATAATTAATTTCCATAGGGTCCATTCGTTAAAATATAAATTGAATCGAATTTTCACATTTTTAGTTTTGGTCTCATATTTCTCTTGTATTGAATCTAGAATTATTATTTATACTTACCTACATACTCTATTAGTTACATCTTTTTCACCCTCATAGTCTCACCATTCTTACTAGTTATTCGAGACTAGATAATACATACTTCAGCAATTATTGTATTTCATTATGGGATATTACTTTATTTTTTTATGTTTTTTCTGTACTTATTAGGTTATATGGGTTTTTGTTGAAATTTCAATGTATCCGTCTAATGGTGTTTGCTGTGGTTTTGTTATTTGTCTGTTTGGCACATGGAGGCTCAGCAAGGTTTCAGGATACTGATATACGTTTTGGAGATGTACCAAAAACAACAGCCACTGACTATATTCTTTGTCGACACTGTGGTACAGATATTTCACCATTAACATCACTTATATCAATCGACTGTCCAGCTGCTTTAAAAAGTTACGCGACCCAATTATTTGGTTTAAAAGACGTTAAAGTCCAAACTGTAAGGAATTCATTGCAATTACAGTTCGAAATTATAACATTATCAAAAACTTTGTGCATTGGAAAAGGCAATGTAAGTCATAAAATTAAAACAAATTCACGTTTAATATTCTTAATAGTATTATTATACTAAATAAACAAAATATATTTATAGTACATACACTTAATATATTATAATATTTTGCTATAAAGTTATTATAATATAAATAGAATAATAATAATGTAATAATTTGTTTTATACAATAGTGGCAAATTGAATATTCATGGTTTCCCGGCTACGTATGGAAAGTTTGTGTTTGTGCTCAATGCGGACGTCATATTGGATGGTGAGTTCATAGTGTGCATAGTTACATGATAAATTATAAATGGTTACCTATGCAAATATTTGTATCAATAATAATTGTTTAAGTATTTATTAAATAATAATAACATTTTATAATTTTATGTTGATTACTATTAAATTATAGTGTAAACATTTTAAAAGAAAATTAGGGTGTTTATTAAAGTATTATTTTTATTTGTTATCAACTCATTTTCAATTATAAATAAAATATGAATTATAATTGTACTATCTCTTATTACTTTAATTGTAATTAAACAAGCTTTTGACATGAACGTTATAAATAATACTAAATATCAAAGCCCTAGATTACACTTCCGCCATTTTTTGATCTATTTGGCACTATTAACACAGTAATATTAAAGTTAATGATTTTAAATTTTCATGATTTTATTAATTGTATTTTTCATATTTTAGGATGTTTGAACCTTTACATTTGGCTACTAATGATAAAATATATCCTTCAAAAGAAGGTTTTTACGTTGTTATAATATCAAGTATTATTAATGAACTACGTAAGTTAAACTTATTAAATGTTGGTTATGTATTCTTTTATAAAGTAATTTGTTTTTAATAGTTATTGACCAACATTTATAAGGCTTTGATTGATATAAACATATAATTACTCCATTCGTTGCATACTGCGTGTTTTGATAATATTTTTTTATGCATATCGTAGCAATAGAGGAAAAATGTTGCTTTTTACTATTTGATACTCACATATTTAAACAACATAATTATTTAGAAATAATTTGCGTATATAATATGAGTAAAAATAAGTCTAATAAATTCATTGAGTACAAATTCGTTAATTTATATTATACATTAGTTTTTTTAAATTTATTTTTTAATAATTATACCAAGTCTATTGTTATTACTTTAGTATGTATTTAATTTTTACAACCAATTATCAGGTGCCAATTATTTGTTATCTCAATGTGAAATGCTGTTTTTTTGACATAGTCTGTACTCAATGGATTCATGTAATGTTATTTTAAAACAACTAATAATATTTTATTGAATTTTTTTTTTGAGTCAATTTTTAAAAAAAAAAAATTTCAATTCATCAATAATAATTTGATTGCACCAAATGTTTAATTTTTAATAATTCTCAACTATGCGCTATTGTTTCTTGTTTAATAAATTATAAGAATATTTGTTAATAATATTAATAATTATGTTTGTTTTAGATGCTGATTCTTTGATTGTTATGCCAAAGCATTTTTCTACAGTAGAAGAAATTACTGATTAAAAATGTCTCAGAGTATTCTAAAGTCAGTAAATTGTGAATATGAATTAGAGATTAAAGACAATGTCACCATAGTTAAAATCCCTGAATCACATGTCGATGAACCATTGACAGAAGAGCAGAAGGAAAATCTATTGAAATTCGATGAAGAGTTTGCTTGTCGATACACAGATAAAGATGAAGATTATGTTGCTTTAGTGAACTTAGGAAGTACAGCCCCACCATTAGTTCCTTCGTATAGACCATTTCGAAATCATAGAAGAGATAATAGAACAAGAGGCGAAAAACGAACTAGGGAAGATGATCAAAGGAGTTACAGCAATAATAAACGTTCACATTATTCTTATAATAATCAAGTAAACTACGATTATAATAATGATTATAAGAGATAAGTTATTTATAATATGTATGTGAGGTTTTAATTAGTCTTAAAAGTTTTTGACGTATAAAAAAAATTATATTCTAAAAGTATTCAATTAACTTTTTAATTGGGGTCTTCTTTAAAATAAATATTTTGGGGTTTCTTCATAATTTAATTTATTTTGAAATATATTTGATTATTATATTTATTAAAATATAATTTTTGTTTAAAAACCAAATATATTGGTAAATGTATTTATTATTCACGTATTAGTAGTTACACTTTAAAACAATTTGCATTGGAAATTACTTGATTTATGTCTGCAATTTTACTGTACATATTACGTGTTTAATGTTATTAATTTAAAATTTTTAACTTTAATCAAATAATATTAAAAATAATACAATAATAATAACAGTATTACAAAAACAATAACAGTAATAAAATACAATAATATTGATTTTACTTTTTATTTTAAAACATTTAGGAAACAAATATTTTTTTAATCATAATGGTGTATCATTTCATCAAGTAAAAATAAGTTTTTTGGTTAGTAAAAAAAAAAATAGTTGTTTATCATTCCAATGTTTGTAATTGTAAGGTATTATTCTTTACAAATATAAAAGAACTTTTTGTGGTCTACAAGTGAAATATTTGTATACAATTTAAACGACTGTTAGTTGTACTAACATCAAAACTGTTATTAAGGTTTTAATTTAAAAAAGTAATCGGCAACAGGTTAAAAAGTTTACATTTAAGAGGTCACCATAACTATATTTGTTGTTTCCATCCACTCAACTAATAATAAAATCACACTACGCATTTCATAAATCGTGATATTTGAGTTTAATTTAGATTTTAAACACGCATTACCAAATTTGAAGAGAATATTATTTTTGAGTATAACTCCTGTTGCTGTTTTCTAAAATATTATCTGTTAGAGAAGTTATAATCTTATAAGATTTTTGTTATTATTTTTTTAATAGCTGTAAATTCTTTGTTAGACAATCAATATTTACAAAAAAAAAAAGTGAGATGCATTTAAAAATATCCTGTTCAAATTTAGTTAAAAATTAGTAATAAACATTTAAATTCAATTCAACCAACTACAATTCCTTAAATTACTTCTAGTTTGGTTAGTATGAAATGTAAGCAGTGTTACTTATATTTGCAAATTACACATGTTACAATATTTTAAGAGATTGAAGAAAATTGTATTTGATAGTGATTATTTGATTTTCATGCTATAAGTTTTGAGTTTACTTTTTTGAGGCTACAAATAAATGTTGAAAGAAGGTGTTATACTGTAGTTATGGCTAGTATTACTGATGATACTTTGGTGATAGTTTTAAGGAGTATGAATGTTAATAATCTAAAAAGGAGTGTACTTCCCTCAATAACCAAAAAATAATATAATGTTAAAAAAAATTTTTTTTGTCACGTTGAAATAATATTTATTGTCTCTGTATTTCCTACAGTGTGTGCACAGCGCGCAATGATTAGGTGAAGTTTTTCAGGTATAGTTTTCTCGTTAAGACTGCTTACATTTTTGAGAAAATCAAATTCATCACGTAAACCCTTATAAACTGTTACGTGTCATAAGTTTGCCAATTAAATATTTTATTACAACAATTAATACATTATTATCTTGAAATCGTATTTAATTGTCAGTAATTAATTATATCAGTCTCGTCGAGACGATCAGTGTGTTTTGAATTTGACATTGTGTTAATGATTTAAATTTAACTCACCAATGGATATTTTTATCACAATTCGTGTTTTATTTTCAATGATTATTTAATATAAAAGATAATCGTAGAATATTCTTATTTCACCACTGTGTATATAACTCAAGTATTTAACGATTTAAAAAAAAAACCCCTGCATATTTAAAATACGTAACATACACCTGTAGTTATTTAAATTTTATATTTTGAAAATTCTGTGCACGATTTTTGTCGCTTTTATGCACAGGTCTCACAGTTTTAGGCGTAAATACGATCTTGCTGCAGATGGAGGCTCCCATACATAATACGTCCGACTGGTATTAATTGCGTGTAGTCTCGTTCTTTTGTTCTTCTCGATAGTAAAATCTAGACTTGAGTACACGGACACTAGCAAGAAATTACACCTCTTATTATTTCCCTTCATTCTTCGGTCGATTTTCTCGTTTCTCGTTTAGCTGGTTAGGTTATATCGACTCCTATAGAATTTGACACTTTTTCAAAGGTCTCAAATATCCTTTTACCGTTCTATTTATGATTTCATTTTGATAATGTATTGCTTAGTAATGAATTATTTTGTCTTGTCCTCGGTGGAGTTTAGTCCCCGATGCTTTTTCCTTTGCCCGCATCTTTTATCTGATCTTCTATTTTATCCATATAGTATATTAATTATTATTAGTGGCTGGGATTATTTTGATGCGCAATTTTATTATTTTCAATTTTGTGTTTTTTTTTCTTTAAACGGGCCACCTATATAACATATATTAAATTTCTAGGCTGAATTTTTGTCTCAATCCGTCTCTGCTGTATGTATGTAGTATACGCAGTATAACCGTATATGTTATTCGTTTTGTATTTATGTGTCAGTACGTCTCGATAATCGAAAACTTATTTATATAGTTTTTGTATCGAACATTATTTTTTTCATGAATTAAGTCCGACAATAAATAGAGGTAGGTACTCTCTATACGCATCTCGTTAAATTTATAGCAGACCGTTGAAGTACTTATTGAAAAAGTTATTTGTATATATGTATATTATAGTAATGTATAGCGAACCTTTTGTATTTATTATACCTCTAATCTGGGTTTATTAGTTATTTATTCTCTGGTGATTTATCTGGAATACTAACAAATAATAATAATAATAATAATAATAATAATCAAAAGACAAGAAATAATGCGATAGACTGTGCCATATACGCGGTTTGTAAATATGAAAATCACTTTCTTATATTTTCATTTTATTTTTTTTTTTTTTTGTGTTTTACAGAACGTACGTGTACAATAATAATAAAATTATACAATAATCTTCCGGGATTGTTGTAAAAATCACAAAAGTATAATATGAATATTCAGTTTATTTCAGTCAACGTATTTTATAATAAATATAAAATTTATATTTTTATGTTAACTTTTTACATTTTGTGTTTTCATTAGCTTAACCGATGCTAATTAGCTAAGAAATGGGATTCGTGAACGTATTTTTTAAGCTTTCATTATTTTTATTTTACCGTATAAAATGGAATAAATTTAATCTTTGAAATATATTTTGCAACCTCGGGTAAAAGTAATTCAAGGATGTATTCCAATTAATTTTGCTTCTGCAGAAAGATAATTTTTCAAAGTAAATTTGTTTGTTGATTCATTTACTTATATAATTAATATGATTTCAATATCTAACCTTTAGACTAAAGCCTTTATATCTACTCATACTCACTTTGCGTCTTAAAAGTTCGGGATTTTAAAACCGCTTTTTAATTTTACGGATTAAATACTCGGTAAGTTTTAAATTGTTGATTAGGGTTTGAGTTTTTTTTTTTTTAGGTCTTAGTCATTAAAAATCTCTCTCTTTTTATTATTGTCTTTAGAAATATGGTGTTCATAAATAAATCGTTAAATATTTTCATATTATTTTTAGCGGTTAAGCTTAAAGAAAAAAAAGATACGTTTACGTTCTGCCGACTGACCAAGAAATTTTGGGAAGTAATGTTTTTGATAGTTGTGAAAGGGATTTGGTAATTGAAATTTACTGAGTGATCAGTATTGGGAAGCTCTTCCGATGTAGGCACTAAAAATAAACCTATTGTTATTTCAATATTGACAAAAGGGAAGTTAAAAATTAAAATGTATTTTCTTTGAATAATAATAATAATAATAATAAAATTACTAATTTAAATTTTATTCTTGTTTTATAGCTGCTCCTATATAATAATACTTCTCGTGTTTCGTTATTTTTTCAAGTTCGACGCGTTGCTATATATAAAATATATACAGACCACGTGCACCACGAAGGAAATAAAAACCATTTATAACTCTGCCGTTGTTTATTACATCACGGATTATCCGTTTTCATTTTACTAATATATATATATACATACACTTTTGTTTTATAACATTTATTCATTATCGGTAGATTATTTTTGTACGCGCGGTGCAACGATTCTATTTTTGAAAGGCGAATATTTTTTAATCTGATCACATCAAATCACATATACATATCAGCGCATTTATACCTGTTAGTGTTGTCTTCGCCATGCGTTTATGCACACACAATTCTATTCGGTATATTGTACGGAAATGAAAATAAAGAAAAACTTTATGTTTTTATAAAACTCCTCGTATAATATAAATAATTAATAAATTAAAAGCGATATCGATGTATAATAAACACTCGATGGAAAGCAATCGCCGCCGTTCGTACGTCTAGTACGCGGTGTAGGACGAGTACAGCGGTCCGGCGGTAGTGCGGTGCGCCAATTGCAGCGTCCTCTTCCAATGGTGATGGTGACCGGACGGTTGCGGCGGCACATAATACTCGTACGAGAATATCTTTTTTATGTTGCTCATCAGCGATATCATCAGCGCTAGTTTGCTGATCAGAAGCGCTTTGCCGCCTAGCGTGGACATGAACATAAAGCCCAGCGGTATTAGTACGGCCGACATGATCATGTACGTGCCCACTATGATCGGGAACACCCTCCGGTAAGCGTGTCGTCTGCGTCCTGCAGTAGGGATTTCGGAAAAAAAAATATATATAAAAAAAAAAAAAAATGATTTATGTGCGTTTTGGTCGCGTCGCATTTCCCAGGATTGCATGCGTTTGGGCGACGGTGTGTAGTGGAATAAATGTCTATCGCCGCAAGGACCACATTACCTAACCTAATGGCGACGGTTCATAAATGTAAAACGAAGAATTGCGCGTTAACCAAACAATAATCTTTTAAAAAGAAGAAAAACCTACTAACCAAACAACAACCTAACCAAACAACACCTTATAATAATTGTTGCCTGAAAAACGTTTATTAAGACTTTTGCTTGGAGTGCTGGATATATGGGCATGGTTATGAAACGCGTGGACGTCGATCAAATATTATGAAAATGACAGACATTGGAAGTGACGAAAATGTGTGTGTGTGTGTGTGTGGATGAGAATGACAAAAACGAGCTGGACGGAAAGAAAATTCAATTGGAAGAAATAAATGAATAGAAGAATTCTCTTGAAATAAATAATTAAGGGACAACCCGACTGACTGGACACGTCATCCGTCGTAATCAGTTCGTGAACATCTTCTAAGGTAGAAGTATTGAAAAGAGATCTACGAACCTGCTTTTTTAGCAAAAGTTCTATAGGGAGCTGTCCCGCCTATCAATAACTCAAACAGGTTGCAACAAACGATAGAGTAGTTTGGCTGCATCGACAACGCTTAATCTTTAAAAACTGATGGTACGATCGTCGTCAAAGGCAATGGCGTATTGGTTTGGAGGCGGGGGGCTATGCTTAAGCGAGGATGGTAAATCAGCTGCCAAGACTCGTAACGGGAAACGCGGCGTATAAAAAGGGCCTTAGTGGAAGGGGTGATGAGCGTCGTTACCTGTACCACAGAATATTCTGTGCCTGTACGCTCATCTGTAGGTTACGTTATCGATATTAATCAGTATTCGAGTGAAAATGTTTAGACATTTTTTCGGTAGGTGTTTTAAAATGTTTTTTATAAAATAATTTCCTGCTATTGATTTTCTTACACTCTTCAAAGTAAAACATGAACAATCATGGCGAAACAAATGGGCATCATAAGCAGCCAATTATACTACGCAGTATAGATTCGTATAATGCCGACGATTCCTCTCATACATTATGGTTCTATAATTTATCTTTATCTAGACTTTATATCGTATAATTCTCCCGTCTCTGACTTGGCCATAATTTATTACCAACGCATATGCATTTATCACTGTAAAATACCATATAATGACTATATGCGACTTTAACCACATCTTTATATGAATTGTAGTCCGTCTCTCGTTTCTCTTCGTCGTGAACTATTCTAAACTTTATCCGTTAACAACGTCTCTCCAATATAGACCCTTATATAATATTCTTAATTCTCATTCCACTCGTGTAATTTTAGCAGTTTTAAAATGTGTAAAGGCAACAGCCTTACAGGGCTAGGCACTCAATTTAATTTTTGTTTAAATATTATTTATTGCATTCGTTTTTGTTTGTGTTTATTTCGTATAATTTTATATAATTAATATTATTAGATTGGCGTTTATATTATGTTTCCGTAATTGCTTAGCTGTATAAACTGTCGTTTAAAGCTAATTAAAAAAAAAAAAAATTCATAGTGTTGTAAAATTATATACGCGCGACGGGCACAATTTCGATTATCGTTTTTATACAGATTAACACAAATAGAATAAAATGTAATATCACCGTAAATAACACACAAATTATTTTTTATTACTTTTAGACTGAAGTCTGAGACAACGAGTCATAAGCAAATAAAAATGATAAAAACAGTTTGCTGTGTAGCCAGTGTCGATAATGTAAAATTATACGAGGCTGCGATCTCTGCGTGTCATCGATTTAATTGTCTCCGATACATCAATTCATTCGCGTTTTATTTTTTAAAACATAAGCCGTGTTCGGTGTTTTAGTGTCGATATCTATTGTAACGTTTTGATTTTCGAAAAGAAAATTGCCTACATTTAGATGAACATTTTAATTTCTAATAGATTTACTAGTTTCAAAGAATTACTTAAAATCTACAAAACAAAGGTAAGTCGAATATATATACACATACATTATACTGATTTTATAATAATAATAATAATAATAATAATAAAAAAAATTTCACAAAACCCTCGGAACTTTTACAATCTTGTTGCTGCAATAGAAAACAAGAATGAAATACGATAAAAATTAAATTAAATTATTCTTACAATTTTTTTAATTAATTTTTGTCTCGTTACCTAGTCGTTACACAATATTAAAGTTTTTTTTTTACTATTCACCGTTCAAATTATTTTTGATTTTTTTTTTTAACTAAGGAATTCTTTTTTAGTTTTTATTCTTTTAGCTCATAATTATCTCAACGTATTTTTGTGCAATTTTAAATTCTTTACTTTGGTTGTTATTTTTTTTTTACTTTATATTCGATGATGACTGTTTTAGTGGAAGCCGACAAACACATTATTTAAAATACAATAACTCATATATGTTTTTTTCAATATTCATTGGCTTTAATTAATTAATTATTAACTTGTAAATAATAAATATATTTATTTATATGTATATAAAAATATTTTTTTATCATTAGTGTTACGCATATTAATTTTTATAGTTTTTCTAATTTTATGATAATTATTAATATTTTAAACCACGTAAATGTTTGTATTACGTAGATAGCTATATAGTCGAAACAATAGCGCAATTCTTTATTGGTAGGTGTCTATATATGTGTACATAATATGTAAATAGGAGAACTCAAAACGGATTGAATCCAAAATATCCATACGGCACACACAATCCTCACGCACGTATTATATAATTACATAAATGCAAACAATTATATTAATTTAATATATGTATACATTATGCACAGATGCGTGCGTGTATGCATGTAATATATGCGTATTCAGAAATAAGTATTTGAATTTGATTAATATAATAATTCGAATATACTACTACTTACAGGCACGTGGCCAGGATTTTTTTTTTGGGGGGGTCTATTTGAAAAAAATTGAAAATTCGATATATTTGACTAGGCGTTGAATAATAGGATTGATCAATTATCGAACATTTTTTATTCGAGACCAAAACATTTCTATTAGAAAATTATTGAAAAATTTCACAAACAATAATAATTAAATTATTTATTAACATTATATTATTATATTAAAAAAAAAAGTTAGGTCAGGTGTTTTTTTAATATAAAAACGTTAGGTGTTTTTATAATACAAAAACGTAAAAATTTCGGTACTAGGAGTTTCGGATCCAATGGGCCACTTGGATGGATACGTTACTGAGTACTTATATATTATAATATTAAACGGGACTTTTTAAAATTCATAAAATCGATATATGGAACTAAAACTTTTCTAATTTACATACACACGCATACATAAAATATATATTTAACGAGATCGTTGTATCATTTTTCGTTTCTGCAAGTGTCGGGTGTATTATTTTTAAAGAGTTGGTTGACTTGTTAAAAGTATTCGTATTTCGCGCGCGAACAAAACCACATTGTTTAAGCGGGTTAACTATAATATTATTTTACGTTATAATATGCGTTTAAAAATAGTAACGATGACAAAATCGTTATAGAATTATTTATTTATGGTTGGAGTTTTATTCGAACGTGTTAGGTTCAGTGGCCGAGGTTCATGTTGGATCGTGGGCTATTAATAAAAAATAAAAATCAATTATTACACGAGTTAACCCGCAACATAACTGTGGTTATATAACTGTAGTATGTGGTGTATATAACTATATATATATAAACAGCCGCGAAACTATCCATTCATATTATTCGTATCTCAGGTTTTATTCAACAACGGTGTAATTATTATTATTATTATTAAATTTCGTTTGGTAATCATTGCAAATCCAAAAATGTCCGGAAAATCCTCAAAATACGCTTGCGTTTATACCATCGACAAATAAAAAAAAATTAATTCCGCCATTGCTTCTGTCCATATATTTATAGAGAATATAATATTAAAACATTTATTTCTACGAACCTTTGGTGGTACCGTTGTTGTCCGGCGTCCACAGATCGAATTGTAACGAATGACTGTTCATGAACGAAATCATTCTGTCGAAAATATCGGATGTGTCATTCCTGTATACCGAAAATGTGAATGATTAGTAATTTTTTTTTTATACTTACGTATTAATGGTGTTTATAGAAATATATATATATATAAACAGGCCAAATCGCAAAAAAAAACACAAAGAATAAATTCAATTTTTTTATTATGGTTTAGCCGTATGCTCGCGTTTAGTTGACAATTATCACACGGATCTGTTTTGAGAATATATTTTTATATTAAGTTCAAAAAACAAAATTTTCAGTATTAAACCTTTAGTTACAGTACCAACATTTTTCCTGCGTCATAACGTACTTATATCAATTAAATAATATTTTTCTTCTCCTTTGTTAGAATTTACAATTTCCGTAATAATAATAAAATTATTTCGAAATAAAAAAAGTACAATACATTTAAGTTGCAATCGAATATGCACATATATAATAAATAAAAGTACTCGAGCTAAAATCCCCATGATCATGTCATGAAGTCGATAAATTTATTGTCAATAAATAATGTACATTAATAAAATGTCCGATTGGATTAGTATTAGATGCGAAAGGAGAATTTTTTCAACAGTGTTGTAAGCGCGATGAAAAAATTATTAATGACGATTTTACAGAGATTTACTTTTCTACTTTTCATATTTCTATTATTTACCCCGTGTAGACGTGATTTTATTAATAATTATTTACGAAAATTTGTGTTGTATGTAAGAAAAATACATTTCCACGTCAAATTATTAATTTAAAGTTGGAATTTAGAATTTAGATTTTTTTTTTTTATGTTTTTTCCGTTGGTCTTATTTTCGTCCATCGTATCTGTCGTATAACATATACCGCGTTAAACAGTGAATCTCTAAAATGGTTAAATTAAAAAAAAAAAACCTATCATCTCGAGACGATATTAAAGATTAATTTTGAGCTACGAAATCTCCACGCGCTATCTTTAGATAATAAAATTATTGTTGGGGGGCTGAAACAGCTCTTAACGATTTTTGATTTAGTTGCACCAGTGCATCGACTCAGGTTCATAAATCTCAAAGAGAATCTTAAATAAATTATAATAAACTGTGTTTGCACAATTATGTTTATATAATAAATATACGAGTGAAATATTTATTAAATTACAATAAACGTCCATACCCAGGAATTACGGATATACTTAACCAACTGGAGCATAATATTATTTTCAATTTAAAAATCGTCCGAAAAATTTACATAATACATTTAAATTACAACGAGATAAAAATATCGATTTATATAATATTTTGTGTACCTATCGGACAAAAACTACAATATTATCGGCCTATAGGACAGTTTCCCGATACCCAAGAGTGACAATCCGAATCATCCGTTGCTTACTGTTACAATATTCATGCAGAGACATTAAATACATATTAAGAACGTGTATTACGTGTTATATAAATTAAATTAGTTCCACTGAGTCTATTTATTACCAATTAAACAGTGTACAGTACTAGGAATGTAATGTGCCATACACTACGCATGCAGTTGTAGTATGGCTTACAGTCACACGAACTAATATTTTATTCGGTAAAAAAATAAAAGTATAAGCAATTTTTGTAATTCGTGAAGTAATTCGCGTATTAGGTTTTTATGTTTTTCTCATTGAATATTATATTTCGATACAATTTGTCGGTGTCCCGCGACACGTGGAATTCGAACGACAATTACTATATTCAAGTAAGAAAATACGAATGCTAATATTGTTATAAATACGGATATTAAAATCATTTGCACAAAACTATGGGATTTACAGTGTAAAACGCGTTTTGTTGTTGGCATGGAAACTTATGAAATTTCAACTTAAACGTAAGTAACTTAATGATAAAACGAATTCCTTTAACAGATACGATGGATAAAAAAAAAAAGCAATTAACACACGTTGTGAATTCATTGTATACCTTATGTAAAAGTTTTTGAATTCTACTGTATAAAAAACAATTCGACTGACTCAAAAAAAAAAAAAAAAAACTAAAATAAAAATTCGATACTCTCAATACTCATCAAACTAAAATAATTAAATATTTTATAAGTGATAATGTATTATTTATGCAAAATAATTTGAGTGAATATTTTCATAAAACATTGGGAACAACGTACAAAAACATAAAACAAATTCGAGAAGTTAATATAATTAAGAGCGGTATGTAATTAAAACGTGATTTAAGCGTAGTAATATTGTTCAGTGGAAAATATATGTAATAATATTAATAAATTTACGTTCGGTAATTGAAATTACAATATAATTTGATGACAGATGGGTATTTTAAGAAAAAGTAGACACATCGATCAAAAAATATGTAAATGACATCAGAAAATGTGCGACGAACTGAGAGAATAAAAGACTATAATAATAATGTACTTGTCGAATCAGATTCGAAATTATTTTGTAAATTTTATTATAGAATACGGTGTGCCAACTATAATTTTTATAGATACAAAATTGTAGTTTTATTCGGGTTCCGATTTCAGTATTGAGTTATGACTGAACTTTCTTTTTTTTCAATAACCAATATAGGTAAATCGAATTGAGTACACTACTACGTAAGGGTTCTTTTGATTGAAATCGGATCGATAAATGACATTTGATTACATTCTATTCATTTAGAAAAATGTGACGGTTTTTCTTTTATCATATTATTTGCTTGAAATCCATTTAAATATATAATAACCATTAAATATGTATTTTTTTTTGTTTGTTTTAAATAATAAAAATATCTTTTTATCATTATAAAAAAAAATTCCATTTTGAATATTACATCAATAATTACCATCACGCGCGAATCTCTGAAACAAAATAAGACGATAATATAGACTTACGGATTATAATAAATATTCTCGTTGAAATATTAATTATTTATTACGAAAAATATGAATATGTATTTAATTTTATCGTAAAATATTACTAAACGGTTCGTATAATTTATAATGAGTATTTTTCGAAACATTTTAAATTCATAAAAACCGTTTTGGTGGTCATTTATGTTTCGATAAAATGACAGAATAATATTACGTTGCGGGTTCTATTCAAAAACAATTTTATTGTTATTATCGTCCAAACGGAATTCGACCATTCTGTTACATATTATATAATACTGACACGTGTTTAAGACAATATTTTTCGCAAAATATTAAGCATTTCCGTAATGGCGATGACGAACTATGTATTTGAGTAGAGTGTTCTGAAACACACCTGCAGATGATGAACCCGACGTATGTATATTATTATTATTATTATTATTAATCACAAGGTTAAAAATTTGTCGGAGAATGAAGACGGGACAGCTGTTTATATATATATATACACACATAAATATAAAATATACTCTAGGTTTTGTGGTTTTTATGCTGTAAATCATATCGTCTAACAACAGAACGTTACGATGCTATCAACACCTGCAAAATTTTACGCTCTTCTAAATATAATGCTGTCAGTGTTTCACTAAGTAATACGTTTCAGACCTGGTAGATGATTATTAAAATACCGAGCGGTATTGTGATTTATGCGTGTAACAATTACATTGAAATAGTGATTTTCTTTTTCTTTTTCGTTTTAATTTGAAAAATGCTAACCCGATTGAACACGTACAATATGTACAAAAGACGAAAACGGTTATGAAAATTAAAAAGTTAAGAAACGCAAAAAACGTTTTCATATTAACCGTCTGTAATATCTGCGCAGAATAACTTTCGTCAGATTAATTTTTATACATTTATATAATTTTTTTTTTCATTTTTCTTGGCAGTTCTGATACTATTTAGAATATGTGTATAGTGCAAGAGACGATTGTTCTATAGTAAACTTCTATGTATTTTTAACACTAAAAATGATTGTTCACTTTCGCAAGTAATTGTTGCCGAATAAATTCTAAACGCGCATTTCCACTGGTTTTAGTCTTGATTTTTCTTCTTGAATTAAGTTCATTTTTCGTATACCCTAAGCATAGTTTAATGGTTAATACGGGGCCGTGCGTTTTATAGTTTATTCTGTTAAAAGCACAAGAGAACAATAATTTACAATTAAATTATTCGTTGAATTAACATTTTTTCGACTAATTTTTAATTTAAAATTCTTAAGAAAAAAAAATTATAATATTTATTAAATGCTTATGTAGGGCGTTCGGTTTATAATACGTGTTATTTATTACTGCAATAGCTGCGTACGAATTTCTTTTATTTATTCTATTTATCTATGAATATTTATACACCAAAATGGTGAAAATATTCCGCCATACGGATAACCGAAATATGGATCTTAAAAAAAAAAAACTCCAAATACAAAATACGCGTTTAAAGTGTTTTGAATTCGGAACATCGCGGAAACGTACTATTATACATTTTACGCTTATAAATTATAATATTACGATGGATCGGGGGAAAAAAAAAACTATATGCAAATGCTCGTACAAAACCGAATCCTTTTCATTACAATATGTCGCCTGTGCACCGCGAAACGGTCTATGAGCGCTTTACCGTTCATTTCACGAATTCGCGTTTAGAATTTTTAATAATAAACAGCTGGCGGGTATTTCGATATGAAATAATTATAAAAATTCTCGTTAAATATGAAACATTTTTTTTTACGATTTTTTTTCTTAAAAATTCGTTATACTAACTGGTCCAATGATACAGTCAGGCTGGCGATTATGATAAGTTTTTTTTTTTTTTTACATATTTCTATAAAAAATTACGGTAAATTTTCGGTAAATTTTACGATAAATCGAGTGATATCGGTTGCGCGAGTGTCTTGTTTTAGATTATTTTCATAGCCCGTAACCTGCAGCTGGTGGTTAGTTTAATAAACTACTGTACGTAATATAGTTTGTAGTTTTTTTTATAGAGGGCAAAATGTATTTATTTTTTGATAATATTTCCAAGTCAAAATCCATGTACTCATTGAGTTTATTTCTGGAGTATTATTTAGGACGGATATTTGATTCGTTAGAATTTCATTTTTCTCACCGATCGCGATCATATTCACCAGACACTTATCACACAGTTTCTAAGGACAAATTTTAGGCAGAAGTCGATCGTATAATTGTTATTCGTACGATTTGTTTACACACGCTGCGGATATTTCACTATTGGAACGTTTTCCGTTCAATTTATAAATTGTCTCCAAATTTCGACGAGAATTTCAATTTGCGCGTAAAAAACTAATACACGCGGGAACCTAACCTAACCACGTATTTCATTGAGATTCTTTTTTTTTGTGTGGGGGGGGGGGGAAGGAAGAAAACGTTTTCGACGCATACGTACTTTCTGGTCGATCGGTCGGTGGTGTTGACCGAGGCAGCGTTCCTAACCAACCGTACGCCATCGGCTATCTGAAAACCGTCCGTGTCCTCCAAAAGTCGCACGGTTCTGGCCACGTTTTGGGCCACACACCGCGGCCACCCGATCGTCCAGCAACCGTCCACGGCGGTGTCCGCGGCCGACGAGTAACCGATCGTCACGATCGCCACTGAAAACACTGTTGCGCGTAATCCGTTCATTTTCCGTGTACGGTCACCGTGACCGGCTCCGTCGTCTTTAAATACACGCGCGAGACGATTGTTTATTTAATCGTCGTACACGCACACACACACACACGCACACACACATACCAGGTACCCGGTAATGGGTAACAGAACGCTATTCGGGCCGGCGTGTCCGGCGTATCCGGTTCGATTGTGTATCGGCCCGTGGAAAATTACCGGCTCGGCTCGACTTTCGACGGATGTCACCTGCGGCGACGCGCCCACTCGACGCAATGGTCCATTCCTACGTAGTCGAATGTTATTATTAAATTATAGAGACCGGATTTGTGCGCGTTTTGAAATTCTAAAAAAAAAAAAAAAAAAATTAAGATATGCTCTATAATTTCGTTAAAATGTATACGCATAAATATTATTATTATTTTTTTTTTTTGGAAAGAAAAAAAATATTAATTTATTAAATAATATCGATATATCGCGCGTTCGAGTTGGAAGGGTAAACTTATTTGCCCGATCTATGGCGCCCTTGGGGTACTAGACACTGACAGAGGTCGCAATAATATTATTCTTTTTGCGTTTTCTTTCTTGTCAAATGTTCAAATTAAACGTCAATATATTCCTAAAACATAACACTTTGCACAAAACATTCTCGGAATACGTTTTGTTACGCGCTAAAAATTTTTTGTGTACCCCGTTTCTTGGGAAAACGAATTGTCGAGAAAGCTCATCGTATTGGATGCTGCGCACTCTTAGTAGAAAAAAAAAATCCTGTCTCTAGTTATTGCTGCTGTACGAAACGGAATTAGAGAATTCCCGTCCGGGCGCGAACGAGCCGTCAAAAAGTTTAACGAATCAATTTTCGAAGTCAATATTTTTCACCAATTCTTACTCGATAGCTGCTTGCGTACGTGTGTAGAACACCATAAACGTCGTTATTTATTTGACAAAAGCAATGCCGAAAGAGTTTTTCCACTATACAACAAGCGCGTTTCCAGAATTTGCCGCACCGGGATTTCACAATATCGTTATTAACAAATTTATATTTCTCTCGAAATTCAACTGATCCCTGTTCTAAACTTTCGCTATTTAAAATAACTCGCATTCAGTTCATCCAATCGTGTCGCTATTGAGAAAACAATGTACGCAATTATTCAAGTCGCTCGGTCCAGTTTTATAAACGCATGCGATAAATTTATTCACGCGTATAAAAAAAAAAAAAACGCTTTTTCCTTCGTTTTAGATTTCGTGTAGCAGCTCGTTGTATGCCGTCATGCAAACCATCGCAGGATACCGTAGGAAGAGTGTGTGGATTAGGACGCGTTGCTCGGTTGAAAACGACACCGTTGAACTCGTCGAACGTAAATCCTTACGAGGATTTACAAAACGCAAAAGCGACATATCATTTTTATTTGCAATACAATTCGCTATTATTATTATTATTATTATTATTTCAATTATGTTCGCGAACATACGGATTATTATTGTACGCGATATGTTAAATATAATAAATATTGAAAGGGTGCATTGGAACCAAACAGGGATTTGGGATTTGCGTAGAAAATTGCGGGTCACACCGATATAATATGTATTTTCGAACCTCGAGAAGTAAGAGGGGGAGGGGGAGGAAACAAAATTACACATTATAATTTTATTAATTTCAAATCACCTTAACAACTTTATCAAACAAAACGGCGTGAGAAAAAAAAAAGCAAAATCAAAACAAAAGTTTTTCCTTTTAAAATTTGCGCCAACGAAGGAAATATTATTAATTATTCCGTCATCGCGTTGAGTTAAGTACGTATATTATACACGAGCATATAATCGACTCTAAATTATTTCGACCCAAAAAAATTTCTTAATAGGATTAAAATGTATTTCAAGATAGAAAAACTATTTCCGCGGAGATAATGAACTTACGTATAACAAATTGATGAATACAGTTTATTCTACGCTGTTGAATACAAACTGTACGTATGCAGGACATCTAAATACATCGTATTGAGCAGTTCTTATAAAACAAGCGGTCGTTTTTCATTTGCATCGCTATTTTCGTTCGCTGTTCGTACCGTTCCCGTCATTTTCGCATAGAACAACGTTTAATTTACCAAGTTATTCAACAATATTATTTTAATAATGTAAAAGGGAAAATATCTTAAAAAATTTTTTTTTTTTTTAAATATTCGCCATCCGACGACCGTCTAAAACTATCTCATTTTTCATTCCTTTTCCTTTAGTCAAGAGCATAGTTTTGACGAAGGACACACGGAAAGGATTATTTTTTTTTTTAAATGTAATTTTGTTCGATGTTAATATTGTAATTGAATTTCTTCAAATCTATAAGGATTTAAACACGATAAATCGGCTATAAACGTTGAAACGTTTTTCGAGACTATAGTACCTACTATAGCCGCATCAAATGTCTGCACATTAAAAACGCTTATTAAAAATTCTTATTCTGGACCGTCGAGTAAATAACTGCTGTCCGATTTCTCGATATCCGTACAAGTACTACACGTTGTTTAGGATTTCAAGAATATTGAATGTCATATTACATTATTCACTTCTAATCCTCAAATCGGATATATTTATGAAATTGTAGGTTTAAACGTTTACGTTTAAACGGAAAATATTATTTTCAGATTGAATTCCACGCATTTCTATAATGTATAATTATAAAATGATCTCCTTTTTCTGGTTCTAAGACCTCTCAGGACCAATCCTCAATCGTTCTCTAAACATTTTTTTTCCTATTCAACTCTCCGCCTAATGATTTTACATCCTTTTTAATTACATTTTTCCACCATTTTTTAGATCTTCCCAATGGGTTTTATCCTCACGGATTTTCTTCCATCACTACTTTTGTTGATTCGTTCTGGCTCCTCCAAGCATGTCTAGCCCACTGATGTCTTCACTTCCTTATTTAATCAGTAATCGTAAACATGCGATTACTATATTTGAGACGCGTTTTAGCGAATGTTTTTTTTTTTTTTGAAAAAGTAAAGAATTTTTTTTTTGGGCTTTTTCAGATAGATTATAGCGTATTTATTAAAAATAAATAAATAAATATTTTACGTGTAAAATCGTATAGGTGTGTATGCATCGCCACTCTGTGGATTTCATTTCTAATTACGCGGGCGACGCCATGAGCATTTTTAGTGGGTTTTCGAGTTGAATTACAAATGGGTTTAGCAGCGGAACTTTTGTAGAGATTTTTGTGTTTTTGTTTTGCAAAGCATTACACGCACGGTTTTGTCGTCAGGCCATGCGACTTCGTGCCGTCATGAGATGGTTATATTCACGTGTCCGTACACGCAGAGTGTTATAAAATTATTTTTCGTGCGTTTAGTTAAAATGTAAAATTAACCCGAGTGTTAGACGGTGGACCTGAGCTCCGACGTTACACTCAGACTGTGCAAACATAAGCTCGGAAACGTTGACATAATATTATACGCCGTAGACTTTTTACCGTTGACAGTAAATTCGGACGCACCGCGGCGATTTACATATAATATTTTTATAGTCACTCGCAGTGGTATAAATTGTTTATTACGACGGTGTAGTGTGTGTATGTGTTTTTTATGCGATTTATTTCTAAATAAAAAAACAAGTAAATTTACGTATAAAACGGGGGTTTTATGCGTATACGACGCACGAAAACGTTAAAGAAGAAAAAAAAATACTATTAACAATAAAAACACAGAATTATATCGTTCGTCTATCGCAAATAAAAGGGGGAAAAAAAACGCACTTTTTTTTTACCGTTGATTTTTAAAACAATGGCTAATGGAATAAAGTTTAACGTATTTTTTTTTTAAACGAATTTAATGGATTGTCATTTTTTAATCGGCTGTGTTTTAAATAACAATGTCAATTTATTTTTATTATGTAAAAATAAAACGGGTAAATACAGTGTAAATTGAAATAATCCGACTATAATATTATATAAAATACGTTCTCGATAAATTTTCATAATAATATTTAAAAAATAACAATTTTTTTCTTTTTTGCGATTCCAAATAAGTATTTTTATTTTTTTTAAAAAAAATAAAAGTTTATATTATACACGATGAAAACGAAACGTAACGTTTTGAAATCCACGTTGTATAGGAGACCTAAAACAGAACTGTGACGTAACAAAAACTTTTCTCATTTTTAAAATCCGTCCTTTGACTATCGCGTTGTTTCCCGTGGCGTTTGTTATTCAGAACTCGATTATTATAATTTCCACAGAAACTTTTTCGTTCAACTCCTTTTCCCTTTGACAGAGGCAACGCGAAAACGGTTATCCGCTCGCGTGTATAACGCGTTCGCATCGAATACGGAAACGAGCATCAGACCATCGTTTTTCCTTTCACCATTTTTTCTGCAGACCCGCGGGATTTTCTTTTTGGCGCGGTTAAGAATTTCGCTCATTATTGTCTTATATAAATCACTCGGATATTCGGCGTGTTCAAAAAAAAAAAAAAAAAATTACATCCATTTAGTTAGCGGCGTTTCGTACATTTTACACTTTATCTGTTCAAGAGAGAAGAAAAAATAACGGAAAATCGAAAAAAAAATGTTTTGATTTGGTCGGGGAAAAACAGTCTATTAAACGGTCAAAACGAACAACTCTATTTGAACGTTAATATCATATAACGTGTTGGGGTGGTTTCGTATTATAGAACTAACAAGTTCTAAGCGCTAACAAGTTTAAGCGCTAACAAGTTTATATACCAACACGTTTCGCCGTTATGTATTTCATTTTAAAATATATTTTTTTTTTACAACGCGCGACTAATAATATAACGCGCGATCGCCATCATTATTGTTGTAACCGATCTATTTACACCGATTAAACGTAAATTTATTGAGTTCGTGCTTTTGCGTGTTTTTTGATTATTTTATCGACGTAAGAACGAACGCGTGATTTTGGGAACATTGATTTTTCTTTGCCCGTCGCGATCGAATGAATTATATAAAATATTTCAAAGATATTCGATTTAATTGAATTCTATTATTATTATTATTATTACGCATAGCTGGGATTGGAAATATTGTGTACACGCGAAATATAATATGTCTGTAGCCCACTGTATATTGGTGTACTCGTGACGTTTTCATTCCGCAACGGTTCGGTATTCTGATCAATTGAATTCCGCATTATATCGTATAATATATATATTATAAATGTAATATTTTGTAATTCGTAATTCTCAGTAAATATAAGACGAATTATTATTATTTTTTTGCTTCCTTTTCATTTATCAGTATTATACTACGTTCAATGCGCTTATTGCCGTGCGGATTTCTTTCGAGACCGATCGTTTTTCACTTCGTTTGAAATAAACACTATTTCTCGTAATCGTTGCGTACCGCACAAAGAATTTTATTAGTTATTCATTTTACCTCTGCTTATTCTTCCATCCGATTGAACATTTTCTCTAGGGTTTTTCAAAATGTATCCAATTTTTTTTTTCAATTAATTCCTATACGAACGAGTTTGGAAAATTATTACTTTTCACGTAACGGAAAACGTCGATAACGTGTATGCGCAAGTGTAATTCGGAACAAATTCTCCGTCGTATTCTTTAAAAATAAAGCGTAATTTACAAATTATCGTAATATTTTCACCGTTTCTCCATTCTTTTCGCCTTTAATCCACACCATTAGGGTCTACTATCCTCATTTTTGACCTACACAACTCCCTGTTCATACTGTAAACCATAGTGTTTTATCTGCACGTCATTATTGACGCGGAATCATACCACTTTTCCTTTGGCCTACCTCTGTTTCGACTTCCTTCCGCAATTTCACTTGATTCTCTTAACGAATTCATTAACCTTTCTCCTCTTTCAACTTGCTCATACCATCTCAGCCTATTTTCTCTTTTATTTTTCCAATTAAAAGATGTAATTCCAAAATTACATTCATCTCGACATTATTTTACTTATGACATCCATTTCATTTTCTTTATCTTCATGCGTAACTCGATTTTATTATTCGAAATTTTCAACCCAATTTATAACTACACCTTCAAACTCAAATGTATCTCTTCCCGTCTCATTGCCATGCCTAAAATAAATTAATTTCCTTTTTAAACCTATTTATTCTTCAGCATTCCATTGCTCTAGCTCGTATTTCAATACCTCAATGATCGTAACTATCAAGACCGCATCATTTGCAAACATCGTGCACAGAAATGTTTCATTTTGTATTTGTTTTGTACGTTCTTCCATTACTTATAGGTGACCATCTACTTTCACCGCGAACTTTAGACTTCTCTGTCTTACCAGAGAAACTTTTGCACCGGTTTTCGCTTTATATTTGCATATACCATTCAGAATTCCCTTCATCTTTTAAACTCTCTACAATATTTTACTCGAGATCCTATTATGTGCTTTCTCTCCAAATCCATTGAAGATCGTCGTCAAAATTTTCTTTTTACATACTAAATATTTCACAATATAAAACGTGAATACGACTATTACTTATATTAATATATATATATATATTTTTCTTCCGTACCTTTTTAAATTTCAGTTTGTTTTTAATTCTATAGTTTTAGAACACCGCAGTGGAAAACAATGTTCACGTTAGCCAAACTGGCATACGTCGTTTGTGACGAAGACGAGAAATGGTTTTACGACGCGCTGGAAACGTTGAAGATAGATGTGAAATCGTGTTGTCTCGACGTGTTGGATTACCTGAAGAATGAGACCGGCGCGCGCGCCGTCGACCGGTCATTTGAAGCGCGCCGACCGCCTGTTGCATCGACCAACGTTTCGATGATCGAAAAAGCCGCGTACAGCGGACATTTCGAGTGTCTGATTTTCTCGCAGGTTCGCGGTTTCCCCCTGACCAGATCGATTTGCGAACAGGCCGCCGCGAACGGGCAACTCGAGTGTTTGGCATACTGTCGCGAACGGCTGGGATGTCCGTGGGACGAGATGGTGTGTGAGAACGCGGCAGCCGGCGGTCACTTCGAGTGTTTGCGTTACGCGCACGAAAGGGACTGTCCGTGGGACGAAGCCGTCTGCGAGAAGGCCGCACGAAATGGTCACCTGGTGTGTTTGGCGTACTTGCGCGCTAACGGGTGTCCGTGGGACGAAGGCACGTGCGGGGCGGCCGCCGGCGCGGGCCACTTGAACGTGCTGAAATACGCGCACGAGAACGGTTGTCCGTGGGACGCGGACGTTTGCCGGTTAGCCGCCTCACGCGGTCAACTGGAGTGTTTGGTGTATGCACACGAGAACGGGTGTCCGTGGGACGAGGACACGTGCGAGGCCGCAGCCGATGCGGGACATCTCGATGCGCTGAAATACGCCCATAAAAACGGGTGTCCGTGGAGTGCAGAGGTATGCCGGCAGGCCGCCTTACGCGGCCGATTGGAGTGCTTGTTTTATGCGCACGAGAACGGCTGTCCGTGGGACGATTGGACTTGCGAGTCGGCCGTTAATAACGGTCGTCTGGAGTATTCGCCTTACGATAGCGAGAACGACTGTTCGTGGGATTGATTAGGGGGGATTTTTTAAAATAAAAATTATATTATTTTTACAACATATTATTATTTATTTTAAAAGTATATTACGGAAGTTATTTACGGTAATTATGTATTATAATAGGTACATATAATGTTTTAACGATTTTTAAAATTTTTATTTAAACGTTGATTTTAGAATTATTATTGTGGAAATATAATATTTATTTTTTTCAAAGTTTACACACGGTTAAACATTTTATCAAATACCTATTTCATGTCAACAAAAATGTACATTATCATATTTAACATAAAATATTAAATTGTTTTACGAAATGGGTGAATCCAAGAACCATTGACGAGATGGATAAATTTTAACATTTTTATACAACTATTAAAAAAAAAAAAAATATATAAAATATATTTATAATATTAATTGTAAAACAGTATTAAAAAGAAAAGTAAATACTGGTAGACTTCACGGAATACCGTGTACGTTGAGAAATAAATTATTCATTTTACTACCAAAATTAGTTTACATTATTCTTTTATAACGGTGATTGACGACAATTGTCTTCTAATACTTTTGCATTTTTTCCGTCTTTTTAAGCTTACATACGAACAACGATGATAAGCGTGGGTATACTTATATTTCAGTATACAGATTTGATGAAGTTTCGACGTAGGGTTTATAAGTGAGAAAAAATTAACTGTTATATATTACGAAGAATTTATCTGTTGACATCGGATACGGGGTGTTATGCGACTGCTAAGATAGTCAATAAAACCATTTAATAGTTCTGAGTTTCGAGTTTATGTGGGACGAATAAAAGCGTTATATCGGAAAATAAAAATAAAATGCACTATGAATTCACGCGATGTAATAATTAATAGCACAATATTTTGATGTATTTTACATACATTTATTAAATTGACATCGTATTATGGATAAGTAATATCATTATAATTCCTGTTATTATTATTATTATTATTATTATTATTATGACTAAGTGTAATCACTTGTTATTTACAATTATATAATTCAAAACGAAAATTTTTTTTCGACACAAATAATTACACAATGTCGTGTGTGTACGTTTTAAAGGAACGAAAACGTCGATCAAGATTCAAATTCGAAAAATCGAAAGACAAATAAGAAGGAAATTCTCGAATGACTTATAAATTGGTAAGACAAGCGAATTTCTTTTAAATTAAATATTTCTTTTAAATACAGGCGATCGTGAAAAACGAAAGATTAAAAATTAATTTTCGGACACTTAAACTTAATTTTTGTATTTTTTTAAACGACTTTTTTTTTGTAATCTATATAATTATAAAATTATGTAATATACAAGTATAACGGACAGACATTGAATACACAATAACATCATTCGTTAATTATTTTTAAAGTTTCGCGAAATGAAAACAAGTTTTATAAAAACACTAATAATATTATATAGGTACTCGAACTGTAAACAAAGGATGACCAACTAATATTTCAGTATATTTTAACATATATTTTTATGTGGAAAAAAATTGTATTTGTCTTATTTAGAGTTTGGTCTTGCGTGTTTAGAAAAAAAATTGCTCACAAACACACTTATAATTATGACGAAAAAGAAATGTAAAAAATGCGCTCTAAAGTGATGTACTTAAATAGGCGTACGTGAAATTTAAAAAAAAAACACAATATTATCATATTCAGTAGTTCGTTAAATTATTTTTCGATAATAAAAATATGTTAATAATAATAATAATTTTTTTTTTTTTTTAAGTATAATCTGTACATTAAGGAAAACAATAATTTAATGGTTCACGTGTCACTTACAATGTACTTGCGTGTCACGGAATGACACGTGTCAAATATACAGTTCTGCCATTTCTGTTGTAAAGTAAATGAAAATCACTTTTCACATAATAAATATTATATACTGTTAGTAACCTACTTATGAAAATTAACCTGTTCGAGTGTTAACGATTTTAACTTTTAAACGAGTAACGCGATAAAGCAAATTATTCATATTTCCCTACGGCAGTAAATACAACAACATTGTAATAATGTACAAAGAAAGGGAATACGACAGAATTGGTGAAAAGTCAATAAATTAAAATCATATATAAATATGTATATTTTTATACGGTAAATTTGAATTTGTACATTATATATTATTCTATTATCTTATGTACTGCTAGAGATTGCAGCTCTATTCTAGTGTAATCGCAGTTGCATGTTAAATAATGTCTCTTTTATTGTACTTGTAAAATTACACGAATTTTACAGCGGTACGCTGAGTTTTGGATTTTGTTACTGTTCTTACGCAAAAAGGTAAATAATAATAATAATAATAATAATAATAATAATAATAATAATAATAATAATAATAATAATAATAATAATAATAATAATAATAATAATAATAATAATAATAATAATAATAATAATAATAATAATAATAAAGTAAAAATAAATCGATCACGCGTATCTATTTATATTTTTATCAGATAACACTGAACAATATAGTAAATGTGATGAGATGTACTCGTGCTCGAATAGTTATTATTTTTTCCTTCGTCAATATTAGTCGTTCTCGTTTCTTATTTTTTATTTTTTATATTTATAAACGCTGAATATTCCCGTTCACAGAGATACGGTGCCGGGAATGATAAAATAATACGGTCGGTGATTTTTGGATGTTCCACTGAAGTGTACAATCAGAACTTATTCCGGATCATCTCTACGCGTTCGGTATGATCGGTTTTAATAAAGTATTATTTATTTTATAAAGCTATAACCTCCAGACGATTGTATTATTGTGTGCAAATATTTATTTACGTTTATATCACTCAAACTGAACTTATTGAAAATTCGGTTTTGTTTTTTATACGTTTAAACAAAAATAAAAAAGCATCCAAAACGATTTTTTTTTCTGATAATCTTAAGACATTTGTTTTGTTACCTAAAGTGAATAACTTTTAAAGTAGAAAATTAAAAATCGGAATTTCGTTCTACCAAACGCGGATGTTAGTTTTCAGAACAATTACGGTGAAAATGTAGAATTAAGAACAATATTATCGTCTAATGGAAAATAAATTATAATGCTTGAATTCAAAACAATTATATTAATAGAATTTTAAATAATGTAATAATAAAATAACCATAAAATAATTGTGGTGCACAGTATATAATATATGCGACAGATTTCAAAATTATTACAAATTGTTATCGTAGTGAGAATTTCGATTAACATAGTTTATAGGAAAAACGGTAATTATTAAATTTCAAAATGTTGTTGGCATTTTTTTCTGTTATTTTAATAATAATAATAAAAATAATAATGATGATAAAATAACTAAAACTTGTGTAGTTGTATAATAATGGAATTTGAATTAAATGACTGAAATTATGTGCATATTTTATAATGTGAAGTCGTAAATATTACATTTTTCCAATAAACTTAGCAAATGGATAAAAAAAAAACACGTCAACAAATCGACGAAACAAATCTTAAATTATTATTGTAAAGACAACTCGTTTACTAATTACATTTCATTTATTTCATTTTTCGCGTAATAAAATGAAAATACGACACAAACGCCGTACTAAAGTCCTTAAAAAATTCGGCTTTTGAATTTTGGTGTTACATTTTGTTTTTAAATAAAATTTAAAAGTATTGTTATTTCGTAGCACACCGTCAAGTCGAATAATTTGTCACTTAAAAAAAGACATTTAACGTTGGTTCGTAAAAAGAATTAATTGGACCGATTTTTCGTGTGTCGTCGACACTTTCGGTTTAAGATAATTAATATTCTACAATATTAACGAGGTTTTCTCACACAATTTGCATTGAAATAAACCCAGAAAAACCACAATCCAAGACGTTTGTTTTTCCGTATTGCACGCGCGACCACTTTAAGTTTGATTATACAAAAACAACATAGAAACGAATTAGACTGCGATTGGTGTAATAAGATTTATGAAATTCGAATTAAATATACTTGTAAAACGCGAAAATCGTTTAATTTTTTTTTCTTTACCAATACCGTTTCGTGTTAGAACGATTCCATAAATAAAAAAAAATAATGCTACTTTTAAAACCTTCGAACACCACATTGTTACAACGCACGTTTTGATATTATTATGTTACAAACACGTTTGACTCTTCTCGTATAGCGCAAATTGTCCACGCAATTTTTGGTCCCTTGTTAGTAAATTTGTAGTAGAAAAAAAAAAAAGAAGACATATTCATTTTAGCGTAGGAGTATACTATGCTGCAGCATATATGTAAGTGTAAATGTTTACAACACGCGTGTATTATAATATACTATCGTGGAAACTCGCATTTGTAAGTATTGGGAGTTTAAAAAAAAAGTTTTACGAGTGCACGCGTTGTTTACCATGAATATAAATTGTTTGGTACCGGTTGATTCCCCGGTGGATCATTTTCGGTGTGTAAAATCTATTATTTCTACTGCATTTCAAATATTTACTTTTTACTTGGATACAAAAAAAAAAAGAAAAAAAAGAAAAAAGTTGAATACAAAATCTACAACGATTGTTTGTATTGCGAAATTTCGTATTTTAAAAAGTAGGGGTTTAAATGCCGTGTTCCGGTTAGATATTTTAAAGGAAACTTTTTTTTTTACAAAAAAAAAAAGGATCAGTTTTAAAGGTACTGTACTTTGGAAAATATTTGATACAAACCATTCTGTAATATGTTAAATTAATTACCGACGTAAAATAGATATATGGATTTTTCTCGATCGAATCGATACAAATCAACATTGGTACGTCGTAATAATTGATTTCGCTGGTTTTTTCTTAAACAAACAATACATTTTATTCGTTTATGTGTGTTCTCAGATTAGACGCCTTCGCAATGTTAAATTAATAATAGATTATTCGAGTTTTTCTTCCCTCCTCTTCTTCTTCTTACCATTGTGATTATAAATTTTTTTTTAATTACATAATCGTTACGGCGTACAGGCAAATTTTTAAATTAACGCGCATTATTATCATTAATTTAAACCAAAATGAATTGTAAATTTTTTACTCGTGAAAAAATGTACAAATTATAATACGAATAGGCACTTGTTTTATAACAAGGCGAATTACCTTAACATTATTTTTTTCTATTGGGACTTTAAATTAAAAAAAAAAAGAAATTTTTTTCATCATTCGTTATAAGTACCTATTAATATTATAATTTTTCTCGTTCCGCCAACGGTGTATAAATATAAAATATCTTATGATTCAATATAAACGTAAATTAGTTTCGCGCAATATTGTTCTGCATTTTAAATTGTTTTTAATTTAGCCGCTTTAACACGTGAATTCAGGCGGATCGAGCCCTCTATTCATGGGTTTTAGTTTTGTGGACAGGAGCTTCATTGTTCAATTTTCTACGGAGTGGGGCAAAGTTTCAATGATAAAATTTGTTTTCCCTCGTTTTTCCACGACTCGTCGTTGGAATTTTTTTTTTCTACTAATATCTTTTAATTAGTTCGATTCAGAAAAAAAAAAAATTGGTCCAGATCGAGAGTAATGGGTATGGTAAAAAAGCCCGGAAGAACACAGCGCACTCGCGTATTACAGTCAATATTTAAATATTGAACGCGCAATTTAAATAATTAATTAATAAACGCGAGTTGAATAAATTAATATCACGTCGTTGATGGTTTTATTGTCTAAGCGACATGCGCATACATGTGTCCTACGACGCGGTTTAAGCGAATAAGTGCTAAAACCTACAATCGGTTATTATTATTATTATTATTATTATTATTATTATTGTTATTATTATTCGACAGGCCACTCGGGTAAACAATTCTGGCGCCGCCACCGTGTGAGGAGTTTTTTTTGTTTTTTTGTTTTTGCTTTAGAAAAAAATGATTTCCTAACGCGTAATAACACGTACAATTAATTGTCGAGGAAAACGAATAAAATACATTTATAATAATGTACGATACGTATAATTATATTGTCGGATGCCATTAACGTTCGAATCCGGTTGTCCTTCTTACGTTATAATATAAAAAAATGAATAAAAAATGTTCTCAAAAAAAAAAAAAAAAAACGAATAATTATAATAATAACAATAATTCGTATGATTTACTCGGTTATGTTGTAATTCACACGTGTACGCATAATTTTTGTTTTTTGTTTTCCTGTGCCGTTCGAGGAGTCCGCGCATCTCGTACGAGACGACGATTCAATTCATATCGCTGCTGCGTCGTCTTCGTACGGTTTTATTTTTCATCGAACAAAACGGAGCAAAACGGAAACTGAGCACACGGTTCGTGCGTTATACATATTATGTAACGATGATAAAAATACGACGCGTTTTTTTTTGACGTATAAAACTCGTTTTGTTTTTTACGCTTCGTTTTTTTTTTTTTTTACCAAAATTACGTATTTCCTATACTCGGTTTTATGGACCGAGAGAGCGTTTGGAGAACAGCAATTCTTAGGAATTCGGACTGGATTTTCGGGACGTTTTATCCCCCAAACAGCTTTTTTCAAAAAAAAAAAAAAAAAAAAACTGTACCGATAAAAACGTTTTTAAAATGATTTCCCCTATCACAGCGCCGCTTTTATAATGTTGTTTATTAACGTTGCAAGTATTTATTATTTTTTTTTTTATCACGACGTCGTTTATTTCCCCGCTGCTGTCGACATAAATTCCGCATTCGTTCTTGTTCCTTTTTACTTCGTCACATATAATATTTTTGTTTTCCCGGTTAGGTTCTCTCTTTTGATCGTCTCTCTTCTTGAATATACTCGTCGTTTTATTTGCAATGCGTATTACACGTGCGCGTAAATAATACGCAAGAAAACTTTGTACCGGTGTACGATTTCTGTTTTGCGAAAACGTGTTGTTAATTTCTCTGGAGTCATGTAGAAAATTTGTTATAGGCGTATACACGATTACGTTATCGTTTCGTATTACACAGGTGTAAAACTTTTTTAAAGTAAACAGATTCGGCGGCGCGCGCGAGGCGAATACTTCAAACGTATTTTTTCCGCGATTATAATAATAATAATAATAATGATAATAATAATAATGATAATAATCGTCCGCCCGTCAGAACGGCTCACGTTTCAAAAACTCACGACTCGTCCCGCGATACATAAATCCTCCGAATTATCGTTCATAAAACGTTTTAACACACAACACGTTAACCGTATAATTAAATTATTATTATTATTATTATATACACGCGCCGGCGAGTATAAGTAATAATAATAATATTTATATAAATTATAGATATTTAAAATTATTTATTCGTGGCGTGATTGGGTAAGACGGCGGCGGCGGGTTAGGTGATGGAAACGACGGTGTTCCGATTAGGAGCCGTTGGATTTTCATCGAAAAATTATTATCATTGATTTTATTTCTTTAAACCGTTTTTCTCTTTTTTCCTTTTTCTCTCGTCTCGAATTAATTATTCTTATTTGCGCCTCACCGCGGCGACGAAACGACGACGTTTGTTGAACAAAAAAAAAAAAAAAAAAAAACCACTGTGCTGCAACCGCCCTTTTACGCTTTCATTTGTTTTTTCTCTTTTCCCGTACGTATACGCCACGGATCTCCGCGGGCCTTTGCTGCGACGGCGAATCGTCGTGTGCCGTCGTCGTCGCCGCCGCCGCCGCCGCCGCCACCGTAGTCGCCTTTGCGCGGCACAGGAGGGGCTGCTGTAGCCGGCCGACACCACCGTCGATGGCCGTATAAAAGGGTGGTTGGCACTTGGACACTGTCATTTGTACCGAAACCACGTATCGGGAAACGCAGCCGGTTGGGAACCACTCGTTTTACCACCGCCATCATGAGCCATCTGTTGCTGATCGTCGCCGTCCCCGTTCTCCTCGCCACCGTATTCGCCGCTCACGTCGTTCAAGTACGCGACAAAACATTTATTTATTATAAACAATAACGTATTTTTTTTTTTTTTTTTTTTTACATATTTTCCTTTTGTTTTGTTCCCCTTCGCGTGTTTCGTTTTCAACGCGAACAGACGAAACCCGCGGGCGTGGGGAAGATTTCGAGAAGCTTTGAAATGTACATTTTTTTTCTTCTCGTCCGTAAACGGACGGGAAATTTATTGCTTTCGCGGCCGTCCAACAGGCAAGACTCTACTCGAATTATCGTACACGGGAGCGTTAAGAGAAAACGACAGACGTTTTACAAAAAAAAAAAAAAAAACCACCTCGTGTTTACCGCACGTTTTTGATTCGAAAACCGTCCGTTTTTTTTCCTCCTCCCGTTCGATTATACGTAAATACGAGTAAATTCCGTTTCGATTCGCAACGACGCACACTGCAATAGCTGTTGTCGGGAACGAGCCTTCTGAACGTTCAATAATATTATCTACGTTTCATTAGCGATTTCGTTTATTGACTTATAATTCGCACGGAACGTTGTTTGTCTTCTTCCGATATACCTTCGTCGACCATATTATTATTATTATTATTATTTTTCATATTGGACAAATATCGCGTAGAATCACGAGTAAAAAATTAATACCGTACAAAGGGGATGATTACCGTAATATAGAGTATTGACGGTGCGTGCAATTCGGTCAATTAAATGAGCGTGTCCCGAGAATAGGGAAATTTGAAATGCGTGACATCAATACGTGTTCCTCCGTATCGTTTCCTATATTTTCGATTGTTATTTACATTCACGTTTATCTATAGTTTGTTGTTACAGCCGGCGGTGACGCCATTATATCGGTGTTACCGTTATTCCGAATGGAACTTGTGTAGTCACATAAGTATATTTGATATTTTAAGATAGTTTGTACTTTATCGACGAATAGACGTGTGGAGGGCAAGTCGCACGATTATTTTAGTTATTATTACGTTACGAATTTAAATCGTAATTTCAAAGAAAATAAGCGTAACGGAAAATAACGGTTCTACAAAAAACGCGTCTTTCGGAAACTATTTATATTTTTATGAAAATACATATTTCTAGTATTTTTATTCCCTTGTAAAAATATACACTAACGTGTGTATACGACCAAAAGCTCATTCGATTTTACCAGAGACTAAACGTAATTCTAAAACGTTCCATATTTCAGTAATAAAAATATTACATTTCAAATGAATTTATAACGTATAAATGGCAGAAATAGAATAAAACAATATTATTGCCATAGTTTTCAGCCATATGATTCATGAATTTGAAATGGTTTTACAAAAAGCTCTGGTTCAAATTACAAATATTTATATCTAAAAATAAATTTAAAAAATAAACCTACTTCTTTAAACTATGCCGTATTATTATATTGTAACATTTCAAGCGATATCGTGTTTTGTTTTTATAAGACGTATTAATAAACATTTCTTCGAAAAAAACAAAAACAAAATAAATTGTATAATATCGTAAAAAGTGGATATCTTTTTTCAAAGATTTAATATATGCATTTTAATAAAATATCGAGATGAAAAATATTTTGAATTTTAATTCGATAACATTGAATAATGTATGTACGAGTTAAATTTTATTTGAAATGATAAATGCATATTATATATAAAAAAATGTATTAAAATACTCTTTTTTCTTTGGGAATAATTTTAATTCATTACCCTATGAGTTATGACGAAATATTTTCGAATCTTCCAGCAATTTCATAGAGACAATAATTATTTTTTTATTTAATCATTTTACTCCTACTCGAATCCCTTTAATCCCTTATAGCAATGCGTGTAGATTAATATATTATTAAATAATAATGTCTATAAATCCGTAGAACGAATAAAAATGAACAAAAATGTAATTATCAAGTTTTAATTCAGTTGATTGGATAATTTTTGTTGATTTGGAGATTACTCATTCGCAGTAGTTATAAAACTACAATAATTTCAAAAGATATTCAATTATATTATGCTTTGGTAAACAATTGAAATCGTGGTTTTTTTGTTTTGTTTTCAAGTCTCTTAAATCGACAACACAGTACACGCATTGTAACGGCTTATAATATTTAAATAAGGACGGAGTTTGTAAAATAAAACAAAATAAACCTCCGCGAACGAACGTAAATCGATAAAAGCACGACGGTAATTAAGTGACAATTCATTACAGTTTTTTTTTCAATTTTGAATATTTCGTCCGTAATATGCCGTTTTTATGTTTTTTGTGTATTGATTTTATATCGTGACTTTAAAATAGTTGCCTGGGTTCTCCATGTGATTAAACGCAAAACTCTGAGGTTTTTTTTTGTTTGTATTTAAAAACATCCATATTATAATAAATTAATTGCGACGTTATATATATATATATATTCATTTGAAAAATGCGCGAGATAATCTTTTGTTTAAACAATTTTCCTGCGGATATCGTGTGGCGAGTTATTATTGTAAACGATATGAAAACTAATACGATTTCTCCGTAATATTAGGAGGTACACGTTTTTCGGTTTTTGAATTGAATAATTAGAAATTCACCGAACGATTGTCGACCGATTGCGTACGTGAGGTTGTTTGCAATGAACGAAATGAATTATTTATGAGATGTAATTGTATTTTGTATGAAAATGGTCAAGTTTTGCGCGTACCAACGTTAAGCACTGGTTTAGCTTGCAATGGATTATAGTAAATTTAATTCCCTTTTCGCATATCGTCGTTGCCTATACAGAAATGTTGCGCAATTTTATTGGTTTGTTTTTTTTTCTTGAACAACGTGTAAAATGCCGAGAGAGAAAAATCATTTTTACGACGTTTTTTCGAAAAATTTTCGATTGTTAAACATTTCCATTTCGTAATGCATATAAGACTACGTTTTTTCTAATACCGACCGTTTAAACACAACATATTTATATGTTATTTATATTTATACCTAACCTATTATATTTTATTCTTTACATATTTAATGATTTGCACAATATATATATATATATATAATACATTTTTTCTTTGTTATTTTTCTATAAATAAATATATATATATATATATATATATATATATTATATATATGTGTGTGTAAATGACGAAAAGAGTTATGTAATATTTCTCGTAGGGATGAGCTGTGTGTGTGTGTGTGTGTGGATACGTTTGTATCGTGTGATAACGAGATCTTATTTGTGAGTATAATCACTTCATATACGTAGAAATGAATGACTGCTATTTTCTCCGACTGTTGTTATCATATGAAAAATACTAAATTTATTTATTTTTTTGTAGAACGTTGTGTTATTTTATTAAATATTAATATATGTATATATATATTGGAAATTAAAGTTTTCAGCTAATAAATTGTTGTAGGTATTATTACGAATGTATGTCCCTGCAAATGGATACATACATATGTGTTATAATCAGGGTACTGATTCCATAAGCGTTTGTTTATTGTTATTGAAAATACAGATAGAAATAGCAGAGTAAACTATAAAATTTTGTTTTACGCATTAAGGATCCCAAGTATAAAATTTTATATCGCGTATTTTAGGCATTTTAAATTTTTGACGCTATTTTTTTTTTTTTTTTTTTTCTAATAAAAACATTAAATCAAAATTATTTTGCGGTTTTCACAAATATCGTGACCTTAATAAGGTAAGGAATATCGTTTACATTAGATATTTTATATTATAATCTAATTCTACGTATTAAATTATCACGATATCTTGGCTGTGTACGCAGAGTGGAACTTTTACTATAAATTCATAAATCAAATACGTTTTTTTTTGTTGCTATTTTTACTTTTTTGAGATTTCTTCCAACATATAATATTTAATTATATGTTTAATAACATTTAATTTTTTTTTGGGGGGGAGGGGGTATAAAATCCCAGCCCCAGATTTATAATGACTGAAATCACATTTTTAAATGTAACTGACAGATGTGTATTACGAGAATAGTGTGTGAGCGTTTTCGAATCGTAGTAAATCGTTTTAAAACTGTAGATTTGTGTTTCGAAGGCAACGATTTTGAAATGAACGGGGAAAGGTGGTGGGAGAGAGCATTGTAACGCAATAATTGACTATCGGATGTTAAAAATAATCCGTTATAATAAAATATTGAATTCGTTGGCGAAATGGTATAATGCATATTATGTTCAGTTTCCGTTTCGCGCGTTACGGTTAAAAAATAAAGGAAATGACGCGTTTTATACAATGAAGAATAATAATAATAATAATAAAAAAAATACGCGAAACGCGTGTAACACGGACATATATTATTAAAATAGACGCGATATAAACGATATCGACATTACATTTTTTTTGTTTTTGTTTTTTTTTTCATAATAATGAATTTTAATAAATTCACGTCGGCGGCAAATGTTGCAAGAGCACATCTACCTTCAATACGTCCCCGCGAATGACACGCGATATCTCTTTTTTTTTTTTTTATAGCTTTTTTTTTTCTCGTTCGCCGAGACTTGTCCAGTATTTCAATCAATTGCAGCGTCGCGTTTTATTTTTATGTTCGCTCGTATTCCAATTAATCTATTTGGTATCGCGTGGAAATGGATTTTTTTTTTTTTATGTAGTTTTATGAGACGCAAATAAAAATGTAAACGTTTCGAACGGGTTTAACCAAAAATAATGGGGGGGGGGGAAAAAAAATTACAAACGCGGTGTTCGTGAAAAACGTATATACGATACATCATGCGCGAAATAAATTTTATTATTTATTGGCGATTACGCTACTACTGTTATTGATACGTAATGACTTGTGGCGGTTTTGCGGTTTGTACGAAAATATTTTGGGCGGTAAAATCAACTCGAAACGGTACAATCTTTTAAAAGAAAAAAAATTTCTTTTTTCATTACACAACGTGCGCGAAACCACCCCGTTTTCGAATAATTTCACACTTTGTTCGTAATATTTCGAAAGAAACTCCTCAGCGTATTCTACCGCTCATGCGACCGGTAATTATACGTATTTAGAGGGATTAAAATGAATTGCGTAAGCGATGTTTATAATTATTATCATCGAAAATTTTTATTTTTCAACGATTCCCAAGTAAAAAAAAAATAAATACGTAAATGCGAATCGAAAAAATTTAAAGTACACGATTAATGTGTAAAACAATGTTTATTTCGGCAAACGAGACGAATAAGTTCGATGGTTAGTTCGCTACACAGGAACTCTTTTCATTTTGTTCATTTCAGCGCAAACGTGCGACGGGTCGAAAAATTATTTTGCATGCAGCTCCATTTTATTTCCAACGTATATAATAAGCAGCATCGTCCCCGTTATTTAAAATTCTATCGATAATAATAACAAAGTGTGCCGTCCAATAATTTACAGGAATGTTTTGAAAATATAACGGGGTTTCTTTTACTTTTTCCTATTGAATTTCACCGTTAATTTAAAGAACATATTAGCTATTAAAAATGTTTTTTTGATGTCAAACGTTAATGATTTTAACGCAAAAGCTGTCATTGTTGTTTCGTAGTCACGCGAAACTTTCCAATCCAATTTATAGGAAACTTTTAGTTTTTCTCGATGAAGTTTCCACCGTAGAAAGAAAAAAAAACATCATTATAAAACCGATATAGCCGGTTTCTTATGTACTGCTCCGAATCGCCGAACCGTTCCGAGATTAAATATAAATTGAAAATAATTCTACTCCACTGATAACAGTTCTTTTACCGTAGTGTTATACGCGTGTAATTTCATTCGCTGTATTCGCGTTAAAACTCAAACTTCATTATCCGTCATCATCGGCCTATAACGGCTTTTTGTGATACGCGTAAAATTTAAACGAATGAAAACGTGTACGCAATAGGTATTTTATAATAACGACCGTACGTAAATGTATTTATTATTGTATAAATATATATATATATAAACTTCATTGGATGCTTCGCGGTGACAAAAACAAGTCGAGACGAAAATGTCGACAGTTGTTACTTATCTGAACGACGACGACGACGACGGTTTTATTGTTTCTAGAAACTTTTTACAGAAAAATGTATTTTATAGTCGAACGTGTAAACTAAATTGGTAAAAAGTTTCATAAACGATTTTCCACACATTGCCGTTGTTTATTTATCAACGACGCGACAATAACTGCGGCGGGACGACTAACAGCGAGATTAAAGTAATATTGTTTTATTCGTTTAAAATATTCTCGACTCGTAGAATTCGAAGAGGAAATGGCACAAAACACGCTACTTTTCGTTAAAAACCACTCGAAACCATATTCGTTATATTTATAGAAACTTTTAAGAGGCACGTAGTACGTGTGCCTATTGAATCCACTCAAGAGTGTTACCGGTTTTCCGTCCAAATAAAACAAATGCGTTTTATTTTTTTTTCTGATTTCTTCGAAGTCTAATGAAATAATCGATATATCAAAAAAATGTATATATATATATATATTCGTATATCTTTGAAAATTTTTCAAACTGCGTGTAAGACCTATAGACATTATTCCAGACGTGTACTCATGTAATTCGAAACGTATATTTTCCAAAATATATTGTTCACATTATTGCTCCTTTGGTTCGATAGCAGTTTATACACGTGTTCACCAATCAAATAAAATTACATATAAGCGCGCATTCCCTTTCAGAATAGAAAAAAAAAATTTTTTTTTTAACTCAATATTCTTTTAATTAACGTAATCGTTTCTTTTTGGCACCGAAAAAAGAAAAACGATCGATGATTGATGAATATCATAATTTTCTTTTTTAAAAACAACGTTAAACCAATTGATTTAGTAATCAATCATTTTGTTCGTGCCGCGTCTTCTTGTACACTCCGAAGATCGTTTATTATGATATTATGTCTAATAATATATAGTTTTCGTGTACCTAACTCGTTAAGTTCTCCAAACCCGTGTTTATATACACAGCCTGTGGTAATTTCCGTTTTTCCGTCGAAATGACACCACTAGGCGGCGGCCAGTTGTAGGCTGGCGATGAAAATCAGCCAAAGAAACATCACAATTTCACCGGACTTTATTTTAGTAACGCAGTTAACTTAAAGTCTCGAATTTACGATTAAATACACATAAAAAGAAAATGTCCAGAACTCCTCTACGATGAAATTCAATAGACACGATGAGGTTATGACCATCAGAATACATATGGGTCATGTAAAACTAAATAATTCGTATTATTAACGAGTAAAGGACCTTTGACCGTATGTGAAACATGTCTCTGCAATGTCACAAAACAGGTATTACTCGAATGTCCCACAATCCCCACTCGGCTCGTACCAACATTGAACATCGATCTGACTTCACTAAAATAAGCATTTGGCCCCAGACAATTTTATAAAAGCAGTAGAACTTACATGATTTATATAATTTTTTGTTTTATTTCTCTTCTGCTCTTCTGTATCGTTTACGCCTATTATATATGATCAAGCGCATATATTACAACACTGTTTAAAGCTATATCAAGCTGATGAATTGTATATTCGAAGCTTTAAAAAAAAAGAATAATAGTAATAATGATATATATATCTGTATATTTGAAATTGGTTTAAAATTATCCCGTACACATGGTTCGACTAATTGGCATACGATTTTGCATAGGTGCGTTGACGTGCTTTACAGGACTTATAACCGATTAAAATCAATATATTTGTTGAATATTTATGTAGTCAGCAACGGCGGGGGGGGGGCAAATTTAGTGGAAAATAGTGACGGTGTCCCCATCGAGTACGTATTTTGTAAACTTCAACGCGTCTGTTTATTGCGATTTACACGGCAATAAGAAAACGAAATGTGATTTCCATAATATTTTTTTATTTGAAATATTATAATATTCACGATTATTATAATATTAAAATCGATTATATAGGCGTAACGAGGTTTACTTATACGAAGTGGTTGCATTATGTACTTCTGCGATAGAAACGTTGGGCTGTTCCTAACGACCTGAATGTGTTGCCGACCAAAACGAATTCTAGGCGGTTCGATCAGGTTAGAAAAACTGTAATTATCCGACATAGGCATTATTCTGTTTCAACTCGTTGGAATATCACCAAAAAAAAAACTAATACGATTTAACAATACTGATCTCGTTTTAAAAAATAATGTAACGTTACACAAATGATTCAAAAATCACACGGAAAGTGACAATTTTTTTTGTAAAAAGTTCCTTTAAATACAACGACATAAAATTTTAGTGTAAAAAAAAAGATTCTATTATCGGTGTTTATAACTGATGTGAGTTTTTAAAGTTAAAATATTTGCATACAATTATCGTGTGTTTTGTCGAGTTTACGAATGTACGTGATTTTTATTTTCCCTGTAAAAATTACTTACAAACGACATCATTTCGCTTTTGTTGAAAATATTATATGTGGTGATATAATATTTTGCCATACGGCTTAAAGTCATTCGAATGTTTTCATTTGTTTATTTTATTTAAACTTACGTGTTATTTTTATCGTATACTCGATAAAAATAATAAGCGTATTATACGCTCTGACGTATTAATATTTATTTTGCATATTTGTTTTACTTTGAAGAATTTCGTTAACACGTAATTCACTTTGCAATAATGTAAATTGGAATTTGAACGGTCTTATAAACAACAGTTATTTACGAACACTTTCTTCGGAATGTTGCAATAATAAAATATATGTTATATGATACAAACTTTAGGATTGAATTCTTAAAAAAGAACAATTTTCCGTACTATTTACAATTGAAGTAATTTTTATATATTCTTTTGAAAGACTTAAAAATCTTAACACGTAATGTCTAATTTTTTTTTTTCAGAACGAATAAATTGAATTATTTACTGTTGGTAGACTTTTAATAAAGCATTAGCGTAATTATTTAAATGGGAATCTAACAATAGTAAAAAATGCTTTTTTTTTTTAAATATATTTTTATTAATACCTTTATTGTAAAATGTTTAATTTCACCTTAAATAAATCGAGTAGTTCGCCGATAAATTTCCATGTTCTTATTATAATATTCATTTTTAAATGATTTGTTTATAATTATCTAATTTTATTCTTTATTCATGATTGATTGTAAATTATTTGTAAATAAACAGAAGTTTCGAAATTCATTTTTAGTTTCTACGAATTAATATGGTAGTTTTATGTTGAAGTATTTAAAAAATGAAAAACACTATAATTTATAATATAAAAAGTGGGATATAACTTTCGTTATTTTTCCTCATAAACAGGAAATGTGTACGCAGAAAGAAATCATTCTAAAATTGAATTGACTTTATAAAATAACGTTTTTAACTTTCAATCATTACGTGTTCTATAGCGATTCTCGTAAATAATTAATATATTATTACTATTGGTGGATTAGTAGTCATGGTGATAACTAACTAGAACGTTAGAAATTACAAATTACATTATTATTAACGTGGTAACTCTACCTGTAGTTATATTTAAACACGATATATTACTAAATTGACGGTTTCAGTCAAAACAATTTATTAAATCCATTTAAAAAATGTATACAAGTATTTAAACGTTTAAAGAGACGTAGAATGCCATTTTCAGTACTGTTTACAGCTTTATTATATATATATATATATATTTGAACCAAGACGTTCTACTTCAGATAAGAACTTTGAAGCATCGTTATTTTCAAAATGTAATAATGTTATTTTGTGAAAATAATTAAATAGACCTATATTACTTAATATTCGACAATAATTTATTTGAATAAAACTATATTATAATTTAACGATTTTTTTTTGTTAGTTTTTTTCTTCCTGAGTAAATTTTAACCGGGTTTTTAATTGACTATAACTTTTAATCTAAGTTACTTTTTGTAACTGTGTTTAATATTTCATTTTGATTCATCTAATTTCAGTCGGTTAGAAATATAGACTATATTTTGTAGGACAGGCATTAAGTGCGTACACTAATTATATATTGTTTAACAATTAGTTTATACTTAGTTATCTAAGAACGGTATTTTTGAATTTGAAAAACGCCCATTATTTATTTTATCATACGTTTTATTTGTTATTAATTGAATTTTTAGCGGGGGAAAAGGAGAAAAACTCTTTTTGACGACATCCATTTAAAATGTTAAATATAATACCGAGGTTACTGTTGAACAACGATTCGTAGCCGATACAATTATTATTTACAAAATACGTACTAAAAGTAGTGTAAATTATAAAATATGTATCAATTATTTTTGAAAATGTATTGTCGTATGCCACACAAAATATAAATGGATTATATTATACTATTTTCTATAAAAAAATCGGATTTTTTTAAAAATGTTTTCTTTTATTTAAATATTTTTTTTTTTTGCGCACAGACATCATCACTGTGACAATGGTGTATTTTATAAAACTTAAAGAACACAATCGAATTTTATTTTTACACCGAAGCGACTATACAGAAACAATATACATAGGTTTTCGTGTCTTATTGAAAAGAAGGCGATGTAGTCATCAATACGAAGTTACCGCGCCGTAGAAAATAAATAAGTGTGTTTGTAATATGTTGTCAGTACATAACTATATCGTAAGACAAACAAAAAAAAAACCGAACTCACGAAACAACTCACTGAATGAATGACAACAGTGGTAATAATATTCATATATATATTTTTTATTAAACATTCCCCGTGTAAATCATATTCATTTAAAGTAAAAATATTTATATATTTATAAAAAAATATTTTTTGAGATTTAATATGTAACGACAACGAAGAAAACCGACAATTATTTGCATATAAATTTCACAAGTAATCCCGGGTACAAATCGAATTTACAGGCCGTAGGATGTATTATTACGGTCGTATTGTTATATATATATATTTGCAAGAAAAGATTCCGTTTAAAAAGAATTTTGTTTTTTTTTTACAAACGTGATTTGAAAAAGGACTTATGTATAAAGACGAAAAATTGTTTGTCGCGAATTTCAAAAATTTGATTTGGAATATGGACCTTTATTAACATTCTATTGACATTTCAAGACGAGAAACGTTCGAGTTGAATTAAAAATAAAATCTTTGTGTACAACTCATAACGAGAATCTCATCGCAATTCGAATTCCATAAAAAAAAAAAAACAAAAAAAAACCTTAAACTGAAATGATACACGTTGATCTTTTCAATTACGAAAACGTTATGCTTTTACACGTAGAACTCAACGCCTGCACGTAGCTTATACAACGAGAGATTTATAACGGTTTTAAGCGTGTGATGCGGTTTTGAAAGTTGTTACATTCTTGTAGTATACGCTTAGTTTTATTTTTAGCACGTCGATGTGGGATAATATTTGGTGTTTTGGCTGTGGGAATAATGGAAGTGTTATGTTGATGATAAAAAAAAAGTTTTAGCCGGAGGTCGGAACGGCGGAGAGTGTACAAAAGTGATGCGTTTTCGTTAAGTTTTACACTCATTTCACTTGTTCACTTACTCAACCGAATATTAAATATTCATATTTATTCGTAAACGAGACGTTAGAGAAACATTGTGTCGATGTCGCGTGGTCTTCGTGTATGAAAATAAGTGTTACTTCTGTGAGTATGGATTAGGCGTGTCAAGCTGTTATCGCCGGTATGACGAGCCAATACCATAATGGTCTACAGCGTAGTCATACAGACATTATTATTATTATTATTATTATTATTATTTAAAAGTAAAGGAGGAAATAGTATAAAATATTGTGGAATGTTCGAACCGATTGAGTGTATATATAAATTCATCAGAGATTTCTTTGGTCATTTTATTATGGAATGAGAGATTGCGTTAAGTACAGGATTTGTTAAATAAGCAATGGGAATGAGGAGAGATACGGCACAAAGCTTTAAATGGAGTCCCGCAAACCAAATCCCGCAGAAAGCACGTCACTATCACATTTATACTGTCGAGAAATAAAGTTTATTTTACAAATTTAACGGAATTAAATTCATCTGCGTGGAACACACGCCTTTCGCGGAATCTGCGATCGCCTGGAATGATTTAGTTTTTAATCTTTGCGACAAGACACATTTCGGAATGAGTTTTTTTCGTACACTTTTGCGGCGTGACAGGAAATTGCCAATATTGTACTTATTTTGCAAACACGACGTTTGGTCCACGGAGGTTTATCATTAATTTTTGACATATATAAAACGTAATTATTGTATTATTATGACGGACCATAATATCATTACACTGCAAGAGAAAATATGTGATAAAATTGCTCTATTGGCAATAATAATAATAATAATAATAATAATAATAGTAATATATACTTGATTTCGCATTGTATTCAAATCCAATTATGTGCGTACAAAGAATTTATACTCGAGTAACTGCACCACGAAATCTTTAACGGTGCTTTAATTAATAAGGTTTTTTTGTTTTTTTTTTTTACAGGGCTTCTATTAGTGAAGAAAATTAAAATTAAAATATCACCGTTTAACGAACTGTTGTTTATTTGTGTTTGTTTAGGCATATTATTACTCTCGTATGGTGATCAGAGTTCATTATTTTCTCCGATAATGATTTCCAATTATTTGAAATTGTGTCTATGAACAAATTCTCTGTTTATACATACTATGATTCGTTGATATTGTGTCCGACGTTTTTGTGTGCGAGAACAATTCGTTCAGAAAACATTTAAAAAGACCTTATTTTCGTCATAATTAATATAACATTTTTGTGACAATAAATGTGCTTTTGCGCTACTTTGTTATAATTCTATATTTATCCGTCGTATAACAGTTAAGAGTTTTTTAAAATTATATTTATGGTATAATTTACAAAAAAAAAAAAAAAAAAAAAAAACTCTCCCTTCGGTATAATGTTGCGATATATTTTATTTATACGTATACGCGTTACGCATAAATAAATAGTAATTTAATGATATCGTACCTAATTGGAGTCAGTGTCATAATAATAAATGGTTACTGAATGAAATCTCTATTGTTTACATTGTTTAAAAAAATTTTTTTTTTTAATTAAAGTAAATTACGTCACTTTTACTACACGATCCGATTAATTTAATAAATCGCATAAATTATACGGAAATATGTATATATATATACAATATATAAAATTTTTCAACATAAATTTCTTCCTCAAAAGTAATTTGTCACGCGTCATCGTACGTTATGTTCGCGAACGTCGGAGATGTTGCTAACAATCGCGATAATCATATTACATTCGTCGTCAGCCATAATATTGAGGACGCAATCTCATTCGCTTTTTCTGTAAATCGTTTAAGGAAAATTACGATTGCGCGCAATAATATCACGGACTCGAGTGAATTTCATACGAATTCAAATGAAATTCGTTTTAGACACACTCGCTCCAAGGGACCAAGTGAAACGATACAACGACGTATTTGACCGGGAGAGGGTATTGCGGCGGGGCAAAATATAAATATTACCACAACAGACGGAAAAAATAAATTTTTATATTTTTTTTGACATTAACACCGTTGTCTTTATGAAATATTATTGATGTCGTTTTATTTTTGATATCGTAGCGTTTGTACGTCCGCGATACGTTGTATTTTGGTCTTTCGCCTTTCGAAAATTCCTAAAACTATTGCTAAAAATTTGTTTTTGTCAATTATATTTGCGTCGGTTATATCGTCGCCGGACCGGACTTTAGAAATTGTATTTAACCGTCTCCGTGAGCTCGTTTGCGTGGAAAGTGTCACGCCGTTTTCGTGATCACAGCAAGCGCCTTTTAATACGTCTGTTGGTGACTGCGGTCCATATGAGAGCGTCACGAAAGGAAATCGTACAATTTCACACGACAGTCATTACTGGTAATGATTACGTTATAGTAATTGGACGGTATGAAATCGTTATAATGAATATTGTTACGTTTGGAGGCGACAGTGGCGGACGTTGTTGCAAGATATCTACGCGTAGGCAAATCTCGCATTTTTCTAATATTATGGTTGTTCACTCGTTTTTGTGAAAAAAAAAAAAGAAAAAAACAATTGTTGGCCTTTAATCGCTGTGCGGCGTGTTCTTTGAATTCCTGTTTGTTTCAACCGCGAGTTTACAATACGTTTGTGTTTCGACTGTAAAGAAAAAACAATCGAATGTAAAGTTGTAAAAAGCGACAAAACGAATTACCTACTACTACTATTATTATTATTATTATTGTATTACTGTTACCGTTGATAGAAATAAAAAATGAATTTTATCTTTAATTAAAAAACTATTCGGCTTTTTTTTTTTTTGCAACCGTTTTACGTTATGTAAAACGTGAATGAATGACAGAAACGTTTTATATTTGTCCGCTGTGTTCGGTACACTGCCGCAATAGTTTTTCGGCGATTGACTTTTTCCTGTTACCGTTTTTTTTTTTGTTTTTTTGTTTTTTTCGTGCTTAGTAAATATACGCGCGTCTTCTTCTTTTTTTCTTTCGCGCGGAACCGTCGCAAATCGCCTTAATCGGCACTCGACCCGCGGAAGAGGGGGAGGAGACACCTCCGAAGTTCGGACTGTCTCGCTCCGCAGTTGTAGCTGGTGTGTGTGTGTGTGAAACGTTATCAATTCTGTACGAACGGCCGTGACGTAAAAAAATGGCGAAGTACGAGCGCGCAACGCGAACACGAATGTGTGTGTGTGTGTGCGTGAACGCGCGCGCAACACTCTTATAACCAATTCCGTTTTACCGGCGGTATAAAATAAAGTCCAGCAGCGGCGTGATCCACGTCGGCGGCGCATTTATTCGTTTCGAAACGCATCGTCGAACTTCTGTTTTGACCGAAACACTCCTCTTCACATGCTGATCGATACTTGTCAGTGGCGCAACCAGGGGGGGTCCCCGGGTCCGGACCCCCCCCTTGACTAGTGCAATAGTATTACATTTATAGATGAAAATCCAAATTCTGATACAACTTTCATATTTTTCTGTTAAAATTTCGCATACGATATAGATAACACCAGGTGTTAACAATTTATTGATTATATTATATTATTATAATATATAATCTATTTTTATTATCTATTAAAAGTTTTGTTTTTCATAATGTAGTTTTAGACCCCCTTGAAAAAATCCTAGACCCCCCCCCTTGAAAAAATCCTGGGTGCGCTACTGATACTTGTCGACGATACTTCGGCGCGCGGATAAAGCGTCAGCGCACATTTATTGTCCAGCTCTCCTCATACGTATACACAATATGTACACGTACAAGTCCGGTCCGCCGTACACGTTTTCCCGCCGAATGATCGAACGGCCGAGTGATCATCGCTCGGCGGCGGCGGGACTCGCTGCGCGTCCAACCCACGCGGCGAACGGCCACCGCTTTGGCACACCAATCCACCGTCGCTCTCACAGCACCACGGCCAATAGATTTTATTGCAAAACGAACACGGCGCGAGAACGTTACAGAACTCAAATCGTTTTTTGTGCTTTTCTTTTTCTTTTTTTTTTTTTACTCCGCCGCTATACAATATTAATATTAAAATTTAATAGTTTAAACGCGAATAATATTTCGTCGTCGGTATTGTGTGCGTGTTTTTGTTACGTGTCGCGAAATTCCTAATAATGGGCTCAATTGGAGTTACGCGCGATTTTCGGTTTCAGACAATGTCAATAGAATCGAGATTGTAAAATTCGCGTGGTTCTTCTTTTTATGCCACGTACAACGATCGACTTTTACAATGACTTTTATATAACGATCGCTATACGTGTATTAAATATCGACGAAATTCTTATTGACAAAATATATCGTTTCGTACAGTTTTTTTTTTTTTTATCGTTTTATAATACAGTGGACTCTTACGTTCGTTCGCTGTAGACAATTACGCCGTTCATTCGAAGCGCTCGAGATTTCCGATAACTGCGTTCCGATCGATTCGAATGAAATGTATTATTATGGTTTTTTCTTTTTTTTACACAATCATTGTTATTCCCTCGGTGTTCGGTTTAAAACTCAAAAAAACATTCCACCACAATCGAAATCATTCGAAAATCCGAGTTGAACATGTACGCTTATACGAATAATCGAATCCGTTTTGCATATAAATAGGGCAACGAAATTGCTAATGAAGTAGTTGAAATTAAAAAAAAATATAGTAAGTTATTATACTTCCTGCCGTATAGTAAAATCCATAATTTAATATTATTATTATTATTATTATTTATGTTTAGTTTTTACCGCACTATTCCTGTTCGGCATTATAGAAACTATACTGGATCGTTGGCAGTATATTTTTTATAATTTTATTGGCGCGTAATATTCTTTAAAGACCTAAAATCCGAACGTCGACGAAGTTTATTTTCGTGTTCGAACGATGAGTGGTAGGGAGAAAAAAAATTGATACCATTTTAACCGTGTGATATTTTATGACTTCGAACAGCGCATTTACTCTATTTTACGTGCACGTAACAATTTGTTCAGTTTGACAAATTTTTTACCATAATTCGAAAGGAATCTGCGTGATGCAATCGAATATTGGTGTACGGATATATTTCTACACGAATCATTGCCGGCTGCAGATTATTTCATAAATAATACACAACATGCATACATCTTTAAGACACGTGTTTTATTTATAATCTCTGTAAAAAAAAAAAAAAAAAACAAAAAAACCATTGAAATATATTACGCGCGTGAATTTACAAGGGAATTCATACGAGTTCTGATGAAGAGTGAAAACAATTGGTTTTTATTAATAATCAATGAACTTATTGGTTTATATTGTATTTATGTACATATTTCAAATATATCAAGTGTGTATTATGTTCGTTCAATAATTTAAAAGTTTTTTTTTTAGTTTTGTAATATTTTATAATTATTATATTAATTACATGGGTATATGTTAAACATTTTCTTTTTCATTCAAAAAGCGATTTAATAATATCTTCTTTTTCGGACCATTGCTGCCGTGACAAAACCTCTTCGTTTCCCTTTGTCTTATATCACGTAAATAATCGTAGTTTTTTTTCTATTTTCTATGTCTCATTGTTTCTATGTCAACATTCGCCCATCTGGTTTTTGGTCTCTCTCTCTCTCTCTAATAAACGTTTCTAGTTTATTTTGTTAGCCGTAAGACTTCATTGATTAATTGACCATTCGAACCATTCTAGACGTTTGTTTCTTATGTGCGATAGAATATTTGGCCTGTTATACAACTTCTGTAATTATTTATTTAGTAATAAACGCGTCGAAAATTATTAATAGTTCCGTTTTATAATTGCATTTCCGTAATTTTCCGCTTAATTTCATCAATTTTCTTTTAGTTCTAGCACGAATAAGTGATTCACACGTATTAGGTATAATATTGTATTATTAATAAATTATTAAACTCATTTTTCAATGCGATTAAAACAAAAAAAAAAAAAAATTATCATAGGTTATTATTGTACGAGATATCATTTTTTTTCTATTTCATAGACAATGCAATTAAATTAAAACGTCTATCTAAATGTATCGAGAACGATGAATTAATATATGACATACAATAATATTTCAACAAACAATTTAATTACTTTACTGTGATTGTGACGTAATTTTCATCAAATGGATGGCGCATAATATTTCGATCATTCATATGAACGACACCCCCCATTCTCCCCGTTCCATTATAAAGCATTTTTATAAATATATTATTATTTGACTAATATTATATTTTATATTAAAACACAAGACGTTTAATGCAATATTTTATGAGAGTTTAATTCTCGTAATTACTATTACAAAAAGTTTTCAATTTGTGCGTTGAACATTCAGATTCCGAAGGGCTTAATATCCGTTTCTGAATAGGGTTAAATTAATACTGACTTATCTTTAAATTAAGTGTCTATATATATATATATATAATACAATTAACTAAGTTTTGTTATATGAATTACGCAATAGGCATCGAAACAAGTTTGTATATAAAATACATACGCATTCCATTTATATATCTCATATATTTTCCTATAATCGTAAACGAAATTAATTTTGAAATATTATAAAATTAAATAAGTTTTAAATGTCGAGGGGGTTTAATTCAAAAAAGGTTTTTTCGTCATGAAGATAAAATCATCGCAGTTCTTTATATAGCTTTTCTGGTTTAAAACATTTTATAATATATTATGTATACGAGTATATTATACGCTTTCATACGCCGATTGACCACATTTCGAAATCCATTGCGTATAAGTTTTCTTGTAGTTTTGCAAATATTGTGAATTCATATACAATTCGATTCATTAGTGTATTACGTGGTATGTAAATATTTTCAGTCGCTTATCGTTTCGGTCGGTTATTTTTTTTGAAAATAGAATTATTTCAAGTCGGGAGGAGCGTAAAATATTTTTCGCGCGTTTGCATATATATATATATATATTTTTTTTTTAAATTCATCACTAAATATGTTTACAAAATGGATATATTATTATTTTTTTTTTTATTTCATTTAATTTTTTTAAATAATATTTTTTTTCTCTAGTAGTATAATGAGTACAAAAATTAATTGACGCGTAAATTCATTTTTCTATCTCACTATAATCACAAATACATCATTTTATTAATACCACTGAATATTTATTTTTCGTGCGCAATTATCGTGGAGGTTTATTTTACCGACTTGATAAGTACGAGTGTTTTTGCAATTAAATTCCTTATACATCGAGTAAGACGTAGATTTTATTCTCTATATCAAGAATTGTTGTGACTTATAATAAAGAAAAGAAACTCTACAAAAAGAAAAAAAAAATTTCTTTTCTTCATCGAGCATTACATTTATTTTGTATTATTTGTCCTAATTAAGTAAATGTTTTAAAAGACGATTAAATTTCAAAATGATTAAATAAAAACAATTATGATGATATTTTGTATGGGTATGTCGATTTTATCGAAAAAATATACAAAATTATTCATCGGTGGCAAATGTTTAAGGGTAATTTTATGCCAGTGGAAAGTTTTTTGTTTAACTGACGAAAGTTAATATTGCGATCACGTTGTGTTTAATCCGTGGCGTTTCGGTTTTCATTAAATTACATTTGTTACATGATACGTGTAAAATTTTTAAATTATAACAAATATAATATTCTCGTTAACGGATTAAATTCAATATCTGTGTAATAAAATATATATATATATAAAAAAAGCGTGATTCCTTTAATCTTTTTAACAAACCCCCTTTTAATTATTTTAGAAAATATGTGCAGTACTAGATTTTAGGTTATTTATGAATCGTTGTAGATGTAAAATTGTCTTATACTAATTTTAAATCATTAATAATAAATTTTGTTCATTTTTTGAAAATACGCGTGACGTTATAAAAAAAATATCTACAAACAATAAAAATAAATATCGATAAATAATTGCATTGGCTTCAATATTTATTGTCGTAGTTTTGGTCGTTGAATCGTTTAAATACGAATATTAAATCGTAATAAATATTAATTTCGATCATATGCAATATAATTGTATACGTTTTCATTGATTGATTATTTTTTAAACTTTTACAGTTCGAAAAAATAAATCAAAGTGCTCTATCCACGTCTCATAGTAAACTTTAAAACGAGACGCGATAATTCGTTTTGAGTTTAAAATTTAATATTATAATAATATAACACATGATTAATTTTCAAAACGCAAACGTTGCACAATCTTTCCGTCGAATTTTTTTTCTTTAAGAATATCTATTCATATTGGAGTTTAAACGCGGCTCGATTGAAATGTGTAAATTGATTAAAAACTACTGTTATTGTCTACTGTTGACGATAAGCGTAGTGTGTATAATAATATCTGTAATTTTAGTCACATGATCACGTTCTATATATCCGATCTCCGATCTAAGTAAATTTCATTTCACGTTGTTTCCTTCTCGTCCTCCTACTGTATAATTACTGTGGCTTACGTTTTATTCATTGTACGGAAATTTATATCGTCATTATGCAAATATGAAAAGCTATTGAAACGAGTGCTTTTTGAAAACAAAAATAAATAAATCTACGTTGTAAATGTATAATAAAATATACGCTTTTGATTTCAAAAAAATAATGTAAACTGTTGAAATTCAGTATAATATCGACGTTGAATTAATTTCAATAAAATACAGTTGTGAAATCGGATATAATACGATTATTGTGTAAAATAACGAAAAAAAAATCAATAATATTGCCGTAGTATTATATTACTTGGAACGAGTGTGGGAAGGGGAAATTTCTTTTTACAAAATACGTGGTCGTAACTCGTATCTGGTAGGTAATTTATCGCAAAATTTTTACGACTTCTTAGCGTGCTAAACCGCGAGTTCGACATTTTAAAATATTAACGTATAATATCGTTAAGGATGTACATCGATAATTGACATAACGTATAGAGAATAATTGGTTTGAGATAATTCGTATTTGATATATATTTGAAAACCACAAATTATTGATTAATAAGTGTTTTTTTTTTTGAACCGGTCTATGGATTAGAAATCTCTGTCGAGGAAAATTTCCCCGTAGTTTTTGAGAGAATTATGAAAACCGTCCAAACTCGACAAATTTATTAAAAATAAATTTAATTTTTAATAACCGGCGGGGAGTGGTCGTTAAGAGTTCTCGCCGCGTTCTATTGTTATTTGTTAGAAATTGTTTTATAGTTCAACGCGACAACACAGAGTGGTGGTTATTAAAAAAAAAAAAACATTGTTAAAAAATATTTTTTTGCACTTAAAAGTATAAAAGTGTTTTGTGTTGACACAAAATTCTTATAGTAAAAGTTATATAATAGGTACCGCGTTATTAGATGAAAATATTTTTGTACACCGATATTAATAGGAGTATATAAGACGAGTAATAAATTATTATTATTATTTTTTTTATATATATATATATATAAATATATATAAATAATGCGAATCTAAGGCTAATTTTTATACAATTATTTTTTAACGACCCGCGCGCTATACTGCAATGTGAATGGGTTAAAGAACACATTTTATTATTACATAAAAAAAAATATCAGTTAAAAATAATTACGATATATATTAAACACAAACAGTTTTGTTCGAAATCGAATACGAACGCTGTTCATTATTCTGTGATAGATTTTTCTCATAATTAATATATACGAGTATATATATATATATGATTTTTATATGTATAAAACAACGATACTCGAGAGACTAGATGACCGAAACGCTTTTGATCTATATCGATTGATGAAAAAACACCATATAGAAATTCAACATTAATTATTAATAATTGCGTTATTATTCTACCAATTTGTATATACATATATTTTTAAATTTTTTATATGGTTATTACTACGAAAATCAATACCGGTAATTACAAATAAACAGAGATAAAAAAAATATTATTATTAATATATTTATATTTCTTTAAAGTGACGATTGACTGCGTTGGGATACGAAAAAAATGTTTAGACTGAAATTTTAATCAAATAGTTCGTTATTTGGATATATGTAATTGTATTTCAATAGCCAATACATCCAGTAAATGGATTTGACAATTTAATCAAATTTCGTTTGTCGTATAACATCATTCAGTTTGTGTTCATTATTGTGTACATAAAGTATTCTTTAGATTATTTATTTTTAAAATTTTATTCTCGTCTTGAAAAATTGATCGTATCGAAATATTCATATTCATATAATGTGTCAGCAGCGGTTATTTTAAAGATTAATATCCGTTTAAAAATTTAATTGAACCTCGTGTACATTGTTTCAACGGGGAAATCGGATAAATATTTGTTCAATAGACTCGCAGCAACTGAACGGAGAAATCAGAATGTCCCGCTTTTTCTTCCCCTACGCGATTTTAATAAAATTGAAATAAAACGGAACAAGGAAGAAAATTAATGCGTGGTGTTAAAGTACGCTTTTGAATCAATCATAATATATTATTTCAAACTATCTCTTATTTTTGTGTCTTGATTAATCAATATAATACATATATATATTTGTATATACTACGGTGCGTAAAATAGAACCCACTCACGATTTCAAATATAGCAATTTCGATTCGTTTCACATATTGGCATTGGTTTAATTTCAAATAATTTCATCACGCAACGCCTCCGAATAAGTATATATTTGTTGTTATTCTATACTTACGCGTAACAGAACGCGAGATGGTTGTTGTTTTGATTTCGATAAATAAAAACAAAATTATAAATTAAAATTTAATTTGCTTTTACGAAATTACCATATACATGTATATATATATATATATTTATATGCTATTTAGTAATTTAAATACTACGCAGTAATAGTATATCAACACGCAAACAATAATTATTATACTAATTCGTAAAATATTGAAATATGTTTCCGATCTCTTTTAACGATATGGATTTTAATCCTCCAGTAGGGGATTAAATAGATAAAAAAAAAACGATACGATACATATATCAGAGTGACATTACAACCGTGTAGTAGATAGGATTGATTTATGTAAAATCTGCAGTCTGATAAAGTGTAAAAAAAAAAAAAAAATAATAAACTAAAAACGTCCGAATAATAATTTATCGACGAAATTGTTAAGAAATTAGCTCGAATTCGGTTTACGCGGAGTAAGTATTTCGAGATTAATGTTCGTAATCGTGTATTTAAAAAGGAATATAAATTACTACTTCAAGTTCGCGAATGTTCGACATGGGTGTGTATCAATTTCGGCTTGTAAATTTATCTACCGAAATTTGAAAAGATTGCGATTTAAAAAAAAAAATAAAAATAAAAATACTAATTACATTTATCCCGCAATGTGTCCTATACGATTTCCTCGTAATATTAGTCATTTGTCTTTAATTTGTCGAGAGAAAAAAAACTTCACAAAGAACATCGATTAAATGACGTTGTTTATTTTTGTACCCGTGTTTAAGAAAATTAGTTAAGTACACCGTTTCCCAAAACCATTTATTTTATTCTACACGACTCGGCGAATTATTAGGGAATAAGTGGTCGTTTATTTGAGAAATCGTAAATAAAAAAAAACATAATATGTATATATATATTTTTTCTAGAAACCTTAATTTCAAGTATTATACATAGAATTTCATTTGCGTAAAAGACGAAAGTTTTGTTATTTGAATTAAGTTGATCTAATTGATTTTTGTTACAACATATTCTCTGATCACTGTCTAAAGTTTAGATTTTAAAATAAATATGGATTTATAAAAAAAGCTGTCTATAATAAATTTTAACGAAAATTTGTATTTTTAATCAATCAAAAGTGTCATTTCATTTTATTAGGGCTAATAAGCTGTTGATTTTTAATATCTATTACAAGTATAATGATATTCTAAATTAAGTAAAGTTTCTGTTTTAATTACATATAATGTATTGTAAAAACTGCATATCTAAAACAATGTTATACTTTTTGTTAAAACGGTTTTAAACTTGGAATAATCGTTTTTATTTCTAACGAATACATTTTACAATTTACCCTAAAATAATTTATTGCCAAAAAAAAAAAAGAGAGCGAGCTGCTGGTGTTGTGGATATCGGGTTCGAGTGATTTACTATAGCAGAGAATTTAGAGTTTTACTATTATTTCGAATTTGAAAACAAAGATAAATCGTTGTATTCGAAAAACGATCCTGAATTATTTTTATTATTATTATTATTATTATTACTATTATTATTATAAAAAAAAAATATTATTTTGTTAGAATATTGAATACGTCTAAACTTGTATATTATATTTTTGAGCTCTTAAAATATAAAACCTGTCTATAAAATAATACGATGTGAACAATTTTAGCTGTTGGTTTTTTTGTTTGCAATTCTTTAAGCTACTGAGAAAATTGGAAAAACGTGTCAAATAGAGTATCGAGACTAGATACAATTTGTTTACTGAAACGTAAAGTGCGTTGAGATCATCCAAGCATTCGGAGGAGAAATAAAACACATCATTGTAAAACCAATACATTCTTCGCTTCACTCAGAATCTAAAATAACAATAAAAATAATAATAATAATAATAATAATAATAATAAATAAATATAACAAATAACTATCCGTGTTCGGTTGGTTAAAAGTGAATACAAATATGTAAAATATTTCAAATGTATGCGTTAAGGAAGACGCAAATACCATCGTGTAATTCGTGTGTGAAATTCATTGTGTGGGAAATAAGTTTTCTCGAATCGTTTTTACAGTTGGATTTCCAAATTTTCACACAATATATAAAAGAGAACTTTATCAATGTAGTATTTTTTGTTTTAATTTTTATCTAAAGTATAAATACAGTTTAACTTATTTCTTTGGTAAATTTTCGATTTTTCTTTTTTCATCTATTTATTAAACACTATTGAGTAAAGTTGTACTTAAAAGAATTATAAATAAGAATCGTAAATAATAAAATAAATCACTCGTGATACGCATTCGTATTCATATAATGACATGTTTATGAATTATTGAATAACATACACGTTTCACTGTTTGCGAATACATATTTTATCTTGCGCGTTATACGAGCATATACGTACACAAATATTTTATGTTTGCGAGTGTGAAATTTTCCTAGATATTCACTAACATATACGTAATACAAATACGTCAAATATTCACTTATTCTCAAATTGTTAGTAGACTACTCTAAACAGTCTTATTCGTTACACTAGTGTTTTATTCACTTTTTTTTTCCTTTTCCTTGCAAACGTGTTACGAACGTAATGCGCACGAAGCTCAGATATCAAACAGAATTTGAATTTGAATATATAAATAATAAACGTCGAGGGGCGGGGGATACGTTTTGAATTTAAATTTTCTACGCGTAGAAACTGAAAAAAATATCAATAAACGTGTATATATTGATTCCATACAGAAATTATTTTTCAATAAATATTGAAATAGTGCAATGGCGATATACGCATAAATATAACATTTAATATATACACACACACATTTAGGTACATACAGAATAGTTTTCATAACGTGTAACATACACGTTATTTGCTTGGATAATAATTTCTGTTTACATGTAATATTTGAATCGAATTTAAAAATAATTGTATTTTATTCGCGATAAATAGTATTTTAACTTGAAAATAAATAAAAACGCAAAGGTCCACCGACAAAATGTGTTGTAAGTTATAAAAATTTCTATTCTCGTAACGATTTCATTCGACCATCTTTTTTTCAAATATGTGTGGTGGTATTTTATTGTCGATTTTCTAACTATATTATAAGTATTCTTTTTACACTGTTGTTATATGTTAAAACTACAGTAGAACGTTTTTTTTTTGTCTGAACAAGATGAAAGCTCTTCGAACAATACTATTAATGTTATTTAATACAAAAAGCGAATCGATTTCTTTTAAAAGAACACAAGACTTACTAGTATATACTATATAATTCGATTGTCACAGAACTAGGATTTTATTACACTAAAAAGAATTAAAATTTTCGCTCTATAATATGATCGATTTTTTTATGCATAAAAAAACAGTAAAAAAAATGTGTTTGATTTTTTAAAATTATAGTGAAGATTCCAGCGCGTATCGCGATAATTTAGTAATTAAACAAAAATCATAATACAGAATATAATTTTAAGGAAATAATTAAAATTTAACGCACATTAGCAACAAAAAAGCACCAATGCTGGAAAAATAGCATTGAAAATCTCAAACGTTTAAAATACACAATTTTATACTCGGAATCGCAGGTGTGCACAAAATGTATTAATAACACGCATTCCGTTATTTTTATCCTAATGCTCTCCTAACAATTAGTAAATGCTATATACAGAATCCGAGCCGTGATGATTGAAATAGAGAACGGAGGAGATATAATAACGTGTAATAAATCTAAAACGCGGCTTATAAAAAGAAGAGATTTCATATTGTTTATTTTTACGGAGACGTGTTTGCGTGGGTTTCTACTCGCGTATATATCGGGGAAAAAGGTGTTTTAGACGCGTGGGATGATAATTGATGTAATTTTCTAAACAGTCGCTTTTCATCATTCGACGAATTTTTAAAATTTTCACTTCTACAGTAGACGAATAAACATTTGTTCAAAATGCCCGTTTTATGAGCAATTTTGTATGTATTCGTAATACTTGTTGCATAATTTTTAACAACGTGCAATATTTTTTTTTTTTTTTGTAAATCGGTTGTGCACTAAGTGAGATTAGAAAGGAAAAATATTCTCATAAAATATTTAAGCGATTTATTTACCGCATTTTGAAAAACGATTTTTTTAATTTGGCAATATATTTGTAGAGAAATCGTTAGAACATATTTTGTATGTCAAAACAGTATTTTAATTATTGACCTTAATAAGACCAAAACTCGTCAATCGTTCGATTTCAATTGATTAATCGAATTAAGTTTTCTCCCGTGTACGCTGCACCCTGTGGACGAGACGTGTTTACCAGTTTAACTGAGAACCAAAATTAGATGTTTTTTTTTTATTATTATTATTATTATTAACATAATTCGGTCGAGAAAATACACACGTACGTATGAAATTTGCGTGTAAGTATAGGAAGTATTTAAAACGTGTTTTATTGCTATAGGTACATAAAGCAAATCGAATAGATTTTGAAGTCAATTCGTACAATACCAACCAGAAGCGCTTCGGGTAAACAGTCTTTGCAAATTTGTTTTTTTTTTTCACGTTCGTCTTTCTCTTCTTTTGCGGCGTCCGCAAACCGTTCTGTTTCATTTAATTTCATTATTTGACCCGGTGACCGGGTTGAACCGGACCGACGCTACTAAATTATTATAAAACGCAATAGGGCACACACACACACCACATGCGGTGGTAAACGAAACACTCGATCCGAAGTTTGTTCGGGCGACGACGAGTCCTTTTGATGTCCATCGTCGTCGTTGTATGGGACGTCGAGTCGTCGAGACACGAGTGTACTACAAAACTTACTTATACGTACTTACACACACACACACACACACACACACCTACGTCTCACATATATTCGTGATTACGGTAAACACTCGAAAAGTATTTGTAGTGTATTATAACGTCCCGGACTTATGTGGTGCCTATGAATATACGATAATAATAATTGGATTTCTGTTTGCTCTCTGCTTTCAGTATCCCCGACAAACGTCGTTGTTGTACCCAGTGCAAAGCAAACGGATCCGGGCACAAGAGAAAATCATTACGGGTAAAACGCACTATTATTAAATAAATAAATAAATAAATAAAGAATTGTTTCGTTCCACTATGTCTCGATGGAAGAATCGGTTACGGTTCGACCGAATGCACTTACGTTTTGCGTTTTTCCATTTTCTATTTTTTTCTTTAATTTACGCGTTCCCCGCATGGGGTACCCTTTTTGGGTAACGGGTGTGACAACCCCGCGGACCTCAGTTAACCGGTGATGGTGTAGCCTGAAGGGCCTCGAGCCGTCTCAGGTAAGTAGGCGAACACTAAGATCTCATCGCTGAAGCACCATCACCACAATGTTGGGCCCTTCATTAATGAAGGTTTGGCGATGGGCCAACACCCCATCACTCTAAAAACACCTCATTGTTAAGAAACTTCTAAACAAGCCTCGGACACTGATTAAGGATAACAGTAATGGAAACGGAAACAGGAAAATCATCAGGAATTTACGGATTGGTACTTGGAATATTAGAACCCTCTTCAAACCAGGAGCATTGAAAATAATTGTTGATGAAATAACAAAATATAATTTGCAAATTGTAGCATTACAAGAGATGAGATGGCCGGGTAATGGCAGCATCAAACATAAAAAAACAACAATCTTTTACAGCGGATGTGGGGATGAGAGTCATGAATTCGGAGTTGGGTTTATGATAAACGATAGACTATTACATAACGTCAATAAATTTGAAGCCATAAATGAACGAATATGCTTCATCCGCCTAAAAATTAGTGGCCAGAATATAATAATAATTAATTGCCACGCTCCGACAGAAGATAAAGACGGAGAAACTAAGGACGCTTTCTATGAAGAACTGGAAAGGACATATGACTCACTCCCCCGACGCGCCATCAAAATAATAATTGGAGACATGAACGCAAAAATAGGCCGGGAAAATGTATTTAGACCAACAATCGGCAAAGAAAGCCTCCACATCGTATCCAATGACAATGGAACTCGTTTTATAAGTTTTGCGATGTCCCGTGATATCATTATCAGCAGTACCTACTTTCAGAGAAAGGACATCTACAAACAGACATGGGTGTCCCCGGATGCGACAACAAAAAACCAAATCGATCACGTAACGATTGATAAATTGCATCGTTCATGGTTTAAGAACGTTCGTAGCTTTCGAGGGGCAGATGGGGATACTGACCATTACTTGGTAGTAGCGACCCTAACTGAAAAACTATCGGTAAGCTGGAAGAAAAGTAAAGGTAGAAAAAAAACAAATTCAATAGACTTAGATAGATTTAAAGATCCAGTAGAAATTAGACAATATAGAACAAGAATAGCTGAAGAACTTCGAAATATAAATGAAGGGATAGAAGACACTGCAACAGATAGTCATGAAACCAAATGGACAATTATCAAAAAGGTTATAAACTCCGCTACAGAAAATCTCAAAACAGAACCGAAATCCAGCAAAAAGAACAGCTGGTTCAATAATGAATGCATGGAAGCGGTTAAAAAACGCAATGAAGCCCGCTTGAAAATGATACAAAATTCATCGATAGAAAATCAAGCAAAATATAAACATTTTAAAGAGATAGTAAATAAGACAATTAGGAGAGAAAAAAGACTAGCTGAAAAGAAAGCACTAGAAAAACTTGAAGAAGAAAGAAATAACCCAAGAAAATTTTTCAAACACTGTAAGTACCTTAAGCATGGTTTCAAACAACAAACACTCTTTCTAAAGAACGACCAAAATGATCTTATCTCGGATCCAGGAGAAATAGTACAACATTTTAGGAAGTACTTTGATACCCTACTAAACGCGAGTGAGACAAACAAAGGCACCAGAACTAGATATGAAGAACTGATCTTTCAAACGGCTGAACCAGAATGTAGAGAACCAGACTTGGAAGAAATTGAAGATATCATCAAAAAACTAAAAAATCACAAAGCCCCAGGAGAAGATGACATAAACTCAGAACTATTCAAAATGGCGGGGAAAGATATAATGAAAGAACTGCAATCCCTGATATGTGATATATGGCGTAACGAACAGATCCCTAATGATTGGAAGACAGGAATAATTTGCCCAATCTTTAAGAAGGGAGATATTGGGAGAGTGTCGAATTATCGTGGAATATCTTTGTTGGACTCGGCGTATAAAATACTGTCAATGGCATTACTAAGAAGACTAGAAGTATATGCAGAAGAAATATTAGCAGAATACCAAACGGGATTTAGAAGAGGAAAGTCCACCACTGATCATATTTTTACAATAAGACAATTAATGGAAAAATGTTATGAGTACAATAAAGATCTTCATATTCTGTTCGTAGACTTTAAGCAAGCATATGACAGTATAGACCGAGAACAATTATGGACTGCACTTAGAAATTTTAGAATACCTAAGAAAATCGTGAAACTAGTTGAAATATGCAACCAACATACCTTCTGCAAAGTACGTTTCATGGGAGAGACATCGGATAATTTTGAATGTAAAACCGGTTTGAGACAAGGAGACGCATTATCGCCAGTACTTTTTAACTTGGCGCTTGAAAAAGTAATAAGAGATATCCTGGAGGAGCAAGAGATGGAAATAATTGGGGTTAACACACTTTTAGCGTATGCAGATGACATTGTCATCCTAGGAATGTCTCAGAAAGAAATTGAAGAAAGGGCAAAGAGACTATTTATAGCTAGTCATAATATGGGTTTATTAGTTAATGAAGCCAAAACAAAATATATGGTTATGTCAAGGCAGGTGACCCTAAAGAATAATATCAAGGTAAATGAATACTCATTCGAGCAAGTAGAAGAATTTAAGTATCTGGGTGTAAATATTAACGAGAAAAATAATATGCACAACGAAATAAAGCTTAGAATGTGCGCAGCGAATAGAAGCTATCACGCTATGAAAGAGATGTTCTCATCAAAGCTTCTGTCACGCCGAACGAAAGAGAGGCTATATATCACATATTTGCGCCCCATAGCAACATATGCATGTGAAACATGGGCAAGTACAAAAGGAGATGAAGAAAAACTTTCAAGCTTCGAAAGGAAAATTTTGAGGAAAATATATAGGCCAGTGTATAATGCGACTTCGGGGATTTTCGAAAGAAGAAAGAATGACGAGATACAAAGACTCTTTAACAAACCAAGTATATGCCAATTCGTTCGTAGTAAGAGAATAGAATGGGCAGGCCACGTGTGGCGGGCAGAAGGATGCCTCATACGAAAGGTTATGGTGGGGAATCCAACTGGAAGGAGACCCCTGGGGAGACCACGCCAGAGATGGTTTGATTCGGTGAAGAGAGACCTGTCAAAAATAAACAACACCTTCAGCATTGACATGGCAACGAATAGGGATCAGTGGAGAAGGATTGTGGAAGCGGCAAAGGACCTCAATGGTCCGTATTAACAGGCCAGAAGGAGAATTTACGCGTTCGGAATTTTCGATCCTGTATGGATTTCGACGGAAAACACGTCGTTGGCAGTTCTCTTTTTTTTTATCGAACGGTCTCCGAGAATAAGGAGTTACGCGTTCTCTCCGACGTGATGTGATCATGACGATTGTCGATAACGCGTGCCCGTTGTTGTGTTATAGACTGCATGACCGTGTGGTCCGAAGAAGGCCACCTGTACTACAAGTCGCGGACGGACGATCCGACCGTATGCGGCATTTACATAATAGCGAAACCCGAGCAAACGGTCCACGTGTACTTCGATTACGTGGACGTGCCGTGCAGCACAGGCGGTTTAATAGCGGTAAGTGTCTCGAGAGACGAGCTATTCCATACGAATAACGAGCGGGAGTGTATTTTTTAAAAAAAGAAGAAAAAAATACAATTTATTCGATTTTAGTACACGATCGTTTTACTATATTATTGAAACAGTGTAATTTGGTTATCGTCAAACGCTCGTGTGAATTCTCTTGTATTTTGTTGGTTTTTTTTATAAGGGGTTTCTGTGTAGCACACGCAGTATTGGGGAACTACGATGCCACAATATTTAATTAGTCGAAACGAATTCCGTCCTATTAAATTCTGTCCGGTTTCGGCCATATTATTTCAGTCGGTCCCGTCCGGTCCTTACTTTCTTCAACAACAATCGTTCGGACGAACACAATCATAATTATTACCAGAAATGGGAATTTTATAAGATTAATCACTGTACTATGTAGGATGACCGCGACGATGGCAACTTAATAATATACACTTATGAAATATTATTATTCAATTGAATTTTGGTCATATATAATGAATAATATTATAGGGGCCAATAATTGTGATTCAAAAAGTACAAACGATGAATTTACGTTTTCGGGGAAAATAAGAATTTCCCAATACATGTGATAGACGAAAATGAAAACCAATCGTAATCGTCGGTACAATCAACGGATTGTAAAAATTAAACGACGGTCGTTTGGAAATTCGGTTCTGTCTGACACATTGGTACATTCTAAAAAAATTACGTTTTTACTACACAGACATCAGTCTCCTGTTCAGTCTAATAATATCTAATTTCGGTCCGGTCCAGTTTGTTAGAAATTGTTTAAAACCGGCAATGGGTCCCGGTCTGAACCCATTGCGTTTCGCCTACTCCTTCTGTGTTCCCTGTAGATTTCAAACGCAAACAATCCATTGCGTTATACATCGTGATTGGAACGGTCGCGTTTGTAAAGAAATGAAAAAAAAAACGTCATATTCATTCAATGTCGTATTATTCCCGTTTAAATTTCTAATTCAATTCGATTTTTTTTCTTTTTTAATGCCTATAATAGAATCTGAGCAAAGCGAGGAATGCATCGGGATTTTACAACGATTCTTTTTACGCCTTGTGCCCAATAATTCTACCAGAACGAGCGCTCCGATCTTTACGGTCATAATTTGATGTCATATCTGGCAACCGTACTAATTCCGTTATGATTTTTACGTCGGACGTTAAAATTATTTTTTAATTTTATTATCCTGTAGGAAAACCTATAGAATTCGACGATAATTTTAACGAGATTTTATTGAATTTTCTTTTTAAAAAACGGACGAAATTTACGAGAGGCGCCCGTAAATAATAATCCCCATTTTTAAATATTGTCCTCCGCGATATACGCGTATTAATTCCGATTAATTGCAAATTGTAAATCGCATTTGACTTTCCGACTAAAATCGGTATTATTTTACACGCGTGTACAACTCGTGGTCATAAATATAAAACTTATTTCGAGCTAATCCATGGGCAATGCAAAGTACGCGTAACACGCGGGGTCAGTCCGCATAATATTAAACGACGGATTATGCAAAAAAAAAAAACAAAAAAAAACAAAATCACGTTTTATAAAAAAATAAACATTTCGATCGCGAGTGATTATTTTTATACGTTTTTTTTTGTTTTTAATTTTACTCACTTTAAATTATGAATTTCAATTCTCCTTTTCACTTTTAATACTCACATGCCATTTATAACGAGCATATTTAAAATCGATTAGAAAAAGAGTATTATTAATTTTTTAAATAACATTGTGAAATTATCGAAACGAACGGAGTACAGAATAAAAAAAAAAATCACCGAACGTGTTCATGCGCTTATATCGTAAACAATAAAAGTATATCATAATAATTGTATTTTGAACATCATTATTATTTTTTTCATTATTATTTAAAACACTCCGTGTTTACGACGTATTTCGCTGTTTTTCGTAATGAGTTTTTTTTTCTATAAAAAAAAAACCCACATGTGACTTTATTTATAATTCGTTTTTGATACACGCATAACATTTGTTCAATGAAACGTGAAGTTTAGTTTAAAACGAATTATTATTATTATTATTATTATTATTACGTGTGTATACGCAATGACCCACGAAATAACTAATATTATGCGTAAGGTTTTTTTTTTTTTTTTGTTTGACTTTTTATGGGTTGAAATTTTCGTCCGTTGTATTGCGTGTTTTTTTACGATTTCGATGAAATATGAAGACACACGAGGCTTTGCCGTTATTTATGTGTTACATTAAAGTGTGTTGAACGAACATTGCGCGTTGACTTTTAAAAATTATTAAAATCGAATTATCAAAAATTTTCTAGAAAAAAAAACCAACCAATCGGTTTTTTTGATTTTTCCACATAATCCGGTAAAAATGTGTTTTTGTCTTACGGAAATTGTTTTCTCCGGAAAACGGGCATTTAAAATTCGAGTAATAAAATTCCGTAATCGGTTTTTGAATATTAATTTACATTACCCAACGATTTATATTTTATGGTCAGAAATTAATTTCGTATTTATAACTTTAGAAAAAAATTCATTAGACATGTGTCGAAAACGATAATTATTACAGGCGTAACCGCGCGTTTTATGTTTTAATGCAAACATTTATTTGAAAAGGCTTCATTTATATCGGTTGTTCTCATTTAGTCGTTTGAAATGTTTTCGAAATTATTGGGGAAAAAATAGCAAACAATATATTTTGTTGAGTTTGTTACAACTATGATTGCCGTTTTGAAAACAATCATTCGAGCGTTTCGTGACGATACATGAATAACAAATTTCAACAGATTCGAACACTCAAATTTTATAAGTATAATATTTATTGTCGTATCGTAAACCTCACCACGCGTATTTATTATAATATTATTGTTATTTTACGAAAATTTTTAACCATTCATTACTACGTAATTATCACGATTTCGAAAAATAATTGACGTATGAATGACGTAGCACGACGTTGTTGTGTGGAGACTCGCGTATTTTAGATAATAAATTATTCGTCGATATTAATTGTATTTTGTTACACGTAATAATAAATTATGTAATAACCGACAATGGGGCCCCGCGATCGTATACGACAAACTTTATTAAAATATTTAGCGAACTCTGTTGTTAATAATAAATAACGATCGATTTGAATTTAACTAGAAAACGCAATGTTCCGTCAGTCTGAATACGTTTTAAATTCGAATAGTATTTACGACGGGCGGGTAAGAAAACCATGGGTGGAAATTCGGGGACGATAAATCTCTGTGAACTTCTTTTCGTTTTTTGCATTCAGATACAGTTTGATAATTGAGTAAAACGTTTTCTTTTTCTTTTTCCGCGTATTCAATATTGTCTCGACATGTTGTGTGTATTACGTGTGTAATACACACGACGTCGTATAAAACGATTCTCGTAAAATATCGAAAGAGGAAAATAATGAGAGCGAGCACGGGGCCCCCCTGGAGAAAGAAAAAGAAAATTTCCGTGCTACTTAACACATGACGTGTTTAACGACGTATGGGCCGGGAAATCTTCCCGCAACGGTGTGCGTTGCAAAAATAAATTGAATTTAACGTACGAATAATAGTTTTTATATAAATACGAATACTCCGAATCGACTGAACTTCGTTATTTGCTTAACATTAATGCCTTTGTTTCGATTAAATGACAACACGCTATGTGTACACATAAGTTATATACATATATATACACACACGTGTGTCGTAACTTACTTACACACGACCATATAATATACGCGTGTACCTTATTAAATTGAAAGCAATATTATTAAATTATTAAGTGTTAGTTGCCGCGAGGACGCGTAAGACATTAAACGATGTTTTCGCGGTGAATATAAATGAAAAGCAACAAAGTCGTATAACGCGTAGTACCGTTATTATTAAAAATTCTTTAATTACGCGAGGCGAAAAGAAAGCGTTTTGTTTTTTTTCTTTTTTCTTTTTAACTTTATCTCGCTCGTTTTCGTAACGATTGGCGTGATTACACGATTTTTCTTTCCTGATTGTTATTTTAATGTGTTTCGATAAATTATTTCATACGATATGTACATTTATTGTAGACTTGTCGTATGTTTTCTAGTGTAGAGAGATTTCTCGACAAACCGCTTATTTTCGAAAATACTATACATTTTTTTTTTTTTTTTTTTTTTAGTTCGTGGACGGATGGGAACTGAATGGACAACTGTTTCCCAACGAACAAGATCACCCGAAACAGACGTACGATCGTTTCTTCGAGATGTGCGACGTGAAAAAACCGAAAAAAGTGTATAAATCGTCGCAGAACGCGGCTCTGATCCAGTACAGAGTGCCGCGTAGAGGCCATGGATTCAGTTTTTACGTGTCTTTCGTCAACAATCCTACGCGTAAGTAATAACGATTCAAAGTCTTTTTAATATTATTTCTGAATGCAATTAGTTCGCTTCCGCGGGATGAATTCAAGTTTTTGTATAATAAGAAAAACTCAACGAACCGTTTGATTTTGACGTTTCGATGCACAACGAGATACGATATAAGCATTCGTTAAGTTATTATTTGCGCCGCCGGCAAATACATCGAAATCATAACAATCACATTTCATTTGTTATGGTATAAGCGCTTACATTACACAGGTTTTTTCGATTTCGAATCCTATTTGCATTTTTTTTTTTTTAACATATAACGTATTTACAATTTATAGTTATGTATTGTAAAATATTTAATATTATTTTTATTCGTGTTTTTAAAAAAATTAATAATAAAAAAAAAAAACAAAATTTCCCGAAATCATAAATTATAGAAATATATTTCGTTTGATGTAACTCGCTGATATTGATTTTGTGTTAAAACGAAAAACAGTAATTATGTTGAATTTAACCCATTTTTTTTCTACACGTCACGACAAACGTCAACCATTCCGTATATATATATATATAAAATATCGTTTCAATGATAATATATTTGATGTACAATTCATATATTTCGCATTTTATTTCAAGTTGAATACGTTTCAGAGCATATATTTCTATTTGTATTCTTTATTTTAAATTCGCATCGATTAGGTCTTAACAATAAGAGTGCAAATCAGTTATTTTTAATGAAAAGAAGGTCTAATATTAAAATTTGAAACGACGAGAATCAAATTTTACACAATAATAGATATAGCGTGTACGTACGTGTATAGTTAAAATAGTACTATTATAATCGCTCGTGAATTTAATAATATGATTCGATCGTAACTATATTCTATTATACATAAAGTTTTGTACGGAAGAAATGCATGCGATCATTCTCCGAATGAATTGTTACGTTCTGAGAGAACACAATGTTGCGGTTGAAATGGGTAAACACTTTTTCCAGCGTATAGCCGTAGACTTGATCAATAAGTATTTATAGAATGAAAATCGAAAGCGGTTCGTTTTTGATTTCCCAAAAGATTCCAGTAAAATATTTTTATTTTCGTGTTTTCGTGAACTCGACCATTTTCGAAAGTGAATCACGCTTTGCCCGGAGAATAGTTTTTAATTAATATTTATAACGATTCATCGAAATATCATTAAAACTCAAAACAATCAAATACAATAATGATATATATATATATAGCAAATTAACTAATTATTTATTTACATATTTTAATTAATTTATTACTTTTAATGTATTAATCTTACAAAATTAAAAAAAAAAGACGCAATTATTATACACAATGTTATTTAATTGTATGGGTAGGTGTTTAATTGGTGAATTTTTAATACGTTGATAGAAATTTTAAATAAATTCAACGATCGCTTTTTTTGAAAATGTCGCTCTACGCAGGTTCCTAACTCACTTGTGCCTGCCCTGATTCGAATGTCAAAACTTGCACACATTAATGTGTCACTCCCGTTATATTTTTGCACAGATTTCGATGAATAATATATAATATGTTATGATTTGTGAACGGCGACGTGGGCGCGTCGTTATTTTGGTTTGCAAACTAGCTATGCTTCAAAGAATTATTTTTCACTCGTAAAATTCCGGCGTACGGCCTAACGCATGTAGATTAAATTATGCGGTTTGTAATTTGAAGGTAACGAGCGCACGGACTTGCCCATCGTTCGCACACGATCATAATTATTATTTTGACTGCGTTCGAATATATGAGTTTCCTATAAGGAACAAATTCGCGGATTTCGTATTTTAGATTTTGAGCGGAACGAAGAACGAATTGGTTTTACAATGATGAGGTTTTTGTCTTTTTACGTCTATACCCAACAATTCTAGCAGAAGGAGTGCTCCGATTTTTACAGTCATAATTCGTTTCCGATAACAAATCGCATCTACGAGTTGGTACTTTAAAGAGGTTATTTTTCGATTTTCTCTAAATAATTTTTTTCGAGTTTTAGAGGAAACTATCGGAAAATTATATAAAAAAACGTGGTAGAAAAAAAACGCTATTTTTGTCGAAATCGATTATCGCATTGTTTCTTCGGAATTTTCAAATTAACAGTCACCTATATAGATACTTAACATATTCATCAAATATGTAATTTTATAATACATTAAGAAAAAAAATTACTTTTAAATTTGACATATTTGTAGCAATGATACAAATTTTGAGGTATTTCAGAATAGAGATAATTTTTGGTTTTAAGAATAAAAAATTGCATAAAATATCGGACGTACGTAACTTCGACTATATATTAAAAAAAAAAAAAAATCTTGAAAATCATTAGTCACAATTTTCTTTATAAACATTTTAAGTTTTTCGATAATATGTATTTGATTTTTGTGGAAAATTACGTTGTTTCATTTACAAATAATATTACACCATCGCTTTCCCAATTTATAGTAATAACAAAACCGTTAAATCTTTATCCAACTAATTCAATTATGCCACGTCAATGACACCCCACAGTTCGCTATCTTTTTTTTTTTTGAATACATGTAATAATAATAATAATAATAATTTAATTCGATCGTACGAAAATGTGTATTGCTGTTCGCATACATAAACATTTGATGCGTATAATTTTACATTTTTTATCGTATCGTTAAATATTTCGAATTATTAAAAAAGAAAAATTCGGAATAAACCCAATTTAATTAATCTCGCGAGCCAATATAATGTAAACAAAAAAAAAAAAAAAACAATAAAATTTAAACAAAATACACATTATCAGATCAATAATAATAATAATAATAATAATAATAATAATAATAGACCACAACAAAACTAAAAAAACACGCACTAAAACATACGTCTTACAGGTTTCGGCCGAATAATAATAATAATAATAATAATAACAATATTATTATTATTAATATCGGACACGTCGTCAGCGTACGAAAACGCGTGCCACAGCAGGACGAACACGTTCTGTGTACCGGGGTACGAGGGACGGAAGCGAAGGAAAAAGTTATACACACACGCACGTACGACAGTACAAGAGGGCGACTTCGTGTGGCCGGTCGGTTATGTACAGCGCGGGCGTCACTGCCATCGTCCGTGGTCTGCAGGTCACGTTTGCTCGTTTCGTGTTTTCGCGCCCGTCGTGCAAAACGTGAAATAAATGTTTTTCGTATCGTCTGTTTTCTTCTACGTACACGAGCTGATTACATTTGAACATTTTCACAATCGAATTTCTAAGACTAAACGCACTCGGTTCGATCTTTATCGCCACAATATTCCACCACCTATTTGTGATCCTAACTACCGAATCCAAACTGCACACAGTCATAGTTCAAAGACGTTTTCAATCTTCTGTGTTTCACGTCTTCTGCGGTCATAATATATATCAACCATGCTCGCGATAATTCCCTTTGGTCACGTCAAAACTTCCACGCGGTTCGTTATTATTACCCGATAGGACTTGCGTTACTCCTGTTTCTGACGCTTCGTCGCAACGATATAAACACTTGTTTTGGAAAATAGTTTTTCCAAATAAATACGTTTTAAAGTTACCTCTTATCCGACACACGCGCCCGAGTTCTTTTTATTCTTCGGTCCCCTACCGTTCTCCTACGAACTGCGCTCTAAAAATCAAACTCTCCGTGTCGTATATATACATATAGTTTAAAAAAATATAATTTATCGAAATAAATACGGATTTATGTAATTGCTATTTTTTTCAACGCGCAATTGGTTTAGTAATGATGATATAAATATTCATTACTCGGTGTTTTATCGTTCCGGATATTTTTGGTATTGATAACGTTTTCGTATCGATTAGGTGCGAAATTTAGATTTTTGAAATCATTGTACAATAGATACACTGAATTTGACGCGTATTGGACGGTTAGAGATGGTCGTCAAACACCGAAATCACGGAGTATTTTGCGTTATGACTTTCGAGAATTCACACTCGTATAACACAAAACAATTACATCTGTTTAATTCACTATTATAGCTATTTCGACAATTCAAATGTTTTAATTGTTAAAATGCAAATCCCGATTGATACGGACCGGTATCATTAACAAAAAAAAAAAAAAAATACGAATAATAATAATAATAATAATAACGATAAGGGAGAAGGCGATAATACGGACCGGTGTTTTTTTTTTTTTTTGGACAAAAACTCGATTATTATATCATTAATTAATGATTAATTATTGACATTGTATCATTAATTATCAGTACAATTAACAAATACGTTTGATGCAATGAAATTCCATCGATTCGATTAAAATGACATAAAATTATCTATTTAATACGCTAATAACGTTATATTCTATTTACAAATAGATACAAAAAAAAAAAAAATGATCTAACGAAAAGTTTCGACGGTTTGAAAACGCAATGTATTTATTTACGACCACCGCGTGTGTAACGTCGCGCCGTGACGCCTGCCGTCTCTGGATTTGACGAGCGGCCGTATGCCATTGAAAAATACTGTGCCGTTTCGTATTACGACCCCGTTTCGTGACACCACGTGGCTCCCCCAATGACAACACATACCTATGTGTATACCAATATTATAGGAACCGATTACACCACAGCCGTTAGTTCGTTGAAACGCGACGAGGAGCGTGTGTGAGAAAAAAAAATAATAAATACGTTTCGATGTTTATATCGTTGTTGGTGATACAGCTTGCAATATACTCATGGAAGGAATCAACGATGTCTATACGCTGAGGAATTACGGGAAACCGGTGAATTGTAGTCTGACGATGTTGTACCCGGCTCAGGTGAAAATACTCGCGTTGGGCGTCGGACTTGGACACGGACAAAAGAGAACGCCGGCAGAACACGAGACCGGGACGATTCGGAAGGTAACGACGACGATAAATTTATGTAGATTTTTACGTGATGTGTGCGCGGTGGTGCCGGTAGGAAACGCGAGTATAGAACAAAAAAATAATAATAATAATAATAACAAATTTTCGTATTAAGTGCGATAAACGAGGATTGCCGGATTTCGTTCAAGTCGGCGGCGGAGACAACTTGGGTCAGTTATCGGTTGTCGATTCGATTTGCGGCACGAATTCGGAGCCAGGTTAGTAAAAAAATCTATATACTATAAATAAATAAAAAATGTATTCGTTCTGTAGATATACGCGCGTTTGTAACAGATGTTTGTTGAACGCGATTTCGTTAGCTAATTTTTTTCGATTTTTTTCATAACGATTGTATCGCGCACGTGCGGTTTCTGGGAACGCGCAACGGGACTATCCACCGCACGTGCCCGGACCGACACAGCGCTTTGGAATTACGCTACGACCGCATTGATATAAATGTGTAACGCGTGCGTGGGTGTGCGCACGCTTCATCGCGCGGGTTATTTGTTGAAAATTCCCCTACTGCAAACGATGTTTCTCCTCGTTTTTATAATAAATTATTATTATCATCATCATCATCGGCTGTCTTCGCTCTTTGTCTCCTCTCATTTCCTCTTCGTTCTCTCATCGAAGTTTAAATAAATATCGTCTCTAACGTTCCGCGTTCTCTTCTATTTCCTCAACGTTTTCCACGCGGAAATTGCGACCTTTCCCCGTATTTCGCCCCACTACTACGGGCGTCGTGTTTACCCGAGTGACACATTCCACTGACCCGTCGAATAGTCTCCGGAACGATTTAACCGGTCGTTCCAAATCTCCCACTTATTGATTTCTAGTGGTTTAAATTTGTCGTTGCTATTTTTTTTTTTGCTTCGTCAATCTTCCCAATTCAATTTTGTCGTGTCATATTTTAATATAATTGTCGTTTCGTCTATATAGTAATACAATAAACGCAATTGTGTCTCTTCAATAATTCGTTTTTCTCTCCGCCAAAACGGGATAGATATAGGACAATTTTTTTTATGGTTTCAAATTATGCACCTCATAACGCGTAACCTGCGCGCACGTATTGACAAACGTAAAAACGCTATATATATATAAAAAAAAAGAATTATTTTACCGGCGCGCGTACGTAAAATTGCCGCCCCCGTCCGGATAAGCCGTCGTAAAATTGATTTTCCGTTTTTTTTTTTTTATTTTTTTATTCAGAAAACGTCGTGGAGACAATTATGTGTGGCGTGACAACGGTAAGGCTCGTGTCCAGCGGCCAGTTTCATAACGCGGTTACAGTAGCAGTGACGCCGCCCGATGTGGAAGCCACGCCGACATTAGTGTGCGAGCAGTAGGATGTCTTCGAATGAAAGAGAGCAAAAAAAAAAAAAAAAGAATAATAATAATAATAATAATAAACCAAATCAGAAATCCCTCCCCTCTCAGTCCATTACGCGTGTATTATTTAACAATAAAGTCGTTTTCGGTTTGATTTTTGTATCAAGTGTACCGTGTTCGTATTGTCGATTATAATAAAAAAAATATGTTATCGCTAAAGATACACACACACATTTAAATAAGAAAAAGACGTGTAGCTGCAAATTTCAACATTCATAAATAATATAATATATTCATTATTGTTTTTATTTTGTTTTACGTACATATATATATAATATATATAGTTATATGGATACATACATATAGATTGACACGTATATAATTTATACAGAAATAAATATATATACGAGTACATATATATATATATATAATACGTTTGTCGTCGGACAAAAACTGTTAATAAATTAATGATATGCATGCGTAATAGTTCATGATATGACGTTTGATATATATATATATATATATATATAATAAATTGTGTTTGCTGTACTAATTGATAATAAACATTTAAAAATAAGAACGTTGTTATTGTGTATATGCATACAACGATAACTCAAGAATTATTATTATTATACATTGTGTAAAAAATAATAATAATTATAATAATATATATATATATATATGAGTATATTACGGTACATATCGTATACAAGCCGATCAGATTTTTTGAAAAAAACTATACCTACTATATATATATATATTTATATATATATATAAATATTGTGTACAAAAATAGGTGTCTAAGTTCAACACGTGACGTACAAGAGTTTTTTTTTTATTTCAACAATTGATTTTATTAAAATCCTATTTTTTTTTTTTTTAAATGTATAATGTTCCAAAAGGCTTATTTTCTTTTTTTTTTCTTTAAATATATTACTATAATTATATGTACGCAGCAACATTGATTAACCATAAGGTGGCAAGCCAAAAATAAAATACATTCTATTTTCTATTTGCGTTACAATTATAACGTATTTAATAGAATTTGTTATAGTAATTAATTTACCTATTTATTATATAATGATTATAGTTTTTTATTTATTTATTAATCGTCTAAAATCGCAGTCTGGTTAATTGACATAAAATACACGTACGATTTATTTTGCCTTTATTCTATATAATATTAGCTATGACATAGTGCCTAGAGTGACAGTCCCTACCGTGAGTGTGTAGTCCGCGCAAGAAAACCGTTAAAATGGATTTCTTTAAAAAAAAAAAAAAAATTAGCCCGTCCACTATATATTATATAATATACATAAATATATTTTATATATATAAACGCTAACGGAAATTGACAGGCAGAAATACGGTTTTGTGTAAAATTACAGTAAGGCCATTTAGCACAGTTAGTTTATAGCGTTATTTCATTTTATAAATAAATATTTTAGGCATCATAATATACAACATTATACTTAAATCTATCGCTTAACACTAAATATTTAGCTTAATTTTTATGTAGGTAACCATAGGTATTTAATTTTCTTTATTTATTATTATTATTCACTTAACAATATAGTTTTTTTTTTTACTTTTAAATATAACGCGCGTTCTTTAAAAATATATTTTATGTATTACAATACGTGATTCGTTTAGCGCCAACAACAGTATAATTTATATATATATATTGGCATAAGTAAAAATGATTATACTAATATCATACGGTACAATTTTGCTTCAACGATTATGTAAGCACGAAAAGAGGAGCGTGACAGTATTTTCAATATAAATGTTTATTCATTATCCTTAAAACACATTTGAAAGTGTTATTATTTATTTTTTATTTTTAAAGAGAATTTTATTGAGTTCAATCAAACATCTGTTAAAAAAATAAGATGATGTTTTTGAAAATCACGGCATAAAATTATAAACAACGCCTATTACGTCAAACATGTTTTTTTTAACGACCATTAGTTATAAATAAATGAAAAACATTTAAATACAATATTTCTATAACGTTTTGGTATAAACATCATTAGTCATATCATAGGTCAAGTAAATTTAATACAAATAAATATTATTTCTATTTAACATGTAATATACTGTGGTGCGATATTGTTTTGATTTTCGAAAAAGTACAAGTCTACGCTCCTCTTCTCTTTTACATATTATTACTAGGTTATATATATAGTAAATTTATTATCGTATCTCACGGGAATATTGCGTGTACAAGGTAATATGCTTACATAATATTATATTGTATTTGAGGCAGAACAATAAAAACATTTAATATTTTTGAAGTGTGATAGTACAATCGAGGACGAGAATCATATTCTACTCGTCTTGAAAAAAAAATTCGGCGAGTGATCCGTTAGTTCTTGAAAAAAAAAAAAAATAAAATAAATATGAAAATAGAAGATAACGTTTAAAAAAACGTCAAAATTCTTTCACGTCAAAATTAACATCGTGTGATCGCGATTCGTATCAATAGATACACTCTCGCGCACATAATATTATATTGTACAGTCAGAAATCACCGAAAGTCGGCCGTAAGTGTTTTGTACTCGTTTGGCAACAGTTTTGTGGATACAATAATATAATAATTGTCGGCAAGTGATAATAGGTAACAACAATAATAATATTAATAAAACGACGATAAAAAGAATAATAGTAAATTTCGATTGTTCTTACGGCGTTTCTAAAAAGTTCTCGATTTCTCTCTTTTTTTTTATGATTTTTTTTTTTTTTTTTTTTTTTTTTGGGTATAAAAATATGAAAAAAAACGTTCACCGCGACCTATTTTTACATATTATATAATATAGATTCGTTAAAAGACACGGCACTATCTATAGATTATTATTCTTATTGTACAAAAATGATTCGTCAAGCCGGTTCACACACGTACATAAATGTAATTGAGCTATATATATATTATATATTATTATTATAGTAGTTTACTTAGTTGATATTATTATTATTATTATTATCATCATCAAATATTAAAGAGCTAAGATTGTCTGCGTGTTGTTTCTTGTGATCCCAGTGTAATTGGACGAAATGGATTCGAGTTTAAAGAACGTGCTGCCGTGAGACACTACACAACGATGTATGCGATACATTTATAAATTTTTATCTATACTCGTACGTGGTTGTTTTTGTATTAATGACGTGTTCGTGGGGGGGGGGGCGGGGAGGAGGAAAAAAATTGTACTATAGAAGATATTTTAATTATAATAATTTAGTGTCTATACGGTCCACAGTGAATCATAACTGTGGAACGGTTGCGCGTTTCCATTTTTCCCGGACCGGATTGTCCGGGATATTGCAAATAAGCTTGTTAATTTATTTTATTTATTAGTAGATATATATTATTATAGTAATAGTGTATTTGTTATACGCTAATTAACACTCGACAAAGTTAATCCTAACACTTATATATATCACGTTTTTGATTCCGTTTAGGTCATACCTAAATTTTAAAATGATATGCGCGTTTTCCTGATATGTAAATGTTGATTCCGCGACCGATATCTCGGCGCCGGATCGGGGCGTTCCGCAACGCGGGTACCCCGTCTGTCTTTGGCCCTCGAGTAGTTTTTTAAGTTTCTCGTTTTCACCTTATTATTTTTTGATTATTTTTTGTTTTGTTTTTTTTTTTGTATTTTGTTTTTGTTTTTTTTTGTTTTTTTTTTGATTTCGATACGCTAAGTTTATGTTTAGAACAAGCCACGTGCAGGTAGAATAAAGACGAATACGACGAAGAACACGGGTCGGTTGGCAGCAGACGACGGCGTTAACGTACAATTGTCATTGGTCGACGGCATCAAATCGGGGTAATCGTCACAAGTTGTCTTGGTGCTCTCCTTCAAAGCTTCACCTGAAAAAAAAACGAATTCGTAATTTCTATTCATAACGTATTCATTCGATTAATACGTTCGACGTGTTATTATTAATAGTCCAACTAATCGGACTAGCGAAATTTTATTATCCGCTAGTACGCACGACGAACTCGACGAAACGACATTTAAATATATATATATATAAGAAGAAAAAAATTAACAATCAACTCACCGATTTTAGGGAAAAATCCGTTCCAAAATTGACACTCAGTTGCCCTGGGCCCGTAACCCACGTCCAGTTTAGCCGCGTTCCACACATGATATATCGGTTTCGATTCGTTGTACAATGGCCAGTCCACATCGTCCGACACAGGTGTTCTGAAAATAAATACAAATATAACAACATCAGTACTTATACCCGAGTAGCATTTTGGATTCAGATGCCGTTTAACAATATTTCGAGAGAAATAGTAAACCGGAAAATCAATTATGTTTCCGTCTGATTCTCACGAGTAAACGTTACGTATATAAAATTTCATAAATGCGTTTTCGAATAACGCGTGAAGCGTTTAATACCTCTTGGGATACGACGAACCGCGAGAAGTCGGATTTATCATCGTCTGGTGTTTTACGTAGAATATAATAATAATAATAATAATATTCTAATGACCTCTGTTGCTTTTATGTTTCGTATTTTGCGCGTTGCGCTATTTATGAATTGATTTCCGTTCATATCGTCACGATAACGACAATATTGTGTACGATTAATTGAATAGAATATACGTTGCGCGTATATGGACACTTTTACAGAATGGCCGTATGGAAAAACGAACGAAAATCAATAGTGAAAGTGTGGCTGAAATCGAACGTGTACGCAATTATCACTATACGTGGCGTACAGCGGCGTTAATAAGACACTTCTGGGAGGGGAGGAGAGATCGAAATAAAAATATTTTATATACATATTATTTCATTAAGTAATTATCGATGAAAGAACCCCGTAATTCAAAAGACAACATTATGAATAGTAGATTATTCGAGATGATCTAACACTTTATTCGGTTTAGGAATTTCTATCGAATTTTCTCGTATAGAGAGAATTTTATGGCGTTTCTCTTCAATCAAGTTGGAGAACAGAAATCATAATATTACTCGTGCCTTGCGCGTGTTCACGTATACATTTAACACTGTAACGCTCGACAAACATAAACTTAATGTTATATTGCTATAATACGCGTTGAAATCCGGTATTACAATCACAATTTCAACGTACTAAACAGTAAGAAGGATTTTTTTCTCTGTGTTTAGGAAGGGGAAATAGGTTTATTTAGAATTTGGAAACTATAGCCGGATAACTGCGCTATATTACTATTGTAAACGTGGGTGTCAAAAGCATCCAACCAAACCTATCAAGGACCAGATAGAGTCTTGCCTGAGTCTCGCCAGCGCTAAAGTACAGTTGTAAATAATAAGTCGTAACGTGATATAAAAATAAATGTTAAAATGTTTTCGTTTAACGGTTATGTGTACGATTACTTTGAGTAAGACGTGCGAGACGATTACTACGTAGACACGTTTTTAAACGCCCGTCGGCGTGACCGCCGCCAATTAGCTGCCATATTATTATTATTATTATTATTATTATTATTATTATTATTATTATACAGCAGTTACACAGTAGTTGTTGTTGTTGCTCCGGACAATTTTTTTTTTTTTTTTATAAGTAATTCGTTCTTTTGCAACGGACAAATCGGTTTCGAGTGGACAGGTCGTCGTGGTCCGAGTGTATCGCTCAAACGGATATTTTGTTCGGAGTTTTTTACGGTTTATATCGTTTTTTGCCATTTTTGTGAACAATAGTCGTCGCGATTACGTTATTCCCAGCCACTCTCGACGTGCTACACACACCGTGTGTGTTATACACAGTGTTCTCGTTGTTCGAAGAAGTGTTCGTGTGAGATGGGAAATGGATTAACGTGAAATTTTTGACGTATATAAAATACGGTGCAAAAAACGATAACTATTGACATTTCATACAAGAAGACTTTGCAACATTACCAATATCGAAAGAAATCCGTGAAATTCGAGCGTTAGACCCGAGGGGGAGGGGAGGAAGGGTTTCAAATCTTTATTGTTGATATTTTTATATCTGAAAAAAAAACTTACGAAATCAACGAAATTCTTTATTAGTTCGAAAACATTTTTATGCGTATTGTGAATAGCGCCGCGAAAGTCATTGGGTGAAGAGGAACGCTGAATTTCGTAATCGTACTTTAACCAATAGTATGAATCACATTTGTTGGTAAGAACAAGTTTTTTAACGCGTTATATTTTTTTTTCTCAAATGAACGTAAAATCGAATGTTTTGGATGCTGAGCAAAGCGAATTTCGGTTTGGATCAACGTAATGAAAAACTCGTGTATAAAAGAATTTGGTAATATACGTACATATTTAATTTTCATTTTCTACACGTTTAAATAACAGCTTTAAAATTTTTCAACGTTCGCTTTAAATAAAAAAATTAAATCATTTTACGACATTAATTATTATATGTTTTTCTCGCTATTCGTTTTATTAATCGAAACATTTTAACTTTTAACGAAGTTAAATGACATTTTTTTCTAAAATGTTTATTAAAAAAGAAAAAAATATACGTAACATTTAAATTACATTTTTTTTTTTTTACTAATTCAATTTAATGAGTTCAAAAGAAAAATTGGACGAGAAAATAATATGTGAACACGAATGAGTGATATCTCGGTATTTTATTGAATGTCCAGAATAATGAATGGTGTACTACAGAATTATCATATCAACGAACAAATAATCAAATTATCAGAATTGGATAGTATTACGAATACAGTATTCGGAATACCCGTATACTTTTAAAAATTATTTTGCTCAAATGTGCACGTTATTTCGAGGGAGACATTCCGATTGCAATATTTTACAAGAGTTAACAGAAAAGCCGATTTTGTATCACCGACCAAGATGTACCTGACCTCATATGATTTATAATCGTAATGGAATGTGCGACTCGCGTAATGATATATTATTTTATTTACAAACCGCAAAATGTCGAACAACGACTCATAATCAATAAACACATCTTTACGTTATTCCATTTCAACTTGATCTAATAACGACCACGACCGTATAAACGCGTTTCGCGAATGAGATACGTTGCAAACGTTTGCACGCTATACGATTACTTATGCGGAATAATTAAAGGTGCGTACTGAAAATAAATTCTCGCGGGAGTAGTTTGAATGTCCAAAAACCATACGCTACTGGGTTTCGCTACCCGGACTCGATTAACACCCGTTTTTTTTTTACTACCATTTGTAATATTTATCTCCAATGATTGGTTACAGTTTATTTTGGATAACATTAGCGTGTGTGAGTTTTATCCGATGATTTTTTCTTAAATGAGATTTTCATATTTCAAAATGACTATAAAAATGTTTTAATTAAAAAAAAAAATAAAAATTAAATATAAATACGCGATTTCGCGTAATTACGTACATCATAGTAACTACTGAAATTTGTCGTTTGCGTTTCTGTAAAAGTCGATTGACAATCCGGTAATATATTACGAATACATACGTATTAGGGTGGACGAGAGAAACTGGGGACTTCTTTAAATGACTCTCACCAGAGTTAAAAATGTATTTCGATATTGTATTGTTGGAAACTTACTGTTAAATTGAAGTACATGCCCATTAAAGAAGACAAATAATATCAATTGTAAAATGCTGAGAGTTTGGACGGAACTTTTCAACACCTACACGGCAAAAACTCAGGAAAACGAGTAATGTTAGTGGCAAAGCTTAAGAGTTGGCAAAAGAGCCGAAATGGAATCATTTCGTTAACGATTTTCCGCCGTTCAATAAGTAATCTCACGGATCAGTGGATTGGTTCGCAACATGCGTTTGTCGCGACGACCTTTTTTAAAAACGGTGATTGTCTGCATTGCTGTTCCGTCTCGCAATGCAATCAAGAAAATGTCGAAGAAACCGATTCAACTCTCAAAAATAAACCAGCGGGAAATCGACAAAACTCGGCGAACACGAAAAAAAAAAATTAAAACGGTTCTCGTTTACAAGAATTTCACGACGTTCTGCAAGCGAACACTTATCGATCATCGTCGTAATCAACAGCATTTTTATTCGATGGTCTTTTAACACGGCTCGCGTGCTTGATGTTACGGTGTTCAACAATTAAAACACTTATCTTATTCAATTACACAAAATACGGACGTTTACCCACCCGGTCAACGAGAATCTGGTGAACGCTTCCATTATCCGTATGCTCAGATCTCTCTCCCGGGCGTTGTACGGCATCGACATGTTTAACGGATGGCCGAAGACGTACTGCATCTCGTCACCGTGCAACACGCCCATCCATTCGCCCCACAAATGCGAATCCGTTCTCTGGAAATAATTAACGGTCGACGGACGATTATTATTAGTGTTATATTATATCGTTATATACGTTAGTTGTGTCTAGATAAACGGTGATGAACGATTACGTTGTATGGAAAAAAAAAAAACACCGATCGAACAGTGAAAAGTGTACGGCGATCGAATACATTACCGTATCATGTACACTTGTGTTGAAAACGCGATTTCGAAAAGTAATTCGTACAATGTAATGTATGCCGGGACTTCAGTAAAAACGTTTGCGCTTTATCGCGTGAAAATGATATCCGTTATGAGTGTTTTCGAAATAAAAAAATAAACATCTTTACGGGTACGAAAAAAAATCTTTAAAGGATTTGATTTGAAACGTACACGATTGATGATACGTGTTAACACACAATTATTATTATTATTATTATTATAAGAACTGTTATAATATATAGACGCGAACACGAAATTTCGCTTGAAATTTCGTCGAACTGTATATGCATATAATACGAATAAAATGCGATTTAATTGACTCACGACCAGAACTACGGAGTGACTTACGTGCGTGAAGAAATAGTAGTACACGCGAGCTCCCCGATTCGATACGATGTTTGCAAACAGATTGGTTGGACATACGAAAAAGTAATCGGCTACCACGTCACTCAGTTGTTTCTGGTTTGAATATACGTCGTCCACTTCTTTCTTTTCCCATCCCGAATACTGAAACAACATAAAATCGTTTTAACGTCGAATGCTGTTTAATATCATCGTGATCCGCACACAGTGTAATGCGCGCATTAAACAACACATATTATAATGACAAATGTGCAGAACGTTGTTTTAAGATTCGATATTTGTACCAAATAATATTATGTGCGATTTGAATGAAATATTTATTATTTTAAAGTATATGACGTGACAAATCCGTATGTCGTTATTTTTTGTCCATTTTAAAATTCTGATCGGAAATCAACGCGAATGGTGTCGAGTTAACAATAATATATTTATATCCTCTCTCTCTCTCTTTTTTTTTTTTTAGTCTCGTTTTGGAAAACGCGTTTTGAAACAGTAAAAGTGCTCCGAAATTTCGTGCAGTTCCTTTACTAATCGAAAAATGATCATCTTAGGAGATATTAAACTTGAATATTTCCCAATATTTTTCTTGAACATCGTACAAAAAAAAATCGCTAAAAATCAGACTTGTATAAGTTTTAATTGAAAAAAAAGAACTATTTTATTAAGATTTATACAAGTAACTCTATTAAAACGTTAAATTAAAAACGTTAATTTTAATATTTGAATTATTTAAAATTTTACTAAAATATCCTTTTAATAAAGAAGTATTTGAATTTTGAGTAATATTTCAAATAGTGTTAAAAAATATTATTTTGTACAACACCGTTTAGACGGCGGAATCTGTTTCACAGGTTTGCGTGTGACGAATTTTTTTTTTATTTTTAGCTCAACGATAAATCGTTGGTCGCACAGATAATAACAACCAGAACAAACTTTTTTTATTAACTCTATCCGGATTCCTGTACCGAAAAGCCACCAGATTATTCTGAACAATTTGAGTAATTCTCGTCCCGTTTTTATTTATTCAAATCGCTTTTAATGGGCCCAATTACACGGCTAGTCGATTCAACTGTTAAAAATATTTGATCAAATATCGATTGAATCGCATCTAGAAAACTATATTATGTTATATATTCATTTAGGGAAAGTAAACGAAAAAAAAAAAAAAAATGTACCAATTATAACGCGCGCATTTCAATTATATTCGTGTATTTTCGAAATTGAAATAGGGGAAAAAATATATTAATGCTACGCACGCGTTTCTATATATGAAAAAAAAAAATACAAAAACCCATAACGGTATACGGAATTTGAATTTTTATAGTGAAAAACGTTTATTTATACATTTTTTTTTCTTTCACTCGTATATTTTACGCCCGTTATTATTTTATAATAAGAGAGTACAGTAATACTCGAGAGTGTGTGTGTGTGTGTGAGATATAAAGCACGCGTTGGGTATTTTTCGTTTTTTTTTTTTTTTAAATATTTATGTTTCAGTTATTAAACGCGCATATACGTGCGCGCAATTGAAGTTTTTTCTTTTTTTCTGAACTCCGTACAGTAATGACGCTTTTGCATAAATGATAATGCGCAGTGTGACTCTCCTGCTCTTCGACGATTTCGCAATAGAATATTTATATAATATGTATACGATCGTACAGAATCAGTTGTGTACGCGTATCTGTAGCCCCGTTATTTATTTATTACGAACGTAATAATAAATACAATTCGTATAATGTACGTTACAATATACGTACACACATATATTCATATTTTAACTCACCTGATATATAATTGCGTCTCTTTCCAATTGCGTCCTGTCTTTGAATATCACGTTGATGATTTGCACGAATTTCTCGCGAGTCAATGCCGTAGCCGCCAGCCGATCGAAGAAATCGACAAAATCGTATAACAGAAAATACGTTCCTGCGAACAATATGTATTTGTCGTAATATAATAACACGGTCGGATATATAGATTAAGACGAACGCATAATAATAATAATAATAATCGAATCGATCGAATAGTTTCCGTGTTGTGTGATCATACGAAACGGGTACGCTTAAAAAATCTACAGTTTTATCGAAATATTATTACCGGGTGATTGGCCGGCGCAAACGCGTGTACGACTGTTTATTATAATAACACTGTTGTCTAATGTGTTATTCAAAAAAATAAATAAAATATATTGAGTTCACGCGAAAAGCAGGACTTACGTTATTAAATAGATTTTTTTTTTTCCGTCATCATTTGTAAATCGTGCCGGGGACTTGCGGTATGTTCAATTAGATACGATTCCCGGTCAACGCGACACGCATATCCAGCAATACAGTAGACATGTCGCAGATTAATTCACGGGCTGACGCGTTATAGAAAATCCGCCGTGTTAAGAGAGCGGCAAAAGGGCAAAGGGCCGCGGGCCGAGACAAATAGAGCGTTCCGGCACGAATGGAACGAGGGGGGGGGACAGTGATCAATATTATTATTATTATTATTATTATTATTATTATTATTATTATTATTATTATGACTGGTGTGAAAGGTTGATGAGAGAGACCTGCACTTCGTCGCGCGCGCTTTCCTCATCGCGTTTAACAATCGTTTCTTCGTGTTCCCGATCGTTTATGGCGTTACAATAAAATAGTAAAAAAAAAAAGAAAAAAAGTTAAATAAAAAGACCGGGGGCGAATGAAATAGAAATGAAAAATAAATACCATAAAATTGTATGAAACTCGTAAAGAATAAATGTATATATTTGTGCTACGGGTTTCGATAAAAACACAATAAAATAAAAGTCATTATCGCGTATGTTAAACGAAAAAGAGAAAAATACAACACAATTAAATAAAGAATGGGAAGAAAAAAACGAATAAAATCACACAGAGAAAATTATGGGGGGAAAAAAAAGCGTAACTTTCAAAAAAAAAAACCCCGACCAGCAAATAAACTGTGCACACACACACACACACAAACACACACACGGTGAATTGAATTGTTAAAATAAGATATAATAAAACACACATCGTACGGTAAACGGTAACAGAAATAATATTATAAATTATTATATAGTACCGAAATAAACGTGGACAAGAATTTTTTTCAAAAATCGAATGAAAACTAATTTATTTGAGCCTAAAAATATTTAAATACAAACGAGTTCGTCGTTTTACGTTGACGCAACCGATAACAATTTTCATTTGACGTATTATTTAATATACGGCCGCGAAAACGTTTAACGTTCACCGGCATTCGATTATAAATAACCGCACGCGTCAACGCGAGCGTATATATTATGATGTGCGTATATTAACGAGACAATCGCGGTGAATTCATATTACATAATATAATCCTAACAACGACGATTTTAACACGGCTGCAGACAATATATACATATTATGTATATACATTATTGCTGCGACAGTAACAATAATAATAATAATAATAATAATAACAATAATAATAATAACAATAACAATAATAACAATAATAATAATAATAACAATAACAATAATAATAATAATAATAATAATAATAATAATAATAATAATAACAGTAATAATAATAATATTTTCTATTAAAATACATCTTCGGTTTTAATTACGATTGAATAACGGTATCTGATTAAAAATTTAAAATTCTAATTGAAATGTCAATTTGATTTTAATTTACAGTTTTTTTTTTTTTTTTGTTTTAACCTAACTCATACGAACTTGACGTTTACAAAAAGAATCAAATGAAATCAGCACCTGCAATACGGACGAGTACGCTAAATTACTACTCCGTGTACAATTTGCGTACGATAACGCGTATGAACTAGAATATTGTTGAAAATCTTATATCTCATTATTTTCACGCTGCTTTTCGGATGATAATAAAGATTAATTAAAAGTTTTGTTAATTCGTCAAATTAAATACGTATACACGTAAATTTTAATTAAATTTAATCGACGGAAAATAGATTCGTTGTCTTCGCCCAGGCTTGCGAGTTAGCTCATCATTATGTGGGAATCACAGTCGTCATATGACGAAATATTGCGAATATTGCGGTGAAATATAGTTACATAATACACTGCTACAACGATCCAATGTAATGAGCATAATTCGTTGGCTATCATAAATCGTTTTGAAAAAAAAAAAAAACAAAAATAAAGAGATATTAATCGAGGAATTATTTTTAAAAAAATTAGTTCAACCTACAAAAATTATTAGTGTTTATCAAATCGTTTTAAATGAATACAGGAATAAGAAATTTTTATATATTTATAAACGTACACATAATAATTATATCGTGCGTAACGCGTATTTTAATTGCTCGACACGGTATATTTTTCCTACGATTCCGCTTCTCTCTTGCACGTGTTCAAGTGTTCTTGAGTTATTGACCGAAAGGACATTCAAAAGTTTTTATTTTTATTTCACCGCGGTATTACTAGGTATGCTTAAACTCTAAAATGTTCAAGATCGTTTTACCTCGAGAATCGCGTATATTATATATTGAAAACTATACGGAAAAAAACCATTGCCACGTCTTATTTCTTCACCGTTGAATTATTTTGATTGACGGTCTATACTGTTTTCTTACAGCTAAATATTCGTATCGATTTTTTTTTTTTTTATTTTATTTTTACAATATTTTATATTATCCTATAGATTACTGGACGACACGAGCAGAGTAGAAAATTAGAGCGTAAAACACACAATACATATTAATTGAACAGTGGACATAATAGTAAAGTACAGTTTCTGTTAACACCTTGTCAATTTCGATTTTATTTTAACTTTTATGTTGTTTATAACATAAAATACACGACGTTCCGATGTGCAATTACGTGTTTGCTACTTTTGTGTTTGCATTTGTTCGTTTTAAAACACACCCGACTGATTGGCTATTTTGTAAACAGATTTTGGACGGGCGGACTGTACGATTTAAAAACACGTGGATAAATATACGTACGTAGAAATACTTCGCGCGATAAGAAATAAATGTACCGTTATACTCATTAAACTTTACTTCGTTTAACAAATATCAATTATTTTGAAATGTCTTTAATTTTATAAATTATAACAATGTGAGTAATATATTTTTATTTATTTCTATAACGATAATAATTATAGATCAAAAATACCGTTTAAGAGAACTTAACAACTGTTAATTAAATTTTACATTATAAAAAAATCAATTCTGCGATATCGCAATAAAAAAATCTACATACTTTCCGTGACGAACGTGTATTTTAATAATTATAACAAATATTTTATACGCGATGAAAAGAAAGAGGAGAGTATATACAAGAAAAATTTCTGAAGACTTTTTACATATATATTATACACACAACGCCGAATGGATAGTGATTAGCGGTGAGGAGAAAGAAGGACAAGTACTCGTGACAAACCGAGAAATGACGAATGTCATTTTTATTTTTTATTTTTTTTTTGTAAACCTAAAAATAGTAACGTAAAAAGTGTACAAAACAGATACACACAAACACACGTTATATAAATGTTCGTGTGTGTGAAGTATATAGAAGAAAAAAAAATTAACTAGGTCGTAGAAATGAATGCTGCCGTGTGACACGAGTCCCTGTATACACTTTTACGCCCGTATACAATCATTTATATACACCTATACGTCCGTCTCGACAAAAAAAAAAAAATAATATAGAATTTTTCAAGGAGTTTATACTGAAAATATTATCCTGCGCACGTTAATTCGTATAATGAGTAATGTATAATAAAATATGAAGAAAAAAAGAATTGTAGAAAAACGTGTTTAAGAAGAGCGTAGGAATTTTTAATCAATAAAGACTTTTGTAATTGTGAAAAGTAAATTTAATTAAATTTATTGAAATTTCAATTTAATACATATTACGCATACAATGTATTGGCGAGCAGTATAATTATACACTTACGCATATCTCGAACGGCTCTAAGGTAATCGCGAAATGTAGTGAATGTAACGCTTTTAAAATAAACAACAATTAACGAATATTCGTTTGGGAAATGAAATAAAAACTATTTTTTCGAATTCAATACAGGACTTCTGAGGATTTGAATGAATATGATTGAGTTGTCATGGACGACAAAACGATTAGGTCGAGTCCGAAAATAATTTAAAGGCTTTGGATGTCGGGGAAAAAGAAAAATTCGACTAGGAATAGAATACTATTTTATATATGAAAACTATATATGGAGGTAACTCGATATTAAAAAATAAAATTTTTTGCGCTCAATTTTATAAACTGATAATAAAATACGAAGTGAACAGAACACGATATATTTCTCTGTATTGTATTGTTCGCATTGAACATTTGTCACTTTGTTTTTTTTTTTTTTTAAGAGTGCAAAAGAAAATATAGACATTCGAACGTAGACATATATAGTACAAAAAAAAAAAAAAATCGATTGGCCTTATAATAAGTAGTGTTTTCTCACGAAAAACACTTTTTTTTCCTCTATAGTACTATACGTTTTACGGAACGCAGTGCAAGCGAAAATTGCGGCGAAATGCGTAATCGAATTAAATTTAAAAAACATATTCGAGCGCGACGGTACGGAGAAAAATCAAACATTCATTGACGTTCATCACTATATTGACACGGTGCGATCGTGTCTACGGTTAATTGATAAAACAGTCCATAATTAGTTTCCAATACTCGATCGAGTGTTAGTTTATTTTTAGGTTTTTTGTTCCGCGTTTTTTCTTTTCTTTTTTTTTGTTATGATTTGACGATAATAAAAAAATACGAATTCGCGTAAACGTCACTATAACTACACACGTCGTTTACGATTATTTTTACATTTTATTCCGTATATACCTATAACGGAACCGGTACAACACATACGTATTGCAAACAATACACAATTATTATTATTATTATTATTATTATTATTTTAGCGTAACTATCATTCGCGTGCGTTCTTCGAATACGAAATTACAATACGTGTCTTGTACCGCAATAATATTGCACAATATTGTCGACGGTTCGTTGTCATATTGATTCGGCGCGTAAAACAACACCGCGATAAACGACGATGAATATGTTATATACGGTTAGGTGATCCAAAAACCAAATAAACTCCGGAATATTAACGCGTCGCAAGCAAAACCGTTAGAATAATATGTATACACACATTTCATAAAAACTATTCTCCCCATCACCACAATACGAAAACGTAATTGGATAAAAATCATTGGAACCGTGAACACGCGGTACAGCGGGCAAATCGAATACACCTAGCGGCGTCCGGTGTATCTAGAAAGCGCGCGAATCCTTCATAATACGAAATATTATTTTCGTAACATTTATCATCAATGGTAATTTAAAAAGAAAAAACGAATAAACCGCCATAATATAACATTTTCTATGTTAAATAACTTAATTATTATGTATATAATTTATCTTTTTCGTCTTTTTGGGTGCTCGCCGAGGTCGAGACCGTTCTTCTCGGGCCACTTTCCCCACCAACACGATAATATTTTTTGTTCCCTGTTACTATGAGTTCACTAGAACTCATGTCCCACTGACACGGATAATAATAATTCTGAATTTCAGGCAAATTAAGTTTTCGTCGTCAAACGTATTAATTGTAAGTGATAATTAATACTTAAATAACAAAATTATTATCATTATTATAATCGTTTTACAAGTATAAATTATTTAAGATTAAAAAACAAAACGCGTATGTTCGATTGCCGGCGTTCCGCACAATAGTGCGATCAGACGAATTTGCGTGCTGTACGCACCGATCGGTATCGGGAAAAAACACTAACTACATATTCAATCAATTTAATATCGAAAATCGCCACGGTTATTAAATCCTAGAAGACATGACGTAGAATTCGAATCTGTTATCGAAACTAACACAATCTTCATGATTTTTTCTAGCTTTTGGGTCGTATTACGTGTTTTTTTTTTTTTTTTTGTACCGCGTACGAAAAGCGAGAATTATTGCATTACACATTAACACGCGTTTTTGAGAGAGAGAAAAATTGTTATTTGAATTTTTATTCGACCATATCACTGACCTAAATCACGACGCGTCTATCCATTATTACTATTTATTCTAAAAACGGTAAAAAAAAAAAAAACAATAATAAGCGGATAACCAATTCAGATGGATTTTTATGTTAAAACGTATCACCAATTTTCGGCAAAGATAGATTTCAAGACGTTTACTATATAATAATAATAATAATAATAATAATATATTATTATTATTATTATACGCGTACGAATATGTTTTTTAACGAAATTCTATATAAATACTTGTATTTTATTATGTACTCGTACAAGGGGATTTTCTCTCTCGAAATTGTACACCGAAAACGCGTTTTTTCACATTATGCACGACCGTTGTGTCGATTTGTAGTTTGAAAACGAGTGCCTTGTTAATTACGGAAAAACGATGAAAATAAAAGAAAAAAAAGACAAATTCTCGAGAATCGAAATAATTGTTTTTGTGGAAAAAGAAGAAATTCGAAAGGCACTGCCACGGCCGATATTTGAATCTGCCGTATTTTCTCGTGCGGATTTTATATTACATGATACGCAATAACAGCGGTAAAGTTTTCCGATTGTAAAACACGAACGGGTCCACTCGAATTAGACGATACACCGGGATTCGTCTCGAGGACGTTTGTATAAAACGTACTTCAGCGCACCTATATATATCTCTTTTTTTTTTATTGCACTTTTGACCCGGTTCTTCGTACGCGGCCAACACGCGACGCACGTTATTGACTCGCTAGAACGAACCGACTTCAGATGTGTGTATAAACGTATATACAAGTGTTTTTCCTCTCCGAAAATACCAATGGCTCCCACGCACGGCGAGAGTGCAAGCAACGTTTCCACGGTTCCCCCTAAACACGCCAAGAAAAAAATAATAAAAAAAAAATTGTCCTTTTTATTTTAAAACGTTGAAATTGTGTTTCGTTTTGACTTTGCGAAAGCGAATAGGGAATTTCAGTGCGTACAACGGTACAGTTGTACGCGGCTCAGACCATTAAAATACTCCGCGTGAATAATAAATCGATTGGTAGGAAATATCGATTTATTTCTTTCTTCTCGCTCGATTCGTAAACAAATACGCGACAAAATTCTGTACGAGAAAATTCGACAGTTTTCCTTAAGCCGGATAGTTGTGTTCTGTTGAGAAAAAAAATCTACTCTTCTCAATAAAAACGATAACGGTTAAAATGGGGAGAAAGTCTTAGATTCACTGTACTCTTACTCTGATTTTGTAATTTTGGAAGATTCCCCTCAATAGAAATTACTCGATGAACATTAATGTAATAAAATATGTCTCCGCTTCCGGTTTTCGATATAATTCGACTTTATTCGCTGTAACTTATCAATTCGGCCATTTCGGGTCATATGAAAATTATTATACTTGTTGCAAGTAACGCGAATATCAACGCTATATCGCGTCATTGAATATTATTAAATCAAAACGACGGTCCGAAACCTACGGAGTTTTAACGTAAATAATTCGGCACCACCGTTATTTCATTTTAACTACTTTCGTTATTTGCGATAATTTATTATTGAAATTCGTAAAGTGTGCTGTATGCGAAAAATATATAAGCATACCTGTTATATATTCGGAAAACTGTTGACGTTTTTATTAAACACTGCTACGGATTTTAATTTTAAATCACTAATTTGAAATTCTATTACATCAATAATAAATGTATAACGGCATAGTACGACGGGGAGGAGAAAGAGGGTTTAATTTATACGTTTCGTTGTGTATATAATAATAATAATAATAATAATAATAATATAAATCAACTGTTTTTATAAACGTAATTTTTTTTTCCTTCCCCTTCCCCCCCCCCCATACATGTCGCGGCATGAAAGAAGAGTTTTAATTCATCGATTATTAATAATTCATTAGGACAAAATTATTTCATCGTCCTTGATATAATATATATTAGTCATGTAACATTTTTATTTTATTTTTTTAATATAACCTAAATAAACCAATAGTAGATGCCATATAAACACATAACAAAAAATTAAATAATATTTAATTTGAATTTATTGTGTACGTTATGGAACAATTTTATAATTATTAACAGTAGCGTATACTTTTAACAAATTAGTTATAAAAAAAACGACTTGAAAAACCCGTTTGAATTTTATATTTCATTTAAGAGGAAGGTTTTAGGATCATTATGTTTTCGGCGATACTTTGACTGATAATAAAAAGCGTATTATACAACAAAATGTCTTATGTTTGAGTTGAAAATTAAAAGTTTCCCTCTTTTTTTGCGTATACTTTAAGCATTACAGCTGAACGAATTTACGAATATACTGTGATAGTATATAAAGCAAAGATTTAATAAAATTTTTTTTTTTATCAAGTTTACTCGTCAGAATTTTTATATTATATTATAACATCGCGATTTTTGAATAATAAAATAATTATTCTAAATTTCGAATACAAATTTAATAGAAAATTAAATTAAAACAATGGCTAATGAAATCGTTTTTTTAAAAATCAAATTGTATTATTTCATTTTAGTTTTTATTTCATAATTTTTTTTTTAATAAAACGTATATATATGTAGATATATGTGTGTGTGTGTATAAAAAAAGAATAAGAACAATTTGCCCATAAAACAATAAATGCTTTTTGATTGAATCTATTAATATAATTTACTTTGACCGGTGAAGCAGTTTGTCTTCAGAAACTTTACACTATATAAAAAGCTTTCAGGAGTTATTGGAGAGAACGTTTTCACGTTTTTATAAAACAAAAACTTTAAGACAGAGTTTGTGTGGTAAACGAAAGATGAAAATAACTTTTGTGAGAAGAATAAATCTGAATTTTCAATTCAAAGTTGCCGCACCCGGTTTGAATGTATTAACGAGGGCGCGAACATTGGACGGAGGGAGGAAAAATGTAAATTATTGCATACCTACTTTAATTTCGAATCCGGAAATGTAAAATTAAAAAAAAAAAAAATAGTTTAGCGCATGAATATACATTTATTATTATTGCGTGGTCGAATGTAATTTAACGTCATACCGAAGACAATTTATAATATTGTAATTTTATACTTTTGATTCGTTTAAATTATATTATACAAACGAATTAATCGCGAGTTCCACCAGAATACGAGTCGTTTGATTCTGTCATCTAATCAAACAAACCGATGCGAAAAAAAATTTTTTTTATTACGTTATCTTTACCATAATTTTATTTTAACGCCTTGATCTGTATAAAATATTACAACGCAACGTATGAATCAATTTAAATAAATTAAATGCAATTAATAAACGTGTTAAGTACATTAAATTATGAATTCGAGATAATATGCTATAATTGGAATAATATTTCAATATTTTGAAAATGATATTAAATGATTTTTCGGGAACAGGGAATTTTAATTTCGCTCTTTAGAGCGAATTGGTATTAGGAGATATGTGTAGCCCGAAGAGCGTAAACGGAGAAAAAGATTATTTTAGGAGAGGATAGAGAGAAACAATCAAAAAGGATATGGTAAAAAGAAATAAATTAATAAGTGAACAAAGAATATGGTGGAGAGAGGGAAGAAGTGGTAGGAGTCATTGAAAATGAAGTAATGTCCAAAACTTTGATGAAGAAAGGCAACTTTTACAGACTTGAAAAGGTCAACACCCAAAACTATGAGTAAAAAGAAATTAGAGTGAAGATGTTTCGATGCCAAGAAACGTAGGATGGAGGAAGGTAAGACAATTTGTGCTATCAGACATTTCAATTCAGGTTGTGATGAAGTGGAAAAAGATCAGAAGTCGAGATTTTAAAAAGAAAAAATTTAAAAAGCTGCTAAGTAGAACATGCAAAACAGTCAATAATCTCGAGATTCCAACGTGATTGGATACTCATGAAAACTGTACTTATTTATCGTTGAAATGTGGCGGCGTTGCATCAGATATTTGATAATAAAAGTGAAGATAAGGAAGCGAATAGCATTAATGCCCAATACCGCCGTTTGCGAGGGTCGATAGAATAGTATATTTCTTGAAAACAATATCAGGTGTTTAAAATAAATAAATAACAATAAGATATAATAAATATAATAATCTTATGGTAAAAAAAAAAACATGACGGGTTTGAAAATTCTATTAGTTTCCTATTCTGGATTTATAAATTTTCAATAATCAGTAAAGTAAAACATGTTCATAAAACGAATCATAATCAAAGACATCGATATTTTTATTGTTAAAAATGTGTACGAAAAGTTGTCATGTGGATAATTTTATTTAGGTAGAAATTTTACATTTGTACTATTATAAAGTAATTACTAAATTATTAAATGCCCCATTTTTTTTTCATCATTATTATTATAAAAACATTTGATAGACTTTCGGCCCGAAAATTTCGAACTGTATTCATTTTTCAACACGAAAAACCGAAAATGATTGACGTATTTAAAATATTGTATCAATGATGTATCAATCAATCCGTAGATAATTTCTAACCACTCAAGTATAATTACGTTACGAGGACAAGAAAAGAAAGGAAGTCAAACCGTCATATTATTATTATTATTATTTTCTTTCATCACATAATTAGTCGTTATGGTTACATTGTGTAGAATACACCGGGTGCAAACCATGTGCCTGAGGTGTTTCTGTTGTAATAAATTGTACTTATGGATTATAGTACTTTTCGTACTATATGGGCCGTATTCAACATGACTGATTTCTGCATTTGTAGGAGGTTATGTTTAACAGGTACTTCTTTTATGATATCACAGGTGGCGTTAGATATCAATCCTGTGGCTCCAATTATGATGGGTACGATCTTCGCTTTCATTTTCCACATTCACTGAATCTCAATTTGTAAATCTTTATATTTAAGGTATTTTTCTGCTTCTTTCTGTGTTATATTGTAGTCTGATGGTATTGCTACGTCTATAAGTAAACATAGCTTTTGACCCTTATCTTTCAGAATGATGTCTGGCTTATTGGCTTTTATTGCTCTGTCTGTTCGGACTTGAATATCCTATATTATGGTAATTTCAGGAGTGTCAATCACTGGATCCGGGATTGTGACGGTACCTTTTTTCATCTACCACTATTTTGTATTTTTTGCAAATGTTCCAATGCAACAATGCAGCTAACACATTATGCTGATCTAGGTAGCCTTTTTTAGCAAGGATTGGACAGCCTGAAACTATATGATGGATTGTTTCATTATGTGTCCGACACAGTCAACACTTAGAGTCTGCCGGATTGCATGATTTTTGCCATCATGTAGTTGGTTGCGATAGCTTGCTCTTGGCAGGCAGTAATGAGGGCTTCAGTTTCACTCTTCAGGTGTGAGTGGGCGAGCCACTTCCATGACATTTCTTTGTTAATTGTTTCTTTTTCCACTTCTATTTCTAATTGTCCATGCATGGGTTTCTTTTTCCACTTTGTAATTGCTTCGTTTTTTTTTTGTTCTTTTATCTTTCTTTTTATTATTTTGATGTACTCTGTTTCAGATTGGATCGATTTGAGGTTTTCTGTTTGTTCTTTTTGGGTAGATCTTTCGTTTCCTATGTTCATATGTGTTTGTCGATTATTATTATTATTATTATTATTATTATTATTATATAATGAATTTAAAAGTCTTCAAAAATGGGGAAAAGTATTAAGAAAAAAAAACAAGACCACTCCGCCCGTCTATATATATATTATATAAAATATAATACAAATTTTAATGGAATGAGAAAAAGTAAAGCGAAACTCAAAGGACAAAATGTGTGGAATTTCGTACGAAAAAAATCATCTGGTTTTTTATATGTATTACATGATGTCATATATCTAGGTCATATATCTGTAAACAAGTTTTTCGTGACGTTTTCTTTCGAACACAATATACTTCACATTATGAATAAATAAGTTACCTTTTCTGCTGACATAAAGAAAATCAATATATTAATCCGCCTTAACATAGCCGGTTTTTTTTTTTTTTACTTAATTTCAATAGCTTTAGATTCTGATCGAAGCGAAACGAAAAGTACAATATTCATTTATTTTTACAATAATGTGTTTTTTTTTTTAATTTTGTCTTTGACTACTTTTTACGCGAAATAAGTACTCGGCGTGTGACAACAAACGACATCTGTAGTTAGTACTTTATTTGACAGGTTTTTCGATGTGCAAAGACGATCCAAAAATTAATAAAAAAAAAAACATAATTTTTGACGTAATTTTTTTTTTACTTTTAGACATTTTTTCCTATTCAAAAGCGCAAAATATGATACATATAATATTTATAGTATTTATTATTAATCAATTGATAACAGAATCGTTCAGAATCGTTTTTTAAATGCAACGTTTGTTTACGAATTCCCCAACAATAATATTCAACTATAATATATCTGTCTTTGACATTCTTTCTCAAAGTGGGCGATAACGCCCCCTTGTGGGCGCTAATGGCCTTCAAGGGGGCGGTAAAAGGCCCAAAGAAGTTTGGGGGGCGTTGAAGCGGTCTGGGGGAGGGGGGCGATATAGCTGATTAAAGAAAGCGAAAAATTATGTAATCCCTCAACTTTACCCTGGATTATGGTCGATTGTTCAAAGATATCTAATAGCGTTTTCATCATCGTATTTGTCCGAACGTGGCTTTAGTGCTGTAACAACACTAATAACTAAAAACAGAAATCTGCTGCTTGTTACCGAACGTGGCGACTTACGACTGTATTTAAGTGAATTCGAGCCTGATATAAAAAAAAACTGGTTAAACTACATCAGATTCATCCATCACATTAAGTAAGCTCGATAAATTTAAATTCAAAGATTTGTTTAAATTTTAATAAAAATACATTGAAATTCGATTAAGTATGCGCTTTAATTGCTCTTATTAAAAATGCTCCTTTAAAATGTAAGTTTGAACTCCAAAATAGAATACGGCATGTTTAAATATAATAATTGTAATAACTGTTTAAAGATAAACAACAATTGGTAAGTTTAAAAATTTTGGGGGGCACTAAAAAAATTTTGATTGTCAAAGTGGGCGGTGTATGAAATATGTTTGAGAACCTATGGTCTATGTAGAAAGGTAACTCATTTGAGCCAAAATCCCTCAACTCGTTACCTTTTTATTATTATTATTATTCTTTTGATCGAACAGAGAAATAGATCAACAAAATCTTTTATTTAAAAAAATGTAATTCTAAATTTTTTTCTGTTATTTTGAATTCCGTGTCATTCGACAAAAATCTCGTCCTTAAAAATAACTCGTTTTCCAAGGAAAATTCTCACGGTAAAACGAGAATTGTGTAATTGGATAATTGTACATGCTGTAATGAATAACTTTACCGAACTCAAAAATGATTTTTTTTTTTTTTAAATTTCTCTATAATATTTGCGCGTGATAAATAAACGGGGGACTCACCTTCGTTCAGATTGCTGCCGATGAGTATGTCGATGTCCGAGAAGTTCGCCTTGGCCAACATGTCCAACGGGTGTTCGGGAAGGAATACGCCGTCCACGGTGGGAGCGGACGGGAACCCCAAAATGCCGGAGTAGCTGTTCCACTGTTTTTTCGATATCGTGCTCGCGTCGACGGACCTCATGCAAGACATGGTGCCGATCGGGTTGTTCGCCAACGACGACGAGTTACACTTGCAGTCGTCCAACAGTTTTTTCGCTATGTCTATTGCCCGTTCGCCGGACATATAACTCCAGGGAGCGTTTACCGTGCCGGACTGTATGATTCCGCGCCGCACCAGGCCCTTGGTCACCGGCGAAATGAGATGAACGCTCACCTGAAACCATCGTCGTCGATAATTTATTCGTTCTCATTAGCAATGAACACTTCGATAATCGGCGGGCTATATTGTCGAACAAATCTTAAACGTAATCGGTGTCGTTCCCCCACAGTGTATTTATTCCAATAATTGCGGAAGACCGATTCGAAAAATGTCTAAAGTTAAAGTATTTCAGACAGTTTATTATGACGCGTTTCAACAATTGTTGTTGCGTCGATCAAATAATATAGGCTTCGTTTCTTTTTTGATAAATTATATTATACGAGTGGTGTTAGGGTATTCACGTTTTACCCTAGTCGTGATTGTGTCTGCTTCACGAGATAAATTATAATAGATAAGCGACGAACGTCATTTATAAGTCGCTTTTTCTTTTTAATTTCTCTTTTTCGGTGTTTCGTGTTTCTTTGCAACGCCTTATTAAGTCTATATATAGTAGTGTGCATACAAGAAAATCGATGGTTTTACTTCGTTAACTGATATGTCTACCTTCTAATTTCCTGACATGTCTATATGCGATGGGATATTATTATTATTATTAATAAACATTAACATTATTTGCTCTTTTTTCTTGATTACGTGTTATATAAATAAATAGAATATTTTAAAAAAAATATCCAGACAATTTATTTTATTTTTTTTTCTCTGGATGACGGTAATACATGAAATTTTATATTGAAGAGTTAAAACGGTACGCGGATGATTAATATTTTGTGTACATATTCGTATAATTTATAACGCGAACAATAGACGTGTAAGTTATTTATTATAGCTGTAAAAAAAAAAAAACGTTAAAAATACACTTTAAATTTCATAAAGAGCATATCGAATTCCAAAAAAAAAAAAACAATAATCAATGAAAAGTTTTATAATTTTTTTTTTTTTTTTGTGAAATATGTTTTTAATATTATGTAAAAATTGATTGATAAGTATAAAAATATCTAAAAAAGAATAATGACAAAAAACGGTAAATCAAACTGAACGCCATCAAATGTATGTCGAACGTGGTGAGCACAAAAAACAAAAATTGTTTATCTGCTACAAACTCGCAATGGCATTATTAAACGAATAGTTATGACGTCGCACATCGACTTTTATATGAACACTGCGAGTGTTGACTCACCGATCCACCGCCAGCGGATTCGCCGAACAACGTGATGGTCTCTGGATCGGCTCCAAAAGCCGCCGCGTTTTCCTTGATCCATTTGATGGCCAACGCCTGATCCCATAAGCCCATGTTCCCAGGCGCATCGTCGCTGTCTTCCGGCAGTTCTGGCTGTAGGTACAACGAACCGAAAGCGCCGAGTCTGTACTGCATGGAAGCGACCATCACGTCGAACGTGGCCGCCAATAGATCGCCGTCGTAGATCTCCAACGTCGAAGTGCCGGACATGTAACCTCCGCCGTAAATCCACACCAATACCGGTATCTAAACGGGTGCACGGGAATATATTATTCAATACGCGCGTGTTGACGAGCAATAACGTTTTATATATTTGGTTGGGGAAAAAACGATTTGGCCCCTTCAGTTTCGGTTCTAGAAAATAATGGAGCTGAGCAAGAGCGGGTTAAACATCCGATATCTTCGTAGGCGTCGAAGATTTTGTTGGGTCGCGTGCAGTGTTGTCTCGGTGGGACGAGAAAACCACTCGGACGCGTCTGGATATCGGGGAAATATAATTTTTATTAAAGAGTTTTCTGGGAAAATGCAATTCGCCAAAATGCCAAAAAAGATTATTATGGGTACAAGTCTACACGGGTACTGCAGTAACGGTAACCGTAATCGTTTTTTACGTTCCGTTTCGCGACGTTGTAGAAAAATCGATTTCTATGCGCAATAAATCCGTCTCCATCGGTACGTTTTAGTTAGACAATATAGATTTCTATAAACAATATAATAATCAACGATTTTGTCGGAATCGACGAGAGATGCGACACTGTTCTCGAACATAATGTATTACCGTGCACGACGGACGAAAATCGTTCGTGTATTTTACACGAATTCGTACGTTTTGGTTAACAGTGTACAAGTGTACTACTATACGATATTAATAACACGTATTTTTCTTTTCAACGTTATAATTTTACACACGATAAATGTACATAAGCGTTTAATGTATTAATAATAAATAAACGTGCGAACTATTTTCTTCAGGACGAGAATTAAAAATCACGCAACGTTCGCGTTGAATTTGAATTTTCAACACTCGTTTATAAAAATTTCATACGAAAACACGTATGAACTCGTAATTGTTATTAATTCTTTCTCTTTCTCTTTTTTTTTTTTTATAATGTAGATGAACACACGCGTTTAGGTTCATATAATATTCGCTGAATTCATTTTCCCCCCATGCACGCACACACACACCACGCCGTCAAAGACGGGCTATTATGCGAGTAAAAAAATATATTTTAATAGGGATTTTTTTTCTTTATTGCGTACAATATGTGTTACGGTACCTATTCAATGTAAAAGGTTGAAAAGTCTCAAAAAAAAAAAAAATATAAAATAAAATAATTTTATATAACATATAAAATATTACCCGGCAAATGTTAATTATTTTGAAACTCATTTCATATTTATACAAGTTTTAAAATATACACGTACAATTTTCTCCGTCTATTCTCTTATATTTCAAACTCAAACCGCATAATACAGACTTTTAACGTATTTTGACAGTAGTGAGAAAAAAATATATTAACACGAAGAATTTGAATTACACGTATAAATTACGTATTTGTATATACGTACATATTTTGTTTTAAACTATTTTACGGGTATACAATTTCAAAAAAAAAAAAATATCGTATATCGAATCGGTTTTTAAAACGAACTTATTGTCTTTGGCTTGTTTTTTTTTTTCGTAATTTCGACAAATTCTTGTATGTATATTCTGTCAAAAACCCGTATAAAACGATGAGCGAATAATACGTCAATAGTCTGTTATACTCTGATAGCGTATATACACACTTTTTTTTTTTTTTTTGAAAACAGTACGAACCTTTGACATAAATAATATATATATATATATAAACTATTTTTCTAATAAAGTACTTATAATAAATACGTGTTTAAGCGCTTGAATTTCGAACTCATTAATGCGATATATATATTTTTTTAAATATATTTAATAAATTTATAATATAAAACGGACGATTTTCTCGTATTGAAGATTCACAAAATACGGGACACACACCGGACGGTACGTGTAAAAACGTCGAACATAAAAAATAGGGACGTACGTCACTATATTATATATTCTATATAATATATAATAATATGTTGAAATTCTACTTCGTTCACTTGGATCGAAATAATATATATATATATATAGCGTATACAAACGACGTCGTCGTCTCGTAACTTTATAATTATTGTGTACAAAGGGTCAGGTATATGCATATTGCATAAGTATATACTTGTAATTAAATATACCCTTCGAACCGTGCCAAGGTAAAGGAGGAAAAAAAAATACGAGGAAAATAATGAGAGGAGAAAAATGGGGCGTGCGACGGAGACATTATAACCACCGCCGCGATTATTACAATCTTGTATTTATATTTCGTACACTATCGTATATTTATTAAAAATATATTACGCGATTATACGTTTAATACGACTCGAATCTGCGCGGTGTATCCGTGAAAAAAAAACGAATAGAAAAGAAAAAATCCCGGTAACTAGAATTTTACAATAAAATGATAAACGTACAAAACGTATAGGTAAAGGGGAAAAAATATTGAAATGGTAAAAATACAAAAAATTTAACGAATAAAATAATACGAAAAGTTGTGCAAAAAAAAAAAAAAAAAAAATTAAAACTCGTGTAAAAATAATATTCATACGTACAATCCAAGTACATAGAGTGTGTTTACGAAAAAATTACGTATAATTAAACAGTTGTTTGTATCGAATTTTCCGTATTTATTACGGGTTTCCAATGGAATTCATCCACCGGGTGTATTATACGAAAAAGAAAAATACGATTTTTTTTCTTTTTCTTTTTCCTTTTTTTGAGGTGAGGGGATTTTTTTAAATAAACAAATTTAATACGACAACACACACACACATATATATTTTGTTATATAATAATATTCATCATGATTGTACGTTTACATATTTTAAAACTGTCGTAATTTCCTGAACACTTACGGTAACAAATAATGCATAAAATATGATCATTACCGGGGGGGCACAAAACAACCAATTTAAAACTCGATTTAATAATGTAGTCATAATTACGTGCAGAACCGAGCATTCTTACAATCACGTGGTAAAACGTGTAATGCGAATTTTCATTAATGCATATCGTTCGGCGGCGTACCACGGCTGTTTAAACCGTTATTGTTTTACGTGATTAAGTGATCGACGTAATACTGCAGTAGGTGTACCATAATGACGAGGGAGCTCCTGGAGAGTGTTCTCACATTGTCGAGTCCCAGCGGGCGTCGCGTTAAATGTATCCCAGCGAGCTCCTCGCAATTAATTTAACGTTTCCAGTGTGAACCACCGTAATGACGCGCGTTCTTCACGATATTCTTTAAAGTCATTTTTACCCAACACGATTCCAAATCCCGGTCATGGGGGGCGGTATGGCGCCCTCGAGCAGTTTTATTATATAGTTTTTTTTTTTTTATCTTATATTCCAAAACGGAGAGTTCATTTTTTATCTTCAAATCCAAAGTATATTAGCGCACGTAATATATATATATATAAATATATTTATTTTTTTATACATATTAGAATGTATGGAAATTAATATAAATAGTAGTAAAAAAGTAGCGAGCCGCTGAGTGTTGTGCATGTCGCTCAAGTATTAATTACTCGGATTTTAGGATTTTGTTATTACTGTACGTTTGAAAACGATGATTCTGAGCGGAGGTTCGGTGTAACACATTTTTTCCGCCCTTATATAATTTAAAGTTACGTATTTGGTGAGTATTTCAAGTTTTTATTAGTTTCAGAATTACGGGGAAATAAAAGAAATCGCGTTTTTGTGTAATTTTTCGGTAGTTTTTGAATTTTTTGAGAAAATCGAAAAATGACCATCTAAAGTACCAACTAAATGCGATTAAGGAACAACAGGGTATTACTGTAAAGATCGGATCAGGATTCTCCTGGTAGAATTTTCGCGTAAAAACACGGTCGTGTTTACGGGACGAGTATCTCCGGGGACTTTGTTCGATATAACATTTATGGCATGTAATATTGAGATTTTTGTTTTGTTTTTTATTATGTAGAAAAAAAAACAAAATACTAACGAATATTATTTCTATTATATCGATTACTCCCCTCACCTTGGCGTGGTGGGCCGCGTTGGAATGGTGTCTGGTCCGTTGTTTCCTGGGTATCCATACGTTCAGGTACAGACAGTCCTCGGACAGCGGCGTGTTCGGATTCCACATCTCCTCGCCCTCGAAACCTGGGAAATACTCGTATCGTTCCTGGTAGCACGTGTTCGGCAACTTGGTGGCGTTCAGCACGCCGTTCCACTTGTCTACCGGCACCGGCCTGCGGAACCGGAGCGGGCCCAACGGCGGCTTGGCGAACGGTATGCCCGTGTACACGCGCACCTCGCGGTTGGCTATGATTTTCGTGTACCCCTGCACCAGTCCCGTGGTGGTCACCACCACCGGGTTCTCGTCCGTGTCGTCGGCCGCGGACGGCCCGCCGCCAGCCGTTCCGCCGCCCGCGCCACCGGCACCGCCGTCCGTTCCGTCACTGGTCGACGGCCGTCCCAGCACGGCCGAACAGCACAGCAACAGCAACGTCACCGTACCGGTGTACACGCAACAGTCGACGCTCATTTTCGCTATGATAACACTCACTCACACACACACACACACACACACACACACAAAATATATACGATCGGCGGTGTCCAATACGCGAGGGATCTGGAAAAACAAACGATAAATATATGAGAGGGACGCGTTTCAAACAATCGTTTTTTTCTCCCAAAGGGATTCAAAAAGGGTGGTGTACACGAATTCAGATTGGGTGGTCACGTCGAGTTAATCGTATTTGTTAAATACGGTATTAGGCCGTCAAGGTCGATGATATCCACACTGTGAATTAATGATTAAGACAACGATAAATTTAAACAAATCATATTATTATTATTATTATTATTTAATCGGTTCAGATGTAAACCCTCTTATGTAACGCTATATATTTAAAAACAAAAAATTGCTACTATATTCCGTATACGTAAATTCGTCTAAACGAATTTTTTACTGTTCTATTCGAAACTACGCGTGTATGAAAAAATTCGGAAGATACGAGGAAATCAATTCCGCATATTACACCGTACGAATTTTGAAATTTTATAATATACACGGTCTTGAAAATTCGTTATGTTTCTCCAGTTAAAATCCTCCGTTTTTTTTAATGTCCGATAATATTATAATTCTACAATAATAATAATAATAAAAAGACGTATCAATGTTGGTATATTTTTTATTGGATTCTGCGGTGTATCGTTGCGCGCGTGTGATTGAAAAAAAGTTGTTCGGAAAAAATCATACGAGGAAATTGTACCGATATGACTCCTGAGTCCGGTGCGCACGCGTTTAACATAAAATATTTACAATTACGTCGTGTGTTCGAAAATAAACGAACGTTTTTTTTTTTTTTTTTTTATTCGGCATTATTTTCAATGATTTCTATTACGAGCGCGCGTTGAAAAACGTAAATCAAACCGTACCGGATTACACGATGATTGGAATTCCAAATAAGTCAAATTTCGATTGGCTCTAACTGACGTATAAAAACATTTCACGCCGTCTACTGCCATCCACTACTTATTATACATAACGTGTTTTTACGCGTATTTTATTTTATCGAACGCAGTGTTCTCGGAACGCGGTTGTTTGTTTCGCGTAGGCTACAGACACTCGAAATGTCAACGACCAAAAAGCGTTTTAAACGTTTTAAAAACGTTCTATTTTACCTTTCGACAACACACTTCTCCGAGACCGCATTACTCCGCAGCGACTTATTATTATATAAGGTGACTGGGGGCGAACTCGGTTTTGTTAATGGCAACTAAGATATTCCCCGTTGAGCCATTAGAAACGTTTCCGTACACTACTTCGCCTGACAATAAATTACCCGGAGTCGTTAATAAATATCTCTAAAACGATATTGGCGTAAGTGCCTACGGACGTTACGAGTTGAACCGTGAACTATAGATATAGTATATAGTGTGTACAACACTCTTCAATTTCACATATTGATTATTTCTACCCCCCCCCCCACTGTTCGCTTACAGGTTGTGATTTTCGCATCAGCGACTGCATTCAAGAGGTCATCCGATGGGTGGCGGAATTTCGACGAATTATAAACGACTCCTCTACAAGAGCGGAACCGGCTTCTTCTTTTTTTGCCCCGTACACATTTCTTAGCCCTTTAAAAGGTCGAGAACAAAAAATAAACAGACATTCGTACCGGCTGATTATCTATTTAGATGCCTGTATAGGTATGAAAAAAAACATTATACAACTTCGGACGCAGTATTATAAGTACAAAAGTTTAAATATCAAGTGTCGAAGGACATAAAAATTCGTTCGTCCTCCTCATTTCCCGATCGAAGAAATCAATACAAATTATATATGTATAAAAAGTTCTTTTTTTCACTTCGATCTCTGTACAAGCGGCGAGTCTATGGTTTTTTGTGGTATACAGCTAAGTAAAACGTTTAACCGAATAATACTGTCGTCAGTGTCCGAAATTATTTTTGACGTATAATTTAATGTCAACGACGCGGTTTCGCTATGTTATAATATACGCATACGAAATCTGATGGCCGACAAACAGTTTTGTTTCGGACGCGCTATGCAAACGCTACAACAGCGTTGTAATAGACAGGCCAATCGTGTCGCAGCACATTATGCGTATTCACCTATAATATATAATAATATTTCGCAAATTATAACATATTATTAAATTATCGTAATAGTTTAATTATTCAAATTTCTATATAATTTCGAATTGTTTCGTAACATTTAATTATATGTAATCGGAAAAATAACGATTTTCGGGAAAAAAAGAAAAGCTGAACTGAGTTTGGACTCCTATCGTTTTACATGATTCGAGTACTAAATAAATAAAAAAAAAATAGGTGCAGTCAAACGAAAACCTTAGTTTCTGCTGTTCTCGTGCTAATAATTATTGTATTGAAAAATATTATTATCAATACGAAAGCAGAATTATAGAGTGTCGCAATGCGACTAGACTAGCAGTAATAATACTAATAGGACGTTTGAATTTTTTGCAAAATTGAGTCGTTCGCGATCGTTTGTTATCGATCTAACGTTTTAAAATTAATTCCCGAAAAATACTAAGAAATAACTATATCACTGAAGGACCACCATATAAACGGTATCTTATATATATTTAGATGATTACGTTTATTTTTGGGAAGAAATCGGCGAATTCTTTTTCTATATATAAAAAAATATATATATAATGCTCTTTTTTTTTTAAAAAGAAGTAATACCTTCCTTCAAAAATAATAATTATTGATTATATTATAAATAGAAATAATAATTAAATGAAAAAAATAATACTATATACGTATTTTAATTTTTTTTTTTTTTACGGTATTTATTATTTTTTCGTAAGCTTCTGAACTCTGCACTAAAAAAAAAAAAAAATTATGATGAATCATATACTTATAAATATTAAAGAAATCGACTGTAAATTATAATACGGTATTAATTATACCACCTACTGCTCACAAACGAAATATCAAAAAAAAAAATGCAAATACTATAGAAGTCGATAAACCTATTAAGTATTTATTTTATTATTTAAAAATAATTTTCTTTTTTTTTCTTTTTTGTGGGCGCGATGAATGTTTGTATAGTTTTTTTTTTTATTACATTAATACGGTTCTAAAACCAAAGCGATACACAAATTCGTGTGGGAGGCCCATTTCGTTCGTAAATATAGAAAAAAACAAGTACAAATATTAAAATAGGTATAAAAAATAAATTGGTGCAAATAGTGTATGCTAGTTGAAATTTAATAAAATTATATTATACGTATTTTACTAAAACTTTTTATGAAAGCAAAGCGGATTAAACGTCACTACATTTTAAACGTATTGTTATTTTTCTTTAAAAAAAAAAACAAAAACCTTTATAAGAGTATTACTGTTTTTAATGAATATATTATTATTAATCGGTGATGGTACTCCGGTGGAAGCGCAAGATGTGCCCAATTTATCGTATTAATCACATCATGATTTACCACAAACATGGGGGAGACGTGGTGAACAATATAATAAATATAAAATATCGTTTATAGGCGTGCAACAACACGTTTATAATATATAATAATAATAATAATAATAATAATGGACGTATAACGGCGATAAAGTTGTACTTCGAGGTCGTTCTCGTATGCTATTACATAAGTTTACGTTTTATAAAAGAAAAGAAAAATAATATTTTATACGCAATTACACGTATATCGCGTATGTAATAATAATAATAATAATAATAATTATTATTATTATTATTATTATTATTATTATTATTATTATTATTATTATTATTATTATTATTAGCGAACAGCTGACAAAAACTAAAACGCGTTTTCACCGACCGAAACTATTGAATAAGGAAAAATAAAAATTTCTACGCGAAAATAAGGTTAACGTATAAAACGCACGCGTTGTACACAGTACGCGTTCGTTTGGTATGTATTTATTATTAATGAAATTGATCGCAACTATATTATTTTGATAAAAATAAACACGCGTTAAACAACCTGTTTCCAGAATAATTTTTATTATGTATTTATACGATAATATATTGTCATTTGGATACTGGTAAGTATGTGTTGTGTTACTGAACATTGAAAGGAGAAATTATTTTCTCTTTGACACACATATATAATATATATATATATATTTTGTTTTATTTTAGAATTACGTATTTTACGCGGGTAATTGTGAGTAGATAATAAACATTTATATAGTTTACGTTTGGACATTTATTATTTAAACAAAAAAAAAAAAAAAACTTAATAATAAATGATCGCATCGAATAACTATAAAAATATATGCAATATAAAATATGTTCTTTTTTTTTTTTTAATTGAATTATTTTGACGATTTACGTATGCGTGAGTACGAATTTTAACTTAATATCGTTTTAAACGATTATACGCGTGCGTCTTGCTCGGTTCGGTTTTATCGGATAGATGTTATCATGTTATATTCAACGTGAAACATTGGTTTATATAACGGTAAAAAAAAAAGCGTGTAGGCCGATTTTCGATAGCAAAATCCTATATACAGAAAGTTTTTTTTTAATTTTTATTTTCGACAGACGAAAATGATAAAAATCTTAATTTTGAAAATACAACGTTCTATGTCCTCTTTCGACATTTATTTAAAAATCGTTAAAAAACAAAAACTATATATATATATAGTTTTTTTTATCTACGTTAAATCTACGCTGTTCATTTCTAAATATGAGTTTTTCATCGAACAAACATAATAGGATTTGACAAATAAAATTTAACGACGTCGTAATATGCTGGTATATTCATTATTGCCCTGCGTGCACACACGACGGTTATTTCATTACGGGTGTAATGAAACGAATACTATTTGAAAATCGACTGTCTATAATATTTATCTCAATACGAAACGAAACATTGCAATGGACGGTGGCGTTTTAAGATCATGTAAATGAACTTTGCGCGTTCTCCGTTTTATTTTATATGTATATATATAAAAAAAAAACGACAACGGTGTTTATATTCCTTATAAATCTAAAATTTCAACCTCCGTATTCGAATTACACTACGAGCGTTATTTTGATATAACATATTTTCGTTCAATTCTTCTACATTTATATATATATATATATCTAGTAAAATACGAGCACAAACGTCAGTACACACTATCGTCCATAGAGTCTATACGAATAAATAAAATTGAAATGTCTATCTGTTTGTTCGGGCTAATCTCCGGAACGGTTGAACACATTATTTAACGGGATTTTCACAAGCAAGCAGAGGGACTTTGCAAAGAGTGATCTTGGCTACATTTCACCTTGGAAACTGAAATCACGCGTGAGTGATGCCACAAACGTTGTGATATACTAGCAAATGGTAATAATACTGCCGACATCGTTTATAAAGAGGCGTTCCAGTTAATCTTATTAATCTCTGTTAATCGTATTACAGTGGATATTTTTATAGCATATTTTTTTGTAACAAACTAAATTGAATTTTAAACTGGACATCATTATATATATATATACACACATATTTTACGTGTGTATTTATACATATTATATCAGAGACGTCCTTAAGATTTTCGAGGTCTTGTATTATTATCCGTTTACGAGTGGAAATACAAAATAATTCTATCAGTAAAATATAAACTACCTCTACTATATATTTTTACCGTTCATGATTGAAAAATACTGAATTCGTATTTTGATATGTGTAGAACACTTTTTCGCTAATTAAACGTTAAAACTATTTATTTTTTTTAGTGCAATAGGAAATGTTGAAAACTACAAAAAGTTTTAATTTTCCTTTTTTCAATACGATTTAGACTGAAAATAAAATAAAAAAAAATCATTTTGATTGGCATTTAAAGAATAAAAAAGAACAATTTTAACAATAGAAATTGAAATAAGTTTTACATTTTTATATGTGACAATATGATCGATCCATTGTTCCCCAAAGGGCAAAGCACAGGTCAGCCAAAAAATGTTTTAAAATCTTTCCATATTTTTCAAACGCGAGACTCAAGCCTTGCCCCCGTCCTCTCCTAAAGACGACCCCGTGTATACAATTTTGTTTCACAAAAATGGCACATATCTGTTTTCTTGTATGCATGGCCAGGAATAATTTAGAAAGGGATTAGTCTATAATTTCCATGGTGTTTTTTCACGAAAACGTATATCGAGACAGCGTTTTATTTCTACGGGAAAAACGGAGAATTCCTATACAAATTGAACACGCATATTTTTTTTTTTTTTTTTTTAACTTAAATTCCGCGCGAACAAAGTCGCGAGTAAATAAAAGAACATTTTCGAATGAACCAACAGTACAGTATGTATAGGTACGCGTTTTCCACATATACTCCAATTGTTATAATAATATATAAATTACAATATATATATATATATATAAGTTGTCAACAAATAAGAAAAACATTTGGAAAATGGCAACACACAACCGCTACCACCACCACACATTATTGTACTCGCATCATATAGAATTATTGATTTTCTCCCTTCTTCAATTGGTTTTTGGCTTTCACTCATTTGACCTTTGCAACAATATTTTTTCGTATCCTCAATGTGTGTGTATAAAATATAATGACCAACCCGTCATGTCGACGTCTTTATTTATTTTTTTTACAAAAAAAAAAAAAGTCTCGTGTTATTAGGTTCGAAATTATTATACAAACATTTTTTTTTTTATGCCATCTTGTATCAGATATATTTGTGTACACATTTAACGCGCAATATTGACTATACGAAATAAATTATTTAACATATAATATATAACGTATCAAAAAAAAAAAAAATTGATTTTCTTTTCGAAAATACTTTTATACATAATTTAATAAGTACATAAATTACATTCGATACGTGTGTATGTAATTTCTTCGCGCGTAAATATCGCGGAGTCTAAGATTCGACACATATTTTACGAATAGATATAAGAAACTGGCTTATGAAAAAAAGGGGGGAAAGAACACCAACGAGTTATAATTATTAATATTATACATCTCAGTTCGTTGAACTCCGTGGTTATTTTACACATTAATTAAATTTAAATAACTGTTGGTGTATAAAACTTAAATAATAATATGTACATGTACATTTTTATGCGGTGAAAATAAATATAAAAAATCACGCGTTCTGTAAAGTTATTTTCTAAGAGAGAGATTGTCTTCTTATACGTATTTGTATTATAAACGAACGCGTTTCATTGAAAATTACTATAATATTGATTCTATAATCAATATTTTATGTACCTACAGTGTGTGTTCTACATAAGGAAATCACGAATTTTGAATACAGTGATATTTTTTTTATAACGAGTAATTTTTATTATTGTTATTTTTTTTATCGCAATATCCATACTTTTATAAACTCAATGAATTTGTAGAACATATATACGTATATAAATGGCCGAATAATGAAAAAAGTTTTCGCCGTACAATTCTTTCCGAGTTTCGAATCGACAGCAAAATAGCTGTTTCGTATAGTTAAATAGTTTTTTGTTTTTTTTTTTTTTTAATCCAAAAAATAAAATAATATATATATATATATACAGTTTTAACGCCATAATCGTAGAAATCATTTTTTAAATTACTAAAATCGACATTCTACTATTTGCCACTGGTTTGTCGCACATTTGCGTAACGTGTATAATAGACCTATTTTTTTTTTGTTAATTTAAATTTATTAAATTAAAATTGTCTAAACGTCTTTCATTGAACTCATTGCGATACGTAATACCGTCGAAACAGTTTTTATTTCGTGCGTTTACAACGAAACCGTAAACGACGTACCGTGGCAAATAAATGATTAGCGCTTGTTTTTGAAAGAGAAAAAAAAAACAGCAACACTGTACTCTTCACCGCGGTTCCGTTATTATATAATAACGCCGCCGCGCCGCACGCGTACGGGTAATAAATTGACTTAGGAAATTTGCTCGACTTTAATTAATTTCCCCCCAAAACCGAAATAATACTACGGCGCGTCGCACCTTGGGCATCACCGAGTCTACTACGGCAGACGCGCGCATACAAATATAATAAATATAATACACATTCGTAATAATCGTATAATAATATATATAAGCGTTATAAATGAGATTTGCAAATCTGTTTGAAATAAAAAAAAAAAAAAAAATGTTCGGAATACGATGTGTTATGTATAACGTTTGCACGCGTATAATATATACGGAAAAGAAAGTAAAAAGAAAAGAAAAAAACAAGTTGTGCAGCGCAGAGAGTCGGTGTATAAATGCTATTATTCATACCACGAATTGCGCGGAGTCACGTAAATATTCGCAAAAGCCGTAAATCGTTTTGGGGCTGACTTTCCTAAGTCCCGTAGTCGCGGCGACCACGAGAGCAGGGTGACAATTAAACCCGGCTACAGGGATATTCTACACGTGCTCGTGGAGAATGCATATATATTTCGGTGTTCTCGCGACCTTATTTCATACAGCTGATGTGAAATGAATAGCAGCAGCGTGCCGTATACGTGCGACCGTGCCGTAGTACTCGTGTGTCCGGCAAACATTTAAAAAAATTTATAATATACGACAAAAACGAGTATGCCTGTGCGAAAAAGAGATACAAATAAATATTATTATATACTTATTGTAAGTCGTCCGATACGACGGCGCACCACAGCGCGCGTTACAAGTGGAATTTATTAGAGATTTTTTTTGTTTTGCTATTTATTACGTTAAGACCTCTTTTACTCCTGTAACGAAGCATTTTGTTTATTTCTTACTAATCGTTATACGGTATTACATGCTTATAGCTTGATGAGAGTAAAAGTATGCGTCGTTATATACATATATATATATATATATATATCACGACGGACTTCACGAAGGAGGATAACACTTTTCTATTCGCACAATATCCAAGAATAACGAATATTCATTTTTTTTGGCGATATTTTCGTATTTTTTAATCAATTCAGTACGTATTTCATACGTTGTTTTTTAACCCCGTCCCCTCACTCTCTCACTCTCTCTCACTAAATACCTACGGTTACGATAGAAATCCGGAAAAGACCGATTACAGATATAATATAGCAAGTTTTAGCCTACGTCTACGTGGTTTGAAAGCCCGCGAAATAAGAACGCTGCAAATCTATATGTACGAAAAAGTCGTTTGTGGTATTGTGATTTAAATGCAAATGTCTGTCACTTAATAATTATTATATAACGTTAGTAAAATATAAAACAAACGCACCCGTTTATTGTATAGCGAAAGGTTTTATAGTCGCACCGGAATATTTGAAATATTACGAGTTTATATTTATGTAACACGGTATAACCGCGGTAAAAAATGTATATATATAGTGTGAGTATATAAATCACTGGCGTTATACTGTCAATTCTAAATTTTTTCTTTTTTTATGTTAGGCTTTTAAATATTGACCTGAATTTTAAAAATAATGATGTATTTGACTTTTACGGACTTGTCGTTTTTTGCCACTAATTTTTCTTTTTAAAATCTCTCGTAGAAAAATATTTTTTTTAAAAAAAAAAAACTTTTTTCTTTCGGAAGTATTGCGCAGTAAATTCCCAAACGCGCTTATCGCGGTAATTTCACATACATTCGAATGAATTAACTCGGGTTTTAACGCTAATAAAATGTTTTGTTTATTGAGTGTACCGTATACGTTGCGTATTTGAATAATATGTAGTTGTTCGTTCGATTTGAATGTTGAACTATAAGAGTAAAACGTTAAATTCGTGTAAAGCTGTTTTACCACGTCAAACCTTTAATATAACAAATATGAAATTATATGCTTATTATTTAAAAATAATTTCTCGTCAATTTGGAAAATGCAAAAAAAATTTTAATACCTATATATATACGCGCGTGGGGGGACTGTTTGTGGTAGTTCAGTGACGTGACATATAAATATATGAAGAGCGAAGGTAGTAAAATATTCAGTTCAATTCGCATTAAATTATCCAACGATATCCAAAACTAATCCCTATACCCCTTACTCTAATTATCATTAATATACGAGTAAATCATCTGTTCAGTTAAAGATCGTCATAAACGTATTATTAAACAATAATTTAATTCCAATGTACGTATATTTTTTAGTGTTATAAATTAAATCCGTATAACACAGACGTTGGTTTTAAAGCTAATTAAAAAAAAGGTCTCCTTTAAAACGTTGAAGAAATATCTAATTTCTAATTTCTATATAATTAATAGGAGATTTTTCACGCCAGTAAAACAAATATTCAATATTGCAATGATTACAATTATTTGTTTAATATTATAATAAAATAAACTCCTCGTGGTTATAATATATGTATTCGAATAAAACCGATAATATAAGATGTCTAATTTCTATTCGGTCGAATTACTTAAAATACATATACAGTGGTCGGAGTGAATTAAAATAAGTGAGAGATGAAAGCAGTGTCGTCATTTCAAGTTCTGAAAAGGAGGGGACAAAATTAAGGACGGTGCATATTGTTGAAAAATAAACCAATAAAAAAAAGTCAAAACAAAACGCCGGCCCTATTATCTCGATGATGAACTATATTTTTTATGATTGTGATTAAGTGACATTTAGGTCGGCTGGATGTTAACATTTTAGAAAACGGATTGTTCTTACAAAAAAAAAGAAAATGATTCAAAGATACTCTTTAAAAAAAAAAAAATAGGGGCAACATAACAAGTACAAATTGTAAAAAAAAGAAATAAATTTTTAAAAATCCAAGAGGTATGAATAATTTTAGACGAAATAAATGAGAAGACGGAATACGCTAACTGAAAAAAATAGATAGATGACATCCCTTCCCACTTTGACCATTGTATATATTATATAAAAAAAAGAAAATAAACGACATTACACTGGCATTTCGCGCTTGTTATACACGTATCTACTGACCGCAATCAACACGATTTTTTTTTTATAATCCGCGCTAAATGTACGCATATATATATTTTGAGATTTTCAATAATACACGAGAAATCCTCGTCCATAATAATAATAATAATAATAATAATAATAATTCATTCGTACAATACATATTATGATATCGTACGCGTAAGATTTTGTGAAGTTTCTCGCCCGAGTACTTACACTCGCGCTTTCATAATAGAAATAATAGAAATCACTTCGACGGACGACCGTGCAGAGAGTGCCAATAGACAATAATAACCGCTATATAGTAATATATAACCCTTTGAATTCATACGCGAATTTGCATAATATTTTCTCTACAACAACGGATCGTCGTGTGTTGGTACACGGAGCTAAACGCGAATATACGTTTCGTTACGGCACGGAGACGCTTTGAATTTTAAAGCTCGAAATCGAATTTTACGCGTATTTCGGAATTTTCGCTTTTGTTTTTAAAATGTTGCAGTTCAAACATTTGGAGAGGAGAAAAAAGTATATAAATGTACAAACGTGGTGTAATAGCGGTGATAGAGGCGAAGAAAAAATAATTATTTTATCGCAGCGATATTATTTAATTTTTCTTAAAACCGTACGTAAAAATTTGTTATTCGTATTCAATACGTCTAAACATGTCGTAACGAAATATGTCCGCGATGAGACGAAACGTTGTGTCCGGCGTATTTGATTATCTGTTCGCGCGCCAGAACCCAAAGGAATTGTTGAAATTAATCGAAAAATCCGATTCCGTTTAAAATTGATCGATTTTGGACGAACGAAAAAAAGTAATTGCGTCTTATTTTGACGTTTAATCGGTTCTATACGAGCCGCATTCACAATGAATATGTAATATTCCAAAAGAAGAGTTTGTGTTACCGAAGAATTTAATTACGAAACGAACTCGTACGTCAGACAAAAAAAAAAAAAAAAAAACAATTTTTCGAGCTCTATCTGCGCGCGTTTTATTTTTATTTTTTCCCCTGCGTACATAATCCGAATATCTAATAATAACGTATACGACGAAATAAAAATTAAAATAAAAAAAACAGCGATTTTTAATATAATAAATAAGAAAAATTGAACAGTCGCCTATATTTATATAAAATAATATTAAAATTATATTATCGTCATACCTGGATTCAGGGTCGGAGTTGACAGGGCACTTGTTGCCTGCGGCCGAGAGCCGGGCGCATCGTAGTCTGTCGGCCGCCGCGGTTATCACTGCCGCCACAGCGCCACCACCACCGCCGCCGACGACGCCGCCGCCACCGCCGCCACCGTCGTCGTCGTCGTCGTGCCGCCGTCGCCGCCACCGCCGCTTCCACCGCCTCCTTCTACTCTTCCGCACCGTCGACAGTGTTACTTTATACCGCGTACCACTGCTGCTGCTGGTGGTCCTTCTCTTCCTCCTCCTCTACTTCTTCTTCTTCTTCTTCATCTTCTTCGTCCGCGGCGGCGTTCTCTTTCGATCGTCCCGCGTCGTAATCGCCACCGTTACCCGTTGCGCTGCCACTGTCCGTCATAGTAGCCGCCGCCGGTGCCGCCACTGCTGCCACTGCTGCTGCTGCTATCGTCGTCGTCGTCGGTGCACGTTCTTGCAACGGCGGCACGGTCCGAGACCGGGTGGGACGCGGCGTCGTCGTATATATAGTGGGACAACGGGTGCGAGGTGTTGTCCGCGCCCTCTCGACCGCGCGGCGAAAAATCTGGGTTGCCGCCCACGCGCAAGCGTCCCAGACGGCGACGCCGAATCAATTTATTAGCTACACTCGCGCCGCGCGCGTGCGCGCGCACAAACCGTCTTCAAAAACCGTTTTTTTTTTTTTTTTTTTTTCTAATTCCTACGGGGGAAGTTTTATTCTATACACGCGGTGTCCGCGTCGTGACGAACGTACGCCGCCGCGGTCGAGGTCACTCGTAACGCGTACACGCGCGTATTAATTTACTCGGTCGGAAAACCTTTGGGCCCGCGTGTGATTTGTACCGGAATGATGACGAAAATTATTATTATTATTATTATTATTATTGCACGCAGTTCAAGGTCTCGTGTGAAAACGTCGATGAACGCAATCGATACGGGGCTCGGCGCCCGCGCACTCGCGCAAACGTACGCACGCGCACCGTGGACCGTTACGGTACGGGGACGCGCAAGCCCGGCAACGTTCAATCGCCTGCAATGATCACAACACACGGGCATTGTGTGTACCGCCGTCCGTGCAGAAGTTCCGACTCCCCCTGACCCGCCGGGCTTCAATCGCAAAAGCGTCAAAACCGACGGGCCAATAAATATTACCCCCCGCCGACTCTTTAACGCGCTAATGTTATTTGCAAACCGACTGTCTACGGGGAACTTATTGAGAAATACGCACGGGGAAATAATTTTCGGGTACACCCATCCGACTTCACACAGCCTCCCTCGCCCTCTACGACTTTTCTAACGTCTTTTTAAAAAAAATACGTTTTTATTTATAATATTCGTATCGCACAACACTCAAAATATATTTTTCAAATGAAAATAATTGAATATTAAATTTCGATTATAAGACACGCCTTTAACTTTTAGATTCTGATCGAAGCGAGGAACGTATTGGCTTTATTGACGATAGGGGGGTTATTTATTATGTCTATAGATACCCAAAACTTCTACCTGCATGAGTAGAGCGCTCCAACAATATTACGTTTAACACTATTTTCCGGTAGCGAATTGCACGTAGTGGGTACTTTAGAGTTTTATTTTATTATTATTATTATTATTATTATTTTCTCTAATACTTTTTAGTAGGCGTCAGAAAAAACTGCTGAAAAATCTACACGAAAACGGTTGAAAACGCGATTTCGCCAAAATCGATTAACGTGATTTTGAAACGAACGCGCACAGAAACCCGAAATTTTCACCAAAATATAATATGTGACTTTGGACTGTATCGACGAGACAAATTTTCCAAACGATTTTTATGAATTTTAGGCCGTTTATAGCATGATTATAGATTTTAAAGTATTCGAGTCGTAGAACGCGTGGTTTTTGTTTTTAACGTATAAAAATTTAAAACAAACGTCAGACATCGATTATACACATTTATTCGAAAAATGTTGAAAATCGTCAAGTCACAATTTCTTTCTATAACCATTTAAAATTTTTCGACAATGTGTATTTAACTCCGCACAGTATCCGTCTTATCTAACGCAACGGCGTCGAATTGCTTTAAAATGTATAGTGAAAACAACACACTCTGAAATCGTTATAATCCGAGTTATTCGCTTATGCGACATTCACAACAGCTCGCGGATCGTTACTTTTTTGTTATCGTTAATTTTTTTCTTCTTTTTAATAATGCGATTACTCACACGCGTTATGAATTTGGTTAGTACCCCCTTCCCGCCACATTTCCAAATACGCCTTTGGTTTTGAAGTATACGAAGAGAAAATAACTTGACCCCATCCACTAATTCGGTCTCGTACTTACAGGGCGGAATTTCGCGAGAGATAGTTTATAGTTTCGGATTGGAAAAAATAAAAATATTGTCCTCGTGCTTTCCCCCGGTCCTGTTACCGTGCGGTAGCACACACAACAAATACGATTATTTTATCGTGCGAGAAACACTCTGTATATACATTTATATTTATATATATATATATATATACACCGTTACTATAATAACTACGCGTTATTGCGTGTGTAATCTGACGAAGAAAATCGATGTCCCACTTTTCGCGGGCGTAACAAGGCTCGTGTTGTGTCGCCGCCGCCGCGAGCTCGGTACACCTTCGCACCCAGTACACGGGGTAGTCGGAGAGATGGGTGTGGGTGGTGGTTTTTGGGTGGAGAGTCGCACGCGGTCGTGACGGGTGACCCCGCCGCCGACACAATAATAATTGGCCCGTCGGCGGCGGCGGCGGCACGCGGTTTCGGCGTGCGCGCCACAATGTATTTTAATATTTCGTATTATTCGTGTTCACAGTTGCAGCAGGCGCGTGCAACGTTCCGCTCGGCGGTTAAAATAATAATAATAATGATAATAATAATAATAATAATAATAATAATAATAATAATGATGATAATAATAATAATAATAATAATAATAATAATAATAATAATAATAATAATGATAATTTATAATAATAATTATAATAATAATAATAATATTCAGACTCGGTGGTGTGGGGGGTAGTTCCACTACTAAAACAATACTATCTTGACAAATTTTGATATATATATATATACTTCGACGATTTATAATAAAAATATTCAAGTAATATCCCCCGGTGTCAACGCGATATCCTGTTATAATCGAAAATGTCATTAATTATTATAATATCCTCAGCACATTGGACGACTGACACAGTCCATACTCGATGGAAGTCGGGTGTGTACAATAAGAACTCATTGTGGTAGACAGACGGAGGAGGTTCGACGTTTTCATTTTATTTGTTCTCTAAATTATAATTATATTAATAATAATTAATGACAATAATTATATTCACGCGTATGCGCACAATGGTTTGCGATACAATATTGAGTATTTATTAAAATTCGGACTTTAAATTTTATATATATATATATATTTATAAAAAAAAAAATACCTTATTTTTAATTAACAATAATAAAATATAATTTTAAACGGTTCGATCCGTAAATTCTGTCTGAAATCCAATTGGGTCGATTTAAAAGAATAAAATAAATAAATTTGATAAATACAATGACGAATTACAATAATTTCGATTTAATTTTACGTGTATAATTATTATTAATGTATTATTTAAATTCATTCGAGTTTTGTTAGTTTAAATTTGAATCATATGAAGTCATTTTAAAATTTTTAAGTTTCAATTGTCCCCGTTCCCTAAGTAGAATACGCTCCTGGAAATATACTTATGCGACCGTTGAACAACTGTCCGTTCAACAACTTTACGCGCGCGGTTTCAAAACTTTCACTCGTATTTAAAAACGAACAGAATATATCTCTGTAAATAACAAAATAACATCCGAAACAGAGGACGAATAAAAATCGTCTTGTCTTCGAGCGATTAAAAAGAAAACTTTATATTACAACAACGAAAATTATATAAAATACATTTTTTTTTTTCAATTTAATATATTAATCTACATTTATTTTGTGTTTATAATAAGATTTTTCCATTATTCTCAGTTACATATCATATATATATATATATTACAGCGATCGAGGCGAATTCCAATTTTCGTATCTATAAATATTACGTGTGTAGGAGTTGTTCAATATTTCTTTCATTTTCTTTTCTTTTTTTGTACATCGACATTTTAATTTTATATTTGGATTTTTTTTTAACGTGCATATATATACGAAAGTGTAAGACAAGACAAAAAGCCGTGTTTGCGTACGTGAGATGTCTCGTATAGTATCTATAAAATTTCTCATATAATCAAATATTTATTTAGAGATTTATCTAAACCTGGACACTTATAATATTACGAATATGTTATGTTTAAATCTATACTGTTTTTTTTTAACGTAATATATATATATATATATGTATATAATATGTAACGAATCTTATAAGAATTCATATGGATAATCAAATATGATGATAATAATATGCGAGACATTGCTGATTGCACAATTTCATCGGCTCATCATACATATTTTGCATTTCGCCTAAAGCATTCCGAATATTATACGAATACCTTTTCACTGTTCTACGTTTTTCTGGAAGAAAAAAATATATTATACTGAAACATAATTTTATCCAAGCGATTACATTTATACATTAGAATTCGTTATATAACACACACACAAAAGGCGTTTAACACGGTATAAATTTGTAATTTTCATTTCTAGGGACCCGTCAGTTTTAGATATGTATATATAAAAAAAAAGCCGATTTAATTGAAAAAAAAACATTTACTTTGGAAATAATAAATAATATCGTTACGCATTTCTCCAGCGGGATAGTGTGTATAATGAGATTTGAAATATGTCTCTGCACTGCGCAATACCAAATGGATTTCGGATTCCTAATTTTTCGTCGTCCGTCTATACGTTTTAACGCGACGCGGGCCGTCGCGCACACGACGGGAAGTCAAACTGTCGGAGAACGCACGAAATAACGTTATTATGTCGAGCGCGTCGGAATAAGTGCCAAATAAATTGTCAACAAAACGAATTTCCGTCAAACTCGATAAACGCGAGCGTGTACGTTGACGCGATATCCGTTTTAACTCGCCCGGGATAAAATGTTCTGTTTTCGATTCTGTAAATTCAAAACGTCGCGTTTTCGCGCGACAATTTTATACGCAAATCCGTAAAAACTGCGAAAACAACGCGTTGTTCACGGTCGCGTTCTCCTTTTTTTTACCATTATAATACGAGTTAATATGCCGTGTTAATCGCGAAAATTCCATTACGCGGTCACAGTGACCGCGGTCAGGGTATTTCGGCTCCAGTGCGCGAGACGTTGATTTCCTGTACGCGATTAGGTCGTTGTTCACGCGATACCTACGGACGACGCGGTGTTTTTTTTATTATTTATTCGACGTTTTTTTTCTTTTTTTTTACGTGCAAATATTCATGTTCGTCATAATATCACGAGTGCCCGTAACGCGTTAGAATTTTATTTTTTTCCCGTATTATGTCCTCTAAACGTATTTTCTACGACGTTCAACACCCAACCACGCACGTTTGCGCGGCGTACACTATTTCGTCGTACGTCTCACTCGTGTCCGGAGATGATACGCTCCTATAGAATGTTTTTCTATTCACACGTGTGAATCGCATTGACGTTTCAGAGATTCTACATCACTCGAGGACTAACTATGTAAATACACGTCGATTGGCTTTACGACGGATATTGTAAATTTTCGCGTGTGTGTGCTCCGAACGTTACACTCGTGCCCACGTTCCGGGTAACAGAGTCTTTGCCGAAATGCAGCAAAAAAAAAAAAAAAAAACGGAACGAGATCGTTTTTCGTTATAGTTTTGGTCGGGAAAAAAAATGCGATTTCGTCCAAATCAAGAAATAACATCACGTCGAACGGGGACGTTCAGAATCCAGTTTTACTGAATCGATTATAAAAATTTACAGTAAAATAACAAAAACGCCGAAATCTCTATCCAAGTAATCCACTTGTGCGACCGTCCACAACACCCGGCGCTCGTCACCCATTTTTCTCCTTCCTTTCTTTTTTTTTTTTTTTTTTTAATTTAGTGACACAATAAAATAACTGAAAAACACAAACACACAATATGAACACTTCTGCGAAACGGCATTACCCGTCATAATATTATAATACGACCGCACCGCAATTATATTGTCACTAGTGACGTTCAAAAGTGTCTGTTTTATTCATGTATTCTCGTGCAAACGCGACACTGACTTTTGATGAAATTACGACAACGACTTCCACGTATAATACGTTTTATCCGGTGGAAACGAGAAAAAAATATGTAGAAAACAATTTCACTTTATTATTTTAATGGCTTTAATATGTATATATATATAAAAAAAATACGGGTATTCCCTTATACATATTTATACGCGAGTAATGATTTATAAAAATCGTCGATTAAAATAAAATATATTAATATACGCAAGACGACCCTGCAATACGTAACACTGTACATATGCGTTTATCCATTTAATATTTGTGATTTTTCGAGAGAATTTAATATTTTCAGTTATTTTCCATAAGTACAAAAAAATCACATCTGCGTTTTAAGTGGTTCTGAATAGTTAGGTAATTTTTATGAAATTTTACGATAAACCGAAATCTAATAATTTTAAAATATTTCAAAAGCCATTGAAACCCCAGTCATGTATAAACAGTATAAATAATATATTATAGGCGACAACACGTGATTGATGAAAAACAGAATCAAACACGTTTCCAAAAAAAAAAAACAGAACAGAAAAAAGTATCCCTCAAAATGATTTTAAAGATAAAGCGCTTAAAACAGACACATGACTATATATGTTTTGCGTTAACTGTAATATGTAGGTCGTTATGATGGACAAAAAAATACATATTTTGTGCTTAAATCTCTACTTGACATTTTAGAAAACGCATACGAAGTACCTTTTAAAATATTATCCTCTCCGTCTTTTTTTTTTTTTTTTAATTAGTATTCTATATAAATAAAATCACTTTGAAGAGTACTTTTTTTCTGTTTCGCGTAGACCCCTTTTTACCACTGAAAAATCATCGGCATGGCGTCCTCTTAAATTATCATATTATGTATTACACTTACAGGGATAATTATAGCGAGTTCAACTTTTTTTTGATCTAAATCCAATTGTTCTTTATAATTTCTGAACGAGTCGTGTTTAAAGTATGAGATAACGGTATCATTATGTTTATTTGCATGATGTTTATTGCCATCTGTCAGACACGCAAAGCGTATTTATGCGCTTTTGCTCGGCATTAAAGCCTGTTTATTAAAGTCACCGAGCTACTGGTTATAACATAATATACATGTTTATTGTTTATGACAATGACACGAATGTAATTATCGTATAAACAATAACGACATTAAGTTTCTTCGTTGCATAAGTTAATAAACGTATTCGTCGTCGTTATAATAAAACGCTTTAATACGTACCGCACAAACGAACATTTAAAAGTCGCTTTTTTATTTATTTATTTATTTTTAAATTATTTATTAAACATATAATAATAAAGTAATATAAATTTCAATTGATTTTATAAAAGAAAAAAAAACGTACACTTCGACACTTTTTTTACGGTATAAAAATTAATATATATATTACGAAATTTACAGTCAGCAATATATTTTTTTATCATCTTATTCGAGTAAGTATGTTTTATTAATCCGGTATTTCTTTTTCGTTTTCCGAAATTGTTCCAAAACGATTAATCGATCAGAATAATAATGATTTTCGTGTACTTATAGAGAAGACGTCAATGCGTTTGATTCGACCTCATTTATTTATTAATTTTTTTTTTGTGTATTCGTAATTAAATAATTAATAATAAGTAAAATGCTACTTAAAAAAAAAATACATATTCTAATTACAAAACGTGGACCGTTAAACATATAAACCGTGTGTTTCATGTGTGTGCGGTACGAAAAAATAAAAATATTATGTTCTTTTAAACAAGTTTTTGAAGAAAAAAAACATAAACGTATTAAATATGAAATTATTATATACGAAAGATAAATAAGTTATTATACAAAGTGATGGCTGACATAACCTATTGAGAGGGGATCGAGTGTTTAAACATTTGTCAAATACTCGATTGTGCAATATACGTCAAATAGTATTTTGTTATTCGATGCCAATTTACATAAAAAAATTTTTTGTAACGTGCCATTTTTCAGTTACCTACCTACATTTGTCGTCGTCTATCATCAATTTGAATTTGAATTAAATTTACCTCTAACCATTATTAAAATTATTATTACTATAATTATTATTATTACTATAATAATTATTATTATTATTATTATTATTATTATTATTATTATTATTGATCAAATATCAGTTTTGGTTATTGAAATGTTTTTAAATCTAAAATTGCAATTTTATATTATTAATTAATGTTTTTCTCCTCTCCCTATCTCTCTCTCACTCTTTATAATAAAAGAGAAACCCCTCGCTATCGCATACGTCATTTGCAGTTATAACAAAAAGTAATTAACTTATTATATATCGATGTGAATTTTGCACTAGAATGTATTATTTTGTATAAAATTAAGGTAAAGTTAAAAATGAGAAAATTTGTTTTTAGTATTACCTTTTTTGTTTGGTTTTTTTTTTAAAAAAACCAATTTTAACGAAACTTAATTCGTTTTCGTGCAATTAGTCGTTATTTTTGATTAATAATAATATAGTGAATAAATTTGAACGACATACTATGGAATTCGTTTATTTCTACGATATAATTAAATTCTTAATTCAATTGTTGATTACCGAATTTAGATTTTCCCATATAAAAGTCAAACTATTTTTCAAAAATGATTCATATTATTGTTTTGGAAACTGTGATTCGACGTCAATTCGAACGAATCACTCGAGCAAGTGTTTTAAAGTTGTTAGTAATTTATTATTCCAAATTACAAAGCAATGTTAAATAATTGTAGGTAACTTTTCGGGAAAAAAAATTCTGAGCCACGTTAATAGTCAATTGTAATTAATAAATATATTATGGGAATTCGTACCTATATAATGTTATAATATATTTATATGAGGCAAAATTAGTTTTTTTTTCTTTTTGAGGATTTTACAAAGAAATTGTTTAAGTATACATTTAAAACCCGGTCGTACAAATTACGTAATAAAATAAAATAGTGATTTCAACATTTCGTGTATAGAGGATGGGGTGACGCTGTGTTTTTGTAACGATTATAATTGAACGAATTTCCATCATTCCATCAAAATAGTCACTATTCCTTTTCGATAAAAAAATATATATATGTTGTAAAATAAAACTAAGAACGGACGTGTGCACGTACATTATACAGTTTGAACGTAAAAAAAAAAACTATATATATATATATATATATAACAAAATCTGTCAACATGACAACGTTGATTATTGACGTCGAACACGCCATGATGTTCCCACATTTCTCACAAAAATTTAAATCGAATAATTAGGTTTTTATTATTTTTTAACTGTCGCTATTCAGTTGTCTGATGGGCGAGGGGATCTTTCTCGGGGGACTACGTGAGATTCATTTGACATTATAGTATAAGTACAAATCTACATATAATTTTGAAAACATTTTAAATCTCTAAGATTTCCATCGCCTAATAAAATAATTGGCCATAATACAAATAAACAACTGCTCTATACCAAAATATTATACGTGGTACGATTTTTGTGCACACGATCGAAATCGGAAGTGACAAGACATTCAAAAATAATCCAACATAATCTCACGTGGCCGTTTGAAAGTAATAATATAACTGATGTACGAGACACGAGTTTCTTACCTCGTCGCCGTAGCAACGTGCGAGGTACATTGCATTTCTGTATTTCTCAGAAAGTATTTTCGAATTTCATTATTATACTGCGAAAAGACTATACGGCGGATCTAGAGGAGATTAGGATGACTTTTAAGTCGGCGAAAACTTTTCCCCGTACAACGAGAATCGAACATTTTACGTTGCTATTAATTTTTACTCTTTTTTTTTTAAAGCTATTTCTTTTATTAGTATAAAATTTATATTAAAAATAAGTTTATTTAAACGATATATTTAGTGTTGGAAAAGTGTTTTCGTACCGTTATCAAGACAGTTACTACATTTAACGTTATATTATTTTTGTTCATTGACATCGAATTATATTGACAAAAAATTAATTTTATTCAATTCTTAAGAGACCTATTTCAATTATCGGTTCTTGCGGAAGAGGATACGTGTTAGGATATAAATATAATATAAGTTTTTTGTTTCTGTAACAGATCACCTAATTGTAGTATAAACGTAATAGAAGTGAGTTTTCAAATTATTTAAAATTAATTACGAATGTATATAGGTTTTTTTTTTTAATTATTTAATTTTCAGTCGCATTAATATATTATAATTTCAAAGTTGAATGTAAACTTTTACTAAGAACTAATCAGTTTTAATTTTGAATAATAAAACAATTGCATAAATTTTTACAAAAAAACTTTAAGGCTAACAAAAGAAACGTGACACCTGCATTGGTAACTGAAAACTTACTGCTTTTGTTAAAACGGATTACGTGAATTAGTTACATTTTGAAAGAATTATTCGCATATCCCGGACATCGTTGTAATTTTATATCTACCTTATTTATTGCGCATTAGTAGTACATAATAAAATCGGATATGTTTATAAATACACACGTAAAGTAAAATAACATAAAAACTTGTATTAAAAATAACGTTTTTACTATATCCATATAGTCCCTGCCTTTATTTTCTTTAAAAATAATATAAATAGGTACAATACAGTAATTTATCTGAAAATCAATATTATTTAAAAAGTAGTACATACCTAATTACGTATTTTAGTTATATGAACAAATGTTTAGTTACCGAATATGTATGTTATTATTTTAATCGAAATTGTAACATTTCGATAATTATTATAATTTAAATATGTTCTATATGAATTTAAATAATATTACGCACGTTGTCCGCGCGTATCGATAAATAATTGTATTTATAGTTTTTTTTTTTTATTACATAATTTTCTATAACTACAAGAAGTTTACGCATGATTTATTCACTTCTTTCTCAGAAATATGTGTATTTTCGTAAATCGTAGTCACACGTGTATAATTAATTGAAAATACGTTCAACGAATATGGTCATAACCGTTAGTGTTATTTTACGTTATAAAAAGAAAATTGGCTCTTCTTAATAACGTCTAATAGTTATTATTCTCAACTTCGGCCGAAATCGGTGCCGTTCGCTTGACTTCCGAAAGTGTACCTCCACGAGACTAGTTTTGGTTCAGTTCCGAATGCTGATATACACCACATATTTTTGGCAATGTCCCCCAATAGTAGTCTGTACAGTGTTTTCGTTATGTAATATTAATAATGTTTTATAAAACAACAACGGAAAGAAAATAATGTCGATTATTATATATTTACAGTCATTGGAGTATATATACTCGTATATATATATAAGGAAAAAAAGACCAATGATGTGTTATATAATATAATTAATTCTGTATATATACGTTAGATTTTGTTTCTTCTTTTTTTTTTGTAATATTCTTACATGTGTATTATGAAAAAATATTATAAGTCACGTAACAATCGTATTTTGTTGTAGTGCATCGTGTCATCATCATATTGTATTCGCAAACAAAAGTTTAGCGTTAAAATAATTTTCGAAAATGTTTCGCGTATATAAACATTAAAAAAAAAATCAATTATAATTCATACATTTTATAGGTTCAATAAAAATATATTAAAATAAATACTAACTTATTCCGTTTGTCTCAAGCATATATGTATGTATTATAAGTACATAACACAATAAAATACGTTTACAACGTGTTCTGAAACCATTAGATTCGGAATTCTATAAACTTTTTGCGCGCATTTTATATTTAAAACACACACACATATAAGTTTATAACGTATAATATTTCAAGTAAGAGTATATTTTATTTTTAAGAATTAATATTTTTCTAACGATTAGAAAATATAAACTGCTAGAAACAAAAGTAGTAAAACGACGTCTAATGTCGAATCTATTACGATATAAGGTTAAATACAGGCATTTATTTTATTTCCCAGTAAGTATATCTGGTGTGCAGGTTTTTCGCGAACTTTAATGAATTTAGTCTAGAATTTTATTTAGTATCGTTATTATCCATATAACGTTTAAAGTCGCAAAGACTTCACAAAATTGTAAAAATAATACTGTTATATTATTCGTGGAAATTATTTCAAATAATTTCTATTCTATGTAATCGTTAATAAATGTTTCAATCGTTTTAATTAAAAGTAAAAGTATACTTTCGCATAAACTACGCCAGTGATTTAAACTGTTGCACAGCCCCGCACGGTATTTTAATTATTCTATAGGAAGTGATACACACGGAACTTTGTGGTCTATACTGGAAAATTTTGTTATGTGCTATTAAAACCGCGTGTTGTCGTGAAAACAATAGTAACCGTCACTATGTGAAATTAATGGTTCCACATATTATATAATTATAAATAAAAATTATATAATAATGTTATATAAAGTATACATAAATATACACGTTTTATCACGCGAACACGTGCAATATCGTCGCCGAATTTAGTGGAAAAAACAAAACAAAAATAAATAAACAACGATATCTCTATATAAAGAAGCTCGAGATTTAACTGCGAATTTTATGGGGAAAAAAAACAATAAAATAGTAAAAGGATTATATTTTCTACGGCATGGAACTCCGAAGGGATGGTCTAAGCACGGAGGTGATGGAAGGAAGTGAAGGATCCGCGGTGGTATATGAAAGAGAGAGAAAGAGAGAAATCAGTTTGATTTTGTAGTAAGGACCGTGAAGGTAGGGGCAAGGGATTTGTGAGGCCAAGGACGAGGTAGAGCACTGGTGGTAGTCGAGTAGTTTTGGTGAAAATTGTCAGCGAAACACCGCGTGACCCGGCGGATAAATTTGCAACGGGTTTTTATATTTCCCACGAGCTCGTATTATATAGGTGTACTACTCGTGCGTTGTGTATACTTTTTCTACTCGGATGATTCTCGAAATAAACGTTTATAATATTCGTTTTCACGTATGGCGTATAATATTTGTATTTTTTTTTTATATATGATATTACGCAATTAGTGTTTGAAAACGTTTCCGTTGTAATTATTATCATTTGAAGAGACAGGGGAATTTTTTTCGTATCACACGCAACAATAATCATATACGCATACGGTAATAAGTGTATCGCACATAAAATCAATACAATACTACGCGACGTATTTATCAATTATTTTTAAACTACAGTATTATAATTTTGTATATTCTGTTTGATCAAGCGATTATATTATTATTATACGCGTTATGAAAAAAAAATTCAATTTCGAGGATACGCCACGTACGCAGTGTTATAAATATTATTGTACATTATCCATTTATATATATTTTTGTATACATACGCACGACTCAAGGTGGTAATAAAGTTTTTCAATTGCTCATACGGCGCTATAAACAACGTTTTTATATCACCGTGTATTTTTTTTATCTCGTTATTTTTTAACAGCTAACGACAATAATAATTGTAGTCGTTTAACAGAATATACAGCATCTATATAATGTCGAGAATAAAACGAGAATGTTCTACCACACAACACTTTTGGACCGATGTTATATTATATTATCTAAAAACTGTGACTTGCAATTAATATACATTTAAAAAAGGATTAAAATCGAAATATACAGGCTATTATTAATAATGCGGCATTTCATAACGAAATTATTTGTTTTACCTTTATAAAAGTATTGTGATACTTTATAAAAAAAAAATATTTTTTTTTTAATTACTTCGAAGATAAAACTCTAATATGTCATTTTTATATATATAAAAAAAAAATAATAATCGAAAATATACGTAGATTTTATTTTAAAATATGTCTAATAACTATTATAGCCAACTACATTAACTATCAAAAAATACGATTATACTCTATGTACGGTATACGATTTAAATATAATATTATTATACAGCATTAAACATACAAATATAATAATTATAAATTATAATTAAAATAAAAATAAAACCACGCAATACAAATTTATATAGACATTTAACTACAAATTATTGTTATTTATTGAACTATATATAATTATTCGTAATACTTAGGTCTATAATAAAGAGTACCTTTACTATATTTATGTGTAGGAATCAAAATTTTTAATTTTTTTTTTAACCGTACTACTCTAAACAATATGTTAATTTAAAAAATACATGAATAACGGGGTTATTATCAAATAGTCCTTATAATTAATAATTAGATATTGTAATACACAATTTAAAGCCTATTGAAAATTATTTGACTCGTGTTAATAATTCTTTCTCATTACACAAGGTTATCAAAAAATGCTTCGAATACTTAAATATTATATAAATACACTTTATTCGTATACATAACATAACGATTGTAAATAATTTATAAAATAAATTTATAACGCTGCAGTTATGTTTGCATTATCGCTATAAATGTACATAACATTTTTTTTTTTTTAAGTAATTTTAAACTTTAATTTATATTGTAATTTTTTAATTCTTTCCAAATATCTAATATACGTTTTAACGGCGAAAATTAATGTTTAAAATGGAATAAAAAAAACCGCCATTTTTTAGCCATTTTAGAACAAATAAATAAAGATATTCAAAGAAATCAGACGGAAAAAATATTGAAACGAAATTCATAAATGTGTATACATACTATACATTTATAAATATGCTGTATAAGATATGTCTGGTTATGGATACGATTAGAATTGACATTTTCAGGAGTGTATATATATATATATATATATATATATAATAGATAATATATATACAGGGATAAGAATAATTCAAGTTTACGCGCACGCTAATCATTATTCACATTTTTCCAAAACTAAAAATTTTAAATTATATAGTATTTTTTTTATTTACAGTTTTTAGATCAAACATATTTTTTAAATGTTTTTTTCCCCGCCCAATTTTATTTGATAACATTTGTCAGTTTTACTTCGAAAGCTTGAAAATTCAATAAAAGATAATAACCCACGTTGTTCTTACGGTATACATTTTTAGTCAATTATTTATTTTTAAATATTATTAATTCCTTCGAAAATAACACACGCTTCGTATTCTTAGATGTTTTCACCAGGCGTATTTTATAGGCAATTTTGATACGTCCGTGTTACGAACACATTATAAATAGTATTTTATTTGTGAAGTATAATGTATTATTAATAAAATAATATAATATACTATAATTTCAAACATTTGTATGAAATTATCACATTTTTTTTTATAATTAAATTTTTTTAATGATTTTTAGATTTTAAGTGATACGTATATATTAATTGATTTTAAAATTATATTACATATAATATTTTCATTCGAATATTGGAATATATTTTTCGGTACGATTTTGTCGTTTTCGCAACACTTGACGAATACAACACGAACAACACCCCTCATCCACTGCTCATCGTACTCATATATTATGCTTAAGAAAATACGTTGCCATGCCCAGCTCCGTCGTGCCATGGTTAATAGGTTTAAACTATATAGGTCAGGTGACCGAGACATTAAATCCTTTTTATTAAAAAATGACGCGTTTGACATGTTAATTCTAATAGAATTTTGTTATAAAACTAGGGGTATTTACAAATATTACAACTGCCTACCTTTCTAATAATATAGTATTTTTAAGATCTTCGATTTTTATTTTTAACCGTACCTACCATTTAAAAAAAAACAAATTTTTAAACAACAAACTTTTTAACTATACATATTATATAAAAATATCAGAATCAGCAAAAAACGGTAGTTGCAAAGTAAATTCCTAATTGTGGTCCTTTTCTCGTTTATTTGCACATCATATATTATGTTACGTCAAATGGTCAACTAATTCATTAACCTGTTATTCCGCATCGTTGATTACAGTTTCTGTGAACATCACCCTCGAAATATAAGCAAACGTATAATCAAAGATGAATAAGACGTATACTCAATGTGCATTAGCAATATTATGGTACAATGCCGTAGAGATATAAGAATACGATTGAAAAATACAATATATATAAGTAACAAGTATTAAGGATTTAACGTTTTCAAAAATAAATAAATAAAAATGTATATTACAGAAAATATATTATTATTTTAATGTATAGTTTTATGTTGGAAATTTATTAGCCAAAATCGATTACACAGAAAGGATAAACCCGTCATAAATATGCCACGGAAACTGTACGGAATAATCCAATAAGTGATTGTTAAAGCCGTAATAAAATATAAATACCAAAACCATATTCATCATGCGCGGAAAAACAATATTTTAAATAACGATTTGTAAACAACAATAGCATTAAACATGCATATACGCTGGATATAATTATTAATATTATCACGATGTACAAATGTTTATACAATTGGATGTTAAAAATGCATTACTTTCAAATATAAATAAAAAATATTTGTTACACACGCGTGTTCTTACGAAAGTCGAAAACGAAATATCTCCATTTCGTGTTTCACACGTCTATCACAAATCAAATGAAAAAAAAACCTACGTTAACTGCAATAATAATAGAACAAAAACTGGCTGTATCGACTGAAAATTAATAAATATTTCTATGGAATTTTCTCATAAATAAAATCGTACGCGCGGAAAAACACGATACAAATATAGATATATATATATATATATCTCCGTATATTATCTGGCTGACACATATTGTTATTAAATATGTTATTACATACGAACATTGTGAAAAGTTTACGACTCATTCCTCGCTGTTGTTTTATTATTAATTATATTGTGTACGAGTAAAACTAATTTCGACATAAAACAATGTCATTGAACATTTAATTATATTAAATAATTATTATATACTATTAAAAAGCTATAAAAACAAAACAAAATAATTTAAATTAGCCGCTGCTATCGGATAAAACTACATGCAAATAATAAATTACAACACCATGGCATTTGTATTCAATTCAATTCCGTGTTAATCGCAATTTTATATATCTCTCGTTATTAGGTACCTCACAATAATTTGATTCGTTATTATTTATTTGAACTTTTTCTTTCGTATAATTTTAGTTTTAAAACCTATCGGCCGAATTAAAACTATATTGAACGATATGTAATTGTACTAATTAGATATTATACATGAGTATGAAAGTCATCAATATGTTTTACATCAACAACCAGGTATTTGTATATGTGTAATTCTATATAATTAATTAATTTGAAATTAAACACGTTCTTATGGCTTAAATATAATATAGTAGTGAATTTTTTTTTAGAAAAAGTTTCTTTGCGTAAAAAATGAAAAAACATGTGTTACCACATATAAAAAATTTTTTGCAATATATATTGCATAATATTAAAAAATGTCCAAATTACAAATATAAATTAATATAATAATAATTAATATATTTACTATGAAAAAAATGGAAAATATGAAAATCGGTCAATATTGACCGTACATATAATCAATAAGGACAACGACTAATTATTTGATTATACGCGGGTATTAACGTCAATTACAAGGCATCGTCTCTAATTCTTAAATATAAAATAACTGAAATTATTCCAATAATAGCATTATTTTATAAAATATGTTTCTTCTATATATATATTAATCGTAATATTATCGTAGGCAATATAAAGAATTTATGTTCCCTGCACACGCGCGCGTTATGACATTTAGAACTATGTACTATAATATATTCTTACCTAGTAGAAAATAAGCGACAAACACATGTCTACAATATTGATCTTACACTCTCGCTTTTACATAATGTAATAATGTATCTTATAAAACCTCATACCTGTGATTTAGTAGAAATATAGTTGTATCTCTGTTATTTTCTTGTTTTTCGAATTTTTTTTTTTTTTACCTATACGACAGAAATCGTACAATTCGTCAAAATAATTATATTATAACAAAATTAAATATTTAGTATCGATCAGCAATAATTAAACTGTTAATATAATATAGTCCACCACAAAGAAATTACATAGACAGTTAGTTGTCTATACGGGTTACTTTAACGTATACATATTATATACTCGTATAAATAATGATAAAATAAAACGTGCCGGTTGTTTGCCTGTTTGACGATAAGTAAAATAGTATAAAATATAAGCTGCAATATCGACAACTGCAAAAATAAAAAGAAGACATAAATCTCTTAAACAAATAATTATTATATTATTTATACATATATAATAATTATTATATATTGAACGTGTAAGTATTAATGATTTTCTTATATACACTATAGTCAAAGGAGGGATATGGAAGATGCCATCAACTTTTAGTATTTTACACATTGCATCGCTCTATTTATCTTTTCTAAAATCTTTTCATCCTCTTAGAGATTTTTAAAAATCGTATTATTTTATAATTTGTAGTCGCCCACCTAATTTTTTGTTTTAAGTAAAAATATCTTTGAATCTTTCTCTTTTCTCTATAAGAACTATTTCGTTTTCTAAAATTTTTACATTCAGTATAATATCTAAACGTCACTTAATCACAATCGCGAAAACAATATAACATATTTCATCTGAATAAAACCACGTATACGTGCATACAACAAAAATTCATAATTCAATATTAAACGTTATGTTTTTGGCGAAGAAAAATACATTTGAAACCAAGATTTAGAAGAATATATTTTTATATTTTATACGTTGTACAAATAAAAAAGTGTGCATCTCGTATTTCTATGAAAACAAAATATTTTCGAATTACAACTGGGTTACTCCCTTGCTAGTGACGTTATTTGAGGGGAACAGCGTGGGCGTTTGCCCTAAACCATTTACATTGAGCTTTTTGTCAAAAAAAGAACATTTTTTTTTTATTTTCTTTGCTTCTGTATTTATTTTTTTAACGACACGGACCGTTCGCAACTCTGGCCCTCCTATCGAAAACTTATTGAAATGACTATAATATACAACCATTTTATTTCCATCCACTTCGACCACCACAGGACGTATTATACACACGTGAATATAATTAATTGAGTTAAAATTAACGAGTAATTTTCAATCGCGTTATATTTGTAGAAAACATATATAATATGAAAAAAGAGACGACCGTATAAACAATAAACGCGCGCGTGCCTGGCTGATACGCGCGCGTATCGCGTATATCGATTTAACGCCGGTGGCGCGGCGGTGCGTGCGAAGAAACACAGTGCCGGGTGTCGGTGAAATGTGTGTGTGTGTAAAGATTTATAAGTCTCTCTTTAAATAATGCATTTATCTCGCGATACAGACTCTGCAATTTACGACGTTACTATCTCGATTTATATAAGTATCACTACCGCTACGCACGCGTGTGTGTACTACCGAAGCTGTGCGTCGCAGAGAGATGCTGCAAAACAAGCAGCGATCGAATATCCTCCCCACCCCCCTCCCCCCCCGTCCGGGAAAAACGACAAAAATTCTCGAATTAAGAAACGGGGGGATTTTTTAACGCGTACAATATTTTATACAAAACGTTTCATAAACTGCGCCGGTTTAAAAAAAAAAAAAATAGAACGACGCGATCAGATTTTGAATGGATACAAGAAACTGCCGGCGGAATTCATTGGGCACCGCGACCTGTATACGCGTTATCTTAAAAAAAAATATTACCGTCAAACATAGTCTTTTAAGCATCCTTTTTCCATGCACACGATGCACCACCTCCTATCGAAAATCAAACGCATCCCATTTGAGAGGCGCATTAAAGAACGGAGGAAGGACAGATGGTTTCGTTTTTTGTTGCATAATTATATAATATAAAAAATGTTTTTAAATCTAAGGATTGTTTAAACTTTTATAACACGAAAAGTTTTTCAATACGTATGTACGAGTGATACGACACGTTTGAATCACGTTAAAAGAGTTATTTAAATAAACGTAAATATTAAAAATCAGAAACCGCTTTTGGAAAAGAAGGGCATTAAAATCCCATTAAAAGCGTTTAAACAACCGTAAAATTATAAGCTATTATTAATGTCTATTATAAAATGGGCGCTGATAAATTGGATAGGGTATGTTAAAAATTCGTTTTTTTTTTTAAGTGTACTCTTTACACTCATCTCCCTTAAAAAAAACCCCCCATTTCAAAAAAAAATATTTCGACGCGGTCTCCCGCTCCCTTCCCTCCTCGTAATTTTCCTCTCGTGTGTGTGTGTTATTAAATTACATTTAAAAAATTTCAGACTGCAGTGTAAAATTTTTGGAGCGGCGAAATTATATTTACCTCCTCCCACGCACGTTGGACCTTGATGCGCCCCCCTGTATAGGTCATCTATAAACCCGGTGAAAATTATTTTTATTATACGCCATAATTCCTACGCTACTATATTATTAGCACAATATAATACACGTCAGCCGCGTTTGTCCGTACAAAATCGATATTTTGCGCGCAATAATATTTTTATGTTTTTTTTCTCTCTCCCGTACGACGGCTGATTTTATTGTTTTAAATTGGAAATCTATTCGAAGCCCGCCGCTGCAGTGCGGTCCGGGATCAACTGCACCTGGATAATAATCCCGTATTGCAGCAACAGTGCGCGTGCGGCGGTGCTGCACAAGGGCAAGGGAAGGGACGCGGTGGATGCGATTTCGCGCGCGCGTTGTCCCGTCGCACCGACTGTATTCGCGCCTGTCCGGTGTATGAGCCGCCGCCGCCAGCTGCGTCTCGCGGCGGTAGACGGACGCGTACGCGCGCGCGCACTAGCTAGCGAACGAACGGCGGTTCCCCAGAGGATTTCACTACGGCACGGGCACGCGGGGAGCGGAAAACAAACGGGACTGGCAGTGTACGTGTACGAAGAAATACAAATGTGTGTGTGTGTGTGTGTGTGTTTGGGTAGTCGGAAGGTGATGATGGCAAAGAGAGGAAAATTATAGTACGCGAAAATGCGAGAGAAAGATACAAAGAGCGAGTGTGTAAAAAAAAGAGAGAGAAAAGACAAACTACGTCGTACTATAGTAGTAGTAGTAGTAGTAGTAGTAGTAGTAGTAGTAGTAGTAGTAGTAGTAGTAGTAGTAGTAACCCTCGGGAAGGTCGGCCGGAGGAGATGTGTACACACAACATGCGCATCGCAAAGGTCGATTCGCCACCGCCACCGTCACCGCCACTGCAACGGTTTCGTCGTACGAAATCCGAAGAGAAGTGAGGAAAGGGATGGCGGTGTACTGCACACGTGCAGACGGAGGATGGGTCGAAGGGGTTTGGCCTTGGAAAGAAAAACCCGGCGGCAACAAGCTTCTCTCAAGATCCCTATCGCCCGTTTTCGATTACGAACTCGGTCTACGCAGCCAGTATAAGTGGGTACGCGTCGTGTATAATATTCAGGGCTCGACCGGATTTTACGCGCTAAAAACCGTATAAAAATATGCTTAAATATGCGCTACAATGCGAGTACGCGTATATGTTTATACATATATATATAAAAAAAAAATAATGCCACTATCTTTTTTCATATATTATAAAATAGTAAATAAATGAAAAAAAAAAACAAAAAATCCCGCTTCAAATTAAAATTTGCCGTATACCGCACGTAATATAACGTACTTTTTCTTTTTTTTAACAAAGAATAAATTACGTATTATTCATATCGATCTGATTTATTATAAACAATTTTACGTATTTATTTACCACTGTACGAAAAAGGAATCCGATAATCGTCGTCTGCAACGAATTTTTCTTTTCTCTTTAATTGCGTTTATGATATGATTTATACAAAACAAAACTATATATAGCAAACACGATATAGTCGTACTACATACATTCATACGGCGCGCATAATATCTGCGATATACCCGAAAAGCGTTGAAACATAAATGTTTTCGTACATAAACGTCTTATAAACACGGTGTTTGGTATTGTGATTGGAACAAGAATTGAAATTGACAAATTATTGTCGAATAAATTGTATTATTTTACAGCGCGACACGTAAGTCGGTACACTGCGCGCAATAGAATACCGTAAAGTATAAAATACGTTTTGACAAATTAAAAGAAAGTTGATTTTTTATTTTTTTTTTTTTACAATTTACAACCGCGTGCTCGCCCAATCACACGATCGATTTAATCGATCGAGTGTAAACCGCGTTATGAATAAGGCTCGGGGAGTTAAAATACGTAGTAGTTAAAATGGATGAAATACTATTGTAAAAACCTACACGAAAAATTGATACCGCGGGAAAATCGATTATTATAAATGAAAATAAACTACTTAGTAAAACAATAACGATTCGTTATTACATCACTTTAGATTTTATAATTTCCGCAACCAGTCGCGTCGCCATCGTTTAACCACACTAACGTAATAGTCGTCAAAAGGAAATAAACATACTTTCTTTTCCAATCGCAATTTTGTTGAAATCGAACAGAAAAATCGATTATTTCGCAATGCAATAATTACAATAATAATTAACAATATAATATATTATATATATATTTATGTGATGTGCACAGTAAAAGACATCTGTTGCGTCCCGCACACGTACGTGTGAAGGGAGAGAGATGAAAACCGACTCACGTGGCGCGGCGCTGTCAACTCCGCTCTCTTTCTCTCTCGTCGTCGTTGTCGCGCGACGCTACGGCCGCGACGACCAAAAACCGTTTTATTTTGTTTTTGATTTCACGATTTTATCGTCGTTTTCTTTCTTCCCAGCAAATTAAATTTTACTCGCTAATCCGCCTCGTCATTAAGTGAGTGTCGATGTGCGTGTGCGCGAACGCTTTTTTCTTTTATTTTTGTGTTACAGCGACTGTTTTCCACGCAGCCTCCGGTGGTGTACCTGTACGCGAGGATAATCGATTCCGTAACGGGTTTCGTCTCGAACGTGCTAGCCACATTCTAGATGATTCTGAACAGAGCGAGAAACGTTATGCGATCTTCACAGTCGGAGTTCGTTAAACGAATTGCATTTAGTTACGGTACTTTCACTTAAATATTTATATTTAGTATCGCATTTTTGTCTGTTTATATCATTTTTAATATCATGGCGTAAAAGTGAACTTTATTAATTTTCGAAATTCAATATAACTTGAAAATAGAAAGTTATTTTTATATTGATTATCTTAATTTAAACAAAAAAAAAAAAATGATAATAATGTATTATAATCCGTTGTCTAAATTATATTTCAATTTATATATAAAAAAAAAAAATCTTCATTTATCGAGTAACGCATACGTATCATATTACTATACCGTCGTGGTATTATAATATTCATCAAATATATTAGTATATTAACCGTCGATTCGAATAATAATGTTTTTATAACGTTTCACAGAAATCAATAAATTTCTAAGTATTATGACGTATGTAGATTTCTTTTTTCTTTTTCTTTAATTACAATGAAAATTATATGCATACACGGATTACATTTTTGCCGTTCAATCTCGGTTTAATAATAATCGTGACAGTTCAACAGTTTACACGCGGTTTATGAACTGTTAATTATTATAACGCTGCTATTTTATTTAAAAACAAACACAAAATCGTGGACCTACACATTAAATTTATACAATTACTGTGTTTCACGAGCGACTGGTTTAATTTTAATTATTTTAAATTTTTTGCTGTCGTTACAAAGTAGACAAATACGCGCGTGTAATACAACTCGTTTTTCTAAATAGACCATTTCCATTTAAACACCAATGTCAATAATTCTTTTACGCGGACGAATCAATTTGCTAAATCGAGAAAAAAAAATGAATACATTTCGCATAATAAAAATAGGAATTCGGGATTGTTTTTTTTCCTATTCGTTCGATTGCTGTTGTAATACATTCATTTTTAACTGTATAAAGTGTAATTCGATCATTAAAAAATTCTACGAGAAAACGTTACCAAGTATATTTAGATACCTGCACTACCGCGAACTATTTGCAGGATATGAAAGACGATACAACACAGGTTTATTTTTACTATTTTTTTTTATAAAAAAAATTATTTCGATACAAATTTATTTTTACTTCGTTCCGCGCGATTTTTATTAAATTTATTTCGATAATTTTCATTGCGGTTTTCACAATTACACGCGTCTCGATTGATTTCGACGCTGTTATAATAGTAAGTAAACACGTGTCCATTATATTTTCATAAATCATATAATACGTAATTAAATATGCGATAAGTGAACAACAATGCGTTCAACATAAAAAAAAAAGTGGAAAACTATCCTCGTGTTTTATCATTTTGTATTTTTCTTCTTCCATCACTCTTGCGGATCGCGCAAGCGTCTACCACAATGGAGTCCCGTCATTTTATCCCCGAGGATTTCTCTTACAAAACGGTCGAAAATCTATACGCTTGTATACATACGTATGTAAAAGACATATTTTATATATGACATTTTGTATAATTCACGCCGATATTTATGACGACGACGACGACCTCTGATCGTATTACTACAGCAGCCGCATGCGAATATACTGTTGACGATTTTTTTTCGTTCCCCCGTATATTTTATACGATATGATGACACGATCGGGGACGTATTTCCGTGTTTATAACACGCAGCGGCAAAATTTGCATATTATAGTGTTTTTTTTGTTTTTTTCACGCGCGCGAAATATTTTATAGGCGTCATAACAACAGGCGCCGAAATGCTAAATTTAACGCGACCCGTATAATCATCGATCATATTTAAATAAAAAAAAAAACGCTATAACGTACACAAATATTGCGATATTTTTCAAATATACTTACATATATAATATATAAGCGTAAATAATCGTAAATATTTATTTCCGAGACAATTACATTTTGTTATACAAACGATTCGAAATAAACGTTTAATTTTTATACAACTAAAAGTAGACCGTTTAGTTTAGACGAGGCGCACCTACCGTTTAAACATTTTATGTCAATTATTCACGCTAACAAACGATTATTTTTCACCGTAAAAAACATTTTTCCATTATCGCGGTGCACGTAAAATAAAAAAAAAATAAAAACGATTATACGCGATTATCGTTCTGTAACACAAATCACACGTAAACAGTAATCGAATACATAAATATAATAATGTGATTGCGCGTCGTTTCCTACGCGAAAATATTTAAGAAAATATTATCCGTTCGTTTTTATTATGAAATTGTAATTCGAACGCGCGTTTACCGCGATTCGATAAAGCGTTATGACACGCGTTTAATGACGCGAATAATTTCCTTAATATTGTTTATAATAATTTAATAGAATGTATAATTGTCAAGCCGTTACGTTTTCCCTTTGAAATTATCATATCATATATTTAATAATAATAATAATGTATCGATATGTCTTGACTTATGATTAAATGTAATATAGAATAGGTAACGTAGAGAAGCTGTTATTATAAGATGTGTATAATATTTATAAGTCGCGAATAAATTAAAAGGACCACCGTGAGATGGTTGCGTGATGCGATTATAAAAGGTAGAGGATCGTCAGTTTGGTGCGGATCGTCGACGCGTATATACGCTATATTATATTATTAACGTTGTTAAAACGTATAAATGATTAACGTTTTCCACGATAATAATACCTATAAAATAATAATACATATTATAATACGCCCCGTCATCGGGGCCAGTTCAGTTTTAAATATTTTCGTTCGTCGTTAATTTTGCTACAATATACCTACGATGGAAATATAAAGACTTACATTGTGAATATCTATGTGTATATTGTTAAATATATTACGAATTAGGAGTGTTTTGTACGTGACAAGATGAATACAAAATAAGATTAAAAGGTGAATTTTATTTATATATATAAAAATAACAACAGTACAACGAGGCCAATAATATTGTATGAATATAGTGGACGGAAAAATGGAATAACAGAGAATGAGTGAAGATGAGAATGCTAAGGTGGAGTGACTATAGAAAGGATAATGGCGTATTTTATTGTGGTGAATTAGTCGAGATAATTCGCAGAGTTGTGTAGACGACTAGGGTGGTCTGTCTACATTCGTACATATAATTCTAATGTCTATAATTTTAATGAGACGTACAATATGTTATTGTATAATATAATACTTATAATTTATAAATATAAAACGTCTTGGTATGATAATTATTTTGCGATTTTTCACACAACTTACACATTGTGTCTCGCGGGGATTTAATAATGGTATTAATAATAAAAATACATATAGTGTTTTGAGTCGGGTGAAATCTTTATGGGATACACGACATATAATAATGCATGGATATGAAGGCATCAAAAATCAGATTATATGCGCGTTATTACACATTGCCGTGTATATACATAACTTGAGGGACTCGGTACAACAACTTGTTAATTTTGTCGTTTTTAACTGCTGTCTGCGATGAGTAGATGATACACGTTTCCTTTAGATTTTAAAACGTCAATTTCCCCCTCACATTCAAGGTGTTGAATTTGAAATATACATATATAGTACTAACTAATAAAATGTCAAGTATTCAAATCGAAATAGTCTAATGAAATTAATGAGTTTTCACTACCAAGCTCACGACATAATAATATATGTTACATATGCGGTACATTAAATTATATTGGAATGTGTAATTTTAAAATATATTGTTATAATGTTGGCAAACAAAAACTATAAATCGATATACCTATGTTGAAAAACAATTGTCACACCATGCGCGAGATATTGATTATTTAAATTTTTCATTTTTCATTTTTTTTTTTTACTCCTTCAAATTTATCACAAATCATATAAAATAAATTTAAAATCTATAAATCATTGCTGTAATAAATATTTCAAAAGTTTCTAAGACTGAAATGATGAGTACTTGTAAAGTAAAATGTTCTCAATATCATCGATGTAAAACAGTAATCGGTTATAAATTTAATTGTTTTAGGTTCAATGGATTAACAAATCAAATTAATTTTTTTTTCCATAAATGTGTGCAAGTAAAAGCACAAAACTTTTCATGATTTCGAGTAAACTATATTAGATATGAAACCAGCACGATATAATACAAAATTATGTTTTTTTTTTTTTAATAAATGAAATTGCAACAAAATAAACAAATCAAAATAATTTAGCTTTTGGTTTTTTTTTATTATCCTAAAAAAATACTTTTAATTGGTTTAAAAAAATAATGTTATTGGTAAACAACAAGAGTGTTATTTCTTTAATTCAAACATAAGTTAAAAGAAACAACAAATTAAAATGGAAATAACTTATGTAATTTGTGTTTTCATACATGTAGTTGAATAAATGAATGTAAAAGAATACAATAAATTGTACGAAGATAAGAAAATATGAATATCACAAAATAACAAACTTTAAAATTTAAGAATGCAAGTATAACAGCAATTGTTACTATTAAGTACGATATGTTTTATTTTTCAGATTTAATTTTTGGAAATACAAGGCCAAATTTAGACTCTATTCCTTGTAATATAGGAAGCACTCCATGATAGCCTCCAATATGATCAGGATTTGATGGTGTTATTCCGTCACCAGCACCATGTACAGAAACTATTTTTTCTGAACCAGATGGACGACTAAAAATAAACAAATTTAATATAAATAAATAAATAAATAAAGATATTTATATACATTGAATACTTACGAGCCTCCAAAATCTACATAGAATAATCTTTGAAGAATTTCATATGACAAAAGTGTCACTCCAAATTGTGGTGAAGAACGAAATACACGAGCTAAATAAAAATATATATAAATATGAAATGTTTATAAAAAAATTTGTTATATAATATACTTACCGCCTGTTCCTTTCCAAAATGCCCTGGGCCCTTCCTCTTTATAAATTTTCATTGCACAATCAACCAATCCATTATAAGTAGTCTGACCCTTTCGAGCTACGACCTGTAGTCGAGTTTTTATAACATCTGCTGGTGTCACTAAAGAAGCAGCTGGAACACCAGCAATACAACCAGCGGCTAACAGTGTTAATGGATGATTATAACCTTTTTCATCAGCAAATGCCTGTTTGACATGATTGTATGCTGGAAAATAAATAGCGCTGAAAGGTATGTCCCGTAGGAAACAAGCTTTAGCTCCCTAAATGTAAAATAAATGAATAATAAAATATATTAAAATAAAATCGAACTATTTAAACGATATGACTTGTGCTTTTATACTGTTTACCTTGTACAATCCAAAGAAACCTAGCTCTTTAATAACAGAAATAGCGCTCAACTTTTTTGTAGATGCTATTTCACCAGCAACTTGTAAACGAATTTTTACTATTTCCAATGGGTTGGTGAATATTACTTGTGAAAATCCCGCCTGAAATTAATAGTAAAATTAATAATATATAAACATATATATATAATAAAATTATACTAACACAAGCCCCAGCAATAATTTCTGCAGATACAGCCAAATCTCCATTCTCTTGACGTAACTTATCCCGCACTAAATCATTAACAGTAAGTTTTGCTGCTTTTTCTGGAGCAACACCTATTAACTGGGGCAATAGACCTCGATAAAGGCCAAAAATCCCTTCATGTCTAATCACCTATTATATAATAATATATAAAATATATTTTTTCTATATTGTAAATGAAATTCTGTTTTATACGATTCAACAACTAGTACTAACTTTTTTAAAACAGTCAAAGCTGTTTTTGTACATAAGTTCACCAATAAATGAACCCGCTCTTTGATTTTGCATTCTCGTTTTAACCAAATCAATAGGATACACTGCTGTTGCACCAATAGCTAAATTTAAAAATATTTACATTTATATATTCCGTTTTCAATTAAAACATGATTTTACTGACAATTATCAAATATTCAATACCATATACACCAATATCAAATTATATACTTTATGTAGATAAATCAATTAAATTTTTATTACACAAAATAAATTTTAGTGTTACCATTTTTTTTTTTTTTTTATATCTTAAATATTATATAATGTCTAAGGTTCCCTTTTATAGTGTTTATGCTCAGGAGCAATTATATTAATCACAAGAATGGATTTTGATAGGAAATTAACATTTTACACCGTACATTCAATTTAAAAACTAACCACTATTAATATAACTAAGTAAATTATATTGAACATAATTTACTAAAATTTACATCCAAACAAAGTTAGTAAAGCAAGGCGTATTAATACAAAATAATTTATAGGTATTTATAGTTATTATAAACAACTTATTTACTTATTCTAATTCCAATAAAACATTGCAAAGTGTAATTAGATTTAAATTTTGAAAAATTATTTGAATTCTCATTTCTCACAGCATGTACGAAAAAATGTAGAACTTTTGTCCTTTAAACTGTAATATGAGTGATTAACTTTAAGTACAAATATTTAATTAGTTAAGAATATTTTTTTAATTATGGCATACATACATTCATACACGTTATGGTTAATTCGAATATGGTTCTAATAATTACTATCAAGATATCAATAGTGACATGATGTTGGAATCACAATAATTTATACAAGTAAAATTGATTCTTGATTTTAAACTAATACTTACTAAATATTTCAAATATTTAACTGACTTGCATGTGAATACATGTACAGGAAAGTAAAATATTATTATTATTATATGAGACACTAATACTAATGAATTATTCATTAGAATCATTTATGACTAATAATGATAAAACCACCAAACAAATGTTTAAGATAGAAGTTACCTTCACAAATTAATTGGCATGGACGCACATTTATTTATTTGCTAAAAAATTTCAAATAAATACATGAAATATATAACTATTGGTTGGAGAAAATGTTTATACAACCTAAACGTCCAAGACAATCTTAAATATAATCTTAGACAAACGTCAATGATGTCAAAAGCACACCCAGATCTTAAAAAATTAATGTTTATAATAAGAATACAAAAGAGAATTTGTTAATAGTCGTTCAATTTATGTAATTTACACAGTTAAAAGTTAAAACTTGAAATACATTATAGCAGCTAATTTTAGGAGAGCTATATGGAATTAGCTCGTCTAGCATACAACAAAAAATAAGACATGAATACCGATGAAAAGATTTAGAACATTGTGAAGCAACTAGTACCACACATACTAGTGCTTGAACGTCCATACCTAAATTGAGTACATCATTACATTTCTACCGTGCCAAACATGCCATCATCGTGTTACTGGAATGAAACAAAATAATATTACCTCCAGATACTGAGCCCAAAATGAATCGGTATAAACTTTCCAATACTTGAATAAAAACACCTCTATCAGATGGACTCTGAAATTATGATGCTATGACTTAGAATACTGATAAAAAAACCAATATACTAATTATACTTACAGATACTGCATGGATTTCAGCTATTCTACGATTATGTATTTCTTTGTAATATTGTTCTGGTGTTATTGACTGCAAGTCATTATAAACAATCTTGCTAAAAAAAAAAGTAAATATATTATAAAAATATCAAAAATACTTACTTAAGTACATTACAAATATTAATTACCCAGCTCTTTGATGTAACAGATTGCACAGGGTAAACAATATATCAACTTCTAAAGGTGTTATTTGAGACATAACTTGTGTAGAATACAAGAATTCATCTAAACAATAATATAATTCATAATAACAAGAAAATAAAACTAATAATTATAACGAATCATATTATTTAAAAAAAAGAGAGAGAGATAATACCTTTAGTAATTTCTCGATTCCGGTTCTCATTACTGGCATTTAAATAGATACGTTTAACAAGTTCCATGTTATTTAAAAGTGATATGAAAGCCATAAAATATGGAAAACTAACACGATGTACTCCTTGAGCTCCGCCTGCAGCCTAATACAAATAAAATTATTATTTTGCAAATTTGTAAATAATAAATGATGAATTGTATTTAGATTGTAATTACTGGTAATAAATTATCTCGAACACCACTAGTTAATAAATGACTTTTCGACAAAAACATTATTTCTTGAAAATCATTGGCAGATATGAACCCAGTACCAGATTTATCAAAAATACGGAAAATTTCTGTACCACATTCTTCGTGAAAATCCTAGAAAAAAAACCGTTTATTTTATTTTCACTTATTTACTTTTTAGCTACAAATTTAATATTTTTTTTAATACATGTAAAAATTGAGCGAATTCTGAATAGTTAATAATCCGATTTTTCTTTTCCCCGAAATATAATTTCATAAATTGACTATCCAAATTGAAAGGTATTTTTAAATAAAGTTCAGTTTTTTTAATAACTGATACAAATTCATCTGTAATTTAAAGAAAAAAAAAACTATTATAAATAGCAGAATAATTATTTTTAAAAATACTCAAGTACCATATGAAATCACTCCATTGCCATTAATATCAAACAAATGGAATGCAACTTTATATAAAGCATCTGGCTCAGATAATAGACTTTCAAATGCTTGAAATTCTGCAAACGATATGAGTCTAAAAAAAAAAAACAAAACAAAATATAATTTTTAATAAAATATAAAATGACTGAAATCTTTATTTTTTTAGGTAACTAAAAATTGCATACAAATCAAAATCTATATATTTAAATTAAAATAAACATAATATGTTAATTTCATACCAACTTATTAGTTATTATATTTTTTTACATGACTATTATCCTTCACTATTAACAACAAATACAAAAAAACATTTCTTGTATTGAATACATTTTTTTTAAATTTAATTATATACGAACCCATCTTTGTTAGTGTCAACTACTCCACTCAATAGTCTCAATGAATCCAAGTCGCTGGATGGTTCATTCAATATACCAATATAATTCTTTATGAATTCTACCGAATTTATATATTTTTCGCCTTGCTTCTCAACAGTAGCATACTGAAAAAATACAATAAACAATTTATAACACGCTTTGATTTGACCGTTTCTGTGAACACAACTCACTTTGTTGAACACCTCCAACAGTTGTTCTGTGGTTGCTCGCTTTGGATAACCAATGTTTGCCTGTAAACAAACATTTCATTAAAATGAGATAAATTATAATTGTTTATGTACAACGATCATTCGACATGGACTATGAGCGGCTCAGATGTACTCACACACACGCACTGTAGTTCATGATTTTTTCCGACACTTGTTTGACTAAAAGATATTTGACCCGAATAATAAACATATGCGATATAGGTCAAACGCCGAGGTTAAGCCGTGATTTAAAACGGTTAAATTATTGCCGTCTAAATCAACGACTGTGTCACAACAAGTGTCTAGATAATGTCACAGTAATTTTTTCACAAGCACTCGAGACACTAATAACAATTACCATGATTTCATTGATACAAAAGGCGTGAAAACAATTTCATTTTTAAAACATAATTTTAAAAAATAAGAAAATAAAAACAATCGCCGCCCCGACTACCGGATTATTGGGTAGGTACACTTACTTCTTGGCAATGAGCTACATTCGGCCGGAAGCCCCATACTGAATTCAGCATTCCGGTAAACATGTATCATGTAAAAAACAGAAAAAAAAAATGTATTTACTATATATAACCGTGAGAGTTAATTTAAGTACAAGGCCGGCGGGTACGTGAAAAACGATTTTCTAAATTTAATTCTTTTTTTTTTTTTTGCCTTTCAACCGCACAAATACACGCGTCGACCGACTGCCGGAAAGTGTTTTACAATATGACAAAACGCCGAACGAGATAAGGCGGGACAGATATTCTGATTATAACGGTCATGCGCACTCAGTGTCGTTTTTACACACGCGCGGAAAATCGATAAGGGCATTAAAAACAAAAAAAAATTAAAGGGGTCAAAACCGCTATCATCAGTTCAACAGTCCGTTATCACAGTAATTATTAAATACGTTCCTACGGTTTTCGCGGCCGTTCCGAACGTTTGACAAATATTTTTAATTTGCTCGTGTGCGATCTGTTCTCGTTCGTGAATTCCGGCGAATTTGAAAAAAAATTAATATCGATGGACCGAACGACGACGATCCGTTGAGAGCGAAACGTAAAAAGCCTCAGGTAATTACAACCGTACGACACTACAGTGTGTTCTTGCACGTTTCACCGCCGAATTCCATTTCATCGGCCGAGTATCGCGCATCGGATAAACGTAACGTCCGTTGCTTGGACGTTTATATTACTGTCGGTTTGATTTTTCTCGGAACATTAGATTACTTCGGCTTTTAGAATAGCTACGATATATTATGTTATTTGTAATTAACGAAGGATCGAGGAAAAACGTTTGAAAATTATACCAAAAGATAACCTTTAATTCATGAGTCATTTGGATGACAAAAAAAAAATTGAGCTCCGCCAATATCAACTGACTATTAAACCGACTGATTTTCGATTAAAATGAATTCTCAATACCTATTTATATATTGTATTTTTTTTTTCAGAACGATAAGATAACCCTGGAATTGTGGAAAGATAATATTTCCAATTCCAAATAAATTTGCCATTATTACATCGACCAATAATTGACATTACATTTTAAGCGGAAAAAAAAACGTTTATGAAATATAATCGGATCTTAATGACATTTTGTCGAATTAGATATTTCAGTTGATTTTTAATTATAAACTAACAACCTGTTCTCAATCATAATATTTAAAAAATTCCATATAATTTTTTCTCACGTGTTAACCCATACACATTTTTTACATCTTCAAAATTATTTAAAAAAAATGTATTAATATCTGATGGTTTAATGTATAATATGTTATAGCGGTGATACTATATAGACAATTGACAATAACTAATTTGCCATAAAAACAATTTCTATGCATTAACCTAAAATAAATAATTACATGTGTACAACAGATTTTATTTTAAGGAGCGACGTTAAAATTTACTTTGTGTAGTCTCAAAAAAAAAAAAAACAATTTTCAAGTCGTTGGCATCCTTTTATAGTATTGTACTCGTAAATAGACTTCATTAATTTCATTTAAAAAATAAGAACACTATTATAATGATGTTGAAGTTAAAATGAACAGTGAATTCAAATATACAAGTATATTTTTTTGGAAAAAAACTGAATATTATTATAGACCACTAAATTAATAGATGTGTGTATACAATACCTATATTAATGGTTAACAGTAATCATTAATTACATTGACTATAAAATCTATAGACGTTCCTTTTTCATTTAATAAAAATATATTAATGTGATATTTTTTCACAAATTGTCTTAAATGTGTTTAAAATGATAATAGTAGAGTTTGAAAAATATATTATAGTAAAAGCAATTGAAAAAGGTCCTTAAAATATATCGTGATATAAATTCTATATAATGATAATTTTCACATAAATATAAGTTCGTTCTGGAGACAAAATAACTAACCATATATTTAATTCCATATATCGGATAATTTGTGTAAATAAAACATAATATTTTTACTAATATACTGGAACTTGTAAAGTATATTTATTTATGCGTATTGAACCTTGAAGCTTTTCAATATACATTTAAAAATAATAAAATTATTATAAACTATTTACATGTAAATTAAAATATTATTTTATAACATTAAAATGTAAATACCTACAGTGTGCTAAAATAATTTGTGATCAACGTTTATTTTGTATATTGCAGAATACTTAAAAATTATATTAAATGTATTTTCAGATATGTGGCGTACAAAATTATGCCCTATTTTGGGCTATGGGTTACATTCAAAACAGATATTCATGAATCAGCACAAGAAATTTAACGTGTTAGCCAAATGCAACTATCAGCGTACTTATAAGAACTTTGGTCATCGAAAAGATCCCCCAGACCATCCTCTTAAAAAATGCTACTTGTTGTTAGGTTTAGGCTTCATGTTTTATCAGTTCATCAATTGGGAAAAGTATGTGAATTTATTCATATTTATATAATTAAACATTTTTTTTGTAATATTTGTATAGATATATAACTTATGATTAATATTTCAATAATAAAAAAAATGTATAATTATATATTTCTTTTATAATTTTATATCATAAGCAATGTGTTTTCGGATAATTAATAAATATTATACAGTTTAATTAAATAATGAATTTACAGAATTATAGAAGTAGTATTTCCTCCTGTGGATGCTGACAGTAATATGGATACTACACAAAGCCCAGTGCAAGAAGCCTTAGAAGAAACTGTTGATAAAAAAAAGAAAAAACCCAAGCAAAAAGTTGGGTTTCGCGATCGAAAGGTTTTTTTTTTAAATATTGTACTATTAAGTGAATTCATAATAATAATAATTTTAAAATACTTGTTTTTTTTATTTTAGATTATAGAGTATGAAAATAGGATACGCCATTTTTCAACTCCAGACAAGGTTTTCAGATATTTTGCTACTTTGCAAGTAATACACATGCATTCAAATGGACAAGAAACACATGAAGTATTTATGACACCCGACGATTTCTTACGTTCTATGACTCCAGGCATTAAACAACCTGATGGTCTTGGCCTTGATCAGTATAAAAAATATGATCCAAAAGTAATTAAATTGATCAATGTATTCTCATTGATTGGTAGTTAATATAATTTTAAAACGACCTTTAATAATCATAATTCTAAACTTATATATACTACATAATTATATAATAATTCAGTATTTCCTCGATTTTGTAGAATACACACATGAAGTTAGAACTTGCATTAAACGAAGACAGTATATTTTATAAACTCGGAAGTTCTGGCTTGATAACATTTTCAGATTACATTTTTTTATTAACTGTATTGTCAAGTATGTATTGTCAAAACTCTTAGTTGATTTATATTATTATTATTATTATTTTAGCATCAAAACGGCATTTTGAAATTGCATTCAGAATGTTTGATTTAAACGGTGATGGTGATGTAGACTGTGAAGAATTTGAAAAAGTTGCCACTTTAATTAGACACCAAACGAGTATCGGAAGTCGTCATAGAGACCATGCAAATACTGGCAATACTTTTAAGGTATTCGTGTTAAACAAATTAATATTTCATTTACCATATTATATACACTTGTTATTATTGTAGGGAGTCAATTCAGCATTAACCACATATTTTTTTGGTGAGAATCTCGATGAAAAACTAACAATCGAGAAGTTCCTTGATTTTCAACAACAATTGCAAACGGAAATTTTAGGTTTAGAAGTAAATAAAACGCGAAAATTCATGATGTATGCAATTTTATTTTAAACAATTTCATTCAGTTTCAGCGAAAAGGGCCTAGTGATGATGGTACTATAACTGAAGTAGAATTTACTGATCTACTGTTAGCTTATGCTGGCTACGCGCCCAAAAAGAAGGCCCGCATAATCAAACGAGTGAAAAAAGTGTATGGGGATTATGAAATATATTTGTCTGATAAAACAAAATTCAAAACCAAATCATTATGATTACAGATTCAAAGAAAACACTCAAGGAATTAATGAACAAGATTACTTAAATTTTTTTCACTTTTTAAATAATATCAATGACGTAGACACGGCTCTTACATTTTATCACATAGCAGGAGCATCGATTGATCAAAGTATGTTTTACCTTTAATAATAAATATAAAAAGATTAATTTTTTTTTTCTAGTCACTTTAAAACATGTTGCGAAAACTGTAGCTCACGTTGACCTAAATGACCACATGATCAATGTTATTTTCACAATATTTGACGAAAACCGTAAGTTTATATTTTATATAACAATATTTAAGGAAAAATAAATAAAAATTAATCTTTTTTTCTCTCTAAATTTTAAGTTGATGAACAATTAAGCAATCGTGAATTTGTTGCCGTTATGAAAAACCGTTTGTTGAGAGGTCTGGAGAAACCAAAAGATACTGGCTTTGTTAAATTTATTCAGTCAGTTGGTAAATGTGCCCAAGATAGTACTCCTAATATTTTTGACTTGTAAACCAGTTTCATAAAGTTAAAACATAGTTATAAATTTTCCTCTTTAAATCTTTTTGTTAATAAATTAAATCATACATGTCTAGTCTCCTTTATCATACAATGCAATTGTTTTTCTATACTATGATCTAAATACGGTTGATACGTCCAACATGAAAGATAGAATAACAAAGTATCAGGATCCATACTGTCTGCTATTCTTAACAGCAGACTTTGGTGAAGTTTTTGCTCTTTCTGGTATGCCCTTAAAATCTGTTCTGTTACATTGCCTGTAAGCAAAAAAAACACTAATGTACCTACAATAAAAAAAATGTATTATATTATTTGTACAAAAATGTTCTGTTGTCCACGATATAAAAAGTGGAGTACAATTGCCTTTCTCCAAAGCTGACACTGCTATAAAATTCTTCAGCTTCTCTTCAAGTCCTTCAACGACATCAGACTAAAAACGGTAAACTTTATTATAATTTCTAGTGCGGTTACGATAAAGCAAACAAATAATACCATTTGTTCGCAAAGTTTTTTGAGTTCCTTTACTGAACAGCTAAGCTGATCTGGAAATTTAACATTGGGCCTGTGAAGATGAATAAGAATAAAATTGAATAGAAATTTTAAAAACAAAGGTAAAAATTTAGATTTCATAAGAATTATCAACATTGCACGAATAAAATAAATATTCGGTACACGTATGTGAACACGGTATAATCGCCAATAAAACACATACGATTGCACTCGCATATGAAATATGTTTGAGATGACTACGCATGCTCTGTCGTGGTGAGTTTTCCACGTCTGTATTAAATTGAATACGTCCGCAGCCGTGTCTTTCAATATGCGACGGTTGCCAGTCAGATTTCCACTGTGCCCTTGAACGGGTCGACCAGCATGGACGTCAACTTCTGTAAAAATGCCGTTTCTAGCGAATTATTATAGAAATTAAATGAAGGGGAGACAACAATAATTACCGTGTACCGGCGAAGACTTCCCAACGTTTGCAATTTCTCCTTTGTGTCTCGGCGTATCCGACATTGCGAAAAACTCATGTGCGTGTTACCGATCGTCTTTTCTCTTTTTTTTTTAATAATGCGGCATTTCGAGTAAACGCAAATCAAATGTTCGTTTCGATTTGGAAATGTTTGAAAAAATTCCCATAATCAGGGGATACATTGTTATTGTTATCGTCCAAGACGCGCGATAACGCGGTATCAGTAACGCCATACCACTATCACGGTACCGGTTAGGTGTACGCGGTATCAGTGACCGCGCGCGTTATTTAACCGATAAGCGTTGTCATCGCCTCAAAATGAACTATGCATAATTTATTATAACCACAGATTCGAAAAAAAAAAAATTGTTTTTTTTTTTATTTTGGTTATGTGTATTTACGAGTTTAAGTTTGCGAGTTTTTACCAAAAAATAATCTACGCGTTTAAAATTCACTACAATTCATAGATTTATACTGTTAAGTAAGTAAATACAACGTAATACATTCCGTTCTTCCTCGAATTAATATTTCTCAAATTGTATTTGTAATGCTGTATTAGGAAAAATGACTTTTTGCATGGCCGTCAGTGAAACGTCCGTAGTGGTGTGTTCAATAGACGTGGACAAATGTTTTGTGTACTCGTTGAACGATGGCGGCGTGAAAGAACTGACCGAATATTTGGGCGAAGCGTACAAAAACATGCCCATCAATAACCAGGACTTGCAGAAAGCTTGCGCGACATTTTCATCAGACGGCAAACTGTTCGCGTTCAACCCGAACAAAGGTAAGCTGTTGAGCGTGTGGAACACAGCAGACTGGTCATTAGTCGAAAACAAAACGTTAGCCAAGCACGCAACGGACATAGTTTTCACGCCCAAAACGCGCGTGATCGTTGTCGGCGATAAAAAAGGTGACGTGTATGCGTTTGAAGAATTGCCCGTCCGTGTGCTCGGCCATTCTTCCATGATCCTTGACATTTGTTTCAGCAGCGATGAAAAGTACATTGTTACTTGTGACAGCGATGAAAAAGTACGCGTATCGCATTATCCCAACGGCAAAAATATTTTGCATTATTTGATGGGACACGAGGCGTATGTCAGTGGAATTTGTATGTTGAATAATTTCATTTTGTCTGGTTCTGGTGACGGTACACTGCGATTGTGGGATTTCAATGGCGGCGGCGACCTCCTTGACAAGCTGATTCTTCATACTCCAGTTCAGAGAGTTGTTGAAATCCGAAATATGGCCGCGATCCAAATGTACGACTCTAATAAAGTTCATTTCATCAAGACAGAGAAAAGAGCGAGCCAATGGGGTATTAAAAATGTCAAGACACTGACGTTTGAAAGCAACGTTTCGGTTTTGGCGTCGTGCGGTGGCAATCAGTTGTGGATAATCGCAGGCGATTCAGTTTATAAGTATACTATTGATACGGAGAATGAAGTTTTTACAAGAAACGATAGTGACGAAACAAAAGAAATACTTAAAACCTTAGAAGATTTGGTGAAATCCTTTGTTTGCTTGGAAAATACAAATTTGATGATTTTTTTGCATAAAAAAATGATAGACAAACAAAAGAGAACTGAACTCATGAACATTAGCTCAGTTATGTATCATTCGAAACGAATTAAGCAACATTAAATTTAATGTATTTATTTGTTCATATTGTGAGACTGTTATATTTTTATTTTAATGGTCCAGTAACTGTATTGTTACCGAATTCCATTGTATATGAGTTACGTTTTCAACCGTCACATTTTATTTATACAGATTATACGTGTTATAATATTGATAGATTTTGTACGTTTCATAGTATATACCTACAATGTATACTGATAATATTTTATTGATAAATTAAATACTTTAATTGACATGCGGTTATATTTTGTACTTAATTATTAATATATTTATTTAGAAATGTTGTAGTAGTGAGTAATGTCAATGGAAATGGCTTTGAAACCATGTAATGGTTAGAATTTTTAATTAATAGCGTAAGTGTAATTTGTATCATTATGTGATAAATTTTCCTTTGAATAATTATATCCAATTTGATTATTCTATCAAAAACAATGTATCAAATTTAATTCCAAATGAATTTGTAATTGTATGACTTTAAAATTGTAATATACACGAATAACAACACCAATAGCTGATTTCGCCAACATTTGTTACACGATTTAACTTTTTTGTAATTATACGTTTCTATAATAATTCATTGAAAATCTTAAACATCCCATTCGTTTTTATTGTTATTAATATTACTTTTGGGCAGTTTATTTTATAGTAATTAATTGTTGAGAAGTCTGTTTCAAATATTCCTGCATGTTTATTAATTTTTGTTTTTACTGAATAAGACTTGTTGTTACAATAATTGAATTATTATTATAAAATATAAAACACGATATTTTAAAAGTTATCGTTTTATCTATAGTGAAAAAAACAACCCCAACTGATATTTCCACAGTTTATTTTATTTTTAAGCTAATACGGTTTTTTTTTTTTACGTAAACTAAATAAATTGGTCTGGGACAATAACTGTATAAACCAAAATGGGTCTTGTTCAGTGTACTATATCGTAAATATTATAGACGTCTAATATGTGTGTTATACAACAATTTCAACGTATTTTCATAAAATATTATTAAAACGATATAAAAATACACGGTGAAATAAATAATAAATTGACTTAAATCTGTAGGTGTCATGTGTATACTTACTGTATACCGTCTGTTACGAGAATTTTCTCTTCGACAGAGACCGTTGCAAGTATAGAAGAAAAAAGAATCCTCCCCCCCCCGCCCACTGCCGATGTTTTCGTTTAGTCTTAATCATACAACACTTCTAAGTTTTGTAAAAAGAAAAAAAATTCGAGCGAAAACTTTTACGAAATTCTATTTTCGTATTGTACGTGTATTTTTTTTTTTGACTATCACGATAGATGTCATTGAAATTTACAAAACGTCCATAGAATTCGGCGATCCCTGTCGATATACCTATATTGCGCGTTTTCGAGAGGGCGAATTAAAGGAGACGAGAAAATGAAAAAAAAAAAATCAGGTGAAGGGTATAGGGGGAAAAAAGAGTTTTCCGCGGCACTGGGCACTGGAGTGCGTGCGCCATCGGACTCGCGGCGGCGGCCTTTGTCGTCGCGTGGCAGCAGTGCAGGACGAGGAGACACGAGAGGGTCGCGCGCGATGCTGTAGCAGAGAGACGTAAAAACTTTTTTTATTGCAAAAATGGAGAGGGCTCCTCCTCTATCACTGCACACACCCTTTGATGTGCCTGTGCCCCCGTTGCATACAACGCGTGTATATAAATATAAAGAGGCCCTCCTCTCTCTCTTTCTCTCTCTCTCTCTCTCTCTCTCTCCCCCCGACCGGTATACGATATAATAATATATTGAAGTTAATAGATTACACGCCGACGACGACGGGCCGTTTAAAGCCGTAATAAAAATTCTTCGAGTAGAAGGGTCGGGCTGGGACGCCCGTCGTCCATCCCTCGTCTCGGGTCTGTGCTATCATCGGATGAGATGGCAATGAAAACGCGCGCGCCAACCGAAGAATGTCCCTGACCCCTTCTCGGCAACGATTTCACGACCCGCGGCCGATGTCGTCCATAAACGCATTGTTTTACACTCTGTCAATCCATAATCGTGAACGGTTTTAAAAATTCGATAATAAATATTCGTAGGAATATACGTATAACAGAAGAAGAGTGCAGATACGCGAAAGAAATGCAAAATAAAAAAATCCGGTGTTTGTGCGCGTTATGGGCGGATTTACGGTTGGAATTTAAGAGAGCAATTTAGAGTCACCCTGCCGATACGAGAATCGATCCCGACAATTCTGTAAAATTGTCGTTGTATTTATTGTAAACGCGTATTATGTAGGTATTCTAGTGTGTACCCAAACACGATATACAAGTATAACTCGTTAAAAATGAATAATAGACCGAAATCGCCTTATGTAAAAGCACTTACACGTTTACTTGTGTTTAAGACATTTTAAATAACCGAAATTACATTTATTTATCATTTTAGAAATCCGGGGACGGAACAGGGATGTTTCTATTTTTTAGATTATCGTGAATCCCGTCGGTTTTCGAATTATTGACTGGCTATATATGTCTTCCCGGTGACACCGTCGCGGGTCTATATCATCATTTTCATCTATCATCTTCATCGTGATAGAACGTATTTAATAATCAATATAATATTTTTAAATATTATACGCGTATCGATTTCAAATTATATAATAAAAGATACGTATTGAGATAATATAAGTTTTTTTTTTTATTTCGAGTTTCGAGAACGATATTTTTGTTTGGAAAGAAAAAAACGAAATGGCTCTTTAAAGTTTCGCTTTAACGCGATTAAAACTTTAATTAATTTCCACCCAATTATCCACCATCAATTTAATTATTGTACTTAAAAAGTTACTCGGAAAATTCGCTGAAATTAAAATACACGCGCGACGTTGCAATAATATACTTTCTATACATTCCTACGACAGAACCGAATGTACTAAACTTAACGCTGTATAATATTATATAAATATTTGATATAAGTTTCCACGCCGGCGTAACTAGGGAAGGCTCCCCCTCCCCTCCGCCATAAAACGTTTATAGACCCCGTTAAAATGTATAACAAATCCTTTTCAAAAATCAAGACAATTTTTTTTTATCGCAAGATTCGTTATTTGTGATGTAAAAAAAATGTATATACATAAAGAATTATTATATTATGTAATTTTTTTGGGTTTTCCATAAAACCGTAAACCGTTGCATTATATTTGCGTATTTTACATTATGTGAATAGTCTGAAAATCGGATATTGCAAGCAATGGGAATCGTCGAAACCGCGAGAAAACCAATATTTTAATAATGTATTATTTTATTTTTCATTTATTCAAATGTATATTCAATACAAATTAACATGTTATTGAAATGCAGCAATTTTCGCCAACTTCTCAGCCGGACTTCACGGATTTTGTAAACAAATTATTATTATCATCACTCGTAAATGTCTCTTCCATTACGCTATCCGCACAGCTGACACGTGGCACAACGAGCGGTGCGTAGCCGATAGTGCGAATGTTGCGATGGGGTAAAGTTTCCGCGCACTCCTAATCTCTCGGTGAACAGACTATTTATCACGTCGAGAGACTATTGATATAAAATTAATACAAATATTAAATATTATATTTTTAAATAATAAAACAATTACTTTCCCGTCGTATTATGAAAACCGGTAGAGTGTGTATTTCACGAGTTATTTCGGCGGTGGTGCTTTGTCAAGATAATATTTTCCATACGATATTTACACATTCACCCTCCCTCCCCCCCGTCACCATGAATTCAAGCACTGTGTGTGTGTGTGTGCGTGCGTGCGCGTATAACTCTCGATGTCCGCGAAACGGCCGACAATATATAGTAATTATATTATCGGCGAACAGTACCTGACGACGGCCCTTGTAAAATCCAACAACAAAACAAACACAACGTCGCGTCGCGGTGCATAATATTATTTGTTGATTTTTATCGGTGCCTGCAGCGACCGACGCAAAAGACGCCGCCTAACGACAACAATACGCGTGCGGGGACGGTTTCTCCGCAGTGGGACAGGGTGCAGCTCCGGGGTGTGGTACGCGCGAAGAGGTGACGATCGCGAGTCACACGCGGATACGGTCGATTTATTGAACCGATTTGCATTCGTTGTGCCACGGTAAGGCGAGGGCGGTAGGTCGCGCGACTGCAGACGACGACGACCCGCTCGGCGAATCGTTGTCCGATCAGTTTCACCGCGGCGGAGCCATACGGCGATTTTACGGTATACGCATTATATATAATATTACATAAACCTGTATACCGAGATTCGAGGCGAGTATTTATCGAGACGGTTTGAAACCTCTCGCCACTCCCCACACCATCCGTACGCGTTTCTCGTTGTAACGAAATCGTAATTTCTCGACTATTTTCGTCGGCGGCTATATGACGTTTCAATTGTTCCGTCGTACGACGCCAGTGTGAATTGGTTTATTAAAATTTATATAGGAAGAAAACAAAATAAAATCGAAATCATACGGGCAAAAGTGTCGCGGCGAGATTTCGTCGGCGAAAAAGAAATTTTTAATCGATCGATACCGGATTGCGACGAGATCGGCCGGCCGTTCGCGGTGCGCATCGCATAAATGTACGAAGAATAAAAAAAAAGGAGAGAGAATAAAAAGAACCGGAGGAGTGTGCTCCCCCGGGCCGGTGACGCGCGCGGACTACGTTGTCGAAACGTCGCGGTCGTCACTGCAAAAGTGGCGATGCCGAGTGGTTTTTTTTTTTTCATTAATGTACGACGATAATAAAATTAATAAAAAAGAAAAAGTAATTCAAATTAAAAGAGGGACGCGAAACTGCAGCGAGTAGTAGTAGTAGTAGCGCGTGACAAACGATCCGGACCGATTTAACGTCACAACCGGGTCAAGTGGAGAATATATATATTTTTATTATCGGCGAAGCAGCTGTTTTTTTGTTTTTTTTCTTTTTCGGTTGTCACCCCAACACGCATCCCCCTCACCGTTCTGCCGTACGTCGCCTCCGCCTGCGAACAATATGGAGGCGATTGTACACGGTGCAGAAAATACGTTTTGCGGTTAAAAACCGAACGTTTTCCGTCCCTCGGACGCTGTTGTAAAGTCTATAACATATTATTATTATTATTATGTGTATACACACAAGTTGCGCGTCGACAGAATGAATTCGACTGTTATAAATAATAGTATTAATCCGTTTTGTTAAAAAAAAAAAAAAAAAAAATCAAGGGCTAAACAAAGAATATCAGTCGCGCCGTTCTAATCCCCTTTATTGTAGACTCCGAGCGGAGCTAATCGTTTCGCTTTGCAACGATGTGTCGTTTTAGTTATTATTTTCTTTTTTTTGCGTCTGTAATTAAAAAATTTTCCACCGGGAATTAGTGCTCCGAAGTATACACGAAACACGGCCGATTTTCTGGATAATCAAATTTCGTCTACTAGTCCGGTATAGACAGACACAATGGAGAAGTCGATTTGTTCGATTTTCTCAAAAGCGCCCGAAAAACAAGCGGAGGAAGATTACGCGATTTCGTCGAAATATTCCTCCTTAATGCCAAAGTCTTGGACGTTTTCAACGAATAACGTTAAACTGTCATTACGGAAATATCTATAGCGTTTATAGATTTCGACGTAGCTGAATCGTGGAAAAACAAAAAAGTTAATTTTATTTCTTTCGAGTACTGGGCATTCAATACAATTATTGTCAGTCTTTTTACGTTTCGATCCACGAAAATGTAATACGCTCAGAGTCAAATTATACACTGCGTGATATCTAATATACGTACATATACTTGTTAGATATGTTCGACAAACAAAAACACTCCACTCGGAATCGTTTTGTATCAAACGCAAGGAACGTTTTCTGCGAATTTAAAGTAATAACAAAACTGAATAAAATCCTTAAGGAATTCACTTAAGCCACAAACACTCCGCCGTGGCTCGTTACCTTTTCTTTCTTTTCGTCTACCCGATCCTACAAGAAGAAAATAAAGACGCGCGTCTAAAATGCTTCGAAAACATATTGTCTTGCGTGACAAAATATTGATTTTTACAATTTCAAATAGGACGAAAACACGTTCGCGAATAGGTACGGCCGTAATAGTTGCCATGCCGTTTCGGCGTGTTACACGTGTTATTTTTTACGCAAAAAAATTACGCTTTCCCCCAAGACAAAATATTATCTCGTAACACAGAAAACAGACACTATTACAGTGATTATATGTATCCTTTGAATCTCAATTCTTCCAAAATCCGAGACCGGCGGATCGTTTTTCTTTTTCTCCCGAACGACTGTTCGGTGAAAATCTTTTAAAAGAGTTTTATAATACTTACTAGATTTTTAAAATTAGGTAGGCACACATATTATATGACATATAATTCGCGTATAATGTTCGGTCTAACGTGGCGGTGAATGATATAATCGCACAAAAGGAAAAAAATTGTTCCCAGTAGCGCGCGCACTAGCTGTCGTACCGTTTTCGTTCCCCTCGGGTTTTTCGTCTTCTTCTATAATAATAATAATAATAATAATATAATATAAAGAAGAATTTTAATTAAGACGGGAGACTGACTTATCGGTACCGTAGGAATCTTAGCATCGCTGTCGTGGCAGAGGAGAAAACGCGCACAAAGAACAAAGTTGATGTGCACGATCAACGACCGCAAAGGCGTCTTTCGAGATTCCCTCTTAATTATAATATAAGCGCGACTCGAAAATTCATACATTTCCCTCGTCACTGCAAAACCGTGTAAGAAATATTATTATTATTATTATTATTATTGTTGTTGTTGTCTTTCGCGCGCCGTCTCACCCCAAACACATATTTTATTGTAAATAGCAATAATAATAATAATAATAATAATAATATTATTATTATTATTATTATTATTATTATTATTATTATTATTACTGCGAATATATAGAAACACGGCGAGTACTGTAGTTATTTATATTATATATTATTATAGTGAATATAATAAAAATGTAGTTGAATACGATTTGGCGAATTTCGGATTTTCGGGCCGTATATTTTGTATAGCGCGCGATTGGATTAAAAAAAAAAAAATTAATCGCCCGTATTCCCTCTATATTAATATTAATAATAATAATAATAATAATAATTATTATTATTATATATATAATGTAAATGGATCTGCGCAAGTACCGTAGCAGTAGCAAAATGTATAATAGAAATCTAAAATTGGATCGAACTCCGTTGAACATTTTATACGATCCCGAAATGAGAAGCGCGTATATATATTATATATATATAAATAAACACATATTATATTAAATAAATGTGTGTGTGTTATACGCCAACGTATAATAGACAATAAGACTTATGTTTTACATAATTGGACTGTTTAAATTTATGACCGTGCAGTCTACGGTTTCCGGTTATAATACATCATTAAAGCAATGTATACGGCAGTCATATAACAGTATAATTTATGCCGTGTGAAATCATTGCCTCGTCTCAGACTCAACGTTTGGCGTATACGTCTATATTATTATTAAATTAAAAAAAAAAACATAATAATAATAAAACTTAAATATTACTGTTGTTACGCGTATCGGAAAAAAAGGAATTGCAATTTTATTTTACGAGATATCTATTTGATGTATTATAAGAACCGAATCTCCGAAATAAAATCTAATCCGGATTTTACGAAACGCGTTTTGGAAAATAATAATCGTACGCTATATTATATTGACAATTTATATATTATGAATTAAACATAATTATTACAGATTTAAATTTTTTTTTTTATATAAACAGCTAGTATTATTAATAATGTCGTAGTCAGAGAATCGCGTTGGAATGAATGTATGAAATGAATATATGTATAATGAAAATATGTAAGTCATAACATATTGCACGCAATAAATGTTTTGAAAACTATATTATAAAAATATATTGTCTTGACAATTATTATTATTATTATTATTATTATTATTATTATAACGCATATTTACAAAATATCGTATTAAAAATAGTAAAAAATATCGTACAATAATATTAATGTTTTGGAGACATTTTCAAATAATTTCTATAATATTCAAACAAAATATATTTAATAAAACATTTTGAAAATGTTTTATTTTAATTGCTCTATGGGATCGTATTATTTATAAATTTGCAGCGTGCACTGTAAACGCATGCATAGATTTCGCAAGGAAACGATACGAAAGTTTTAATTCGATTTTTAACACGGAACATTTACGCGTTAGTTTTAAGTTTTTTTTTTAATAATAATAATAATAATAATAATAATAATAATAATAATGACGATAACTCTTTGTCTTGTGCGACTACAGCGAAACGGGAAAGAGAAAAAAACACATTAATTAAAAGAACAAACAATGTACAATAAATAATTCAATTATATATATAAAAAAAAAAAATAAAGGAAGTAATCGTCGTTAAAATAATTAATGACGCGTTTCGGACACGCCGCACTGTGCCACTGCGGATTCAGTGAATATAATATATTGTTGTTCTCTGCACAGTAACGATTTATTACGAACACATTATTTTCGTACGATTATTTATACATTTATTTTATTTTATATCGAAAGGGTTTAATCGATGTGTACATATGATTTTTAATAATATCGACATTTCGTCGAGTCACGGAGGGGTTTTTATTATTTGTATTTGATTTTTGAAATTGCAATATTCCATTTTCGTGTCGCGTGTGGAAAAACGATTTTCGCAATACGTTTCGTGTAAAATGATATGATGACCTCGCCATGAGTAATAGATGTGACACAAACGGAATAACTTCTGCGTTCTATTCAATGTTTTTTGAACAAGTTCAAAGAACCTATAGTTGGTTTTCGATTATTCAACTGATCATAACGCTGCATTAAACGTCCGCTTGGACGTTGCAGTCAACGAATGCGAAATAAAAATGATTTTACGAATCCAATTATTATTCGTTGTTAGATTCGTATAATGTCGAATAATACTTATAACTAGGAAGACGTCTAAATCGTTCTGAAAAAAAAAAATTCGACAGTCATCCGGGGGCCTAATAATAATAATCTATTAAACGACGCGGATTTTTTTTTTTTTTGCTATTTCTTTCTCCGCTCGCTTTACAATACCGCGCCGTCGACTGTGTATAATATTTATTGCTTCGTGAAAATTAATATAATAATATGATCGTCTATTGTCGTCGTCCGCGCGACACGCGGATACAAGGACCGGCTTTACACACACACAGTAATACGAAACCCGGCACAATTTAATATAACACACATAATAATAATATACGAGCGTATATACATATACACATAACGTTAATATTAATAATAATATGATCGAGCGCCCTTCTATATACGAGTATAATATGTTCCTCGCCGCGATGATGCGGACGCCAAAAGCCACAAATTCCGCTCACGACCCTATTATACGCTACACCCGCTGCTGGACCCTTCGCGCCGTCAACGACGACGACGGCGATGACTCTTCTCTCTGATATCGCGTGTGATATTCGAGTTCACCGGAGACACCGAGTACGCGCGCTTATATATTGTCCGAATAATAATAATAAAAAAAAAATAATAATAAATATGTCGGGTGAGTGTACGCGTACATAATAATAATAGCTTTGGTCTCCCTTTCAGTCGTTGTAAAGTGCGCGCGCGCGCGCCATTGATCCGAAACTAATTTATTATTTGTTTTATTAATAATATATACGACGAGCCCACCGAAACAGGTGCTTTAAAGACCATTCTTTCTCTCTCTCTCTCTCTCTCTCGTATATTGCGCGCACGTTAATATAATATTCTGCTCGTCGTTTGATTTATCGAGTCCCCCTATATTGTACGCGAATATAATATTACGACGTGTGTAATTTGTAAAGCGCGGATGATGTGTTGCGCGGAAGGAGGGCGCGCGCGCGCACATAGCTCTTGTTTAATACATTTATATGCGCGCTCGAGACGAGAGAAGTGGCGGACGGTTCCCTGAAAAAACGATTTAAACAAAAAAAAAATTTATTTTAATTAAAAAAAATAAATTTACATTTCAATAATCTTATGGTCTAGAAATCGAATAAAATATATTATTTAAAAGTCGTTATAAAAAAAAAAAAAAAAAAAAAATACCGCGAAAAAACGAGCCGTTTATAATATATTTGTCTAGTACTACACGCGTAGAGTGACTACTACATATACGGGGAGAAAAAAAAAGACATTTTTTTTTGTAGAGAGAGAGCGGCCGTGGTTATTTTCAGTGTTGAGACTAGATATCAATAGATAAAAATAAAAGAAACATACGTGTATACGTTTATTTGGACAGAGATAAGAGATAAAAAAAATTTTTATGGAAATTTGATTTTAACGGGGTAAAATTAAAATTTTAATTTCGTATATTTTTCTCATTTAAAATCCCTTTGTAATTTTAATGTAAAAGTTGACGGAAAAACGTTATTATTTATTAAAACGCCGATATATAAATGCATGTGTTCCAACGTAAAATAATATTGACGGAACGAACTCTGAAAAAAAAAAATAAAATTTATTCTCGTTAATAGTAAATTACTTCGATGAAATTCAGATCGTAGTCGAGTGAAATTTTCATGTGCACATCTATTTAGATACAAGTTGACATTGAGATATTAGAAAAATTATTTAAAAATGCAACACTGCCGATGTGTAATGTATAAATTGAAGCAAAACAAAAATACGTGAAATTTACACACACACAGAGAGTAGCGGACGAGATCCGTTTGCTCGCGCGATTGATACACAAGACGCGGGGGAAATATTTTCGTGCGCGCGAAGTTCCAACGGAACGTCTCATGACGACGGAGACTCGGATCGTTTACACCGACCGATCCCCCGGCCCGTTTGCGCGGAACGTTTCCGAGGGCACCACCATCACGGCCGGTGATAATTTAAACGCGCGTGTATAAATAATAATAATAAAATTTCAACCGGCTACGACCACGGTGGTACGTTTTCCCCGAGCCGTTTTGTTTCCAACTTTTCCCCGAGCCGTTTCGTTCCCGACGACACCAATTACACGGTCATTTGGCCGCGCGTCCGATCGTCCCAACCGTCGTCTTTTATCGTCGCCCTCTTCAATTAATCGGCCCATTAACACTGTGCAGCGTGTAAAAACGCCGTACACTCGCACGCGTCATACCCACCACCCACCTACTCCTCTTCGTCGTCCCCTCGGCCGGGCGGGTGTTTTATTATTCGACCGCTCGACGACTGTACACGCGCACTGCTCTGCGAGCGCGTACACGCAATGAGATTTATATAAGAGAAAAATCATAAAAAAAAAAAAAAAAAATGTAGAAAAAATAGATTTACCGCGCGCGGTGTCGACAACACCGTAAATTACATATCACCAGCGGCACCGGACGCCGGTCGTAAAGACGACGGGGTGGTAGTAGTGTGTAAAATGTCTCGTACACCGTGCCCGGTAGCCGCAGAGCGAAAAGTTATAAAATATCGTTACGTCTAGTTTTTAAGACGATTTTATAAAATCTACTAGAAAAAGAGGGGAACGGAGAAATAATACACGTTTAGACATATTTTAATGCGTCGTCCCGCCGCTACTCACTTACTCACTCCGTTGATTAATCGTCCAGTCCGTTTAAGAATATTATCTGATTTTAGTGATCTCCAGACGTAACGTCACGTACATATTTATATACCGGCGTTATAAATATATATATATACATAAAGTGTGTGTGTGTGTGTATATACAATTGTCATAGGACCCTCGTGTGTGTGATTTACATAAATATTATTAAAACGAAAAACGTATAATTAATACGAATTTTAATTGTGGACATTTCCTCTAATCGCGCATACCATCGAAATGAAAACCCGATGCATATTAAATTATGTGTATACGTACACGTATACGAGCTTAAATTCAGTAGCGGCGCGCTAGTAGCCATCGCGAGGCTCCGTGCGGTACGTGATTTGTACAGGGGCGAATTTAAGGGGGCTTAAGCCTCCAAGTTACTAGAATAGCTCCCCCCCCCAAACAATTTTAGTTTATATTGCCAAAAAAGTTATTGATCATTTTGTTAATATACTAACAAATAATATGAATTTTATTTGTAATTCTCACAGGGATTTAGCCCCCCTGTTTTACAACCCTGAATACGCTCCTGGATTTGTATCCACTATCGAGGGACTATGAAAATTTTTAAAAATTAGACGCAAAATTATGCTTTTGTAGAGCAGATTTTCATCATTACCCACTGTTCTAACGACTATGTAGTTTGCATATACTACACAAACAAATATTACATCACAACTGTTATTTTATCCAAAGTGTGGCTTATTTTTCGGGTATATAATTAATTAAAACAATAAATAAATACCTATTGGGATGTATGAACAATCTATAAATAAAACAATAAGTTAAATAGATTGAAAAGAAAATATAATATTAACATAAGGTGCAGTATGGATATGTTATACATATATTTATAGTCATGGTTACAAAGGATTTCAAAAACAAACACTTCTGCTTTTTTTTTCTAAATGAAGTCTTCAATCAGATCGTCAGAGTCTAAATAATAGATGAGATTTCGTTTTCAATTGACAGAATTACAAACGCCTAAAAGTTATCACCTTATAATACAGAAATAAAAAATTACCATTTTTTATATTTATTATTTTATCATAATAATTACGCATGGTAATATGGTATACGGCATATTATGGTATACGCTGATCATCGATCGTGATCGAGCGTTTAGTGCTTAGCTGACGGTAAACTCGGTCGGTCCAGGAAACGTGTGAATGTGAATAAACCAGTAAAAGTTAATAAAGTAGTAAAAAATGTAAAATAAACGAGTAAACGTGTAAACGAATATATAACGAGGAAAGACGAACAATTACATTATTTTATTACAATGAAAAACGCGAAATAATATTATTGATAATAAAAATAATAAATATAGCAAACTCTCGCATACGATTGATCCGCTCGGTCAATGTTAAACTAAACACCCACACATATCGACACAGCGCGTCAGTCGACCGCAATAAAACAGAAAACGAAAGTAGTCACCAGATAGCGCTATGACACAACATAGAGGGTGTAGCGGCAATACGCATATAAATAGCGGTTCGAAACCGGCGGATTGCTCAGTGTAGCCGCGGCGGGCAAACGCGAACAACCTTGTTCGCCACTGATCGCAGGAAAAACGCCTTGTGTGTATATATATTACCTTGTTCGCGTTTGTCTACCGTGTGTGGGGTTCACGTTGACCACCGTGCCTACACTGTACAGTCCAACGATCTCGAATCGCTATTTATAAGCAACTACTTTCTTTTCCTTAATAGATTCTCAATGAATTTTTCTTTGTTATTATTTTTCGATGTAAATATTTCATTGGCAGAGGGAATTGACTCCATTTTCACCCCCTCCATAAACATCATGTATAATCGCCACTGCCCTGCACTGAACATAGTATTCAAACATTTTGTCTGAACCGTTTGATTTCCGTCGGTGTGATTTTTAGCACGGTTCAGTGTTGGAAGCACCGACTTAGAATTATAAAATATTATTTTTAAATATTGAGTTAAAATTTGAACCGAAACACTTAAACCGAACTACAACGGTTCTCAATTAACAGTTCATAAACCGCGTATAAACTGTTAAACTGTCACGGTTATTATGAATCGACATTGAACGGCAAAAACGTTACACGGGTATATATATATACATATCTCTTTTTAACAGGATTCCTGGTTTATAGTAAAACCGTAATATTTAAGTACCCTTTTTTCCTCTAATCAGACAAAAAATGACAAAAATGTTCGACACGAGGACACTCGGAGAAGAATTTTGTAATAACTCTGGTAAAAGAAAAATTGTAAAAAAGTTCTAACAGTGTCGTCAGAAAATCAGTACATAAAAAGGCCTGTTTTATATATATGTAAGGTTTGATTCGTACATAATCTTTTTTATTCGCATTGATATGGTTTGAAAACTTAAAAAACTGTAGAGCAATGAACTTTTTTTCGTAAATTGTAAGAATATTTCCAAAACGTGTTTTTCAATAATTTCGTATAATACTAGAAAACGTTATGAAGTAAACAAAATTGTTAAAACGGAATTTATAGAATTCAGCTTTAGGACCAAACAGATATTGTGACTGTTAATAAGAAAAATGTTAGCATTCTACGCTTATCCCAACCGCGGTTACCATGGTGACCGTTTAAATCGTTGTAAAATAGATCCCCAAAGTTCGACCGACTGCAGGAATTGTTTTATTGTAATAGTTTGTTGTGTTCAGTAGACCCTTCAAGCCAAGTATGTATAAACTCCTAAACCCTTCATTTCGTCGTCGAAACGTCAAGAAAGAGAAGAACGAGTAATGGGCAGAAAACCTATTGTAACTAAAAGACAACAAAAAAACTGTTCGCGGGCGTCGGAAACAAATGAAAAACGTTTTGTACCTCCGAGGTTTACAGTAAAAGTTTCTAAATGTAAATAAAACAACAGCAGTTGTTTTTAGAAAAAAAGTCAACAGTTTTATACATGCGCAATTGAACCAATAAAAACAATAAGAAATTCATAAGAAGTTTTGCACAATCGACAAGTGTGAAAACAAATCCCCCTCCCCTAAATCATCAGTCTACGTGTAAAATGTAAACGGTGTAATTGTAGAAGACTATGTGTACAGCAACCATATTATTTCCATCGTGGAATTTGTCAAAATAATAATTAGTCAAATCCGCGCGCATTCCGTGTCGGTACAATGTCGATTCGGAAACGTTAAAAAATTGTTTTTTTTTTAACCATTACAATCTCTTTTGGACGTTAGACACGGGTTTTCAACTACTGGAAAGACTTCGGCATTTGGTTTTTTTGGGAGGGGCATAATCAAATTTTCAAAATATTCAGAATGTACAGTGGAAAAAAATCGAAGTCGAACAAAAAATGGTTGATTTCGATAAGGAGGAACATTGAATAGTTGAGTTAAATAAAATAAAACTAATAAATATACCTATACAATGTCGAGTATTTTTGGATTGGACGTGACGATTGAATTGAGAAAATGTTTATGGATAGTCGACGAAACGTTGGAGAGTTCACAGAGAATGTCTGTGCGAAATTCGGTTATTACCGGATACATCGCGAACGGTGCGACGCAAATCCATATGATGGCAAGGAGAGTGATTTAAATAATCATAACTTATTAATATTAATTATAAATTAAAAACCACATTCTGCATTCGGATCCTCGCGATCTCATCGTTACCAGCCAATACGCTTCGTTTTCGCGCTTTTGCGCGTTGATATTATTAGTATTTTGCTTTCAACGTTTTCAGTGTTTTTACATTTTTTATTATTATTATTAAAGAATGACCAAGTGTTGTATGTATTTGCGGTAAACGGAAAAGGAGTAGTCCTAATTCGTAGATCTTGCCGCATAAATGTAGTCACGTAAATATATCTAATATAAAGTCAAAACGTGAAAATTAAAATTCAAACGTTCCTTCCAAACGGTAATCAAATACGTTGAGCTATGGATTCCAATACTATGAGCACAAAAAAAAAAATTAAACGTTTTTTTTTTTTTTTTTTTTAATTCTATCCTACATAAAATGTTGGCTACACGATTGAATATACACATATAGAAATATGAGTATGAAAAATTACTTTGCTCCTTCCTTCCCTCTCGCCGCGCCCATTTCGTTGAAAATGGCTTGCGCGTCACTGGGTGTAGATTTTAACTCTCGGTATACCAGAAGACGAAGAAGAAAAAAATGGACACTCGCTTCTGCGCGTGTATACGTATAGACGTATGAAATTCATCGGCGTACAGCATAGTAGAATGGCGGATTTCTCTGCATTTCAGATACACTTGCGCGCGTATATATGTGTATGTGTGTATGGAGACAATTATTATTATTTCTTTTTTTTTTTTCTTCATTTCGTATTGCGAAAAATCGTCTCTCACACACCGGGGGGGAGGGGGCAAACACAGTAATAATAATAATAATACAGCTTATAGGTATATACACAATTAACGAGTTTTAAATTGGTCGGCCGGCGGCGCGTCGGTCGGACATGAAAGGAGACTTTTTATCGGAAGAATTTGCCGCGATATCCTTTTGATGTGACCGCGCGCGCACGCTCGCTTCTCTCTCCTGCTCGTATATTTTCATTCGAATAGATTTTTTTTATTTTATTATTATTATTATTATTATTATTGTTTTACTCTCCACTCTGCTATCTCGTCGTGTACACCGTTCTCGTCTCTGCCGCCACCGCCGCCGCCGTTCTTTTCCACCCCGCGACCTCAAAAAACTGGAATATACGGACGGACTGCGGCGCGACGACTGTTCACGTCGCACCACACACACACACATACGCGCGCGTATTTATATTATTTCGTTTCTGACACGCGTATTAATAATATATTATTATTAGTATTATTATTATTTATTTGATTTTCCGTCAATAGTCTGTTTTTTCACTCTTTCCATCGCGATTACCGTACAAATGTACTCGTACGGCCTTTCGTCGTCGTACTCGCGGAGTGTCCGCGCACCCGTTCTCCGCCGGAAAATCGTTCGCGTTCTCGCCAATATTAAATCATTTACGAACGTCTACAAGCGGTGGTTAATTTTTTTTTTTTTTACCGAAAGTCATAAAAAATAAATGTCTTCCTGGTTTGCATAATTATTCCCCGACGCGTTAAATTTGCTCGATTTTAATACACTTTATTTCTATAATATTATTGAAAATGAAAAGTATTAAACTCTTACGTCCACAGTTAAGCCTCGAGGTCTTTATCAAACCCTGGATTTACACATATGACACGTCCTCCTCCCCTCACTATACACAACTGGTACTGTCCACTTCAAACTTCTATTCGCGTTACTCATATTGTCATTTTTTTTAAATTACTCGCCCAACCCCGCTCAAACTCCAAATTTTCTACATAAACGTAGTGCGGTGATTCTCTTTTTTTTTTTTGTATTTTTATTCGCGTCCATTCGTTACCGTTATACACACATTAACTACTGGTTATCGCGTGACCAATAACAAGTATTGGCCTGCCGCAATGTCGTACTATATACATATTATACGAATACTGAGCAAAACGATTTTTACGAACGGTCGCAGAGTGCCGCCGAGTCGCGGTGTATCGAAACGTGGATATATCATACTCGAGTTTCGTGATAAATCGTATAGGATCAGAAAATTAAATGGCATTTGTGATATCGAGTAGTTGTAATCGAATGTTGAGACCGACGACGTCTGCAGCTGGTCAAGATGTCGGATATCTAAATTTCTCATACCTAGTATTACTACTAACGTTATGCTGCTCTTCTAAAAATCCCTTAAACTTTTCTATTCACACATTCGCTCTGGCTGTGCGTGTTATAATAATAGATCGTGTTTTCGTTCAACAGTCGCACCAGCCAGAATTGTCTAGAATGCCACTCGTGCATCAGGTATAGTCGCAGCACTCTGGACTGTGGTTCGGATACGATTAAGTCCAGTCCAAAGGGATACCACAGCCTACTGTTGTGTGACCAATTGAGCTTGTTTTGTGTATGAGAGGAAAGTGTTGGTTTTTCGCTGTAAGTTTCGCTTAATAGTGTCACTGTTTCACGCTGTGACTCCGTGTAAAAAGGAGCAAGAAGACTTGGTAGTGGTTCGTAATCTTTTCTTTTTATTATTATTATTATTATTATTATCCAACCGTTTAAATTCTGATTATATGAATGTTTTGTAATTAGACATTTCAAACATGTAAAACGTTTCGAAATTCCGGGCATACTTATCACATAGATTCGAAATGCCGTCCGTGGACTTTTAGGACAAAAATTGTCGCCCTGGGCCTTTATCGCTCGCCCCTGTCTATCGCCAGTCCCGTCGAGTATTCCGAGTGTATTCTATCAAACGAATACGCATGATATCTTTACGTTATACATCCTATATTTGTATTTAAGAATTTTTCGTTCTCCGTCCTCCTTTCTGCGCCGCCGTCACATCGACGACGGAAACGCATTACTCGCGTACACTATATATAAATTCGATCCTCACCGTTCTGGCACACCGCGTAAGACGATTCTTTTTCTTTTCCTATTTTTTTTTTTTTTTTTTTACTCCCCGAAAATTTATCGTCGGCCAAACGCGAAACCCGTAAATCACCGGTTAGGTTTCACGTTGTATACATACGCGCAAGCGGACGCGCGCGCGCGCGCTTTTACCGAAAGATTTGTTAATGGCGAGAGAACGATGACTCTCTGCCGCGCGCTATATATCGGTTCGTTCGTTCGAAATATATATATACGTGTGCGCGCGCGTGTGTTTGACGTCTGTCGTTCGACCGTCTGCGCAGTTGAGATTTCCTCTAGACACACTAATCATCATCGCGAAGTGTGTAAGAGAAAAAAAAAACACGGAGTAAATCCCTTCAGCGCCGCGACGTAAAGGATCGCCGCGCGCACTCCGTACCACAGCACGGTGAAAGATTCACAAGAAAAAAAAAAAGAAAAAAAAAGAGAGAGAAATTTTGTGTTTTCTTTTTTTCTCCTATATCGAAATAGCATTCGAATCCGTCGCGCGCGCGTCTATTTATTATAAACGCGCGAACGTTTTATAAATGTGCTTATACACACACACACACACACATGTTATTCGCGAATCGTCGTTCGTGGCCGCGGTTCAAGCGTTTGTCAATGAGACCGTGTCGTATCGATGCCAAACTATTCGATTTATTTTTAAAACCGTTTCGATCTTATTCTTCTTCTTCTCCTCGTTCCCCCTGCACCGCGCGCCGCAGCAACACGCGATCCCGAGCGCGTTGATCTTTCGAATATTCGCGTATATAATTACACGATCGGCGGCGGCGCGACACGTATTTCATTATACTGGCGCGCACATTCCGACGACGCCGGGCGTATTATAATAATTATTATAATAATTTCTGGACAAAGCGCCTAAAAAAAAAATATATATATATATATATAAACGAAATGTATAAAATGTAATTTTTCGTATTTTCGTCTACGCGGGGCTTTTGAATAACTTCTCTATATCCCATAGGCCAATTCTCTACAATTCGTTGAGACCCGTAATTACTTATAGCAAAAATTCTTAAAATGTTGGGAGTTGCGCCCCTCCAGAGAGGCGTGCAAGTTTTTTAAAAAATGAAGCTTTTGTGAAATTTGCGCGCCTTTGAGTAACAAAAAACAAAAATCATTAAACAAAAGTCAGTTATGATTTTAATTCAGACACTTTCGAATTTTTAAATTTTATGATCACGCTCATGCGTGCGAAAATAATGTTGGTACGTTTTCTTGGAGGAAATTTCATGAGGTCTCTAATAGAATTTTCAAACTTGTTATGAGTTTAGGAGATATGACCAGTTAAAGGAAGTAAATACAAAAATTGAAATTTCCATCTTATACATGAGAAACGGAGTACAGTCAAAAGGAAATTTTTTATAGCATTTGGAATGTACAATAATCCCGTGAAGTTTTTACACTTTATCACCAGTCGCTCTGTATACTATATTTATACTAAAATCTAATAGAAAGGAGGGGACTGACCTAAAACACTAGTATAGAAGTGGGCCTTGGGGGTTTGAGAACCCCTGACCTATAGGATCTTCAGTTATTCGGTTGACTTTATCGGTGTCCCTTCTTTCCTCCGTGAACGTCCTGCCCGTCGTCTCTTTTCCACTTCTCGTATTATACAATATCAGATACAGTTGTTTTTTTCTCTCTATCGTCCTGTAGTAGTAGTAGTAATGTTTCCATCCGTGCGTATAACGAGAAGTATACTTTAGAGTTGTTCGATAACGCTCTTGAACGTAATAATCGTGTTAAACCAAAGCAGCGTCTGTTTCTTTCTTGACTTAATTTCGTTTCCCTCCCACCATAAAGAATGAATCTATAAATATTTAAATTCGTGTAGCCTTTTAAATTTATAGTATTTATAAAATTAAATTATATCGAGTCAATATTTATTTTTTATTTTTTTTTCGCTTTTAGCAAATATATTATTATACGAACCAATCGATATAACACTAATAGTCGTATAATATGTCCATAATACAGTGCAACGCGTGTAAATTAAACAGCCTGCAATTTACATTACTCGTCCCATAATCGTGTTTTCATACGAATATGAGGAGTCGGAAAACCGTGAAAGTCCAATAAATCAACACGCGAACGGAATATTAATGTTTAATGAATAGCAGCGTATACACTATAAATATAATCGTGTGTGATATATTATAACGAAAAACGTTTGAAATTAATTGTGCTTTGATAACGACGTAAAATCTCGATAACGAAATATTCATTAAAAAAAAAAATAATAATAATAATAATAACGTTTCGAGGGATCGTCTAACCTGTAAAATACGCCGCTGCAGTATAACTGTGTTATGTGTAACGATGACGGACGGTTTTAAAACACAACGTCGTCGTACTCTTTTTTTTTCCGATTTCGGGTGGTGCGTATAAATGCAGTAATAAATTTCGTCGGAGATAAAATCTGTGTGTGTGTATACGCACAGATTATAAACGTATGCGTTCACTTCAGATTCGATCATCCCAGTGTGTATTGTTTTTTTTTTTTTTTCGATAAAGTCGCGGAACACGGAGAGAGGCGTTTTATTTTCTCTCTATTACTCGCGTACGTTTCTCGTATTTTTCCAATATTTATATATATTGTCAGCGAGTGTGTGTGAAACCGAAATTATTCGCTCAAAATTCCCCCTAGCGAACGCTACAATGAATGCTAATAGTAGCAATACCGCGACTACAAGTATGGATATTATTGACTTATAAACCGAGTATGGGGGGCAGGGGACACCTTTCATATGAACGGTGTCTACGATGGCGGATCTATAGGAATTTTTCATAATAATTTCGTAAGCAAAATATTTAGGATTTCACGTTAGGCACTTGAATGAAGTATTGCCGAAACTGTCGTGAATTTGAGAATTTAAGCCTGAATAATTTTTTTTCGACTCGCCAAGAAACAAACATCTTACCGGACAATAAAATAATTATTATTTATACCCTCTACCTGCCAGTAGATCATTGCAGCAGTGCCCGTACAGAATAAACGCTTGGTGTATTTCGCGTTGAATTCGATATTGATTGACTTTTAAAAGCTCTCCGAAATACGCGTACATATGTGTATTTTAACGCGTTTTTATATTACGGCAATAATAATACGTAACGAATTTCAACGTATCGCGTACGTTATTTTACATAATATACGATCAAAGGAATTCAATATTTACCACGGCACGCTTCTTGTTTAGATCCTATAAACGTAATAACTGTCGCCGAAGCCGAATTTATTCACGTTTACGTTGTTTTACAAACGGATAAAATATATTCACGCGTTCGATTCGTATCAGAGCAATCATATAGTTTACAATAGTATTACAATATTATATACAATAGTGTTTTATTATTATTATTATTATTATTATTATATGTTATATATTTAGGTTGTGTGTGTGTGTGTGTGTGTATATGAGCGTTTTACCTATATAACCGCGTCGGTATACCACCGCTGTGCGTGGTCGTCGTATCTCACGGTGACAATCCGTTTTTTAATTGGAATAGACGCGCGCGCGCGCGGGGTATACGCGCCTATACGTAACCGCGAGCGTACGTATTCGTTTGAATTATCGTCGGGTCGCGGTGTTTTACAGTGCACGGGAATGTTGTCGAATAAACGGAGATTTAACGAAACGATTAAAACAAAAAGAAAAAGAATATATACTCGTATACTGTTTAGTATAATAATATGCCGTCGAGGGAAAAATAATATAAAAAAAAACAGTATTTTCTCTATATTTATATTTCTCTTATTCGAGTCGTCAACCGCGCGACGTATAATACAATGCGGTATAGTAATATTCACGCGTTCGGGTATACCGACTCCGTTTTATTACGTCGCTCGGGCGATCCGAGAAAATATTTTATGGGCTCTTTGCAAAGGCAACTCTTTTAATAATAATAAAAAACAATAATAATAATACAAATTTAAAAGAATAAATGTTTGTTGTTTTTTTTTAAAAAAAAATTTGATATAACTATAATATCATAATAAAATAATATATAAATATCATAATAATATCATATTAAATAACTTTAATATCATAATTCGTAATATTCTTAGGATTGTTTTAACCGCGGTAACTATATGCCAACTGGTATGGTATACGGTTAGGATTGAGTCACCGAAAATAGGTGTATACCGTCCGTATTCAGACGTTGGAGTAAAAAAAACGCATAAAAGTATACACGAAAACGAAAAATATTAGAAACGTTTTGTAATATAAATTATGTCGTTTTTATTAAGAAAAAAAAAACAATAAAAACGTTAAAATCCGAGATCACCGATCATTGTAACTTTGATGTCGATTTTGGTGGAGCAGCCACATTTCTATATGGAAATTATCCAACGACAAATTTTATATTCTCACTTGAATATAATTTGAAAAAAAAAAAAAAACAACGCACTGTTTTAGTTTTTTTTAACACGCCGTTTTCTCGCCACGTCTTGAATCGTAGTAAGACACGATTTTTTTCCACACACACATCTGTTCGTCTGGCACGACGATTTACAAAAAAAATAAATATTTTTTTCCAGATTTTTGAATGATTGATTACTGTCCCTATTATAGTAATGTCAATGTTGGTACATTTCAAATTGAAATTCTACGTCGGTTAAATATTTCTGCTGAACCGTGAACTCGTAATTCCGTAGGCTGTACCAATAAAGACTATTTTTAGAACCCTTCCAATTATAATTTACGTGTCTAATGGTCCACGATTTATTTTATAAATACTATTCACTAAAACGCATACTGTCATCCGAATTCATTTGGTAATTTTGAATCAAATTTTTATAAATAATACGTAATCGTTAATAGTAATAAACACAACCGTTGCGTCGATATACTGTGACTGTATTAACATTAAATCGGGATTGCTATTCGAACAAAATGACGATCAAGATGAATAAAAGAAGAAGAAAAAAATGAAATCTACACAAATCGTCTGTATATATATATATATATATATATATATATATACTACGGCTCACGTATACACACTTTCACACATATTGCACATGACGATATTTTCGCACGATTAATTGTTGTTATATATACTGTTGACGACGAGCGAGATGGTATTAGCTGGTGTATAATTGGCACGCGTCGTTAAGCCGAGATGCCGCCGCACACGTCCGTTTAAAGTTTAAACGGAATTTGTTTTTCTTTTTAATAACTTATTTAGTAGCGAAGTAGCACAAATCGTTATAATCGGGATTTTTTTTTTTTTAATCTGAAATCATTCAACTATTTTTTTTTTTTTACCTAAAACAATGTAATACGCGGAATTAATTTTTCACGTTAACCATACGCGCGCGCGCGTGCGTGCATCATTCATGGGAAATATAAATAATGATTTTTGTTTTACACCTATTTCTCTTCCTATTATATTCCGTTCGTGATTTCAATAATATTATATTACTCCGTAACAAATTTTAATTATTAAAACGGCGATTTATACGGTAATAAATATAAGTTCTCGAGGAATGCGTGTTTCATATATCATGGTAATGTGCACGCGTCGATTTCTATATCCGAGACGAATATTTCCCGATATACGAATAACGATAGCATTCTGGTTTAAGGACGCGACGAATTGGAGAGGCCCTACGAACATTTTTTAAACCCTGGCGCCCCTTCTGACGTACAGTGGTCGAAATGGGGATGGCATAAGGAGGGGGAGGGACATCGTCCCTCCATTTTCTTTTAGTTAACATATTCCGTTTGCCCTCACGATTTTTGACTCGCACAATCGATATAAATTATTTTTCTGCGCATATGCTTGCGTATTACTTCACCGAAGAATAGTTTTCCAACGATTTATCGAATTCAAACGGACGGACATTCATAACATCCGCGGCTCGCCATTATATAGTCGCTTTTTCTTGTGTATCGTGATTTCCGCCAAGCAGCACTGTTCTATTCGTTTTCTTCTTTTACTAAAAGAATACTCAGTTGCTCGTTGAGTCTTTTCATTTTAAATGCAAACCAACGTTAATGCAGGATACGATTTCACTGCAACGTGTAAAATATATAGAGAAAAAGAGAGAGAGAGAGAGAGAGAAAAATTAAGTCATCAAACGCGTTTTATACGATTCGACATATTTTTTTTTTTATTCAGTTCGTACACAGCTACATAAGTTTTTGGGATACATATAGTTTTCAACATTTAAATAAATATACGTGCGTAGGGCTTAAATGCTATATAAATTATTTATACAACGCTCGGGTATAATATACATAATATTGTATTAATACACCTTTGGGGCAAGTTATAATAATAAATTATTATTATTATCGATATACGTTGAAACAACGTCGATATTCGATTAAATATGATTAATACGCATTCTAAACGTCTTATAATATACACAGAGGTTCCAAAACGTTTCGTAGGTTTCATGCGATCCGCTATTTCAGAATGTTCAAATTTAGAAGAAATACGATTTGTTTGGTAAAAAAATAATACGATTTGTTACTTTAATTACTAATTGCTGTTTGCACACAGATGAATATGAAGTACGCGATGTTCGACACCGATATCGCTAGATTATACGCGTACAAAGGAGTTTGGCATCTGAAATTCAGTTTTTTAAACGTCCGGATAAATCGGATAAATTCACCATCGAATAGGAATGGTATAGCGTGTTTATAAATTTGAGCAGAAAATGTTCGATAGGTATCATGGGCAGAGGACGATCGTTAAAATTCGTATGATGAATTTTTTTTTTCGAATAAATACGAGTGTTAACGACAGTTAACATTTCTTCTTATTGGTAGAGTAATGCACACGTTGGTCACGTGAAAATTTTTTCTTTCCGCCACTCGTTTATAATTTTTGGGGTGGACCATAAACGCAGTTTGGAAACCTCTGTTCTAATATATAAATAATACATCTACTCTAACATTGCACATTCAAGACACACGATATCATAAATATACGTATAATATAACTGTGTTTAGAATTTCACTTCTAACCGAGTGTAATAATAATAATAATAATAATAAAAGCCGAAATGTATGATAATAATAATTATTATTACTATCTAGCCACTTATATAAAAGTATATAGTGATATATAATTATTAAAAAGAGTGTACACAAACAGTCGGTATATAATATGATAATATATTATGGAAAATTACAATAATTTACTACACGGTTGAATAACGCGTATATATATATATATATATATATATATATATATCAAATATTATTTTTAATAAGCGCGTATTTTTTTATTATTTTTTTTTTTTAATATTGTGTATGCATTTGTAGGATACGAACGTTATTTTTATATAGTTTTTTTTAAATCTATTTATTTTTTTTACTTATATATATAATATATTTGTATATAACGTAAATCGTATATCGTATTCACTGTGTTGAATCGCAACGCGCGATCTATATAAATATTAAGACAAGATATTTTAATGTTCAAAAATAGAAAATAATATTTCTTTAATATTATAATAATATTGTAACATAGCATTTGAATACACTATAATTATTTTAGAAAACATAATAATAATAATAATAATAATAATAATAATAATTAAATACGCGTATTTATCGTTGAATAATAACTATCGATTATGTATTTTATTTTCTATACCACTTGTTTCAAAATATCAAACAACAGAAAGAAAGGAAAAAAAAATTAATGGAAAATGGTGTCTCTCGACGAGACCAAATCAAACAACGTGCGCCGTTCTCGTCGTAATATATATATTCATATATATATATATTAAAACCAGTATAGATCTTTGGACGTTTCTTGTACTTGAGCTTCCAGACCTGAAACATATAAATAAACAAACGAAATAATTACAATATACATAACGATAGGATTCCTATAGAAATTTAATTGGACAATTCTTTGGTTTTTTTTACGCTTAGTATATAAATAGAACTATTTTTTTTTTTTTGTTCATGCAACACACGAACGGTTTTAAGAATCTTGAACGCAAAACGTCGCCGTTGGCACTCGATACGAAAAAATGTCCGTCGTCCGCCACCCTTGGTCGATACATAAAATTCGATTAGTAGTTTAAAAATAATAACAATAATATTATGTTCACCGCTAATTTTCGAGTGTAACGCGCATTTATTTTATAATTACGTAATGAAATATCGCTTTATAAGTAAAGGAAAAAAAAAATACGAGTGGCAATTTTCCCATAATCTATTTTCTTCTCGATAAAATGTTTTAAATTTTATGATTTCAATGTGTAATGTGAACGGACGGGGAAAAAAAGACATTGCGTTGACTCCGTCTTACACGGAGGAAATATTTACAATAATATCTCGCCGCCGCCGTCCACCGAAACACGAAACACCGCGGACAATGACGTGCGCGATAAAAAATATTGTTGTCGTTTATTATTATAATAATAATAATAATAATAATAATAATAATAAAACGGAATGCCGAACCAAAGTATTATACGTAATATTGTATAGCGACGGCGATTCTGTCGAAGAGAAAATTCGTATTCGTTCGTTGCTAACGAATCAACTGTGAGGGATTTCAGTGTAATATGCGAGATCGCGACGCTTTCAAAATCCCTATCAGAAATTAATATTTATTTTCCCCCTCCCTTCCAGCGCTATTTTAAACTCAATCTTATAACATTACAATCGAGTCGTCTAACAGCCACGGCAAACGCAATTAATTCCAGTTTATTTTTACTTTTTCCGTATTTAACGGGTTTATAATGTATAAAAAATAATTATAAAATAATAAAAACGGATGGAATTAAACAAAAAAAAAAAAAAATGTACGCGAAAGAAACAGGAACGAAAAAAATAATAAATAAAAACTATATAAATCGTAAATAATTATTTTTCATATAAATATAAAAATCGAGCCAAAGAATATTAAATACGTTTATATACTATATATTGGTTTTGGTGGAAAAAGAAATCATCAGGTATTAAGCAACAGAGAAAAAGAAGAACTAAAAATGAACGTATTAGAAAACAATTTACGATCATTACAATGAAATGGCATTTTTATATAATTATTGTATTATAGTCTCTTTTTTTTATTTTACACATACAATACTCTCTTTGACTCGATTGTATATATTTATACGAATGAAAATATCGACGAATTTGATGAATCTATTATATCAAAAAAAAAATAAAGAAAAGAAAAACGAGAAAAAGAATTTCTCGAGTCCCCAATGCGTTACGAAACTCTTTTACGGGCGATACATTATTATTTAATTTACATATTGTATATATTATATTTAGAGAGAAAGAGACAGAGAGAAATGAAGACTTAATGCGTCGGGTGTAGAGCGAACAAAAAGAATAAAAAAGAGAGCACCGTCTCGTTTTGTTGCACTGCACACTCATTCTCTCTCTCTCTCTCTCTAACTTTTCCGGACGCGTATTTTTCATTTGAGAAATTCGGAGCATCGCTATGTTAATATACGTTTGGTGTGCAGGGACCTCGGTGCGAGGGTCGCAACGCCGAGGAAGGGATTCCGCGCGGTATTTACGCGCGCGCGCGCGCACACACACACACGTGCAGTGTGTATACGCTCGCACTGCACGCCGACGGATGACCGCGGTGGGGAAGGTAAGGGTGCAGCGGGTGAGGCGGAACGGTTTTATTAAAACGGAAGGAGAGCTGGTATTTCGGAGTTATGCGCGCGCGAGAAGAATTCGCGAATAAGCCGCTCGCGTTCGTTCCGTGCGCGCGCGCGCGCGCCACTGCGAATAGCGAAGAGCCACACAAGCATAGCATACGCGCGCACAATATACGACGTTACGAAGTAGGGATGGACGAACAGGTGACGTGGAGTTCGGAGGGATCTCGGCGAGATGAAGTCTGGCGAACGGCACGGATGGTCGTGTGTGGTGAGGGGGAAGAGGGAAACTTCGTTTTTTTTCCCGCGGATTTCCGTCCGCGTAATGGAGTAATCATTTTGCGGGGCAAAAAAACAAAACAACGGCAACAACAATACGCCTGCGAGTAATAAAATGAAATTTAAACGATTCGCAGCGACGCGTTTTTTTTTTTTTTAATAATAAAATAGTAGAGGATCACGAAAACGATACGCGAAAGAAATAAGAAAACATTCTCGGGTAAATAATACGTTTTTATATGTATATGAAAACAAGTCAAAAACCATTTATATATCATATGGGAATTAAAAAAAAAAATACGAAATCGGTTGCAATCGTTTATTTACTATACCGATTTTGACATTAAAAAAAAAAAAACGATTATCAAAAGACATATAAAATACTTTATTTTCCTTCTTTTTTTTTTAATTTTAATCCTTCCCGCGACTATTCATTCCGGCCTGAAATTTCGTCCGCGGAAATCTCTACGGGCACGCGATAAACGATCATCCTGCAAACAACACAAGATTGCGACTGCCTTATCCCCTATCTCGGATACGCTTTCCAACAGCAACGTACCAATTCCAATGTCCTCCTGACGCGTGTAAACGTTATTAATACAAATTAATTAACAAATTTATTAACGGAAAGTATCGTATGCGTAATTTTCGATTCGGAACACGGTGTTTTTTTACCCGGTTTATTTTTCATTTAGCGCATAAAAAACGCAGAAAATTCGGCGTACACCGCAACGGTTTTTCATAGAATTCATTACAGCGCGAAATAATAAATTATAAGCGAAATTTTTCCAAAAAAAAAAAAAAAAAAAAAAGACCGCCGCGGTCAGGGATAGAAGGGATGTGATATGATTGAATTTGATCGTAAGAATTTCGTCCATCGCCGTCTACGATTTTAGAGCTGGCCCGCGGTAAACGAATATTCCCCGTTTAAGAGTAAAACAATAATTGTAAAACGGTATTGTCGTTTTGGTATAACATATACCAAAAGCGGTTACGCGTGTGTGCGCCCGCGCGCGCAACATTTCGGCATTTGTATATACATATATACAAATAACACACACGCATACACAACGACCGCGGTCGCCGTAGTAACGCGTTACCAGACCCGGTGTGTGGGTGTGGTCGTACCGGACCAATGGTACGACGGTTCACTTCGGTCGTGCCGCGCCGGTGTCGTATACAAACCCCCCGGTGAGAGAGAGAGAGAGTGAGAGAGAGAGAGATCGATACCTATTATACTTGTATATACATATGTATATATAGAGTTACGTGTAAAAACGTTTGAATTTTTTTTTCCTTTCCCCCCCCCCACCATAGTCATTTGGCTTTCCGACAAAGTGCGCGTGTGTCGAATACGATATGAATAAAGGTCGGCGGCGGGACAGAGACGTAAAATTATTATTTCACACACGGGTATTATTGAAATTTTTATAAAATACAATACGCCGCGCCGGCGGTCACGCGACTCAAACCGCTTCCGAGCGTTTGCGTTGCACGTTGTCGCGGCGCGACAAACGAAATGATTCTCTCGAGACAGTTGAAACTCCGTCGCGAAAACGTTTTTTTTTTTTTTTTTGGAGAAATACGATTTTAGCCAAACGTTTTTGGAATCAAAAATCAATTCACACCGCAATATCATGTCAATAAACGATATACTATTGTAAAGACATATGCCATAGCAGTGTTAGATCGGTAACTCTGAAGTTCTAAATTTTTTAACGGATTGTGTTATATATATATATCGTCTCGAGGCAGAGGAACAGAGGGCAACGCGGACGGAAATACCGTGGTTTTTGAAATCGGAAGAAGCGTATTCGGATACCTCGTCCGATGGTTCTATCCAGCTTGGTCCCAAGCATTGACCGGACACGCGGATGCTTTAACCGCGGTATCTATCTACCGTAGAAATTTGAGAGAGCGAAAGAGAAAGAGAGAGAGAGAGAGCTCATGATCCGAAACATAACGATTGCCTTCGGGATGAAGCGCAAAACACCGTAACCTTATAAATGATCAAGCGAAAGCCCCCCCCCCCCGTCTTGGACGATCCTTTCAGTCGGGAGTCGTAGAAGGGACGTAGAAAAGATCCGGAAGAAAATCGACTGCCGGACGATTAAGACTGCGGGAACGACCAATTGTGGCCCGGATGCCGCAAAAACCCGCTATTGTCTTATTCTCGACAATGATCGAATCGATGCTCAGACGGAAGGAGGGTAATGAAGGTGAACGTCAGTCGGAACGTGCGGTCACAAGAGGCTCCCCCGGCAGGGACCCGAGTCGGAACGGATGATTGTAGCAGAGGCGGCGAAGCAAACGTGTCCCTGAACCGTCAATATTGAAGGTTAAAGAAAAATTGTATGCTCAAAGTGTAATTAGCGTGTCAGGAGACTGTCCGGCTGGTTTCCGTAACTACTAAAGTTGTATTTATTAAAATAAACGATGACAGCAATGTGGTAGAGACATTGCTGTCGGTCAGAAATGGAGAAAAAAATATCAATTAGTATATCGGCCGAGATGATAAAAAAGATAGTACACGAGGGTACACTACGCCCTGCACACAATAACTATCGCGGTGTACGAAAAAAGCCGTTTATAAATTACGTCTTCAGACAAGACTTCTTTTATTATATATATATAAATAATGTAATTTCTTCTTCGAAAGACTACATTAAAGACGGTTCGTTTTCCACCCCTGGCCCCGTTGTACCATAACGCGCAGTTTATCCGACATTTCAGACAACTCCCGCGAGTTGTTAATTAATTATAATATATTATATATGAAAACGCGGAGAGAATTATATAACCTACTTACGGTATACTTAATAGTTTCGTATGCGCGCTTCGCGTCTCTTATTTACGCACTTAAGAGGATTTACCACGCCGCCGGCGGTAATCCGTGCGTAAAATTCATTGTGCAATTATATTTTACAATATAACGTTTAAAGGAGAACACTTTATCTGCGCCGTAACGTTTCTAATTTCTATACACGTCTAAATTGAATATAGAATTTAAGTAATTTCTTTTGTAAACTTTCGATTTTCTTTTTAATTTTTAACACATTTATCTATTTCGAAAAATAACAAAATTGAGAATAAAATTATCCTCTATATAATATAAAAATTTTAAAATCCAATTTTATATAGGAATCGAAAAAACTTACAGTCCGCAAAACAGTTTTTTTTTTTGTTGATAAATACCGTTATTATTATTATACATCGTAAACAATAACAATAAATAAAAATTATACCGAAACAAGACTATATTTTTCAATGGCTTTTAAAATATTTTTAAATCGTAAAATATTTTTTAAAATTTCGAAAAAAAAAACTCAGAACCCATTAAAAAGTGAGCTTTAACTTCCTCTTAAAATGCATAAAATCAGTGGCGATATTTACGTAATATCTTGTTATATTAATTATAACGCCATAACACACGATCGTATAATGTAATAAATACAACTATAGGTAATATAAACACTTCATTTGAATTTTTTTTTCTTCTTTCAGCAACATTTTTTATTTCGGAAATATGTAAAAATATTTAAAAAAAAAAAAAAATTATTAACACGATTAATAATTAATTCCCGTAGTACAACGGCCCGGTAATCGTTATTATTTTGTCGAGATTATTTACAGACGTATTTGAATTGTGAATTTAACGTGTCTATCGCTCGTAACGCGGAAAGTACGGATGTTATCTAGAGTTTTACGTGTTTTATCGCGAATCGACGAACGTTTCAACCAATGAACTATACATTATAATAATTGGAGTTGGGAAAAAATGTTAAAATTTCATCTAAACAAGGATGACATTGTATGTTCATTAATAAATCGCTATAATTTTTGTCTAATGACGGATATTAAAATGAAATACGATATTTAAATGTTAGCGTAACGCAATTAAGCTGTCGGAGTCCTAACAATGATATAATTTTTGTTCATTTTGTTTATATCGCAAGTTAAGACAATTTGAGATAATTATTATTTTTTTTTTCAAAACACAAGAATAAGTGTTGAGAGGATTCTTTGTATTATCGCGTTTACGCGAGTGCTACGCGTGAAAGAGCATTTTCAAAGCTTTAACAAGTGTTAAAACTGAACTAAACTGGGACACAAAGTCATTTGGACGATATTTGTTTGTTCCGTGTAATACATCGGGTAAAGTTTACAAAATAAAATGTATTTAATTATTTGAATTTCAATAATTTTCAAACATATATAAAGATGAAAGTACGCAAAAATATTTTTATACGCAAATTAGTTTTTTCAAAACATTGCAGGTGTATATCAATGAATTTTCAATCAAAATAAATTCGATTATAGTAATATGTTTTATATACATCGCCTACTTTAATTGTCTACGTTTCAGTATGGATATATCATCACGATAAACGAACGCGGATATAGAAAATGTATAGTATTTATTCTTGCAACACGTTATTATTATTAACTTTATAGAGAGAAATTAAAAAATGTTATATCCAATTTATAAAACGCACACGCGTAACGACGGAGACGGAATATAGATATAAACGGGAAAATTAAAAAAAAAAATTTTATGTGCGTGATTATATTGTATATATATACACATATATTGCTTAGATGTAACCTCTGAACGTGTTTTTTTTCAAATAATATTGAAGATTATCGATTGATTATATGCCATTGGTTTTATATTATTATTATTATTATTATACGAGCTGAGCCAATATTATCACGTACTGCAAGTACATACATATTTTATATGATATAAAATAAATAAGTCAATTCTTGAAAAAAAAAAATCTGTAACACTTTCTTCCACTCGTTGATCGTTCAACGTTTAATTTGTATTTATTGGAAATTCGTTATATTTATACACGAAATTCATTGTTTTTCTGATCGATAAATCGTTACAACTGCAGGAAACTATATAAAAATTCGATATTATATTCCATATGTTTAAATATATTACGCCTTCAACTAACACAAGCCTGCCGAGTCCAACACAGTATACTATGTTTTTGCATAGTCAAGAGGTCTCTCGAACAACACCTATAATATGGTAAGATACTTTTTAAGGAATAATAAGTGTTATAAGTGACTACGGAATGTCGAACACTAGTGTTTATGTATAGAATAGCGTAGCCACGCAAGTTCGACACCAATTTCATACTGTACAAATTTAAATACTTTTTAGCAATAATATATTGTTTACAGAGAAACACAATAATATTTCGCTATGCGTAAATCTCGGATCCATACAACTTCGGGGTATGCGTTTATCAAAATGAGATTATACGCAGCATCACGTCTTCTATGATATATATATATATATATATAGAGAGAGAGAGAGAGAGAGAGAGAGAGAGAGAGGAGAGAAAGAAAGAAAGAGAGATATAGATGACGGTCCAGATGTAGGTCTTTAGTTCAATTAACTTTATATGGACGATATCGATGACATGCTTGGCAGTTTCAAATCATCAGTCTCGTCAATGCAATGCAGTCAGTCACGTGACCCGAAGTCCATGAGCCGACTCGTTTTATACGAGTATTTTATTCTTTATATATGTGTATACGCACAAACTTATCCATTATACGTTTATATACCCATCATAATGTACCATACACTTGGTATATATAATTATTCTTTTCGCATCGGCTAGGTACTCCTCGTCAGGTTTTTAACGACAACTGCAACAGCGCGAAACCATTGACAGTTGCTAAATATATTATTACTATTATTATTATTATAATTATTATTTAGCAACTATTAGACACTGTATATAATACGAGACGACATTAATATATAACTATATATTTAAGTGACTTTCGGTATATTTAAATTAATTCATTGAAAAATACATATTTTCTATAACGATCCCGACAATATACACTACATATAAATCGGCTCGTGTATTGTTTGTTCGACTGTCGTCGTCGATTCGTGTAAACATTATATGCATTAAATAAATCTGAACTTATTATAATGCCTTTACATCTTGGGCAGAACGATTTAACTACATATTAGACAAGTACCATATGTCATGATTTGTTTTCAAGCCATCTCCCACTGTTAATTCTCTCCATTGGCATTGCTCTTCAACGAGAATCCATCTTTCTCTAATACTTCGTCGAGCTTTTATTATCGCACTAATGGTGCACCAGCACCGTTAATAGAGGAGTTCTCAAATGTAATTGGATTTTATTCGGCAGAACACTTATATGTCATATATAGGCCCCGTTAATCACGCGCACGCATGCCTTAGTCCGGTCTATATATTATGGAATATGGCGCAGTTATTTGCAGAAAATCGTATCGTAGTCGTAATTACGATTAGAACACGGTCTCATCTCGCCGCTCTGCAGACGCCGGCCTCAAATCCGCTCTCAACGGTTTCTCCTCAGACGTACCTGAAATTTTGTCTAACGCTATAATATTTCCCCGCGTTCCTTTTATTTCCTTGTCCCGCGGACGTCTCCTCCTTACACCGTTCGTCATTATGTTTCCTGTTTTAATTACGTACAAGTCAATCTAATTTTATACGCATCTATTCCGTATATAATTGTACGATTCGAATCTAAACCGTTCGTATACTTCAAACTCCATATTAATTTGTTTACTGTTTGACTTAAAAACAAATATTTTGCGCGCGCGTGTGTGTAATTCGTAAGAAAATTCAAGTGTCAGCAGATTTGTCAAGAATAATTTTATTTTGTATTCGGAATACTTATTCGTATACGAAATGCGGCCGATAAAAAAGTATTCGAATACAAACATACGTGTATGTACTCTAAAAGATTCCAATCATTTTTATAGTTTATTGACAGTACACACGCAATAATATAGTTTATTCATTTCTCACGTACTGTCTATCTGAATTTTACGTTGTTTATTTTGATACATGAGTATATACACATAGCATAATATAGTCGATATCGCTGTATATTACCGGATATCACGCGTATATAAGGGGACGCGGTCGCAGCACAAGAGAATTCGGGAACGTTTTTTTCAAAACACATATTTCACTGGGTATCGACCGCGATATAATTTACAAAATACTCGTAATATAATTAAATCGTTAATCGTTCGTCGGAAAATCGATAATTTTTACGTTTTGATGGTAAAAAAAAAAAAAAATGTCTTTTTCCGCGAATACTGCGAGTACACCGGCGGTAAAAAATATTCGGAATAAACGCGTATGTTCGAATTGTTTTTTTTTTTTAATACACTTTTATTCGAATACTTTACGAGTCTGCGTGTCAGTAGGTGATGAGTTTTTTTTTTTTTTTTTTTTTTTTTTTAGAAACATGAATAATACATTTTTTTCTCTTTTCCCACGACTTTTCCTTCTTTAAACACAATATTTCATCACATATAAATCGGATCCTCGCGCCGCATACACTACAAACGAGTGCGTACACACTGCGTCACAAACACATAATAAATACTTAAATATGCCGCCGACAAACTGTTCTTTGTCGCTGTTCATATGTGCGTGTGTTCGTTCGAGCATTGTACACATGCTCGCGTCATGCCGTTTCCTATTCAACGCACTTGCGACGGTGTTTTTTTATTTCTTTTTCCGAGTCGCGAGCAAAACGGGAGCGGGAAGAAAAAACGCTTCCGACCGTCAATTGTATGCCGGACACCGCGTAGAGTCCTCATCCGTATACACTGCAGGAGAATCGATTTTACAATCGTATGAAATTTCATACGGCCGCTGTAAGCAGCTACACGTTTAATTTCGTACGACAAAGTGCACTGTCGTATAATTCGTAACGGTGTGTTGGAAACGTAAAACGACGCGGAGAAACATTGAAAGATTAGCGTATATATTATATATATCAACAAAATCGAAAAAAAAAAAATGTTTCGCGAAGCTAAACATGATTATTTTTTTTTTTAGATTTAAACTGCGTATACGCGCGTATATACGAAACGAGTTTAAAATAATTGACTTTGCGCGAAAAAAAAAATGCGAACAGTGGGAAAATAATAATAATAGTAAGAGAATCGTAATTCCAACGACATCCGCGTTACCTCCTTAACACAAACGGGGCGCTATTAAAATGTGTAAAAAAAAATTTTTTTTTTTTCCTTCCCTACCTGGAACGTTTGGATAGGACGAGTACGACGCGCCGGTATCCAAGGCCGGGTGATGGGCGCTATTTGGCCACGGGTCCATGCCGGACTTGCCGTGGTGGTACTGGTGCGTGTGCGGATGACTGGACGGCGGTGGTGGCGGTGGAGGCGGTGGAGGCGCCAGTCTGGATGTCGGCGGCGGTAGTAATAGGCTGCCGTACTGGGCGGCCATGTTGTGATGGTGATGGTATTCGTGCACGGCCCTGCGGCGGAAAACGCACGAATATCATACACTAAATATTATAATATCGATATTATTATGCCAGTGTTTCTCAACCTGTTCGCGAGTAGGAAACGAATTTAGAATTTAAGAGTTTAAAAAATATCGTACGACGCTCATAATAAACGTTATTGAAAAAATTAATACAAACGTTTTTGCCGTAAACCGTTACGATTTCAGTATTCATAGTGTACGAATGCGTTGAATTATTACAACGAATGGTAAATTTGTGTGGAATGACAAAATAGTTGAGAAACACTGAATTATATACTTTGTATAGTTTATATATATATATATATTTGAGTAGCTGCGCGCGGTATTATACACACGCGAGTGTAGAGAATAATTTACGTAGGGGGAAATATATTATGTATAGGCGGAGGAGATTTAATTACAAAATATTTTGGAATTTGAAATAACCGCGTATAAAAAAAAAAAAAAACGGTTCTTATGAGAAGGAAAAATTGTCTTAGATAAGAAAAGAAAAAAAATTATATTTTAAATTCCGATTTTTCAAAAATATTAGTATTATTATATTTTAAGGGAAAAATTAACAATATTCGTTATATTACGGCTTCGAATATTTATACATTATATTGGGTTATAGAAATAATAAAATGTATTTTTTATACGATATCGTATATAATAATCGTATGGTACCGGTGATGGTGGTGTGCAGCCGCGGCCGTGTACTGTTGGTAATGCGTTTGCCACGGATCGGCGGGAGTGCCAGCGGTACCGTGATGATGGTACATCGTGTCGGGATGATACACTTGACTAGTGGAGTGATGCGAGTGATGATAATTGCTGTTCCAAAAAGATGCCGGAAAGTTTCTGGACGACATGGGAGGAGTATCTGAAATCGATAAAATTTTGCGCGTATACATGCGAGTACTATATTTTTTTGCGATTAACATGGAACGCGTCCGCGTCGTCTCGCGTAAGATTATAGTCCGCGGCACATCGCACGCACATATTTAATACGAAAACGATAAATTTGTCAATATTTACGGTTAACGAATATAACTTATTGCACGTGTACGCGCATCGTAGACGGCGAGATGAACGGGTTTTAATACGCGCTTAACAAAAGTGTCTATATGATATAATTGTCCCCGTTTCCTTTGAAAATTACAAGTTCAAATGATAAAATATAAAAACCCCCCCACCCCCCCCCGTAGCGAGTGTGCCGTTAGGTTTCGTTTTCTATCCTGACAATCCGTCGAGGAACACTGTACGTTCCAATGATTCTATAGAATACAATTAATATCTTATCACACCGTCATCGAATAGATATAGGAAATCGAAAAATACACTGGTCCGTGATATGCGTACTTAACGTTTGTTTAAAAAATGTTCCTGACTTCCCCGTACGCACGGTCGACTCCTGTTTTTTTTTTTTTTTTTTTTCGTTGACGCGGGGACACTTACGAGTCCGAGTTGAATATTTGACAAAAAACAAAAAAAAGAAATAATACATTGGGTACCGGAAAAACGACACGTATGAAACGCAATAAAAGCGTATTTTTTTCACAGCCCGATTTTATGCGCGTACGGAAACGGAAGCCTCATCCGCCCGCAAAACAACGAACGCGAAAAGTGAAATTTTAAAAACACGTTTTTTTTTTCCTCTTCCCTCAATCCGCCGGCAACCACATTTTTATCCGTCGCGAATTCTTATTTTATTCGTTTTTTTCTTACAACAACGGGGAATACCCGTTCGTTCACGGCAGATAAATATTCGCGTGTTTCGTATATAAAAAAATTATTATAATAATAATAATAATAATAATAAACGAATAAAAATGCGCGATAGCCGCGGGACAGCAGCAGGGGCGGTGTGGTCAACGACTCATGCGCGCGCGGCGTGTCGTACACAGTCCGCGAGTGACAAGTCATTGTGGTGGAATGGCCGATTATCTTTCTAGAAGAATTTAAAATTTTCGTACATTATTATGAGTAACGTAAATATATATATACGTATACACAAAACGATGGTCTCCCTGTCCCCGGTAAAACGGCCAAACATTATTTTAACGGATCGCGCGATTGATATTAGTTCTATTTGTATTATTATAAGAATCAAATAAACCGGCCGTCGCGCCGTTATAATTATTGAATTCGCCAAACTGGCACTGCACACGCGTCCGTAGCAGTTCGTTAAACTCCCGTCTTGTGTGCGTGCGCACATAAAAACGTTTTGTAATATATGAAATACACATTTTTGAGATTGTGCGGTGCGGAGTATTGATAAATCGAAATAATTATAACACTGTACGCCTTATTTCGTTAATATAATTTACAGTTCTGCGATTGTGTTGCCGTTCAAGGGCGGCTGCCACTCGTTACACAACGCCGTAGTGTGTGAAGCCGCGGGTCGGGAAATCGCTATTTGTCCCGCGCGTACTTTAGAAAAAACAAACAACAAAAAAAAATCCGAACGTGCCGTCGACCGTCCATGATCGCGTGATCGCGGAAAAGATTCGCGGCCGTGTGCTGTACGTCCCGCGCAGATAAAAAAGCGATTTCGATTATTATTATTATTAAAAATATTAACGTAACTCGTTCTATAATAATAATAATAATAGTCCGAAAAAACTATCAATTAATCGCAGTGTTCACAGATTTACGTCATCGCCATACCGGTCGGCGGGTGTACCGCACGATCGTTCGTTGAACTCGTGCGCGTAAATTGTTGAAAAAGCGACGAAAAAAAAAAAAAATTTTTAATTTTTTTTCCTTGCGTACGTGTTGTTATATCTGAAATATATTTTGCGCGCGCGCGTATATATATATATATATGTGTGTGTGTGTGTGTGTGTGTGTAACGACGAGTACTGTGCGTTATCAAGTGACCAGAACAAAAAGAGAAAAAAAATCGAGCAGAAAATAAATTTTCGTTACGGTTATACAGTCGTAACAAAATCGTGGTGTACAAATAGGTATACTATATGGCAAAAATCAGAATTCTAATCCTCCCTCTCCTATCCCGTAAAAAAAAAAAAAAAAAAAATACAAAACGGACTATGCCTCGTTATCTTTTATAATATATTTCGTTATTATCATAATGTGGAATCGAATAAAGTGCGCGTCACTCACATTGAATATAAAATATATCATTTTTTTTTTTGTTTTAACTCTCGTAAGAATCTGCGAATGATAATATTATAGAAAAACACGTGTTTCACGTGGTTAATAAACGGTTTTTTTTTTTTTTTTTAATCGCTTTTGTATAGCGTACGACGGGAATTTCGAGAGCAAAAAAAAAAATATATTTCAATTTTTCTACGTATATTCTGCAAAACGACTAGGGCGCTCGGCAGGGGCGTATTTACTTCATCCCTTAGGGAGGGGGGCGAATAGAAAAACGGCCCGTCGAATCTGTTGCCAACTTTGAATTATCGAAAAATTATAAGTTTTAATTAAAAAAATGTTTTATGACATTTTAGTTTTAGTTCGATTAATTTTGGTTGTCAGTAGATATAGGTACATACACAAGTATCTAGGGGGGGGGCGCGATCCTGGCGCTCGGCTCGGAGTCCAGGGCCCCGCGCGTTGCCACCCCGTCGTAATTACACACGCCATTGAACGAATAACAACAAATCGTACGAGACGAGAATCCGCCGCTGCAATTACTCGTGTTCCCCCCGCGCGCCCCGCCGTCGTTCGCGCAATCGCATCGCAACAGCGATTTGACGAGCGCGCGGGGCACGTTCTTCAATGCCGCCGACGATCCGCGATCTATTGTTTCTCCCGATCGAATTCGGAGGTTATATATATATATGAAAAAAAAAAAATGAAATAATACACGCGCACGGTGCAGTGACGGTGGTGTGTACACGGATTAGATGATACGGATCGAAGTCGGCGGCATTTGGACACAAAAGACGTCGTTCGGAGAAGTGCAAACGAATATATGTGTGCGTGTGTGTACGAGTAGGAAAAAAAAATACGATAATAATAATAAAAAAAAAAAACAATGAGGAATTAAGAAGCGAATAAAACGAATGCGTGTTTGTCTATATATATATATATAATATAACAGGTTTGGTCGGGTCCAATATAATTTACAAATCTACTCGGTAACACACGCGCGCGCGCGCGTTCTTCTGTACACACCTGTGTGTGTAAATGGACAACAATAGCACTCTGTCTCTGTCCTCTCTACAGCCCGTGCCGAACAGGAGAAATAAATAAATAACTGAAACAGTGGACCCGTGGGAAAGCCCGAATGCGACACATTCGTTATTATCATAAGCCGCCGAAAGCAGCCGCCGATGCCGACCAGGCCGCCACGCGCATATTTATATAAATCTTCTTTTCGGATCGTCCGACGTCGCCGCCACCGTCCGAGCGACACGAAATCCGCGCGAACCGCAATAATAATAATGATTATTAATCAGCTGCGCCGAAACGCGCTGTGTACACGCGACGACCGGCGGAGTAGCCGAGTAAAGATGGAGAGGAGTTAAGAGGACTATTTTCCCTCGCTTTCCCCGTGTTTCTTTTTATTATTATTATTAAATTTTTTTTACCCGATTCCATTTCGTTATTTCCCCTCCATAATAATTTATTACGTAAACTGCAATATCCAAAAATCACCTAAAGCGTTTCGCCGTCCGAATTCGGAACCGCCTTTTTGGTTCCATTCGCCGCGAAATTCGACCTCGGGCGCGCGTTACGACGCCACTTAACACAAATACAATAATTACACGAATACATAACATATAGCAATAATAATAATAATAATAATAATAATATCGTACCGGAATTCCGGTTTCGAAAACCCTTTGCCCGGGCTTTCTCGTCCGAGAAGTTTCTGCCTCGTATCCTTCGGCCCCCTGAAGTTATGTCATTATCGTTGCGCGCGGCCCGTTCAATTGGGAAAGTTCATTATAAACTTATATAATTATTATATGTTCGGTCACACGCGATTTAAATAAAGTTTAAATCCGTACTGAGTAGTATTAAATTCCGGATACCGTAAAAAAAGAAAAAAAAATCACGTCCGTACTATATTCATTATATTTTCAATTTTTTTCGCACTCAGTACACGATCGTCGTGAATTCGACGTACTTGTAAGTCCGGCGGATTCGTTTATAACGCAATTACGATATGCAATAACATTTTTTGAAAATATGACACACCAATTGTATACATAATGCTCATATATCGTATTTTGTTCTCGCGCGTCGCTCAATTTCTCGTGTCAATATAATTTATAAAAAAATTATGCCCACGCGTGTCCAGTTGTTATTATTATTATTATTTTTAATATATTAATGAATATAATATACGTGTGTATGTATGGCACATGAAAATTGGCACGACACGTGCAACAGACCATTGTAGTTAATGGTTTTACTGAAATTCCCATATATATAAAAACAAATAATAATTAACATAAATATAAACGCGTGTATTTAATTATATTAATTAATTTATAATATTTATTAATTAATTATATTAATTAACAACGTAAATTAAATATTTTCAAAACTATACACGCTATACGCGGAATCCTCCAAATTTATTTTATACCGGAATATCGTATCCCTATAGGACAATATATATGTGAAACGAACTATTTTTAATGAAAATTATCGTTTTTTTTTTTTTTTTTTTTTTTTTTGTTACAAAAATATTTATTAAAACTATGTATAATAGTATAAAATTTTCATTTTACGGTGCGTTATGTGAACCTGTAAATCATCAATTTTAGAATATGTGTACGTGTATGAGCAAAAATTTCTCAACGGTTTTCGGGAAAAAAAAATCGCGAAAAAGAAAACACCTCGATAGTGTTTCGGTGTACATCGAAATCTAAAGTAGATTATTAATTCTCGTTAACGATAAAAAAAATAATAAAATTGAAATGTCCTTCATTCGTACAATTACGCGATATTTGTATTATATATATAATGCACATACGAATTTTTCATTTCTGTAATTATTCCCCGAAAATATTTTACAAGAGAATTTTCTCTTTCGTCCAATAAAACACGAATGACTTTACGAAATGTGCGCATAATAAATATTATACAATCCGAACGTTGCGTCATGTAGTTATAAGTGTTGTTTCCAATATTTTTTTTTTTTTACTTTTTTTCAAATAGATTTACGACTTATATTTTCGTTACGTACGACGGAGCGCGCGATTTTATCTCCAACAGGATTTTCTGTATGGATCGTCGACGCTATAGGCTGAAAAACAGTTAATCGTATAATTCCTTGTTTTCTTCGTCTTCTTCTGTAAACGTACGCGCGCCTGAGTTTCGATTAATATTGCGGATAAATGAATATAATGTATTTATATGTTTACAATTTCATCGGGCATTCGCGTTGTTAAGTCGACCAATGTGTATTGTGTTTTGAAACGAAAATCGTACAAAACATTATTATTAACACGTAGAACTGTAGCATTTTATGACGATAAAAAAAAAGAACAATTCAGTATATGTCAGCGCATTACAATCCGGCTCGGTATAATAACTGCGTGCAGTGTACGCATTATACACGTTCAAAGCACGAAACTATGGTTGATATAAAAATAACTTATGCGTTTGAAAATTTTATACGTAATACAGTTAAGTGTTAAGTGATAAAATCAACGTGCCTGTATAATTAATATTGTTTTAAATAAAGTCCACTTTACAGGACGTTATTCGTATAAAATATATAAACGTTAAACAATCTCAAAACGTTTGTGTCAATATCGAAATTATCCGGCTGCGCCCGTGAAAAGGTGTTTAACTGTTATATTTACATTTATTTGTATTTATTTCAATAGCTGTTTGACGACCGACGTTGTCCAGATTGAGGTGCATAAATAATTTTAAATTACTAACTAAATCATTATATAATACGCGTGCGTGGCTCGTATATCCCCTAATATCAATACATTATTCTCCCTCGCACAAGTAGCCGACGGAAGAGTGTTAAAAGTCGGGTGCGATATTCTTACTCGAACTATGTCTTATTCCAGAAACAATAATTAGTCCGGATCAACAGGAAATTCTCCGTGACAGCGATTTCCTTCTCGAAATAAAATTGTTAAACAGAGTCGTACGTTTATTTTAAAAAAAAAAAATCTATTAAATAATAAGAATCGGAATTATTCGAACGTTTCGCGAGTAGCTCGTTCGTTAGGTAAAACGCGAATTGTTTCTCACCAGACGCGTGTTTATAGTCGAACGCAAGAAAATATCGCGCACGTGTCTTATATTACACGAATACATTACAATATTACGTCCACTGCGCAATTATTCACACGTATTATTTTTTTTATTTTTTGTACCGAAAGTTATTTAACTTAAATTTTTTCTTCGTAAAATGCGTTTGTATACGTATATACGCGCATTTATAATACACTTCTGACGATATGATATACGATATACGTGTGTAGTAACTAGTAACAATGTGCAATACATATGCAGTACACACGCGTTTTGCAAATAATCGTTTTACTCGACGCATATTTTCGATTTCACACTTGAATTAACCGCAATTTGAAAATCTATATTTCCCTTGCTCCTCTGAGATAATTCCCGTCATAACGTTTCAGAGCATGGCATTTTTTTTTTGTTTTTTTTTTACTGCGCACGCGACACTCTTCCAGTCCGATTGTATTCACGTTTTGAAACACAAATTCGTTAAAAAAACAAACACTTTTTTTCGATTACAATAACTCTCCCTCCCCCCTACAGACCTTTGAATGATCGTAAAATCATTGGAAGGAGAAGAAAAAAAGAAATAAGCCGCGCACGGTCGTGCGTCGAGCGCGAGTTTGGCATGTGTGTGGTTGTTCAACAATCGGAGGAGAACCAGTTTCGCGCGCGCATTCCTGTAGTAGGAGGAGGTGTTTTACAAGTGAAAGAGTTTTCTTGTACTAATTAAAAACCTATTAAAATAATGTTCGATTCTCACGCGGTCAATGCGTATAAACGTATATTTTTATATAATAAGAAGTGTGTGTAACTATAAATAACGTCTTCGAGTTCGCGGGCGCGCGCGCCGGACATGTAAGCCGAAGGAAAAAAAGGATTTTTCGAAAAATACGAAAAAAAAAAAAATGTAACGCGTATTGTGTGGTGGCAGTCTGCGACGTTAAGTCTGTTCTTTATTTTTATTATTTTTTTTTCAAAGCGAAAACGCATTCTTAAGGTCATTCTCGACGTGTCGTCGCGGAGCGAACGTATGTAACCTACGTAGAACAATCACGACAACAACAATAATAATAGTAGCGAGTGAGGAGAGTGAATAGAAGAAATCCAGACGACACGTCGCGTTACAGCTTATGGTGTTGCCAAAGAACAAAATATATTTCACTATAGGTGAATCGGATAGGATCAACAACAACAACAACAACGAAAAATTATTACTATAATTTATTTAAAACCAACCAGTTAGTGCTGGTGAAAAATAGAATTTCCGATTCCTATACGATGTTATTGCGGATTTATCGTATACGTAGGTACGATAGCGATACGATCAAATTTCACGTAAATCCGAACTCTTTACACCATCAATAACCTACAATCATATTAACATAACCGCGTAGTTAAAAAGTCAATACTCTTTTCTTTTTTCTTTTTTTTTGTGACCTTTTAACTCGACTGATCGATTAAGTCGTTCATTAACCGTATAGTTGACAGTGTGATTGGCCTAACTATTAATTTTTGCTTTCAACGTCCAACGCCGCGTATATAGTAGACAATTAATTATAAAATTCATTTTAGCCGTTCAAAATTTTGTCTGGCGATAATCGATTGCGCTTTAATTTGTATACCGTTGCGGCCATTCGCGATATTTAAAAAAAAAAAAATATTATATTTTATTTTAATTTTAATCTGCCCCGCGAGGTTTTTTTCTTATTTTTCCTGAAAATACCGACCCGCGGACGTGCATTTGAAACACGATTGTTGTCACCATAAAACCTACGCTATACAGTGCCAAGTGGAACAAATTTGCTCGTACTTTTATTCCGACTACACTATTGTTCGATTCCTAATAAAAAAATTGTATGAATATACATTAAAAAAAAATTTTTTTTTTTTTTTGTAAAACCAACACGTTCTTTGTTCTTCTCTTAGAATCTAAAATCGTATATGCACTTTAAATTGAAAACAGTTTTGAAATGTAATTTCTATTTTGATAAAAGCTATAATAATATATAATTGCTATACATATTCGTTAAGGAAGCATAGAAAATAATTCTTACGTTAGAACTAATATTTTCAGTTAAAAATCCAAATAATAATAATAATAATTAGCATTATTATTAAAGGACGTATAACTGTTATTAATTCAGGTTACCTAATAGTCAATTTATAGGTAAATAGCGGGAAATGAGTCCTAACCTATCTAACCTGAATGTTAAATGAAAAATAAAAAAAAAACTTTTCTTTCAAACCGGACTTAAAAGTTAATATTTTCTGTCAACTTTTAACTTCGAGCAAAAAGCATTTATTATTTAACTTACTTTTCTCCATATTGACTTTTCCCACTTTTGACAATATATCATTATTTATTCGTATAATTAATCCAAAATAACACCACACACACACACACAAATATATATGAATTTGTAAATTTTAAATCTGAAAATAATATTATCGTCGTGAAATTGAAAAAAAAACGCCAATATTCGCATAAATAAATATATATAAACAAAACGTCAGTCAATATTTTAGATAGAATATTAAACGCGGGAGATAAAATATGACAGTATTTTGTCTCGTTCTAAATTCGAGTCTTGATAGAATCGTTGTTTTTTTTTTTTTTTTTATCTGCAAATTAGTATAAAACAATTTTATCGTACGCAATGTACTATTTTGCCAATAGTACACGTCGCGACGCAATCAGGCCGGGGACCTATACGCGCTGTATTTGAAATATTATTGACAGACTGCAAGTTTTGAAAAGTCGATAAAATTTCAAAAATCTAGAATTACAGGAAAGTCGTGTCGAAAGCGAGAGAGAGAGAGAGAGAAAAAAGAACTTTATTCGTTATTATTGAAGTCAGTAATCGAAAACGTGAAAAACGGATTGGTAAAAAAAAAAAAATTGTTTTCGTGAATAGCTTTGTGACGTCGTCATACCGTACGCTGGGCACGATAGTCTATCTCATACACACGTACAAAGTCGCTATTGTCGTGCTATAAAATAATGATCTACACAGCTTGAAATAATATTTTTTTCCTCAACTGAACGCGTGTGACAACGATTTAAATGTGCATTTTTATTACGACTTTTAACCGTGCGCAAAAATTAGAAAAACTCCAATTACGTTAGTGTAATTTATAGAAACAATAAACGCTTGACATTTTTTTTTTTTTAAATAATTTTGCGAAAATTCACGGATAAATTAATTTTGTAACGAATTATATTTTGAATACGACCGTTCTAAAACTGCCGAGTTATTTGTGTTTCACTCAAAAGCCAATAATAATCACTTAGGTTTACTCTTCGCACACAACACTGTTGCCAAACTAGTGTAAGTCATATTGATAAATTTATACGTTTTCTATTTTTTATATCGGAATAACCGAAAAGTCGATTTCTTTTTTTTTTTAGTATATTCTCTACAAATTAAGTAATATTTTTTTTTATCGTCTGGCTGTACTCATATAAGTCGATTATTAACCACCTTCAAGCAGAATAATTTTTACACACATATTCGACACTGTGTCACGCGAAGACCAACAAAGGCGTATTTATGAAGAGGTCGACCTTGCTAAACTCTTAAACTTACTTACACGACGAGGAATTACACGAATAAAAATTAATGTATAAATAATTATTACGAAATGTATACACAGAACCGACTCTATTTAATATATATATATATATTTTGTAACAAAAATGGTCTAGCACTATTATCAATTCCCTCTACATTCTAACGTTCTTCAACAAATCCAATGGCCTTAGGGGCCACGGAATGTCGGTAATTTCCGAACAATTTTCGCACGTCTGCTGTTAATGATTGCCTTGTGGCGTGCGAAGTCAACAACAAACACCTCGTTGAATCACAAACTCGTGACATTGCCGAAAATTTTTCAACGAAGGGAAAAACGAAAGATTAACGCTGCGAGGCAATCAACGGCAGCTGTTCGGGATTCGAGAACATTTTCCGTAGCACCCGCCGACATCGCCGGATTCGTTCGTTTTAGGGCTACTTTACTAAGAGTGTGTACGGACGACGCCGTCTACAAAATATAAGGATTCAAGAGAAAATCCGTACCGAATCCCACCAACTGAGACGTTACAGCGAACAACGGAGCGAACCTCCTCGACACCGGCATAGAGAAGCATGCATGCGTAGAAAAATTTGGACGCGATTTTCCGAAAATATAATAATGATTTCTGTCATCCTCCCCGCCCATCGTAAAAACATTCCTAACATACACGTTACGAAATTATGTTTTTAACGCTCAACACAACTGTAAAATCATAAACTCGAGCCGATTTTTTTTTTTTTCTAAAATTTTCGTTTCTTTTCTATTTAATTGAAAACGTTCTCGTATTTATATGTACGTGTACAACGGTATTTCCCGCCGTATACTTACACAACATTGCGTCGTCCGAATAATCGGCGGAAAAGCGGCTCTCACCTTTGGTCGACGCGTTGCCGAGTTTCTGGTCGCTGTTCAACGCCCTGGAAAAGTGTTCGTCCACCACGGCGGCCACGTCGCCGGTATAATGGGTGAACACCACGCAATTGACGGACACGTATTGCGCGTGCGCCGCGGATATACTCCTGTCCCGCGTTCTCGTGTCGTCCGCGTTGTCATCGTCCTCGTCCATTTCGGTGCGGACGTCTGCGGCGGGAAGAGGGGAAAAGAACACAGTACGCGTTAAAAAAAAATAAATAAATAACAATAATAATAAACGCGTACACGAACCAAAGGAAAAAAACCACCGCCGGTATTCGGTAACGAGAAGAAAAAAAAAAACTTTTTGAATCCATCATAGTCGTCGACCGCGTTCATTATACATACCGTTACAGGTACGTCTCATTCCACCGTTATCGTCTTAATTCCGTTAACGACGACGGCGTAAAAAAAAAAAAAATGAAGAAAACGGAGAAAAAATAAGATGAAAAACAAAAACCGTTTAAAACTATCCCCTCTCACCGACGGAATACATTATCACCTCGTTAAGTCGCCGTGGACTGAATTACAATTCGGCGTATAAAAGTTTCGGGGAAAAAAAAACAAAAAGAACACGGCGGCGGATTTACGCGGATCTAACCAGCCGCCGCCGCCGCAATTATAATTCGCGCGCCCGCCCGTAAATATATTTTATTACAATACTCGTGTTTATTAAGAAACTGCGGCCCCCAGAGAGGAGACAAAAAACAGATTAATCTCAATATTACGGAGAATAAAGCGCGTTCCTTCTCGCCTGCTCGTAATTATTATTGACTCCTGCAGGAGCTCCGTATATATTGTCTTTTCGCGCGCGGTCACTTATTTAAATTACAACGAAGACGCGGTTAAAGCCTATTTTTTTTTTTTTGAAAACGATTTTAAACGTTCCGTAAACGATGTATACATTCGAATCCGGCAAAAACGGAAACCTTTCAATCGGAATAAATTCCTCCGTCTTATTGAATAATGCCCCTGGCGCAGTGACAAATCAAACTCTCCCGTTCCGATTCACTACACGCGCTTAAAAGAAACAATCGATCGCTCTTATCATCCCTTCATCTTTTCTCACTCCGAAAATCATCCGAATCAATTTAGTCGGAAAATTAACCGCTATAGAAGAACTTTGCGTGAAAAAACGATATATATATATATATATATTAATAGAAATAAATTTCATTTCCCGTTGAAAGTGTCGCCGTGACGGGTGAATTACATAATGTTACAGCCGACGTTTACGCATACATTCGTTGTACGGATTGTGTGTATTTCGTATATACGCGAGACACGTGAAAAGGAAAAGAGAGAAAAAACAAAATTACCGATACCACGCGTTTATATAAATTTAATTTCATAACGAATATATTCGTTTAATATTATATTTTTTTTTCACCGGATCGTGCGGTTATACGTGGACAATTTCATCGACACATCCGTACGTTATTCCGACAAAATAATTCGCGAAAAATCAAATTAATATATATTTATAGGCGTTCCACTCATCGATTGTGTATCGGATTCACGATCTGCTTGCGACACTCATCAGCTATAAGACACACACCGAGTATAGATTTACGACCACACGGTGATATATTTATTGCATTTTCTTCCGAACACCGTCGACGGACGTGCACGATTCCGTACAAACCGATTTTCGTGGTCAAACGTTAAGAAAAAAAAATATTACACCTTGTCCGGCCCCGTTTATCGCGTACGCCGCGCGGTTATAGGCCAAATCGAATTTATCACAAATCATATAAAAACGGGTACACGTATTATTTTTATGAAATATTGATTTTATTCAATGTTTTCACGGCGTTATTTGTCGAAAAGAAAATAACGTATGCGTGTTCAGAGTTGAGCTCTATTTAAAAAAAGAACACGAGTGATCAATTGCTAAAACTACCAATACGTTATATTGCGCTCTATGCATGCACTCGCCTCGGTCGTTATCGGTGGCGTTGTATACTACGTACACGAGGTATTTGTAATCGCCGAACGTGTATACCTCACCACACATCATTCGCTCGCTGTCTGTACTACGAACTTCGTGATAAGATATAATGATTTTCGTTATACATGTAAAAAAAGAAAAAGAAAAAGAAATATTGTAACGAAATCTCGGGGATACGATAGTAATACACGGCGTTAAAACCAGTTTGATATCGTTCGTTAAATAAATTCACGAGTGAAAATTATTTTTACGATTTTTTTTTTTTTTCGTTTTTAATTCGAAGACGCCGTTTTTATCGACCTGCGCAGTTATTAGAGTCAAAAACGGCTTCATCGATTGTGTATTTGTAACGGACTACGGGTATTTTCGGAGATTATCACCCGGACAACACCAAATTTCCTTTTTATTTTCATCATCGCACAAAATCGATTTGTCCGCTTTTAAATCTCCTCTCTGGACAACGGCAATATATTTCCTACACCAGACGTTATGTTACAATAATAATAGTAAAAAAACAAAAAATTGTCGATACCGTTTTGTGAATATCTACGATTCTAAGCGCATTAAATGTACGTATAAGGTAAAAAAAAAAAAAAAGAAACCACAAGTCATATTATAACGGGATTGGGGGTGAGTCGGCGAGAATTTAAAATTCGTTTCAAAACAAGACGTATCGTGAAAAGTTTGAAGAACCTCTGCTGGTACAATACGCGTTGGGGAGCATGAAATTTTTGTTTACACACCGCGTACGCGATACACTTTGCGTTTTGAGAGTGAATTTGTTAGAAAATTAATAAACGCTTTTTCGATTGATTTATGAACACGAATGAAAATGACGGAAATCGAGGACATACTACGTAATACTGCAAGTACACAAAAAATCATTATTTCACTATAATCAAACGAATCCGTTTTGGACGGATTTAAAAATGGAAAATTCGATTTTGACAGGTATTGCAAAACTTCGGGTGTTTTTCGAACGGCGCACGAGTTCAAGCACCGACGAAATATACACTGGAAGCGTATATATAGACCGTACCGTCTCTGGACGTGTCTTCCTCCTTGTGCACGACGGACACGCTGTTGGCAGTGGCCGGCGACGAAGCGGGACTGGCGATTCCGCCCACCGGGCCCACGCTCGACGCCCCGGACCCTACGCTGCTGTGGTGCGAGTCCGCGTGATCCGCCACGGTCGTCCATCTGTTGGCCGGCGAATCGTTGGCTCCTGCACCGCCGCCACCGATCGGCGAAGACGTTGACGGTTGTTGGTGCGTTTCCAACGCTCTTAGCTGCGAACAACGAAATCGCGACAGTGCGTGATTAGAGATATGTAATTATAAACCAAAATAAAAAAAAAAAACCATCTTTCCCCGACGGAAATAAAAAAATTATTTTTTTTTGGGGGGGGGGAGGAGGAAGTTAAAAATAAACGAAAAAATTCTACGAAAAACGCCGGTCTGACTGCGAGAATGCGAACATTTTCTTTTAATCGCGTACAAATTCGTTCGACATTATAGAGGAACCCAATTGTGTCGTCGTCACGTTATTAATATTATACACTCGTATTTTTTAGTCGGCGCGTGTTATGGAAAACCAATAATCGATTTATATATATTTTTTAATTTTCACTGCGTATTCATATAAAATAATTTTATCTGAGCGCGCGCTCTTATTGCCGTTACGCGCAGTGGCCAAGTAGTAACCTTTACCGTGACGCAATAAATACACACTTCGTAAGATTATATGCGATTTCGTCGCGTCCGCGCATCTACTTGGATTTCACTTGTGGCTGACGAGTTCCTAATTTGGTTTGCTATTTTCCAAATTGAAGCGTTAAAAAAAAAAAAAAAAACATATGCACGGGAACGATGCGGGCGACACCGGGGAAACGGTTCAGTTTGCGCGCGTACGCCTATATTTAGGAAAGCACAAAATCTGGCGGTTGACTCGAGTAGAAAAAGAAAAAAGTCCCCTAAAAACGTTTGCAAATAGTTTTTCGTTAAATACGTATCTTATTGTAGAAGGTGGCGAGGCTTTTTTTGCTTTACGGTTCTTCCGGAACAAATCGCCGTTCGAATCGCACGCGAATTAATAACTTAATAATATTATGACAGGAGAAGATAATTTCCTATTTGACGGCGGCAGTGCGACCGCTACGCCGGCACATAACCGGGCCTCCGAATTTTCGGACCGGACCGACGTCCCGGATATCTGGGACGTGTACATTCGAGCCAGCTGTTCTGCCTATAAGACTATAGACGGACGCGCCACGCGTGTTAATTGGATTTAAAATATCATCGTACACAAGACTGTTATGCCGCGCAGTGGTCTTTTTACACTAATGACGGAGGGTAATTAAATAATCCGATGGGTCTCCTCGGATAATCGGCGTTACACATCGGTTTGAAACCGGTCGGTTGGCAGAAAAGACGCGGAGGGCAAAAAAACAATAATAATAATCATAAAACGAAGAGAACGAAAAAAATAAATAAATAAAAAAGCGGTAGCCCAAAGTTTTTTTTCTTCTTCCGAAAAACATCGATTGTCTTATCATCGCCGTATATATATATATATTGCCTTTCGTAATATACGCGCGCAGACCGTTGTAGAACGAAATATAACAATAATGATAAACAAAAAAAAAAAAAAAAAATAGTAATAATAAAAAGAAATAAACCGAAACGAGAATAAATTGTATGAGATGGACCAGATACCGGTAGGAATGCGGAGTCGGGTCGGACTTAAAAGAGCATTCCTCGTGTCCCGGTACACACCGGCTGCCTCTGAACACCATAAATCAACATGGATACACCACGTACATAACCGCGCGCGTATACCTATAAAACAACGCGCGCAGTGTTTCGTACAAAAACTTAACAACAGCGCGCGGCGGTAATTTTTTTTCTCCTTTCGGCGGAATATTTATGTTTTCATCCCCTCGTTTTTACCGTTGCACACGCGCACTGGCCGGCGCTTCGTACGAGTCTATTTATTATTTTTTCTCTGCGTGCAGAGGAGGCGGTGTACGTTTTTAAATATTAATCTGTACGATTAAAATCATCTGCCGTCGTCATAGAGCACGCGTGTACAACGTAATACAAACATAATACTATGTGACGGTGCAAAAGCAACGTAATATATATAAATATATATATATAGAGAGAGAGAGAGTTGTTAATAAGAAGAAAAAAAAAAGATTTATTATTAAAGGTTCCAATATGGAGGAGAAAATCTGTGACTCTAAACGCACACGCGGTCCTTCTATCTTCTCGGAGCAAAACGCCTTCTTTTTCACTTTTATCCTCTCTCTCTCTATATATATATATACATCGTATATACACGTTACTAGTTCTTCTCGAATTCGCCTATCGTTGAACCACCGCTCCTCTCGTTTACTTAATCCGTTTATATAATTCGTTACGATTTTATTAATTATATAACGCCGCGGGTTTATTTAACGTTACGGCCGAAAGTATTTTATTTTATTTTTTTTTTTTAATTTTTTTTTTATGAGAGGCGCCGCTATCCATCTGTATCTATACGGTAGCGCGAAGATATGGAATCTCAATCATCCCGTCCATTCCAATTTGTTCATTACGCTCAATCGCGGGTCCGTATAAGAAAAAAAATAAAAAATATTTCAAATGTTTCTTTCGTGTGTGTGTGTGTGTGTGTGTACATCGCACGCGGACGGCCGTCCGTGCGTTCTTCTCGATACTTCGTTGTAACATAAAAATACACACAACGTATAAACCGAAGGCCGGGAAATATTTTCACACGACCTTTTGGAAAATCAAACTCTCCTCACCCCCCTCACCGAAAGTCGTCACGGTGGTCCGTCCGGCAACGTAATAAATAAACGCGTTTAGAGAGGCGCATTCTTCGCGGTCTAAAACGAAATATACGCATACCCAGGGAAAAGAAAACTATTCGTAAACAGTATTATTATATTAATATTGTTATACAAATACCCCGGATTATTATGGAGCGCGGATTTTTATACATGATATAACGTATATATATATATTTTTTTTTTTTAGTCATGTGATAAATACGCGCGTGTTTTATGTACGCGTATGGGGCAGAGATTAAAATTTACGATTTTTTTTATTCCTCCAAGACGTATTTCCGACATTTTACGGGGCTTGTTTTAGAGCGCATATTTAGATGATTTCTAGAAATCATTTGGAAATATTTCAAAAATAATATTATAATCGATATGTATTAAAAAAAAAGAAAAAAAAATCTATTCGAATTTTATATTTTTCGATTAACATTGTAACACATGTATACGTATTACGATTTACACGCATTATTGTTCATAATAATATACCGACCGCATAGTTCGTCGTAATACCGCATATTACGACTCGCGATATAAATAGAATTCTCGATATTTTAAAGAATTTTTTTTCATTCTTTATTTTTTTTTTCTTACGATTATTACGTAATTTATCAAATGTATAATATATTCCTCATAATTCATACTATGAATTATGAAGAAATAGTTTTTTTTTTCTTCGATAACTTTTTAACGCGTATTTATCTTCCATCTGTCTTTTTCTTTTTTTTCTGTAAGTATTCGAACATTTTTAAGCATTCATATATATAAATATATATATATTTGTGCTTATTTAAGCATTTTTAGTGCATACCTAATTGGTTAGTTTTTATTGCATATGAATCCACGCTCCACCGATTATTGGTCATTTATACATTAAACGCGAAACATTATTTAACAACCGATCACTACAATATTGAATTTGGCTTTCGAACTCTTAAATCACTATAAAAGTATACGATAGTAGTATAATATACGTAAATATAACGGACGCGAGAAAGCGTATTCAATACCCCCCCCCATCTCTCTTCATCGCGGTCTAATTATCTGTGTCTGTTATACAACGATATGACAATAACGAAAAGAGAATAGTTCCACATAACGTTTTCGTTGCCATTAATTCTGCCATTAACGAATTTTGAGAGTTTATTGAAAATTACGTATTTTATGAATGCGTAAAATGACGCAATTGACGTTTTTCGATTTATTTTTTGGCAAAACACGTGTAAATATAAATAAAGAATTCTCACTCGTTCGAGAATTATTGAAAACGTACATTTTGAAAATCGCATTCCTCGACAAACGAGCAAAGGAGAACTAATTCGTTACATTAACTGCGCGCGTCTTTGTGACTGTTCAAATAACTTCGAAACTAATATAATATTATCATACAGTTTCGACTTTATGTTTATTTATACTTATACACCGTGTACAAAAGCACACGTACGTGTAACGAATATACATTTTAAATGACTTAATAATACGTACTTGATTATGGGGATATTAACGAGTGAATTTCTATCTTAAAATCACACATAATTTTAATAGACTATTAATTTATACGAGTACAAGGGAAAAATTAGACGCGACATAAAAATGATACGACCAGTAAAATGTCCATAATATTCTTACGTTTCGTTTTATAAATCATATTACGATCACGTTTTTAAAGTTTATTTTGTCAATTATCGAATTATCTATTTATTTTGTCAGTCCGAGTTAGATAATAGATAGAAATGGCACACTGTTATTTGTTATCTGTCCTCAATGTCAAAAATCACGTATTTTACGTTCACGAGATACTGACGATGCTATAAACAAGCCGAATATAAAATTTCCCTTTAAAGAACTATAATTATAATCCATAGAACTCGCGAGACTTTTGACGACTTTTTTTTCGTAAAAACATTATTATTATCAATGTACCAAATAATTAATCGACTATACCAATTAAATGAAAATATTCAAGAAGGCGGTGAAATCATGAAATCCACACGAGTACAGATTGATTTTTTTTTTTTTACGATACATCAATAGTAATTGCTGTTTAAATTACTATTACTAATTGATATAAAGGATTTTCGAATACCAAAAAAATACATAGATAATTTTAATTAGAAATAATGCGAAAAAACAAAAATAAGTCGGAAATTATAGTAGTAGTACCTATTATAGATCTGCACAATTGTAATGTGTTCATACGGTAGACATTTCGAACGATTTTTATGTGTCATTTTTAATGAGTGCTGTAAACAGAACGTATTTTGCTACGAACAAAACTACAAAAGAGAAACTGATGCGCACTTGCTGTTTACGGTCCGTAGCAACCGGTATGCACGTTAAACGCTATCCATTACACAGGGAGATGAAGAAAAATTACTTATCTTCAAAAGAAAAGTCTTGTGAAATGTACACGTACACGAAATGGAGATTATGAGAAATGGAAAAAATGCTGAACTACAAAAGTTGTACAAAAAAAAAAAAAAAAAAAACAGATAATAGAATATTCCTGAATACAAAACGATTGGAGTGAGCTGGCCGGGTGTTTGGAGAGTTGATAGAAGTCTAATATACGAAATGTCCTAGTTAGAAACCTGACAAAATAGTGGCGGCAACGGGAAAAAGCTCACCAGTAGTGGTTGGATAGGATGTAGAAAAATATCTCGGATGTCGACGAGTCAATGAACACGGAAATTGCAAGAGATGAAGGAGCGGTACTTCATTAGCAGTATAAAAAAATAAAAATTTTAAAGAGTTCTTTTCTGCACTTATAATTAATAAAATTAAATAATAACTATGCGAATAAAATAAAAGAATTTACCGGAAATCAAACAAGAACTGAAAAAAAAATTATTACGTGTTTTGTGAGACCAATACGAGACGGTGGCGGACGTAATATTAAAATAAAACACAGAAGTAAATTTATAATAGAGTTTTTTTTAATAACTGTTTTTTTATAATTTGATAACCTGCAAGTCCTTCTCTCTCACTAAAAAAAAAAAATTTCCTATACAGTAAAACAAACATATTATTTCCCAAAACAATCGCGCGTCTCAGCTGAAGGTTGTCAACACAATACGGATTAATACATTCAGGAGTAATAATAATATTATCCAGTTTGTCTCGCATTTTACGAATAATTCAAGACCGTGGCCGCCAGCCGATGATTTTAACGAAAATCGTTTTCGATATCGCGTGTAAACTTGTTTTTCGCCATCGTTTCTCTCTTAATGCACTCTTAAATTATACCGATACGCATAAATAGGAGTAAAATCACAATCCGAGTGCTAATTCACAAGTCCTTTTTTTATATTATAATATAACGTAGTCTATACAGTCTAAAAATATAATATTAATACTAAAAATAGTACCTGTTCTGGAAAATAATTCGTTACTAATCGTAATATTAAAATTTGCCGGACTCTGATTTTATAGTAAAGTGATGTATTAAAAAGTATTGAAAGATGCACGATAATATAACAAAAAAAGAAATCGTAAGTTTTTCCCTAAAAACAGAAAAAACAAAAAAAACAGAAAAAACAATATTTTATTTATTAATTAGAGAACTGACTGACGAGTGAATGTACACTTGTGCACACTGCCGCTAAATCGCGATAATGCGGTACTTAAGAATATTTTATTGAGTGAAACATTTGATGAGAGGGAAATGTTGGTTTATTGTTCTTACCTCCTTAAGATCTGGACATTTATGAATAATACAAAATAAACCAAATGCTACGCGTTTTAGCACCAAAAATTGGGAAAATAGCGTTTTATATTTAGAATCTTTGATGCGTAAGACAAATGTTTAGCTCATACTCTGTCATTCTTATCTGCGTATATTTTATAATAATTAGCAAACGTTATAGAACCTGAGCCCTGAATTTATAACCATTAACCGAGTATATATATAATATAAACGCGTATCATAATTAAACATTCGCATTAAACCACAATATTTTCTTTTGTAGCAAGTTAATAATATAAATATATATATATATGATCACGCTCTTGAAAAACGATATCAAATTTAATCGACGGACGTTGACTATACAGTGTAGTATATATCTGTCTGTCTGTCTGCCCGTCTGTTTCACTCGCTCAATCTCTCTCTCTCAATCGGTGTTGGATTTTAAAACGACAAGTTTTCGAAAACAACCGGTTCCCAGTTTATGTGCGACAGTGTATATTGTGCTTACGTCGAAAATAGGTAATGAAAGAAAACGATGTTATAAAGCGTGCTCGACGCTATTTAAGACTCGTATAGAAGTAGAAATCATGCACATACGACTCATAAATATAATATATATATATATCTTATATATACACATTTATAATAATTATTATTAAATCGAATTTGATTAGATATGTTTACTGTCAGGACGTGTTTGAAATGTAATGCAGAGTATATATATATATATATATATCATTTTATATCATGCGATTGTATATTGATCAATAACGATAACACGTGCTACGCGTTTTACCTATTATTATTTTATGATACCGACGAGAATTTAAAAAGTTCAACTATATAATATATATATATATATACGTGTGTATAGGTACTGATGCAGTATTGACTACCGCTTTAACAACCTACAAAGTCTTGTACAATAAAAAAAAAAACGTTTAAACGTCACAAGGTCGTTATAGTTTATGAATATAAAAACCATCACATTTTATACGATTTCGAGACCTGGGGCAAATAACAATAATAATACATAATAATAAATCGCGTATGTGTGTAACGAATGAACGTTTTGTCCTTGCGTGAAATATAACGATAAATAATTTTAAATTCGTCATTTTTTCATCTCTATAGGAACACTGAACAATATTGATATAATTTACTTGTATTTATAAACAGTAAGTTCCTTGTTAATATAAAACATATTTCGACAAAGAATAATAGCGTACGTGCTAAATACGTTTTATTAATTAACATTAATAATCTATATATCATCTTGGAATATACGATTAAGTAATAAAGTATACGAAATATTTATTATTTAATATTGACAGCTGTCAATAACCTGATGTTAGACTTCAATAGATAATAATTAGTTATTATTATCTAATACATACGTATTACACAAACATATTCTAAAATAACTAAATTTTTTTTTTCAAAGAGGACTTGGTAAAATTCACATTTCTATAGTATACGTTTTTCAGTACTTAAATTTTAAAGTGAATGTCTTTTAAAACGTACATATCTTGTATATGTGTGTGTGTGTGTGTGTGTGTGCATACCTATATGCGAATTGAAACAAAATCCATTATTTATTAATTCGATTATAAATTCAGCAAAATCGAAGAAAAAATATGTGTTTTATTATTTATTGTTCGTTTTTATTTGTGACCAACTATATACGCAATGGCCATTTAAACATTTATTTTTCGGTTTTTTTTTGTTTATTTAAAGTTAAACACCGTGAAACGTGTATCTGCTATGAAGAATAATTTTTCCTATATTTGTCTAAAAATATTTTTAATTCGCCAAATTATAAGTACGGTAAATATTTATTCTGTATATATTATATAAGAACCGCATTAAAATGTAAAATCGAACGAAAGTGCTTAATAACAAATAAAACTATTCAAACGTTTTCGATTTGATTGAATTTATACATATATATATATATAAATTATACAAGTAACTGACTAAAATTTAAAAAAAATATATTATACATATGAAACGGTGAATATGCGTATATTATATACAAGTACGTTAAAATGTAATTTATTTGCCTATATACTCTATATTAGTCGGATATTTAATACATTTTTTATAACATTATAAAGAATTATCCGTTTATTATTATTATTTATTCGTCATAAGCGTAGTAGTCGGGATTCCATTTTCAGTTTTATACTGATCGAGTCGCAAAACGATCGTACACACTATAGTCCGGGTCCGCGTGCAAAGTACAAACTCGGTATACTCGTACACCATACGAATATACTTATATCATATCTGTATATTTCAAGGAAATTCTTCGTGCGATTCTAATGTACCGGCGGCATGTGGCCACAAACAAATATTAAAAGATCAACGGTATCGGTTTCGTTTAGGGCAGAGCTACGGTCGTGTAAAATGCACAAAAGTTGGGGGGATTATCAAGTTAATATAAAAATGGTACTCTGAAATGCGTACAGATATCTATAAAATACTTGTTTGTACTGTCGTTTTTACTCCCCCAAAAGAGGTGGCAGACTGTTGTACTGACGATCTATTTAATTTATTCAATACTTGAACTATGTTTTTGATAATTACATTATTTATATTGTTCCGAAATCAAAATTCCATCCGAAAATTCGGTATTAGAATTTACAGCAATTAGAACAACCAACTCATGCGAATCATTTCGTTCACGTTTCAATTCAATTGTGGACCTCATCCAATTGATCCAAATATATTTATATCGGTTCGTATAGAAATATATTTAAAAAAAAATACACACAAATCTAGATATTCACATTCGAATGAAAAGTTCGAAAAATACAGAAATTATATTATATCTAACACGTATTTACTATTATAAAAATTATTAAAGTTCTAACAAACGAGACAAAAACGCGGTTGTAACTTTTTTTTTTACTAAATGGAAAGAAAAATATAATTGCTTATGAAAATTTGAAACTAACTACTATTCGAATACGTCTGAGGTCCTATACCAGTACTGTCTACAAAAACCATTAAAAGCCGATACTTTACTCACGGATTTTTTAGTTAACTATGTACGCATGAAATATCGTTTGATATTTTAAATGTAGATTGTTACGTATCAAAACATATTTTATTGAAATCATTTAAATGTTATAAGTTTAAACTGTGCATAAATTCATAAAGATGACAACCATAACTATAACTATGCAGGCACAACAAGTTAAATCTCAAAATTTCCAACATATAAAATTTAACAGCGATAATTTTGATATTAAAGTTAAAGTAGAAAAAATGATTATAAAACTGTCATCGTGTATTTTATACACACACAGTGTGCCAACTCTATGTAATAATATGTTCTACTTAAACCGGATCTGAAAACGCTTAAATGATTTAACGCGGATATTTAAAAGTATACATATAATATTATTTATGATAAATATATACACATTTTATATACGTTTACGTGTTATAAACAAGTAGGAATAATCGTGTTTTTATATTAAATCCGCGTGATTTAATAACCCGTTAGCAAATTATTCTTGAAATATTTTAAAATCAATAGAAATTCAAATCGAAGATTTTCATAATTTTCTGTATTTAATGTTATACGCACTTATGTGTAAGCGTTATAGGTAAAATATATTGATATTGTATTATATAGTCAGTACCACGTAACAATACTAAATTTTCAAATAAATTAAATGCACACGCGCGCGTTTTTTTTTTTTTTTATATTGACTTGGCTTTTGATTCTCTCTGTCCAATAAAATATTCTTGTTGCAGTACGTGTGACTACAATATAAATGCGCGTTATCGATAATAATTTACAATAAAACAATATCAATCGAGGTAGTGAAATATCATAAAAACTCGTATTTTATAATTTACATATAAGGAACAAATGATGCTAACATATGAGAATTGGGCGTATTATGTTGTTACGATTGAAATCGTATACGATGGACAAAAATACTCATTTCGTGTCGATTTTCTAGAGAAAAAAATGCGAAATAATATCTATTTATATTAATGTTTTAAAGCGATCGATTATGTGAAATCGTAATTGACCGTTTCGAAATAATAAATATTATCCCCAATAATAATAATAATAATAATAATAACATATTTTATCCGTAAAACGATATCCTCCACTCCGCCCCACCCAATATTGAAAATATTTTTACGGTATTCTATTTTACCGCGTAATATATTTTATTTTATGGACTACCGATCAATGTGCCGAAAGTTATGCAAAAAAAAAAAAAACCAATTTAAGGCTTTAGTTAGACGACCATTATACCATATATCGGACCAAAGCATATACAACACATATACACGGTTATTATTGATAAACTAACTAATTATATTGTTGTATATGGTTTTACGTCTAGTTGATAGACTCGAGCGCATTTATAAATTTAAAATAATACATATCTTTTATATTCATAAAATGACATATTATGGATACGTAAATAATGCGGTAAAAAGATTATTTAGCGACAATAATTGTCGCGCACAACGCGCGTTTACATACGTTTACAAATAGCGGACATATGTTTATAGCTCGTACGTCATATTGCACACGTTGAATGTATACACACGTGCAGTCAATCTCGAATCTCGACTAACTATTGAGATTCGCGTGTGCGTGTACCTGTATAGGTATATAATACGCATGGTCGTAAAATACACACGTGTAATCCGCGCTGAACGCGAATCGCGCGCCATTACTTATTTAATAATAATAATAATTATTATTATTATTATTATTATTATTGACAGTATAGAAAAAAGTTTCGCATTAATTTATGTACCCGAGATTTCGTGTTACACATATTCGCATATGCTTAACCTAGCCTAACATATTATACACTGGCAGTCATTCGCGATTTACACGTATCACACGTATTCGTATACGTGCTTATAAAGCAACAATCTATGTACTACTAACCGGCAGCGGTTTGGGCTTAAGACGTGCGCCTTCGGACTTAAACGTAGCTACGGTAACGTGGTGCGTCTGAACTGTCGGACAAACAAATTGAACATTTCAACGATATTAAGGGGGGGGGGGGATCAAATTTAATCTGTTCATCGATATATCTATGTAATGAAATAGAATAATTATACGCCGTTCTCGGATTCCGATAAAACCGGAGACAACCAGTCCCTGTTCCCAACAATGTCGCAGCTGACGCCTTTTGCATTTCCACTACAGTATTTGATTAATCTCAAAAATCATTTATCCACCTGAATTTTATACCAATTGTACGGTTTTTTTTTTTTTCTTAATTGTCGTCTAGTATATTCGGATGGGATTTAATCGGAAATAAATACAATAAAGCCCAAAATTAAACGCGATAAAATTTCACGAATAAAATGTAAAACGTTTTGAAACTATACTACACACACACACACGGTAAACCGCGCGCAGTTACTATCCACTTAGAGGCGCATTTTTACGCCACGCCACTGAACTGCGTATGATATACACGTCGAAATGACGAAATCACATCTTAAATATAAATGAAAAACAATAACTACAAAATGATGTGTTTAAATACGCGTGATACATTATGTCGCTACGATTTAGTCAGATTATAACAACGCGTTTGGACTATATTGCGACGATCAACTATCATGGGTTTATAATACATTTTATATGGATTTCATAGAAAACAATTTGGTATGAAATATCAGCAGGTGTAAAAAAAAACAAAAAAAAAAAAGAAGCAGTTTTGGCGACCAAAAGGTTATTCACGTTTTAAAATTTTATTAAAAGAGAAATCGCGAACGAAATTCGGGATTTTTTTGTAAAAAAAAAAATAATTCATACACATACATTTGAGAACGTGTATAACGTGTATTTTATATTATGTATCCCGCCAATGGCCAATTAATCGTGTGTACACACAAAACTTCTTTTTTTTTACAAATGTTCGCTTCAAGGCGGTCGCAATGCAACAGAGTCACTTGTAGATTAGTAATTTAAAAACGGGACAGTTGTAAATTTTTTTTTTTTTTTTTTAATCCTATACGTGAAAATATTTTGTAATTGAACGATAATATAATATTTCACCGCATTATTATTATTATTATTATGATCCGTGTATATTAAATAAATACTTTTTATAGTAATATTCGAAACGATTACGGGAGGGGTGGACATTTATCTCCTAACGTTTTTACAGAAGAGGAGCAAAATGATCACATTTAACCCTACCCCAGCCCCAAACTCCGGTACTTTTTTTACGGTGTGTAATCGCGCCGGATTATCCAAAATATCGATATAATAATAATAATAATAAAAAAAAAAAAATATTCGTAAATACTCGGAATGTGAAATTCAATTGACTTTTGAAATTTGACGAATTCCTATAATATAATAATAGCGAACAAATGGCGTTTGATAACAAAACGAAAATCGGTTTTTCTTTTTCAATAAGAAACAAAATATGTTCAAAACGATTATTCCGTTTGAAAACGTATCCGCGTTTATATGACGTAACTGCAGCGTGTGTGTGTGTGTGCGGCGTAATTTAAAAACATATTTTTTACGTGAAAATGAAAGGAAGAGGTAATGAACGTTTCCTGGCCGCCGCAAGTAATTTTTTTCTTTTTTTTTTTCATCTCAATTACGCCTGCACAAAAACAACAGTATACGGACTATACGGTTCCGGTTTGCAGACCTGCGCACAAGTGCGGCAATTCGTAATTGCAACGAGCCGGCGGTACGCGAAACCCAGTCGCAGGGATTACATCATATACGTGTACGTGTGGGTACTTACCCGATCATATTGGTGGGTGAACGGGGGAAAATGGTGGTGCGGCGCTCTGGTCGGCGGAGCGGCCGTGCCCGAGGACCTCTGGTACAAATACGGATAATACGCCTGATACATAACCTCTGTGCAGCTCATAGTCCGCTGCACTCGACGCGCGCCCCGCACATTTATAAAACGTTTTTATTTTTTTATCGGAAACGGTCCGGGGAGGGTGGTGGTGGTGGTGGTACGTGCGCAGCGTACGAAATCTCCTCTCGCGTATCCCCGCGGTAAAAGAATAAAACGATGCCCCGTAGACGTGAAAACTTATTAAATTTTTCTCTTTCGATAAACGGTAAAATAATAAACTTTTTCGAGTCGGTAAAAAAAAAAAAAAAAACACGCGCGCGCGCGCACACACACACACACACACAAAGAGCAATTAGCGCGATTCGCCGACGACGGCGTGGAGGAGGGGGAGAAAAACAAATTCGGGAGAAAAAAAACGACGTACGATCGCGACGAGAGAAACTGTTTACTGTGTAACGAAAACGAGAATTTGATTAAAAAAAAACAAAACCGATTACAGAAATTGTTTTTTCGTTATACTCGCAATGTTAACGATGAATTACTGTGAAAAACGACGAACGGCAACGATCACCACTTTTACTTTTTTCAATAATATTTTTACGAGAATAATCGACGCGTTACCGTACGTACGTGCGAGCGCGCGGGGACTGCGGCTTCGGTCGGCGGCGCCGCGTTCCGGTCGCCTCGCGAAAGGCTTGGTTTATTACCGCGGTACGTATCCGGAACACGCCCACCTCGACCAATCGCGCCGCGGGTCGGTCGGACGGCAGGACCCGTCCCCGCGGGTGGGTGCACGGTGGGGACAAGGTCGCCGACCCACCGAACATCCCTTATCGACACACACGGTGCACACCCGGGCAACGGCAGAACGCCCGAGGGTGCAGGGCGGACAGGGACGGAGGGCGAGTTATTTTGCTCGCGGACATTGTCCGTCCTCGGCTTTCCTGAGACAAATCGAATAAAAATAAAACGCACATTTTGGCCAGCGGCGGCGTTCGAGAATTCTATTTCGCGCGCGCGCGTGTGTACTAAAGCTCGCGATTTTCACCGCGAGTATTAAACGACACGTGTACACGGATCTTAAACGCATTATTAACCCGTGTAACGCTTTACGCGTGTAATTAAAATCCGGGTACACGTGTATTTATATACACGTGTACAGAGACGGATTTACACAATTGTCGCCCCTAGGCAAATTTTTTTTTTTGGCCGCCCCATTAAACTTATCAACGAGAAAACATATTTTTAAATACTTATTTAACATAACTACTAAAAAAATAAATCATAAAGACTGATACTAAACAATAATTAATGGCGGTTATGTTAATAAACTAGAGTTAAAACTAGGTTAAAAAACCTAGAGTATTCTCAATAAAATATTGGCCTAAAATTGCCGCCCCTAAAAATTTGCCGCCCTAGGCAAATGCCTACTTTGCCTGACGCTAAATCCGCCACTGCACGTGTAATTTACTCGGTGTAACTGAACTACACGCGTGTTTAAATTTTGTTTGAAATAATCGATATATTTAAAACTTAAGTATGAAATCCGCAGTCGTTCTATCTATACGCCTTAACCGTAATATACAGTTAAACGGTAAAACCCAAAGTCAGTTATGACCCTATTATAAATATTATATTATTATTATTATTATATGATAACGTTAAAAGCGTTTAAAGTTTAATCGTGATAATTGTGAATTAGTCTCGTTCTGTTTCGTTATCGCGAATATTGTGTATAGTAAACCTAGATAAAGTTTTAATTGTCATTTATAAAAATAATAGTTTGGCATTTCCATCCGACGCGACGTTTAAATTGTCTTATAAACGGTGCTCTTTTCTATTTTATATATCCGCACAATATTTAAAACACGAAAATTATAATCGCAAAAGCCGGGTATAGCAGTATGCTAATCGGGTAGGAAATCAAGCACATTGTAATTTTCAAAAAAAAATTATATGTTTTTACTTATGACAAAATATTGATTCCCCACGATCTAGCCCTAATTACGTTGCACTACAATTGTGTGTGATCAATTATACATTTTAAACTTATAAGTTATAACAGTACCACCGCCACGTCGTGTGGTTATATAATAATTAAAAAAAAAAATGTTAAATCTATACTTTCTCGTATGTCATATTACATTAGCTGTAGAACCCTATACAGTGCTGACGTTAAAAGTGATCTTTAAAACCACCAAAACGTCAAAATACGCAAGTATAGAAATCGAAAGTTAATATTATTGTTTATTATCGTTTTAACACGTCTCCCGTCGTCCAGATGGAGGATCCAAGACCAGCAGCATCACGGATTGCACGGTATTAAGACGATATGAACATATTGTGCCAAGGACACGCCTAAAACCGCAATAATAGTTTCGTGATTTATATTCACGAAAGCGTATCAAAAATAAATGCTAAACAAGAAGCAATCGAAATTTCAATTAAAAAATTGTATTCTTAAAGGAAAAAAAACATAATATTATTATAACTCTAAACAGCGGATAAAAGTAAAACGTGTGAAACAAAATTGTAAATATTTTATACTTACGCGTTTATTTATTGTATTTAAATTATTATTCCAAATGTGTATTGAATTACCCAACACGCCATACCTGTTTCATCGATTTCATCACGAATTTTCGAAACCTTTCTAATATGTACTCGAAACGTCCTTCTCCTATACACATCACCTCTGTCCACGTTAAATTAGTAGAAATACATCAGTTCAAGAATATGTACCGCATTGACGTCTGCAACGGAACGCACACTGTTTCACCGACATTATATATTATATATATATATAAGGATATTTGTTTTCACTTTAAGAATAAAAATAGAAAAAAAGTTGTTTCCTTTAATATAATGATAAAATACGCCGTTGTTGTACATTATATGTATTTGAATTCGAAAGAAATCCCTCCGTTAACAAGGATAAAACGTGTAGTTGTTTAGGATTCAATACACCCTCCACGCAATAATCGTGTATATTTTCTATTATATAATAATATATAAATAATATATTGTACGAAATTAATCTATATCGTAAAAGGTTTTTTTTTTACTTTATTGTAATTTTTTCGTTCTATTAATGCAATATAATATTATATACATTTTTTCGATAACAAGTAATAAATCATTGGGTAATTTAAAATTTATTAGTTATGGAAATTTGATAATTTAATTAAAATGCAATACTTGTATTAATATTTATTTTAACTTTGAATCTAACGAGTCATTTTTGTTTTTCTTTTAAAATTAATCGTTTTGTGGAATTTTTGAAAAAATTTTATTCGAATCCTACAGTTAAGACCGTTTATAAACCGCAAAACCGAAATCGATAATTTTCTTTTCCGAATACCAATCCGGAACAGAAACAACAAAAAAACCCCCCGTCAAGGTTCGGACGTGATCCATTTTGTCTCAACGAATTCACTGTTATTTGAAATTAATTTGGGCGTTGTATGAAAAATAGATTTTAATATTATTACATATTATAATATTTTTTTCGATTAAAAATTGTTTCTGTAATAATTATTTCGCGTTAGTCTTTAAACATATGTTTCCGTAAAATAAAATAAAACGCGTTATGTCTGTCAAAAAAAAAAAAAAAAAAAAACCATAATAATAAAATGTATTATATTATTCTTAACAATCGTCATAAGGCAAAATAATTATTGGAAAACGAATTCGTTACGCACATAATATCTTATGTTTATGTACGATTGTCGTTTTGCAATTAATTTGATTGTTACGATTTTTAATTGACGGATGTTACGTGACGACGAGTCTATAAAGTCAATTATATAGAAACGATTCGCCAATTATAACGCCTCGATTTATGCGCATATTATTATCTATAAATGCGGTGACCGATAAATGTATTACGTAAAGAATTGACTGAATCCATAATAGGTCAGAGTAGAATTTTGCCACCGATTTCATTAATTGATTTTTTTTTCGCTAAAAATCGCGGAACGTTTAAATTATGATACATCCGTTTACCGTTAAAATAATCGTTTTCGTTATATTTCTCAAACGAATACGTGTACGCGAACGTCCACAGAATCCGTTCGATTACAAACAGCAAAGGTGAACATCGTATTTTTAATTATGCGAAAATAAAAACTGTACTGTTTTTCCGACGAACAAGATATTGTCGATCACAGTCTGGTAGACGATCGATGAGATTATCGCAGGGGAAAAAGAAAAAATCATTTCATAATGGTATTTAAAAGAAAATGTTGACGAATTCAAAAAATAGCGGGAAATTAGTGGCCGAATCGATGGACGGGCGTTTTTTTTATTGAACGTGCCGCCGCTGTTGGTCACACTACACTGCAGAGTCTTTGGATTTTAAAACAACTGATTGCGCGTTATCAATATTTTTATCAATCATATTCACCAAAACAGAGTTTTGGGCAGAGGTCATTTTACGTTTTCAGCCGATCGGTTTCGAGATTTTCACTCGTTTTGGATTTTTTCCCGTGAAAAACACATTGGCACCGACTGCAACCGACATTCACGAAAACACGTCCTGTGTAAGAACTGTCGTTTTAACCGTATCACCGGCATACAATAATCCATTGTATTTGTATGAATTTTAGTCACGATGGCATTGTTCATTCGATCCAACAAATTGGCCGCTAAACTTGCACGAACCTCGACCAAATGCTTTACGAGAAGTTATGCCGATCAAATGAACTTCACATTCGCCGCGGCCAATCAAGTGAGTCCGATCACAATCGATTTTCATTGTCGTTTAATGAAACGTATATGCGTTATTGACGTTTATACGGCGAAATTTTACAACAAGGACAATTATTGACAATTGCAAAAAAAACTTCTATTTATTTACCAAATTTTTGTTTTAGATATTCTACTCCCAGCAGAACGTCAAGCAAGTAGATGTACCGTCATTCAGCGGCTCATTCGGTATATTGCCTAATCACGTACCCACATTAGCCGTTCTGCGCCCGGGTGTTGTTACCGTGTACGAAGACGAAGGAAAGTCAAAAAAAATATTCGTATCTAGCGGAACGGTAAATAATAATTATATGCATTTCAATAACATTAACGGCGTTCAACACTATTCTAAATACATTTATGGTTTTTAGATAACTGTTAATGAAGATTCTAGTGTTCAAGTATTGGCTGAAGAAGCGCACCCAATTGAAGATATTGATGCATCGGCCGTCCGTCAAGTACTACAAGAGGCTCAGAGTCAGCTGGCCACTGCTTCGGGCGACGTGGCCAAAGCAGAAGCTGCAATTGCTGTCGAAGTTGCAGAAGCGCTTGTTTTAGCAGCAGGAAACTAATACCGAACGTAAATTATGTATTATATTAGTGTTAAAATATGTTTCAGACTTTTCAAATACACAATTAAATCGAAACTTTTACGTGTTCCATTTCATTTGTTCATTTTTGTAAGATTCTAATTATAACTGTTCTCCTAATTATGTTTCTAATAATAAAAAAAAAAACGATTCCACTAGAAATGTGTTTTAGTATTATATAATTATTAGTTTAGGCCAACATTTGTGCGTATTTAACTACAATGATATCATCATCCGTTTAAAAGTGAATTATTATTTTTGGGATATTTTTGAAAATTTGTCTATTACAATTTTATTACACAGCTAAGATTATATCGTAATATACTGTCTGTGTCTGAATAGTGAACAATATGTCGAAATCACATTACATAGAAGGTAAATTGTATGGTTTGATCAAATATATAGTTTTATTTGGTAAAAAGTATTTAAATTCTAAATTTGACCAAACGCCATCCACAAGTTTTACATAATATTTTATATTGTATACAACCTCTTTTTTTTAAAAAAGAATAAAACTGAAATAATAAATGAAATTGTATAGCCAATTATGTGTTTCAATTTATTTATACTTTTATAAAATATTAAAACAATGATGGTAATAAAATAAATTATTTGACTAATATAATTTAAATTAAATATATTAATTACATCTAATCATTTTTAAATTTATCATTGGCCAGCACTGAATGCATTTCGCTTTCTACACATGTATTTTCATCCTTTTTAAACGCTCTTACTTAAAAGAGATTTAAAAATGGTTTATTTGATGTCATATATACAAAAGAGACAAATAATAATTTCAGTACTTTGTTAACATCCAATATGTTTAGTATTTTTACAAAAACATATTTTATTACAAAAAATATACCAACAAATATTTAGATTTGATAATTTTTTTCCCGAACCATTTCTTTATTTTATTCAGCGGTGAAATTGAATGAATTAAATTTAAAAATATTATGTATTTTTATAGTTCTTGTTAAAATCGATGAAAATCTTTATTAAAAATAATAGAAATACCATTGTTTATTCAAAGAGGTTTCATTGTTAAATCGTTAATAATTTAATTAATAACCAACGGGACACTTGCTCCATTTTAGACTTAATTTTTAATTTATTTACATATAATTATTATAATAATAGTTATTAGATATAATATTATGTATGATCAATGTACACACTACATACGTTTTCTATACACTTACCAACATTTGAACAACTTGGGTAAGAATTGGAGAGAACCTATCCCCCCCCAATATAAACTTAAACGATGAAAATATTGTAATAAAAATTATAAATGTATTTAATCAAAACTATATTTTTGCTACATTGTATTTTCTGTTTTGAATACTAGTTATTAAAATCAAAAATAATATTGTTCTTCAAATTATCCCAATCAAAACAATTGCAATATAGTTTTAATATAAATTGGACATCTATTCATTGTTTTTGAAATCAAATTAATTAAGAATTAATTAATATTTATATATAAATATTAAACTGCCATAATATGTCACCTCACTTTTAAGTTATAGAGAAACTGAAGTCTCCTGAAAAAATTTAGTGATGGTAGTAGTAGTAGACGAGTCCCAATACTTTGCGATCGACTTAAAAAAATATACACTAGTATTTTTAAAGTTATAATTTATAATTACATTAATCAATACTGATATTTGCTTTGATTTTAAATGAAAAAAATATTCGTTTTACCTCATCCGACTAATTTTAGAATTAAATTAAAATAGGTAAATGTAATATTTTAATATGTACTTAAATATTTATTTAACAGTTAATGTATTTACATTCAATACTTGTAAACAGAATGTTTACTTTGTCATTAATGGCGTCTGTATAATATAGGAGAGTCATTACGTCTGACCATTGCATTGCAGTCAAAACTCGTTATGTGATAGAAAGTGTGCAATCGTTGGGCTTTGACGTTAATGATGACGTATGATATAAGGCTATGGTGTGTTTTTTACTGCATTGTCGACCATCGAGATTTTGGATTTTTGTGATACCTATATGAATCAGAGAAATAATCATTTTTGTTTATTTTCTCAAATTGTAGGTACTAGGGGTATAATGACGAAATAACATTATACGTGAATTAAAACTTTTCACACATCTCTACACGACTTGATTTTTAAATAGTACATTACCCGAGAATTAACAGAAATTTATGACATACTTTAAAATTATATAGTACCTATTGTATTAAAGTAATATCTTGTTGGTTTTTTTTTCGCCGTGTAATTAGTTATATGATTTTTTTTTCACTTCAGCACACAATTTAAAAACAAAACAGTCAGCACTTAGTGGTCAAACAAATTCGAATAGAAGGTCAAATATTTATACATCGTCATCGTTTCTAATAGGAAATTTTAAACAATGTTCCTTGTCGTTCTTGTAAATAAGACACGAGTAATTAATAGTATTTCATATAGAGATATGGTCGAGAACGATATCGGTATCATTACCAAATCTATTTAAAAACACAAAACAAAAATTGCATTTAAAATGTTTCATCCATAAAGCGTATAAAGTGAAATAATTATATTTACATTATAGCTCTATAAGCAATGTCATTAAAATGTACAAATGGAATAGGGCATAATAATATCGTGAGAGCTAAGGGATAAATCGTAATTTGTTACAGGACTCGGCAAACTGATTGGTAGGTTTTATAAAATGATTTCCGTTTAAATGATTTTGTAGTAAGAAAATAAGTTATTCAATGGTTTATTATTATTATAAAATATAATTACTCAGATAAGTGGTATGACCGTTCGTAAAACTCTGAATTCCATCAACGTTTTATACACAACTAATCATTAAAAATATTTTATATGTAATTTTATATTTAAAGAAGAGTAAGAACTTTTCATATCGTTGTATCAGTGTATTTATAAATAATATTTTATGTTTTATGAAAAATCTTTAGGAAACGCGCTTGTATTTTTTTAAAGATATTATTAACTATCGCACAGTGGTATGGACATTTAAAGAAAAAAAAATTTAATTACACGCGATTATGTCCTCAGGACGTACATACCGTCGTTAATATAGCTGGAACAGAAAGAAGTTTGCATTTCATAGGGTAGATCAAAATTTAAATCATTTTTTCGCAAAAGAAGAGCGAGTATACCGTGGAAAATATAGAGTAAATTATTACTACACAATGACCGATTATTAGTTACCATCCTGTTGAAAGTTTTCTGGATAATCCGCGTCATTTCAAATTTACCTGTTGAGATGGTTTCTCTGAAATCGTAATTCAAAAAGGTTTTTGTAACGACACGCGTTGGACACAATCACGAAATGTATGGAATTTTATTATATAAATTTATATTATATAAACATTTTCACACAGCATTTAAGAAGTATGTATTTTGACGGATAGTTTAAGTCGAATAATAAGTACGAGGAATAATATTATTGTTATGAAGCATTTCGTTTGAAAAAAAAATATTCGTGAGCATTCCACCGAATTGACAATATAAAATATGGCAATTATTTCTCCGATAAAATCTATATTGAAACGGAGTTCGTAATCGCATTTCATTTGGATAAATAAATGCCTTACGGTCTGCAATGGCGTAGCCGAACTATGTTTTCAATAAACAGTTGCTTGTGGATTTTAGTTGGATGGGTGCTGGAAACTTGTGCATGAAATTGTTGTTTCGGTCTCCCGTCAAAGTAGCTGTCTGTGGAACATTTGCTACCAGAAAATTGTAGAACTATTTGTACCCCAAAAAATTGTCCACAAATAGCATTGTAAAATTAAAATTTGTGGTGGTTAATTCATTTATAGTAGGTACATATATTGTTTGCTTCTTTAGTTTTTCTTTTTAATCACGCGACGCCAGTGCTTGCACGGCTGATGAATTTTAAGATTGCAAATCTGTTATTCTAACGACTGTCTATTAGTCGGATGTAAAATATTACATAAGACACGTTAACACGTATAGAAATGTCCTGTAATGTGCTGTGTGGTGCAGTGTATCGTCGTGATTTCTCTACACATCCGTTCATTTCTTGAACACAATCTAATTTCCTATGGTCGTTTTTAACTGCATATCTCGTCCGAATAGAGAACGACATGTTCTAATAACATTATTATTATTATTATTGTTATTATTATTATTATTATTATTATTGTTAATATCGAATTTATAGATTTATAATAATATAGCGATAAATAAAAGCGCTTATGATTTCCCCGAGTGGTATAACAGAATAGAAAATATTAATATTACTATGGTACAGAATACTCAGTATGTACATATATGATAATAAATTATAAATATTAACGTAATCAATTGATATGATAACATCGTTCTTAGGGATTTGAAAGTTACCTGCAGGGTTTTATACACAGTGGGGTGCAGTCGTGTTAACATATTTTCCGACGAAATTCAGAATCTCGTCCACGAGATCATTTCTCCGGTTTTTTTTTTTTTATGGCGGAAACCGAAATATATAATATCTTTTTTTTTTTTAATATTATACGTCTTATTGCTTTGTCCGTGTTGTACGTAGTAATTAATTAAATAAACGACAAGCGTAGAAAAATATAACTGCGTAAATATATATATATATATGCCTATATACGTCGTACAGTTTTCTTTTTTTATATATAGTTATTATTCTTTAAATATAATATTTTATACGAATACGCATATAAAATAATATTAATAATACTCAGAGTCAAAGAATTAAAAAAAAAAAAAAACAAATTTTGCGGCGACAGTCAATAATTATTATAAGCATTAGTATGTGACGTAATTATGGATGGAGAGAGAGAGAGAGCAAGGGGTGACGCTTTCCTGCCCCTAAAATGTTATAAAAACGGAAAAGTTATCATTTTGATTCTACCTTCAGATATTTATAACCATCCGAATTACCGATGCCAAAAAATATTCAAAAATACGGAAAACGTTTACTCGAATATACGTGTTATCGATTAAATCGTAATTTGGTGGTTTTTTTCAACAAATAAAATATATTCGAAACAATTGTTTTTTTTTTTTTTTTTTTTTAATATCACTATGTTATTTCCGTCAGTGTGTACCGAAAATTAATTTATAAAATTGAATGGTCGGAGGAGTAATGAACACGAATTCTTTTTTCTTGCCCCCAGTTTTTAAAATTTTTAATTATTGTTCAATCACACACGTAACAAAATAATAGTTTAAATTAAAATTGTACAGGTAATAGGACGCCTCGAAGATAGACAACGCTGTCTATGTTCGTATCGAGTAAAAAAATCAAATAAATCGTTAACGTTATTAATATGTTATAGTTATATAACTTAAGTTGTGTAACTCTTTATTTCAAATAAAAAGTTACTTTTTCTTATATCCGTATTATCGGACGTTATATTTCGTACTTGACTATATTTTCATTGCGAATAATAATAATAATAATAATAATAATATTTATATATTGCTTGTGGAAACAAAACACGCAATCGAATATTATATAGAAATCATTATCGTTCTCGGTTCGAGAATGTAGGAAAATAAAACATGTCGTTATAATAACAGTAATAACGATTTGTGGGACAAAACCGATTTCGTTGGATGTCACCTTACGCACTGCGTGACTCGTCGCAATAAAATCGCCGGTAAAGCGGCCGCCGCGTTCGGCACCGATTCCCTCGTGCGGACGTCGTCGAAAGCCCCGAAGTTTGTCGGAAGTCTCGTCCTCCTCGCGTAAAACCGGCCCTTGGCCGCCGGCACGGGCCTGAACCATCCGCGCCTCGTGTTGCCGCCGAATCCTTTGCGAGCCTCGAAGGCCTCGCCGCGGTCTTCGCCCATCCACTCCGGACGGTCGTTTACGGGATAACCGCTATTGCCGTCATCTGCACCGACGACGACCACCCACCTGCAATCGTACGACCGCGCACTCCCGAACAGGGCCGAAATCAAAGCGATGGCGACGACGAACTTCATGTGGACGTGACGTGCGCGATATCTGCAGACGGTATTAATTATTATTACCGACGTACGCGTAGTGTAAAATATATTATAATGTCGCGGAACGTTTTCAAATTTTTTTGTGCTGATCCACGCTGTATAAATAAATAGATCGGCACAACAAAAAAAAAAAATAACAAAATCGCGTTTCCGTATCGCGAACAATAAACTCGGCCGCGGGAGGGTGAGGGGAAACATTGTGAAACGCCTCGGCGGGGCTTATACGAATCTCAGCAGCGCGGAGTCCGACCGGACGCGATTATTTACATTTTCACGTGCGCGCGCAATACCTCCGGACATCGCGCGTTACATAATATTGTATTCATTATTACACAACACGACACTGTACTAAATTACTAATATTAGCAGTGGCGTAGTGGACGCAAGTGATTGTCATTCAACCCCTCGCTCCCTCCAAAAAAGAAAAAAAATTTGTTATTCCTGCCGTTTAAAATGTATTGGAATTGTGTTTCGTCATACAGATCGTTTCAAGTAGCGAATTCCGAGTGCGTAACTGTATTATTACAGTGTATGGAGTTCAGAATCCCGAGAATTACGATGTGGTAAGAATATAAAGTCCCGGGCGACTTATTCTTAAGATTTTCTCCCACTGCCCGAAAAAGCTGAATAGGTTTTGTAGAGATTCCCGTACATGGACAAAAACGTCGTGGTAAAATACCACATTTGTCTTTTGGTTTCACTCCTTGTTTTCTACTTGTTCTTACGATATTTTCGGTAACTCACTCGCTCCGTACGACATCATGTGAGGCGTAAAATAACGGAATTTTTTTTATATGGAAATTGTGTTTTATATTAGTATATTACACTGTAGCCGAATTACCCGGTTTCGTCCGCGAACAGTTTATCCCGGTATGAGAGGTGTTAAATTGTCAAATGTAATATTATTATCATAATCATGCACGAATAGTGATGGTGACAATGCGGAGACGCGGAATGGTCGGCGGCCCATTTTCACGAAACACGGCCGTCGTCGGAATTGTTGTTCACGGTATTTTCACCGTACAACCATGTGTTTCTTACAAGTTTCAAACCCTTATTCGACCACTTTGGGGATAAAATTTTCAAAAATCCTTTTCTTTTTGCCCGTACGACGTAACAGCTATACGTATGCCGAATTTCAACCCGACTCGAGCTGTGCGTTGACAGATCAATCAATAACGTTTCCCTTTTATACATATACATATATATATATATAGATAAATACACGAAATTATTAAAATATTACTATAAAGAATTAAATAACTACTTTTCAATTTTTCCAACTGTCCATTTAATATTTCCTATTACCCTATCTCACTTTCCTACTGCCCGTAAGAATAAGGGCATTGGTATAAAAAATAATAATTGGTAATAATAATAATAATATCGTGATTTTTCTTCTTACTCGATTGTACGGTATAAAATTCTGTAGGTACGAGAAAATTCGATGGGTTCTCTTAAATCGAGTATTATAATATGTATCTCTCGAAGAATCTGTACTCTCCACAAAGAAAAAAAATCGCATATACAACAAAGATTAATGCGCGGAAAAAGTTTTGATGTACGCAATACAATAATCGCGGAGAGCTCCGACGATTTTGTAATTATGAAGGATTATTTCATTGAAAATTACTTAATAAATAGCATATAAAATATTGTTGTTTCGAAATTTCCTTTGAACTCACATATACAAAAAAAAAAAAAAAAAAAACGTAACTACGCCACTACAGCTAATTAGTATAATTATAAATCGTAGTTATTTTCTCTCTCGAAAAAAAAATTACGAAAACGTTATGCGTTTATAATAAAGAAAACGCGTAGTTAGTAGTAGTAGTAGGATGCCGCTGAAACGTAGAGCAGAACGAGTTTTTAATTATTTATTATAAACAAATGATCTAACAATATTTTGTGTCCGTTGTAAAAATTTATAATAATAATAATAAAAAAAAATTTTTTTTTTTTTTTTAATTCCCCGCCCGTTTTAAAAATAATTCACAAACATCGTATAACGCGAAATTTTTCCTTTTTTTTGACCATAAACCCGCAGCACTACACATATAATACATAAACAAATTTCGTATAATATAATATATTGGACGCGAGCGTTGATGACTCAATCGAAATAACCTGAATTTTCGAGTATTGCGGGTTACAACGAACAAGCGTCGTTGTTATGTATAAATACGATACGATCTCGTTATGGATCGTGATTATATAGCTACATAGAATTTTCTGGGTACTGGTTTTTCTTCATATAACGATGATAAACACACACGCGCACAGACCATAAGTACGGTGACACAATTAAATACATATAAAGCCACCGACGTTCGCAATCCACACGCGAAGAAAGTGATCGTGTGCACGCCGCGTGTAGTATTTTAGCTACGCGTACCCACACGCGCGCATAGTTCTTATTCGAATTTTACACTCGATAACGGCAACAACGCGTCGCAACTCGTTCCGTTGTCTTTTGTTTTTTTTTTTTTGTTCATTAGTCGTCGAAATAAAAATTTTTAACGAGTACCTCCTATTTTCGAATCATTTTTTTTTTTCCTCGTACTGATATTACGGCATTATCGTTGAAAATGCGCGGAAACCGTTTCACGACCGCCGTCATCCTACTTCTCGCTTTCGGCTCACGAGAGACGCTGTGTCAGACGCAAGAGGTGAGTCGATACGTTATTACATACTGCGTTTTGTTCTTTATTAGAAGAAAAAAAAAAAATCACACCGTTTTTATTCGCGTCAAGTTGTCGGGAAAGTGCAGAGCTCCGGATAAGGCGCCCGCAAACCTGGAAATAATAATCAACATTTGCCAGGAAGAGATCAAATCCGCGTTGCTACAAGGTATATTTTTACGCGTACGTTAATATAAAACGATCGTGTTGGCGACCGGCTTTCTACATGCGTGTATAGTGTTTTACGCGGATTTGCAGAAGCCTTAGACATTCTTAACGAGAGTACTTTGGATCAGAACACACCGAGCAAAGTCCGGGCGAAAAGAGACGCGGACGAAGAATTGACGAACGACGAACGCAGAGTCGCAGGGGTAAGACGAGGAAAAACAAAATCGATCGTACATTGTATTTTACAGTGCCGCGCCGGAATAATTAAAAACGCCGATAATATTACATCACGTATAGTCGAATTCTACGAAATATCAAGACGATTCGATAAATAATAATGTTCGAAATCGCGTTCGTCCCGATTATCTTACGTTAATAATGTTCGCGAAAAAAAAAACAAATGCTTAAAACAACGTAAACGAGTGGATTTATATTTGGAAAATAAACAGAACGTCCGCTACGAAAACCCAACGATTTCAATAACGACACGTCGTATTTGTCTGAAATCTTTCCACGCAACAAATTCCATCGAAATATAAACAATTACGTAGGATTTTCAAAAAAAAAAAAAAATTCGAAATTCGATAATCACTCCGTATGTTTATAATTACCTAACTTCAGTTGCGATAACCGAGAGTAGACATACCGCGGAAGTAATAGTCGCGCGATAAACACGCATTACTTTACAGGCCAAGTCGCTTATTATTATTATTATTATTTTTTTATATACACATTTTTATAACACACCGCGCGTATTTTTTTTTCTTTTCTACATGTATAGGAATAGCATATACAAAATCGGTTCAGTGAGATATTCGAGAGAGAAAACCCATTCACTCGTACACGTTCATATATAGTTGCATAACTGAAACCTGTTCCAAACGGTGGGCCGGTCAATAATAAGACGCGCAGTTGCGTATATTATTAAAACAAAAAAAACAATATTATAAAAGAATATTATTGCACTACGCGTCTCCTCCGCACAAACGCGTACAATTATAAATACACATAAATATATATATATATATAGGCGCATTTTATATAGTATAGTAGGTACACGTTTCGGCCAAATATGTACGTATATATTGTGTAGTAATTATTATAAAATATGTATTATTCGTTTTCAGTGTTTGCTCCAGTGCGTCTACAAGAAAGTGAAAGCAGTTGAGTATAATTCATGTGTAATAGTATAATACAATAATAATAATAATAATGTGTTATTCATCGTTTTTTGACTGACTGACTGACTGAATCCGCGTGTAGTCTGATGCGCGCGCGTTCTGCGTGTATTTATATATATATATACATATATTATATACTTAAGGCGGCTCATAAATATGTACGGCTCATACGCCAGAACAGTCGGCAATAAGCGATGAAAAGTCATCAGTTTTCGTATTATTTACGTGGAATTTAATTTGGCAATACGACATTGCCTGTTGCGGCGTGCGTTGTCGATCCACAATTATTATTGTTGTCGATTTTGACTTTTTGACAAATATCCGGGCTCGTCCTGTAACAGCTTTTGAATCGCTCTGGACGACGTTTAAATGCATCTGCGCGTATTTTTCACAAGATTCTCCTAAACGATCAATCCGATACTTTCGTTTTTTCATTTCAAACGCCTTTTTTTTACGAGTCGGGGATGACGGATCAGATTTCGAAAATATAGAAAAAGAAATTAGAATATCAATTAGTAATAATATGATGTAACAGAGGTGACATATTATGTAATGTTTTTTTATATCGTACGGCTCCCCCCGGTACTCTGTTACCTCTTTGGCCTCTTGTTGGCAAACGCCGTCAGAACAAGAGGACATCATCCTCAGACGATGACGTGTTCGCAACGGTCAATAACTGTGTTGCTTCTTCTGTCTGAGACGTAAAATACGTAAATAGAAAACAAAAAATACGACGTAGACAATACGTATTGTCTGTTGCACATTGCCAATTGCTGTTGCTCTAGTATACTGAGACTTGGCTGAATGGGAGTGTTTTCGGCGATTGTTTTTCAGGTCGACGAGACTGGATTCCCGGTAGTGGACGGTCTGATGAGACTGTACAACGAAGGTGTCCAGGACAGGAATTACTTCGTAGCCACGTTGTCCGCGGTCAGACATTGCATTTCTATCGCGCAACAATTAAAGCAGCTACAGCCGTCTAAAAAATTCGGTAAATTAAACGATTTCGAATGAGCTTTTACAATATACGGCCTTACGTGTAAATACAGTGTCGGATTTTGAAATTTGGGAAACAAATTTTCATATATAATATACAACTCGAGTTATGGGAAACCCATGGTCCAATATCAAGCATAAACTCTCATTCATGCGATTATGATCCTCTTTGAAGACTGAAAACGCACAAATAATTCATTTGGCCACGCCTAATTTTAATAGACACCTGTGAAAGTGGCAAAAAAGAAAAAATTTAACTGCAATTTTTTAAAACGTACTTGTTTTGTGGAAGGCGGGTTCTAGCCCTTAAATCCTACACTGTATATATCTATGTAATATAGACGTAAATCGAGTTTAAGTTCCGCGCGGAAATCCAATATTTAAAAATCGCGTTTAAACATTTTCCCTTCTTTCAAACGCGACTTACTTATAAAATCAGTAGATTGCATTACAAGAAAACGGTTTTTATTATTTTTAACGACCGATAGCGGTCGTTCGAACATTTTGGGATTACTGCGGAGGTAACTCGACCGACTCGTTTACCACCCCTTTAGAAATATACACGATCTTAGTGTATTATTTAAGTACGATAATAATTATTCGCGTGCGTTATGTCCGTGCAAGGCAACATTACTGTTATACGGAGGATAGGCCTTGACGTGTCGTCCTTATACCGAAATCAACGATATAATAATTTTATTATAATGCCCGTGCAAATTATATTCGCTCATTTACGTTTAGTTAATTATCCTTTTCATTTTTACCAACATATATTACCGCGTTCGATTTCTGGTTAAATTATTACGATAAAAGTATTAAACGCGTAATAAATCGTAACGACTGTAACGTTGAATCGCGTGTATAGGTTTATTGTTTATTGTTCCCCGCGACTTATTTACAGTTCTAATTCCTATACAAGAATCGAAATCGTTCAATAAAATATTTATTTTATGATAAAATAAATAGTACGAAAACAGCGAAATCGTTTTTATACAGATAATAATAATAATAATAATAATTATTATTATTATTATTATAATAACAATAAAATAAGCGTGACTATTCATTATATTATATTGTAAGATCTGCCAATCGGTTAGTCGTGCGCACAAGTCCGTTGCAGAATTATTGTTAAAATGACCTTAACACGTATTACAATATTAATAAGTATAAAACCGAACGAGAATCGTTTTTAAAATGCAAACGATTTGATTGTGCGTGTATACGAAATATTTTAACGAAAATTCCAGTGGACTGCCCCTCAAAAAAAAAACGACCGAAACGTAGTGAAATTTAAAAAAAATTAATTAATACATTTTGTAAATAATAATTTTTACGAAAATTACAATACCATTTGGCGTATTTATCGTGTAAACGCATCCACTAACCATAATTAAACGTTATTAAAAATATTAAATATTTAAAAACATTACACGATTTTAATTGTCGGGTGTTTTAGAAAATGGAAAAAAATGGAAAAATTGCAAAAAAAGAAGGAAATTTCTGTCGAAATAATATAAAAAAAAAAGGGAGCATTGCCCCTGCAGGAATACTATTATTTTATGTGAAAATCTATGTATTTAAATTACTTGTTTTTTTTTTCGATATATTTTACAAATCACAAAAACCGTTGATCGCACAAAATATTGTGCTCGTGTACATAAATTACATGGACGACTTGTTGCGTAACATAAAATTAAAATATTATTTAATCATTTTGTTTTTTTCTTTTTTAATTAAAATTATATTTTATATATGTATGCATATGCATTTGAAATTAATTAAAATCGAATGCGTTAACATTTGTGTTGTGTTTATAATACAGAAACGTGGCACAAAAACATTTATAATTTTAAACCAATTAAAACTGGACGTACAACGAGGCGGTGAAACCAGTTTGAAAACTATTAATTTATTTAATAGTTACACTTTCATTTGTATTTAGTTTAAATGATCTAAAAAAATAACGACACTACGTTACGTTGTTAATGCTAATGATAAACTATTAAAATTGGTTCGGATATTATTAATAATTACAGTAAAAATTATATAGCAATCAAAAACCTACTAGATATTTGAATAAAATGTAAATGTCAAAATCAGAGAAAGCAAACGGTGATAACATGTTAAAATTATATCGTTTATTTTATTTTTGAATATTCTAAGTTTTAATATTAACGCGTTGGTCTGGGTGTTTAAAATTAATTTTTTTTTTATATACGCGCAAACAGTCCATTCGCGACAAAATACTTTTTCGTTATTATTTCTTGTCAGATGTTATTTAAATCATTAACCTAAATGAAATCGAATAAATTCATTAATTAATTTATATAATCATAAAATTGGTTTTGCATAAACGTGTATTTGACGTGTATTTACTCGTATTATTATAAAGATACGACGTATTAAAAAAAATATATTAAAATAAAAACCCACTTAAACTGTGTAAAGTTTATAACCAAAATAATTGTAATTTTTTCTAAATTTTAGATGACGGTCAAACATGTGATCTCGCGTACGAGATGTTCGAATGCGTGAGCGAAAAAATTGATGAAGTATGTAGTGATGAAAAAAAATTTGCAATGGGTAAAAATCGCATACACTTTTTATTTACGCGTTTACTTTTTTCGTTTTAGAACTGTGGAGTAGAAAATAAAGCGTATACTGCGGGTCAACGTCATGTCTAAACAGTTCTTTGATGCGGTACATTTTATAATATACATGTGTGTGTGTATGTACATAATCAATATTGTCTTATATAATGTTTAATTACGCATATAATAATTATCTACCTATGTTTTGTTTTAATTAAAATTAACATAGTTAATTCGTTGTCGCCGTGTAATACTCGTATATTTGTTAAAAAAAAAAAGATCGATTTACGTATACATATAGTTATTAGTAATATATAGGTACAAAATTGTTTTCATATTTTTATATTTTGTAATATAAATGTTGATATTCTATAGAATTAAATCGAATCACTCGTATTTTTTTTTTTTTATAACAACATTGTAATTATAATATGTATTATATAATTAGGCTTTAACACAAAATACAAGTACCTATCGAGTTTGAATATTAACATATTAAGTACTTTATATTTTTTTAATATATATATATATTATTGTAAATTATTTTTTTCAAAATCATTTTGTGATTTACACGATTTTGAATTGAAAATACAAGTTTTAAAATACATTAATTCTCCTATCGTATACGTTTTTTTTTTTTTTAATAGTAATAATAATACTGCGTTCGCGGTCGCTCACAGGAAATTTATCAGGGGATAAGGGCGTGATAAAATCAAACACCAAAAAAAATACATCGTTTATTTCTCGCAAATTACAAAATAAGTACATTTAATAATATCGATAATAAATTATGATTGGAAATCCGATAACAGCGTTCAAACGACCATAATTTTTTTGTTATTAAATTTTATATTTTTGAAACCTTGTAAATTATAACATTATAGAAGTAGCACTTTTTTTTTTTTTTACATTATACACGAACCGTTGATTGGACGAATATTAACAGAAATTCCTACGAGTTTAATGCGTCGAATTATTATATTTTAATTTTCCGTGTCGACGACGCCGCGACCAACACGCATTACGATCGATCAAATGTCAATAATTGTATTTTATATACAATCAGAATTTTTTTTTTTTTTTTTTTTGTGATCGGAGGAGGGATTAGTAGAGAGAGGCTATTACAAAAATATAATTGTTACACCGATTTTATAACGGAAAATTCTTATTGTTCGTATAAGTTAAAACACGTTTAAATATTTCTGTGAGGTGAGAGGTTATAACCCGTTAAACTCCCACCCGCGAGTGCGCCACTGCGAACAATTATTATTATTATTATTATTATTATTGTTAACCGTTTAAACGATTTCCAAATGTTAATTCAGGTCAGAAATTATAACCACTCGCAGCACGGTGTATATATATATATATATATTTATGTACAATGGGATGCGTATATTTGATATCATCATCAGCACGTTTAACAATGGATGTAATATACAACGGCGATCTATAAATGATTTCTGTTTGCGAATATTTCGAATATACATAAATCCGAAATTGCCAAAGTACACCAATGGCACCTGTTGACCGTGACGTCAGTGTACATGTATAGTATCTTCTTAACATCTTCATGGTGTAATGAGCAAGACCTTATAAAATGCGTTGTACGCCTGTAATGCGTGTGTGTGCGTGTGTACGTTAATTCTGCACCACGCCGAACGAATAGACCGCCGTCCACTTGTTTTCAGGTGCCATTCGAAATAAGTCGGTGTTCCAGATAAAACCTCCTAAGAGTTAGGAAATATATTGGAAACACATATACGAACCGTCATCAATCGCAGAATCGTTTCAAATATTACAACTGTGAGTATATTAATATAGTGTATATAAGAAGTTATTTTCAACGTTATGTAACACCGTTGTTCGAGTATTTCACACGCGCTACGCTCGTTTTATTGATAATTTTTTTTTCACCGAAATCCTATAATATTGTTAAACTAAATTTGAAACTGTTTTTCACTTACGGATCGGTAAGTAGTTTTAAACTTTCGTAATTTACGTTTTTATAAAGCTGTGTACATGAAATCTAAAATTTAAACGCAATATAATTTTTGTACAATAAACGTTAATTTTCCGATAAATAATATACGAACAAATTCTTACGCTATAATTATTATAGTACGTGAATAATGATTTAATTCGAAAATATTAATATTAAATATTTAAAGATTATTTTAAACGTATTTTATGCGCGAAACAATAGAACAATCCTATCTTATTTATAGACCGGCTATAAATTATTATTCGTAATATTTTACCGGTTAGGTAATACCTATTTGTGGAATATTCATCGAAAATATTTAAATATATTACGATAACATCTGTATACATAAACATTTGTCGGAACAAGTAATAACTTTAGAAGAAAAAAAGTACAATCTTCAGCTATATATATATGCATAATGTGTTTTCTATTTTAATTAATATTTTATTAAAAAATTTAAAAAAATATCGAATTTTGAATACCGTAATTTAATGATAGATATATCGTCTAAAAAATTCAAAATTACTATACAAATAGTAACAACGTATAATAAATATATTATACATTGTTACTGTTTGTATTATATGCTGTTGTTATAATAACATTTTAATACGTTATGTGTAAAATAATGATAATTACATATCTATTGTACAACAGTTGTGTTGTAAGTACATTTTTTATAATGCTAGTGGTTTGCGAATAAAAAAAAACAGAATTATTATTACGATTATTATTTATTGTATATAATTGAACACGTAATTTTAGATATTTTCACAGGAAATTATACCAGTCGCGTGTATTACGTTTTAATTAGAGTAAAGTTTAAACAGAATATATCCTTGGCCATATTTCTCTACATTTTCCCATAGGTATAATATATTATTATTATATTATATAAAATAAGAATAACGCATAATTATCAATGTCAACAATACTTTGGTGTTACTATATTGCATGTATTATGCGCCGTCTTAAACTGCATAGTATTAGTTATTTATTATTATTATTATTATTATTAACCCTCGGTGATTTTAAATTCCGAACGAAGCGATTTTATTTTTTATTATTATTATTATGTCCGTGTTTATATTTCTCTTGGATAGTAAAAATGCTCCGATTTTCACCGCACTCGTTTATTATAATACCTGCCCACTTTACAAGCGTTAAAATCTATCGAAAAATTGTAAAAAATTGTCTACACGAGCGATTATCACAAAATTAAATATCATGTTTATCTTTTTCTGTAATTCCAAAAATAATAATACGAAATATTAACATCGTTTCCGTTTTCATAACTTAATATAATATATTATTCTACGAATTTAAATTTAGGATATTTCATAATTATACGTATTAGGTACATATTCCAAATGCATTCATAAAATTATTCAAACAACGTATCGTTTAATGAAAACGTATTTTATTAAAAACTGTTGTTGTACAGTGAAGATTTCCCGTTTTATGATAAATTTTTACATCAAAAATCACAAAATACAAAATCGTCCGCGTGCAGCGAAGACAATACATTATAGAAATCGTTTTGCCATTATTATTTTATAATTTATACGATAATTCTATAAATCAATATGCCGAAGTATAGGGCAAGGTGGGTATTACGGGAAGAGTCTCTTTAAAAACACCGAATAACTATATACGTATAACTAACGTATAGACGAGTTTATTTTGCAATATTCTATACTTTAAAATATATAAGTGCGTTTAAATAAATATTTTTTGAAAATGTCACCTAACCTGATCACCGAGACTTTTACAGCGAGACGCCGCGATATGGTGCAGCAATCAGTCGTCCGGTGGACCGTTTTCCTAGCCGCCGCCGTATCGCTGTCGACGTGCGCGGGAACCGGCGAACGGCGGTCGGCCGCGGTGGACAAACGACAGGCGCCCTCAGAAGGCGATTACGCCGACCGGTCGTCGGACGGTTCGTACGCGTTCCGGTACGCCGACAAGAACCAGTTTCACACGGCCGCGGCCAATAAGGACAACGTCGTCTCCGGAAGGTACATCTCGCATAACGAATACATAACAATTTCATAAAAGTACCACTAGGAAATACGCGCCGGTATTCGGAATTTTAGAAAGTACAGAAATAAAATGAAACTCGAATACACAAGTGTATACAATACTTTTCTCGACGTGAAACGATTTTATTCCGACGGATTTATCGATGACAATAACTCGTGTCGAATCCGTCTGAGTGTAATACCAATTAAAACGCTATTCGATTGACAACAATATTATGTAACGTGAAATGGACTGTTGAAAAAAAGGAATAGATAATATACGTAAATATATGGAGATAAATTGATAGGGAAAACAATTGAAAAAAAAAAAAACAAAAATTATTACTAAAATATGGAAATCCTGGTGTTTGAGAAACAAGAGTATATAATAATATCGTCGTGCAGCATCGACTATCGACCGACAGCTGTCCGACCCGGCACTCGGCGAGTACCGTACCGGACGCTGCACGCGCCGAGAACGACAACGTCTCTGGTCTAATAATATTCGGTGACCATTGAATAGACGACTCCCCGCGAGTCCCTTGTGTACTGCTGCACCGATCTGCCGCGTAACGAACAACGATCGACACACGCTAGTTTTATGTCAAATCCGTTAAATCCCTCAGTGACAACGAATTCCCCCCCCCCTTTTTACAGGTTCGGCTCCAGGAGTCCGGAAACGGGTCGCATTGTGCAGACGTCGTACTCGGCCGGCCCGCGCGGTTACCGCGCCCGCGGACCGGACATCGCCAGACAGACGGACCTGTCGCAAGTCCGCACGCCTTATTCACCGCCCGTGCCCGTCGACTCGTCCAAATACGACCCGTCCTATGACCGGTACTACGACCCGAACGAGGATCCCAGCTACAAGTTCACCGTCCGCACGCCCACGCAATCCAAATCCGAAACCGCCGACTCCAGGGGCCACGTCGAAGGCGTGTACTCGTACTTGGACGACGTCGGTAAGCGCGATTTTTATCAACGAATTCGCGTGTAAACGATATATATATATGTCGCATAAATCAATCTTTTTTTTTATTACTGTAATAATAATAATCTATCGTAAAATATATTGTTTCAAACAAATTTCCTAAACGAGAATGTAAAATAAAACAAGATCGCGTTTTGATTCGGACACCGGTCAACGATATACGCGAGTAATTTTAACGGACTGTGCACGGCGCACAGTGGGCCAAAATCCCAAAAATCTGTCCGAAACAAGTTTTCCGGGTCACCGATTACGAAACTTAGGTTGCAAAAACAAAACGGTGTTGTTAAAAATCCAAGGATTCGAACAACGTTTTATTTTTGGAAATGTTTCAGCTGTCTGTTTACCAAATATAAAAACGTTCTCGATACGCGTAAATTAAATTTCAAACGGTCATTCAAAACCCTCAACAACACTATTTGACATTTGGAATTCTAAAATAAAAACAAAAAAATTACTTTTTCAAATTTTTGATATTTTGTCCCACTGTGCGACGGGTAATTGTATAATTTGTTATATACATATTATATTATCCGATATATGTGTTTTCACGTGTAGGCAAGAGACACGACGTGCAGTACGAGGCGGGTGCCGATACAGGATTCCACGTAAAGTCCGGTCACCCGGACTCGGACGTGTTCGGTGGCGTTTTCTACAGCGGTCCGCCGGGGAAACTCGGTGGTCGGCCGCGCGGCCACTCGTCCGTCGTGCTGGGCAAAGACGGTTCGTACGGCTTTACCGCGTCCGGGCCGGACCAGCGGCGGTCGGAAGTGAGCGACTCCAGCGGCCGCGTGCAAGGCTCTTACACGTATCTGGACGACAAAGGCGTGCAGAGAACGGTGCAGTACGTGGCCGGCCCCGACATCGGTTACCGAGTGGTAAACAACGCGGCCGCCGCGGGCGGTTTAACCGCGTCCGCGGTGTCGGTGGTACAGCCGTTATTGCTGCCCACAGTGCCGCCGCCATCGTCCCTGCAGTCATCCTCGCCGCCGCTGTTGCCGTCCGCGATCGAACAGGACCTGTTCGGGCCCGCGGCCAGTACGCCCGCGACGCTGTCGGACCGCCGACGACCAGACTCCGTCGGAATAAACTCAGCCGTCAAGAACAACGAAAATAATGGCGGCGGCGGTAACGACGCGTCCAACGAATTCCTGTCGCCGGACAGTACACTGCCGCTGAACTCGGCGTTCCCGGAAGACGATCCGTCACTGCCGCCCAAGAAATGGCCGACAGTGTACAAGGACGAAAACGAACAATCGTTCTTCCAGTCGTTCGAGAAGTTCGACAAACGGAACAAGGAACATCGACACGGCTCGAACAACAGACCGGCACCGCTGCAGCCGCTGTTCGGTGTGCCGGACTCGCCGTCATCGTACGGACTGCAACCGATCGCCAACGCCAGGCCGCAGTATTCGTCGTCTAGCGGCAGCGGCGGCAGACCGACCAGGCCGTCGGACACGCTCTACGGCCAGCCGTCCCGGCCGATCGTGGTGGACCAGAAATACGGCCAGTACGGCGGCACGGACTATCAGAAGCCCAAAGACCACAACAGCGCGTTGCACGAGTTCGGCGGCGCGGGACACGCGGACAATACGTACAACAGGTTTCCGACCGGTACCATCGTCAAGGCGCACGTGCAAAACTTGGACATACTGCCGTTCGGGCACAGGGTACCGTCCCCGTCGTACGTCCTCGAGAAACAATTCGGCAACAGTGACGGTTATGACAATTCGATAAGGAAATAAAACGACGTATTTTAAAATCGCTATTTATTAACACTTATTATTAATTCGGGGCTCGGGGGGATATTATGCGCGAGAAAAAAAACCTAAAAAAAAAAAAAATGCGCGATCACATAATATGCAACGCGCCATGTGTTACCAAAACATTTCATTAAATTTATACTTATAAAAATTTAACTATGTATATAGTGAAAAAAATAACTTTGATTTCTACCAAAAAATTAAAAATATTTTTTTATATCTTACAATGGAAAAAAAATATGAATATATTTACATTTACCTATTTTTGACAATCGCACACGAGGCTCATGAGATGTGCCGATAATAAAAAAAAAATGTTTTATTACTTACCGCATTACGAGTACAATAGTATTATATCCATCGTTTAATTTTAAATAAAATTTAATTTTTTTTTCCGTATATTTTTATTATTTAAGAAAATAAATGCAATAAAAATATTTTGGAAATGCGAAGAAACTAAAACATAGAAGAAGAAGACGAAATACGTGTGTTTGAAAATTTCAAATCGAGTCAATCGAGACATCGCGTGAAATAAACCGCTATGAAATCGGAATTCTTCTCCAAATTATACTTTCATATTATGCATTAGTCGCGAGCCCTCATTATAATTATTAATATTTAAGCACAACAAATCGTACACGTAGTAGTATCCCGTTTGGACGCGCATACAACTTCTATAATATTTTCAGACTTGTATATCCCGGCCGTTACGATCTACGTTTCGCGGGTATACCGTTTGTCTAAAAAATATTTGTCTATGATTTATAATATCCGTTTGCCATGTTCGTAAGCCGAGAAAAAAAAACCACAATCACAATATTATACTCGTATATCGTATACTGGATCATAATTTGAAAAAAATATATACATATATTTCATTCGTACAAAATACCCCGTAAAACGGCTACAATAATATACTCAATAGTTTTTCAATCTCATCTGCAGCCGAGAATTCTAATAATATTTTATTGACTATTATAATAATTGATGTACACCGGTGCACTGTTTAAACCACTTTCGATCGAATTCCGTATCAACTCGTCGTTTAACTCTTCCGCAAATTCTTGAAGCGAAATCGGTTAGAATTTAGTCGGCTTTCTTATTCTACGATAACGTTTTCAATACAATAATACGCGTATCTCGAATACATTGAAAAATATTACATAAAGTACCTGCAATAATCGCGCGTGTTCGTACACGATTTTAATTATTTTAGATTATGAGAAATGAGCAGTTTTTTTTCACGTATATATGCAGTTTGGATTTCGAAAAAATTACCTAAAAAATATTATAAAATTACAAAGCACGGAATTCGGCTCAAAATCGTTTTTCTAATTCGACGATTTATCGTTGTTTTCAACATCGGACCACGGTGACCAACGGAATTTTTTTCATACACCTACATATTACTGTTGAAATTTTAATAATCCACAACCAACCTGTAATTTGTGGCATTTACAGATTATTAATATGTTTTACATATTACGACGTTTTCCTAGGTTTCTATAAAGTAATTTTTTTGTTTTTTTAATTATATGAATTTCTTAAAATATATTTTGTACGAAATCACGCAACATTATTTCAATTCGCGATAGCGCGAATTCGATATTTTTATACTGTACAACACACACACAATTAAAATTCGATGATACAAAAGTTTTAAATTAAAATACTACAACATATTATAATTATCGAGTCATTTATTATTATATTTCTAATTTATATTTAATATGGGTAGCTTTTTTTTTAATTTAATAACATTTTTTTTTCTTAATTTTAGGAGGGAATTAATGTTAATTAATTAATTAATGTTCTTACAGCATCAATATCCAGGGCCCTAATTGTTTTATAATTATTACTGCAGTAAGTTCTTGAAAAAATGTATAATACATAGATATACGTGTATATTTTTTTTCTCCCGTTAATTAAGTATTTATATTAATATTGACATTGATATAATAATGTCATTGCCAAAAACGTGTTAATATATATATAAACGAATTATTAGATTAAGCACCGCGCGTGTACGGAACAAATAAGGTCACTTGCTGCAGTATATAATTACCGGTACATGATTATTATTAAGTACACTATTATAATCTAATATATATAAAATCGTTATAAATGTAAAACATATTAATACATAATGTAGCAGCAGCCTGCTGTACAGGAGCTAGTAGTATATAAAATAACATATTTGTATTTTTTACGATTATAATAAGTGAATAAAGCGATTTGTAACATATTATTATTTGTAACTCAATTTGTCTGAAGACACCTCGGCGTGTCGCCATTTCATCCTTCTGTTCTGAAACCATACTTTTACCTACAAGAACAATAAATCGCACGTATAAATAATAATACGAGTAATATAAATTTAATGGGAAAAAATTTAAATATATAATGGGGATCATAGTTATACACGAAAATTCGTATATATACAAACTTACCTGCAGGTCGGTGAGTCCAAGAGTAGAAGCCAATTCCTTCCTGTTTTGCTTGGTTATATATTTCTCCATTTGGAAATAGTATTCTAGCCAATTCTTTTGAGTAAGCGTAAATACTGCTCTACCGGCGGTACACGTTTTGTTTTTCTTTGCCGATCGGTCTTCTGGAAATTATTTCCAAAACAATACGCGTGGGTAATACGCTTTATATCATAATGCATTTCAAATTTTATAAGTTTTTTAATTTCCGTGCGAATCCAAAAAATGAATATTGTGTTTAAATTATAATACGTTTTTTATTTTATCTGTGAACACTTTTTCGTAATGAAAGACTAGTCGCGAATGATCTATTGACGTGTGCGTTACGTTCCGGTAATAAATTTCGGTATATAATTTTATTCGACACGGTTTTTTTTTTCATTTTATTTACTCTGCAATACTACAGTTTCATTAAGGTTAAAGATCGAAAAAATTAAAAATTTTTCTTTTCTTCGTTAACCTTAAAATGTACAATAAATAGTCAAATTATTAATAATAATCCAGAAAAAACCGATTTAAGTAAAATTAAAAATATATAATTTACCATAAATTTTATTTATACCCCAATTACCAAACTTTGACTCTTCTATTTATCTATTTGTTAAGTTTTTTTTAAGACAAATATATATCTCAAATGTTTTATTCATGATTCTAAACCACATTTATAAAAAGTTATCGAGCTACAGGGTACTGTGTTTATACGTTCATATACGTTTCACTTAGATAAAGGTCATATTTATCATTATATAGAATTTGAAAGCAATAATAAATCGTTGTATTCTCGAAAAATAATTTTAAACGACGCTATAGTAGTTTATTATATAATTAATGTTGTCAAAATAGTAGGTATACGCTTCTAAGCTTGTACTACATTTTGAGCTCTTTAAAAATACAAAAGTTCTCCACGTCCAAAACGATAATATCTCGACAAGTTTACCAGTTTATAAGGATACTACTGGAAAAATGAAAGAAACACCAACACATACTCGTATAATTTTCTACCGAGACGTGACGCACGTCGAGATCATTCGAGCATTACTTTTACATTTACCTACACGAAAGTGCAGTTGACGAACAAAATTTAAAAAAAACACATAGCTATAAAAGTACATTTGGAATCTGAAATTATTAATTTACTTATTATCAAACATGAACTATATAATATACAGGTATTCATCACTGTATATCGCACCAGTGTGTATTAGATGAAATCTTGTCAACATTTACGTATGTACGTGTTGTCGAGTACATAATACTAATAAATATGTTTAAAGTGTATTCTACTTTGCTCACACGTCTATATTTATGTGTATATAATATAATATAACAATTCAAAATATATATTATATTTACCCGTTTCACTTTCGTTGTTCAGTATTCTGTCGATACCAAAATTCAAAACCTCGGCCGTGACCGCGTGACGTGATTCCGATTGTCTGTCGTCCATGTTTCGTACTGAATATACTTGTAATTACACGAAAATCTAGATTGTTATTTTTATTTTTCTCTGGCAATCACGAGGAGGGGAAGATAATTATTTTTAACGGCTTTACGTATTGTTCACAGACGTTTTAAAACTGTTATATTTACGATTGTTGTGGTGTTTCAACGGGTTTGTAACACAATGTTTACGCGATATAAACGCATAAAATACGAAATGTCAGTATTAATATTAGATATGTGTGGCTTAAACGGAAAACCATTTGGTCACAGCTGTTACCAACAATAAATATTATTATTTTAATAATGACCATCGGTTTCGGAATGCGTTTAATTCGAATAGGTATGTGTATATTATTACTTTAATGACTATATAATGTGATATACATATGCATATAGTTTTTACAAACTTCATTATAAAGTATGCAGTATTAATTATATTGGCTATATTGATTCCTCCATTTCAAACACAAATGGGGTTAATTTCTTAAATTCTCCAGTTCCAACTAATTTGCAAAAATACAAAATACTTGTATATACTGTAGTAGCTGGTATAACTATTAACATCTATAGCGACTTTATACGTGTGTGTATATATATATACATACAAAATTTTAAACGAGTCGGCAAATTATTATATACATGTACAGTAGAAAATTCAAATATTTATCTAATAATTTGTATGCATTACACGGTTATTAACAATAAATAGACCATTGAGTCACATACGTGTATTACACTAGTGTCGAATACACACGAAGCATTATATATAATATTTCTACGGACACTTGATGTAGACTTGAGGTGACACACAAACGCTTGCCATTTGGTGCGGAAAAGTGATTAAAACTATAACGATTATTTACAGCAAGTCTATGTATACCGCATGAAATACTACTTGGTATTCATTTCTCGACGGTGACAACACGAGAGAACATAGCGTAATTATTATAAATCGTAGTCAATAGTATATAAAAATCGACAATGAATATAATATTATCGACAGCGTTCGTTTTGTCACTGATTTGTTATTTAAACGGACTTCACGATGAAAATGCCTATTTAGACAAAGGATTCGTGGATTTAGAAACATTGCCGCTAAAAAAACTGTTGGAAATGAAAAAAGAACTCGGAAAAAAAGGTAAATTAAATATACAAATAATATACGAGATATACGAGAAAATAAATAAATCGATATTTAGATTTAAAAAAATCAAATGTTTAAATGATCGATTGTGTTCATAATAATTTATTATTAATAACGTTTTCAAAACCTCTTACTCGATAAATGTGTATCTATATATATATATATATTAATATATAATACCTAAATAAATTATATTAATCGTTACAATTTGGTGTATATAACATTTAAGACAGTATATACCTACTAGCTAATCTTCATAATATGTAAATTATCACATTAGACTTTGAATTCCATATAATTTTTTTTTTTTTTTGCATTTCGAGGAAAATAATTTATTCAATTCACGTGGATCCGCCCCCCCCCCTTTTAATATAGTATAGGTTAGTCATTTTTTTTTTTTATTATTCATATAGTGTTTGTTACGTGAAATGGACTATTAATAGTAACTATACACTAGTTAACGACTTAAAAATTAGCGTTATATAAACGGGTCATTAACTGTTATATGTACCGAACCTTATCATACACCACGTCTCTAATCGCTATGATACATCAACAATCGCTAAGTTGCATTTTATTGTAAACTTAAAACCTATATTCACGCGTAATCATTCGTTACTTGTATGCTCGCAAAGTTAAATATCGTTTGTTTATTTATATATAATTCATTATCGAAGATGGCAATTATTAGGCGTATTCAACTATATATCTAAATAATTAATAAGTCAATATCGATTGATTATAACGATTACAACTTTACTAATATTAATTTGGTATCTTATTGAATTATACGCTTTTGTGATATCCTGGAATCAAATCAATACTTTTGTTTTACGGATTAAGTCATACCCGCGAGTCCATGTAGTGAACTATGAAAATCCACTTTTGACTATTTTAAACCTCCCCCCCCCCAATCGTTCGTATTGACCAAACGCGTTTAACGGCAGCTTACAAATTTATAATAATTAATTTTATCCCATAAGCGAAACTATAGACAATTTTATTAGGACGGGCCAAATGATTAAAATACGAAAAGAAAAATTTGATTACAACTGTTATGTACGGTAACTGATTTATGTTTTATTGTAATATATAACGAGTTTATAATATATATATATATATATTTATTACAGGAAATTGTATAAGCATTTTAAATGAGAAAATTAAGTTTTTTTTTAATTTTAATTTTAAATTCTATTAAGTCAGTACACGTCGTCCAGTCGGGATATTCGGTCAGGCCATGGCCCGTAGTTTCGCCTATGATTTTAAAGTCGTTGACTTTGCAGATCATCCGTTACGCAGTCGGACGTCGGTAGCAGCGTCGGCGTCAGCCGCGGTAAACGACGGGACGAGCGCGCCGAACGCCATGGCTTTGCAACGGCGCGCCGACTCGCTGCAGCGGGTATCGTCGACGACGGCTGTTGCGGGGAGTTCGATGCAGACGGCGTTTCAAATGTCGCTGACGGTCCTGTCGTTCCTGGCGTTCGGCGGCTACGTGATCAGTCTGGTCGCGCAGAACATGCGCAAATCGCAACACAACGACGGCATGACGGCGCCGCAACCGCTCAAGACCGTGGTGGTCAACCAGAACAGACGACCGCTGAGACCGATAACCACGGTCAGCTACGGACGACGGAAACGGAACCGGAGGGAGTTGGCGTAATATAGACCGATATAGTACCTATATAAATAATCGCCGAGTAACAAATACATGTAAATAAATAAAATCAAACAGAATCTGAAAAAACAACGCTTTAATGTGTTGATAGATATAAATAAAATTTAATATTAAATACCAATGCGTGTTAAGGATAACTTGACAAATACATATTATATCCGCACTTGTGCATTTCATTAAATATATTTTTAGACATAAACTGTTGATCTTTAATAAAATGAATGGTAATAATATGTTAAAAATCGAAAAACATCGCGCGTACTTTTCTGTTCAGATTTTATTGTGAGTTAGAAATCTTCACTAGATTAAGTTAAAGAATTGGATGGAAAACAGTGTTGTTATAGCTTTAGCAAAAATTTTGAATAGAAAACCAGAACTCCGTTAAATATTTACAGTTGAAATTCATTTTTATCGAATTGTCTTCAAAGTTTCAAATGAATTGATAATAATTCTTTTTCAACTCGTGTTCTTCATGTAGACATTTATCAAGACCCAACGGTTTGAGAATCTCTGATCTAGGCATTTAAGAGCTAATTATATGCAGCAATTTTCGCAGTTTCAATACAATTTTCACTCAAAATTTCAAATACATTCAGAACAGAATAAATCATTCTAGACAAATTTGGTATGTACAATATTTCGTCAATACCGAAAAAAGTACTAATGTAAACATTATAAACAATTTTATCACCAATATGTTGATATAAAATGTGTACAATTGATACAAGAATAATATTTTATCCATTTAAATATTTATTAATTTTATTCAAAATTTCTTTAGCATTAAATTACATTAAAAAAATGTGTATTTTTTATAATGAACAGTGTTGAAAATAGTCATGTTACAATAATAAATAATAATCTCTAACTGTCACAAAACTATTATAAAATACAGTATGGCATAAATGGCTTAGTTTTTATTTACACATTTGTATTACAGAGATATATTTTGAGGGGGAGAATTTAAATGTTCCCCTCCCTTCCTTGAGCTAAATTCATATTCCTATATGGCCATAAGTAAAATTCATATAATATAATTTAAATTTAATTCACATTTCTAATAAATAAAATTTTCCCCTGCCCCACACATCAAAAATTTTAAATGCTCCTCTATTTTTCTTATACATGTATAACATAGTAATACTTAATTCTAAAATTATTTCTAATGGTAATTTAATAAGTGATAATGAATACATAAACAATAGAAATACAATTGCAAAATAACAATACTTCTATTTAATGATTTTGTATTTGTTACACATTCTATACAAATTTACAAATGTAAATATATCATAATTAATAAGTTTTCAAAATTGTATTATAATATAATAGAATACATTTGTATAGAGATAAGTCAAATCTTATGAAATATAAGTAGTACAAATGACTAAAACTTTCAAAATAACATAATAAACTAAAAAACTACTAGGTAATTAAATTTGTTTACAAAATTTAAATAACCTATATAACAATAAAATATTATTATTACTTATAAAAATATCACAAGACATTTATAATTTAATTTGTATTTATTACAAATAATTAAGGACGGTCCAAATTGACACAACAAATTATAATTCTTTAGGCAATCATAAATTCAAACAAGAATATTGATGTTATTTTCATTTTTTTTTTTTTTTTATGTATAAAACATTTATTATACTCCTGCTAGTTCAGGTACAAAACTTTAAAGTGACAAATAGGAACCCCACATAATTATCAAATGTCTTAATAACATATTATGATATACTCACAACAATCTATTTTTATATTTACCATCAGCATTAATTTTCTATCTGTATTCAAACACAATTTTAGCAAAAAACGGATAAATAATTTATCATAATAGTTATATTATTTTTATAAATAATATTATAAATTATATTTTAATATTTTAATTTGTATATCTTCATTAAAACTGTTCTTTCATTTTCAAGTTATTTAAATTTTTTCTAGTATAAAAGTTAGCATTTGTTAAGATTATATTTTATATTTTTGAATGAAATTATGATCAATAATGAATAAATAAATTGTTAATTAAAATTTTAAATTGTTTTTAAATATCTAACAAAATGATCAATACTATTATAAATATAATATTTTTTTTACTTAGATAATTATATCTAAAACGTTGTTGTAACTTAAAAGTTTATTTAGTAGAATGATAATTATTATTAATATGGAATGATTTTTTTTTCTAATAAGATGGATTTTTAATATAAAGTATTTCATACTTTAATTTATTAAAGACTTAAGTGTAAAATAGCTCATTGGTTCTAACAGTATTAATATAAACACATAATAATTAAACTTCAATATTCATGTCTGATCGTAGTCCACGATTTTTAAGTTTTTCTTCTGCTTTTAATATTGGATCTTCAGTTCTTGTATGCCATACATACACCTAAATATATAAACAATAATAAATATACATTTAAAATTAAATCACAAAATATGATGTGAACAAACTTACTTTAGTGCAATTGTCTGCCATTGGTTCCAGCTGTTCTACACTAGTTACCTGAGAAAGTATAGCACTTTCTTGGTAACCTCGACTAACATTCCATGAAAAAACAGCATTTGGATGATTACGTAACAATTTTAAATTAATAGCGAAACCTGCCATGTCAACAGGAAATGGTCGTTCTGGTCTCCATGCACTGTTCCATCCAAATACTCTACCTTTACTATTTATTAATGGTTTTTCTACTAAAAGACCTCCGACAAGACCAACTGGCCATACACCAACACCTTTTATTGACCGCATCTATGAAAAAAATAAATAAATATAATAATATATTTATATTAAATAAACATAATGTTTACTTCATTAAACAAATCAACACTATATGTGTTATCATCATCAGCAAAATAAAGAATTCCATTATCTTCTTCTTTCGCCCTGTTAGCTCTTAACCATTCTAATGCCTTATTTCTTTGTTTAACTCCTCTAGGTTTCTTCCATTTAGGTTCCTGAAATTAACAATTTTTTCATAACATACAAAAAATGCAAGTAATATAAGAATTTGTTGTATACTTTTAATTTTTTCTTCCATTCATCTGGCGTTCCTACTGCTAAATGTGTATAATTTAAACGACTTTTAACAAGCAAATTAGCTACAAGTGGCGTTTTCACTTCAGAATCTTCAACAATAATCCAATGAAAATTATTTACAAGACGAAAAGTATTAGATAATCTATAATGTTTAGAAAATCTATTGTTAAAAATTATGAAAAGTTAATGATGAACTCATATGTAATTTGTATACCTTGTTAATTCTGCTCGTTGAACAGGTCTTTTATAAGTAGGCGTAACTGCATATATAACTGGATTGTTTGGTTGCCATTTATCGCATATGCTTTCAAATCTTTCTTTTAAAGTATTGTAATTGTCAGATTTAATTTTCAACTAAAAAAAAAATGTATATATATGTATAAATCGGCATTGAGTTTATACAATTACTGTTTACACTAAAAGTGAAATAAAATAATATTAATATTTTTAAATATAAAAAGCACAGAATATATAAATAAACTATGAATACTATCATAGAACAATAACATTATTATTTATAACCAAATAAATCTTAAACCAATGGTTAAAATAATATTCGACGAGTTATTTAAACACTGGTCAAGTTATCTAGATATTCATTAAATTTGTTTTTCTTATTTTAATTTAAATATAATTTGGACCTACAAGGAAAATAGTTAAGTTTGAGTCTGATAAATTAAATTAATACTTTGTTTCAACTCGGATTTATAATAAAACCTAACCTAATGTAATAGTGCAAAAAATTCAATTTGACTCTACAAACTATGATTGACACAACTCTAATATAAAATTATTATATATATATTAAAATATCATGAAATCTAAGTTAATCAAAAATAATGTCACTATTATTTTTTTTAAAAAAAAAAATAACAATAAATATTTGTTTTAAATATTAAATGTGCAATATCTAAAAAAAAACTTTAAAGAATACCAATATATATATACAAATCATAAAATAACTTTATATATTTTAATTCTTAATATTTTTAAAAAACATGTAAAATTTAAAAATGGTAATTATACTTGTTGTTTAATATGGTCCAACGCCCTTTTTAAAGCTTGATATTGAGTTGCATCTAAAAAAAAAAATTCAAAGTTTCAAAAAATATAATAGTTGTTAACATCATAAATTTTAAAAACTATTCACCTTTATTTTCAATTCCAGCGAACCATAAAATTAACAGAGTAAGAAAACCAAAACAAAATATTGCTCTTCTTTTATTAAACATGTCTAAGAGCATATGCTTAAAGCTGATCATTTTATAAAACTCATAACACTTGAATTAAACAACTTAGTATCAATTCATCAGGATAAATCAAACTGAAATCATTACAATCTATCTTGTACAGGGCAATTGTACGGCATGTCTAATAACATTTTAATTACAATATGAACAGAATTCCTTATGTACATAATTATCATACTCGTTATAAACTACGACTAATTAAACTTAAATAACATTATAAATACGAAATTATATAAAGTTATTAAAAAATAAAAAAAATTTCAGTCTTTTTCAATTCACATAGAATATTATCATTTATAAGATCCGCCAACTGGACTTTATCATCATTTTTTTTCTTCATATTTTAATGCCACGATTTAAGATATCTTAAACCATGTTTAAGCCATAGATAAGAGATATATATTTATTATAGTTATGTTTAAGCCTACGATTTAGTTCCAATTTCACTCACGACAGATGTCCTAGCGCTAATCTTTATATTTAAGGTTATGTAATTAAAAAACATATTGTAAGAATCCCGCATATTATTTAAAACAATCCCGCCAAAATCGTAAAGTTATAGCATTTATTTTATGAAAATATAAATGTTTTAAAATTAAGTGTATTAGAAAATCAATGGTTAAACGGTTATAGTAAAAGAATTACTTCTTTTTTACTTTCAATCTTTATTATTATTTATTTTGTTTATTTTATCATTATGTTTACCTTGTGTAAACAGCATCGGTTTAGTGTATTCTCGAGAAATTGGGATTGAATCGTAAACATTAAATGGAAAAAGTTTAGTTATTTGGGAGTGTGGGAGTCGTTGGACACAATAATTTTCTAAGGTCGTCTTCTAGTAACCGTTCTATTTTATTATAATTACAATATAATATTAGAATTTTAGAATAATAGTGTGTTATATAAAATAGAATTTTAGCATTTTTTTAAAAAAAAAATATATTTCAATTAATTTTGAACGTTTTTAAGAAAAAAAAAAAATGAAATAAAAATGTGAGGATAGTCAAGTAAACTTTGTAACGAATTCAAATCTGTTTGAATGAAATATGTATAACAACTAGCAGAGCGCGACAAAAAAAAAATATATATATATATATATTCAAATACATGTCGTTACTATAATATTATAAGAAAATACTTATTAAATATCTTTTTTTTTAAATTACACGTATTCTAAACACTTCGTTTTTGTAATTTTTATTTATGTCACTGCATAGAAATGAGCACGAGCGTTACTATAGATAGTAGTGCAATACTTACGCTTTTACAATATCTGCAGGCCAAATGTAAGCTCTGCAGGGACCCTTCCTGGTTGTATTGGTTTTCAAATAATAAAACATTAGCAATATACGCTATAACATTTCAACGTCATTGAAACCGTTCAGCATTCCGTAACGAGCTGTACATGTGTGAGCGTTCTTTTTCTAAATCAACTATTAAGTGTTGTCAAAATGAAATTAAGAAGTCTTATGACTCAAAACAGTCTTGACTCATTACTTGATTGACTCATATTTGTTTAACGACAACAATTGGCTAGAGATTAAAATTTTGAAGATATCAAAGAACATTTAAAACATATTATTTCTGAAAATCGTCGATGTGAACTGTCATTATCTCATGTTAATTAACGTTTGTTTCATTATTATTTATCTTAATATTATTTAAAAATTATTTATTATATACCTACGTTATTATTCATTTGTATTAATATTTTAAGGAAAGAGAATGTGAAACGTTATTTAATTTCTGATCATTCTGTAATTTTTAAATACGTAGCTGGGTTTTCTGATAAAAGTATACGATACTTAATAGGGATTTTAGATCTGTATACATTGTTGTTAGAAAAAAAAAAAAAAAAGGATATAATCCCGAAAATCTTGTTTTCCGCGGATAAAAACTAAATAGAAAGTGTAACTATTTAAGTGTATGAGTATATTACGTTTACGTAGTTATAAAACATTTTTTTCATTATTCGTACGCGAAACAAGAAATCGGTCAAATATTTTGGAATGTTTTTTTCTTTTTTTTTTTGACATATGATATTATAAACCCACGGAGTGCGCACACGCCTACGTATTGTCAAAAAATATTAATTTTCTTTTGTAGAATATGAAAAAAATTCCAAGAAAATATAATCGTTTGTCGTATATGTAAATTATGTATTGATACACACTCGTATGAAAAATTTTTAATTCTTTCGCGGAACGGCAAAAAAAAAAATGGCGTTTTGGTCACCTGGAAACGACAGTGTAAAGTCCGAATTACAAACCATTGTTACGTTGGAATTTCAATCGTTTAGACATAATGACATATCAATTTTATATATATATTTTTAATAATATATTATTGTAGTTATGAGTTTTTGTGAGATAATAATGTCCGTTCCTAAGTTCATACGCGTACTCGTCCCGCAGCAGGCCGTTTCTTCACATTATCATTTATCATAATATATAATAATTTATCATTTTATAGTCGCACAGTGAGAGTGTGACGCTTGAGTGGTTATTGTTGTTTTATTGTCGCGCGTTAAGCATATTATTTTTTTCTATACTCTGTGTGCGTGTGTATCATTGTACGCGGTAAGTAATTTTATAGTTTTATACTTATAAAAAAAAAAAAAAAGATTCATAATACGTATATATGTATAAATGGTATGATATATTGTCGTATCATTAATCGGGCATCGAGTCGTCATTAGTGTACAGTATGCTTAACTGAAATTAAAAACGACACAATAATTGGCGTACACACTTTTTATACGTCACCGTTATACTACAATAAATTTTCGTCATTTCCATCGAGTCGAACGCTTAATTTATGGGGTTATTAAATAAAATTATTTATTTTAGAATACACACACTCATACACACATTACGAAATACCAACAGAATTAGGTAATCAAATTAATATCATCAATCATGGACAAAACATCTTATCACGTGAGTCAATAATGGGTATGTAGTATTTTAACTTTTTAGTTTTAGTTTGAAAATAATAAATAAATACGAATTGTTAATATTTTATATACGAGTGTATTCGTTAAAATATGTAATATCAAAATATTTAATTATCTTCTTTGTATAAATCAAAACAAAAAAATTCGCGTAGTTACGTTATTTGGTAAATAACCTTACATTTGACTTTCGACAAAATTTTGATATCGATTTAATGTTTCAGTTTTAAATACATACTAATTTTTTTACTAACTGATAATAATTGTTCATCGTTACATAGATATTCTCAGGTAATGCTATAATAATATACTATTAGTGTAATATTCATAATCTATGTTGTTACGTGTTTGCCTATGCTATCGTTTCGAGACTCTTAAAAATTAATATTTACGTTGAAAGTCTTGAAAAATAATCAACAACATTTTTAATATTATAAAATTGAATATAGCTTGATTAATAACTTATGTAATGTAATGTAGATAATAGAATATACAATTTCGTCATATTATGAAAACTGATAAAAGTCCAGATTCATTAGGGGATTTCATCTTTTTTTTAATTATTTCATGATTTTTGAAGATAAATGTGTACATGATAATGATCATAAACTGTTAGCGTATCACATTTATCTTCAACAATTGACAGTAATTTTAGTGTGTTCTATTTTGCAGCGATACTCACCAATAAGTCTAAATAGTCTTTATTCAGATATATATAGTTTTTTTTAACACTCGTGTAAATTTTGTACGAAAGATATGTGTATAAAAATTGAATAAAACTTAACACTGTCTGGCTCAGGTGAGGTTTGTTATCTTTTTCTTGCATGCGTAATAAACTAACGTAGTAAATTTGAATAACTGTGAAAGGTTCTAAACAGTGTATAATTATAGTCAATGTATAAATTGTATGACTATCCAATAAAATATCAAATACGTATGTATTGATCATGGACTTACTGTAAATACCTCCGTTCACAAACCCAATTGTTCTTTGAATTCCCAGATAAAAATGTTATGATATGCATGCATCAAAACACTAACACGAACACTTCTCATCTAAATAAATGTATTTTTTACTCACATTTTGTTTTGGAAGAAATAAAAAATTATATGTTAGGAATTAAATAATTTTAGTCATATTGTAAATACTTTTCTTATAAAATTGTATTAAAGTCCATAATATCGCCTAGATTCGTAACCATCTAGTAGAGAGAAAAAGGTGTTGTTTTTATGTTTTTATGAATTTATAATATACATACTACGCAAATGGTAATTATTACACTATAGATAATACATATATATACACCAATATGAAAACCTCTTAAAAATTTATTTCACTATTATAAAATATAAGAAATAATTTAATTCCATATAACAATCGACAACAAAATATATGTTTTTTTATAAAAAGAAATATTTAATTTTATTAAAATATTTAAGTTTTGTAAAATAAATTGGAATTTAATAATAAAACAAATACTTACATAATATTATGAAAAAAAAAAGATAAGTTGTGAAATATTATTTGTCATATAATTCTGTAAAATGCAATACGAATTTTTTTTCTGTTTTTAGTATTATAAATAAAATGTGTTTTGTAATTTTGCTGTTAAACATTGAATAAGTACTCATTGAGAATAATATTTTTTTCATAACTTATCCTTACAATTAATATGTAAATAAACTGTTAAATATTCATTAATTATTATAGCATAAGCCATAAAGTATTTTATATTCCCATAAAGCATTTTCCTAAAAGAGTTCTAGAACAACTGGTTTCTGTGGAAAAACAATGTACACGGACAGTTAGTCTTCAAAAAAAAATTATACAAATACCATTCAAATTTAATTATATTAATATTTTGTTATCAACTAGCTTAAAACGAAAGCCATCGCTGGCTATGCTTACTCAGGTAACTCTACTCGTTCATGTAAGAATTTAAATAAAAAAGTACCCCCATTTTATTATAGAAAACCACTTGAAGATTAAATTACATACAAATCTTTATATACAAAGACCAATTGTCTGCATATGGTTTTTTCACGGGGTTCAATTGTCCATTTACTAATGAGTAAATTGATACTATTTCAATTTCAGTGTTGACTACTTACATATAAACCCATTTTTATTTTTTTCTACAAACCAAGTATAAGTTCAGTTTTTGAATTTAACGATCATATAATTTTTTTTCATTTAGGCTACATCACAATAATAATTATCTGTAATATATTTTATTTTTAGGAAAATATATACATATTTTGCAATTATAATATCAAAGGTATATTTATAATTGTTTAGTAAAAATATTGTATTTTATTTTAAAAGCAAATAATTTTTCATGTTTATTTCGATTTAAAAACAATTATATAAATATTTATATGTAAATGTATGTAATAATACATACATTTAGTATTAAATATTGTATTAATTAAATTAAATACTTATGAAATCTTAATTAATATAATTAATATTAATACATCCTTCACATATATAAAAAAAATTTAATAGTTATTTAATCTCGAAGCATTGGTAATTTTTCATGTAAAACGCATGTGCATTTAGTATCGTAATTAACAATTGGTTCTTGACATTTGTTATCACTTTGAAGTATACCACAAGCTCTGAATAAAATTTGTTTGGGATCCTTGAGTATATGTTTTTTGCAAAATTTAGTCTTTGGTATCAATTTTTCAGTGCATTTTATACCCATTTCTACAAATGTACAGTGTGGCAGATGTGATTTTCCCTTATTGTTTAGTACTGAAGTTGCTTTGATTTTTCTATCCATTGCCGATTTAAACACAACGGCCTCCTGCCCAATATTTATTTTTTGATAGTGCTCTAAAAGTTTAAGCTTTTGACACTTTTCATATTCTTCATCATTGGTCCACTTCGTTCTCTTTATTAGTCCAAACGTTTCAGCGTCACACTTTTTATTCAATAAATATTCTCTGCGTTTTATTCGATACTTGAATAATAAATATCTATATATAAAAATAAAAAAGGAAAATTAACACGTTTGTAATTAATAAGTAATTATTATTCTTATTATGATATCATACTTGTATTCTTGTGCGTAAAGCAATTGTAACGTAATAAATTTGTTTCGTACTCTTCGTACAGCTTCTTTTTCCGACAGTTTTGGTATGTTTCTAAGAGGATCCGATTTAATCAAATCAATATCTTCCAATAATGGGATTTGTTTAAATAAATCCACAGTAACAGTTTTTGTTGGCTCTTCGTCGTCCAATGGTTTGGCATCATCCAAGTTTTGTTTGTATCTTTCTTTGAGAAGTTTCTTCGAGTCTATTTCATTAAATGGATTCAGACTTTTGTATTTCGTAGCGTAATGACCGAATTCTTTTTTTAAATCGATTTGTTTTTTTCCTTCCATTTTTCAAAAGTTGTATAATAATCAAAATGTTATTTCTACAAACCCAGTTTAATGTTCACTTGTACATAACCAACACGATCCAGTGTTAATAATAATAATAATACAATATCGTAATCCTTTGTCAAAGGCAGAATAACACGATGTTCGTCAATTCTCCATTTTCATAGTAAACGACTGAACTCCGAACCACGTTCGTATTATTTATCGTCCTTAATCGTAACTCGTTAAACGTTATAAATCGGTTTATTCTTCTTCGTCATAGTCTCATAAAATGTACGATGTTTTTATGGTAAGTGACATAACCTCAAATTCTGTTTTGTGGTATAGTATGGTATTTACTTGGTTAAATACTGAGAGCGTATGTGTTCGCATACGCGTACTCATATGTTAAAAACAGCTGTTGAATCAATTCTGTTTTTCCATTGTCTTCGTGATGTTCGTTCATTTTGCTCATTGGACAGTAGTGGAGTACCGTCGGAAAGGTACTAGTTTTGTTTGTTGTCTGTGATACGTAGTCGAATAAATGGCAGTTTTTATTGGACGGCTTTGGATTAAGTATTTCTTGAATAACTATGAATGTCGCGCGTTATAATATATCATTGTACATAGAGATTCCCAAAACGATACACTTCCGGTTTTATGGTGAGTGCGGGTAGAAGGTGTGTTGTTGTTACTTTTTTCTTCATAACGCTGATTAGGTGTTGTTAATTACCGAGAACATGTCGCACGTTCTGACCGTGGTTTATTATTATTGGTTTTGTTTGTAAAAAATACCCGTGTCTCCTTGTTTTTTAATGTTTTTTTTTTTCTCTCTTTCCCTCTATTATAATTAAAACTACCATACTGATCACAATAATACGTATTATTGTTGTGCGATTGTTACAGGGAATTGTAATTTGATTGTGGCATGATTAAATTGCTTGGAGGTGACGTCTATGGCCGAACAAGCTAGTTCCGCGTTTGGTAACGCGTCTTCTATTAGTACCAGGTTAGGAACGGATTATTTTCGCTGTCGACAATAATGTTCGTGTATTTGTAACTGTGCTCTATATATATAAATTATAATTACAGGAGGGGAAACATAGAAGGAAATACTAGATCTAGATTTGGTTCCCGTAAAGATAAAAAAAATACAAATATTCAAGAAAGTGATACTACGTTGAACACTGAAACGCAGTTAGTGTTACAAATTGTTAATATGAAATATATGTAATGTTGATTAAAATTTAATTTCTTCAATTTTAAATTGTTTTCAGCACCACGAATGAACCAAGTGTATCTGCTCAAAGTAATCGTAAAAGTAAATTGAATACCAGGAATACTCGAACCAGTACTTCTAATTCATTGATTGTAAGTATGACAATATTTGGTTATGGTAAACTGGTATGTTTTTGTTTTGGAATTTACAATAACATATTGTAATTAGTTTATGTCAGTTTGTAATATGAATTTCAAAACTACTCGAACTCAACCAAATTAGAAAAAAAGGTTTTCAGCGAAAACAATTGAAATTATAATGTGTAAAATTATAATTCTGTATGGAATAAAAAATGTTTGTTAGTTAACGATATGTTATAAACAATCCTACAATTATTCTAGAAGTTTATTGTGTCTTAATTTTTACTGTATTATGTATTTTTGTAGCAAAAAGAACCAGTTACAAGTAAAAAGTCAATATCAAAATCACCTAAAATAAGTAAGAAAATCAAATTTTGTATGCTTACCATATGAGTTAATGATTCACAGGTTTTTTATTCAGTTTATTTCTTGTCAAATAATTATTATTTAATATTAATGTTAGATTACTTTTAATTGATTACTGTTATTAAATGTTCATTACACTTTTATTAAACCTTGATTTGTTTACTAATAATGTGTATTTAATATTATTTTCAATTTGTTTCATAGAAAAAGAAAAAGATTGTCCTGCTGATAATAGATATCCATTGCGGAGTAAATCAAAGGTATCTACACATACTGAAGGAAATATATCAAAGAGTGAACTTTCTACCCAAGAAATTGAACCATCACCAAATAAACGTCCAAAATTAGAACATATTACGCTGGGTATGTATTGTTTTTGATCATTTTCAGTAATTTTATTTTATCATGTGTAAATGTCTTGTAGTTTTGTTATATTTCAACTGTTCTTATTTAATTTTGTAATGTTAGGTGCATCTTCAAGTCAAAGTAAGAATAAAGAGGACAGTACTGTACGCGCGTTTTTACCGCTGCGTAGGAAACGCGGAAGACCAACAACGGGGTCTTGTGCTAGTAGCAGGTATCAATAAAATTATCAAATAGAAAATACTTAATTTAAAATAAATCATTATTTATATATGCATATATATATATATATATATACATATAATGTAACTAAATATTTTATATAGCCGCCGCGGTAATACCAAAGCGAGTGGTAGAGTGGTTGCAGAAGTTGCTATGGAAGGAGTGGTTGAAGGGGATGGAATGGCTGAAGGTAGTGACAACTTGAATCTGTTGCCTTCTACATCGAGTTCAATTAGTACTGGCGCTCCTGATATGGCAACATCATCATCTACAAATACTAACAATACTAATCCTTCTTCATCTGGCACACAAGCTACTGGAGGTGGTGTGAACTGTAATTTAACTAATTAACTATGTACTCGTAATACATATCTTTTTTAATGATATATTATGTTAAATTGATTTTAGGGCCCACTGCATGGAGTAGTGGAACTACTAGTCATGATAGTGAAGAAGAAGGTGAAGTAGGACGTTTACAAGCATTATTAGAATCTAGAGGGTTACCACCTCATTTATTTGGTGCTTTAGCACCTCGTATGCATCATTTGTTTAATCGTTCTATGGGTGCTGCATCTACAAGTATGCATTTATTATAATTTTTTTAAGTTCATTAGATAATTCTTAATATTACAAAATGAATATTTGCATATTATAATATTATTTTGTAGCATCTAAAGCCCAGCAGTTATTGCAAGGAATGCAAGCTGCAGGAGATGAAGGCCAACAACTTCAAGCAGTTATTGAAATGTGCCAAATGTTAGTGATGGGTAATGAAGACACTTTAACTGGGTTCCCTGTAAAACCTGTAGTTACTGCACTTATAGTTTTACTTTCTATGGAACACAATTTTGATATGGTAAGCCATTATTTATATATATATAAGCTCTTGGTTATCTTAACTAGATAACATTAATTTAAATACAGAATGTCACATATTTTTAATTTTTAGATGAACCATGCTTGTCGTGCATTGACATATATGATGGAAGCACTTCCACGTTCATCAGCTGCTGTTTTAGATGCTGTTCCAGCCATGTTGGATAAACTACAAGCAATCCAATGTATGGATGTGGCAGAACAATCCTTGTCTGCATTAGAAATGCTTTCAAGAAGACATGGACGTTCTATATTACAATCTGTAAGTAAAAACTTTTTTTATAGTGTTGAACGTTCAATAAGATGATGGTTTTTTATTTTATTTCTAGAGTGGAGTGGCTGCTTGTTTAACTTATATAGATTTCTTTAGTATCAATGCCCAACGAGCAGCTTTAGCTATCACTGCCAATTGTTGTCAAAATATGAATGCTGATGAATTTCACTATGTTTCCAAGTCATTACCTTTATTGTCGAGTCGTATAACTCAGCAGGTATTATATAATAGTTGTTTTATGTTTTATCGTTTATTTTACATTATTAAAGTATGTATTATTTTGAAATTAGGATAAAAAAAGTGTAGAAAGTGTTTGTTTAGCATTTAGTCGGCTTGTTGACAACTTCCAATCGGATCCTAATAAATTAAAAGACATTGCTAGTGATGAACTATTAACTAATCTTCAACAATTGGTAATGTATATAATTTCATAAGTATGTTCCTAGTATGTTACTTAATGTTTAAATTTAATTATTTAGGTTGTAGCTTCGCCTCCTGTTATGAGTACAAGTACATTTATTATGGTATTAAGAATGATGTCAACTTTATGTACAAACTGTCCAGAATTATCTCAAACATTATTAAAAAATAATATTGCTGAAACTCTTGGCTACCTACTTACCGGATCTCCTTCTCCTGAACTTACTCAGGTAAGACAATATTGTACTTTTTAAATATTAATAAATAAATTAATATATTTAATTTATATTAATTTATTAATAAATTAATAAATATAATTTTGATTTTATTTAAGAAGATTATATAATGACACTTTAATTATAATATTTACGCTAGTACTTGAATATAAATGTTACTATATATAATATGTAGTTTTATAGTGTTTTTAGTGAAGTTGTTTTATAATTATTAATAGTTTTATTAACAATTTTCATTATAGAATAACTATTCACTTGTTTATAGATTGAATTGCTTCCAAGAAGTTCTCAAGAACTATATGAAGTTACATGTCTTATTGGTGAACTTATGCCTAGATTGCCAGCTGATGGATTATTTTCAGTTGACGGTCTTCTTGATCGCCATGGACTTTATGGTGCTATTCCAGGATCAGGAACTTCTCAACAATTAGTACATTGGCAATGGAGAGATGATAGATCTATGTGGCATTCTTATACATCATTAGACTCTAGAATAATTGAGGTATAAAATGATTTAGTATCATCTTAGTAAAATTACAAACCTTGATTTTTTGAGGTAAACTTATTCGAATTTTAATGAACTAATACTGAATTTCAAAAAGAATTTTAATTAATTTTTAATATATTTAGAATAATTATTTATATAAATGTTAAATTACTATACAGTTTACATTATATTTATCTACCACATATGTACAATTTTACAAATTTTTTGAATGAAGCATTGAAAACGAGTCAAACTAATTGAGATAATACATTAAATCTCATTTTACTGCTGATTGGAGGAAGTGACATCCCATTCTTAAAATAGAATACAATTTATTTATTTAAAACTTTATTGAATTTTTGGACAAATTCAGATTGAATTGAATTTTCCAAATTTTGAATATTATAACTCCGTGCGTTGAGAATGCAACTTGAGTACGCATAAAAATGAAAGCACTTTACAGTTTCGAGGTCTAATTTCTTCCACCAAGTGTACCGCCATTGTAAACGACCGTCTGCTATCGTTTGTTATCGAACTTAACGGCGGCACAGCGTCCTTAACGATATGATGGCTGATCGCCTGATAGTGGGAGTCACGTTGGTGGTTTCAGCACACACTGTATAGATTCAAACATTCTTATATAGTTTAGTTTGGATATTTTCAATTATGAATTAGATGATCAAACTTGAAAATTTTACAAACACTAATATAATTTCAATTATACCTCCTAATTTTATAATATATATAACTTATGATATATATTTTCATGTCTAACTCATGATTATTTATTAGGTTGCACATCAAGCTGGTGAAGACGAAGTTTTATTAAGTCATGCTCCTTATACAATTGATCTTCATTCTATGAGACAAATCAATGAAGACACTGGTACTACCCGTCCTATTCAGCGTAAAGTTGTAGCACTGCCATCATTACCTTTTAATAATAATCTTCAGACAAGATCTACTTCTGACATAGAGACAGTTGTCGCATCATTTGGGTATTACTGATTTATTATTATTATCATCAATCATTATCATTAATATTATTGTGCACTAATTTGAAAACTTGTAACAATTTGGTGAAGTTGGTGCAGGTTTCTCATCAACCTTACACATAGCCATATTTTATAATCATTCCTTTTCCCAAGTGCTTTATTTAACTGGCTGCCTTTTTTTAACCTTTTTGATGTTTTAGTGAAAATGAGTTGGCTGGAGCATTTGTACGTTTATTATTCAGTATATTATATGAAGTTTATAATAGTTCAGCTGGCCCATTAGTCAGGTATAAATGTCTTCGTGCTTTATTGCGAATGGTGTACTACTCTCCAGCAGAATTACTTTTGGTAACTAATATAACTAGTTAAATTTTAAATCTAAAAATATATTAAGTGTGGACTAATCTTTGTGTAAAGTTTCTTATATTTTATTAAATTAATATTAAATTTTATATTTTATTATTTGCAAATATTTAAAAAAAAAATCAGTTTACTTCTTAATTCATTTTTTATTGTCAAAATATATAAAAATATCACATTTAATTTTTGAATTATCAAATAATTAACAGTTTTCAAATTTATTTTTATAAATGTTTTTTCAGTATTAATATTATAAAATAAAAATAATTTTTTTTAGTTAATTAACTATATAAATCAATTACTTTTTAGAAGGTAGTAACACAAAAACAAATGGTTGCTAGTCATATAGCTGGTATGATGGCATCACAAGATTTACGTATTGTTGTTGGTGCAATGCAAATGGCTGAAATTTTAATGCAAAAACTGCCACAAGTTTTTGAAACACATTTTATAAGAGAAGGTGTTATGCATCAAGTGAAACAACTGGCTGAATCTGATATACAAACACCTGTAAAATCTCCTCCGTCTACTTCCAACACTGGAATTGAAGGCATTCCTGGGCCATCAAGGAGTAATCAGAATGGTTATTTTTTCTTAATATTTATTAAGTTTGTGTGTAGAATATTTTATATAAGTAAAATAAATATATTTTTAGATAATTCAGTAAATCAATCTCTTATAACAGTGGAAAATGGAAATGAAGTTCAATCAACAACTAGCTCTGAAGTAGAAGCAGATCCGTTGTCAGATGCTACTATTTTAGCTCAAGTAGCTCAACGTCGCTCTGCAAAGTAATCATTTGTATTTTTACTAATAAATATTAAATTTACATAGGGCTGTTGTTTGTTTAGTTTTATGCTAAAACCCCCCTTTAATGTAGAATATTAATATGTAATAAGGTTACACTCGTTATATTTCTGTTTTCATTATATATACTGTCATTACTTATGTAATTCTTAATATTATTTTATAGTCGAATGTCGGAAGTATTTAAGCGAAATAAGAAGCACAATAAAAGACAATCTGCTAGTAGTGCTGCACGAAAAAAAGGAAATCAAGATAATGAAATGAATGATGTGCATACTATAGCTAGTGGTAGCATGAGTAGTAGTAATAATCTTCCACCAAATTCTACTCAAGCTATTACATTGCAGGAATTTTTTATATCTAAAGGTAAATATTCACTTTTTAAATCTGTTAACAATATATTTAAAATATTCAGGTGTTTACATAAATAACTCAATAATCACATACTTAGATAAAACATATTAAAAATGTATCTAGTATGAAAATTAACTATATTTTATCTATATGTTTACTAAATAAATAAATTAAAACTAATTATGTAATCCTTTAGGAGGAAGTACTGCTTCACGAGCTGTTGGTGTAAATTCATCATCAAGAACACGTTTTTCTGCTTCAAATTTTAAATCAACTTCGGGGTTTTTAGCGTCACTAAATCCAGCTAGACTTCTGAGAAGTACAGAAAGGGCATTTTCTAAAGTAATATTACTTATAATAACATCAATTAATTGTTTACTCATGATAATGTTTATTAAGGAATTAAACAAAAATGCTAATATGTGTGGTAATGGATCAACTTCAAATCAAGTATCGAATATAAGTGCTGTAAATAAAGAAAAAGCTAAATTATGGGTAAAAGAAAGGGCACAACAATTTCTTAGTACATATGATAAAAGTATTAAAGACGAAGAAATGAATAGTGAAAATGAACAGTCTGAAAGTATTTTAGTACGTCTTACTAAAGCTATTAGTAAATTGCAAAACGAGGTAAAATTGAAAGAATATAGCTTTAAATATTTATTAATATATTTTTATCACAAAATAGGGAAATGAAGATATTAATGCTCTTTTAGAATTAAGAGAAATTGTACTTACCTCGGATATATCACCTTTTGAAGTTAATCATAGTGGATTGATTAAATCACTTACTATATATTTAACGGAAATCACATTAGGGTTGGAACACAGATATGAACGATTACGAAAATTCCTACATGTTTTCTCTGGATTTCCTGTAAGTTAAATATATTAGAAAATATTAGAAAATTTACTTTTTTTATTTTTGTCAAGTTATTTTATTAAACATTCCATCTGGAGCCCTGAATATTTCTCCTCTATGTTCACGTATCATCTTAAAATAATATAGTTTTGTTTTTAACATTTCATGTTTAGCTCGATGGTTTTGAACCTTTTACAATGAAGAATCATAATAGCAATGCTACTCGGCCATTTTCAGCATTAATTGGAAAGTTAGGAAGTTGTGTTTCACAATTGGAACAATTTCCAGTAAAAGTGCATGATTTATCAACTGGTGCTGGAAATAGTGCTTTAAAGTTTTTCAATACCCATCAGCTTAAAGTAAAATATGTTATTATTATTTTGTATAAAATTATTATAATTTTTTCTGTTTTTTTTCTAGTGTCTGTTACAAAGACATCCAGATTGTAATAATTTAAAACAATGGAAAAGTGGAACTGTTAAAATTGATCCATTAGCTTTAGTACAAGCAATAGAAAGATATTTAGTAGTTAGGGGTTTTGCTCATATTAAAGAAAATAATCAGTCCAAATCAGATGATGACAATTCTGACGATGATATTGATGATACATTGGTAAGCTTTTTTTGATTTTCCTTTTAGAAATAATACACTTATAATACTTTTTGCAGTGATGCTATATTTGATGGTTTTTGATTAAAAGTTAGAAAATGTATAAATTAAAATTATTATAATTTTAAAATTACATAATTATTATTTTATTTCATTTCTAGGCTGCAGTTGTCATTGGGCAAGGATCAGCTAGGCATAAACTCCAATTTCTTATAGGAAATCATGTACTTCCTTACAATATGACTGTATATCAAGCTGTGCGTCAATTTTCCACCAGTAGTGACATGGAGACTGATAATGAATCTGAACTGCCTTTAGGGTCTGCTGGAATATGGGTTCAAACACATACTATTTATTACAGGTACGGTATAAAAAAAATTATTTGTTATTAAGACGTAATTTTCACTTATAACATTTATATTTAATTTTAATGTATTATATCCTTGGTATATATATTATTTTCTAAAATTAATTACAAATATTGAATTTTTTTTTTCAATAGAATAAAACTTATAAACTATTAGAAGTTTTTTTTTTAAAATCTGAAATTTAATAATTTTCTTTTTAATAAAATAAAAACGGACATGTGTAATGTTTTTTGTTTTGTATTTTATCTTCAATAATGTAATCAGAATGATTATTTTTTTATTTGTAAGGCCTTTGCCAGAAGATACAGAAGTGCATTCACCAAAACCTACCACTAGCAGTTCTGGTAAGAAAGGAAAATCAGGGACTCATAAAACTGCATCTAAAAGAGTAAAAGATGAATTGTGGCTAGGTAAGTAATTACTACTTCTCTTATGTTCTTTTTGGTTCATCTCAATTTCACATTAGCAATTTGTAGTTTATAATTATATCGTAAATTTATTGGAACCGAATTGTTTATTTGATCAAATTGAATTTTTATAGATGGGGTGGTGTCTCCTATTAAGTCATCACTTGAGCCTTATCTTCAATTGTCATTACCTGATTATGTTCAAATTCAAGATCCTTCGTTACCAGTACTTAGTCTTTTACGAGTATTAAATGCCATTAATAGATATTGGACTTCACTTTATCCAACACAACTTCATAATAATCCAATTATACCTTTCAGTGTAAGTAATAATATATTTATTTTATATACATTTTATATATTTATATATATATTTTTTTTAGGAATTTATTAATGTTAAAATATCCGCTAAAGCAAATAGACAACTTCAAGATCCTTTAGTAATAATGACTGGAAACTTACCTGGCTGGCTCCAACAGGTTGCATCTGCATGGTAAATGAAAGAAAATAAATTTAAACTATTACAGTATTTATTCATGTTTATTTATACATATATATATATATATGTTTTTAGTGCATTTTTATTGCCATTTGAAACTCGGCAATTATTATTTTATGCAACTGTATTTGATCGGGATCGTGCATTGCAACGTTTACTTGACTCTAGTTCAGAACTTCAAGGTGCTGGAAGTAATACCAATGGTGACATGCATGAACGTGTGGCACCACGACTAGATAGACGTAAGCGCTCTGTTACTAGATCCAACATACTTTCTCAAGCTGAAGCTGTGATATCTGAAAATGCCACTTCACGGGCTTTACTAGAAATACAATATGAAGATGAAGTAAATATTAGTTTAGTCTACTATATTATGTTCAACTTGATGTAATTTATTTATTTTTAGGTAGGAACAGGTTTAGGACCTACACTAGAATTTTATGCATTGGTATCAAAAGAGTTACAAAAAGCTGATTTAGAATTATGGAACAATCCTTCAAAATCTGAATCTGATATCTACGTGTACTCTTCTGAAGGACTTTATCCTAACCCATTATCTCGAACTACCAAACTAGGACATCAACTTAAAATGAAATCAAAATTTAAATTCTTAGGAAAGTTTATGGCCAAGGCCATTATGGATTCAAGACTTGTAAGATATTATGAACTTTTTATATTATATTTAATACAAAATGTATATTCGTAATTAAATATTGGTACTTTTCAGCTCGATTTGCCATTAAGTATTACCATGTACCGTTGGTTATTGGGCCATGAAAATTATCTTTTTCTTGGTGATCTTTCATACATAGTTCCTGATGTATACAAAACTTTATCACAACTTCATCGATTAGTACTTGAAAAAAGAGAAATACTTATTAATAATTCATTAAGTGATGACCAAAAAACTGACCAGGTATATTTACATTGAATAATTTATTATTAAACAAAATTTAAAAAAATAACCATAAAATAATTTTAATCTTCATATTATTTTAGATTACAAAAATTACTTTAGACGGTTGTCCTATAGAAGATCTGGGACTTAATTTCACTTTGCCAGGACACTCCTCAGTTGAATTGCGTAAAAATGGTCAAAATATAGATGTCACCATAGATAATATAGAAAAATATATACAAGTAAATTTTTAAAACTTTAATAAGATTATTTTATCACTGGTCTCCAAAAACTGATGTTTGAATGTTTTAGCTGGTTTGCCATTGGTTTTTACGTGAAGGCGTTTCAAAACAAATGGAAAGTCTTAGAGAAGGATTTGAAAGTGTATTTTCTCTTAAGCGACTTGGACAATTATTCTATCCCGAAGAGCTGGAATCTGTATTTTGTGGACATACTAACGCATCTAAAAACTGGGATGTACGTATGTTATCTGAAGCTTGCCGTTTAGATCATGGGTACACAGCTAATTCTAGAGCAATTGGCTTTCTTTTCAAAATATTATCCGAGTATGATTCTCAACAACAAAGAGACTTCTTGAGATTTGTGACTGGAGCACCACGTCTGCCTGTTGGAGGTACTATATGTTGGCTTTATATATACTGAAATAATTAAAAATTTGCTTTATTATTACTACTAGTTGATTAAATTTCCTACCATCTGCTTGGTTTCCTTTAAAAATGTATTTCGTATTCACAACAAAATTGTATTAGTCCATATAATTTTCATATGCTCATTTTTAAATTGTTTGTAGTATTTTTTTTTTTTTTTAGTTTTTAAATTTGTATTAATTTATTTAAATAAATTTGGTTGCTTTCAGGTTTTAAGTCACTTACTCCAGCATTGACAATTGTTCGACGAATATTTGAGGATAATGATAATCCAGATGATTATTTACCATCTGTAATGACATGTGTAAACTACCTCAAATTGCCAGATTACTCCAATATAGATATAATGAAGAAAAAGTTACAAATTGCTGCTTCCGAAGGACAACATTCTTTCCATCTTTCATAAACACCATGTAAATTTCTAAATGTAGTATCAATACATATTTTTTTTTTTTAATATACATCAACTATAATATATTCCAATTATTATAATTATATTGTACTATTAATAACTGAATGTTTGGTTAAAACTTAATAATTATAAAACAATTTTTAAAAGGCAATATCTATATCTTTATATATATATATACATGAATATATATAAAAGTAAAAAAAATTGTGTACATATTGTGCATACTTAAAATGCAAAACAAGTTTGTTTTAGAGTTAATTTGTATTCTATGATAATTTCAATTGCTTTTATTTAAAATATTAATTTAAAACTAAGATCTCTGACATGTTTCTTTGTTCTTGGGTGTGTGATATACTGATATATAATTATAGTATTATAATTTCTTTAAGTGTGTATCATTTGAAATACATACCATATTAGGCTTTATAATTTAGAATGTATAAAAATTCTCAACAAGTTTTGTCTTTTTTTTTTTTTTTTTTTATTTTACAGAAAAGCAATGTCATCATTGTTCCAATTCCAAATAAAAGTTAAATTATCTTACACCAATCACGTTTTTTTAAATATATATTAGGTGATAATACATGAATTATCATTAACACAAAAACAGTATTAGTTTAATTCTCCAGGAGAGTTCCATAAGCAAAGTTGGTATGTGTTGACTACAATTATTTGTATTGTGTGTTAATAAGTATGTTGAAGTATATATATTTATTGAAGTTCCATTTCTGAATTTGTTTCTGTTGCTGTAAAATGGTTAAAATGTAATGTAATCATATTTGCATTATTATACATACAAATGAGAAAAAATTATTACCATGTGTAAAAATAATTAATTTTCTGGGTTTATTGGATGGAAATTCATTGAAGCACTATTTATACAGAATCTTCGTCCAGTTGGTGGTGGTCCGTCTTTAAAAACGTGCCCGAGATGCGCATCACACTTGCCACACTGCACTTCAGTTCTGACCATACCTGGGTTGGTTATCAATAACAGCAAATTTGCTCCGACTGTATCCATCACCGTCAAAAGCGACAGCATTTGTTTTGTATAGTCGAGAAACGAAAGAAACGCCGCCAACACCGTACATGATACATTTTTTTTTTTATCAATCTATACTTAAGCTTAGAAATATTCTGGAAACTACTGTACATATATAGGTGTTTCAAAAAGAAAAAAATTCTTTCACAAAAATGGTATAATCGGAATATTGTGGAATGTCTAGTGTTCAAAATGTTATAAGTAAAAGACGAGAAGTAAAATACAAAAATGATTTGTGGTTTCACTGTCAGAATAACATTAATATAAATATTTATACACTCCACAATATTCTGGTTACACTTGTGTAAAACTAAAATATAGGCCCAATTTAGAGTAGTTCTGTTCCAGTTTTTTAAAGTAGCAATAGGTTATCTACAGTAAAAAATACTTGCATTAACCAACACCAAGCTTTAGTAAAATCACTTATCTAACGGATAATTTATATTATTATGAAGATTCAACCAAAAAAGCAGTCGTAAATAAATGAAACAAAAGTGTTAACTACGCAGCGTTTCCAATCCCCCGACAAATACACAAAAAATACTATCGAAACCAAAAATGTTACTGAAACTTTCTAGCATACCGTTTGAAGTATCAGTTGTTAATTTCACTTTGTTTTGATCGATAACATCGTTAAATGCTGGCCAACCACAACCCGAATCGAATTTCGTTTCCGATGTAAATAATTTTTCATTGCAAACTACACAAGTGTACAATCCAGCTTCGGTAGTCTTGTTATATTTCCCAGTAAAAGCTCTAAAATAAAAATAATTACACATTTCAATGTAAATACAAAAATATATCAAATAAAAAGTTTATTTTAAAAACGTACCTTTCCGTTCCCTTTTCTTGAGTGACATGATATTGGATGGGCGACAAACGTTTTTTTAAATCGGCCTTATTATAATCCACAGTGTTTTCTTGGCTCATGGCTTTCCCAATTGTCAAATCGATTTTTTTATTTCTAATTTGCAAAATTCCGGTCAAATGCAATACTCTACTCCGACAATACATACATTAAACGTGTACGGTGTATGTGGGTCACAAAAAATATTTTTGCCGTATGATTCAATGATTTATAAATAAATACGCTATTCGTGCGAATATGTTACTGTTCAAGATAATGTTTACAATCCGCATATTTTTTTGGTCCGTGTCCAGTGACCGTCAAAACATATTACCCATAACAATATTATCACGGTCCGTAAATATACGACAATAATAATAATAATAATATAAATAATTCACCGTACCGTTCCGGTCTCTATCTACAGTTAAGGTTCAATGTTACATTATCATTGACCACTAACCACGTTCGTGTTTAACACTTTGTACGTTCATCATGGTAAACGGCGATAAGCGACCGATAGAACGTCCGTGTACAGTAAGTACAGTAAATCGTTCCAAAGTGACTTTTAGACAAAGTCTCAAATAATTGTTCACATCATTTATATTATTGTGTGTTTAATAATTATTAATACAGTCGGGCGACAGGGACGCATTTACTTCATCCCCTTAGGGGGGGAGGGGGAGGCGAGTAGAAAAACGGCTCGTCGAATCTCTTGCCAACTTAGAATTATCGAAAAATTATATGTTAAATAATAAGTTTTAAATAAAAAAAAAATATTTTATTACAATTTTTTTTTTTTAGTTCGATTAATTTTAGTTGTCAGTCGATATAGGTACATACACAAGTATCTAGAGGGGAGGGGCGATCGCCCCGCGCCCCCCCCCCTTGTATACGCCCCTGTCGGGTGGTATTATGATATTACAGATTGTACGTGTACATGTACAACATTTACTGCAGTACTTTTCGAATACTAAAGGTGCGTCCACACTGTGCCGATTAATGCCATCGGGCACGACCAGTTGGCGCATAGTTAAAAATGTAAAAAACAGCGTAGACAAAGACGTTGGTATGTGTTTAAAACCGTTTGACAATTGTCAAAATACCCACGTCCGTGAACCACAAAATCGGTATACATTTGATTCTCGAGCACTGATGACAGTGTACACACTACATTGAAAAAATAAAATGTATTTAATAAAATAAACGTACTTATTTAAATAAAAAAAACGTGTACAGTGAATGACGGTAACTATAGTCGATATAAAAATAAAAATGTTCTCGCCGCGTACGAGAATTTTGATACATGTCCCCGTGCCGGCGCGGAACAGACAACACGATTTGTCGTCACACGTACGTGTGTGTTCATATATTATTTAAGCAGAATCTGTGCCAATAATTCGCGTGGTTCACGACGTGGCTACTTTGACAAGTGTAAACCGGCCTTTAGCTCGCGAATGCGTCGGGGGCAATTATACATGATGTTCAAGGGGAGGCGCGAAAATGCACAAAAACTCCCTCTGCCAATGAAATATCTACGTCGAGGAATAACAACAACAACAAAAATTTATTAAGACGTAAAGCGAAAGAAAGTAAATGCTCATAAATAGCGGTTAGACAGCATTGGACTGCACAGTGTATAGTTAACGCGAAACACACACACACACACACGAACAAGGTTGTTCGCGTTGAGTTATTTTATATTAATTTCAATTATATTCGGAAAAAAATTATTCCGCTTTGAATTTTAAATGTAATAATACTCGAAGGTGATGTTTCGTTATAAAAACCGAAGTAATAAAATGTGTGTGTGTGTGTATTAATTTTTAACATTTTTATCATAGTTCAAAGCTTAACGCGTTTTCTTTTAAGGTATATGTTTTTTCATATTATCTAAAAGGTCGCCCCCGGGGAGTCTCATGAAAAATTATTTTCTTTTGTTTATCTAATTCGATTCTTTTTTATTAATATTAATATTATCATTATTATTATTATTATTATTGTTATTATATAGTACAATGTATGTCCCTATTATATAGGGACGTCTTACGCAGCAAAATGTTTTCGGTATTTTTTTTTTTTGAAAATCAGTTGTTGAAAATTGAAATTCTTTTTTAATAAATATACGAATATTATTATGAAAATTAACTATATTTATAACATTTTTTTTAATAATATGAACACAGATGTAACAAAAAAAAAAAAAATCACAGAAGTAAATCTAATTTCCGTGAAATTTTAGCCATTATGGTAATATTGTCTTCACAATTAACTTCTAAATATACTTCAAATAGTATACTGTCGTGCAAATACCAAACAAAAACATTTACGATAACGTTTGCAATAAAATATAAGAGAGACGTTATTATTTATAATATCCGCAGTAATTGTTCCTCATGTATAGCTTATAGGTATTTCCGTGTCTATGTACATATTAGAATTCATTTATATGAATTATATAAATATATATAATATTTAATTATTATTAAATATTATTTAATACACAATAATAGGTATAATTTTATTTATAAATTTCCGTTTGTTTTGTTTTTTTTAAATTGAATAAGAATTAAAAATTTGTCAGTATTAAATTTTCATTTTTAGCCAATGTCCCGTAAACACAATGTAATTATTACACCTGTTTTAATATTAAACTATATTAAAGTACGACATAACATTAAAATTGAATAAGTAAATAATCATACAGCAAACCAAACACTTCAGGGGGGAGGGTATTTGAACACACCTCTGTGTACGTGCCCGACAATGTATTATGTGCAGGGCAACAAAGAATAACGGACTATATAGTTCGATAAATACGTTTGTTTACACGATTAACTCGGAAACGTTGAATAACGTTATTTTTTTTTTCTACAACGTTATCACGCGTCATCTTATCAGTTGCTACATTCGCTTTGTTGGCATACGGCACATTACAACGGCGACGGACTCTAGCACCACTATAACGGAAACGAAATAACGGATAAGCTTAAAAAAAAAAAACGGCGGTCGTGTCGCGCGGCCACGACAATAATTAACAAATATTCAATTAACGAATTATAGTAATTACGTAGATATAACACCGTGACACCATGGTTTATTTTATTTTTTTTTTTGTTTTGTACAGTGTAGGCGCGTTTTGGTCACATCGGTTTCGGGTATAATTGATTTTGTTCTTCCATGACAGAAACCCCATGGTTTTATTGGTTCGGCCATAGTCGAATTTCCAGAAGACGGCTCGCAGTTGGTTATACAGGCGAGTTGCCGCATTGTTATTGTTATGCCATTTCGTTTTGCCCGTGAGCGTCGGGTTCGATGAGTCGTTTACCGGATGGATTGAACTGTGTGGTGGTGGCGCGTGTTGTTTATCCGATCGCGTAAACGTTAAGAACCGCGAAAGTGTCGTCAAAAATATCTTTTGAACGTGTAATTGCTTTACGCGTGTCGTGCGTTTGATATTTGAGTATTTTGCGTTTCGTTTTGTCTTTCGAAACGCGTTGCCCGTCTGTATCTGCTGCACCCCACCCCCGCCGCCGACCCGTTGTGTTTGGAAACCGAAAACAAAATGTATACGGTGAGTACACGGACACGTCGGATTTCGGCTTTTTGCCGAATGGTTTTTGTACGACAAAAAATGTCGGCGGATCGACGCGCCGATATACGGTCCGTCCGTCACCAGATATTTTGTCGTCCGCGCGTGGCGCGTCGTCGTATTTCATGAGTCGTTTAATTACGGGTTTTGGTATTCCGTTTTATTGAAATAACAGTGTGGGGTTTTTAAACGTGACACATTGACCTGTTATAATAATGATAATTGTCGTTGACGAGATGACGAATGGATTAACGAAAATCTTAACCATATGGTTCACAACGTATTTCTACGTAATGAAATATATTGGCGGATAATTTGCCCAAAATTATGCCAAGATCCGTTATTTCGATGAATATTTACATTTCAATTACACGTAAAAATGATAATTTTACTATAAAAATTAGGGAAGGATTAAAAAAAAGGAATTTTGTGTACGGTAATAAAAAGAAAATAATTAAATCCAAAAGAGAAATTCCAATGAGTAGTGTTTTGTTTAAAAGATAAAACTAAGAATAATATTTTCTCTTGTATAAAATAATAATTTCGAGTGGTTTGTGTGTGTGTGTATATGTGTACAATTTAAAACGTTTATCTTTAATCGATAGCATATTATACAACATACCTGTGTAATTAAATGTAGTGTTTCAATAGCTTATTGTATGTATGAGCTGTGTTTGGTAACACATTTTTTATTCTATGAAACAAACATTATTAGGTTGGTATATTGTGAAATGAAAACATTAATACGATAGATAAATTATTAATTTACAGGGTACTAGTGCTGACCAGGATACTAGGTTTAGTGACAAAGAAAAAAAGCTGTTGAAACAGATGAAATTTAGTGAATCATTGAATGCTAAGGTATTAGATAATAAAAATCAATATGATAAAATGTATTTATTTTTATTGTTATAATTTTAAAATTCTGAAATTATAGTAACGTTTTTAATATATATATAATTAATTTGTTTATTGTATAAAAAGGTTGATATGAATAAAGTAAAACTTGATACTATCAAACCTTGGATTGGTACAAGAATAACGGAATTACTAGGAATGGAAGATGATGTTGTAGAAGAATTTGTAAATAATCAATTAGAAGCAGATACTGTATGTACAAATATTTCATAATGTAGTTAATGTACGTTTTCTCAATGTTAAAATTTCTTTAGTGTCCTGATCCAAGGAAAATGCAAATAAATCTTACTGGTTTTTTAAATGGGAAAAATGCTCGAGTGTTTATGACAGACCTGTGGGAATTGCTTTTGTCTGCACAAGAATCACCATCTGGTATTCCTCCTAAATTTATAGAGCAAAAAAAAGAAGAATTGAAAAAGAAAATGGTAGGAAATTTTATTATTATAGATTAATGATCTTACATATTGAGTGATTGTTGTGACATTCAATAGATAGCATTTTCATTAATTTATATAAACATTGTAAAATAAACTTTGATTTTGATAAACAAATAAAATTATAAATTACAGGAAGATCAAGAACGTGTTGGAGATATGATTAAGAAGTTTGAAAAAGACAAAGAAGACAGAGAAAAAGAACGAAAAAAAGAAAGAGAAAGGTAATATTAATAATATGTATATATACTCCTTTTTTCCTCAACCTTTATTATATAGTTATGTGCCATTTATGTAAGATTAATTATTTCAATGATTATAATATTTTATTGTAATAGAAGGAAAAGTCGCAGTAGATCACGTACTCGAGATCGACGTAGCAGATCAAGAGATCGTCACCGCGATAAGCGTGATAAAGAAAGAGAAAAGGATAAATATAGTGAAATAGATGAGTCCGATAAAGTTCGAGATAAACATACAAAAAGAGAGTAAGTGTTTAGTTCATTTCAGATAATTACAGTTTTTGTTAATTAATTGACATTAACTAAACATCTATAAATTGAAAATTGAATGATTGTTAAATTTTATATTTTTATATGGTTTATTTTTAGTTCTCGGTCAAAATCCAAAGGAAAACTCGTTAGTAATGGGCATAGTTCACCAAATAGAAAAGAAGAAAGTCGTAGTTGTTCCCCAAAAAATGATATAACTGTAAATGAAGAAAAAATAAATAATTTAAAGAATTCGTAAGTAATACTTTTGTTATAATATACTCCTATCAATCAGTGCATTATCACTTATACTATAAAGAAGTTTACATAAAAGCATATATCATAGAATGTTGGTTATGTACTTGATATCATAATTATTCAAATTTGAGCATTCACTAACAAATTGTTTAATTCTGTATTATTCTTAAAATTTGTTCAATCAAAATAAGAAAATTGAATAACTATTTTAAATTTAGAATCATTCAAATATACAGATATTATAAATGGATCTTCCCAATTTAACTCTGTAATATTTGATTAGTTTGTAGTTTAATAACCCAGTAAGAACAAACATTAGAATATTATTACAATATTTAATACCCTAATAATAAATCATACCCTTTGGTTTTTATTGCAGTTAACTATATTGAAATGTATTTATTTTTTTTTATATATATATAACCAGAGTTTCACCAGCTAAAGATAAAGTTGTTGAAACAAATAATAAATCTAAACGTAAAGAACGGTCATCATCTAGAGATTCTACTAAACGCAGAGAGAAAAAACGACACCATTCTTCGTCATCAAGTTGTAGTTCATCATCATCAAACTCTTCTACTAGTCTTGGTAATTAATTACTATTTTAATTTAACTTATTAGTACACTTTTAAATTATTTTTAAAATATTTCCTGTAGATCGAAAAAAAGATAATTTTGAAATTCAAAAAAAAGAAAACAGTATCCAAAAAAAAAGGCAATATCGAACAAATAAAGATGATTCTTCAGCTAGTGAATCTGATAAAGATAAATCTTCTGATAGAAGGGTAATATTTTTAGTTTCATACATTTTACAATAGTTGTTATTAATATGTTATTAATTTACATACATTATTTATAACATGAACATTTTATACTATTTATTTGGTGGAATGTAACATTTTTTTTTATTATTATTAAAGGATCGTCGTGACCGTTCTGCTTCTCGATCAAGGCGTTCATCTAGACGTGGGTACAGTAGAAATCGTTATCGTGAAAAAAGTCGTGATCGTTATTATAGAGATAGAGAAAGGGAGAGAGCAAGGGAAAGAGAACGTAATCGCCGTGAACGTGAACGGGAGCGAGAACGTGAACGAAGAGAAAGAGATCGAGCAATCCGTGAAAGAGAACGGGAACGAGATAGACGTAGGCAAAGGGAAAGAGATGATAAATCATCGCCTCGTAAACGGTAATTTATAATATATATTAACAATGTTGTATTTGAAGACAAGAAATGCAAAATAAATATAAATTTATTTTTATTTATAGGAAAACGAGAAGTCTAGAAAGAAAATCCAGATCAGGTAGCAGACGCTCAAAATCTCGTTCGAAATCTAAAGTATGTTAAATTATATGTTTCTTTTTTTATATTTAAATATACATGTGTATATTTGTATATTATATATGTTAAATAATAAAAGAAAAGAAATCATCTATTTTTAATGTAATTATTTATAAGTATATATTAAAAAGCTTATAAATTATAATTATGGATAAAACTTACATGTGATAACATAGGTGATACTGATATCTTTTAAACTAATAAAACATATTTAAATCCAAATATTACACACTTAAAAAACTTCGTAGTATGATATCACTATATTGCCCATTACATGGACAACAAATTCTGATATTTGTATGAATTATTTTATTCCCATCTAAGCATAAATAATTTAGCAAGTCATATTTATTGTTTTGTATATTAAATACTGCAAGTCTTCAGCTATTATGTATATTGAATATATAATAATTATAATTTAGTTAAATAATCTAATATCCTTTACCTTTGCTCACACACTTAATATATTTTTATTTTATATAGAGAAGACCAAGTAGAAAATCACATAGCAGAGAACATGTTTCTAAAGATTCTAAGACAATTTCACCAATAAAAAAAGATAATTCCAAATCAAAGGTAGTCAAAAATATATATATAATTAATTTTTTATTTATTTAAATTATTTTTATAATAGGTTTCTCAAGAAAGTTTATCTAGAACTCCTTCACCTTTTAAGAAAGTTGAAGATAAGGCAGATCGGAAATCTATAAAAGAAAGATTGTAAGTGTATGAATATTAATATTATTAAATATTTTTGGTTATTATAATTTACTATATACTTTTAGGGGTGTTAGAGATGAGCAACTTTCTAAAAATTCTCAGCCACGTAGATCAAAAGGTCGATCTCCTTCTTCAGAAAAGAAAAATAGTGCTGATAAGAAGTAATTTGATTCTTACAAGTTATTTCTATTTATTGTTTTAATTTTAAAAATTAATTTCGTTTTAGAAATGTATCAAGTTCTAAACACAGGTCGTTATCTCCTGCTATTAAAAGGAAAGAAGAAGTAAGTGTTGTTATTAATGATTTGCTATGCATTTATGTTAATTTTTCCTTTTGTTCTATCTATTTAGGAAAAGCTAGAAAAAACTAAAAAACCAATTAAAAAACGTGAAACTTCAGCTACTGATACTGAAAAATCTAAACCGAAAAAAAAAGAAGAATCAAGTTCATCTGATGAATCGTTGAAAAAGACTAAAAAGAAAATTAAAAAAGACTCTAGCTCGGATGATGAAAAAGTTAAAGCTAAAAAACGCAAACTAAAGGATTCCACTTCATCTGAAGATGAAGAATCTAAGAAAAAAAAGAAGCGTAGAAAGAAATCATCTAGTTCTAGTTCTGATGTATGTATAGTTAATGAATTTATTATTAACTGGTAACACATCAATTGTGTGTATATGTATTTATAGGAAAGTGATGGAGATGACAAAAAAAAGAAGAAAGACAAGAAACACAAAAAGCACAAGAAGCATAAGAAGCATAAAAAACATAAGAAGCGCAAGGCTGAAGAAAGTGTAAATATATTTTTAACATAAATGTAAGAATATTGTTATACATTTTTTTTATAATATTTTAGGGTTCTGATATCAAATCTGGTGATGAATCTGAACAACGTTTAAGGGAAAAAGCACTACGGTCTATGAAGAAGAAAAACGAGACAAAACATGATGGCACCCCTAATAGTAATAGCAGTGAATAATGGAGGTTAGTTTACACGACAAAAAAAAAAAAATTGGATTAGTTCAGATTTTCATAATTATTTATAAGATTTAACTATTATATTGTATTTTGACAATACAGAAAGCATTTTTAAAGTAATAAATTGGTAGTATTATAAATACAGATTGAATTCTTTTATTGGTGATATTTTTGTATTCAGTTTTTTTTTCTTATTTTTACAATAATATTGTAATATTATATTTTGTTCTGGTGAAGTTTAACCTCGGATGATACAATTCATTATCATCAATAACTATCTTAAACAGGTGTTACGTTTCCATGACTTACATGTTGTGTGAGCTCATAGTGAAAATGGTTCACTATTATTTTATATGAAATTGCGTGCTTGGCAGCTGTGAAATGGAATGTATACACTTTACAATACTTGTGTCAGGCATACTCATTGTCGCCGTCGTACATAGTAAGCTACCTCTTGAGTTTAGTCTGAACTGGGACAAAATATAAGTTCAATTAAATTAACAATATTTAATAAATTTTATTCTTGAAATTTTAATATCTATTGATGATTTTAAAACAATTTATTTAAATATATATATTTCTTGTATATTCTTTGGAATAAATAATTAATTGGACATCCTTTTAACCTATGTATTTATGTTTATTATTATTATTATTTGCATTAGTCATTGATAAAATATATATATGTATATATATATGGGTAAGAAATTTTCTTTTGTCACGTTAACCGTTGTAATTCTAGCAACGAGAATTTGACAGGTTAGCCTACTATCCAGTCATCAGGCTGTTGGCAGAGTTATACTTGCATCATTTTCGTAAGGCAACAACTGTTTGGTCATTTTTGAAGTCCCCTTCAATTTGTTTTCTTTCTATCAACATTTTTAATCGTCATCTACTATACTTCTGTCAACATTCATTTGGCATTTCTGCTATCAACACACCTCTGCAATCAACATTACTTCTATCAACACACCTTCAATCAACGTTACTTCTATCAACACGTCTTCAATCAACATTACTTCTATCAACACCTGCAATCAATATAAATATACTCAACATGATCAAAGCGTTCAGTCATAGAAAATTAGCACAATCATGGCGGAAGAAGAACCCAGATGGATCTACATACATTCATCTTTGTAGAATTCAGAATAAAATTATGAAAATGATATTTTTATAAATAATTTTAGCACTAAGGTATGCATTTTAAAATATTTAATTTTTTTTTATTAATAAATTAATAATAGTTTGTTATATTTTTTTCTAGGTTTTATACAATATTTGAATTAGCTGTTTGAATAACTTGACTAGAGATAGTGCCAGTTGAAAATCTACTGTCGATCTAAGTGTTTGGATTATAATAAATTCAAATCATATATATTTATATATATATATATATATAAAATAATGCAATATTGTCTGAATATTTTACATTAAGTAAGACTATTTAAACTTAAATTTTTGTTTCAGGTACTTTATTGGGCTCAGAAGAATTTGAAGTGTTAATTACAATTTTCAGGAAGAAACTATGAATTTTTTTTTTATGTATAATTTTAAAATATATTCGATAATTACTACACACTAAATGATAAAATAATGGTTTGACACTACAATTATTATTAGCTATTCTAATTAAATAAAACAAATTTTATCTTTATTTTACTAATATCTTTGACATACCTACCTATTTCAGTTGTTGGTTTTGAGTGGTATTTGAATTAATATATAAAACATGGAATAAAAATAGTTGGACACACTAGTAAAATACCATAATTGATTGTTTAAAAGTGAAATGAACAAATTGCATTTCAGATTTTTAATTGATATGGATCATAATAATACTAAATGCAAAACTATATAATATTAAAATTAATAATTACATAAGTGTATAAATATACAAAAATAATTTAATTTATTTCAAATAAATTGTAATTTAATCCTTGATATGTAAATTTTCTTCAGCAGAAAGTAAAATATTTTCAGATATATTTATGTCCTCATTGATAGAATAAAGTAATTTTTTTGCTAATATACTTATATCTTCATCATTGTTGTTGCAATGTGTAGTAACTAATTTAATAAATGTTTGATTTTTGTACAAAACAAGTTGTTTTTCACTGATTCCACCTAAAAAAAATTAAAGGAATATACATTTTTTTGTTGACATGCTCAATAAATATACAAAAATATATGAAACATTTGTGTAACTAGGCATTTTATTTTAATATCAGAATAGTGTTTACCTTTTTTTATTATATGTCCTATTACATCCAAACTTTTCATGACTATTGGATTAAATGTGGTATGATTTAAAACTTCAATAGTAATTTTTATTAATTTGTCTTTATCATTTTCATTCATCAATTCAAGATTTGTAACATATAAAATATTTCTGAAAAATTAAACATACATTCGTAAGTTAGTTAAAAAATAAATGAGATAATTTTTAAAACTCACTTAAACAAACAAAGTATAGACACTTCCATAAGTGAATTTCTATCCTTAATTGATTTTTCTAAAGTATCTATGAACCATGGCATATGTTTAATTATAGTTATTGCTGGGTTGGTGATTGTGTTTTTTGATTCGTATCCTAAAGATGTGTATTTTAAATTTAAATAGTACTTCAATTGAAACTAATATATATAATTAATATACATACTATATCGACTAAAATTGCCCAAGGACCTTACAGCTGACAATTTAATATATAAATTTCTAGAATGTATTTTTATAAGTAGCCAATCTACTAAATATAAAACTTCAAGTTGTCTATTATTGTCCATAGAACCATCTAAATAAAAATATATAACTTACATTTTAAACATTAATATATTACCCTTTTTTATTAACACGTTGACTGTGTCTTTTGCAGTTCTCACTTCACTGCATACATAACTTTCTTCGTCAAATTTAATTTTGGTATTTTCATATACAACACAATGGAAAGAACCTCACCTCTATGCGGTACACCCTAGGCAACGATTTAGTGATACTATTACTAAACGGCTAATCTTCCACCACGGGGCACGGGTCTTATAGACCACACGTGATCAATATATATATATATATTAAAGTATCATTTTAATCAGGCTAATTAATAATTAAATATCATTCAACCACGTACAGAGAATAATAAATCATTTACTTTAAACTTTTATTGGATGTCAAATGGCAATGAACGCATTGTTAAACGAACATCATGACGCCAATTGGCATTGGTAAACGTGATAAATATAAGTTGTAAATATTATATTAATACATAATCCAACATATTTTTAAAATCAATATAAAATGTATAAGCATAATAGATTTAACTGAAATATTATAAGTTTTCTCATATAGAAATTATGATAAAGTGGCGGAGGTAGGAAAAAATAATGTTCCGACAGTGACCAGTAGTATAAAATATGTAAATGTTTACTACAGGTATATTTCACAAAATGCACAATATGGCATTATCTGCAAAATATTCTATTCAATTTTGGTAATAGATTTCAAACTATAATATGTGGAAAAAGTGAAGGGCGGACAGACACCACGAAGAAATTTAATTGAAACTATTTCTTGAATAAATTATATAACATTTATCACAGATAACCTCTAGATTGGTTACTGTTGATTTTAAAAAAGCTAACAATTAATAATTTTGTAAAATATATCATAATTAATGATTAATTCATACCATCGTTAGAAAGTAAAATTATAATGTCACAAATTTTTTTCACCATAAGCTTTGCATCTTCCTCTTGATTTTCTTCATATTTATCTAATATTTGTGCTAATATTTTATATTTTTCATTTAATATCCAATTATAAACATCTAAAAATGGGGTTTTTTCACTTTATATAATTACATTTTTATTTTAAAATAAATAAATAATATATTATAATGATAACGAAGTATTTTGCATATTTACTATACGTCTTGGATACTTGTTTGATGAATTTTACACAAATAGAAGTAATGTTGATGTCTGTACTATATTTTTCCATTAAACGGTCAATAACAGTACATTTTTCAAAATCTGTTATATTACTATTAGTTGTAGATTTTCTAGCAATATTGATCATCACCGATATTAAGTTTATGTATGATCTATGATTAATATTATCGTATTCCATAATTTGAATTCCAAATAAATTTAAATCCTCAATTATATTTTCTGGAAACTACGAAAATAATAGTAATAATAATTTATTTTATTTTATTTATTTAAAACCTCATAATTATAGTCATCCAAGTGAGTTAAATTTAATAATAGTCCAATGAGGACAGGCTGAAGATTTTCATCAGTATTTATTTTTAAAACGTCCATTGTGATTTTAATGCATTCTTCTTTTAATGCATACTTGGTGTTTTCTTCTACAAATTAAAAAAATATATGTGCATTATAGTTTTTAAATAGCTATTTAACATAATTTTAATGTAAATAATACATTATATGTATAATATTTAAATATCTAAACTTAATTACTTTGCAATGCTATATATTTAGTTTTTGTACAAACTTATACATTTTTAACTATTCTTATTTACCATGATAGTAACAAAGATTTCCTATAGCACGACATACTTGAATCAAACACTTTCTATTTGATTTCTTTTTAATCGTTTGATTTTTAAGTGTTTTCAATATATTCACAATAGGCACTATAATTTTTTCTCCAAAAGAATGTCTAGCTACATCATCAGAGCATAAAGTAGCAATTAGATTACATCCAGCTGCTAGTACATGATCATTGTAAGTACTAGGCGACAGGGGCAGATATTTCATTATTTTTTCATAATCGTCATCAGATAAACCTAAAAAAAAACATCATTATATAATATTTTCACGAACTAAATGTCATATGCGTCTTGCATCATTCTAGTGTTTATAAAAATTACATTAAATATACAAAATTTGTGTAGAACTTAATTAAACTGCAAAATCTTAAACTCTGTATAAGTATTTGGCAAATATATTAATGAATTAACTGCAATACTCACATTTCGGATCAAGTTCAGATAATTCATTTAATAAATCAATAATATTGTTTTCCTCGATTTCATTTACTTGCCTGCCATTTACATTTTTAATATAAGATTCCAAAAGACCGATTTTTTCCATATCGAAATTCTAAAAACAACAATTATTTAATATTTAGTATTACATATTGTTTTGTGTAATATTACTAAATACCTATTAATATTTTGTACCTTGTATTTTTTCACAATTCTGTATTGTTGAAGATATGTATCTAAACTTAAATAGGTACCAAACTATTATAAATGTAATATATAATTATATAAATTAATATAATAGAAGTATATATAATAAATTATATTATTTTATCTGGAAGATTTAATTCATAAAATTACTTTTTGAAGTTTTATAAAAACTCATAAAACGTAGAATTATTTGTAAAAAGTATAAGAAAATTGTTTGCACATTACACTAAATTTAAATATAAAAAAAGAAATATGACAATATTATAATTACTCTAATATAACTAAATATCTTGATGAGTATTACTTGATGAATATTAATTTGAGTGGATTAATGAATCAAATTAAAACTAAGCAATTATATTTCTACACTAATAATATGATGTCATAACACTAGATTTATTAGACTACACCCGATTATAATCAACAAGTCGGTAAATTAATCTGTTAGTAAAATTTTCAGTTATATTATCACAAAAGTCTATTCGAACAGCGGTTAGCTCATAAGGGTTTACACTACAGCATAGCGCAAAAAATTAAACACGTTATAAATAATGAATTACACATATAAAATATTAAACAATTTAACACCTAACAATGTGGTTGTTGTTGTATGATAAGTTATCAGTGGAAAAAAGTTTTTATTTATTATTACAATATTAATACAGATAAGAGGTATCCGCCGACACGTAGGAAATGAATAATGAATTTTGAATTGGGTATTTCATTTGGGATTACTTTATAATACAATGTTTAGAATTGAATCTTATATTACTTCCATTATACTAAGTTACGTTGAAAAATACGTAAAGAACTTAAGGCGTCAAGATGCTCAAGTATATAATATAATATATTTACAATTATTTCTATTGATTTAATATTTACACTTACGTTTAAATGTTACTAATTCGGTTGCGTTTTTGCAATATTTAACATAACTCTAGGTGTCATTATGGGATGGAGAAGGTTTATTTCAAAACCTGGAATTAGACTTGGACGTTTTGGAAAAAGAGTTAAATTTACCATTTATTGTAGTTAGTGGTCATATAAATCAATTATTAATTCGAGTCCCATGGACAAAACTAGGATCTGAAGCAGTTAAGATTACTATTGATACAATAGGTAAGAATCGGTTCTTTCCATATGTATTCAACATAGAATATGTTTTATAATATACAGTTTAATTTTATAAAATATAAAATATACCCACGTTATTAGATATCATTAAATATTATATATAAATCATTTTATTTTATATAAATAATAGTTGGATCCAAATAATGATAATTATATAAAAATAAATAACAAGTAATTTGACTACTAAAATAATAATTTAGTTGAATAAGAATACAGAGTATTCATAATTTGTATGTAAAAATGTATACAAAAAATTGTTGCGGATTTAGGTGAGAAACATTGGGTCTTTATAAGTTAGGGTTACCTAGATCGTTAAACCTAGTTAGAAAATTATTACGTGCATAATTATTGACAAAAATAGGAACATGAAAAAGAACAATATATCGAGTGGACAGTTTTTAAAAATTAACTCCGACAAGTAAGGTTGGAGAGTTGACAGAGCTGTTTATTAAGTTCTATAGGAAAAGCAAATTTGCTTGAAACGTAAATTCAAGATAAATTAAATTTCTACATTAAATAAATTTAAAACTTTAATCTAATACTTTTCTAGGATTTGTCTTTTTTTTTCTAATAACCAAAGTACATAATATTTTAAAAGAAATGGTGCAATTAAAAATTAATTAGTCAGTTTTTCAATTGTTCTAAATTTATATTATTGTATTAAAATATGACTCAAAGTTAACCGTAAATTATTTTTATATTATTATATTTCTATAATTTTTAGAATGTGTTTTAAAATTGAAAACTTCTCATCAAAGGAGAGCTAAAAAGAATGAAAAAAAGTAAGTATTATCAATATATCAAATACATATTATTATTATTATTCAATGTTAAAATTCATAATTTCATTTAAAACTTAATTATATAAAATTTAGAATCACATATAGCCTAAGTGAATTCTAATAAATAATATTAATATTAACTGGGTTACATATTAAGTAATCAAAGATTATATTTGTGATTACTGATTTCTTCTTTAATGTAGGTACTAATTTTTTCAAAATATGTTTTGTAGACCATTTTTAATTGGTTGGTTTACCAGTGAGCAACTCACTCGAAAATGTATTACCTAATGATTTTAGTTAATCTATTTGTACTAATATTTTATCAAGTTAAGATTAAACAATAAATAGTATATTTTTTTAATACCTAAAATGTTCATTTGGTAATTAATTATATTCAAACACAATTATAGTTCCAGGATAAGTACTGATTATGATGAATTACCGCCTCCATCATATGTCCAGAGTTTAATCAATAAAATTATTGGAAACATGTCAGTAATATGTAATAATGTTATATTAAAATATATTGAAGATGATATTGTACTTTCTATGAATATAAAGTCAATTACACTAGATTCGTGCAATGAAAATTGGATTCCTGATATTATTGGTTAGCATAATAATTTGGTATATAGTTCCAGATTTCAAATTTTCTTTAGCTATTATTTATATTTGTTAACATTTATGTTTACAAATTATTACATTTTATAGTATTATTTTGTTTTTAGTTTTAAATAAAATAATATGATTCAAAGAAAGAATTCAAACCTTTTTTTAATCTATTTGAACTAAGTAACAAATAATATTAAATATAATATTGTCCTTATCATATACCTAATTAGAATATAATTATTAAAATGAAAATGTAATCTAATTTTTTTTTCAGAATTGACTCCTACACAATTAATTTTAAGAAAAATTATAAACTTTTCTGACGTGACCATCTGCTTAGATAAAAGAAATGCCTCAGGGTGTATAGAAACATATTTAGAACCATTATTATACAAATGTTCATTATCAGTTCGATTATGTCGGATGTTTCGATCTCCTCATTCTGCTCGACCGTATACAACTCAAATGGATATGTTTTGTTCAAAAATTTCCTTCATTCTTACTGAACCACAATTACCAATGGTTTTGAGGTTGTTAAGTATGATATTGGAACTTAATCCTACAGATTCTTCAGAAACAAATAATTGTATTGATGAAGAATATAACAGAAGTCCTAGTAGTTGCAGTTCAAGTAAATTGATTAATATCTGAAACTAATATCAATATTAGTTTTATTAAATAAAATAAACTAACTTTGAAATATAAAACAATTAGGTATAAGTTTTATTTTTAAACTTGTATATTTAGTTTCAGAATCAAATGCAGCCAATGATGGCTGGGTTGATTGGATGTGGAGTTGGGTACCAAGTGTTAATTTAACTAGTGAAGTTAATGAACTTACTCTTAATCCTGACATAGTTGTTAGTGGTCATACATTAAATACTGGAATTTACATTGACTCCCTTTTGTTTATTCTTAAAGTAAGTAATCAGTAATTCAAACTCAAATTGTTTTTTTTTTTTGTTATTGTGTATATACTTTTACATATACATATTTACAGTTATTACTTATTATTATGTAATATTAAATTTCAAAATATTATTCATAATTGCTTAACTAGAACACATGTTATATAAATTTTAAAAATTAAATTTAAACATTTAAAAATGTTAATGTTGCATGTTATTTAGATCAAATCAACCAAGAAATTAAATGATTATAGACCATTATTACAAATTACTTTCAGTGGTTCTTTGCTTGAAATAGTGTCTCATCCGTCAGATTGGATAAATGTGCAGTTTGGTATAAGTAAAGCTAGTATTGATTCTTTGGGAGATTGTACTTGTGGTGCTCAGGATTGTTACACGGTTAGTTTAAAACATTTTTTTGTCTTTTTTAAGTAATATTGTTATACATTTTTAATTGTTACATAATATATTATTATTAATATATTTCAGAATAATTATTTTTCATCAGGCGGGATACAAGATTCATATTTATCAAAATCATTATTTCAAGAAATTCTCAATATCAATACCCTTAATGATACTAAATTTTCATTTGATCACCATTTGGAAAAATTTAGTGGTAAGATATAATTTTTATGTCAGAATTCATAAAACTTTTAAAATAATAGCATACATTATTTATACAATAGCATAGTAAATGTTATTATATGCTGATAATTTAGGCTTTCAATTTTTTCATTTTACACTAACTATTACCCATAATAGTTTCATTCATTTTGGACTTTTAAAATTATTTAAATTCTTAAAAATATTTTTTTATCACAATTTTCAATATTATTTCAAATATTTGATAAACATACTTTTGCATTAATCACACAGATCAATATCAGTCTTGAACAGCAGTAATATATAAGTAAAATAAAATTATTTATCATGAAATAATATTAAATTAGTATATTATAAGTATATTAAATTGGTCTTGTAATAATTTAGTCATCTAACATTATATATTATTCCCTCTCATTTGGAAATGCTGTATATGTTATGACATTAGAATATTCATTAGCTGAATTATATTAATAAGTAATAATGAATTATTAAAATGTACAAAAACGTATAAATGTATTTTTACAGAATCAATTCTCCTAGAAAGAACCCCTGCATTTGCATTTGACTATCTATTTACTCAAATATCTAATTCATATCAACATAATGCTGATACTGAAAATATTATGTTTGTGTAAGTATAAAATACAAATTTAATCATACGTTTTTTTAGATTTTTGTATTAATACCAAGTTTATAGTGTATTTATATATTTACTAAAATACTAATAATACTAAAATTGGTTAATTTAACATAAACAAAATAAAAATAATTAATGAAATTAGTTATATACATGTATATGACTTACCTGTTTATAATACAAATAAATATTTGCATGTATTAAAGACCTGAAGAAAAATGTTTATTACGATTTGTTGCTGGGCCCTGCATTTTGAATGTGTCATCAGGATTAATTCATCGAGTTGAATTCATATATAAACTAATACAAAGTCATGACTTGTTTTTATTTACTCCTCCTACACAATCATCTCATTCAGGTAATATTTATTATAATAATTATGTTTATATATTGACATATTGAATTGCATATATTTTATTTAGATATGGAAGAAGATTGTAATGCTTTAAATACCTTAATTAATTCTCATGTCCAATTAATGGTGTATCAGTTTACATTATTTAACCCTGTAATTAAAGTATTTCCTGCTTGTCATGTATCAACACCATCATCTCAGAGACATAAGGTAAAATAAAATAAAATAAAATAAAAATGAAATCATTATAATATTTCCATTTAAATCTAACAGAAAAATCAAAAAAGTTGTTTAAAACAATTTGATCCTATATTTGAAAATCCGCCGATAGCTATTTTTAAACTAAAGGTTCTGGATGGTAGAATTGTGGAGCCTAAAAAAAAATCAAGATGGTCATTTATGTCACAAAATATAATAAAAAATATTACTGAAGAAAAAAGAGCACAACTAAAAACAAGGATTATTTTCAGGGTAAGTAATGTATAATTAAAATATAATTTTTTTTGCTTTATATTTAAAGGTCTTTTTATAATGAATGGTGTTTTAAACTTGTCCTCATGTCTTTCTTAATGATTATAGCTATTAAAATTATGTGCCTAAATATGTGTCAGAATTCAGTATTCTCTTTTATATCTTATTGGTTTAAAGAAATCTAATTATTAATAATATACATTATTGCTGATAATATACATTAATAATATACATTGCTGTTTTATTTTTTTTAGGTAAAAGATTTAATAGTAAATATTGCAATTTTTAATTCAACATATAAGTTGTTAAAAATTAGTAATATAGGATTTAATTCTACAATAGATTGTATTCCAAATTATAACTCAGATTGCATATTTGACATAGGTAAACATTTTATAATTTTATTGATTTAAATTTAAGTATAAATATGTGCATGTACTTTTTAGATTGTATTAGTTTTTCAACATCAAAAGAAAATTGTTCACTTATGTATTACATAATTCATTCAGTAATTATGACAAACCATCGAAGACTTTTGCATGTTAATAATTATATTTTTAAATCGTCATTAGTAGATGATGCTCCAGGTAATAATCATTTATTTATATTGTGTACACGTACTAACAGTATAAAAATTCTTATTAATTTGATACTAATTTTACTTTGTGCATCAATTAATCTCTAAGCCATTTAATCAAATACATTTACTACTAGTGTTTTTTAATGAGTCCTTAGCATTAATCATTTAACTGTTTTCTTACTATACTATGTTATGATGAAAATCTTAACATTAGATATTAGCTAGTTGACTTTTTTCTTAAGAATTATATAATATCCTTTTTGTAATAATTCATTCTTATATTATGTATATGTCCATTTAGTTAAAACACCTTATACAATTTTCGATCTTTAGTATAATTGTTTGATTTCATAATTATATTCATTTCTTTTATTTTTGCATTTACTTATGATTCAAATATTCTACAGATTATTTTTCCTTTGTATAGTAATAAAAAAACTACTGAACAAGGTGAAATCTTTATCATACAATTTTATTGATATGACTTAAAAATAATTACAAATAATCTGGAGAACTTTTTAAGGCTATAATTCAAATCCAGGACTGACGCACCAATATACATTTAGTATGCCCTGACAGCTAACTAGCTAGCTGTCCTGTTTAAAAAGTTTTCTCAACAAGTTCCTTTAGACTGATAGTGGCTGTACACAAATAATAATGTTCTGTTAAATAAAAATATAATATATTATTTACTAAATATTATTCAAAAGTCCTTAGTATTATTAAATCAAAACGAATAAATATATAAAAACATATTTGTTATCTGTTTATAATCATCAGGCACAATTGTTCTGAAATTCAATTTGGAAGGAGTCAAAATATATTATAAATTTGAAAATCAAATGTCTTGCATTAAAATTATATTTAACAATATTAATTCTAAAATGGTAATTCGCAATACATTAAATGAAAATATTTCTAGTGCCATTTTATTTTCAACTCCAGGATTTATTAAAAATTCTGTGCCTGTTCTTCATGGTAAGTAATTTTATTTAATATTTAAGGTTTAAATAAATTTTTAAAATATATTTTAATTACTTATTTGAAATAATGAAAAATTATGTTATGTAGTATCATGATTACATTCATTTTTGAGATCTTGATATATGCTTAAACTCTTGATTAAACTTTATACATATACTAATAACTAATACCGGTACAATATAATATTTAGGGTATCCTATATTCTTATAAAGGTCCATTAATTTAAAACATTCTATAAAATGTGATTAATAAAAGATCAGTAATGTGTCTTTATATAAATATTATATCATATAAAAAATATTTATTTATTATATTCAAATGATTAAATAATAATAGTTTTCTCTTAAAATTAATTTTATTTAAGTTCTCATTTAAATTAATAACTTTTGAAATGATGTATTTTTTACATAGAAAGTATGATCAATAACTAATAAAACAAAATAAGATATACTAATTTGATTCTAAAATATGTATACTTATGTATTGATGTTTTAAAATTAAATTCTTACTTTTAAATACATTATTATTACATATTTCAGTAATTCTTCAACTACCATCTGAGACAGATGCAAATGAAATGCCTTTAATATATTTCGAAGTTGGTCAGTTAGATATGAATTTTGATCCAATGTTATTTGATTGGTTAATTTATGTACCCCAAATAAATAAACAGAAAGAAGTAAAAAAAAAAACTTCAGCATCTGATTTAGCATTTTTTAGGTAATTTTTTTTAAATAATTAAATTTTTTTTATCAAAGTTACTATACATATATATTATATATATATATATTTTTTTTTTAGTGCACCAAGTAGAAAAATTTCTGAAACTAGCATTAGTAGTGATCCGAAAAAAAAGCAACCAAAACCATCTGTTCAGAGTAGTATTTCAGAAAATATTTCATTTCATTCAGCTAATTATATGCATTTAAAAAATGAAGTAATATATTTTTAAATATTTAGAAATGTATTTTCCTAAAAAAATAAAAGTTTTGATATTCAAATATAATTTTTGTTACTTTTTGCATAATGATTTACTAAAAAAATAATATAACTATAACTTTTTTATTTTTAAATTTATGATTTATAATTTATAAATGATTGTTTTCATTTATAGTCCAAAGAAATGAAAATTGTACGATTGTTTAACAAATGGAAGTCTTCAATGGTTTTTTTAAATACATCAAGAATTGCTTTATATTTTCCTAACAAATCATTATCAACATTAAAAAAATTACCAAATTCTAAAAATTTAGATTTAAAAGAATTACTTGAAATGTCAACCAACAATGGAAATGGATTACTTATATTAAGGATATCAAACATTTCCTTAAATTGTGTTGTTCCAAAAAATCAAATTGAACAATATTTAAATACTACTCCTGTGCGTTTTCCTAATATTTTGTGGTCGTTTGGTAAGATTTTTAAACTTAAAATAATTTTGTTTATATTTGAGATACTAAAAGTAATAAAATATTTATTTTTATTATTTTTATATAATTATTCTTTTTAAGATGAATTATGAATATATTTTGTAATGGTATTAATATTTCGATTTATATCACAATTTTATTGCAATGTTCTTCATACCATATTCTTTTTATGTTCAATAACATTATACAATTTGTATTTATTTTTATTATTAAGAATTAAAATTTGAAATACATAATATATCTGTAATAAACTTGACTCCATTTAGGTTAAATTTTCAAATATGATAATGTATCTTTGCTTTTAAATTTACTAAACTGTTATTTTCACAAAGATGGATAAAATGAGATAAATCCTCATCACAAATTCTATGTATATTAATTATAGTTTTAAATTATAAATATTAATTTTTAAGAAAAAAGTAAATTATATTTATATACAATATTCATATTGTATATGTGTATCAAACTTGAAACTATTATGATGAACAAAACTGAAAGAATATGACTATATATTCTGGAAATTAATCTAGATTCATTGTAATATTATTTTTATTATAACAAATAATTATTTTTTAGATGGTGTATATTTTCCGTGGCAATTGAATTTTCATAAATTAGAATGTTATACAATTCATAGTACTTACGATATTGCATTCCAAAGATCATATACACATAAAGTACAACTTCTTTATCCATTTAGTGCTCAATGTACATTAGCTATTACAACTCAATTTGATCATAATAATACTCAATCATTAAAAAGCTTAGCTGCCTGTATACATTGCGATTCTGACCCAATTTCTATTTGCATATCAGAAAGACAAGTAAATATTATAAAAAGTTCAATATAATATGTATAAATAAATGTATACATTTAAATAAAAAAAATGCACTATTCAATTAATAAAAATATTTTATGGATTATTTTATTCTTTTGTGTATATTATATAAATATATGAAAAAAAAAATATTTTTAGGTTAGGCTTGTTGCTAATTTATTGAAAAAACAAATTGAAGTATACAAAGTAATATTTTCAAATATTGCATATGGAACATTTTTTAACCGATCAGTAGCACATGAAATTTCATCTATTCCTGAAGATGAACCCAAGGAAACCAAAACTTGTGCATTTGGTAATTTTTCAGTCATTATGATTATTACTTTTTAATAATTTAGTTTGAAATTAAATAAGTTAAATAAAATTTATAATTTCAGAAATGAAAACGAATGAAAAAATTATAAAGTTATCTGGTTGGTTTCAATGGACCTTAGCACGCTTTTCATTGATTTTAAAAAATAATCCAGAACACAACTTGTCAGAAAATGTTAAACTAGTATTAGATTTAGAGGATGTTATAAGTTCTTTAGACTTTGGACTCTCATACCAAAAGCTAAAATTAAAAATATCTTCAGCTTCTATACAACATTTTATTAAGTAAATAATACATATTGTATATTTCATTTCTATAATGATATATAATATTATAATTTTTTATAAATATTTTATAATTTCATACAGAAATATTAAAGAAGAACAATGGAAACTTGGGCCAAATTTAGGACTTATACTTAAAGGTTATGATTCATTAAACAGCTCAGAGAAATCATCAAAAACTGATGGTTTTTTTAATTTTACATTAACTCGAGCTTTTAAAAGTTCTTTTCATGGACCTAAGTCGAATAAGGATAATATGCCTCTACACATGGTAATTTACATATTCATTTATCTTACAACATGGTATATATAAAACAAATGTAATTACTAATTATTAATAACATAATTATTAGTTACAAATCAATATTTTAGATTATAATTTATAAATAATGAGCTATTGATTTTTTAATATAATAAATAATGTCTATTTTAATATATATTATTATGTATTTAAAAAATGATTTAATGACAAAATAATTTCATATAATACTCTTATATTGAAAATAAACCTAATTAAATGTTAAATATTTATTTAATACTATCACAGTGTTTTTTTATTATTAGGTCAATGATGAAATGCTCAAGTTAAATCAACAATTAATGAATGAGTACATAATGGAAATTGTAATCAAAGTGCAACCAATTGATATTATTATTTCTCCATTAAATCTTCATAAATTTTTATCAATAATTGATCCTCTTCTAGAAATATTTATAAATTCGAAACATGTATTAAATCCTTCAGAAAATTCTCATAACATGTTTGAACCTAGTAAAGAGTTATTAGGTTCAATGTTACCATTATTCTATTTGGATGTTGCGTTATTAAGGATTTTTATACCAATTTCCGTACAAGAAAATATAATAAAATATCAAGATACTATTATAATTCAAGTAATATATACTTTAATATATTGTTGAATTATTTAATTAAATTAATGTGTTATATTCAAGGTAAATTCAATAAAAATAGATCAAAATCCAGAGAACCCTATTACTCGAACTCCACTAAGAAAAGACTTGTTTGTTGAAGCTGAAAAAAGAGGATTATTAACCATTCCAGGGTCAATTATTGAAGATCGTCAATACCAAATTATTGTTAGTGGAGTTTTAATAAAAACTGGTTTTTGGGTTGATCTCAAACAAGTTTTGGAATGTTATCAAACATCATCAACTTTAGATATTGATCATCAACCAAATGCTGCATTACTATGGAATGAAGGGAAAAGACCAAGGGCTCTTGGAAATTCAACTTTAGATGAAGTAAATACATCAACATTGGTTGATAAAGTATCTTTTCATTCTGTTTTTGCACCTGCAATTATATTTGAACCAGAAAATACATTGGTGTGCGGTAGTTGGATAGAAGTTAGTATTCAAAAATTAAAGATAAAGTTAATATTAATATTATTAATATTTTTTTTTTTTTTTTTTAGGTGAATACTTTAAATGAAGTAACAATCACATTATCTGTTGAACAACTATATTTAATGAATATATTAAATTCTCAAAGCAATAAATATATATTAAGCCATTTAAAATCCAAATACACGCACGTTGTAACAAATGAAAAAATTCAATCAAAATACACAACAGAGTCATTAACTCATGATAGTGGTATTCACTCTTCAGGAGATAATAGTAAATGTTTTGATCCAGAAAACAGTACAATATCTTTAGTTGATAATAAAATAAATTCTCAATCAAACATAGCATTTTTCTCAAAGAAGTAAGTAAAATAAATTCCCAAGGAGTTAATTTTATTTTAAACTTATATGGAATAATTTTATATTATATTATCTATAAATACACATAATTTAAATTATTTCTTGTAAATATAATTATTTAACTTTATTTCTTAGTGAAACAAATACATTAAATAAAATTCCAATTGATATAATCATCACAGGAAATCAAATCAATTTCAATTTTTTCAATTGCACAATAAAAAATGAAGTCAAAGTAACTGAACCTTTGCTTTTTGCTGTTGTTCATCAACCTCATGTATTTTTCTCTCTGTCTTGTACTTCAGATTCTTGTCAAGTATAAATTTAAATTTAATTATATTTATTTGTTTACAAATTGAATTTTGAATTTTATTATTATTGAATTGAATTTTTAGGTAATATTCTTTGACCTAACAATATCATTAACTCCAAAAAATAAAACATATGAAATTGAAATACCTGATCCTAATGTATACTCGGTTCCATTGTTTGAAACAAAATCCAATACAATGGATGAAATTCCTTTAGCATTCTTCACATTAAAAATTTCTCGTTCAATTTCAATTGGTCAATATAAAGTAAGTAAAAAGTATTATTTTAACATATTTCATAAGTCAAAATTATATTATTATTTATTTGTATTACATTATTTGCAATATTTTTAGATCGAACTTAATTTAGGAAGAGCTATTTCATTATTATTAAGTAAACAAAAAATGGATCACTGTTTTAATTTATTAGATATTATAAAAGAAATGTTTCTCAAATTATCTACATGTAACGAAGAATCTACAAATTATAATCCTCTTGCTGATTCAAAGTAAGTTATTAATGTTAATTATAACATTATTACTTTAAAATAAAAATATGATTTAGCAAACGTCACCAATAAATAAATTTAAATATTTTATAATGGTATAAATCAAAAATATGTCATTTCTATAATTTAAAATTTTTTAGATCTGATGAACTTGAAATTCAACATTCATCTTTTAAAATTGATTCTGTTGTATCTCAATATATAACTAATGAGTTTAGTATACATACATATAAAAATTCACCTATAAATTCAGCAGCAAATAAGAGTGTAATTAATGAATTAATTGATGAAAATGGAATTGGAATTCCAGTGTTATTGGTTAACGAACATTTTTGGTATTCAAAACCAATAGTTATGAATTTAACAACTCAACAAATATTTGTCCAGTTATGTACTGAAAATAATGGTATGCTGTAGAAAACCATTTAACTTTTTACTATATAAAATAAAATAATTTATATATTGTTTTAGATAACATTGTGTTCAGTATTGAAAGTACAATTTCTAAATTAAATTGTTTATGGAAAAAACCTTCTGAACGTATAAATGGTGAAATAACATTGAATAGTGTAACAATATCAGTTGGACATACTAACTCAATTTCTAGTATAAATGAATTAATATTACACCCATGGACAATGACTTTAGAAATTGTTTTGTCATCGGATCCATGGGTTCCTGAATATTTTAGGCCAACAAAACAGTTAAAAATATTAACAGATTATATATCATTTCATATATCTCCAGATCATTACAAAAAATTAAAATTAATATGGAATGAATATAAATATTTATTTGAATATCATAAATATTCAACAAGAAATCAAAATTTAAGTATGTTTATTATAAGAATTTGTTATTTAAAATTATAATAATTTTAATAATATACAATTTTCATAAAAATAATAATATTTATTCAGGTTTTGAATCTGATGAGCAATTTTACCAAGATGATCTTAGAGCTGGTGCTTTTCAATTTATTGAAGTTAATAATTCTGATTTACCTTTGCCCTATCAAATATTTTTTTCTGAGTATTTATCTAATAATCCACCAAAAATTACATGGCGATATCCTCAACCTAGAACTTTAACAAAGATTGAAATACAACCAATTCCTTTAGACGTATGTAAAGTAATAAAATAATTATTTTTTTAAATATGAAATTCTAACTTAAAATCGTGTTAAGATCGATGTGGAAATTGAACTTCATTTACAATGGTATGACGAGATACAGAATTGCTTTAGAGAACATATTAGTTTCACATTTCCAAAATATGAACCCATGTTATTGCGACTCGAATCATGTCGAGCAGTTTCCAATACTTGGCGTATAACTATGGATAATTCATGCATATATTATTCTTCACTACAAATAAAGTATTATGACAACTAATTAATTAAGGACTAATGGTTGCCTACTGTAGTAATTAATATTTTTATAATATATTCAGGAGTTTAATTGGGTGCCTACGAGTCGATTCATATTTCTCACCAAGCTTAATGCCACAATTACAATTTTCACTATCAGCGTCATCAGTTAAAGTAATAATGCGTTTATTAGATTACTATAAATATATTATTATGAAATACTTTTATAGGTAAATATTTCATATAATATTAAAAAAAAAACATACTTGGATCGATATGATTGCATTTCTGATGATCCACCAAAACATAAATTAGTTATTTTCATTTTTGATCAAGTAAATATTGGCTTTAAACTTCAAGAAGGTAATTATTAAATTATTATTTGTTGATAGTATTAAAGTCTAATGTAATAAAACTTGTGTAAAACGGAATTCGTTGAAGAAAAAAAATTATTTTATTGTTACTATCTAATAAAGAATTCTGACTTTAACATTGGTCCACTTTAATCAAATTTTTCAGTTAACATAGTTGAAAATGGTTTACCATAAAATTAGTATAATACTTGAAGTGTTAAATAATTTTCTAATTTAAATTCATTTAAAGTTTGATTTATTTATATTTATGATGAGTGATGGACTATTTAAAACATATTCACTATGATAAAATATTTAATATTCATATATGAAACGTATTTGGTTTGAATATTTTAAAATTTTCATGAATTAAATTACTTATTATTGTGTTTTTGGAGTTATCCATGTTGACAGTTATGGTCTAATGTTTAGAAACCATTGCAAACAGTCGTGACTACATACTTTGAAAATGAAACCTGTAATAGTTCTGATATGTCAGATCACAATCGGCAACATGAATAGTTTCGAAAATAAAATAATAGTATTTGGTTATTTTCTGATCAAACAAATGGATAAATACACATTTAAATTGATAATACTCATCATTTACTTAAAATAATTGATAACAAATACAAATTAAAGTATATTACAAGTATATTTGTTTTAAATTAGGAGAAATGAACACATCAGCTCAAGCACATGTGAAAATTGAACTCTTAAATTATGGAACATTAACTCAAATTCCTATTATAAAAACATTTTGTTTATTTACAAGTCATCATATAACAAAACCAAGTAACTATAATAGTAACCCAAAACCAATAGTTTAATGTCCTAACAGATTTTTTTTTTTTTCAAACAGTACCAGATATTCAATATAACATTCAAACTGGAGCTATTACATGCCAATTTGGACCAAGTATAATTAATTCATTGACAGCAGCAATACAATTATGGGAAAATAATTTTTATTTTATAACCACACCATACATTATTTGTAATGACACCAACTTTCAAATAATGTAAGTTTATAGTTCTTAAAAGTAGTTTTGTTTAATCCTCAATATTTAGTGATATCTGGATACAAAGCAGAGGTAGAAGTATCTTCAATTTGTGAAGCTATAGAACATATATTAATTATTTATTAATAGCTGTTAACTCCAGAAATTGGAATATAAAAGCAAGATTCCATTTCAACCTGACTAATTACCATATTAAGTTATTATTGAAATAATGTATTTATTATTGTAGATTTGGTCAAGCAAACACTAATGAAATTATCATCCTCAATAGTTTACAATCATATCAATACACATGGCGAGTTCCCACTGAACATCCTCGTATAAGGTTTAGTGTTGGAAACGCTAATATGGATAAGTAATAATTATATATATATATACATTTGTACTTAAATAAATTCAATTATGGTTCTACTAATATTTTACAAATATTTAGTTTGTCTTGGACTGATGAAATTAGTTTACATTTTGATGGTGTGATGCCTTTAACAGTAAAAAACCATATAGGAGAGCCTAATGTTTTAATAGTGTCCATTACAAATATGTCACACTCTACCATAAAAGTATGTCCAGGTTGAACAGTGTAAAATTCATATTTCTAATCTATATATTTCATTATATAAGGTAATTGTGTCTAGCCAATTGAGTATTTTAAATAAGACAAATTATTTGTTGGATGCTCGATTTACCAAAGTCAAACAAATTGAAGAGCAAAAGGACAGTCATCAAAACTTAGTTTTACAAACATTATCTGTTGCTCCTAAAAATATTTCACCATCAATAATGTTATATAATGGACTAAAAGTTACTCTAAAATTGCGTTTCAACACTGCTAATCATGAAGGCCCTTGGTCTGGACCTATTCCTTTACATTCCGTTGAATTTGTTAATGGAATTCAAAATTCTTGGCTTGTCAAAAGTTAGTGTTTGTTAAAATTAAAACTCATTGAATTAATTAATTTATATTAGTTTTAAATAATGTATTATTTTAGTACCGAAAAAAGATAATATAAAGAAATATCGAAGTATCTGGTGTCGCTTGATCGTAGAAAATATTAATAAAATTCCTCGTATGTTGGTATGTAAAAAAGAATACTTATAATTTTATGTATTTCTAATTATTTATTTTATCACTTATTATTAACAGTAATTTTTTTTAACGTTTTTAGATTTTATTAATGCCAATGTATGTTGTTCGTTCATATTTGCCTTATGATACTTTATTAAACTTTGATTTAGCTAATAATAAACTAGAACATAACACCACTGTACTAGTTAAATCTGCTATCACTTTAAATGACATACAACATATTGATTTACCCGGTACAATGAAAGATGTTTATAATTTAACTATAAAATTAAAGTTAGTTAATTTTTATATTATATTGATATAGTTTTAAGTTTTGTATTATAATTAAAAAATACATGTTAATATTCTAGCGAGGAATCTTCAGGATCTACACCACCAGTACCTATAACATATTATATGAATATTGATATTCCTGAACCAAATAATGACAATTATTTTAATATTGAAGACCTTCTTAATGGAAAATATGCATGTATGGATTCTGATGTACAGTGGCCATTTATTGGGAAACAATTTTCAAACATCAACTGGAAAAAATGTGATTTACCAGACACGCAAACTACTGTTAAAGTAAAATTTATAATAATTACTAATTATTTGTATATTCTTCTTTTTGTTTTGGTCAATGTTTTCTTATAAAATTACAATTCTTTCTTTCCCCAGTATTCAGCGATTCCTATTTCTGTTAATTCAATAAAATCTCACATTTGATGGATATCAATGTACATTCAAGCAAGTGGCTTGATGTTTCTTTCTGCATTCACAGTTTGCGTCATCTGTCATTCTCCATATATTTACATAAATTACATATATTAAATTATAAAAGACCTAAAATGTAATTTATTTATAATTTAATTTTTATGATTATAAAATAAAATATTTTTTCAATTCTTAAAAAAAAAAAAACCTAATCCCCAATAGAATCACTTCATTTTATTTGTGAAATGAATTACTATATAAATTTAAACCAAACGCATTGTATACAATTACTATATTTATATACAAATTACTATTTTACCAAAAAGTAACTATTAACATTAAAATATAGGTTCAGCATTATGGACATCTTGATCATAATAATGGTTTGAGTCGTGTTATTATTGTACAACCATGGGCATTAATAATCAATACATGTGGTCACATAATTACGTTATGCAATTCAACTGACATACTTTGTAACTTAGAAAATCTTTGTGTTGTTGCACCTCCAGTTATTGAAGTAAGTTTTTTCTCATACAAAATTTACCACTATGTATATATTATAATATATACAATTTATTTGTTTTATTTATTCATATGCTATTATACAAAAATGCATGTATGTATTTACATACATTTTACTTATTATATACAGAAAACATAAAAAAAAAACAAAAAAAATTGACGATCAATTCATTTTTACTATTTTTTTTATTTTTAGAATACATTTTATATTGATGTGAATATTGGTTGTACTACTCATCGATCCCAACCATTACAACTTTCTAATAATCAGTCATTTTATATGCCTCAAGTCAGTGGATTGATTCCTGTAAAGGGTCATACATCTATTGTTATAAATTGTAAAAACCATGTAAGTTTTCTGTTGTAACGTTTTTTCACTAAAAATATTAATACTTATAAAACATTAATTTAGATTACTTATTTAAATGTTTCCTCTGCGGATCATAACGATATGAGAATTATTCATATTCAAAGTTTATATATTGCATCAAATCATAGTTCAATTGACCTAAAAGTACTAGCAGTGTGTGCTGTACCATCTTCAGGTGTATTGGATATTCCAGAAAATATTGATGAAAACTTTGTTGATTTGCCTAAAAACTATAACGAATTGTAAGTTTTTGGACCCGTATTTATTACTAATAATAACTATATTATATTAATTCTATAATAAACAATAATTGCCTTTATTTAATATGGAAAAATGTATTATTCAGAATTTGACAATTGAACTGATCTGTTTTGTTTTTAAATATAATTAATTGAAGAGATAAGAGATTATATACGAAATAATTTTTTTTAAACTACAAGAAAAATATTTATAAAATTATCTGTTCCTATATTGTTTTAACTTAAGTTTAAATACTTTACTTGCAATAATATAATTTACAGTCCATAAAAACTTACCTAATATATATTTTTTTAATTTGTCTTTAGAGGTAAACCATTGAGTTTGTGGACATTAATTGGTAAAGAAACTATGGCCAATGAAGAATTAGTTCAATATTTTATACTAATATCTAATGGTAACATTAGTTGTCCTATTAAATTAACTGAACTAATAAATGAGGAACGTCCGTTACCTGTTCTATTTTCAAGTTGTGATTTAAATCCATTAATTTGTGTTACATTACAAGAATCAGACAATCAATATTTTTTTACTGTATACAATCAACCATATCCACAATTTATTCTTTACAATTATTGTCCAATATCATTAACTATTTCCCTTACTAAATCTAAATCCAAATCTAAATTTAAAGAACCGATACCATTTTCGACTGATTGGAATTGGTCATATAGGATAACTTCTGAGAAAAATGCATACCTATCTTTTCCATACTCTGTATCACGCAATCAGTTGCCTAAGATATTAATTGGTCTTGATAAAAAACCATTTAAAGGTAATATATTTTTTTAAACTTATTAATATTTTAAAACTAATATAAAAATTCTTATTATTAGGTTGGTTTGCTAGTATAGAGTTGAGCGCTTGTGAAAGCAGATTAATATCAGTACCGGGTCAAATTAATGATATAAAAGTTTTAATGACAAAAAGAGCATTTACATTAGATGTAATTTTTAAACCCGCTGCCCAGTTTGAATTTTCAGCTAATGAAGTGCGGTTAAGATTTACTAAAAGTGATCAATTTAAAGGTAAATGTCTAGATTATAAAATTAAAGGCTCATTTTTGTTTAATATTTAAAAATTATTTTAGATAATTCATCATCAAATAATGAAATATTAAATAATGTGAGAAATGATAGCATTTGTACTCCCACAAGATTTTCAGAAAATATGGTTTCTACATCAGCCTACAGTAATTGTTTCCTTTTATATGTACTTATATATAAACCATTGAAATTATATTTTATTGTGTATATTATAATTATTGTAGAACTTTGGCCTTCAGTAAAATGTCATATACATACATTTATATTCACACTATTTATTGATGACATTGGGTTCAGTTCAAAAGCCGTAATTTCTGTTACGTTAGATAATATAGTAGCAACCTTATGTGGAAATCAAGTAAATTTTACTTTGTAAATTAATTAATAAATTAATTTGGACACAAATAAAAATGTATAAAATATATATTAATTATAACTCATAAGTTATAATGTAGACATTATGTGATAATGAAATAATAAAATTAAAGTACATTTTAGGATGCTTCAAAAGAAGAAATGGATCTTATTATTTCAATAAATAACATCCAAATTGATAATAATGCATTTATTGATGGACATTATGATTTTCCTGTTATACTAGTTAAGCAAAAGAAAAATTTTGAAGAAGTTTATAATGATACTAGTTTCTTGAAACCATTATCAATTGTAATTAATGATTTGAGACGATTGGATTCTGCTATTATTTTAAAATTTACTTTAGATAAAAAATATCATTTAACACCAGGTATATATAAATATACGATTTACATTTTTATTAAAATTATTTTGTAGAAAAATAATAATTAGCTTTTTTTTCTTATTTATTTTAGTGATTCTGGATCTAGAAATAACATTATTTACTTTTGAAGCATTTATTGAAGATCATTATTGTTATTATATGCTAGAAATATTGAAAAAATTTAAATCAACAATATCTACTGTAAAAGAACATAATCTTATTCCGGATGAATTCATTCCACTTCATTTCTTAGTATTGGCACATTCTCAAGAATTTCGTAACCCTCTAGTATTTAGAACATTTACTATAAAACCATTCAAAGTAATGATAAGTTTGCACACATCAACTACGTTTTATGTAGCCCTTGACCGGTCTCCATTAGATTTTACAGAATTTTCAAAAACAAATTTAATAGCTTCATCGTATCAACTTGGTCATAGTTTATCATTGCATTACTTTTTAAATGCAATATATGGTACAGGATGGGCTTTGGGATCATTAGAATTTTGGGGATCTCCTGGTGGTTTAGCTAGATCAGTTGGAACTGGCTTATATGATTTTGTTACTTTGCCTGCTCAAGGCATAATAGAAGGACCGAGAGAATTTTTGGTTGGTGTTCTAAGTGGATCAGCATCATTAGTTAAACATGTTACAACTGGAGCATTGTCATCAGTAACAAAATTTGCATTTAGTTGGTCAAGGACGTTCAATCGATTAACTCTCGATGCTGAAGATTTAGAACAAATTGAAGAAATTAGACGTTTACGTCCACAAAATTTATCACAAGGAATTATACAAGGTCTTAGTGAATTTGGGATTAGTTTATTAGGAGCAATTGGTGGATTAGTAAATCATCCAATTCAATATGCAATTCAAGAAGGTACGGAAAGAAGAAGAGGGTTTGTCAACACTGTAGCTATAGGTTTGGTTGAAGCCATTACTAAACCCATCAGTGGAGCAGCAGAACTAGTAGCAATGACTGGTGAAGGATTTTTAGCTGGTGTTGGATGGATTAAAACTCCACAGGTAAATACTATTAAATACATTTTTCTTTAGTTTGCAATTTATATACATTAGTACATAATTGTAAACATTACACCGTAAACTGGAAAATTGGTTAGATTGGTTCTACACTATAAATCTGGCAGTAGTGAATGTAGGCAATTTGTTATTAAGTAGTCTAATAAAAAAAAAATTCTCATTTTCTTTAGGCTGTATATGAGATATGGATAATATTTTTAGGGTAGGAGTTATAACTGTAATGGACATGTTTGTTTACTTGCAAAAGAAACTTTTATTATTTAAAAATGTCCTACAGAAAAAAAAGTAACTAATCAATTATAAAGAGAATGTATTGATGCTTAGTAATAATTGTTATATAATACATATAAATAATTATTTTTGTTTAGTTACGTTCGAGTCTCAGCAATAGTGAAATAGGATTTGGTACGTCAGAACTCAGATATTCTTGGTTAATATTAAATAAACATTTAGGCCCAATGGAACAAGTTCTGTTGACTTGTGATGCATCAATGGATAATTTTGACCACGAACAAAAGTTTTCAGAATTTACATTGGTTTTAACAGATAGATTTTTATATTTAATCAAAGATCCAAATTCTATGTCGCCGAATGTGTTACGATTACCAATAACTCAAATCTTTACTCCTAGTCAAAGACACCATGATCCTTCGTTAATAACAATAACCATTCGTATGTCAGCACAGGTAATGAAAAAAAAATGTGCATAATCTGTAATAAAAAAAAATTTGAAACTAATACTCTTTGTTAATTCATAGAATGATACGACATATGCCCGTGTGGCTGATTATGTACGTAAATCTCAAAGTTTTTTGAACATGGAATCAAAAACTGTATCTGATAATCCAGATCAAACACATAAATTGCTGGTCAGTCCACAAATAAGGAATCACATACTAAATTCAATTGAATTTCTCAAACGTCATATTCAAAATAAAGGATACGCAGTGATATAGTTATGAGTATTATTATACATAAATATGGGGCTACAATTATTTTATGCAATATGCATTTTAACAATCTGTGATAATTATAACAGTATACATATTTTGAAAAATATTATTTTAATTATGTGTAACAACCAATTTAATTGTGTTAAAAATGTATTGACATCATCAAACATCAATTTATTACCAAAAAAATTATTTATTTCAATAAGCTTTTATGATTTATTATTCAATTTATATTTTATAACATAATATTTCAATAATAAATCACAATTTTATAAACTATTTATGTTGTGTAACTTTTTACCTATTATAAAATATATATCATTGCTTTTATCAAACATATTTTATATCTGACTTAATTCATTTTTTTATTTTTTTTTTACAATTACTGTTCGTAATTTGTCTTTAATGTCTAAAGTATTGTAATACTACAATGCTTTTATCTTTTAAAGTGCCTACAAAATTGTTTGGTTATGGTAGTGAAGTGTCCAGCGGCGAGGAATCGGTGGCGGTGTGATGTCCTAGACCCTTAATTGAATGTTATATGTGTATTTTATTAACTGTAAATCTGGCTATCCCTGTAAACCCGTAACCGTCGTTCTCGGTAGGCCCGTACCATTAAAAATAAGGCACGTTCTAATATTTACAAACGATCGACAATCGTTTTACTTATTCATGGCTAGGTAATATATTAATATTTATTGGACGTGTATGTTTAAGGGGAAAAATGATTTTTTATATATATACTTTTACTAGTAGATTTCACAACACATAATTCCACATTTCTATATTTAAGTATTTTTCTTTTAAAACAATAACTTTAAAAGCTCTGTCTAAGTGTTATACAATTGACATAATAGCTGTTAAAGGATTAATAATTAGTTTGTAAATTTTACATTTTTCTTTAATCGTGATCATATCCAGAAATGTAATTAAAAATATTATTGTTCTAAATGAGTGGTTGTTTGGTAACGGTGTTATTGAATATAATTTTCGTCTTATTCGCGTTGTCTTTTATTTTGTAAGTTAATTATATTAAAATTTTTTTCTAGAACTGAATTCTATATTCTCGTCTGCAAATATAATGTATTGGAGTGTTTCTCCTATTCGTCACGTAACTCGTAATATTTTTATAAACATTCAGTTGATTCACAACTTACGGTCGCACTTATAGGGCATAGAATGTTACCGATTTAATAGATAAAGTTTTTAATAAATAAACTATTCAGTTGCCCATCCATAGATCATAAAATATATCGATCTCAGTGATCATCTGTGTATTTACAATTGATAAGATAAATGTTTTTGTACATATTACAAAACTGATAACCCTTCGCCCGCCCATCACTTAATTTCCAGTACTATTTCCGATTTCGTTCTTCATTTTTTTCGTTTAAAAACAATTCATCCACTCACCACTTACCACCGGCAATATTCTAATATTTAAATTTCAAAACATTATTTTTTCTGAGTTATGTAATTGCTACAATGGGCTGTATTTACAGTAGCAAGAAAACTTTACCGCCTTCTGTGTTCAAAGTAAGCTTTCCACACAATTACCATTTAAATTTGTCACTTAAATATTTCTATATACATAAATAAATATATATATAAATGGGTATATTTCAAATATTGTCACAGGTTACAAATATAGATGACAGTGGGAATGAAAAATATCATGGTAAAATGGAAATAACTACTAGCAATTTAATATTGCATAAAAGTGGAGAATCTCCTATTGTATGGCCATTGAGTACAATTCGACGATACGGATATGAAGATTTCATGTTTTGCTTTGAAGCTGGCCGCTCATCTCCTTACGGTCAAGGAATATTTGCATTTAGAAGTAACCATGCTAAAAATATTTTTGATGATGTAAAAGAAAAATTACATGTGAGTAGCATTTATTAACGCTTAATATTCTATTGATATCACTGAGTAAATATAATATTTTCAATATATTATATTGTTAATTTTTATAAACACAAAAATATTTATATACAAAATAATTTTTTTTTTATTCTAATATATCATAAAATGTTTTTAAATTATATTTTCGTCTCATTTAAACATTTTTGTAATCCAAACATTGGTCGTTTAAGAAAATGCATTTAAAAGTAGCAAATTTTAAGTCCACCTGTAAAATTATTATTGTACCATTATTCTTAAGATCAAAAATAAAATGTTGAAAACCTGCATAGGCACTATATCTCATTATTATGTTATAGTCAACTGCATTTTTACTTGTTGAATCATATTATTATTTATTATAAAATAATGTAAATGCCGAGATACTGCTGGATGATTAATCTACTATTTTCTAAATCTTGCAATTATTTTATAAAATAATCAAAATTGTTTAAAAATAAACATATATTATATTTTATTATTATAACAATTATTATTTTTCATATTTTATAGAAAAATATGAAAACATATAATAATTAAGACAAATTTGTATATGTTTTAGACTGAGAATGGAACGAATATAGCTAAAGATATATCTTCTGAAGTACGGAATTATTCTGGCCAATCATATACAAGTACGCATACAATTGAAAAAGTTTATGATGATGAAGTCAGTGTTAATGGATTAAGGTATACTAGCGAGTCAAATAATAACATTCAACCACCAGATCTTATGCTAGACCCAGATACTGTATTTGTACCGCGAAGTTCTTATATAAATATGGTAAACGACAATGAAGAAGACGAAGATGATTTATTCAATGATCCTTTTGAGTTACCAAAAGATATTCCTACTTATACTGAAGTAGAAATCGCCATGTGCACACCTAAAAGAAAGAGCGAATCGTTACCTACTTCCCCTACTGAAATACCCGGTTATACAGCTATAGATTTTAATCGAACAATGCATTTAAGTCAGAAAATGCTTAGAAGTAGCGAAGACACAGGGGTACGAAAAACTAGACACGATTCTACAATGAGTAATCCTTAATATTGATGGAGTTTAAAATTTGGTTACCAATTCACTGTTTAGACTAACGAACAAAACTGGGGTCAAAAAATTAATGATCTTCAATTGTTGATTAACTAAATATAATCCACAATGGTGTTGATACGTGGGGGGAGTGCAAGAGGTTTCTACCCCCTCCCCGCCAAACTATAAAACAAGCTTATTTTTTTCATTTTCAATATTTATTGATTGTGCACGTGAAGGAACTTGAAGAAAATTTAATATTTTATAAAATATACTTTTATTGTATTCTATAAAATTAATCAATGAAATTATAGTAGAACCTCTATCTAAACCTCAGTTATTCGTATCGCGAATAGTGTATCTGAACACTGTATTATTTAAAAGCCAATACACATTGAAGCACTTGCATATATGTACGTCATATATGTACCTATTTTATCATTGTCGTGATTATGAATTGTTAATATAATAATATTCTTATTTTTAAAATTTCTTTTGAACCCCCCCCCAGAAAAAATTGTTCTATGCCACTGATAATCCATGTAGTTATTATCTTGATTCCAGTTGCAAATATTTGCTCAAAAAATAGTTATTTTTGCCTAGTTCTTATATATATATGAGTATGTAGTCTTTTCCAATAAAAACTAGTTATTTGTGCTTTGAGAACTAAGAAAAACTTGCTCAATATAACTAATTGTGCTAGTTTTTATTTGTATCCTACACACACACACACACACACACAAATATATATATATAATAAATTTTATATTGTAAAAAATTATTTTAATAGTAATATTAATGTTAATTTATACAGAAATAATTTGTACGAGCCAAATATTTTTTATGCGTTTTTCATCATGTACTTTTGTAAGAAACAATATATATTTGAACAAATTATCAAATACTAAACAGTAAATACCAAAGAATGTATGTGATAAATAATTGATATAGAATTAGAAGTAATCTATAAGATACCATTTATTCTTTGTAACAATGGCAAAATCTATTATTTTGTCATGACTGCGGCAACTGTTAGGCCAAACATTTGTACAAATTTAATATTTTTTGGAATATAATTTATATTCAGACCTTGGAAATGAATTGAGTCTAACATCATAAGCATAATTCAATATGAATTAAACAATTAAATAAGTTTTATTTATAATTTTTATATTATAAGTGTTATACTTTTTTGCATTATTCTACAATAGGGATAACTAGTGCACTCACTAAAGAATCTCTAGTTTATGTTATTATATATCCACGTTTATAAAGAAAATATATAAGACTGTGTTGAGCAGATAGTGATCTTAATTATTAGCTATTAAAATTGTTTAAAACAATCTAGTTTCCTCAAAGAAATTTAAGTTAATGCGATTTCATACGAAGATAAAACATTCATTTTCCAAGGTTTATTTATATATATATATATATATTTTTTTTTTTTTTTTGAAAATTTATGTACTACTTTTAACCATCTCTAATATGCTAATTAAAAATTATCTAATTATATTGTATTCTATTAAAATATATAATTAATATGTAATTTTATAAATACATATTTAAAATAGGTAATATAGCAGTTTAGTATACTAATATTTACTAAAACATAAATTTCAATCAAAAATTATTTTTTATTACTCAATTAGATATTAGATAGCGGATATGTATTACTAATTGGTCATTAAATTATTACAAATATTTTATATAATTTTTTTATTTATAAACCATGATTATTAACTGTTATGTTCACATTATTTTTTGTTTTTTTTTAAATTGTATTTCCTATAAGCACATTAAATATGTGTGATAATTCTTTTTTATTTATATTCAATATTGTAAATGTATTATTTTAACACACACGAATGGTCTTATATTTTTCACCAACAAATTTAAATTCCAATTGATGTTTAACCATTTTTTGTTTCAGGACTATTTTACATTTAATAATAAATTATAACACCAATAAAATTAAGTTTTTAATTTATTCTCTTTAATATAAAGATCATATCTGCTTCTGAATACATGTGTTCGAAAACTGATAATAATAAATTTCTTTGAAATATAAGATTATCTAAGAATAAAATACAGAACACATTTTAGAATTTAAAATGAAAATTTAATATATAAATATACGTAAACGAAAATGTAATAAAAACTCGTCGCTTTCTTAGATTTATTACACTGTTGTTTATGTTAACATTAGCTTTTTGTCATATGTCCGTACACCACCTCCAATGTGTTAAAAAATAAAAATAAATTCTATTGTTAGATAAAAAAAACTATTTTTATACACAAGTAAATATTCATATTAGTTCATTAATAATTTACAATACAAATATACACATCAGTCTTATTAATTTTTTTCCATTCGTAATACTATGGTACTAAGGACCATACTATACAGTATTAGTCACCACAGCCACAGGCCACACTATTGGACCTTTAGATATGATTTTCGACATAGAACTTTTGATGGCAACAAAATGCCTTTTAAATTCTAAGCCACAACCTCTGGAAAGTCTGAAATCCATTAGCGTTTGGTGATTCATTGGGATTACATTGCATTTAAATACTAACCGCAAATCAGTAGTAGTAATTGTAACCTGTAAACCAATAGAGGAAGATTTATTATTTCTATCATTTTACACACTAGTCTGTTACAATAGCTTACCAAACCGGATGTATTGATTTTCCATGTATATCCCAAGTCATCAAGGAATTGTGATAATTTAGCTAACGCTTCTTCGGGTAATAAACAAACAATAAACCTTGTCATTCTCTTCACTAATTTTTGAATGGAGTTCTGCAAATAAAATAGTAAAATTAGTACACGCAATTGACAAATTTTTTTCGCCGATTTTAAAATGATTCCATTACATTTGATGTTGAGGCAGACTGTGATGTAAGAAGTTGAGAAGATAACAATAAATCTTCGACTTGAGTTGGCTGAGAAAATGAATGTATTTCTGATTCATTGGGTGGGATAGATACAGTAAATGGAATAGGTGACGGAACAGGTTGAGAATGACATATACGACCATCATCGAAGTCTTTGTCCGACCAAACAGAAATACCCAATTTTTTATCATCTAAATAATCATAACATTGAATTATTATTATATTTATTAATATTGCTATTGATAGATATCTTTTATTTTATTTTTGAATAAAATATTATAAATAATGATTCTAACACACAATTGAGGTACCCAGAGCTTACTGATGTTTGTAATTATTCACTCAGAAGTCACTTTGTACCTGAATGTGTATAAGATTTCGTTTTTGAGTAATTAGTTTGACAGAATAAAAATATACCACATGTTTTAGACTTGTTGAACCAATGATGTGATCGTATTTTAAATATATCGTATCTTTTACATGGTGTTGGTATTAATATCTTTCTCACTAGAGACAGTGCTAAAGTATCTAATTTACACCATGGCGAGTGATTTGCATAGTCAGTAGTCTTCCATAATCTATAATCTTCATCATCATCAGATGGCATTTCCCAAGGTAACTCTTAAAAAAAAAAAATACAAATACATAGATAACATATTCAATAAAATAATCCTTTTTTTAAACATATGGGGATATACTAAGAAACTAATGTAATATATATTATTCAATGCAGCAATTATAATTTACGCATCCGACTGATTTTAGATAAATGATAATATAACTATAATTATTTGACTGCTAGGAAGTAGTAACCTCACAATAAATGTTCCCCTCGGATTCATAAAACATAATGTTGATACTGGATGTAATATCAAGTACCAATAACTTTGGTACAGAAGCTTTAGGACGTCTCTAGAAAATATACCTACAGCTAGAGTACCAAAGAGATCAACACTGACACAACAATTTAATGTTATTTAAGTTAGAATATTTAAAATAATTACCTCCAGCAAGCATGGAAACCAATATAATACCACATGACCATATATCGGAAGGCTCTGCTTGATAAGGTGAACGCGAAAGAACCTCTGGAGCTAAATATGGCCGAGTCCCACAACTCTTCTCCAATTTACGTCGCTATTAATATATAATATATACTTTAAATAGAATAATAAAAAAATATATTTATAATATGTCCCATAAGTTTTAAGACTTGTTATAAAATTGGTAATATTAGTGCTGGTATGTTACTGAACAAGAAAAAAGACTGATCTCTTCACAATTCGGGTCTAACACGCGCAATTCTTTTGCAAAGGCAAAACAGCACTTGTTGGTAAAATGAAGCATTCACAGTATCGTTTTGAGGAATAAATTCATTGTAGACAATGCATTTAAAGTGAAAAAAATTACCGACAGTTTTAATTTATGATTTTTGAAAACGCAATTTTAGTTATGATAAATTTTTAGAGACCCACTCGGCATTTTATTTTGAGGATCATATGTAAAACATCAACTTTCATCACCCGTAATAATGAATTCAAGAAAAATTACTTATTTCAATTATTTCCAGCACAGTCACGCGCACGAGAAATTTTTATTCATTATGAAATTATGACTGTGACCACTTTGATACTACCACGCAAACTGCTACTGAACAGCTACATGTGATTCAATAGACTTGAAACTTTGTATGGGTGAATAGAAAGGTTGTAGTAATTAGTTCTCAAAATTAAATGAATATAGCACTAGTAGTACTGATTTTATAGCCACTAGCCAGTCTTAAAATGTATAGTACACATTGTGTATATTTATATATATATTACCTACTTTTCCACCACATAAGAACATAGTGGCTAATCCAAAATCGCTAATTTTTAAATTTCCATGTTCATCTAATAATAAATTTTCTGGTTTCAAATCTCTATGTGCTATACCGTTATTGTGCAAATATTCCTAATAAAATAATTATATGAATTGTTTGCACATTTAAATGAAATCCAATGTAAAAAAAGAAAATAACATACAACTCCGGCAATCAATTCTTTAAAAAACTTTTTAGCATCAGACTGAGGCATTCCAATGTCAGGTTCTACAAAAAAAATAAAATAAATTAGAAATACTTTTAAAATTGTATAATATTAAACTGACTTACCAATTCGATCAAATAATTCACCACCCGATGCGTATTCTAAGAATATATAATATCTGTCCTTGCTCATACGCTGACCAAAATATTTTATAATACTTGGATGTTTCATTCGACAGTGTATAGCTGCTTCTTTTTTTACCATATCCAAAGCATTGGGAAAGTTTTTTAGGTCAATAATTTTCATGGCTACAGTACTATTTGTATTTTGGTTTATTAAAAGTTTTACTCTAAAAACAGAAATTGTAATAAAACAAATTTTAAATTTTGTTCTTTCGTTCGATCTTAATTAACTTTATACTCCCATACATAATACAGAAGTACATTGTGTTGAACCGAACTTTAACAAATGAAAATGTTAAAAGACGTATTTTGTTAATACAATTATTAATTTTGTGTTTGAATGTGTATACAAATATAATACCTATTGAATTCTATTAATTTTACGTAAAAATAAATAATATAAAACAATTAATAAGAAGAATATCAATTGCAATCTTTACTATCATTTATGTTATTTTATAAAAACAAAATTTGTTCTCCAAACAAGTACCAATAACACGTAATGAAAAGAAATTCACTTTGGCTGACACAATTGCTGCAAATATTATCCGTTTTTATAAATCAAACGTGTATATAATTGTTACGTACTCGCCAAATGTTCCTTCGCCTAACGTCTGAGCGATTGTCCATCCTTCAACGAATTCAGAATTCATTGAACGTTTTAAAAACTACAACGAAAAAAAAAAACCACTTTATTATATCGATTTACGGGTTCGCTTAACATCTTTTTTTTTTAATACCCGGCAGAACTTTAAAATTCCACTTTGAAATCGGAGTGATAATAATTATGAAAACGGGGAATTTTCGTTATTCAACACACGGGGGGCTTTTGAACATAAAACAATGAAACACAAATTTTGTATATAACCCAACAAAATAAACGAGTATGTTAATTTCATTTGCATAAAAACACACGCCCACAAAACACTTTGAAAATATTAAAATCGCAAACAATTTTCGTTTTGTAATACAAATTTTTATACGTTAACCGATAGAAATATCATTTAGCGCAGTACGCCGAGGAGCAAATAACAACAACAACAACAAATAATAACAACAATCGAGACACGATTTATTTTCACAATAGTCACATAACCATTAACGTTTTACACGGAACAAACCGGACGACACATTATAATACCTATTACATTATAGAATGTAAATTCCGTTAACACCGTCTGTTTTTCAAAAGTACAATTTTTAAGGTTATACCCGTACGAACTTTTCGTAAACTAACGCGATAATATTATCATACGCTCATAACGATTATTCAAGTGCATCGTACGCTGTAGCGTTTTACTATACTTGCCGAATGCCGCCGATCCACAATCATCACGATTAATCGTGGCGCCGTTCCGAATTCGACGCGATAATAGAGAAAATAAAGGCGTTCGTGAGAAAAACAAATGTGATGATCATTCGCTATATAGTAATATTGATAAATATATTATATCGTAAAAACGATCTATAATTTGTCTTTATCATCGGCATTTCGCTTCACGACCGTTCAGCGTCCACGATTTAGTTTCAGTTTCACACACGATGTTTAACGAGCGCGATTGGTCATTGAGATTTCTCTACGTGATGATGGCGTTAAACCGTTAAATTTATTTGAGGTTATTAAATTTAAACGTGGTGTTTATTTTATTATTTATGAAAAACAAAACGACATGTTATACGCTCTTCGTTCTATTAACGACGGGAGAGTTAATTTTCCATCGGTTATTGTATTTTAAGAACGTGAGAATGAAACGATTTTCGCTTTGATAAAATGAAACAATACCCAATTAACCTCCAACACGTATGACTATATATATGTAGCAGCACTTTCTTATGTGTTCATTTTCATATAGTACCCGGTGGGAGTCGTCTAATCTTTTTTACTAAGGCATTGCGGCTCTTACCGCATACTGCATAGTGTGTATGACGATTTATGAGTATTAAGTTATGATTTATGAAAATTGGACAAATTTGTGTATGTGTCTTAAGGATTAAATTTTCGTTTCAAGGATTAATAAACGTCCTTCGTATAGCGTAAATGGTCTGTATTAGAAACAAATGGTATCTAAGGCCGTTTGACACTTGTCAAAGTACCCACGTCCGTGAACCACAAATCGGTATAACTTTGATTCGAGCACTGATGACAGTGTTCACATTACATTGGAAAAATAAAATTTATTTAATAAAATAAACGTATTAAATAAACAAACGTATACAGTGAATGACGATAACCATATAGTCAATATAAAAATAAAAATTTTCTCGTCACGTACGAGAATTTTGATACATGTCCGTGCCAGCACGGATCGGACAACACGACTTGTACGTACTTGTCACACGTACGTGTGGTGCGTTTATATTATTTATGTCGAATTTGTGCCACTAATTCGTAGTTCACGGATGAGGCTACATTGACAAGTGTAAACCTAACTAATAATTTTATTTAAAAGTCAAATCTCGTTGACTTATATTTTTGGTTACCTGCATAAGTTAAGCAATTTTATCTCAGTTCGCGTTTTGGGTTTTATAAAATATAATCTATTTCGAAAATTATCTTGTTTTCTTTAATATCTCTATACAACTTCATAATTCTTTGCAATCTTCTGAATTGCACTAGCGACAAATCAAATTAATCTAAAATAATATTTGGGGCGATTGTGAGTTCTCCTAGAAAAATCGAATTGTTTTTTATCGGATATTCACTAAATCAAGAATAATAACCGTACTTGGTTGCCCTTGATATTTTCCTAAAACTAAATCGGTGGGCACCGTTTCTTTCTTCCTAATTATATACAGCAGTTTTTTTATTGAATGTGTCGATGAAATTGCAGGTTAATAACTTTAGAAGGTAACTTAAAATGAGCACCTACTATTAAAAATGAACTAAATTAGTTTTTGTAATTTTACCTTGGTATTATAAACAATATATTCATAAATAATTCATTATTACAACTTTTTTCAATTTTTAAATGCATTAAATGAAATAAGTTTTAATAGGTATATATCTGAAATAATTATCTACACAAATTAAAAAAAAAAAATTGTTTTAATAAATGTCGATTTGAAAAAAAAACTGGTAACATCAAATATTTACAACATACAAAACTAATTAAACACAACATTTTAAATTTAATTGAGAAAAATACTAATACAATATAAATTATCACAAATATATTAGTGTAAATACATTTAATAAGTGGATGATACAAAAGTAATAATAAGATGTAAAAATTGCATAGGAAATTATTATCTACTATTATTATTGAGCTGGTTATTTTTATTATCGTCTTGTTTACAAAGTGAACCATCCACGTCTACTGTAACAATGTTTGGTAAAATAAAATGACCATCGCTATTACTTCTAACAGGTTTAATTGTTCGAAGTTGTGTGGTTCCAGAATAACATACATTCACGTCTTCACAGTCCAATGGATGCAAGCCATTGTTATTTAAATTATTTTCAGTAGCAAATAATTCATTGTTGCTTTTCGTGTTTTTTATACAACTCTTCTTACTAACATCTTCCTGATTTATTTCTTCTTTAATTGATTTCTTCAATATGTTTTTGGACTCTGACAATGACTTTTCCAGTATAGGTTTTATTTTATGTGGTACATCTAACTGGGGTTTACTGAATAATTTATTAATGTTTAATTGTTTATTGGCATTTTGTCGATTTCGGCACATGTTTATTTGTGAAATTAGTCCTAATACATCAGAAGGAATCTCTATGTCTGAATGAGTATAAGCTAATTCGGATACAAAATTTCCCAAAGTAGCCACAGTCAATTCTAAACTTTTTACTTCACTCTCTAGCCGATTAATCGCTAAAATATTAGACGATCTGTTCATCTCCAAACGACCATTATTTGTTATTGATATCTAAAAAAAAACACAAAATTATTTTTCAGCATTATGATAAAAGTAATTAATAATTTTGACAACAAACAAATCCCATTAAATAATATCCATTATTCCTTTTAAATAAAGTAATATATAATAACATTTTTTAAACTGTGAGTCGCAACCTACTGGTGGGTCCCAAAAAGTTTTTTGAATTATACATAGATTTTAAAGAAGGTTTATAATTAAATAATAATATAGTACAAAATATTTTTTTATTACATAATAGATTAAAATATCTTTATATTTCATAGTATGTTTGAACTATAAAGTATTATAAATCCCAAAAATTACATATATGTAAAACTGTGTAAAGTTCTTCAAACTGAAGAAGTTTAGCTGTGGTCTTAAAAAGATTAAAAACTACTGATATATAAATTTTTTTTTATTATTATTTAAGAAATTTCGACTGATATATAATATTAATACAAACAATTGTACTGCTCTGTATTATAGTCAAAATCTTAAAACAATCAATATTTATACATGTATACATTTTTTCTATGACAAACACAAATACAAATTTACCTCTAACTGTTCGTGAAGAATTTTATTTTGTTGCATTAAAGCCTTATTCAATTCTTCTAAATGTTTAATTTTTTTAATTTCGGGACTGGGTGATGATAATTCTTCTTGTAAAACATGATACTCAACACCATATTCCATTAATTGTTTAGATAAATCAGTTGTAAACACCTAATGACAATATAAATTTTCAGATAGGAAAAGCATAAATCAATATAATTATATACATACCTGTTTAATAATTTTATCAATGATTTCTTTATCTACAACAGGGAAGTCATTTTTAATATAGCTCATAATTTGTTCCATTCCATCACAAGCAAGTAGATTGTCCTTATGATACGTCAATAAGGATAGTATTATACGAAATAAAACATCAATGTTTTCAAAAAATAGTATGTCTATAAATAATATATGTAATATGTTAATAAACTAAACAATTATAAAATTTTAAATAATAATTGTTATACCAAATACACGAGCAACAAATCCTAAAGGAAACTGAGAAGAAAATATCGTCAAGAACCAAGGCGCAGCGTACAAAGTTGGAGGAATATCACAATTGTCAAAATGTGCATACAAGTCTGGATGATGATCATGAAGAAGTCGAGATAGTTGGTACAGTTGAACTTGCAAAGCTCCCATATCAGGAAGATATTGTTTTCTTAATGAACGTCTAAACATTAAATGTTTTAGCATCATGTACGCTTGTTCTTCAGACATCTAAATAAATATGTACACAAAAAAAAAAAAAAGTATTTTATCTAAATATGCTAGAAATATATTCAATAAAAGTATCACTCACATGTAATAGTAAAACCCCAGCAACAAAACATAACCCCTGGCAATATCCAACTTCAGGATCCAGTAAAGAATATGCTTTGAGCAAATTGTATAAAGCCAATTGTCCAGGACCAAAAGGTGACATAAAATAAGTATGATTCGGGAATGTTCTTCCTATAATTTTCATTTAAATAATACATGTTTAATGAAATACCAATTAATTAAATTATGTGATGGGCATGGAGGATAATTTGTTGAGTAAAAATAATTACCATGTATATATATTATTTTTATTTCCATTATCTTAGTACAAAATATACTTAAAACATACCTAAATCAATGAGAATAGCATGTTGATATTTAGTCAACTGTTTTAACAACTGTTCATATGGTACATTAAAATTTGGAAACTTCTCCAAATCAATGGGACATGGTGCTGTTGTACTACAGAACAATTCAGCAAAAAAAATCCAAACATCTCCTCTTTTACTTCTTGGAACACCTGTAATTTTAACATATGTTTATATGCAACATACATGCATATTTCACATTTAATTTCAAAGTTTTGATACGAATATCGAATTTATTTAATTATTAATTAAATATTTATTACCTTGTCTAATAGCTTGCCGTAACATTTTCGCATCAAATTTACGATTTTCTTTATTGACTATCGTTTCCCAAACACCTAAGTATTCTCGGGCAGATGAACCAATATCGTCATACTCTAATTTTATTCTTTTAACAGTTGCTTCTTCTTGTCTTTCTATAATAAATCACTTAACATTTAATATCTATTTTAAATATTACATTTTTATATTACCTTTTAATCTAGCATTTTCTTTTTCCATACGAATTAATAAAACCTGCTGATTGATTGCTTTTTTCCACAATGCTCTTAAATCAGCAGCATCTAATTTTTTTTTAATATTTTGAGTATCTGAAGAATTAAATAAAATAAAGTGAAAATTCAAGTTGTATTATATTTATATTATTACTACCTTTCATTTGTTTGTTGGGAGTAACAACATTTTTGAAAATTGCTTGACGCCAACTTCCTGGATTTGGATCATTTTGTTCATCCGAATCATTATCCGAAGTTGAAGTTACAGATGATTTTGGAGATTGGCCAACTTTTAAAAACCTTCAATAATTAATCTCAGAATTAATGTATAAATTTATATTTCATTCCTATAACTAACATGTTCATCATTGATGCTGGACTACTGTGAGACTTCATTTGAGCCAAACAAACTTCTGATTTATTTGTTTGTAACTTACTATTTGATACTGATTGTTGTACCAATAAACGTGAACCTAAATCTGGTTTTGGAGAAAGTTCCTAAAATAAAATCATTAACATAATTATTAGAATATTATACAATTTTTAAATAATTAATGTAATTTCAATTATACATTTGAATTTAAAATATTTATAAGATAAATATTAACAGCTATGGAATCTAACTTGCTACAAAATTATTTTATTATTAATATTAAAAAGTCCTCATTTTATTTATTCTCTAGAAATAATTTAGTTTTTGTTTTATAAAATTAATAGTGGGAAACATATTTCTTTGTATTAACTTAATTATATCAAGCAATACCTATTTCGAATTTAAAAACCAATATTTATTACACATTTTTCTGTATGATAGTAAATTTTAATTTAATTAATAATTAACTTTTATACAAAAATAATAAATTTAAAATGAATACTGTGAAATACAGTTGATAATTATAAGTATTTATGTATTATTTACTTTGGAAAATGCAATATTATTTGGCACATGATTTTCTTTAGTAGCAGCCAATATTCCAACATCATCTTTTGAATTTCTTCTTTTCATTAACTGATCAAAAGAACTTGTTAGTGAACGTTTAGCTTTCATGAAAATTGTACTTCCACCAAGATATTGATTTAAAAATTCATGCCTAAAATGGAATGTCAGTTAGAAATAATATTAAAAACTATTACATAATTGAGTTCCATTTACAAACCTATTTTCAGCTGAATCATGAATATGCCGCATCTGTTTGCTTTCACAATGTGTTCTTAGTAACATTATAAGTAATTCATTTTGTTCTTTTAGACTTATTTTACTTAATGTCTCTAAACCATGTAATTTAGTAAGAACAATTTCTTGATCATCTTCTGGCAATGTTTCTAAGCGTTTGAATACTACAGTTTGTATTTTATGCTCATTAAGATCTAAAAAATTACATTAATGTAACTATTTTTAAATTAATATCAATACTTTAAACATACTTTCAATATCAGAACATAACTTATGAAACCACACCATAGGACAATGTTCACAAGATACAATTACTTGCTTCTCTTTTTTTAAAGCTTCATTAATGTTATTGATTGCCAAATTAATTGCTAAATAATTTAATACCTACATTATAATATTTACAAATTTAATTTTAAAACAGTAATAAAGTTAAATTAAAAACCTGTAACTAGCTCATTTGCAATAGACTCCGATTCACATTTAAAAATATATCCAATACAACTTTCATTTGATGAAGAATCTTTACAAGTGAAACCAAAATGTAATTGATTTCTAGCACCCTAAATTTGATTAAATTTTTAATTTAAATAATATTTTAGCATTTTAATTAAATACATCTTACTTGAACACAATTTATTATATCTTTCAATTGTTTATGCAAGAGTATTTGTTTACGATCTGGGCTTATTAATCGTAAATCACTTCGACCAATTTGAAAAACCATTGTTCTATTAATTTCTTCAGCTACATTACTATTTTGTCCCTTATAATATTAAAAATAGTTATATTACGATATAAACAAAATAATGATAATTCATTATTTTTAAGAAATAAATTTATACATACATTAGTCTCTAGTTTTTTAATTGAATAATTAATAGATCCGGATCTAGCCCTCACAAACCTATAGTAAAAATCATTGAATAATTATATATTAATTATAAAATTAAATTAGCATTTACTCTGTATCGTTATTTTGTTTTTCAGATCCAATTGAATATTCTTGATTTTCAATACCGGGAGATAAAACTGTCATTGATCCACGTCTTGGATTTGAAAGATATGCTGTGTTTTGATCCAAAGACTAAAACAAATAAGAATACTCAAATTATTTTTACAATAAATATATCAATTAATGAATAAAGCACTAATAACATTTATACTCCACAAATATTGAATTTACATTTATTTGGGATCCACGTCTTGAAGAATTAGTACTACTTGACTTTTTACTTTTTTCCAATTCATGAAGTCGAAATTTTTCTAATGCATCATCAATGAATGAACTTGGAACTTTTTTTTGTGACACTCTAATTTTACCGACATATAATACCTAAAATATTAATAGTTTTCTATAATTCTCTAAAAAATCTAAAACTTTAAAAATTAAAATAAAATAACTATTAACCATATAATAACTATTCACTATTGTATCTGACCTTCAACATAAAAAAAAAACTAATTAACTATTGTACTTATGTCATAAAATATAATTATAGTATACATACAAATTGTAAACATGTTTATTATATTGATTACCTCAAAAAAATGAGACGAGTTAGGAGATATATCAGCACATAATGAAGTTAATGTTTGTGCATTACTTAAAGTACGTCCAGTATTTTGTAATGATTTATGTGAATTTTCTTTCATTGTGGAAAATAATTCTATTACCTAAAACATAAAAATAATAATTAAAACTGAATATTTTCAGAACACTGTTGACTAAAACTAATGAATTATTGCTGAACAAAACAAAATACTTTCTAGGCATTCTAAATTTAGAAGTTGGATGGTGTTCAAATTTCCTATACATTTGAATACAGTATAACAAAATTATAAAATATCTATCATATACAATAATTATAGGTCTATAACGTTCTACAATTTGTATTTATTTATAATAATGAATATTAAATAAGAGTTTTAATAATAATATACTTGACGTCCGTAATTTCAATTACTTAGATTAAATAAAACATAGTCTTAAATTTGCTATGAATTAAATAATTTTATTTAAATTAAGTATAGTTTGATATTAATGAATAATCTTTAGTTTACTCTAAAGGATATGAAAAATATAAAATGAACCAACTTTCAACCTTCAAGTAAGTATGTGTAAACATTATTGTTAATTTATATATTTCGGCAATAAAAATTTTAGGTAACATTTAAAATCATAAAACACTTTATAAATTACACTTAAAACAATTATTTATGTAATATCTGTAAAACTATATAAATGAAAAAAAACAAGATAAATATTTAGATTAACATAACTAATAATTGGACTTAAAAAGATAATATAAATCTTCAATATATATATAATCTTAATTCAGAATTAACACTAATATACTTATAATTATAGAATATTATGTTACTAAATTTTCAAAATATATTAAAATAGTAATTTATATAATCAATTGCTCTCAAAAATATAATATTCATATAAAAATTACAAACTATTTAGTATCCAGTATGAGGTATCAATGTTTTAATTTTTCCAAATACGTTAATCATATTATGTTATAACTAAACTATTAAAAATAAAAGCACACCTTACATTTTAAATAAATTAAAATTATATTGAAATATTATATTTTATTACGCATAGTTAATAATTTTATTGTTATTTTAACTTCTTAACATACTAAACCGTTATTATACATTTTTCTAACTATAATAAAAATATTACTAAATGGTAACCAGTATCATTAAGTTTTAAGAATCTTATAACTTTTCTAAGAAATTATTAAAATAATTAATTATACATATAGGACAAAATTATTTTTTATCAAAATGTTTTTATGGATATTTTTTAAATTATATTATATTCTTTTAAGAAGTATATAGTCATTAGAAGTTCACATGTCAAGGCTACTATAAAATACTAGAAATAAACAATTGACATAATAAAAATAAAATATGGATAAGTAGAAAATTTTTTTTTTAATATAATAGAAAATTGTAAGTATATTTTTAATTAATGTGCAAAATCTTCTAAACAATGATAATTGATATTAGTTTTGTAAAAAATATTTAATTAATTTATTATTTAAATTATGTATCAATAAGAAAAATATATTTATTTAATATTATTATTTTATTTTATATTCTTATGAAATTAAACAAATGTATGACTTAAATAAATTATAATTTTTTGTCTATACATAATAATATAGATTACAAAATTTAGGCTAAAATATTACATCTACAAATACATAAACATAAACATATATATTTTAACAACATGCATTATCATTTACTATATAACACTATAATACTAGTTCACCTTGTCCTTGGCCACAATGAATTAACGTAAATTTGTGTACCTATAACTAACATCATAATAAAAAATAACTCTTATTATTTTCAATGTTATTATTGAAGTTTTAGTTTTAATACTGGCCAGACAAATAATATTATGTATTTAATAATAATATTAAGGATTAAAAATCTTTAATATTCTCGGATAATCACTGTAAATTGTGATCTGTAAATAATGTAAAACCAACAATTGTATCAAACATACAATTTGATTTGAATGTCTAAAGAAAATCATAATTAGTTAATTAATATAATACCATAAAAGTAATATATAAAAGGTCAACAAAATCTGATTGTTATAACTTATAAAAACATTATTTAAAAATGAAGACATAAAATTACAATTTAAAATTAATTATGTAAAAACAAAAAAAATATTCTTACCTCATCGGGTTGAGTCGTATTATATACATGACAGTTTACATTATTTTCATCCGCTGTATCTCTAACAGCATAGAAGAATGTGGCAACGTCACCATTTAAAAACGCTAATCTGGTTATGTACTTTAACTCGTGTTGAAAAATTAATTTGTTTGTACAATCCCAATTCTCATAAACCACAAGATTTAAATCATCTATTCCGATTCTTACCTTTTAAAATATTATTAATTACACATTATTATATACCATAATTTCTAAAACAATCAAGTTCATATTATAAGATATTATAAACTAATAAGCAGTTTAAATGAAAATATTTAATTTTAAAATAAAATAATTTTATATAATAACTATTAACCATTTATTACATAACTCTAGGTCGTGGTAAATAATTTTGAAAGCTATTATTTTTATTAGTCCACATATTTACTAATCCTAGTTCCTAATCAACATATTCATAGGTATACAATATTTAATAAACAAATGAAAATAACTTTTAATTTATTAATATTGCAAGAAGCTATTAACAAAGTCAGCAAACTTCAATAATTGTGGAATTAATAAATATTCACATTTATAGAAATATGAATTTTATACAAGTCATTTAATTTTGTTTTTTTTTTAATATACATAACTAAAACAATAATTTTTTTTACTTATATAATTATGAAAATTATACTAGGATACTTTAGAATTTATGGTGAATTATGGTAAATTTCTGGAAACAAAAATTTGTATGTTTTAAAATATAAATAATAAAACCACTGACCTACAGACGATATTTGAATACTACTTGGGACACAAGTTAGTTAATAATAATTAATACCATGTAGATATAGGAACTTTACAAATAAACTAATAGTAATTAGTACTAATGTTGTTAATCAATAATTAATAACACTTATTATTAAAAGAAATTCGTTTTTTTTCCTGGTTCCTTACCTAATTCATTTAAACCATTAAAAAAGAAATGTGTTTACATTACAGGTACAAAAATTTAGCTTATTTAATAAATAATAAAAATTGATTATAAATAAATGTCGAAAAATGTTTTAAAAACAAGTAATCAATTCACGTTCGTATCCATATAAAATAATATAATGGAATCCTTTCTTCATTTCTCAAAAAAAAAAAAAATCAAATACTTCTAACAACTGTATCTTTTGGAACGTATTTCTTAACGACACTGGTTTATAATAATGACTTTATTAGGCACGTATTTTATTAAACGAAATATTATATTTACTTTTTCGCAATGATTGTTTTTCTTGATTTCGGCAATAATCCACGGGATCATTGGATTTGTTAGACGTTTATTGACTGTAGAATAACTTAAATATTCTACTTTATACAATTTCATTTTGTTTTTTTTTTTTCGTTAATAATATCGTTTAACAGTTACTTCAAATAAAATATACAAAAAGGAATTTGTGTATTTTCATACAAATTCTTTCGAGAAATATTTAATTCTAAAAAAATCAAAACACCGAATACCTATAGTAATGACTTATTTTAATTTTCACGATACTCGTGAGATACACGACAATTAAATAACCCCAATATAGCGTGAGTAAAATATATATTTAAAAAAATATATACATATTTTAGATTAAAAATTAATGAAATAAGTTACACTCGGGTCTCCGAAGTCGTAACAAAACTAAAATGATAACAATGTTATGTACACAAAAATTCAACTGGCGTAGATAGAACATGGTGTCCACTACCGACTGATCAGTGGTATTATCACAGATGAGATCGGTGGCATGGGAGGGGAAATACGTTTCAGCGTTTTACAAAAATATTCAAATCACCCCGATGGCCTCAAGGCCAATTTCAACGTTTTCAGTATTCGCATTTCGTTTACGTTTCGAATATTTGTATATTTGTTTAGTACCGTTATTATTTATTGTTACGCGTTATTTCAGACGTCCACATTCTCGTGGAATTAAAATTAAAGATCTACAGTTTCGAGGAGAGGTAGTTTATTAAAAAAAAAAATAAAATAAAACACTCGCATTACTATATTTAGATTATCGTATTGTTAAATCATCGATCGTATATAGTTCACAAATACAAGTGAATATTTCATATTCACTCACGGTTAATATTGGTTACAAATACGTTGAAAATTGTGTATTTTAATTTTTACTATGCAAATCCCACAGAACACAATAGATGTAAAACAATGGAAGAAAATTACACGCGACAATGATTTCACCGTTTCGGAATCGATATATTTAGAACGCGCGTGTGACGTATGTATAGTATTTATTTTTTTTTATTTTATCCATATCGCAATCGGGAAATTATATGTGTGCGTGCGTGTAATCACGCGTGACAAATGTGTAACGCTTATTTTTTTTTTATTTGATTTTCAGCGAGTTGATATTTTTTTACTAAATACTATACGTACTGCGTGTGTGAGAGAAAGATAGTTTCTGCGAATATCGGCCTAATCAACGCGTTCCACTGATATAACTATTGTTCCTTATACGTTGTTTTGGTTTTCACACGAAACCGATAAAATATGAATGTGGTATTTGTGCGAATGATATTCGATCAGAAAAAAATACCGACAAATTAGTCGGAAGAAATTCATTTTGGATATAAATAAGAGAGACAAGAATTATCGAGAATTATAAATATTGAAACGGAGAATAAAATTTTAAAACCAATTGTACGAACACAACGTTTACGCGTACCACGATGACATTAAACGATTAATATATTTATACATATTTCCTTATTCTTATTTATTCTTTTTACACAATAATATGATCATTGACTGTGTGAATTACATAATCGACGTTATTACGATTAAGAGGATTGAAAGTATTTTCCCTCTTTGTCTTGCACCAATCACAGTATGTAATTTTTTTTTTTTTTTTTTAAATAACATAACATGTAATATATATAAAGAGAGAGAGAGAAGCATTAATATATTACTAATTACTGTAATATTTTATAAATAATTGGATACGTGATTATTATTATTTTTTTTAAATATACATGTACATATGTGTTTAGGTTGGTATTACCAATTGAACTGTGTTTTCATGATGTAAATAAATTGTCATTACTTTCATATAAACTGTACAATATTACATCAATATAGCGCATTCCATTTATATCGTTTCCTTTCTACGTGTATAGGACAGTACAATATGACTCTGTATACGCTATTAATTAATATTATACTGCACCGTAGGTAGTGTATTGTGTCCAGAGCTATTCATTTTTATGTATTCTTCAATTGAAATAAAAGTGTCAAAATATTTATTTTTTTTTGTTTTCAACACATTATATATTATGTTTACATTAACGATGATTATATGATACCTTAACCATATGGATTTTACTACTATAAGCATTATAAACGCCTATAGTAATATGTATTTATATATACACATACATAGAAATATATTATTTACCGTTTGTTGTACCTACGTCCTCCATATTTAGATGATTTTAGTAACATAGTGTAATATGTTATATTTTTATTATTTCTTAAAATAAGCTATTGCTTAATTATTAAGTTATTATATATAATTTAATAATTCTGTTAATAATTATTAATAATTTGATTTATGGTCAGATTGTACTATTATAGGTATACATTTTTCGAGTAACCATCTCTTGTAGAATAGAAATTGTATACCTACATAGCATAATATGTTAATATCATACACAAATCTCTGTAAATAATAATGGAATATATAAAATAATTTGATTTTCAGATAAAAATTTTGTCAATTTTATCTACTGTTCTCATTAAACTTGTTTCATTATTTACTTTTTTAAATTACTATTCTGAACATATTATACGTACAAATAATAATAATAACAATATTCTCGTTTTACACAAGTATAAATTTATATATAGGTTCAAGTACTATACTAAAAATTTGAAATGCCTTAAAACATAGCATTAATATAACAAAATATGATACAGTTGCAGTTATTTTACAGATCATTGTGTAATTTGATAACAATGAATAGATACAAATAATAAATTGTTTAAATACAGAACAAATAGAGAGTAGATATACAAATTTATGAAATAAAGATAACAAAAAATACAAAAAAAAATATTAAAATACCAAATATTTTTATCATTAACCAACGATTGGAAGTCACTGATTGAAAGTAACGTAAAATTTGTGTGTGAGCTGCTTCAATACTTAGTTCAGCATCTTGAACATTGGAATCGATTCTGTCAATAATAATAATAATAAATGATTGTGTTTAATTACTTAAATATGATAATTTTATATTGTATTATAATAGTTATTCTATACCTTTCAACCATTTCTTCTTGTTCTTTTACCATGTGTGCAAGTTGCTGAAATATTCCACCCAATTCTACAATAGTTGATTCAATATTTTGCATGGTTTCTGCTCTACTATACAAAAATTGGTCCTGTAAATTAATATATATTACAATTTAATTAGAAAATGGTAGATTAAACTGTTGTATGTATGTAAATAAAGTTTGAAATTCGTTCAAAGCTCGTACCGTATTGTCATAAACAGCCATTGCTTGTGTTTGCCGTGTGACTTGCTGCATTTGATCTTGATCTTCGTTATTATCCATGTTGATAGCGCACTGATTACTCGACATTAAAACAGAATTGTGTCTAGGCACTAAAGAAGACGAATCAGATAATGCAGCCAAACTAGTTCCTTGAGAAAATTGATCTCTTCTTGATTTGGCATGTTTTAAATTCTAAACAAAATATTTTAATTTTAATATACATTTAAAAAATTAAGATACACACTAACAATAATTATAAATGAGAGGGATGAATCACTTTGTATTAAATATTTTATTTATATAATATAATTTGTAAATCTATTAACACTAATATTTGGAAAACACATTGATGTTATTAAAAAAAAAAAAAAAGGAAAATCGGGTTTGTTTATTTTTTTATTTCATTCATATTTGTAGGTGTGCTATTAAAGTACACGTTCATATACTTTTTAAGTGATAGAAATTCTAATTCTAATAAAATTTAAACAATTAACTGATGTTTTGGACACGTTGCAGTGTACACATTCAGTTGTTTTGTATCGGATATCATTATATACATAAATCATTAATCACATGACTTGTGTAACACATTAAAATTTGAGAATCTTTGTACATCAAGATATCCAGAACAGGACAATTTTGAATATGAACACAGAAACATATTCGAAAAGTCAATTAATTAAAACGAACACTAATATTACAAAAAACTATCACAACAATAGATAAATATATTAATTTGATGAAAACTTACTTTTGTTCTTATTTCAAGAACTTGTTTGAATTCATTTGATATATTTGCCAACTTTGATTGTAATGATATCACAACACTCGACTCGTGCGACAATAAATGTTTTCGTCCAACATTATTTTGAGTAGCCTTTTGTAGTTTTGCAACTTCTTGCAATTTTGCTATTTGTTGATTTAAACTATTTAAATCTTCTTTAATTATATATGTCAACTCTTGAATTTCTTGCGGTCTATCATTAAATAATGATTTTCGTTTGGCAACTAAAAATTATGTTTGACTATGTACTAAATGACTTTTTGTTAAATTTATGTTATTATAAATACTATATGTATACATTAAATTTACTTTCTATGGCCCTTTTTAAATATATAAATTTTTTTTTTTTGTTGGAATAATGATATCAAGTTTTTAAATACTAATCAATAATCATAAACTCGAAGATGTCAAACTAAAATAATTCTGAGTCACTGTATTTATCATATATATTTGTGTGTGTGCTATGATGTTAATAATAGTTCTTGTTAAGATAATATTAATTAAGCTACAATATAATAAATTAAATTGAAAAATGACTTCATTGGGAATATGGTGTATACATGGTGTAATATGCATGCAAATTATGAATTATGAGATTCATAAATTATAATTTATATGTATGTTTACACATATACTATATTTTTAATTGTAGCTTAAAATTAAGAAACACTAGTTTAAAAAATATAGCTGAATTTCTTTTCAAACATTTTATTTATAAAATTATAGTAACAATTAAATTTATAATACAATAAAACTTACGTAAAGTCAATTTCTCTAATTTTGCATAAGTATTACTAATGTTTAAACCAACACTTTTGGCTATCATCATAAACTCTCCATAACTCTGAAGAGCTTTTACTTTTTTTACATCCTTAACTTGAATAGCTCTTGATATTTGTCGACCTTGTAAGGATCGTACTGCATTATTGAATTCAGCAGTACGATCTCGCGGCATTATTTTATGTATTTCTTTTTCTATCGGATAATTAGCAGATGATTCTTGAATCGGATAATTTGACGGATAAGAAGTTTTATCTGAATCAGAATTCCCCCGTCTTCGTCGAGCAGTCATTTAAGTAATATATCTGTAAAAATATTAAAGAGTTAATTATTTATTGAAAAACACATAAAATGCATACACTCTCTAATATTATTCAAACACACTTTCTATTCGTTATCACATAATAATTTTCTTTTTAAATTTACCTTGAATGGGAATTTCATTCAATATAACTTTTTAAATTACGATAATTAAATAAAAATTAAACATATACAAAATTGAGATAATACCTATAATAACTGGTGTTAATTTTACTTCTTGGCAATTTTGTTTGTTGGTATTTATTATTAAATTCTTCGGAATTAAATTGAACAAAATAAATTTTTATTGACAATTTTATCAAAAACACACGTATTCTTTCAACCGATTATCTACAAAACATGTACCAACTTAGATCGTTCGCTATGATCCACACGTACCAATATTATAATTATCAGCATTGATAAATATTATCTATTTTAGATAATATCGGAGACCAGTAAATCACATGGTATGCACTCTGCGTCATGGTGAATCTATAGATCTCTATAGTTTTCACTTCAAACCAAAGAAGAAGAAAAAATGTTTTTTTTATGTATTTTTAGTCATGTATAGATCCAAATTGGTAGTTAGTAGTACGCACGGTTTTTGACGATATGAGGTCCGTCGATGTCTTAGGTATCAGTATTCTGTTTAATGACTACGATTTAGTTCGAAAATCTAATTCACATAACACCAATCGCATAATATATTATACCAAATATTTTGTTTAATAATTTCTACAATTACAAAACTATAGTCGAAAAATATTTCATTTATACTTGTTCTGTATTTCTACTTCTATGCTATTTATAATCATTGGTTTTTTTTTTTTTTTGTATCAAATCATAAAAATAAATGGGAATAATCGCATTACTACCACCTATAATAACAGAAGAAATATAAAATAACAACGTAGATATGTATGAAAAAATAAAAAAAACCACATTGTTTTTGTATATTTCAATTATAATAAGGCGTGTTTTGGCAAGTTAATTTTTGGTAAGGATGGGTAGTGAGTGAGTGAGTCGACTCAAAGAGTTGACTCTTTTAGATGAATGAGTTGAATCAGTGTGCCATAGTTCAGTGACTCCGTGTGGCTAACGGTAGTATCACAGATTCGTGTTATCAACATAACTTATCAATTCCTGAATCACGTGATTCTTTATTAAATGATGACTCGCACGCTTTGATATCGACGGTTCGCCACGACCGTCTATTTCCTTTCGATAGCCATCTCCGCGAGTCGGACTCGCACTGTCAAAACGCGCCTTTATGACGTGTTATCAAAAAAGATTTGTTTGATTTGATGAATTGAGAGTTGTGGTTGATTCAATGAGTCAACTCACTTAAGTGAACTGATTCAAACAAACTGATTCGTGTCGCTGAATTGAAAATCTCCCATCTCTATTATTTACAATATTACAAATCACACGTGCCGGATCGATTGGCTATCAATTCCCCCCCACACATGGTTTTGTGATAACTGATTGATAAAAAAAATATTTTCATATAATTGATAACCAAAGAATTAATAAAATGAGGATTGTCCAATTACAATTCGGTACACCTATTTGGTCAAAACATGAGCAATTTTTATGATTTCGAAAACCTTATATTATTAAACAATCCGTAAAATTTTATAAGAATATATACGTATAATTTCGAATAATTTGTCATCTTATACTCGCGACGTTATTGCCGATGTAATTGTAGAAACAAATTATCTAATAAATTCGATAACTTCTTAACGGTATATCCATTATAGTCCGCAAAATCCGTCGTCATAAACAAAACTGGCCACAAAACCTATTTAATACATACCATTGATTATATATATATATAGTCAATGGTAATACACATTACAAAATTTCTATAAATAACATAGTTTTCGAGTAAAACGCGTGACGTTGATAACTACGGACTATAGGGATAAATTAACATTGTGATGTGTATTCGAAGAGTTCCAACCGTGATCGCGATCAATTGTCCGAAAACATTTTACGATATTATAGTTTTTCATTTCATACGTTTTCGTTTCCAATTGGATACCGTCGAAATCCAAGTATCACGAAATAGAAACGGCGCGGATTAATATTTGGCGCGGTACTTTTGAATTTCACGCGCACGATAAAAAATACGTTAATCTGTTACGCGGTTTGTGGTATATACCTAACCGTAGTTGATGTTGCCAAGACGGCAAAAGGGGTGTCAAAACGTACTGAGAGGCGGGAACATTCCGCTGCACTCCCTCGCCGTGAAAACGGCAAACGGTTATCTTTCCCGCCACCCGTCGCCAGTGGACGGTTTCGGTGGCAAATCGTTTATCGTGATTCGCGTGTGCAACGAGGAGTGAGGTTTGCGGGGCGCGAACAAAGACTATTGCGGAATGGCGAGCGGGCGTCCAATTCTCTTCAGAAATCGTGGACTCTTCTTGTCGTAATAATAACTGTAACGCGTTGTTGGTTCTTATAAACGTGCAACGGCGTTAGTAAACACACATCTCGTACGAGATCCGTAACGACTGTCCGATTTCAAACATCGGTACTCTGTAGAGTCGTGTATAAATTGAACGCGGCCGACCACAGCGATCATGTCCGAGTCCGAAGGGAATTCGTTCAACGAAAACGAAGGCGAAGGCGAACAGGTCATAGATTTTATGGAATATTTCAATCATCAGAACGCCGAAATAGAGCAAGCCAATTTGTTACTCGAGGCGTCTCAAGGCGAAAATTGTACTTATTCAAAGGTCCGTAATACGTTTGTTTAAGGACTGTTATAGAACCAACTGTATACTGGTACACGTTGACTATTACCTTAGATAATATTTATATTGTGTCCAACAGGGTTACATGAACCGACAAGCATTGTATGCTTGTAAAACTTGCACGGAAGAAGGCAAATTATCTGGTGCAATATGTCTGCCCTGCATGTATCATTGTCATGATAATCATGACTCTGTCGAATTATGGACAAAGAGGTTAGTAAAGTTGTATGCTTCGATTTCTGTTTAGGTTTGTAATGTTTTATTATTAATCATTTTTCATATTAAATTAATGTCGAAATTTAATAATATAAAGTCATTGTATTATTAAACAACTAATTATAAAACTATTAAAATCGATTGTGTTTTGTAGTTTCGAATTCATTGTTTGGAAAATTTATGCAAATTCAAGTGCTAAATTAATTTGCGATTACAAATTTATAAATCTACTGGTCGATAAAAGACTGATTCATTGAGTAGTTTAAAAACAATTTCAAATAGTTTTGCTTATACTCATATATTCAGTTTCATTATATATATATATATATATAATATATTTAATTTTATATACACTTTTAATAGTGATAATTTTAAAAATATTACAGATACCCATATCATAAATTAATAATGATTCTTGAATCAAATTATAATTTTCAATAAGATTATTAATGTTCATATTAAAAGTATAAGAAATTGTACAATGATTATTTATTGTACATAATATATTTCGATTTTGGTTTTATACAGAAATTATCGTTGTGATTGTGGAAGTGATAAATTTACATCCACATGTCAATTGGAACCTGTAAGTAAATAATAAATGTATTTAAAACCCTATAATTACTTAATAGTTGGTGATGCAATTTCAATAATAAACCTAGGGTTGCCGAAAAACCAAAACTGTTATTTGTCAAGAGCATAAATAATTTTTATCATTACACCACTTTATTTTATGGGTGTTAATTTCATAACTGCAAGCATCCTTAAGCTCCCACTAAATTATACCAATGTAAATAGTAGTAATACTCTACTGCATTCAAAGGGGGTGTATAGGGGTAGTTTGTTGATGTATGTCGTGTAGAGTGTTAAAGTTTAAGAAATTATAATATAACAGTATACATTTCATTTTATTTTTATATATTAAAATAATACCAAGTTTACTGCAAAAGCCATTTAATTTTGTTTCTATATTTTATTTAAGATCTTCAAAAAAATTTTTGATTTTCTCTACAAAAATACTAATCAAATAAACATCATATTATTTATTTTAATTTACTATTTTTAAGATTTTTCAATTTTGAAAAATTTTGTAATAGTGTATTTTATGATTCTATTTTTTTAATAGTGTTAACAATTTATACAGTTTCATTGAAAATAATTTATTCAAAAATATTTATTTTAACAATAATGTCATCTACAATGTAACTTGTCTGAGACAAAGTATATTTATATGTAATTGTATGTATTTAAATTATAGTTGAAACCAGAACCAAACACTAATAATATTTACAATCAGAACTTCAAGGGTTTATACTGTATATGTAAGCGTCCTTACCCAGACTCCGATAACAATGATGAAATGATTCAGTGCATTGTTTGTGAAGATTGGTTTCATAGCAAGGTATTGAAATTTCTGACATTGAATTTATTGTAAATATTTATGTTAAAATGTGTTTCAGCATTTGGGTACAAAAGATATGAATCCTGATGATTATTCTGAAATGATATGTTCTGGTTGTACTTCAAAATTAAGTTTTTTACCAGCTTACAAACATCTATTAGGTAAGAAATTATTTTTGTTTTTATAGAATTTACTTTAAAGAATATTATTAGAATTAATTTTTTTAGTCTAATACAAAGTGTAAATTTTGTTTAAAATTATTTTTTGTATAGTATATTTAATACTGAATAAAATATAATAGACAATATTTAGTATTTTAATTTGTTATGGGTCTTATTGGCGCTTAAAAATATTAATATTATAGTAATACTATTACTTTAGTGATTATATAGAAAATATATTTCCAGTTGTGCATGGCATTAGACAAAAACTACATATAAATGAATATTATATAAAATAAATATAACAAAAACAATTAATTTATTCATTTATTTCAGTACCAAAAATCATAATATATATATATCAAAATAAGCAACCATTTAAACAATTTCTTAATAATTGTATTTATTTACAAATATTAATACATATTAATTTTATTATTTTACAGTAACCGAAGATCCTGAAGATTCAATACAGAACATAGAAAAAGGCGATGAATCTGGGGTTTGTTTTCGAATTAATTAATATAACACTTCAAAATAAAATTGGGATTTTCTTGCTAAATTTGTATATTGGTGACATGATATTTGACATCTAAAAAAAAAAAAACATGTATATTATATTACTTATTAGTTATCGATTCATAATTAATAATAATAGTATTTACTTTTATAAAGTATAATTTGTAATTTGCTTATTTAAAAAGGTATTATATATATATATATATATATGTGTGTGTGTGTGTGTATTACTGTATATGGAATTTATATTTATTTCAAATACATTTTAATATTTCTTACTTTTTAAAAAATGTTAATTAAATAATAAATTATATATATTTATACGTAGTGTCCGATAAATAAGGTACAGAAATATACCTAATAATGAAAAATGAATTTATTACTATAAAACGTTTACACCATAAAATTGACATATTTTTCGACATAGTTATTATTCAAATCGATGCATTTTTCCCAACGATGGAGTAACTTGAAAATTCTTCTTTTGTGCAATTTAAATATTGGTTCTCCGTGTTTATTATTACATAGGCGAGGGAAGGCATAGGATATGTCATTTGTTACTTAAATTTCTGGAAATTGCATGCCAATAGGGTCCATTGTTTCACACTAAAAATAACTTTGTATCTTATTTATCAGACAATCTACATGTATATATATTATTATATATTTATATACATTTTTTTTTTAGGACATAGATGTAGAAGAAGACACTGAAAATAAGCCAGAAGGTAAATTTATTCTATTTTATAAAATAACTTTTCTTTCATACATTTTTATAATGTATTTTTAGATGATGCTGAAAAATTGAATAGTAATGTAAATGTATCTGAGGAAATGGTATGTCTAAACATTTTGAGTTATGAGCTTATTAATAAGTTTTTTTTATCTTCTTTAAATCCAATTTATAATAATTAATTCAATTGCAGATAGTTCATTGTCTTTATTTTTCTTTAGAAATCTGATGCAACACTTAATGAAGCAAGTACATCAAAAAGTGGAATTTGTAAATTGTTGAATGCGAAAGACTTAACGAAAATAATTGGAAGTTCTTTTTGGGTAGAAGGTTGGCGGCAAGAACTTTGTACATGTTCTTCATGCAATGTAAGATAATATTTATTATATGTTATAACTTTTTATGATAAATAATTTTTTATAGCAATTGTATAAAGCAGAAGGTGTTTCCTTTATAACTGATCAACAAGATACATTACAAGCATATGAAAATAAAAGTCGTGAAAGAATGACTGCCAAAGAAAAGCTCACTGAAGATTGCTTTTCTCAAGCATTGTCATCTATGGATAGAGTTGCAGCAGTAGAATTAGCTCACGGTTAGTAACTTTTTTTTTATGTGTTACAATAATTTACTGTAAATAATTGTATAAATTGTATTTATTTAATAGTTATAAATAATATACTGTTACAATAATTTATGGCATTCTTGTTTTTTTTTTTTAGAGTACAATCAATTTAAAGAAGAGTTAGAACAGTGGCTTAACAGCTTTAGAGGAAATAAAGTGGTTAAAGAAGAAGACGTAAAAGAATTTTTCTCAGGCGTACGAGCAAGGAAGCGTGCTAGAACTGATGATGGAATTCCTCCCAGTTTCTGTCGTTAGAATAAAAAAGTATTAAGAAGTATATTAATATACATATTTAAGAAATTATCAATAAGTAATTAAGATAATGTATTTTTTTTTTTTAATTCATACTTACATTTACATTTGTATTTCCTATTCATTTATAATAATTATTTACTATTTATATGTAATCAACGGTTATGGTATTCTACTTGAAAGTTTTCAAAATTGTATGATACTTTTTTTTTATGAGAACTTTGAATTAATAATTAGTATAACATATTAGTTACAGTTATATAATTAAGCTAATAATTTGAAGAAAAAAAAATTTTTTTTGTAGTATAACTTCCATTGGGGCAACACGACGCGATTTTAAATATCTCGTGATAATCGTTTGTCTTATAAAACATGAGTTAATATATAGGGGACTTCCCATTAATGCAATGCAATGCAATACAAAAGCAACTTATTGCAAGCGACTAGTACTGTCAGTCGTTTGATAAAAATTGCCATTATATCAAAATTGACCACGCATATTTTGTTTTGTATTTTTGTTAGTTATTTAATATATACGAGTATATACATATATTAAATAATAATAATAATTATTATTATTATGGCAAAAACCAAGAAATATCGGTTTATATGCATATATTTATTTGCGGCAACAAAATTTCAATAATTCACTTTATTTTGCATGTATGGATGTAAATCATAAATTCTTGCTTTATTAAAAGTATTGTTTTAAAACAATGCTCCAGAAATGTATTGAAATTATTTAATTTTTTTTTTTTTAATATTTACCTTATAATTTTTACTGTTTTCAAAGAAAAAATATAGTTTTACTACCATAAAATATTGTATATCTTTAGTTTACCATTTTCAAAATGTAATTATATTCAACAATCACTAATTAATAAAAAATAAGGAATAGAAAAAAACCCAAAAAATCTCTAAATATATGAATTTTATTTATGTATAATCAATTTATTAAGTCAGTCAAATAAAATGAAATACTTATTTTTAAAAATTTATATAGCGAAACATTTCAACATTTATAAGTAATATTATATAACTTACTTTGAATTCTACTTGTTTGTTTTTCAGTTCACCCACAGATTAAATACTTTAATAATTTAATCTTCAACATCTTCATCAGTAGTAAATTCTGATATATCACTTTGTTTGTCTTCTTCTTTAGTGTCATCTTCTTCATCAGATATTTCCCATTGAGGATGTTCAGTTAAAGGTTCTGGAGCTTCTTTTACATCCAGCTAAAATTGATTAATAATGGTTAAATATGTTCATCATCATACATAATTGGGATAAATTTCTTTAACATAATACAAAAAAAAAAAAATACATTAGATTTTAAGAGTTATGAATTACTCATAATAAATAAGTTATGCTGTCAATTGAATTAAAGGTTTTTCGAAGACTGATGAAAAATCAATTATATTTTATGTTATATATATAAATCATACTTTGATATCATGCATTTGATCAAAACCAAAATATGAATCTGATCTTAAACAAACTGCAAATACATAAACCCCTGGCCATCTAGGAGCTGTAAATTTCAACTGAATTTCTTCTTCATCAACAAGTTCAGTCACATGATATGGTACAGTCAATAATGTACGACTTTTTCGATCACTTAAATAAACCCACCAATATTCATGCTTTTCCTAACAAAAACATATTATGGATGATCACATTAAATTTTTTTATATATGTGATTTTACTACCTCAGGGAAATAAGGGCTGTGGACAAGATGCGATTGTTTAGTTCTACCTTCAAGTACTCGGTCTTTTTTATTGGTCCCAGATTGAAATTTGTCCCAATCATCATCATCGTCATCATTATTTGTGGAAACCTGAATTTAAAAATAATTTTGTGTAATAATAAACTCTATGCATAGTATAATAAGATTAAAAATAATTTAATTGAAGAAAAAAGTATTTTTACTATAAGAATTATAGAATATAATATTAATCTAATCTAGAGTACTTGATATGAAAATGTTAAGATGTCTATTAAGATGTGTCTATGACTGAAACATTATGTTGTTTAAATAATTTATATAAATAAAAAAAGAAACAACAGAAACTTCATAGCTCTAAAGGCTCATAAAATATTTATAGTGTTTTTATATTAATTATATAAATAAAATTAGGTTTAATTACAATATTACTTTTTTTTTATCATCTGCTGTGTCTTCAGCATCTGATTTATCTGATTCTTCAGCAGAAGCATCACTAGAACTCTCATTAGAATTAGATTCTTCATCTGACGATGCATTATCATCTTTTATGAGTTCTTTCTCCTCATTTTTATCATCATTTTCTTTAGTTTCTGTCTCTCCCAACTATAATTAAATTAGTTTAAATTAGTCAATGAAAGAAATTCTTATTTAGTACTGCAGTTATATATAATAAATTATACATAAAGTAATAAAAAATAACTTTATGAGGATGGTAGGTATAAAAAGGATTAGGTAATTATTTAGAGTATGTCATATCTCATGTCTTGTTTGTCTAACAGATTACATAGCAAAATCATGATTCTTTTTTTCGTGGAAAACCAACAGCACCAGGGGATCTGCATTAACATTATTACTTTGGCACCGTCATCATTTATTGATCAAAATAATATAAAGCCATTGACAATGTGTCGCCACCATTTCGATACTCATAATAAATTAATATGTACAAGTAATATATATACATAAAACAATCGCCATAAAATGATACTCGGTTTTTTAATTATAGTGTTTGCATTAATTTAAAATTATTAATAAATTTAATAAGAATATAGTTGAGTTCACCTCATAACCTTTTCGTAAAACATTGTATGAAAAGAAGTTGTAATTTTATAAAAATGTTACAAAATAATATTAATATTATTTAATAAAACTCTAAATTCAATCAGATACTGCAATTAAAGAACTAGGTATAATGATTTTGCGATGTTGTCTATTAGATGACAACAATATATGGATGTTTGTCTGTATATGTATATACCACCAATGGCATTCCAGTCAATAAATTAATACATACCTTAGCTTTTTCTAATTTCTCCTTTTTTTTAATTTTTTTTTTAGCTGATGCTGATAAGGTAGTTTTTTGTTTTTTGATATTTCCACTTTTTTTACCTTTCCCTGATTGACGCTTTTGTTGCCAAATACCTTTGGTAACTTTTTTTTCTTTTTCATTATCTTTTACATCTTTATTTTCATTATCTTCATTATTTTGTATTACATCCCCATTAGATAAAGGTTTATCAGATTTATCTGATTCCTTGGCAGCATTTTTTTCCAACTCTATATGTTTATCTGCATATGAATCATCACCAAATAGTACTTTCATATCTTGTCTTTTTAAATGGACTGTTACAGTTACTATAGCTCCAGCCGTATAAACAGTAGTTGCTTCATCATCAATAACTGAAAATTAATTTAACATAAATATTTCAAATAAATAAATAAAATGTTTGTCTTTAAATTCAAACCTTCGCAGCGAACTTTAAAATCTATGTAAGGCATCCTACCCAAAACTTTTACTAAATCTTCATACTGGCTATCTGACAAAAATTTTAATGTACTTCGCCTGTCTTCATTTTTCAACTGAGCAAGATGCTGAATACTTCTAACACGTTTCTATTAAAAATATAAAACTAAATATTGTACATAATATGTGATTGCAAACAATATTTATTCTATTCATTATGTATTATAAAATATTTTGAATTTCTACATTATTCTACTAACCTTTTTATTATCGAAATGTTTTAGATGATCTTCTGTAATGTAAGGTAATTGCAAAAATGGACTTTTAAATTCCCATAATGCTTGGACTACCATGGGACAAAGCTTCATACAATTTTCTATGGTTTCAATATTAAGCAAACGTGGTACTAATAAACAATGTAAATTATTTAAGTACACACTACATTTAAGTATAATGTATATATTAGTTCTACAAACCTCTTTGAGCATATGCTAATAGAATTAATTGAGAAACAACACCAACCATTTCTTGAATTAAATATGGGCATTTTTTCACTATGTACATACGATCTAAATCTAATGTATCTGCTTTCAGTATTAAACGAGATAGATGTGCATGTATCAAAGCCCTAGCTTTTATTGAATAATTATAAGACAATGGTGGTTCTTTTTGTGTTTTCTCCGCAAAATTGTAAAGTTGTTTTATAAGCTATAATTACATTAATAAATTATTGTTACACATCACTAACATTATGAGACATTAATAGTAATAATAAAATTAGTATGTAAAAAAAAAAGGAAAATATATTCTAAAATTTACATAATTTAAAAAATAAAAATATATACTAATAATAAAATGGTACTTGTATATTGTATATTGTTGTTTGTGCATAAAATAATAAAATCATGATATTTTGGATAAGAACAGAATGATTATTATTAAAGTAATTATAGTATTACAAGATATAAATATTTATAAGCTCGGAAGATAATCACAAATTTATGATAAAATAAAATATTTATTACATTTATGAAAAAAAATGTATTTTTTTATATATCTTACTTGAGGCATTTCATATTCATCTGAAGATCGCTCAACAATTTCACTATTATATTTCTTCTCAAATTCTAATGATGCACTTAAAATCATTATTACTCGTTTTAAAGGTATTGAATTTGATTTATGCAAAAAATAATAGTACATCCGAGATGTTTCTAATAAAACCTAATCAAAGAATATTAAAATATAGCAAAACATTTTATTATGAAATAAGCAATGGGATATATTTTACTTTATCTCCAGAATATCTGATAGATTTATACCACCACATTCCAACTGTAGTAGGAAGAGCGATCATAAAAACTAATGCGTAAAGACCCAAAACCTATAAACAATAAAATTACAATTTATAAAATAATTAATACAAATTAAGAACTGTAAATACGAAAAGTTCTCATTATACATATAAATTTAATTTTTTTTTTTATTACAAATCAAGAAATTGGACAAATATGTGACCTACTGAATCATTTTAAAGTTAACTGATAATTCTTAAATAAATACTAATCAAAACAAAATTGCAAATATTATAATTTTGTCTTATAAAATCACAGAAATATCACTATGTTTACATATACCAACATATAAACACAAATGAACTATGAATGAAAATGATATGTAAACATATTTCTAGACAGTAACAACTTATATGCATACTTAATTTATATCGTTCTAAAGCAACAATAGTTAAACCTCAATAAGCCAAAAAAATGAACAATATCACTACCGATTGGAACGTATTATAATTAATAAATCCACCACTATCAACAGGTTAAAATAATTTAAAATATAGAGTACGTTATAGTAGCCATGTGTTGTATGCATTTTATGAGTTCTATGTTCAACAGTCATAACTACCTGCTGATAAAAAACAAACATTTGGAAGGGCTAACAATATTTATGCAACTGTATAAAGTTAAATAATATAAAAGAAAAGGTATTTATCTATTTTATTATTCTAAAGTAAAATTAAATGATTAATACATTTTTTCATTATAACATTATTGTAATTCAATGGACAACAATATAATGTCATGAGAAATTATTTATTATCAACAGATATAAAATAATTTTTACCCAAACTGAATTTTCTTTCTCAACAATCCACGATGGCAAAGCAATTCCAAAACTCATTGCACCAGGTCCATCCGGATTACCATATTTTTCCCAATTTTTTCTGGATTCATTGTCAGTTAAAGCTTGATAAGCTGCAAAAAACATTTTATTAAAAATACTGCAATATAACATAATGAAAAATAAAATAAAATCTCATTAAACTACAAATAATTTATACTGGTCAGGGGAAAAGTCAAGCAAACACAATGAAACAGAAATTAAATATTGTGAACATAAGTTACAGCCATTTTTTAAAAGAATACATTTTGATACATGTATTATATATTATTTAAAATCCGTAAATCAATTTTCTCCGGTAGGTCTTAGTCTAACAATTTAGCATATAGAAACAATATGAATAAAATAAAAAGACTATTTGAAATTCCTGACCGTTTTCTAGATCACGACACTTATTTTAATATTAATAATCTAAATGTATAATTTTTGTTGACTAATACACTGAGTACCCTAAAGAACATGGATTATCATGATCACTAAAAATTATAATTGTATTATTCATATTTTGAAATAAATATTACCTTTAGTGAGCTTCATGAATTTTTTTTCATCTCCAGTTTCTTTGTCTGGATGATAAATTAACGACAATCTTCGGTAAGCTTTTTTAATGACTTTTTCGCTGGTACCCTGAAATCCAATGTCCGTTTAGCAACAAAATAAATTAAAATATCACTTTACATTTCAAATAAAAATAAAAACTATTTAAATAGCACCTACGATTGGCACGTTGAGAATGTCATAAGGGTCAAAACTTGCACTCTCATAATCAAACTGAGAAACTTTGTAGGCGAGAACAGCTAATAACACCCATCCAGTAACGATGATTACTTTTCTAAAATATAATACAAAATGTTTGATAGTGATCGGTAACAATTCCAAACCGTGTACAAGTTAAACGTACAAATTAAAACAAAAATAGAAATAACACTCACACGAATGTTCTTTTCATTAATTCCCACGGTTTCGTCGATTGTAGTACGAGTTTTTTCTTTCGACATCCCGGACAATAACATTCTGATGCCAATGCTTTTGGATCTACAAATAAAAAAGAAAATTCAAATTCGATTCAAAACCCAACCGCTTTATAAATTTACCTTCTTTTTGTTTCCTGGGCCACCAATAATAAGTGCTCGGAATTAGTATTAGAGCTAGAAACGACAATAGGAAATAGAAAAATGTAGCTCCGCTCTCGTCGTACTGAAACTTTTGGCCGGCCATTGTTTCGGGTTACCTACACTTAAGCAAAACATTTATTTCACCAGCATAATACGAGTCGATATATTCCGGAATAGAATTATTATGAAAAAATTATCGCCCGACAAATAAATATCCCCTAAAATATCGCATAAGCGCGTAACACAATATCTATTACGCCGTACACGTCACGGAAACTTTTAATCTGATAATAATTAGAAACACGAGTGACGACATATCGCGGCGATACGTATAGACGGACCACCAATAGCCACGTCCCGTAATCTTGTCCTGATCTCGCGTATTGTTTTTAATTTCTTATCAATTGTTGTTGTGTAATAGAAGGGAAAAAAAAAAAACGTTTTTCAAATATACCATCATCACCAATGTATTTTATAAGACGTACGGTACGATTTTCTTGGGGACGAGTAAAAAAAAAAAAAAAAAAAAAAATAGGCCACAAAAACATTATTTTCATGGAGGAAAAACTGGTAAGAACATTGATAATACGTGCCAGATGATTGTGGTGTTTTCCCTCTATCTCCCTATTCCTCCAAGAAACAACCGTTCGGCATTATACGTAGTAGTTATGCGCCCACCACTATATTATAATAAACGGAGCTGTGGACTATTTTATTTCATCATCATCGCCACGGACAGGTGTGTTGCCATTCAACGACAAATGTGTTCCTCTCACGTATCCGTAACCATTGGCCACACTGTCCAACCCGAAGTCATTTAAATACGTTTCCCGTGCCGTTTCGACCATCATTTTTGTTTTCGTGCTCGTCCGCGGCCGTACCTTGTGGTGTGACTGCGACGTGCACTCATCGTCGTCACTGGTAATTCGATAGAGAGAGAGAGAGCGAGTGAGAGAAGCCATTTTGTTGTTGCGTCGCGAGCGATCACCAGCGGTCCGTGTTTGTGGTCGATTCTCTCTCGTTTCGACCGCCATCAAACGGACGCCGCGTTTCTTACTCGCGCGCACGATTACCGCTGATAATGGCTTGTGCTACGTTGAAACGATCGTTGGATTTCGAACCCCCGATGTGCAGACCGACGAAGAGACAGAGGTGTACGCCTATGAGCATATCGCCTTCCAGCTCGCCGCCGAACAGCTCCAGATCCGAGTATGTCTCGTCGCATTTCGGCGGTGATGTCGTGCCGAAAATCACTGCAGGTAAAAAAAAAAAAAAAAATCTCGCGGATTAACCGTAACGCGGAAACGTCGTGTCTCGTTGTATGGGTGCACCAGGCGCCGCGGGCGCGTCCGTATCCGATGCGACATGGCATCTGCTATAAATAAATGAAAAGTACCCCCGCGACTGACTGTCGTACGTTGTATAAAAATGATCCGACGCGTTTGATTTTCCATATTAAAAAACGTGTTCGCTAACGTTACAGCGAAAAATGTCCGAAATTCATTTTTTTTTTTTTTTTTTTTTATGTATTTCGCTTTTTGTCAATTTTTCGGTTCGTATTTATGCGTAAACCCCCCCCCCATCGTATTTCGATACTTTTATTAATTTAAAATAGCTGTTCAAGACTGTTCTAGTTAAGTCCATCGTTATGCCCATACAATTTTTCGTATTACATTTTACGTTTAATTCACCACGTCTGTAGTCGACCAGTTTTTCTTGCCATTCCTTTAGACAAATCTATTTATACATTTGGACGATTATGTCAATTAAATTTAAACGATCAAATTGGGGGCGTATTGGTTATTTCAGCATTACAAAATTGGTGTTATTTTCTATAATCGATTTAAATACAATCTTGGTTAGTTTTTCCATATAGGTTTTTAACCCATTAATTTTGGTTAAGTAGATTGAATGCATAAAGTAGTAATCTAATGTAATAATGCGAATGACCACACTGCAGTTTAGCTTTTAACTGATACGAATCTATGATAATTAATGGGTTTCCATTTAATGAATATTGTCCAACAACTCTTCCAATATTATGAAATTTAAGTATTGGTAGATTTAATATTTATTAATTATTCATGGTGTGAAAATCTCAAAATATATATTTTCACAATAATGTATAACAGATAATTTACAACAGCATTTATTTGCCATCAGTATGTAATTTAATATAAGTTCCCAGGCACTACTCCAATTCGGCGTCGATTGTAGTTTTTTTTTTTTTAATTATTGTATTATAGACTGTTATAATTATTACTTAACTATAAAAATACAAACAATTTTAGTGTATATACTTGTTAGTAAATTTATATATATATATAAAATTATCAATAATAATTTTATGGTGAGTTTAATAAATAATTATATTCTCGATGAAACCTAATATCATTTACTCGGGTACAATATCTACTTTAAGTAAGTTTCTGAATATACTAAAAACATTTTATTTTAGAAATGTTGTCTGCCAGTTTAACTGAAGAAGTTCAAAGGATGCGCCGCAAGCGTCAACTAAATATGGAATTATCTGAAAATAGAAATTTGGATGATAGTTCTTCTTCAGATAGTTCATCAGAGAATACATTTCCATCATCAGCCAAAGATAAACCGCTCTTCACTTTTCGTCAAGTAAAATATATTTAATAATTACAGGTGGTATTTTTTATAAATATTCATTATATATGTTTTGAATTTTGAGAAAACATTGTTAATGGACGATGGTAAAAAAATTAACAAGATACACTTGTTTAATGTGTAACTAGATGAATGTTTTAATGATAACATGTATATTACTTACTTATATTTACTAAGAGATTTCAAGATGCGTATTCATTGCTTCAATTTGTTACTATTTATATTGATATGTTCAGTGTTTACATTGTAATCTCTTTTACTTGTTATTTAATATGCATAATCTCAAAAAATTGTTTTATTTGCTGTTATAAATTCCTAATGTTTTCTTATATTTCACAATATTATTTTTCTTTTTTGAATAGTCTTTTAAAGATTCACAAATAGATTTGTTTATTTAATGTAAACGGTTAATTAATATTTTTATATAAACATATGTAAAATATTATTAATGGTATGATAAAGTATATATCTTAACTCTACAACCAATTTGTCTGTTAATATCTTAATATCGAATACAAAAAAAATATATATAATTTTTTTTTTAATAAGTAATAAGTATTAATTACATATTGCATATTTTTTTTATGACAGTTTATAATAAACAAATTTAAATACAATAATTTGTATTAAAACAAAAAAGTTGCCAATCGGGCAGCTGTATGTAATATATTTAACGACCTTTCCATTCTATTTAAATTTAAAGTACGAAGGTTTTTTAAATCTTAACTATACTAATCTTAAGTCTTAGATATAATAGATGTATATTAATAAATTTAATTTGTTTAGGTGGGAATGATCTGTGAACGTATGTTAAATGAACGTGAAAGTCAATTACGTGAAGAATATGATAAGATTTTAAACATGAAATTATCTGAACAGTATGAAGCTTTTGTTAAGTTTTCCAATGATCAGTTGCACAGACGTTTTGAAGCAGCCGAGGATCCAAGTTGTAAGTTATTATGTTATTAAAAGATAATTTTTTTCAATAGAAAATTAAAATTCTAAATTTATTAAAAATTATATTTGTGAAAACCTTTTTACTTTTTTATATCTACATTACTTTAACATTGTATCATTGGACTTTATGATTTTTATCAGTTTTCTTCTATCTTAATAGTTTATATTAAGTTTATTTAAATTTTTGAATTTAAATTCAATTTATATACATATGAATCTTTAGTAAAGTGAAACTTTATTTTGGTTTTTTTTTTTTTTCAAATATTGGGTTTAGTGTAATTTTATTATAAATATTAATTGAATGTAATTGATTTTTTTTTTTTTTTTTTTTTTATAGATTTGTCTTAACTCCTCTACAACAATCCAAATGATGGTTTTGAATTTACAACCAAGTTTTAGACGCACTTAATAGATAAAATAATTATTCAGCCTTAAGTCAAGAATCGACTGACTAACAATGTTTTTTTATGTATTATACTTTTTTGTAAACTCAATATTATTAAATTAATTTAAAATACATGAATTTCATGATAATAGAAAAAGAGTAATAATTAATTTAAGTAATCATTAAGCTAAGATTGTTTTGTTTTGTTCTTTTTTTATATTGCATAACTGAAAAATGTATGATACTTGGCTCAAAATCTTGTAAAACTGGCATAAGATATTTTCTTATTCTAGTGTTAAAAAAAAAATTGTGACATATGTTCAGTTAAAATATTATAAAATTGTAAATGATTTATTTATGTGAACAAAGTATTTTTTTCTCCAATTCAAATAAAATGTCTTATAGTGGCTTAACACTACTTATTAATAGAGCTTATCATTCAGGTTTATGTGACTGAATTTGATGGCATATATTATATATTTCGAAAGTTGATAAATTTTGTAAAAATGATAATTTTGGTTATGCCACTTCCAAAGTACTAATGTTTAAGTTAATTTAAAGCGAGTTGATTGAGCAAGAAAATTGAAACTGTTTACTGGACATTGTAGCTTGTTCATTCAGAAGATCTCGCACATATTTCTTATATGATAATTATTGAACATATATATGTATATTATAAATAAAACTATAAATATAGTTTTTTTTTTTTTTAATTAAGTAAAAATTATTTTTTCTAATAGTCCAACATGTAAATTATTTTTTCGGAAAAAAATACTTGTATTGTTTAGTTTATAATAAAATATTTAAATATCAAACTAATTAGTTATAATTTTGAATTTATTTTGAGGGTTGTATTTAAAAATTTTCAGTTATGAGAAATTTGAACTTATTTATATTTTTGAAGCGTAACATGCAAATTTGATTATTCACTTTATATTATATATCACTATATATTTTGAAAGTATAAGTTTTGTTTGTTTTCTGACCTTTTCAGGATTTTTATTTTTTTTTTTTTTAAATATCAAAACAAGTTCTGAGCACTTGATCAACACCTTTGTATTCATTTTGGTGGATATAGATAAAAAAAATGTCAATATTTTAGTAGTAATTTAATTATTTATTTTCAGCACAACATGGTTAGATAATTAAATATTGGTATATGCATATTGCATAACAATGTGTAGATTAGGTTACATATTAACTGCTACGTGTTATTTTGTGAATTAACCTCTCAAGTTTGAGCTTCTCATCCCTTTATGAATATGCAAATCGCTAATAACAATAGTCAAGGATAGATTTTTAACCTCTGATGAAACACATGGGTCGTTTCCTCTTTTATAATTGGTACGAGTTGGTTTATGAGAGAAGATGAAGTGATTAAATTATATACAAATATTTTGAGCGATTTTATGAAAATAATAGGTGGTTGGTGTTAATTTACATTTTACACAATACTTTTTAGTTTTCATATTGATAAGTATAATTGGTGATGATATTTGAATAACCAACCGAAGTTAGGACACTTAAGCGTGATATAACAAAAAAGGATTTTTTATTTCCAATTTATTAATGTTTTGGAGTTGCGTGCTGTGTTTCCAGCTTTTAAAACCAGCGGTCAATTTTTTAGGAAAACATAGTTATATGAAATACATACATTCTAGTTTTTTTTTTTTGGAAATTTGTTATAAACAAAAACATGCTATCCGATTGACGGTTACATAATAACATACTTTCCTTGCTCTATGGACATGATGTAGTGGAAGAAATTTTTTTATATCATCACGTGTTATCTTACCACACGGATTAATTATGTAACAGTAATAATGATAACGAATTGTATTATCATTGCATAGATTTTGTATTAAACTTTCTGAAGTTCTCTAATGCCTCGACTTTGTATTAAAATATTTGATTAAAAACAATCGATTTCACTTAATTATTTTGTATCTTTTTTCATTATCGTTATTTTTAAAGGTAATTAAAATGGATGCATAGTCCATCATATTACCTAAATACGTAACAAATATTCTAACAAAAATAAAAATATATTATTAATTATATTAAAATGCAATTCGCGCGTTTCAGTTATACGTAACAATATGGTTTGGCGGTCTATACAACGAACTTACAATCGAATGTTTCTAATGAAAGATCAAAAACCCCCTTACCCTAACCATGTTGTACAGATTGGAGATCCAGTATTGCGAAACATAGCATCGCCCGTTCCTCAGGGCAACATAAATTCTAAAGAAGTGCAAAATGTAAGAACATTCGGTAAGCATTTTTAAACTCTGATAGTGTTTTGATTATCTCAAAAGACATTTGGAATTTGTATTGAGTTCAATTACCTATACTTGTAACGAGATAAAAATTGTTTTTAGGTTATTTATATTTTAAAAAACCTGATGAAGAAATCGAATTTAATCGGTTTGGCCGCCCCTCAGGTTGGTGTACCATTTCAAATATTTGTAATTCATTTTCCACATCCACACAAATATTTTAGTACAGAAGAAATTACTCTAAAAAATATGGAACATGTCAAAAACCAGGTTGGCATACAGAAAGTTTGTCTTGTAATATTATGGTCATTGATGATTCAGTAATTATAGGTTTGGATAAATCCTGAACTAAAAGTGTTGGATCATGCAAAAGTTACATTTAATGAATCTTGTGCAAGTTTTAAGGGTTACTCGGCCGATGTTCCTAGATATCAGCGGGTGCTTCTGACAGGTAAAATTTTACAATAAACATGCAACAATTCTGAGTAATTTAATGTGTAATACACTGCATTTAGGAGTTAATGAAAATGGAGAAAAACAAATTTTGGATGCCAAAGGATGGACTGCCCGAATAGTACAACACGAAATGGACCATTTAAACGGAGTGATGTACAGTGATCGAATGGTTCTTAGTAGTCTGTGTTGTACAGGATGGCATACTATTAACAAATTTCAAGGATTTGTAGAGCTTAGATATGAAAATTAGAAGAAAAAAAATAACCAAAATTTTTTGTATTATGATTATAATGTAAAATTATATAATATAATAATGATTATTAGCCTTTGTCTATTATCTTCATAATCTATATGTAATAACCTAACCTTCTTCTAGCTCAATAAGTACACTAATTACTATAAATATATGAACTTACCTTTACAAATGTGTACTATTTTAATTTTAAAATAAATAATGTTATAATAAGATTTAAATAATACGAACAAGTTGATCGATTGATTATTAAATATTTTACTTTTTGTTTATTTAGGTCTGATTTATTCTAAAAATGACAAAAAATGTATAAAATTGTTATTATTTTAAATCGTAAAAACTGTAAATGAGAATAATATTTTAACTAAATACTTTGAACTAAATCTATAGTTGAAATTGTAGTGGTTATTGTTTTGTTCCTAAATTATATTTATTATATTATATATTTAAAATGATTAATAAAAAGTGTATATCTATTTAATGAATGCAAAATAGTCATGTAGATAATAAAATTCAAAGATAATTATGAATTTCATTCTAAAAAAACTAGGAATATCACAAGAAATAATTTAAATAAAATATGTTTAAATATAATATTATATATTGATTAATTAATAATACAAAAAGGTAATTTGTTAGTAGACTAATACACAATAATTATTAAAAATGAATTCAATCATTTGAAAGTCTTTTCTTCCAACCACGGTCTGAGTATTGGCAATGTCGATGGATAATGTGTTCCGAGTTTTCCATCAAACAACCCATCTTCAGTTCGAAACGGATAAGTACCCATCATAATAGGAAGTTGTAGTTTGACATCCTTTTCCATGTTGTTTGGGGATATAATGAACTATAACAAATGATATATTTCAAATATTGTTTTATTGAACTGTCAGATTTTTTTAATACTTAACAAATACACATTTTAAACAAATATTTGCCGATTTTTTTTTTTTATCAATTATGTGAAGTCAAAGAATATAATGTATTTTTTTTTTATTGTGCACATTGACAAATTGTTATTATTAATTACTAATTTAAGACAAATTAAGAATTAAATTTGATAATATTAAAATATTAAAAATAAAAAAACAAATGTATATTATATAAATAATAGGTCATTTAATTGTATTGCATGATTTTATTAAAAATCTATAAATGAATATGAGTTTAAATATCATATAATGGTTTTTTAATTTTTTAATTTAAAGTTTCTTAACAGGAATGATAAATTCGTAACCGCTTTTATTAAGATGTAATAATTCATAACAAAAAAAAATTTGTTTTACTTTATTATTTTCGATATAAGAGGAAACGATTAATAACAATAATAATGGGCAATGGTAAAAATAAAAATTCAACGATCTCGAATAATTTACACTTACATAAATATCATATTGGATGTTTATTAAATGACACCCACGGAGGTTGGTAGGCGGCAACGGAGGCACGTATAACTGTTCATTGTGCCATTGGTCCATTTCGTTGGGTCTGATTTTGTCCCTTTTTAACGAAGCCAATTCTCTGGTCTCGGATTGAATTATTTTATTCTTGGCAAAATATTGAATGGTCTATGTAACAATAACAAAAATTCACCGTAAAAATAGGCGGCGAGTCGTTATTGTTGATTGGATTAGAAATGTGGACATTGGTTTCCTCTCAAAATATCAAACGATTGGGCAAGTTACGTTTTATTTTAAACTATAGTCGAAGCTATAAGTCACGCGTACCACCCCGCGTACATTATATAAATACGACATAAAATATGCATTCGTCGTAGAATATTGGTTTAAACGAATTTAAGTAGGTACACGCCTATCACATGTATTGAAATACGTTTTTTTTCTTATAACGTCTACGAGAATTCGTACGAAATACAATACTTTTTTTTTTTCAATACTTACACACAAAATCACAATGTTTTATTATTTTCCAATAGCCGGCGGCTAGTCTCTTGTCTCCTACCTACCCCGGGCAACGTCTCGTAATATATTTTAGGCATACTGTGATTGGTTCTTACTTCCGTAAGCGTGGCTCTGGTCGACTTAATGGTAACTCCGCTGTTGTTGGTGACCGTGGCCGCGATCTCGATTGTCTCGCCGGGTACGTAGGCGCCTTTGTCCAAACATACCTGACACTCGACCACACCGGATCCCAGACACATGGCTTTCGACAGCTTGTGGTCAATGTCGCACCGGAACGGTTCCTGCGTAACGCGTAAATAAGAAGGAAAAAAACAATATAATATAACATTAAAAATACGCGAGACACGTTTTTTTTTTTTTATAAATGTTTTACTACAGATAAAATAGACGGCTCCGCGTTGAGATCGATCGGGTTCATGACGATGAAGACTTGTTGGTTTTTATGAGTGAGCGAGTTGGGCTCTCGGAGTGCCGCCTTGCAATAATACTGGACCCAGCCGGACTTGCCGAGGAAAGTAGACGGCAAACCCGGTGGCAAACCGAGTTTGAACGGAAAACTATGGATTCCCGGAGACAACATTACCGGTGGTTGTCCTGAAAATATCACGGGAATCACATGAGAGATCCCGTATAGCGGCGACGTCAACGTCACGCCTCTTATTGTTCTGCCGTAGATATCGCGTGCGGAAGACGATAATATATTATTCTATACGTGTAATTAGAATTCCGGGACGGCGATTATTATTTCATAATGATGTATGTACTAGCTGTAAAATTCCCTCGCGCCCTTTTTCGTTTCATATAATCTTATATCCCAGAAAAAAATGTTTTTTTTTTTTTTTTTTTACTGAAAACGTTTATGTGCATACGGACATAAAGACTTCCACAAAACGATACGCAATTAGAATTTCGAATTTGTCACCATCGCCTAACCTGCGCACACATAATAAATTCTGTCGAACAGGTGACCATTTTGCGAAACGATTTATTTCCTATACTATTTTGACAAAACGATATAATACATTTACATACAATCGTAAATCCGCATTCACAATTTATTATAGCGGGGGGTACCTACTATCTGAAGAAACATTGCGGACACCAAGTCGCAACGGATTCGGTAACGATACCGATTTCACTTCTGAGTGTCTCGTCGCGTTTTACGTAATAAGTAGGTATGTATACGGCGACCATACGAGCACGAGACCGCCATACGCCTTTTTTATATCGCGTAAATATTTTTAACGTGTAGAGAGTTCCGTCCGCGGGTCCGACAGAACCGTAAAAGTACGGAAAACTAACTACACGACTATTATTGAATTGTTATTTTATATTTTATCGTTATGATATAATTGTGTGCATATATTTTCAAACCGTGTATAGGTAGGTGGAAAAATTAAAAGATTTAAAAAAAAAAAACAGCGCCGTCAAATTCAATTAATCATTTAATAATAAACGCACTCGTGCTCCGCTTCTCACTCGTACGTGTTGTGCGTGGTAAATTGAAATTTGATGTTTATTTATTTTGAACTAACCACGTCCTGTTGCAAGGATTCGTCGTGATTCGTTGCTACAATAATATAACGCTACAGGGGGAAACAAATATCGTAGATCACACAGTTTCTAAAACGCGGTAAATCTAATCAAAATAGAAAATTTTTATTTACACCGTTCTCCGCAAACGACCCGGTTAAAAAAGACCGGTTAACATAAACGGGCAACAGCGGAATGCTCCATATATTCATGAACGTGCATCGCAATATACACGTAATACTACGCGTGTGTTACAATCGATTTTAAACGATTTTATACGCGTGCACACAATCATAATAAGGTATTGTGATTTATAAGAACTTATGATACTTACCCGGTTCTCCGAGGAGTCTCATCCGAAAATCGATATAGTTTTCCTTGTCGTAGATCCGCTCGCGTCGTTTGCTTTTCAAACGCACAACGCCCTCGCCAATCACGTGGAAATGCAAACCTGTCGATGAGAAAACGATACGTTATTGTTATTGCGTGACAACAAAACGCGTAGGTACTGTACGTCATATTGTATGGATAATAAATTATTGAGTGTACGAGGCAAAACGAATTATTTGTTTAAGATAAACTAAAAAAAAAAGAAAAAAAAATACGTTAAAGAGAAAACGTATTTTCATAATATTATTGCGAATGAATATTTGCGATTTTCTCTGTATCTGTACATTTTCGTTTCGATGAACATGTAAATTGTATAGCAATTCTTGAGGTGCCGGTTTTTGAATCGTTGCTTAAAAAATATTTTTAACCCGCGTGTACGGGCTGAAAATGATATCGTTCAACAAGACGGGAATAAATGGAATAATCGAGATTTCAAAAATGTATGGATTATTTTATTAATACACCTCGCATTATATATATATAAAAGTGAAGTATCTTATTTAAATAACGCTATAGTGCATTTTGTGTATTTATATATTTTTTTGACTTTGTAATATCAATAAACCATATTGATTCTGCGAAACATTAGCTCTTTTTTTTTTTTATCAAAAACAATTCCATAACACGTAACAGCACATGTAACGTGCTCAAGTTCCCGGGGGCACCACCACAGGCGCCTATTTTATGAATTATTAAAACGAAACGTCGAGATGCGATTTTTGTACACTTGCGCACAACAATATACTTCATACTGTTCCATAATCAACAAATATAATATAAAACATATCTCGAAACGAATAAAAATAAATCAACATTTCTAAGGCCGTTTGTGGCTTGTGGGTTCAAAAATTGTCTTGCATAATAACATAAACTATAGCGTGTATAAATAAATATATATTACACAAAATCTCATAAATAATGTTATGTTATGTAACGGCGGAATAATATTTTATTTCACCTTATTTTTCAAACGATAATATTATGAAAAAAAAAAAAATAGTAACAATAATAATTATACTATAAATAGTTTTTTTTCACCGTTGATTATGATATAAAATACAGTACATTTATATTATAAAATCAATAGTTTTACTTATCATCATATTTTTTTTTCACCAATTATTAAAATTTAGGACAATAATAATAATAATAATAATAATAATTGACAACACACCTCCCCCGAATTAAAGAGAAACGACTGAAATATTTTTACCGTTTTTATACATTGATTATATATAATTTATAATCAATGATTTACGTATAGAAGATATTTCAATTAAAAAATAATTTACCCTTAAAGTGTAATATGTAACTATAAATATAAATATGTTTTTTTTTCTATATTCTTTCGATTTATAACTGACCTGCAAGCTACATATTTAATACAAACGCAACAACGACGAGTTTGAAAATGAATATTTTTTCTTTTTTGCATATAATACTTTTTGTTTTATATGTGTGAAATGATTATTTAATATTTGTACATTAATTCAACAATTCCATTTATTTTATTTTATTTATCAAGCTCATATTTTTTCATTTATAATAATTGATTCCTCATATTTTAATATGTATTTTGCATATATATTTACCATTTTTGTTCTTTCGTGCATATTTCGTCGTATTTTAACTCTCATTATATATGACTTTCGAATCTTATAGTATAAATACGTTTGACATTTAACATAGTAAAACTTTATATATAAATTTTTTATTTTAGTGTGTCAAAAATTAAGAAATTGTATTTATATAATAATTAAGTAACAATAATATTGTAACTCTTAAATTTAAGTGTTTCACTTATATACTATTGTTACTTGCACATTATAATATATATATATTCTTAAGAATATAAAAAAAAAAATAAAAAATATCAACACCTCACCGCGGAGTGTTGTTTTTTTTATTATTATTTAATTTCTTTGATTTCATTCCATTCTTCCCGATTTGAATAAAATTAAATAGTTTAAATACTTTTATAACAAAAAAAAAAAAGGGAAAAATATTTAAAATTTTACGAGTTTTTCTGTATATATTCAATAAGTATATCATTTATAGGTATTCCAATTGAAATAAAAAAAAAATGTTTTTAACAAAATATTTAAATACCTATAACGCCTAACCCGCGATACATATTATATAAATATTTTTTTTTTTTTTTTATTTCAATAATTTTCGAATACAGAATCTATAAAATATTAATATAATATTAAATCCTTCGGATTATCCTATATGGACGCATAGTGTCGACTAATCTTTTTATATCCTATAATATATATTGAATTCGATATTTTATTTTTTTTATACTGTTATCAAAAAAAAAAAAAAAAAAACCCGTCACTTGTATTTAAAATTATTCGACGTTGAGAGGAGTAGGGGTACGTTATAGAGTATACAGAAGAGTTTAAAACAAATACATTTTCACCGCAGAAAACAAAATGATTGCTGCTGCTGTTACGTTAATAACAAATACGTTTGACGACATCTCTGCTGATCCACGAAGGCCAAAAGAAATGGGGAGGGAGTTGACCAGTAATAAACGCGATGAAATAATATTACGCATACGATTACAAAATGATTAACCACACCTATCATCCGACTATATTATGACGAAAAACCTAACGGAATTCCAAGACACATTAGTTCGCTATATTGACACGCGTAACAGTATATATAATATACACGCATATTGTGTATGTTGTAGAAGTCTGCGTGACCATAGAATATTTCACAAATGGTATCCGCCGGACATCGCGGCCGGGAGCGGACAATTTCGCGTCTAAGGCCGAGAACAGTTTTCCGAGTCTCGCGCGCGAAAGCTTCGCCGTGACCCCCCCGCCGTCAAACGCGCGGTTTTCTCCGTACAAAATATAATACAAGCGCTTTCGCACCGCGATTATTAATATATTATTATTATATTAAAGCGAGCAGACGATTATGCATAACGGTCCGTTTATTATTCGCTCGTATCGCCGGCGACAGAAAACCGCGCGATATATTTAAAACACATAATATAATATTACGATTATTTATAATAAATATTTATATATTTTTTTATAATGGTATAATTCGCGTGCGTACCACAATGGTCGGGCCGGCGGTTTTCCGTATTAATAAATTGTACGCCTACTCCACCGCGCCTATACCGACGCCTATCGAATTCGGTTTTTTACTTTCACTCGGCCATGTTACGACACACACGCGCGCGCGCTCGCTCGATGCGAGTGCGCGTATTATCGCATTATATACCTCGGTACGGAGATACTGTCCGTTAGATTTTTGATACACGAATTTGGAAAAAACGTCCGGAGAAAATAAAATTAATAATACGCGTGCGATTTCGGGGGAAGGGAAGAGATAGGCAAAAAAAAAATGTATGTGATTTACCCAAGGCTTGCGTGTCGTCCTTCAGTTCGACCAGCACTCTGCCGCTCAAAAACTGTCCCGGGAAGTACAAAAGGTTCGTGTTGTCGAATAGTACGACGAATTTCTCGAGTTTTCTGGACATGACGACGGCAGAATTATTTACAAATATATCGCAGCGGCTGTACACTCGCGGTCTATTCTTCGGTTACGATCACTCTATATAAACGCGTGTCGTAAAAACGATTTTTGTTTTTCTTATGTTAAAAAAAACGATGACGATAAAAAAATAATAAAATACCCGTCTGGGCAGTACTATAACAACGGCGGCGTTCCGATAGAAGGCCGGCGGCAATGGCGACGAGGTACGCGCGCGCGCGCGGTCGTTCTCCGGACGCCGAAACGCGTTCACTGCTGCAGCGACAGAGAACGGGGACCGCCGTCCACTGCCTACATATTATAGTGTTTCCCGTCGTAGGAGGTAAAATAAATAATAATAATAATGTACACGGTCTCACCTGTGAACACGACGACGCGCACGATAATAATAATTCGTCCGCGACGACTGTTTCGCCGGACGGTGTTGAATTTACACAGTTTTCTGCCAGGTGACGACTACGGACGGTGTGGAGAGGGTTTTGTCTTTGTAATTCCAATATATTCCTCTGCGAGGGAAATGGATATTGGTGGGGGGAGGGAGCGGAATTCGTTGTTGGCCGTATAAAATAACGTATTGTAAAATATCCGAAATACGAATATAATACGGTCGTCGACTTGCGCTGCAGTAGCGGCGTCGTAATCATATTATATTATATTTTATATATATGGGGGGGGGGGTGTCGAATTTTTTTTTTTTTTTTTACTATATTGGAATTTCGAAACAGAATAATAAGCGTGTCGAATTCGTGTACAATCGAAATTGTCTATAACGGGGTGATAAAAAAATTCGGTCAACACAAAAACGGATCGCTCGCAAAAAGTCGCGCGCGTTTTTTTTTTTTTTGTCCGGTGTGTCGATTACCCTGCAAACGACGATTACCATGGAGGACGAGAAACGGTTTTGCGGAAACGTCGTCTCTCGAGTCAACGAAATGTTTTCGGAGGACGAAAACAATATAATATCCGAAATATAAACTACGAAATTTTTTTTCCTGTATCCATTAACCGTTTTTATTCAAAGGAACCACGAATTTATTTCAACATTTGTTCTTGTGAAAAAAATATTGATTTCCTAACCACGACTTAACCGCAATTACGCCGTTGTGATCGATGACGTTATTACACTTGTTGTCATATATATATTATAAATTGTAATGTTCGATGACGAAAAAACGTACTCCGGGAAACGCGCACAGTTGGTCATCGAGGTCTATGTAAACGTTTTAAGAGTCTTGCGTAACACGCGATTCGATATTCTGTACGCTTTTCAAATTTTCAATCTCATGTAACATATTTGCAGCATACCGCCGAGTGGGGTTGCGCACGATTTTAACCATGTCAAACGCGTGTCCATTTACTACTACTATTCGGAAGTCTTTCGAAAATATACGTATTCGCATTGCGTACAAAAAAAAAAGAGATTATAATCGAAGGAGTTTTCAATGAAATACGTCCATTCGAGTCCCCGCAATAATTGAGATTATTCCCAGTGCCAATTCTTATTATACTGCACATAATAAATGAATTTTCATCAAAAAAAAAAAAAAAAGCCGTTTTACATATACTATTACACATTAATTAGAAATCTCGTTTTTTTTTTTTTTTTTAAATTAAATATCGGTAATTTATACATATATATATATATATATATAGTACATATTATATATTAGAATGCAGCATTTTTAGCGTGGGATAATTCGGTATAAAATATGTAATTATCATAAACGTCGTGAGCTGTAAACAACCGAATATGGCGTGTTTTTTTTTTTTTTTTTTTAAATAATTTCACTATATACAGGAGAACTCATTTTATCCGTTAGTTTTCTCAGAAATATGTTCGCACACATTATTTACATGCTACGCACTTTATAAAGTATTAGTTATTTATACACCCTAGCTACTACACCTACGTCCATATACATGTATATGAATAAATTGATAATAATTTCATTTTATTGGATTTTCGACGTACGCGGTCCTATATTAAATAATTTGAAAAATATTAAAACATCAGCTGTAAAAAATAATGTATACAGTCCACAATTAGACATACACGAAACGAATCTTGGTATAATTGAGAAACGAGTGAAATTTCCGATAAATATATATTTATTCGAGAAAACCGAGTTGACCATTGCCCGGTTTTGTATTCCGCATTATATTACGCGATTCATCCATCATCACATGCACGCCGCAATTTTATTAAGAATTCTGTTTGGCTATTGGCTTTAACGGCAATGATGTTTTACTTTTCTGTGTGTATAAATTTTCGTCTATAAATAATGAACTCTTCATGCGTTATACGTTCCGGTTTAACAAATCGCATCTAATCGATACTCTATTTGAAACGTTGTTTTCGACTTTGTCAATCGTTTCCTTATTGAAAACAACCCGAAAATCGGAAGAAAAACTATTTTCTCGACAGTCTTGAAACGCGGCACAAAAAATTACCGAAATTATATATATATATATGGTCTTTTAGAGTTTTTGTAAATTACACCGAGTATGTAATATTGTATATGCGCGAAAAAATTTGCCTTCTAACTTTAAGCTGTTTATAGTAATTATTAGATTTTGAGCTATCTCGGAGTCATAAAATGGGTAATTTTTGGTTTTAAGGGCTAATAATTGTGTACAACATATTTATAAGTCTTACGCGTTACTTCAAATGAGTATTAAAAAAAAAAAAAAAATCTTGACAATCTTAACAGTGACGATTTTTAATTACCACTTGACATTTTCCGACAAAGCGTGAATTACACCGCGACGAGGCTCCGCTCCGAATTGCGTTTTATTGAATACAATGATTTATATCATACCTAACCTAATCGCATTTCTTTCAAATTTATAGTGATGTATGTGCAAAACTTTAAATAATTCACTTAAGCGACATCCACGATAATATACGCCGACGGTTCGACATCGTTTTTCACTTTATTATTCCGATCGGCGGGATACAAATAAAAAATATTTAATAATATTCCTTGCAATGTTCGCGGGTTGGAAATGAAGGATGCGTACCGCTTTTTTAAACACGTTTCAGCGTGTTTTGATTTTTCTAATTAAAACGCCGCTAAAATTTATTCACGCGTTAAATCAGTGCCTTTATATATACATATATGTTTAGAATTGGATTCAAAACTATAAGGATGAAATAAACTGCACGTAAAATTATGGTGTCGGATGTGGGCGAAGGTTTCCACGAGTTTACAAGACACTTCAGTTCTTTTTTTTTTTGGAAACTTTTAATATACTTTTACGTCCATTTAACTATAATTATTCTCCAGTTCCGAGCACTGTGTACACACATTCCGTATGCATACGCGTCTGAGAACCTTCACGAGAGCGGCTTGTACAATTGCCCGGTAATATGGTGTAACATATACGTAGGTATACTTAATGACATGCTTGGCTTTTTCTCAATCGATTTGTTTGTAATGTAGATAACCCTGGGCCTCCGCACGAGTCCTCTCAACGAGACCCGATATAATCTGTTAAAATACACACATCAATCGTAAATAAAAAAATATGTGTACGATCAATGACATATTTTATTATATACAAATTTTGAAGGTATATAATGAAATTTATATGACGGCTTACGCTATAATACATAAATTAATTTCAGCCTAGGATTAAATAAATGGATAATATGAAAAATATTTAAACCCCCCCCCCCCGGTTCAATTTGTACCATATAATAAATAATGATTCTGGCGAAATTTTAATAAAAATATTTTTAAAAAGCTTATGAAATTTCGATTCCAAACGTTTCAATTTTTGTTTGTCAATTGACAATTGCAATAACGAAGGGGTTTTTTTTTTATTTTTAAAGAAAAATTAGAAGAAAGTGATAGAAACGTTTCTGATATACCATTATATTATACGTTACACGATTGAAATGAGATCGAGTACAAAAACTCTCTACCGCATTTAACCGAGAGATATTATAAAATATATTAATTCATATTTGTATTATGCATACGTGCTACTGTATTTTTTTTTTTTTTTTTTGATTAATCATAAAATATAATACGTTACATATTTAAAAAATTACGTAACAGAATAAGTTATATTAAAAAAATATATTTTTTTTTTATGGTGTTTGCCGATGATTTTTTTTTTTTTATACCGAGTCAATATTAATCTCCTTGTGGAACTTATTTTTGCTCGATTTTACTGGCTGACGAAACAATCCTCGGATTAGTTCATTTTAATTGAACACACTATTTTTATTACCGTTCCGAGACGATTTCTATTGATGAAATTCGTGTATAGCTCCACACAACACGTACAACCAAACATTGTAATTAAAGCAATTGTTAATTACGTATCGTCACGAAGGTAAATGAATCTGCAGGAAGACGTTCCCGTTCAACTGCAATAATCGAGTTTTCAGATTGTATCGTATACCTATAACCTATATTTTCATCGGTACAATGTAATATTTTTTCCAACTTCGTTATTCATTAATGAACAATGTGAAATTCAATTATAATATTGAGTTTCTAAATATCATCAACATTTAACCGCTCTGCAAACGAACCTAATTCCGTGTCAAAGTCAATTTACCAAATTACCACTTATACGTGTCATTTGAAAAGCGTTCGTCTACGACATTGTCATACGACAAATGCAAATGTTGTCCGTAGGTTCACATAGTCATCGTATATATGCCCGTATTTATAATAATATAATCACAGGTGTGTATGGCAGTAGCGATGGGAAGAGGAGAGAACTACTATTATTATTATAAGCGTTTTTTCCAGTCGTTTGTATATACGAGTATATAAAAAAAAAATTATTTAAACAGAAAAATATTTTTGCTAAAGAAAATCGTATTTCGCGAATAATTCGATATTATACAAAAGAGAAAAAAAAACTCACAATTTCCGCATACTGTATCCGCTGCGAACGAGCACGAGATGTTTTATTCACGACTACAATAAGTTTTTCAATTTTTCCATAGTGTTCTTCGTGAAGGTAAAATTACAGAAAACCGTAACAGGGAAAAATTCGACGTACCTACGTTAAAAGCGATCTTTGTTGTATTTAAAAGCTGGAAACTTAAACGCGCAACAATATCTATTGAAAAAAAAAAATAGTAACAAAAAGCGTTGGTTCCAATTTTTTTTTTTTCGTAAAAATATTGTTTGATAAACAAGGTCTGATTTATAGACGAGTACCTACAGCTGGTGAATAGTTATCTGACCTTCGTTTCGATTCATTGCATAAATATTCATTATAATTTATAGATCAACGCGTCGTATTAGGACATACGATTTTTGTATCGATTAAAATAATCGAATATGATAAGAAATGGTTATGTGAATAATCTGTACGTTTGTAAACTATTTTATCCTGATGACGATCCGTTACATAAAGATGGTTTTGATGATTGAAGACATATTTCACAACGTGTTACTACGCCGGACACGAACGTTCAATTAATCGTTGTAGCAAAAGCTAGTTTAGATGAAATCGTTCATTAGAAAAAAAAAAGGCGTGTTTTGATAGGAAGGTTATTTAATATCACGACCGCCTTCGACCTTTTAGGAGCCGATGAGCAAAAAAAGAAAAAAAAGAAGTGTCAGAAAGAATGTCAAGTGGAAAAACGCTTAAAGTGGGTCTCAAGGGCCGCGACAACGTCCACGGTGTAATGAAATAAGTTTTAAAAAGTCATAGACATCGACACATGTCACCTTAGTTGAGTTTTTTTGGAGAAAAGGTGGGAATTAAAAATAGGAAACGGAGGATGATTACTGTTAAAAGTGGAAGCGTTATTCGATACGGATACGTATAGTTGTGATAAAATATGCGAAATATTTATTTTCTTTAAAAAAAATCGTTTAGTATAATAACCGTTGTTTACACGTATTATATATATACTTTTTTTTTTCATGGGCATTTTATAGAATAAACGAATAAAAACTTATTAATGTACCCAATAACACGCAATAATATAGTGGTGATGGAATACATACTGTATATAATTATTGAAAAAAAATAAAAATCAAAGTTAAATCTTCTCTCGTTTTGTTTTCGGTTCCGAACGTCTTTAGTTACGTCGAATAACGAATCGAACAACATAAAAGGGGTGGCCTTTTTTGTTTTTTTTTTGCATACGACCGAGAGTGCGGGAATATTATTGCAATGATATGTCCACGCGTATGAGACGGCCTTTGCATTTCGCGCACCCTTTTTGATCAAAGATTTCATACATAAATATTGCACATCTCGTGTACATGTACGATTTTACCAGACAATCGTATTGTGTGCGCGTCGTCCGGGACAACGGGCACTACGGGCGCGCCGTGACGGGGGGGGAGTCGTCGACGGGACTCTCCGGTACGGACCGTGTCATCGGCACGAACGTTTGTTGGCATCGCCGCGGCGTGGCCACTAAAACCAGTTTGACGCCCACGTCGGGAGAAGACGAAAAATAAGAAATTCTTACCACCCGTGCGACGGTCGTTTCCATTTTAAGTAGCGACGACCTGTCCGACCGCGCCGATAGGGCGGCCGGGAGGAGTTCGCTATTATTGTCTTCGACGACACACGGGCGTGACCGCGTTTGCCCGACGGAGCAATCGCACCAACACGGAGTGGGCCCGGTGTGCACGCGCGCGCGCGCGACAATACGCAAAAAACGAGACGCGCGTACAGGTGTACGATAATATGTATTTATCATTATTATTTTATAAATGTTGGGTTTATGTGCTCTGAAAGCCTAAAAGAAATACGCGCACGGTAAAATACGCGTTGTTTCGTAGAAACACGCCGCGTTTAAAATCAAAAAAAAAAATAAAATATATATATATGCTAAAAAAAAAAAAAGAGAATTCGATTTTTATCAATTAAAAACGTTTACGTAATACGATTTTATGTAATAGTGTTTTCGACACGTTTTTCAATAGTACTCGCACTGCAAAAGCATTCGGCGTTGCATTGTATAACACCACCGCCACCATGAACGTCACCAATAATAATAATAATAATAATAATAATAATAATAATATGCTTTGACGTTATGCCGTTAACTATAATCTGCACGCTTGTGCCTCTCTCCATTACAGTGGACGGAAAATGAAGCATTTGGTTAATTGTTTGTAAGTCGGTCGTTTTTATGGCACATACGGTTTGCCCGTTGGGTGTGGAGGCGAGTGTGTTTTATCCAGAAGACGGATGTGATCATAATCGGAAAAGGAGTTTTTGTAGGACGTCGTTTCGGATTCAGATTGAATAGAGAGTCATGGATTGATTTAAAATTTTTCGATTTTTCGAAGGACCGAATTTATGACGATAGTGACGGGCGAGCCCGTTATCGTACGGATGCCGATATCCAATGCGTTTCCTGCAATGTGAGGGACCTATGAAGGGCGTCCAAAAGGACTCGGCATAAATGAGGGTTAATAATATGCGTTTAAAAACCATCTAATATATATATATACTATAAGCGAAGAAAAAATCGTAAAACACAGAGATTTGCGTGTCAAAAAAAAAAAAACTTTGTATTTCGAATCTATTGACTATAATTCAAACTCTTAGTTTCTTTTTGGACTATTAAAAACACGCAAATGCGTAATATAAATCCGAGCCTTAGTTATAAATAATATTAGTTATGGTAATTGTATTGACTTGTGTCTCCGGTACTATACGCTCTCCACTATACTATCACGGTAGATGGTCGCGTGTAAGAACAAAATACAAAAAAAAAATAATAACGCCATAAAAAGAGTCCCGAACGTGTCAGACAAATGTAAAACAAGTTTCTTTTGAATGAATATGTTTCGTGCGAGCAAATTCACAGAGAAAAGTCATTTGGCTTTCACAACAACAGCACACGTTATCGATGTAGATTGAGGCGTTTACATACTCATTTAAAAAAAAACCAAAATAGAATTTTTTAATTTCTTTTTTGTCACACGACTGATAAAGTTTTGGAACTAAATCACCAATCTGTCAATATAATAACAGCTAATTTCCCCCTGAACTGCTGTATGCATACAATTTAGTCATAATATACATATCTATTTGTTGAAGTCGTGTTTATCGTATTAAACACAAATATTAATAAATAAAATAATTATCAAAAACCTGATCATATATTTAATGTAAAAATAAATCGTTGACACACGATTTGTTTAAATCAGACAATTTATAATTTATACATCATGTGATACATCATAAAATCGAAAATGTTACAATTCACTACTACAAAACCAATCATCGAGTCTACACATAGTATTATTATCTTAATTTCACTAAGAAATTTCATAAATATTTCAAGACATGCAAGAAATTAACGCATACACAATAAATTTCGGTTTTATCAATTACATATAACACACGTATACATACAAAGTCATTTTTAAATGTTTCGATAACAGTACAAATAACATACAAACTTAATGTAATTTCTACCACGACCCTGTATGTATAATATTAATCAATAAGTCTTGATTTAACTGAATTAAAGATGTTAAAGAGAAAAATTGTTTTCAGATGACTTAATTTTAATATTTTATTATATGACAATTATCTGAGTAGTTATTAATTATCATTGACTTAACATATTAGTTTCGATTTGTAAGCTATAAATTACCGAACATCGATTCTTTAGAATATAATATATTATCATATGATATAATATACAAAAACAAAGTAATATCATCATATACAGTAGTAGTACAATATCACACAAACATAATATATATATATATATATATATATATATATATATATTTATTTATGTGTGTGTATATATATATATATATATATATATATATACATAATATTTAAAAATCAACATTATGTCCTTACAAACCAATAGTGTAATAAAAAAAAAATGAAGGGGGTGGAAATGAAAAGGTAATATAAATTCTAAATGTAAATAGTTATAAAAAAATATATTAAATAATATTTAATTATAATAGTTAATGAAATAAACACAGTAAATGATAAAATATTATTTTAAACAATACCGAAAAATTATTTGTGTTGATTTAAATGAATAATTTTTTAATTTAAAATAAAAAAAATTATGATATGCCTAAAGTCAGTTTTATTAGTTTATGTGTACATTATAATTTATTTTGTTTGTGTGTGTGTATTGAATATTACGATTAAGTATTTTTTATTAAGTATTCAGTACTTTTTTATGTGTCGATGGATTGGCTCAAAAATAAAATAAACATTACAGATCACATTATTACTGTCACTGATTAATAATATTTATAAAAAAAAAAAAAAAAAAAACATAATTACAAGACAGGTATTATGAATAATGGACAACATTTTAAGTTATACGAAATATAATATTTAATTTAATATAAATTACATCGAAGAAAGTACATATGATATTATAAGGCCACAAAAACATTGAGAGTTTTGATTTTACCAATATTGTATTATTAAATATTAAGTATTGAATTAAAAAGACATCGTATAAAACAATGTAAAAAATATTTATTTTGTTCGACCTAATGTAAAGATTTAAATTTAAATAATATATATTATATATATTTAAAACGCTCTATATAATTTTATAAATTTTTTTTAAATATTATAGCTAAGTCAAGTCTAGTTTTTACTAGGAAAAAAAATGATATTAATATTTATGAATAAATTAAAACACAGTATTAATGAAATATAAATATAACTCAACAGTAGAGCACCAATTTTTCGCTATGCTCAGATTAGCTATTAATTCAATTAAATAGTATTTATAAGTACGAAATTTGTTATTTAATTTTTTTCTTTAAATAATAAAAAGAAGATTAAACTTTACAATTTCACGCAAAATTAAGAATTATTAATTCGGTCGACAGGTACTCTACTGTATTAAAATAATAATAATTTTATATAAACAAACCTAATCAAATATAAGCTATAATAAATAAACATATAATAATTTAATAGAAAAAAAACACTGATTCATTATTTTAATTCATATGATACATAAATATATTGTACATTAAGGTTTTATATTTATGTGTGTATGTATGTATTAATATTATATATGTATATGTATATATATATATATATATATATATATATATATATATATATATAAACTTCAAAATACTTATTTAGGAATATTATTATAGTCATGTAATAATAATAATAATAACAATTAAGCGAATGATTAAAAAATATATTATACACAAGTTATAAAGGTTGATAAAATAGTATGAACGATTAATAATTAATACATTAAATATGATACAGAATAATATTACATTTCAACATGTAATAACATTAAGAAAGAAAATAATAAAAAATCACCAAAGTAATTTTTCAGTCGCTGAGCCATTAGTTATTATAGTAGGGTGCGATTGTCCGTTCGATGTACTTGCATCTTTTTTGCCAATTAAATGTCAATTGAGCAGTTCAGTTGTAACAAACTGTTTAAGTCTCTCCAAATAAACGTTATGCAATTCTACATCATTGTGTCCGGCGCCCTAAAATTTATAAAATTGCATGTTTTTAAAATAAAATGTTATATAGAAACAAATTACTCGAGTAATACATAAATAAAATTTAAACATAGAATCAATTTGGTTTACCTCAACCCAAAGTGGTGGAACTGCTTTAGGACATTTTTCATAAATGGCGACACCATGTGAAAAATCGATTACTTCATCATGTGTTCCATGAATGACGAGCACTGGAGAATTAACTTCCGATATTTTATCAATGCTGAAAATGTATTATAAAAATAGTACTTGTTTTACATAATTGATCTGTATACTAATATTAGAGAGTGATTAATGATTATTGAATTTAATGAAGAGAGTATTGTCTATGATATTTTACCTATCAATTAATTTATTATTATTTCATACATTACCAATATATTTAAAACATTTTATATGATTTTAATGTTTTTGTAATAAATTTGACAATAGATCAATAAACTCTTTGTTAATCTGGAGTCTATCTATACTATACATTATATAGCGTTAATTTTACAAAAATGTTGTGTGATACAATACATAGAAAACAGAAATCGCTACTCAATTATATAATCTATCCATTATATCACACAATATTTTAAACTCAAACTATAATTTATGATCAACAATAAAATATTCTGTTGTCAATAAAAATAATAAAATATTTATAAGTATACTTTTTTTAATAATAAAGTAGAATGACTATCACACATTATAAGCTTGAGAATGGTCTATTTGAAATGATATTAAAAAATATTGTAAGAATTTTGATTTTTTTCTTCTTAATCAGGTGATATTATATGTATTTCTATTATTTTTATGTTGTTGAAATTGAAGACTTTTGACTGCAAATGTTTTTACGATTAAAATATTATATTAAATACTAAACTATTGTAATATCTATCAACAGTATACTCATTAAATTGTTATGCATTTATTATAATTTATAAATTACAATTTGTAATATTGTAAAATTTGGATGGGGACAATAAATTTTGTACTCGGTGGCAGACAATAAACATACAAATCTTCTTCATAAATAATTTACAAGAAACATTCAAACATTACATTAAATACATTAATTTATATTTTTACACAGGGTTAAAATAAAAATTGTAAACCAATAAAATCTATTTTAATTTAAAATTGTTAAAATAAGTAAAATAAACGGTTTTCAAAATTATAATTAGTTTGATGAATTTTTTTTTTAAAGAAAATTTGGATAAATTTTAAACGTCAATAGTATAGTAATAAATAGTACCGATTTTATTTATCAAAAAATATTGAATTACATTAAATAGTTATGAAACAAATTAAATGGGCAATTGAAATGCTGAACTCGAAAAACTGAACATAAAATAAAAACAAATACATACGAGATTAATTGTAGGTGCGAAGGTACGCACTATTATAATGAGTACGGCTACAATCTAAAATAACATTTATAACTGATAAGGTCTATTTTATAAGGAAATGTATTTTGATTTAACATTCCATTCTTTATTAAAATCGATTTGTTTTGATTACAACGCCTTACAAATTAATGTGTACGATGTGTAACATTTCTAAGCGCATTAATTACAATTGTAACTTGTAAATATTACTTAAAAAATGTATTAGATATTAATAAAATAAAATTCATATAGCGATGCTAAATTTCCTACTATTCTAACACACGCACATAAACGATTCAACCAATTGTTGTTTATACAATCCACTTGTTCACACACACACATATATTCATTTCATATAAATTATTACTCTTTATTTATAGGACTAGAAAACAAAACACGGATAGGCAGCATACATAGGTGTTATTAAAACAGGGTGTGGCCACATACATAGTTTTAAACGTTTATTTTTTACCAAACAGTACATTATACATTATTGTACGACAACTACCAAGAGTCGAATGATAATACTGATCATCGAATAGGTATCTACTGGGAAACGATTGAAAATGGTTAAATTACGGATACATATATGTGTATGTAAACGTATTTTTGATATCTGGTCTGGCTATCGAAATGTAAAATACAAAAAATGTTTACAAAAAGAATAAGGAAACGAATAAACGAGTGCGATTTTACTGCATGAGGGGTGGAGGGGGTGATAATACGCCGAGTGACGTGTAAAAGTATATGTGATTTAAAGTCATATACGTAGGCATGTACCTGGTAAACACGTCGAAAAACCATTTCCTTTTGGATCTGGGAAAAGCCACTTTGATGCCAGATGTTAACGGTGAATGTAAAACGACAGCGCCCACTTCGTACCTGGACGCCAGGTCGACGGTGGGCACGGTGCCGATGCTCTGGCCGTACAATATGATATTTTCCGGGCTTATGCCGTAACTGGTCCTCAGCGTTTGCCAAGCGGCATCTATGTCCGCATACAAGTTCCTCTCGCTCGGCTTGCCGTTGCTAATGCCATAGCCGGAATAGTCGTAACTGAAGATGTTGCAGTTGATGCGCATGCCCAGGCCCAAATAAAAGCTGCTCATCTGGCCCAAGTCCACGGCGTTCCCGTGCGAGAACAATATCGTGTAACGGGCGTTCGGACAGCATCGCACGAATATGCACGCTATGCGATTGCCGCGGGACGTGCGCGCGTAGAAGCCCTCGATGTTCTGCACGTCACTGTCCGTGTACTGCCATTCGGCCTTGTCGTTGAACTTGATGTGATACTTGCTCTCGCCACTCTCCGCCGGGGTGAAGTCGTACGTGGTCGGCGGCGGCAAGAACGCCAGTTTGGCCGCGATGCGGGACGGCAACGGCGGACAGCAGAACAGGTACATCAACTCGCTGAACGTCATTCCGTTCATTGCAAACGCATCTGCGGCAAACGGGGAATGATGGACGGGAGTGGCGGGCGGGGCAAACGTTGTTTTCGAGAGGAGTACACACTGTCGTTACGAACGAATTGTAATAAGAAAAAAAATTTACACACACACAGACACACGGAGAATATACTCCCACGGCCGCGTTGCGATTCGGCAAAACGCGAATAGCCCGGTGGCTTTTTTCCCCTTAGTGGTATGTCGACGACGATTGTGAACCGGAAAACAAAAAAATCATTTTCGATTTATCACGAGCGAAAATCACAACAACGAGAAACCGTACATACCGCCCCGCGGAACAGGTACGTCGGTCGGAATTCCTGCCGATACGCACTTACGTCTGCGTCACGGCGGCGCCGTTGTGGTTATCAGCGCGACCGTGCGTTACCCGAACTGCGGTGACGCGGCTACCTACGCGGTTGCCGCGCGCTCGTTCGTTTCTTCCATGGAAACGGGCCCGGAACGACTTGTCCGGTGTACGCCACCGTCGCCGGGTTTAACAATGCTATCTCGAAGTGTGCGCGCGGAAATGACAGAAAAAATTAATGGAAAAAATCCGCGTTATCACAATAATAGCTGGTATAGTGTCTGTCATCATTTCCGAAATTTATAAACGCATTCGTAGTGAGAACGATCCGAGCGTACACGTGGTGTTTCCGGTGCTTTTGGCTAACATATCGCCATCGGACCTGCGTAGACCGATGCGTTTAGAACGTACAACGGATTAAGATAAAATTAAACCAACGAAAACTCCCATTGCGCGAAGATATTTTCGTTACACGAATCTCAAATAAAGTCTAGGCACCCGTAATATGGAACTTAGCGCTTCCGACAGACTCTGCCGCAACACACAGTAAACGCGCTGGAGGGACTCGGGAATGCGAGAAACGTCGCCTTGAGTCTTTCGCGAGTGATCCGGACAACTCTAATGAATAGGGCAAAAGCCTACTACTCCGATGGGAAATGGAACGGATCTCGTCTTTGCTCATGTGCAGCCGAACAAACGAATCCGGCATCGTATCGTTGAAACGTATGCAAACGCAAAAATTTTAAGGCGGAATTGCAAAACTACACGAAGCTGGGACGTTATGCAGTCAATCGGATGACTAATTTTAATGAGTGTGTCGCGGTCTACCATTAATACGTTCTATTATATAGTTATTTGTCATATTCAAAGGTTTATTATGTTACGTATTGTTATTATTATTATTAATTATTCGTCGTTTAATTGTCATTAATATTAGTATTTCTATCTTTATTGTCACAAGTCGATTGTCGTATGGAAAGTATAAAAAAATAACGAATTCGTCGACGGCACGTAACGGTTGCCTTTGGACGAATGCCATATAGTTATTATTCGCCTAATCTGTGATAACACGGATACCTGTTGGAAACCACTTGTCGTTATCAATCCGCGTTCCAGCCTTATCACCGTTATTATCACGTAAATACGAATTTCGCAACAATAAATGTATAGTAAATCTATGACGGACGTTCTATTTAAAAAAAAACAAACGCAAGTATTATTAGTTTTTCTTTCGGAATATTTATATAATTACAAAAAAATAATTTACCGTAAATTGCGAATATTATCGTTTTATTTCGATTGAAATTTAATATGGTGCTCCCTACGAAATTGGCAACGAAACGCGCGATCAGGTAAACATCGTTCTTTTTAATAAAAATCTCTGTAACTGTTATTCGAAAGGAAATCTCTGAACCAATTATATCCACGATTACCGTTCTTTTTTTTTTGCAATAATTACTACAGTTGTAACTGGTAACTAGTACTGTTTAAAAAATAGTCACAACAGACTCTGGACGAATCGTTCTAGAATTGAAATCTAAAATCGGATACAAGTGTGACTTTGATTTTAATAGAAAGCGACGAACACCGCCCCCTCCCCATCCGTTCAATAACTCGTTGGTTTTGTTTACGGAGTTCGAAAATCAAAATATTTACATAATGGTAAAAAAAAAAAAATTGGCACAGGATTTTCAAGATATTTTTTTTTCAGTACAATTGAAGTACAAATGTTTTCAGTTTTTAAAACAAAAAAATTACTCCGTTTAGGAATTAAATAGCTCGATATTTAATAAATAGGTCAAAATGAAGCGCTTTAATGAAATAAAATTTAATTAAATTTAATCAAAATTTTGGTGAAATCGCGTTTTGTCGTTTTTTTGAGAGGGGGGGGGGCACGTCACGTTTATGGTGTTTTCTTTCGTTGGGTTCGGAAAATACACGCTTAAGACAAATTTTTATTTTTATTCTATTACAAATTATAAATAATACTAATTTTATTACAATTAATAATAATTATTATTAATAATAATAATAATAATAATAAATGTTCACAGTATGACCACTGTTACAATACACATTACAGCGTTTAAAATGTGTTGCAGAGAAAATCGAAAAATTACCTCCTATTAAAATATAATATAAAAAAAAAATACCGGCCAAGCAAAATTTGCGTTACGGGCAAATGGGTACTTGCACCAGTGTAACAATCCGGAACACTCTTTCCAGTCGAAAAATTGTATACAAAAAAAAAATTTATCATTCGTTCGGAATCTGAAATCTCTGTTTATTAATTTAACGATACTTGTTTTTTTATATTTTTGTTAGAAAAACGATTTTAACGTCTACGTTTTTTTTTTATCCATTATTTATTTTATCCATTTTTTTATACATTCCATCTATTTGTATATTGGCGATTTACGAAAACCAAGTCAGATTTATCGAAAATTAAAATCCGATCGTTATTTTTGCACTAAATGTAAACAACAATATAGGTATTTAATTTTCCAATTCGGAAGCAATCGCTATAGTCACCATCGCGTCACTTTTGTTTAACCATTTATCGTTATTCATCCTGAGTGGGCGCTCGTATGACGATTTATGACTGTATGTAAATATTTATATAGTGTCGCGAATATATTTTCATGGGAAACCGAGATTTGACACTCGAGAATTCATCCGTCAAAACAAAACCCTTTAAAATCGCGAACAGACGTTTAGAAAAGTTTCACTACTCAGTAATTTGTCACTTTTATTTCCGAATAAGTTTTTTTTTTATTTATATATTTGCCTACAAAATGCGTCTATTATTATATTTATACTCGGGAGATTTTTAACTGCGAGAGATTTTTATTTTTGGTTACGAAAGTTAATGATTTTGGTTTGTTTAAATCATACAGTAAAAAAAAAAAAACCTCAAAAAAATCACTTATTCTGTTTATTCTAGCAAAAAAAAAAAAAAAAAAATCACGTTTGATCTACGAAAGAAACACGTTTTCGTTTAAATTTTGCAATTACACATACGCCGGGCGTGAGAATCTCGTTGATACGAAACAAAAAATTGTTTTACACATATTTTATAATGATTTTGTTACGCTTTAATTTTCATGTATACGGATTTTTCGTCGAGAATCGCCTATATATCACGTTATAAATATAAGTTGTTTGTTATGTGCAGGACACATCGATATGTCTCCGTTTTTAAATGATCGAAATGCACTTAATAAATAATATTTTAATAATGAGTTATTATTACTATAAACATTATTTTAATCTAATATTTACGAGTTTATGTAATATATATTTGACACTTAGTTATATTGTTGTTCGTCAATCATTATCGTCATTGATTATTCTTCGCCGTGTGCGCACAGAGTTCAATGTCACTATAATATATCGGATATGATTGCGCCGTAATTTATTGCTATAGTAAAATAAAATAAAATTTATTAAAATTATTAAAAAATAAACTGTAGTAGCAATAAGGGTAGGTAATGTACTTGCACATGATGTCCATTCCTGTCGGTTAAAAGAGAATACCAGCAGCTAACTATTATTTTACTTAGTTATACTCAATTCCGTAATTCAACCGTATTTCCCCCCTTTATTTTTAACGTATAAATTCTACTTTATTACTATTAAAGTGCGATGTAGTTTAAAATTTCAATATAATATAATATATGTCAATGAAAAAAAAAAACCTTAATATTTTATGGTTTAATTATGTTTTTGTTAACTGTTTGAATAACTTACGCATCGTACACATAAATGCGACAAGTTTTTAGTATTAAACATCTCAAAAATTATGGTTTTAACAATTTTAATTCTAAAATTTATTGTTATTTTCAATAATTATGTTTTCATCAAAACAGTCGGAAAAAATCGGATCAAAGTTCTTTAAGTAATCTAATAATAATAATCACACTGTAGATCCAGAGGTCACTCAAGAAAATGGGAGAGAATGAAAAAAATAATAAAGGACTACGATTTTTTTTTCGTTAGTTTTTTTTATACTTTTGGAGAATTAAAATAAAACCAATGTATCAGTATTTATGTTCATAATTTATATATTGGAAGTAATGCTATTATATTTATATATTAATTAATTTTTAGTTTACTAACACTACGTGTATTTGATCGAGTATAGACACTACGTAAAGGTATGTAAACCTACGCAATTTTGTGTGTGTGGCACAGAGAAGATTCTGTGTGTATAAAAACGTGGGACGTTTTTCTGAAAACGTTTTCCCAATAATTGAAAATAGAAGTCTATGAAGAGAAATTAAAAACAATGAATATTCCTAATTGAGCTTCTCCCAAAATCTACCACTAAAAATTAATTGAAATTTTCATTTTAATGTGTGTTAAAAAAAGTGCGTGTATTGTAATATGCGTGTTGAAATTGAAATAATGTTAAATGATTAATATGGTTTAAAATTTAATTATTATGCATATATTTTTTAATAACTTCTACAATATATTTGTTAAATAATCGGGTATTAATTATGTAATTTTTATGATTTTCTAAAACGCGTTTATTTATTAAAATATCATATCTTTAATAATTATTATTATATAGTAAATTTGTAACGTGATCATTTAAATTTTCACTTATGAATACACACATAACTATAATTATAATAAGAATATTTAGAACAGTGTCAGAATAAAAATTATTTGTAAAAGTATCCAAATCTAAACGAAATAGGTTTTTTTTTTTAAATTAATTTTATATGTAGATTTAACATACGAATATAATGTTTCGTGTTCTTGTAAGAATCTGAATTACTGATTAACTACTGAATTATTGGATTTTTTTTTTTAATTTTAATAGACAAATAAACAAAAAAAAGATATTTTTTTAATTGTTTATCAGGACTGTCGATGGTAAACGTTATCAAAAAGACTTTTGTAATAGAAACACAGCCTGATTTATCTATTCTTTAATAATTATTCGTGTTTGCCAAATTATTCTAAACTACAATTTACTTTTATTGTCCCTCACGGCCTCATATTATCTAAATAAGTTTTACCGTATGACCTTGATTTTGATAAATAGATTTTTTAAACTTTGTTTCAATTTTTTCTAATTAAAAAAAATGTCGTTCTGAATTCGCATTATTCGCTCAAGTCGACGCAGAGGTCAAATAATTTTGCGTCATTTTAGGACCATCTTCAATCACTAAAATATATAGTGTAGTCGTGATTCATTAATACAATATAGTTTTAATTCTCCTCTTATATATACCATCATTCATCGTGTAATGTGAGGATATTTCGAAAAGTAAATCGATTGATTGAATATTAATTTATTCATTTAAAAAAACGTTAATAATTGTTGTTTGTAATTATCTTTTTAAACGTATAAACCATAAACAATTGTACAACATTTGAGTTTGTGATAAAAAAAAACAAATTTTTTTTATTGAACGCAGATTATTTTATTACAATTCGGTAAATTCGGATTTTATGGTTTAAAAGTTTTTTAATGTCTGGAATCACAAACTCACATAATAATAAATAGAAAATTAAATATTACCACGAAGATGCGAAACAAAATATATTTTGTGTAATTCAAATTTTAAGTGTTCTTAAAAAAAAAAAAATGTTTTAGATAACAATTTCTAAGATTTAATAAATGTTTAGTAATACTGTCAGTTGCGATATAAATGTTCTCGTTTTAAAATCTGAAATTATATATCGTAAATATCGTACAAAAATTCGTTTATATCTAATATCGTTGGAATTCGTTATAAATCATATTTGATAAGTAAAAATATAACATATTGTTTTTTACCTGAAACAACATAGTTTCATAAATATAATTTCTACTTGATAAATTTCTGTTAGATAACGTTCTAAAGTATTAATTACTAAGCACCTCTTTAAACACCTGTTACAATTATGTAATCTGTCATCAAAAATTATATTAATTTTTTCTGTAAATTCGTAAAAAAAAAATTTATACTTATTAACATTAGATAATTAAGTTTTTATTTTTTTAATTATTCATCATAATTCTTCAATTGAACTTTTAATCCTCCTAAAACTAAAAACCCCTGTTTGTCGACGTTTGCTATAATGTATGTAGTGAAAGAAGCTGTTTTACAACGACGTTTTATTTTATTTATTCAGACAAAAAAAGGATTTTTTTTTTTAAACAATTAGTGAGGTACCTAGTGAACCCGTTTATACAGGGAGTCTCACAGAGATTTGACAAATGTAGCAAATTTTGTTATTGAGATTTGTCGGATTTCTGTAACACACCCTGCAAGTATAATATAAACTTTTATAGGAACATTTTTTTTGTTTTTAAGTTCAACGTCTGTGATTGGTTTGCATTTGTGTATATTAATGGCCAATACAAAGTTTAAAATAAAAGTCTTTAAATAATGACGATGATGTGAATATTAATTCTGTTTATTGTTTTATTTTTAGTAAAGAAAATTGTATAATTTTATTTTAATATTCATATAATATGCGCGCTTCCCATTCATTTTATTGGATTTATTTATATGCGCTCAATTGAATGTCATTTATGTATTGTATTTGGTAATATATATATTTATATAAATTTGTTATTCAGTTGTCATATTTTGAAATTCAAAAATTACATATTTTATTAAAATAAATATTTATTTATCCACGGCACAATGCATCGTTTAATTATCTTGTAATATTTATTAAACCAATATTTTTTTAAATATGTCTCATATGATATATACATATATATATATTTTTTTTTTGTAAAATAAGTATAATTTGAAAATGTATATTTATTATAACTTAAAATCAAGTTTTCGAAAAAAATTTCTATTTGTTAATAAAGTAAAGACCGTTAAGAAGAAATGCGTATTTTTCAAATAATATATGCATTGTTATATGTATAATAATGATAAAAATAACCATTCTTTCGTGTTCCTTGATAAAGCTTTACTGTAATTTGACGTAATTGCATATATGATACGTACGAGTAGTATAATCATAACATTACAATTAATATTTACAATAATAAATAATCGGCCAATATTTCAAGATTATAAAAAAAAGAAAATTGAATTATTATTTTCCGAGATATAACAAAAAATTAATTTTATTTTGTTAAAAAAAATACGGTGTTAATTTTAATTTTCAACCTATCGAGGAAGATAAAAAAAGAAAAAAACGTAATACGTTTGTATTGTAAAATCAAATTTTAATATTTTATCGTATTTTTTTTTTAAGATTTTTTTCGAGAAATAATTTTTTGGAATATTGCACGACAGTCGGTAATATTACAGAAAGTACACTGTAAATGCATCGTTCCTATTTTCTGATCAATAGCCAAAATACTGTGAGTACGTTTATATTATTATCGTATATTTTTAATAACTAATTGACGGTTAACACAAAAAGTATAGACAATGTTATATGCGTAGAATATTCTATCACGGTTATTAATTATTACAGTTGAACACAGATTAGTAATTATTATTTCAATTCAATGAAATATGTTGTGTTAGTTATGTGACAATTCGTCAGTGGAATGTTTCATGTACATATTATAGAAATATATTATAATTTATAGATCATTTGTATTGGCAACAATATAAAACCATTGGCAGCACAATCGATTTCTTTTCATACCAAAAAAAGTCAATATTTTACGGAAATCATATAATGTATTTATATATACGAGTATATAATTAATATAAATATTTTATTTTTTTTTATTTTTGATATCGCAGTAATAAAATATGTGATATCTAAATTTGTTTACACACAAAATACAATAGTAAATACGTGTAAATAATAATAATAATAATAATCAGTTATGACTATATACTTACAAGTTCAACTTACAATTAATTATAAACTAATCGCGCGTGAAAATCGGTGTGTTCGTCAAAATTATCGAAATCTATACAATACGTACATGTTAATCGAATGTGTATATATACCTATATAATTTAATGAAATATGTAAGAAAATTGTTACGTTATAAAAATATTTATAAATTGCACGTTGCTGTTGTCATAAATTCGTTGGACAATATATATATATATATAATAATCAATTAAAAATATGTATAAAATAAATAAATATACACATATATATATATATATATATATATATATATATATTAAAATAAAAAAATTAATGAGTATTAAATAAAATAAAAGAATGTTGTTATATAAGTTATTTTATTACTACTGGTTTCGACAAAAAGTCATCATCAGGTAATTTGAAAAAAATTAATTATGACTTTTTTGTCGAAACCAGTAGTAATAAAATAGCATATACAACAACCTTCTTTTATTTTATTTAATACTCATTGGCTTTTTTTGTATATTTAAATATACATTTTGATATATATATATATATGTATATGTGTATATTTATTTATTTTATATATATTTTTTATTTATTATCACGAGTATTAACTTATAATTTTTTATTTCTATCTTTTTGATTATTTACTTTTACATATCCGTTTGGTTTTATTTTTAATTTTAATTTTTGTAAATTCCTCCTTGTATTCACTACTTTGTTATTTATATAATAATTCATAAAATGTTTTACTGTGTATACGTGGGATATATATATATATATATATATATATTAGGTACATATTATTATATCATTCGTTCGATATAATATTTTTAAGTTATTACTGTTATGATTTTTATTGGCTAGTAAATATAATTGTATTAATAAGGTTGTTTAAAAAAAATAAATATATTTGTCGTATTACCGATAATTATTATTTTATTATTAATTGTTATACACGTTAAAAATCAAATAATAATAATAATAATAATAATACAATTCGAAAGACTTGAATTTCGGGATTTAACGAGCGAGTGCGAATAAAGAAAATTCCTGCATGATGTTATTAATATAAAATAGAAGTAGTGTACTATTGCACCACTAGGTGTATGTACTTGAAATTTTATTAGAGTTTTCGTAACGTAACAAAATTAATAATATAGTCTTCGTCAGATTGAGTCTACTTGTGTTCATTGTGATGAGCTTGTTGGGTTCATGACTTCCTGAACTGAATGTATAATTATATAATTTATATAGCGAGCAAAAAAAAAAAATAATAATAATAACAATACGAGTATATCCCTGTTTACCGGCAACGCTAAGAACAGCAATTCCAAAACACATACTATGATTAAAAAATTACAGTATAGAGTAGAAAAATAATATGACAAATTAAGCACAGTTATAAACGTTTTTCTGAATTCGAATTATTACTATATTGACGTTGATTTATTAGAGATATTTACATTGAAAATTTTCATATTTTTTTTTCTTTTGATGAACGATTTAAATTGAGTGTGTTAAAAAAAATGTTAGAAACCACTGCGAGCAAAAGCCGTACAACGCGAGTTGTAAATAATACAATGGTCGAATTAAGAAACCTATTGTGTCGTATAAATTATTATTGTTACTTTGAAAAATTGTTTTCAAATTTATTTTCGTTATTCTCTCAGACGATTCTCAATAATTCTAAACTAATATATTTTAATTTCATTAATTCTCTCCACCCATATCGTGTCGATTTCCAATCGATTCATATAGGCTATATATATATTGAAATGGATATATCTTACACTTGCTCAAAACGTGATTATAGACGTAAACAATACAAATAAATTCATTGCGATATACGTATAAGACGTAATAGTGTTATACAGTATTCAAAATTACATTTTGTTACAATATTTTTTCTCGTAAAGAACGCACCCGAGAATTCTTTTTTTTTAATAGACAATTTGTATATGGAAAAAAAATGTAATAATCATTGTACAACCAATAGTTTCTTAGCATCGCTCAGAATCTTAAAAAATATTAAAATATAATAATGTTACAGCATAAACTTTTCTGCGCGATTTTTCTATTGTCTTAATACGACAGTTGTATTGGAAAATTACATTTCAAAAGTATTTTCTTTTTATCCATCTCATTACTCATTGTGTTTAATTACATTGACATTATTATTATTATTATTATTATATGCGTAGCAACTGCACTGTACAGGTGAAACTAAAGTGTAAATAGACGAGACCGATCAAAAATAGGTTTCCTTGCACAACAAACAGGAAGGTCAACACAAGTTAAACTCGAACCCATAATACTCGTATGTTAGTTAACTACACACCAACGTATATAATCGTATAAACAAAAAAAAATAATCGTTATATCACACGAATGCTAAGTTATCAACCAGACGGAGTTTGATTTATTTTTCTTTATACGTAATAATACACTTACTCATATTTTATATATTGTAATACAAACGCAATTATAACATGTTAACAATTTTAAATAACTATGTGTATATATATATAAATTTATTTTATGTTTCTTTATTGGTTTCAAAGAATAGTATTAAATATACATCAATAAAATATGTACCTGTAGTGTATCGTTGTCATATATATATATTTTAATTTAGTAAATGTTCAATGCGACTGTGTAAGAATTTAATTAGATAATTTTACACGATGAAAATGATTTAAAAAAATTACTATAATACAATATGCATCGGGTATTGTAACAAAGTATTCGATTATTTAAATATATTATGTGAAATACATTTCTGCCAACCTACAGGTTAAGGCTACAGCCTTAAGTAAACGTTATTTCGATTAAAATATTATACGATTATATAAAGTTGTTGTGTCTCGAATTTTTAAGCGTTTCATACAAAAATTCATTGGTACCGTAACACGCATGATTGGGCCGAAATTGTGTGCACACTGCGAAAAGTTAAATACGTAATATAGTGTAATAGGATATTTGCAGGGAAGTGTGTTGAACAACGCTGTTTACATGGACTGTACTCGACATATTCGATCTTCCAGTAGCTAAACGGTTATGGATTTATTTTTATACCCAATATTCGATAATAATCTTAAGTGTTTATTATTTTAGTCTTGTTCACTTTTAGTAAACATTTAATCGAATCGAATTCTAACCGAATTATATGTAGAAGTCATATTGATACAAACATGTCTGGAAATTCTCGATGAATGTATTTTTATTTTACGAAAAATTTGTTTTTGTCATTAAACGTTTGTGAATATTATAATTGACCATGGTTAATTCATAATTATTGTTTGCTCCGAACGTTATAATCTATCATTGTTTCCGAATGCAAACTGTTAAAACACCCGTTTTGGAATGAATATAGTGATCGATTATAATTTATAAGTCAAAACGGCAACGGTTTGCAGACTTCGTTGCATTATTTTGACTTTCTGTTAATTATAATCAACAATATTATACGGTATGTAATTATAATCTACATTATTCAATTTAAAACGTGCGAACGTGTATAGATAACTAATAACATGTACTCGTATAATTAATATATGAATTATACGGTTCTACGTAGATAGTGTATAGACACTATCATATTATATATCAAATATATTGTGTAAAATTCGCCTGACAATATTATTATAATATTTATTTTCATTTAAGTCTTACGTTTACATATATATATACTTTTATTAGTCACTGTAATCAGTAGGTTTAAATTAATAATTATCTATTAATTATAACATATTTCATACGTTCCATACTGGCGATATCTATTAAAACCATTATTATATGTTATCGAATGCACGAATACTCGGATATGCATATCAAAAATATATTTTCTCTTTTCTGCGTTATACATTATTTTAGTGAATTATAAATTAATAATATCGTCTTAATAAAACTCGAAATCCTATTGGGGTTTTTTTTACAGTATATACTATACTATACAATTATGAATAAAATGCACTGTGAATTTCGTTTAAGTGTAATATGTTAATAAAGGTCTTGGACTGGTGTGTAACGTTTGAAATTCACCATTATTTATTAGAAATTAAAACTTATAATACGTACAAACGAGTATACTACATTTTTATTTTCGGAAGAAAAATGATATAAGCGATATATTTCATAAGAGACTTTTCGAAACACGTGCAACGATGTACGTGCTCACACACCATTATATTGTATTTAGTTTAAGCAAATAACGGGTTCAAATAAATTTCATTTATTTATCGTAATAAACAAACACTAACGTTTGCTTCGCTCGGTATACCGATTATATTTTCATATAGGAAATAGACACAGTAGACACGCCGATCATAGAATTTATCCACATTAAGTAACAACCATACCAATCATGAAAAATGGACATATCGACTTTTTAGAATTATGCCACACACACACACACACACATGCACAATAAGTTTAGTTCCCGTATAATAATAAGTAAATAGACACCGCGCGCGTTATAAGAAAAACGCGTGCGATTCAATTGAGATGAAAAACAACACGTACGCCGTACGCTGAGTCGACGTGTACTTTTATGAATCTAACCGACTGAATTGGTCGAACCGACCACCACCGTCAAATATTACAAATTAAATGTCAATAATGTATTAAAACTCATATCATCGGCCGTTCGACGATCTCGTCGTCTCGTCAGTGTGCACACACTGAAGGCATTGACTACACGACTCGGGAAATCGGTGTTCGGTGTGGACAAGTACGGTCCGGATTGCATCTCGAAAACGTCTTGAGTTCAGTTATTTCCGCGCTGACTTCGCGTACTAGTCGAAGACGTCCTCCCAACCTCTTTTCTGCTTATTTTTCATTTTATCCTGTTGAGTCGTTTCACTGAGCTTTTTCTCAAGTTATCATACGTCAGAAGAGTCGAAATCCGTAAGGCGCGTACATTCTCGGCAGACGCGACGCAGAACCGCAGACGGTTAGATATGTCGTTCTTTTTATAGGACTTATGAATATTTATTTTTCCGATTTTCTACTGCGATTCTCGGATTCACGACCCCGGAACACTGCTATCGGTCCAAAAGCAGTGTGATAACAATCTGAAAATAAATAATTTCAATCGTTTAAAATAACGTTGATTTTCTCTCGGATTTATTTTCTTCCTTTTTTGTTGTCCGGTTTATTACACGTGTTTTTAATAATTATAAACGCCTTGTAATTTTACGTTCGAGTTAGAAATTAATAAAAATACGTCTTGCGTACGATCATAATAATATTATTGGCGTATAAATCCAATATAAATATTTAAAAATATTAGGCGATTCTTGCCATTGAGGAGTAGTTCGACTCGTTACAATCGATTTCAATGTTTGACTATAATAAATTCGTATATAATATGTTAGACGATGTACGTTTTTAACAATTAAAATCCACTACGTTACCTACACAATTCCTTCGCCGTTTTATCTTCTTTTTTTTTTAATTATTTTTTAACTCGGTGTTTTTTTTTTTTTTTTAATCGTAATATTTCATAATTTTCTCCGCGTAATTCGTTCATTTCGCACTGTTCCGTTTTCGCTTTTCGACATTTTGTCGATGCCGCGGTGATGATATAATAATAAATCAACAAATCTAACACAACGACACAATCCCGTACCATAACAGTGTCTTTTTAGTTTTTTTTTTTATTATATACACTCTTTTTTGGCTATATTTACATACACACGCACGCACGCACAAACGTATAGAACTGACGCGCCAGTGGCGGATTTAGCGTGAGGCAAAGTAGGCATTTGCCTAGGGCGGCAAATTTTTAGGGGCGGCAATTTTTTGGCCAATATTTTATTGAGAATACTCTAGGTTTTTTAACCGAGTTTTAACTCTAGTTTATTAACATAACCGCCATTAATTATTGTTTAGTATCAGTCTTTATGATTTATTTTTTTAGTAGTTGTGTTAAATAAGTATTTAAAAATATGTTTTCTCGTTGATAAGTTTAATGGGGCGGCCAAAAAAAAAAAAAAAATTTGTCTAGGGGCGACAATTGTGTAAATCCGTCTCTGTGACGCGCGCGTATTGTGAATGCGAGAAAAAAAAAAACGGTTGTATACGTGTACGCGTTTTGTTTTGTTCGTTTTTCGTACGCCTTTATTTTGTACAAATGCCGTCTATAACACTGTTGTTATTGTCGCGAATGCGGCCGCCGATGTTACAATAATACGCGCGCGCAAAATGCACGGTTTTAACGCACTCGATAAACTGAGATTAGGCGCGCCGCGCGATATTGCCGCGCCGCCTGCTATATTATACTATAGTAACGACAACACAATCGCTATCGGGGGAGTTCATTGCTGTGCACATAATATGTATTATAAACGCGCGAGATAAGTGCCTCGCCAAATGTCTGTGATGGCTGGTGGTGCCCGGTCCGTCGTGGTGTTTCAGAGTACCGCCGGAGGTTTATAACTCGCGTTGATGAATTCGTAATACTCGTCTGTATCCGTACGTTTGTCCGTTACCATTTTTAACGCGTCCGGTCGTATCCGTCTCGTCCGCACAGTCTCGTCCGCGCGCGAGACGCACCGGCCACAATAATAACCAGAATACACACACTACACAACACACACGCGTTAAACGCGGCCTAGTCGACGTGACGCGCGGTCGTTTTGTAAATAATAAATTTTCTTTTTTTCTTTTCTTTTTTTCTTTTTCTGCAAATATCGTTTTTGTACATACATATTTGTTTTTTCGGTTTTTTTTATAAAAAATAAAAAAATATATATCTATTATAAGTCGCGTGCAAAATGTCTACAACAACAAATAATCCAACGACGGATCAAAAAAAAGGAGATGAACAAAAACGCGCGGTACAACAGCTCAGTGAAATACCTGGAGGTACGCAATATATATATATTAATATATTCGAATTGAAATTAAAATTTAGAATTTAAATGTTGCACACGGGAACGTTTCGATTTTTTCGACGTTACGAGAGAGAAAACTTTACGGGGGGGGACGACGACGAGGCGAGGGAATTTAAATAAACGTGATCGAAATAGGAACTCTACGGTATATGTGGCATTCGTTTTTCGTTAATATAATAATCGAACTGCGAACAATAATTAACGTTTAATATTTTATCAGAAAATATACTCACGATTAAGTGATAGTATATATTATTATATATATATATACACCTATACGCTGAGTACAATATATTTTAAATTAATTAGATATTAACGAGCCGCGCGTTTAACGGAGCGAATTGTAATATTTTTATATTAATATTTTTTTATTTTTTTATTTAATACGATTTTCCTTCTTTTAATTGGATTCAAATACGCTGTGTCTATCGTATTAATAATAATAATAATAATTCTTAAACTTGTTCAACACTACCTATTACTTCAATTTTCATTCGTTAATCACAATATATATATATATATATTTTTTTTTTTTCTTTTGCAATTCTCGCAGTTACCATACCATATATCTGATCCGGTCAGATGTTATTATTTTATACATCAAATATGTACCACCATTTTCTAGTGTAATAGGACGGTGGTTTTGTATTTCTCTTTACTATACATATATAATATATGCACGTATTATTATATAAACGATTTCGTTAAAATATATGTTATCAATAGAATGAGAGCTATCCCGCCGATACAACCGATTGCAGATTGTACGCCGTATGCATAAACAAATTATTGGTATGTTCGATACATTTTTTCGTGACATATTTGCTCTCTTTCTCTCACACACACACCCCGTGCATATTATAAAACACGCGAATACGGTCGTTTAATTCCCTTCTTTATATATTATATTTATTCGTCATTAAAAATGAGATCGCCTGTCTATCGTCATCATATTATTATTTGTATGTTGACAACATATTGTACCAGCTGTAAACGCATTTTATTATAATAAAATCCAGACAATTATTAACGTAAATCATTTTTCGAAACGATCTTTTTTTTTTTTTTTTTTACTGTCATCCGTCCATAAAAAAAAAAAAAATGACGACCGATAAAACCGATTCGTATATGCAAATAATAGTGTTTTACTCATTCCGTAATGAATAATAATATACGTTATTAGATAGACAAGTGTTATAATGTATGTACGTCACAGTGTTAAACGTATTATAAACAAACTAAAAGAATTCTAAAAAATAAAAATGTCTATCGTTTGTAGTTTTAAAAATATAATATATAATATGTAATATTATATTGACTATTAGATAAAATAAAAATCTCACACGCAATAATAATATAAAGGTATATAAAATCGTCACTGAACGTGTAAAAAACGTAAGGCAATACGTAATACGTAGGTTTTGTCAAGAAATTTAGAAATAAACCGATAATATTGATGAAAATTATTTTTTTTTTTTTAAAAAAAAAAAAAACGTTATAGCGCTAGAAATGATATTTTCGATCGTAAAAATGGACGTAAGAGAACATTTCTGTTATAATTACTTATTATTAAAGTACGTATATACGAATAATCGTTAGATGTCATTATAGAATAATTTATTCGAGAACCTATACTGGTGATATACGAATGATATATTGTGTTTTTGTAATTTATTAAGAAAAATGTGTAAACAATAAACAGTTTTTTTTTTTAAACGGTTATTTCTTTTAAATACACGCGTGTAAAATTTATTTTTTCTCACGATATTATTGTAATACGTAATTCCGAGTCTGCAACAAACGTTTAAACGTTTATTTTCAAAACGTTGAAACGCTTAATGTGATATATGTGTATTGGAAAAGCAAACAAATTATAAAATTTGTATAATATACACGCCCAATTATTAAAATTGTCTACGCATTTATATCACTTTATTTAACATTTAAATAACTTAAAAACGTAATTCTATTAATGATCCGATGCTGTAGACATATATTAATAATATGATGTATTTTCGAATCACGCGCTCCTCGATCGCACGTTTACTATATTCGTATTTATACTTTTCTTTTTTTTTTTGCTAGTTCATATATACGTCCGAATTATTATGACGTCCTGTAATAATTAATCTGTTTTATTATCATGCGGCCGATTCGATGTGTCGCATTTATTACATTGGTAAAATCGCTAAATCAATTAATGTTTATTATAATATATATATATAGTATATAATAATAAAGCGACTAAACTCATTTAAGACAATATATCATATTACGATGATGAAACATTGCAGTTGGTTTATTATTAATACGTCCGAAACGTTTGTATTTATTAACGAAATGAATACGAAATTCAATTTCGATTAGAATGTGATCAGAATTTTTTCTTCGCGTTATAGTTCGGGTATAATTTTTCAGATAACGTATTATATTGTAAAAAAAAATCGTATATGTATATACCTATAAGAGTAGTATGTTCATACGTAATAATGGACAGTATATTATGCTCAGCTATATATATATATATATTATTTGTTTTGCGAGTACTATTTTATAATATAAATATATACCGTAGCCGTGCATGTATAAAGAGTTCATTATCCTCTAGTTTTTGCCATTTTCGTATCTAATTAAAGAACATTTTTATTATAATATGTTTATGTGCTATTCTATTCTATATATATATATATAAAAAATAATAATCGGAGCTAGTGACTATACGCTTGGTCGATTGGTAAAGAAACAATGCGCGCGCGGAAAAAAAAAACAATCAATATAATATCGTACGCGAATAATAAACAGTTATTGTACATACAAGTATATTTATGATTATTTGTTATTATTTTAAACGTTTGGTTTTCGTTTTAACGTATAAATAATACTATATTGTATGCAACAGCTCATTATAGAATAGAATGAAAACGTATATGATATATAATAAAATTATTATAATTGTTGAAAAATTAAAAAAAAAAAATACTCGTACATATCAAGGTTCCTTAGAAACGTTTTATTATTATTATTATTATTATTTAATCTTATTTTATTATGATAATCCTGTGAATATATATATATATATATATATATATACACGGTACATATTATAGTAATATTATGTTGTAATTAAAAGGTTTTTTTTTCTTACATTTACACACGATAATTTATCGTAAATATGTGTGCAATTTTCGTGCGTGCCGTTTTTAACGCACGATAGGAATAAATTCGGGTACGAACTCGAATTTAAATCAATAAAAATAATTCGAACGATATTATATAACATGGAGTATGTATATATATATATATATATATATATATATATACTATAATGATTTTTGAAGCTAATTTTATTGAATTTTGCGATTTTATTCGTCTTCTTTGGCATAATATGCCCTCGGTTTGGAAAAATATACACTGCTCTTATTTGAATATAAAATATTATATTTATATTATCGCGTGTGAATAGAAAAAATCTTTTTTTTATAATCATTCCGCATTGACAAATATGCGTTAACTCTTCCGTTTCATAATCTAACCGAAAATTGTTGAAACTCGTAGTCGTGTCTTACAATGTCGACACTACACGTGTTACGCGCATATTCTTTGTTTTTTTAGCAAAAACTATTCAGTTCAACACTTATAAATCTATATATATGTTATATACTCGTATGTACGATAATAAATAAAAGAAAAAAATAAACAGATAAATAAGTACATAAAGTAACAAATAATAATAACAACAATAATAAAAAATAATAGAAAAAAAAGAAAACGCATTCAAAACTATTATATAATAAAGCCAGCTTCCAAAATAAAAGAGACGATTAAATTAATTATGGGCTCAGATTTAGAATTAAGAATAGAGGGGTGATCGATTGAAATGTTGAGTGAATTTAACGTGCGAAACAGTGATAAACGGTGGGTGGTCAGAGAAGGACAAAGATATGCGATAAATTACAGGTGAATTCGTTTTGGTACAAAGTAAAAAATGGGGAGTCGTTTAGATTACGTTTGTATGCAAACGATTAAATTGAACTATGATAGGCCTAGACAAATTTATGTTATTGAACCAAGTTTTATTTAAAACACTAAGAACGCTATTTTCGAAGTCAGAGGCAAAGTTTGTCGGTAAACTGATCCAGTAAATGGACCAAAAATCTATTATGTGACGCCGTAGAATAGGAATGAAGTGGGAATTTGATTAAAGGAGAGGCATATGCGATTGGATGATGATTTTGCCAAGCAGTCAACAATCTCGTTTCCGTCTATACCAAAATGACTATAGGTACCCCCCATAACAATTGAATAGTGTTTGACTGACAGAGATTGAAAACGATAGTTTTGATGAACAAAAATAGTGGGAATAAATGGGAATTGAAGGGATTAGTTACACGCATATATTTTATAAGAAACCGCGGAGTCTCGATAGATAGTGCGAATGCGATTAATATTGATAATGAACGATGCTTGTATATATATCTTTGGTGTGCGTATGGTGAATAATTAATGAAAAATATTAGTATATAAAAAAAAAAAAAAATCGTAATATTAATATTAGAAAAAAATAATCACAATTTGCAACGATTGAAAATGTTGTACGAGACCTTGTAAATAATAATCTTCCCTACTCCTTTTATTGTAAAGAATTTTCCGCACGTGCGCGGTCGAGATATCCGAGTATATCTGCTGATACATTTTTTTTCTTCCTCGTCTATAAAAAATTACTGACGACATTTAGAGCAAATATAAAACAAAATCACAATACTGACGTTTTAAAATTATTTTTAATTTAGTAGAAACTGATTTTGCAGGTGAGGCCATTGCTAGAGTGGCCTGCGGTTCCGTAAACGCGCCTTTTAGTAGTATATCACCGTATATAATTTTTTTGCTTCGGGATTTGTTTACTTTTATTTTATTTTTTTTTGATGGTTCTCGTATTGCAAGAATTGATTGTTCAATTTTTAACCAATTGACGCGTTCTTATTTTTCTAAGACAATTTACATACGAATTTCCATATAGGGACCATAATATATCGCCATATGGTTTTTCTTTTCTGTGGTCTTTTCGATTCGGCACGGGCCCGGGGTAGTGGGAGTAGACCTTAACACGTATATTCCCGATTCCGTTTGTATTTTATTAAGTTTCGAATATACCGCTCTTATTTTTAACACCTAATATTTGTTATATTTTTAAATATGTCCTGGAGGCAGTTAATGGGTATCCATTAAAATATTTACAAATATCGGAAAGGAAGTTTTATTTAATTTTTTATTACAAGTCAATATAGAATATTGCGTGACGTATCTCGTTTTTCTTTTTTTTTTTTTTTTTTGTGTAAACGCGTATCTCAAAAATTGTAATATAATAGCGTAGGTATGTTTCTTAGATATAGTAATTTAAGTAGATACTACAGCCGATCAACGGGTAAATTATTATCATATTCAGTATAGTGTAATAAAATCGAGTGATTTTACAAATGTACGTATTATAATGTATTTATATTCGACTCAAACATGACATATGACATAAAAAAAAAAAAAAAAAAAATGAAAATTCATATTATGACTTGACTATATCAATATACTTATCTATGACTTATACCAATTATTTTAGTACAGTGATTTCCAATCTCTTTTATCCTTTGTGAATTTTCAAAAAATCTCATGCTCTCTCCTATACATTAAAAAAAAATTGATCATTTTTTTTTTTTTTTATACATTATAGATTATGAGTGTTTAGCCGCTAAACGGTCAAACACTCTATAATTTATTGAATACAAATTTCACTTCGTGATGACTGCTCTTGCGCCTGCCCAGTAATCTGTTCATGACTCCTCTCCGTGTTTGGAAATACCGTTTTAGTACATTTGACATACAAATAAAATTCTCGGGAAATTTCGAATTGACTATACCCCGATATAATTCCTCGACAATTAATTCATTACCATATTAAAAAAAAAAAAAAAAAAAAAAACGTTATATTTACATAGTTTATTTCGATAATATTATCATAAGAAATATATTCACCTCGCCACAATAACGAATAAGTCCAATACTGTACGCGATGTTTTCAACAATTTTAGGTTACACGTGCAGTACTATAAAACGTGAACATATTATTACCGTCGAATAAATTTATATTATATTAATTAGTTATGACGTACGTTCTAGTAGGTGTAATAAAATAAATCATCGTACGCATAACGTATATCTGTGAATATCAATATTCGATAGATAAGAAAACGTGTTTTATAATTTCGATTATTGAATATTCGATTGTAGGTATAATTGTATTAAATGTACGTATACGCATGATGAGCTATGTTTATGCTTTAACAGCAATGATAACGCCAACGTAGTAAATTTTTCTATAAATGTCCATGGAAATAATACGAATAATATTAATCACACATCACTATTTTATATTACCAATTACACGTTGTTTATTATTATACAATATAATAGTAATAATAATAATAATAATAAACGTGATTACGATAAAAAAAAAATGGTGTGTAAAATGAAAAATTGATAATACAATACAATATTGAAATGGAATTCATACAAATACAGAATTTTTTGCCAATTCTTTGGAGTGTAGAAAAAAAAATTGAACAGTGGTAAAATAATTTACGTTTTTACATTTACACAGTCGTTTTAATCAGTCTAAATTATATATTTATTGCTTAAAAATTATTCACAGAGTATTATATTATAGGCACATTAGTGCACGTAAATACTTATTTTTTCAACAAATATATTATGTAACCAAATTTTTAATATTTTTTTTTGTACAGAATACTGTATATGATACGTGATTATTACATTAAAGTTATAATATAAACACCGAATAAAAGTATTAAAACCTCTTAATCTAATATATATATATATATATATAAAATCGGCGTTTTAGCTACAAAAATTAGTATACGTATTATATTATAAGCATTATACAATTTTATTATGGTATATATTATTTTTGTTCAATATTTATATCGATAGTATATAGAAGATTATAGGTTATCTGAAATCGCACACAAAATGAATAAACGATTTGCGGTAAATAATTACTTTTTTTTTCTTTAATTAAAACGATTTAAATGTTTAATAGGTAATATTTACGTGTACATCAAAAATAATATAAGGGTTATGTATTATTTATATATTATGTTAGAAATTCAATACGCATTAGTATTATTTACAGTAATATGTTTTATATAACTGTATATCGGTTCAATGCCTTTATTATTTTTTTTTTAAATTTTTTATAAAGCTATTTTTATTCGGAAATTTCTTATACTACTACATATTTAGTATAACTTTTATTACTATTAATTTAAATATACGTAATTCGATATATAATTGTATTTTTCTCGTTTCATTTAAAGTTATGATAATTTTCTATATACTTAAAATACTAAAATCGTTCTTATTTCTCGATAAAATACATAATATTTCTTTCATTGGATTTTTATATTAATTAGTCATTATTCGCGAGAAAGAATTGCTTATAAAAATTCAATACCGTATACATTAATTGCGTTTAACATAACATTTATATATATATACCACTTGTACAGGTAATAATAATAATAAATATTTAAAATTTTATATATATATAAAAAAAAAAAAAAAACAATTAATATACAAAACACGCGTTTAAAGATTTTTATATTGGGCATTCGTCTTATATCGCACGATCTTAACGTATATGTTATTTTCGTATTAAATTTTAAAAATTTTTTTTATTATTAAAAAAAAGAACCGTTTTCAATGAATTTCAAATATTGTACAGCATTGTGTCTTATTAATAATAATGCGGATAAAACTGTTTGATTTTGGTAAAATAATACGTGTAATTAGTTTAATTTCCAATTTGTGATCAGTAATAATCGGTTTTCCAAATGTACCTATTGTAACAGTAACGTCCTTATAATGGAACATAATGTTTCTGCGAACATAAATGTTCAAAAATATATGTTTATGCGAGGAGGGGGAAAGCTTTGTCAATATTTTACGTAAGACAACGATTAATAATTGTAAAATTATATAATATTTGATTTTTTAAATCAATAACAAAAAAAAAAAACTAATTGATAAAATTTGATTCTAATAAATACTCGTAATATTAATTGAGTCGTTCTTGATAATTATAGGTATTATCGTCAATTCTTTTTGACGATAATACGATTTAATATATTTTTAATGGTTTCAAACGTACACAATCTAAACGGTTGGAATTTATTTAAAAAAAAAAAAATTAAATTAAATTTAGTTTGGAATGAATGGATTTTAATTTTTTCATCGGTTCTAGGCTAATAGAAGACACGCAAATACCATTATTATACGCATAATATATATTCTATTTTTTTTTCGAAAATGCGCCGTTAATAAAAAACGAATTAAAAATTAAATAGAATGAGACTAAGGCTCATAAATATATTATATTTCTGTAGAAATGATATACGTCGTATAACGTTAAATTGATCAATGGTCAAATTATTTTTGGTAAAAGTATGTACAGCTAAATATAGTGAAACTATTGACAATTGTTATGCTTTACACTCTTGCGAATTGGCTGAGGTTTTTTTTTATAAATCGCTGACTATGTGTACTAGCTACAGAATGTTTTCATCAATGTACTTTCTACATTGATGGTTGATATAAAAATAATTGCATAGCTTTATAATAGACTATCATCGTGATATTAGCTCGAGTGTATAATTAGTTTTGAATTAATATTGCATGTACTTCATTTTAGTCATTTGTAAACCAGTTTAGTCGTTAATCTCTTTCAATCGCAATAGATTTTAATTCCTTTTAATTTACTCGTAATAAAATCCACTTTATATAAAGTCGTGGCAATAAATTATTGAAACACTGGAACTTATATTTTTTCATATACAACACGTATATTGTGTTGTTCGATTATTTGGATTTGTTTTTCGTTAGGCATATTTTTTTTTATATGCGTTATAATTGACAATAACGTTATATAACTATAGAATTTTCATTTGTTTATTAAACATATTATTGATTGAAAAAATTCCGAAAATAAAAATAACTCGAGTATTTTACGATGTTAATTTCTTCTTTCAAATGAATTTCCTTTATACGCTGTTATATTTCTTTTACGTATAACATTAATGAATTGTTAGCAATTGTAATACTATATGTAAATCGAATAATAATAATAATAATAATAATAATAATAATAATAATAAAATATTTTCTTTGTTTAGTACTTACTTAATATCTAATCAGAATTTTGACTTTGTTACTGACAAATATAAACATTTAAGAATGCGTACAAATTTTATTCTCGTCTAAATACATTTTCTTTGTTTTAAGTGCTCTGCCATAAATCTATTGCAGATTAGAATAAATACGTTTTCTTGAGTTTATCGTTATAGACTTTGTTCTGTAATCTTTGATAATACAACTTATTATTATATGAACCAATTCCTTTATGATAATATCTATAATATAAATATCTTTTATTTTACGAAATTATAAAAAACGTCTCGGTTAAATAATAATCGATTAAATGTTTTTTTTTTTTTTAGTGACATATTATAATTAACTTATTAGGTAGCTACTTTCTATTGTTGTTACTGTATTGCCGTCAAAATTCCATCGCAACTGAAAATGTACTTGCTGTACTATAGGAAGTAAGAAACGTTTATTTTATCATTGTTTCGTATGTTGCAAAACACAGAAAGAAAATATTCGCTTTTAATCCTTTTAAGTGTTATTGAAAAAAATATAACTTCGACCGAAATCATTCACTCAGAATGGAATAGTAGTTTTACAAAATCGTTTGCCCCATGTAAGTACAGCTTGTTTTATGTGTAGATAAATTGTTTTAGAATTTTTTTCGCACTCAGCCAACAGTAATAGTTAACTTAATATTATACTCCATGTGTGTATTTGTTAATCGTAATACAATCTCTTCTCTTACCTTTAGACGTTTTCCGACCGTATCTGTAAGCAGAATAAGTGACGATGACAAACTATAGATTTTCGTGTCGTCGTTCAAATTGAAATAAATAAAAAGACTACTAAACACCGTTTTGAAAACGTAAAAATTATAGTGTAAAGTGTAATAATAATAATAATAATACCTTTGCGAAATTTTATAATTTACAACGAAAACAATACTGGTCACGTGTATTTTACAGACAAATGTATATATTTAATATAGTCCTGCGCAGACGTAAGCTAGTCTTCAGTCATCGATAAGTTGATGGATGATCATTGCGTTTTTTTTCAAATACGTGTAACATAAATTCTCGGACGTATTTGCGTGTATAAAAAATGTAATATGTAAAATTCCCAATTAACGCCAGATAATCTATATATAAGAATATTAGTATAATATAATGTTAGATCCTCGATGAATACAATTGTGTATTATTTAATTATTTAAATACCGAATACATACATATACCGTTAGAAGTGCATACTTACATGTGCACGTTTAATATCCTATCATCTCTATAATAAGTATGTCAAATACTCTGATATGTCCCCATAAGTATATAGTATGTGTAATGTGTAACCGGTACGCCATCGGTTTTGGAAACTTATAATACAATGCCAATTCATAACCTATATTATATTATCTTGAAATATTTTTACATTCATAATATAGACTAAAAAATTCATAAAGATTATGCTAATCGTTAGTTTTTTTTTTTTTTATATTACGTTAAATTGTATTGTTTTTTCTTTTTGTTCATTTTTGCATATATACCTACTTAATGAACTGTGGTACATATAAATATTATACACACAAATTATGTTAAATAATATTTATTTATTAAAAAATAACGGTATGTATAGCCCAGTGGCAAAAATCAATGACAAGTGAATTAAATTAAAAATAGTAGTAGTAATAATAATAATAATAATAATAATAATAATAATAATAGAGTAAAAATTAAATTAAGACAAATAAATGTTCAAAAAAAAAAGACGGTTCTACATTGGCGTGTCATCCGTATAAGGGGCTGATTAGGAGCATCAGTATATATCAGGTGATATATATGAAAAAGATATATATGTGACAAAGAAAGGATAGTTATATAGAACTAAAGAAAAACTGATTAATTATTCATTGCGTCAATGTGTGAAATAAAAGAAGAAATTTTAAAACGAATACAACGAAAGAGAGACGGAGTGTATGTTTTACTTGAAAGAAATCTAAATTCGCTTGAATTCTTCTAAATCGGTTGGCATGTGGATGTAATTTTTTGTGAAACAAGAGGATATAGTAGACAAATATATACAATTTTCTATATTGCTACTCATCGGATTATCGCGTATGCCTATAATGTTTTGATAATATTTTTCATCTCGGTTCCGGAACAATCCTATAAGTTCAACGGAGGAGAAAAAGTATTTTTGAACTCGAAAACGGAGATTTTCTTTTTAATTAGATACTTAATATTTATTATGTCTAATATTATAAATGACAAATCGAATAGAAGTGTCTCTGTATCTATTATCTAACTAATTTATTTATGTCTCATTACGAGAACAAATAATAATCGTGTATTGAGTAGAAGGTACGTGTGATATCGACGAGGTTCTTTATTATAATATAATATTCGATAAATAATAATAATAATAATAATAACAATAACAATAATAATAATAATAATAATAATAATAATAATAACACACCCGTGAAAACGGAACGCGTGACACCACTCTATATTAACTTTTGAATAATATTCGTATTTGATTTTGAATTCAGGTCACGTCAATATTGCGTGCATATTTTTCTATATTTTACCACGATAATGAGATAGTATAATTACTTAGCGATATATACACTACAATAATAATAAATCGATGAAATCGTTTTATTCTCTGTTCTCTGACGACTCGCAAAATTATCTGAAACTCGAACGGGAGGAAGGTTTTTTTCTATAATCTTGTTATTGTACATACCGTATAATACACACACACACACACAGAATACCAGTTTTTACTATTAATATTACTATTATATAATACTTATTATTATACAATGATATTTAGTATAACAAATAACCGTTTGACGATAGATAACGACATCATATTATTATTATTATTATTATTATTATTATTATTATTATTATTATTATTATTATTATTATTATTATTATTATTATTATTATTATTATTATTATTATTATTATTATTATTATTATTATTATTATTATTATTATTATTATTATTATTATTATTATTATTATTATTATTATTATTATTATTATTATTATTATTATTATTATTATTATTATTATTATTATTATTATTATTATTATTATTATTATTATTATTATTATTATTATTATTATTATTATTATTATTATTATTATTATTATTATTATTATTATTATTATTATTATTATTATTATTATTATTATTATTATTATTATTATTATTATTATTATTAGTATTATTATTATTATTATTATTATTATTATTATTATTATTATTATTATTATTATTATTATTATTATTATTATTATTATTGTTATTATTATTGTTATTGTTATTGTTATTGTTATTGTTATATGTCCCGCTAATTTCTAAGTATTACGATTTGCCGAATCAATAATGCTCGTCGAGAAAGAAATGTAAATTTAAAAATAAATTAAACGAATAATCGAGTAAACATGAATGTTTTTTTATATTCCGCTTTTGAATGCCCGTCGGGTGGCCCATTGTCGTAATATGTTTAACGCGCATCACGATTGACTGCCGTAATACGCTGCAAGAGTCAACGATGTCAAAACTCATGACAGTTCGGAGCCAATTCGAAATATACGCGCCTCGTCTACGTTTTCTATATTGCCTGAGGAATAATTTTTACGAGAGGACGCGTAAAATTCTCCGTAATGCCCGGCGTCTAGTTTATCATTCAGATGAAATTTCATTAAACACCATGAGGCCGCGGCGATCCAACTCGCTCGTGATGTTACCGCAGTCACAATCATTCGCGCATGCATCGATTACTTTTACTGTAGCCCGCGGATCGAGACGGTTATTTCCATCACCTTTGAGCCGCACTAAAATGTGCTTCAGTCGCTGGTGTCTGCAAAACGGATAAATCGTCTTCGGTTGACCAGCTTGCCAAATCGATAACTTTCCTGGACGCTGTACATCGGACACATCCTTCTTGTCACGCACGTTCGAAAACCGAGAACGTAATAATTGTTTCCGACTTCAAACTGGATTTCTGATTGACGGATCTCCGGTTCGATTTTTTAGGAAAATGCCGTGACTGAAATCCAAGATATCCTTGTACATTTCCATTGTGCTGCTGATCCGGCAAAAGACTTTTTTCACATTGACGACCACCTTGAGACACAACAAACCCGTGATCTACAAGTCGAGAACCAAAGCGAAAACGACGAAGAGGATGAAGAACCTCCGAAATGTGATAAAAAAGAGTAGAGAACAGCCGCTAGATTTTCTATTTCGAGGAACCGTGAAAATTCTTTCTAACTACAGTGAACTTTTAGATTTACTTTCAAGAGCTATACGGCTAACGTATACAGCACGACGTGGTTCGATAAATAAAACCAAAAATCAATTACAGAATTTTTTCAACAAAAAATTATAAATTACTGACGGAATCATAACGAGTGTGCAACGTGTACAAACAAAACTACGGACAATATTATAACAAATTAATCATTTAATTTTCGGTGTTTTTTATTTTTGGAACCTCGTCAAAACGGAAAAATTTGTGGGTCCCAAGAGATACCAACGAGGTTTTGCTGTATTTCTCGAGTTAAATACACGTACCAGTAAATGTATAAACAATGAACTCATACGTAACTTCGACACCGCCAAATATCTTGGCTTAATTTACGACAAACGTCTAATATGGACGCCAAACACATGGGCACAACAAAATTAAAATTAAACCAAACCATCTCAGACTCATTCTCGGTAGGTTTTTAAATACCACAATTCACATAAATAATCTTCTTCTTAAACCCATTTACAGGATGTGTAGCATACAGCTCTGGGGCACTGCCAAAAAATCGAATACACAAAAAATAATCGAAAATCCTCAGACTCATAACTCTAACGTTCCTCTGTATATTTCAAACCATACCATTCACAAAGATCTCTACATTTCTAAAATCACTGAAACAGCCGAACTATACTACTCTAAATTCAGAAATCGGCTTCAAAATCATTCCAAGCCCCTTGTTAAAAATCTACGATTTATCTCCATCCTTGGAAACCCTCCCTCAGAAGACAAGCGACAATGTCCCCGACACCTTATAAGTTATACACTCAAATAATAATAAAACATAAACAATATTAGCAATTCAATGCCAAAGTGTGCCTTTACTGGACGGTTCTTCACTCTCACACGAGCCTACTACACTATATATACTTAAAAAAAAACATCCATTATGCTTATCATCGTATTGCCCCTTATATAATATGTATAAATTGCATAATTTTCTAAATTACAAAAACCAAAAATACAGGTGTCGGGCACGCTCGTTTCTCGTCAATTAAGTCTCGGCTCTTCATATTTATATATAACGATATAACGATGACGACGACTACCAGCTATAGCATATTATTATTTGTTACTTATTTATTTTATATGTCTGTTGCGTTGTTCGTATATAATAATCCAAAACGTGCTGCACACACACACACACACTATGTGCAATAACAGCCAATGTTTGCGCGACGATCCAAGTGTTTTACAGTAGATATGTATATATATATATATAGTTAGTGGGTGCCGATGCCACGCGTATATTCATATACTGCGGCGTTTTATTTAACGCGTACAAATATAATATACTTTGTGTATTAAAAAAAATAAATATCGTGTAAGAACGTTCGTACTTGTCAGTTACAATGCGACATAGTGGCACGGTAACGGAATCCAGCCGGTCGCCGGCCCGCGGCCGTGTCATGCGTGCATTGTGTCTTCTCGAGAGAGTGCTGAGCAGAGGAATGATCACGTTCTATAACGTGGTCGTCTCATCGTCGTTTACAGGTGATGAAGGCAAAATGTCCGACTCGCTCAGATGGTTCGCGTTCGTGTCGTACGGCGTCGGACACGTACTCAACGACCTGGTCGCATCCATGTGGTTCACGTACGCGCTGGTGTTCTATCATTACGTGATGAAGTTGTCCAGCATCAACGCCGGAGCGGTGATGCTCGTCGGTCAGCTAACGGACGCCATGGCCACGGCCGCCATTGGTATGCTGTCGGACAACGTCAACATCATTTGCACGGACCGGTACGGTCGCCGCAAGACCTGGCATCTGTTCGGTGAGACACGGATACGGTCAATAATCAGCAATCATCAGCAGCTGATTTTTAATTTCGTTTTCTCTTCTCTTTTTATATTATTTTCTCCGTTACCGCGTTGCAGGTAGCGTTTTGGTGTTCATCAGTTTACCGTTTGCGTTCTCTCCGCCGATATTGCCGCAAGCCGAGAGCTCTGAACTCAACACCGCTCTGTACTATTGTTTCTTCATCGTTTTCTTTCAAATCGGATGGGCGTCAATTGAGAACTCACACATGGCACTGGCTTCGGATCTGACGCCGATACGGGACGAACGCACGGCTTTACTGTCCATAAGGTAATACGCGTTTCCCTCCATTCTTGCGTTAAGCAAATACGTAAAAACGCGTGTGACAAACTATGCCGCAATAATATATCTACTGATAGAGTAAAAAAAATAAAACAATGTCCGCTGCAGGTATAGTTTCACCGTGTTTTCAAACATCCTGGTGTACATAGTCACGTGGGTCGTGCTCAAGAGTAGCGACGCAAACAAAACTCAATTCGGACCCGCAGAACGAAAAGAATTCCAAGTATGTATATTAATATTATATTAATATTTATTGTTATATGTTATCGTCGCGTGTATAAAACGTAACAACAATTAATATTATTGTTATTATTATTATTATTGATTTTCGTTAGATAGTTATTCTGGTAATAATGATTGTCGGAGCCATGACCACTATAATATTTCACATCGGGGTACGTGAACCGTTGACTAACAATCGTGTGAACCGAGAACTCCTGATGACCGAGACGGAGGCCGAACGAGCCGCCAATAGTTTATGGTCAATGTTCAAACACGTTACTCTGTACCAAACGGCTATTATATACATGTGTTCTCGAATCACGGTCAATATGACTCTGGTAAATATATTATTATTATTATTATTATTATTATTAAGACGTAATAAAATTTATGTTTTTGGTTTACTGTTGTCGCAATACTGTCTCGTGTGTGCAGGTGTTTTTGTCAATGTATTTACAAGACTATCTGCATTTAGAAGCGGAAAAACTAGCGTTGTTACCTCTGATGATGTTCCTCAGCTGTTTCGGTATGTCACTTCTCAACAAACCGTTGAACATAAAATTCGGCAGAAAGGTATTGTAGCTAAATATTATTAATTATATTGATTAATATTCTTTTCAATAATCGGCGTTATTTATTTATGTATGTACGAAAACTTTCACAGCACACTTATACGTTTGGTGTGATATTGTCCCTGGGCTCGGCTATATGGTGTTACTTCGGCAATGGTCATTCGTTTGCGACATACCAGATTTATGCGGTCATCGTAATAATAGGTAGGTATAATGTAACCTGCTTGCTGTGTAACATACGGGTAAACGCGAAAGTGGCACATATTTTAACGTACCTAACGTGTATGCGTTTCGATTTTAGGCATTGCCTGTTCAGTAGTATTGGTTACTAGTCAGGCGTTAACTACCGATTACATCGGCGATAAAACTCATCGTGGCGCTTTTACATTTGGATTGATGAGCTTCACAGATAAAGTATGCAACGGAGCTATAGTCATGGTCGTGCAGGCTTTGTAAGTCGCATATTATAATCCCGTTGGGGATTTTTTCTTTTACGTCTAACAGAACCATATTACCCGTTTTTATTATGCATAGACATTGCGACACGTGTTCGAATTATTATCGGGACGTCATGATCTACAACTGGACGATTCCGTCTTGTTTGGCGTTTATTGCAGTCATTACATTGCCTTACGGTGGACGTCCTAGACCGTGTAAGTAATTTTTTTTATGTTTTTTGTTGTATTTTTACTCTCTTGTCGCGCGCGTCTCTCTCTCTCTCTCTCTCTCATTTCCATAATATGCCTACGATTAATTAATTGTTTGCGGACGTTTATTTTGTATTTGTAATTCCAGCTGTAGCCGAAGTCTCAGAAACTCAAACAAACAACACTTCCGAGCAGCCGAGAAATAACGCGATAGAAAAAGGACAAGAAGTATTACCTAGTAGTCACTCGATAAATTCATGACACACTAATCTTATTATTAAAAAGTTATTCGGTAATACAGTAATATAATTATTATTAATTTGCCTAGTTTAAAACATTGGAATGCAGTAAAAATAACATTTTTTCTCCATACAAATGCGTTGTTAAAAATAAGTAAATATATAAAATCGAAAAAAAACCTATTCTTGTGCAAAAAAGTGACGATTAATCTATGATACTTAAAAACCGTGTTTATCTATAGTTTATTATTTTAAATTATTTTACAACGTTAATTAATAATAACTGTTAAAATATCGTGTAATTTTATATTTAAAAGAGTTAATCGCGTTCGGATTATACGTTTCATTGAAATAACGATGAGATAAAGTAATAATACAATATCTGATACGTACATTGCATTAGATATGTAAAAAAAATATATATATATATAAAAGTAATTTTTAATTTAGAAGAACATGTGATAATATTATACTAAAATTATTTTATGGAAATTATATTTTGAAAATGGGTAGTTATATATATAGGTAAATATCTTTATACTAGTCTTAAGTTAAGAATAATATTATATTATATAGAACTAATAACTTATAAATGTAATTGAAATTTTTAAAAAACGAATACCATTTTGAATGCGTTTTTCATCTGTCACAACGGAAATGTTTTTTATCAATACGTGCTATACAATTACTGTTAAACCGAGTTTCGTTTTTTTCGAAAACAGTATTTCCTTTTCTTTTTGTAATGTAACGCAGATTGTATAACAATTTTTTTTTTAACACACAGTAAACGACATCATTTCCATCCAAAGGCGTAATAAATAAGTATATGTAATAAATAAGTAGGTACATTACCATTTTCTATTATTAATTTATATGTATCGCATGTGTAATCAATGCGCGTTTTTTTTTTACTTTTAAACTTTTGTCATTTATTTGTTTTATATATATATATATATATAAATACCATAATATATATTATACATTGTTAAAAATGTGTTCAAACACATTTTCATGTATTGTTGGATGTTTTTTTTTTTTTTGTTATTTGTGTGAATCAAAAATTATTTTTACATATCAAAAAAAAAAAAAAATATATATATATATATTATATATATTTTATGAAATTTACCTACAACATTTATAATATGTGATTTTCATTGGTCTGCTCGATATTTTGAGAAATATGATTTCATATTATATTCGACAGTGACAGATATCCCAATACGCCAATTACGTACGTGTGTACAGCAAATTTTGTGATGATTTTTTAAAAAACTTTTGACACAAAAAAAAAAACCAGGTATAGTATAGTATTCAATTATATTTTACAAATTAATTAATGACAAGTGGGAATTTGATTGTAGAAGTTATTGATATTTGTAAGTAATAAGTAATAACTAGATTTGTAAATATTGTCATAGACAAATATACTTTATATAGATGAACTACTCAATAATTAAATTGTAGGACAACTATTTAATTTATCATATATTTTTTATTTCAATATTGTATTATCACGTTTGTATTTTAATTTCGTACTATTATTTAAAATGAGCAGATACATTGTTAAGATAAATTTGTAAATTGAAATAAGACTGAAAATTTGTTTCAATATGTAAGGAGGTGATACGATTAATCTGTTACTGATATTCGAGCAAAAGTATCAAAAATATAATAATAATAATAATACAAATAGAAATGAGTGACAATAATTGTTACGTAATATTAGTGTATTGATTATTGATCTGGTGAATGATGTTATTGCGAAAAATATTAAATACAGTTTTTTTTTTTTTAAATTGAATTTATAAAATTATAACGATACTGTTGTCAATTAACTATTTTTCATATAAATTTATTTCTGAGCAGATCGATGGTAAAAATGAAAACCTCGATGTTACGGTGTTAACAATTAATATTAACTGTTAATAAATTTTCTTTGATATAGTCATAGAATTACACTTAATAGAGTGTTTTCAATATTTATTTTCGTTGTAAGTTTATTCAGAAAACGTGAAGTAATAATATTATTACATACAACCATTACCGATCGCAATTTATTAATAAAACAATACGCTACACACATTTTAACAAAGAAGTGTTATATATATTTTTTATTATTAACTATAACACATTATACATAACATTACCAGTAAAATTTTTATGCCGTTACAATAATAAATCAATTTCAAATGAAAGAGGACTTTAGTTCCGAAAATAAAATTTATTTTACTGAAAACTTACAAAACACTGTTTGAAAAAGGCAGTTTTGTTATCGGACAAATGTACAAGTTACAATTTCAATAACTCGGGTAAGTTTAAATTTAAAAAAATATTTATTTAATTCAAGATGTTTATGAACATGTTTATTATGTATTGTCCAAATAATTTAAGTAATATCGTTTAAAAGATCTTCTCTTTTTTTAAGAAAACGTCTTCTATTTAAATATACAGACTATAACCAGTATAAAATTTGATTATTCTCTCAAAAGGAAATATAAATGGAGCAAAACATGATTGATAACATAATCTTTGAAATTATTATTAAATGTTTGTTAAAAAAAAAGAAAAAAAAACATATATAATAATAAACAAAGAGTTGCACGAGTAAGCAAGTACAAATAATTTTAATAGGTTTTAAGTATAATAAGCTATGAACTAAAATTTATATTAAAGTACACGACATTCAACTATTTTAATTACAAGCACGATTTTGCGCAATAAACATAGTTGAAGCTCTAGTAACAATAAAACACTTTAATTAAAATTATTATGCAATTATAATCATAAATCTAAATGTTTTTTTATATATATAAATAGACACTTAAAAATAATTAAGACATAATATACAAGCATTTTTAAATAATTCATGAGTGAAAAAAAAAATGTAAACCAAATACAATTTTGTTTATTAACTACAAAATTGTTATAAACATTTACTCGTACAACTCTAAAAAGTAGACATTTGTTTGTTATTAAATTAAAACCTAAAATTATTTACAAATAACTTTTACAACTAAGCGCCGCTAGACACTAATTTTATAACGTGTATGAGGTGCTGAACTGTGGTCAAAGCAATTTTTACAAAAGATGACTGGTTCATATAAAATAAAACATTTAAATTTTTATCGTATATATTATAAATATATTTTTTAAGTAAAAAATATGTTTTTAAACAGTTCATGGATTAAACAATCACGTGTATGTTAAATTTTAAAAAAAAAATTTGATTTCTTACAATTGATCCATAATGTAAATGTTAACAACTAAATTATAGAAAATAACGACCATAGTTTAAGTTTAGTAAATGTAAATCTCAAAGAGCAGAAATAATTCAATCATAATGGAAAAATCAATAAAAAAAAATATATATATATTTATATGTGTAACCACTTAATAAGCTAACAAAATCTGTAATTCAATTACAATGAAAGATTCGATTTAACATACAGAATCTATTTATCTGGACTGCTTAGTTGAGAACTTGGAGTTTTACGAGGACTCCACCCTGGGTTTCATAACTCGGTCGTTCATTTACTCTGCTCAGGTACTACAAAATACACAACTATTAATTAATTAGGACATATTAGTTAAAGTTCATCGTTTCAACCAACCTGGACCAGATAGATCAAAATTTGGAGTACCGCGCGGACTCCAACCCGTGTTATTGGCGACCGCCTCATCTTCTTCGGTGACTAAAAGCAGAAAAAAAAAAAAATCGAAAAATCAATAACTAGCGATTAACTATGGGATCCGGTCGAACGGCATACTCATTTCACTCCAAGTGGCCATGTTGGTATGCGTCGTTTTGGGACTAATCAACTGTCCCGTCGGAATGGATCCTTTGTGCAACACTCTGAAGACAATAGACGGAGCGTTAAAACGACACCGGACAAGATTTTGTTAAAAGAGCAGCAAACGAAAAGCACTCACTTCTTCTTCGACGTCCACAGTACGTAATCATCTCGTTTGAAATGTTCGGAACATATTCTGAAACTCTTGGACACCTGGCTGGAACCATGATTCTTGAACTTTTGAATGACTTTATCGTTCTGGCACAGTTCCACCCACTGTTTACACCTGCGAAAACACGCACACACACACATCAACGATGGCATTAACGATTCACACGTTAAACGTTAAACGTAGCGGTGTGCGTCGGCCACACACACATAACTCACAGGCTCTCGTTGGTCGGGAACTTGTGAAACGACAGGTTCTGCGTGCTCCTGCTGGAGTTTGTACATTTGTTGAAACAACAGTTCATGTGCGACGGCATATTGTCGTCGTCGTCGTCGCTGTGGTGGCGGTGGCGGCGGCGGCGGGGGCACTAGCGGCGCGGGACGTGCGTGCGTGTACGTGTGTCGTCTTCGTACTCGTCTCTCGTGACACGGACGCGTATCGTCGGCGCGCGGGCTTTTTTTTTTTTTTTCTCTGTTATTATTATTATTATTATTGGTAACGAAAAAACGATTGCGCACGAGACACGGGAAAACGGGCAGAAATTACAAGAAATTTTATTTTAAAATTAAAACGTTGTTTTAACGCTGATAACGGGCCGCGGTGATAACGGTGATCGTATTGGCGGCATCGTCCGCTAGGCGGTGCGCTTATTTTCACGTTTCCTCGGGTACGCGAATTCCGAAAACCGAAAGTATTAACAAAATAAATAAACAATGTCGAACGACGCCGCGCGTGTATTACAAAAATATCGTTACGAAAAATATTATGTACCGGCGATATAATAGTACACGAATTAACAAAATATATTTGTTTTTCGTTGTCGTCGTTCGTGCGAAATACCAGTGTACGAGCGCGTCCGTGTCCGCGTGTATATCGCGTTTGTATACGTGTGCGAGTAGTAGTAGTAGTAGTAGTACGTTGTACGGTCGCCGCCGCCGCCGCTAGTCGGGCGGCCATTGTAAAACGACGTCCGAGTGTACAGAGCGAGCCGGGTCACACTCGTTCCGTCGCCGTGGCTCACTCTGTATGACGGGAATTGCGCGCCACACGCACTCGAATAAACGTCGTCGTCGTCGCCGCCGCCGCCGTGCAGCGGTCGGCGGGGCCCTGTTGCTGTTACCGTGACCGACCGCGTGGTATAACGCGTGCAAAAACGATTTTCGTAGCGGGAGGGGGGCGTTTTAAATTAAAAAAAAAAAAAAAAAATTGTTTTTACTCGACAGTTGTTCGAGTAATATTTTAAGGGATCCGAGAACAAATAAATAAATAAATAGAAATGCGGAAAAGTCGATCTCACGACGACGAATTCGAATCCGTCGTTTTTGAATTTCTTATTATCACACCGTTATGATCCTCGTTACCATTGGAAACAGTCCATTTCGCGTGTGTGAGACACGAAAAGAGAAAAAAAAAAAATGCTCGCTTTCAATTGCGTTCTTTCATTCATTTAAATTCTACAATAGCATTTTGCCGGATAGTAATAGGAGGGCCGGTTTATAATAATACGTTTACGGAAAGACGACAAATTATTTTCAACGTTACAATAATAATTCAACATTTTAAATTTGTATTCGCTTCAAAAAATGCGTAATAAAATGTACAATAACGTTTGCGCGTCGTTTAGGTATTATCCATATTATTAAATCGTAATACATTTCTCCTAATGTGTACACTGCACGCAGTACGACTTTATTATATTATTATAATGACCGATGGTCGTCGTTTTTTGCTTATTTTTCAAACGTTATTTTTCGTTTAATATTTATTTTTTTTTTGCGTACACAATACATACAGTTGTTAAAAACTCAACTCGTCCAGTAAGTTATTCAAAGGTATTATATACATATGTGTTTATCTTGTACGCTACGAAAATATTTAAATCGATAATTTTTTACGAGGTGAATGAAAAAAACAAAAATACATTTTTTCCTATAAACTTGTTGTTCGCTCGACTTTTAATACGTCATAAATCAATTATAGTCGAACCATTCTGTTTGCGTATATGTGCTTGTTGACCACCGGAGCTGGAAATGGACAGCAAATTGTCGTAGTCCATTTTATGAAATGGCAATGTGTTTTTGTCCGGTTCGTGAAATGGGCAATTTCACGTTTATTTGTATAGTGCAACGAACGTAAGATAAATCATTTCACAAAAACGATATTAATATCGAAAAAAAAAACATCAAAATATGAATTATATAAAATGACCGAACGCGTGTTGAAATCACCTTAAAACCGCTTTCGTCATTATCTGTGGAATAGATGGAATGGTCTTGATAAATGATCTCAAACAGATTTTTACGTGGATCTAAAATCAAACCAGCCATAACGTGTAACGATTTTTTCAGAGCAACAAGAAGCATTCAAACGTTGTTTTTTTCACCACACTCTAAGAACCTCTTTAATGTGCTCGTAAAAATACGATATTTTATTTGTTGAGGCACTCGTTAGAGTTATTATACTTTTTATATTAAAACTTTACACAACAATACTTTGGCGAATTATATACATATCGTTCATTAGATCCTTACGGCACGGGTTATTCTCGTTCTGTCGTCCTTGATTCCGCTTTCTCGCAGCTCGGATGACCGCTCTTTTGAGACCTCCACACTTCTTGATAAGATCGGCTTTGTGCATGTCCATACGTTTAATGGTGTGCCAGCCACACTGGTCTTGCAATAATTGTTATATTTCGCTCTCGGCTGTGACCGCGCTACGTCACGGTTTTGACCATCGCTAAGTACAACAAATACTATACATATATATGTATAGTCGTTGTCATTCATATTATTTCCGTTTTGTCCAACGGCCTACACATCGTCTACTATACTGAGCATAGCCATCCGACGTAGCCGTAATACCCGCGATCGAGCCCAAGCGAATCTCGGAGCTTTAGAAGGCGCGCTCGATCCAGTGTTTCACGACGCAGGGCGTGCATTGAAATCGCCTGTGATTCTCCTCTCTAAACGAATACTGCAGAACGATTTCAATTTGCACGTACAACGATTTGTTTAACAAAGCATACCAGACATATAATATGTATGGGTTCATACCCAACACAATTCGAATTCAATCTAATAATTGGTTTTTTTTTTTATATTACTAACAAGTATATATTATAACTCTGTTATATTATAACTCTGTTCAATCGTAATAAATGTAAATAAACGTCTCCCGTTTTAGTCCGATCGCAAACGGATAATAACACAAACGCTCGTCATATTATTTTTTATATAACAACAGCTCTATAATTAACACGAAAGCAATATATTTTAACAATAATAAATCATCGACTCGCGTGGAGTGAAGTGAAGTGTCCTGGTATTTTGTGCGAGAGGAAAATTCCAGTGAGGCTGAATGTTATGTTGTATATAAAAGTGTAGTGAGACCAACTATGTTGTATGATGCGGAGTGTTGGGGGTGGTGGACAAAAAAATCGAGCAGAGCATCAGTGTAGCAGAGATGAGAAGGCTTAGGTTGGATGGATGGGTTGACAAGAGAAGATAGGATAAGAAATGAATATGTGACAGGAAACACATGAATGTAGCGTCGTAATAATTATCGTTTTTAGACGCAAAAAAAAACGCATATGATATTAAAAATAAATTTAAAAATCGTGAAAATTGTTTGCCTAAAATATCTCTAGTATTCTATGAATTAATTAAAAAAAAAAAATAGCTTATTTAATTCACTTTATTTCGCAGTGAAATATATTATAATAATTTCTTGCACGTATAAATTTCACGTGAACGCGCATTTTCTAAGTTTAAAGATTTTTAAAATCCAAATCAAAATCGTCAGTGAATCAAACATGTATATTATTTCGTCTGTTTGTATGTGACAAACGACTCGATTCACTTAATTAGGTAGCAAAGACGAGACATTTAACAAGTCCGAGTCTAAAAAATTTCTCTAACAATATATATTTGGAACTGGGGCCCATCCACAAACCAGACCAACACTGAACATTGGAAAGACTTATGAAATAAAAGTAAAAAAAAATTGAAATGTGGAAAAATCGAAATCGAGTTGACTTCGCGACGAATAATAAAATGAAAAATCTCAATTCCGCAAAAACATATTTACTTTTATTTGGTAAATACGTACTTCAGTAACAAAACGTTACCATTTTCAGTACACAACAACGACTGGCGAGTGCGCAATCAGGCAGCGGTTCGTCGTCACAGGTCTCAACAGGTCGAAACTTGGGCGCGTCCGTCCCACTCGCGATAGTTTCTCGGCGGTATGGCATGGCGGCGTCGATAATACAGCCGACTGAACAGTTACTCATTTTGTGGTGGCGGTGTGTTGTTCCGCCGCTGATAACGATGCGTTCGTATTTGAAAAATCCTCTAGCGACAGCTAACAGTCCTTATATTATAACAAACCGGTTACCGCTTTCCGCTTTCGAACGGATGAGTCATCAAACGAATACGTTTCCCGATGATATCGTTTACAATAATTAAATTATTTTAAAAATTCAAACGATCTAGTTTCGTAATGGATTTGAATCGCAATTTAATAAATTATTTTTCTTCATTTCTATAGTTTCCCTAACATTTAATTATTCCTCGACTGATATTTATTTGTTTTAATAATTTTATTGGGTTTATTATCGTGATAAATCCCTCTACAACACTTTGAATAGGAATATAGTACTCAATACTATTATATGTAAATTCAATGAGGGATTTGAAAGGGCGTCTCACCCCTTGAATCGCGCTTTTCTTGTATTCCTGCATTTACAAAAATTTGGAAAAATACACAAATAAGAAATTTCGTTAGTATATATATAGTCTTGATATAAATGAAAAAATATAAGTAAAAAAAAATATATATAAAATAAATAAATATATCAAAATGTATACTTAAATATACAATAAAAGCCAAAGAGTATTAAATGAAATAGAATAAAAGAAGGTTGTTGTATAAATTATTTTATTAAAAAAAATACTCTTTTAAAATACTTTATAATTTTTATTTTAAAAAAAATTCGCTCCTTCCTTACATGACATTCAGATTCGCCACTGAACGTACCTGTATATATCATCAACGATACATTTTTGTACTGTTACATTTTGCACATACTATTTTTTACACTGGTATTATTTAAAATAATGAAAAATATCGTCGGCGTAATTTCCGGCCAAAATAGAGTAAAATTTCTGTCCGATTTCCCTAAAATATGTTACCTATCGGAAACAAGTAATTTATTTATGTAAATTTCATGTCGTATTTCAAATTAACATAATTATACGCGCTTTCGCACACACAATGTTGTCATCTGTTGTATTCGCGCGTTTAAAAATTTACCAAACTGTTCTCAAATACGCGCGGTTAGGTATCGTGTCGACGTGCGGGTATAATATTTTTTTCTCGTCCTTTTTTTTTTTCGGGAGAAAAAAATAAATAGATCTCTTCTCGAATACATCGGGCGGGGACAATATGAAAAAAAAAAAAGAGAGGAAAACCAGTACTACGGGACCGTCGAATATTGTGTATAATATATTGTCCGTTGTATACACTGTGTTTGAAACGTTCGAGAAAAGAAATAATATATAATAAATACGCGAAAAGAGCGTTGTTCATTATTATTTTCTTTTTGTCCAGCTCTGTTTTGTCCCGCAGGTAAATGCTTACGAGAAAAAAAAAAGAAACAAAAACCCGCCTGCGGTGTAGTTAACACGCCATCGCGGCGGTTCTTCCTCTCGCCCAAACGCTGTAACTAAGAGAAACGAATGGCCCGAGCCCATTGAAATCCCCATAAAGACCAAACGATTTCATTATAAATGTGATGAAAATACGTTTCTATTTCTCGTTATCGTACAATAATTGTCAATCCGTCACGTTTCCGATACTCGTCGCGAGGATGCGTACACAGATATGTACCGGGAAAAGGTGGGAGATTTGTCTATATCATATACGAAGTGCGTTTATATATATATATATTAGCCGCACAGTGTCCTCCTGACGTCTATGAATATTGGCCAGTGAGACGTGTTTTTTTATTTTTTTTAAATGATTTTTAATAACGATTATCGCGGTGATCTAAGCCAGCGGTGCGCAACTGTGCGGGTGGACGGGAGCGAAATTTTACTATAGATGGTCGCCCCAACGCAAAATGAAAAAGTGTACTCGTTAAAGTACGCGCGTAACGTTCACGTCCAAGATTCGAGCACGAGTCTCGTACGTTATTATTAAATCGTTTATATATATATAGTCGTTGTTTTATAATTTTAAAATTGAGTATCAAAATGTATAATTATTATATTGATTTTTTTTTTTTTTCGTATTTCAATAACAACACACGTATTACAGTTATTACGATAACGTTTATGTTTCGGATTTATTGAATTAAACATAATATATTTTATATGTACATAAAATTTCCCACTACAATTGAACGATTTCGTTTTATGTAATATTATCATAAACATATTATTATGTTGTTAGTATAGGTGGTCGGTCGCCTTATCGAAATAAATTGAATTCTGGGTACGCGGATGAAATAAGTTTGCGCACCACTGGTCCAAACCACCCGCCTACAGAACGTTCATTTTACGATGACCGTAAACATCGTATTGTGTACCGTTCATAACGTTTGGGGGAATAAAATATTTGTATACGTTTTTTCGAATAAAAAAAAAAAAAAAACAATGTACGATATTAAAAAAATTTCTTTTGTATATTTATATAAAAAAAAAATCGCTCACACTGTTATTTACAACGTTTCCGAAAGTTCAATAATGATTTCCACAAAATATTCCCCGGACACGCCTGAAAACGCGTCGAATCGAATATATTATTCACATAGCACGCGGTTTTTTTTTTGTTTTTTTTCGAAAAGTGTGGTTTGTAAATGAAAAACGTCAGTATATAGTAGCCATGAAAAATCGTACAAACCGAACTCATTAAAAATGATAAAACATTAGTGACCGCGGCCGGGGCCTTATCAACCACTCTACACCACAATTTACTTACTCGAAAACAAAACGAAAAAAAAAAAAATTTGTAATATTTAAACGCTTCCGAATTTCAACGTGAATAATGCCCTCTTGATTATTTTTACACATCGACGGGAATAAAACGACGGCGGTCTTTCTTTTCTTACGTACGTTTTGAACAAATCGGTCTAAAAATCCGTTTCGAACAGTTCGCGGCTACGTCGTAGCATCCCAAACGCGTTGAACACAAACGAAAACGGCTAACGTTTCATTCGTTTAACCGCGCGGTCCGAAACGCCGAAAGTGATAAAAGACCGGTTTTGTAAAAAAAAAAAAACTGTTTCCCAGTTGTGTATTGCAGTAAATGAGTTTAAAGAGGAACGTACACGCGCATTAATTCCAAACACTTTTTTTTTTTTTCAGAAAAATGTTTGTAATTTTTCGTATTTATACGTTTTCTCGCTTTTATTCGCCACGATTATGAATTTGTAAACGCCAATAATAATAACAATAATAATAATAATAATAATAATAAAACAATCTAGGACACACTGTGAAACGTTAGGAAAACAATGCTCGCGGGGAATCGTGATCAAATAATAATAATTGTGCTCGGAACGGGAAAACGATCGGAAAATATCACGGATTTATTATAATAAATAAATGCCCGTCGAATGATTCGGAAAATACGAGCGGTACTACTGCGCTGTGAAAACAAAACGATCATTCGTTTTATCCGTTGCACAGTTGTTATGTACGTCCATTATAATCGATTAAAATTTGTTATTCGCGCCGCGTCACACAGCCCGGTTGCGCGATGTGGGCTATTCTCATAATATTATATTATAGCAATGATCGGAATGATCTATTTTTAACGTGTCCCTGCATACGTCGCACGTTGTTCCCTGTCACACACACACACACACACAGAATTGTAATGTGCTTCGGTTAAAAATTGTACAGAAAAATTTGCTATAGGATAACGGACAAATTGTATAAAATTCACAAGAATACCTACAGATTCGTGACGACGAGATGAAAAACACAATTGGTGGTTAGCCGTATGTTCATTTGACGACGGGGTGATGCGCAGAAAACCCGAAAACAAGCAATCTGGACGTCATTATTGTTTTTCCATGCGATTCGCATCCATGTACTTAACTGTAAATCATCGTCTGTATCGATATAAAACAATGACACGAATCCCGAATCGCACGCGGAATGGAAAAATCAATTCTCATGGAATTACGTGCAAACGTCCGCGTTGTAGGACTCGTTTGTTTTTTTTTTTTTTGCAGAAGGATCGCCGGGATACGACACGCATTTCAGAACCGTAGCAAAGGGGGGGAGGATGCAAAGTTTAGGAAATTAAAAATAATTATTGTCGTCACAATCATAGGCGTCATTAGGGTCATTATTGTGGTTGCAAATTAATAGCTACGCTCAGGGCCGTTCAGAAGGGGGGGGGGCAACGGGACCATTTTGCCCCAGGCCCCAATTTAGGAATATTTTTAGGGGGCCCCCAAAAGACTAAAATGTCCCGATAACAAATATTATTTTCGTTGCGTCAGTCACATATATGTAATACTCCTGTAATCTATATTATATTGCGATAACGAGGCTCGTTTTGCTACGGTAGGCGATGTGCAGACGATATTATTGGACCAAATTAATAGCCGATACTATATAAATTTTACGTGATTTCTTTAAATAATTATTATGATGGTCGAAGGGCCACCAAATTAATTTGCCCCAGGCCCCGAAAAACCTCGGGACGGCCCTGGCTACGCTACCTTATAAATAATTTCTAAAAAGAAAAATTTCGAGAAAAAAATTTCGAGATTGCTACCCGATGATTTTACTCCAAATGACGCCCCTGGGTCACAATAATATAATGTTATTTTCAACGATTATTTATTCGAATTAAAAAAAAAGAAGATATTTATTAAACACTCTATTAGTCCCCTCCCCCTCGCTCGCGTTAGGTACCAAAAGGGCTACGGTCCTGATTTTTTTTTTTATTTCGATTCGGCGGAATGTCGAGCGCGTGAAATAATTTCGGAAATCGTCGCGTGACATTATGCGTAACGATTTTATTTTTTTTTCAAAAAAAATAAATAGAGTTTACACGCGGTAAAGAATTTGTATATAGCACTCTGTATAACGTCACGTAAAACACACGGGTGGTGGTGGTGGTGGCTACGGCCCGGCGGAATCCATCTTTTTCTGTGTCTCGCTCGTATGATTTACACTTTTAGAGCGAGTGTGCGCCTCAGAAAAGCATTGGTAATAGATTTTCTGTTGTCCCCTCAGACGCGCGGAGTTTTAAAAACAAATGCGCATTTTTTTTTGTAAAAACCCGGCGCCCAACGAAAAATCGTATTCGAGATTACACGTTCGGAATCTTTTTTTGTAAAAACCCGGCGCCCAACGAAAAATCGTATTCGAGATTACACGTTCGGAATCGGTCGTGTGAGACGATAAATAACACTTTTCCCCCGGGTGACTATCGAAACTCGGCACGACGTATTGTCGCGACCGCGGTGTTTCCGCGTATGCGCTCGGATTTCGTGCGTTTCTCAACGAGTCTGCCGCGGGGTCGTAACAATTGAATACCGCGCCGGCCCTTTTCGTTCCAATAGGGCATTAATTTTATAAACATTTCTCTCTCCAATCCGAATAAATTATCGTCGAAAACGACAATCGGAAATCATTTTTGACAACGACGGTTTCTCCACAGTTATTCGACGCGAACGCGGATTTCCCGGCAATTCTAAAGCCGGTCGTCATCACTGCCTCGACGGCGAAACCCAATGGGGGGGAATTTTCTAATCGAAACTCGTTGACGTTTTCGGCGAAAAACAAAAAAAATCAGTCGTCTCGGTCGGTCCCCCAGAGTTTGGAGACCACTGCGGTTGTTATAAAATAAATTGCGTACAAATTATAGTGTCGTCGCCGCCGTCGAGTGGTATATACACCGCGCGCGCGGCGAAACACAATAATATTTGTGTCCGTCGGCGGCGGCGCCGGCGTGGTAACAGCGACCCTCGGGCGCCGCTTTAACTGGCGCCAAAACGTCCTGGCGCCCAGCGGACACCCCCGAACGCCCGTGCACATGACCGCCACGCAAACACGCGACGGCCGTTTTCACGCGTTTCCACCATCTCCTCTCCATTCGTCCGCAAACTTCTCCATCCCTATTAAAAGCGCACGAAATAATATTGTACGCCCGCCACTACTCAATACCGAGCAGGGGCGGCGGGTTGTATTATAGGGAAAAAGGGATTTTCTCGGCGGGCCTTTTATACATTTCTACGCGTTCATATTATTATATGTTTTACAATTTACAATTTAGTACGCGCGTCTTGAGAAAATTACATGAAAAAAAGTTATCGTAAATACCCCCCCCCCCCCCGTTTGTCCGGATAAGCCGTGGTGGTGCATCGCGTAGTTACTCGATATTTAATTAATGTTCTTGAAAAAATATCCTTTCAAGAGGAATTCTTTGTCTCGACAAAGTTTATGACAATGCCGACTACAGATTGTCCCAACTGATCGACCCCTCTGCAATAATACAATAGGTACGGTAGCTTCGTGTTAACGTTTCAAGTGTTTTTTACGATAAGTACCATTGAATCATTTCTAATTCCGTGAGTTCATTTTATAATTCTGTGTTGTGTTTTTAATGTGTTATTTAAAATGAAAATAAAGTTTGTATTGCACTGTTTTTATTACGAGGTGGAAATCGCTAGCGGCTCTTCTTTTTAAAAAATGTACCTCCATTATCCGCTTGTACTGGCGAGAAGTAAATCTCAGCTCATCTGGCACGAGCACACCGTTTTAAATCTAACGAAAAATGTTAACACGTGCTTTGAAACGCGGCATTTTTTTTTTCTCGATTAGAAAAACCATTTTGCCATTTTAAATAAATCAAAACGCACAAAAGTCCATCGATGATTGATTTAATTCATATTATATAATAATGTTAACAATAAATAATTTATAACTAGTTTCGACTCGTTTGCTTTCATAAATCATAGTAGGTATCTGGTATAAACGAATTCGTGAAATGCACCAATAACAATACAATAAAGATAGTGATTTGTTTTATAGTAATTAAAATAATAGCAAATTGGTAAAAATTATTTAAATATATAAACATTTTATATTATAATATATATATATATATAAAGAAATAATAAATTAATATAATAGAATGTTTAAAAGAAAAAAAAATTATAATACTTAAATAATATCGGAGAAATACGTGATTATCGTATGATAAATCGATGTATTCTTACAAATTATGATAAACATTTTAGATATAAACAAAGTTGATTAAGAAAGTCCAATTTTTTTTTTATTTTACTCTGTAAATGTTTCTAAAATATTTCCAGCAAATTGTAAAATGTGAGTGGGTTCTTTGTGTTGGTTTGATTCCATATCACATATATCATTCAAATCGGGTCAGGCTATGGCTTTTGCTTCTGGGATAAATGCTTGCCAGTGTTTAATTATCTAAAAAAAAAAGTCAGTAACAATAAACATTTAGTACAGAGATGATAAATCAATTATATTAACTTTATAACTCAATTAACACTAACTTAGTTCATTAACATCAATACTGAACAAATATTGAAATACCATATTTTTAGTTCATTTTTTTTTTTTAGTTAGAAATATCAAAAATACATTAATCAATGAGATATAGAAAATCAGAATAAAAGTATAACATTTTTTATTCCTTACTGAGTCGAATCTTTGAATGGAAACTTACTTAAGACATGACAATTTACTCGTTTCACAAACTAATATAGATATAAAATAGATTAAAATATTAATAGTACAGTAATCGGATAAGTTTGATATAATATTGATAAAGATTACTTTTAATTATTTCAAACGTTAAAAATACTATCTCAAAAGAACGTACATTTTCTTTTAAATTTCCTACATCTCACTGAGAAATGACAAAACAATCATACAAAATGTCTATAAAATATAAGTTTGGAGAGATTTTTGTTGTTGAAAAATTAATTAATTAATGTATTTTAGTAATCACTTGAGTTTGATGGTTAATCATTTCTTCGAGATATGTTGATATAACTGTCTTAAACTCTTTGATCCGGTTTATCTCAAACTGTTCAAATTCTACTTTAATGGTTTTGGAAATTTGATCAAATTCATCTTGACACCTGGACAATTTGGACTCCCACTAGCAAAAAAAAAAAAAAAAAAAAATTATACCAAAAAGTAGCGATTTTCACATTAATAATTTATATACTTTACCTCAGACACTTCATTTGTAACTGTACCCACTTTCTCTAGACGACCGGTGAGTTCAAGTTTAGTTTTTTGTTCTCGTTTTTTAGTTAATATCATTTGTGCATGTTGCATATTCTGATAGACTTTAACTCTTTCATGAAAAACGTTCTAAAATAATTTGAAATATATAAAAACAATAATATTATGGACAACTTAATAAATAACATACTTTTACAGCTCCAATAAGGCCAATGTAATCTTTTAATAGTTCACAAAAAATTGAAAAATCCGTATTTGCTTGTTCAGTTCTTACCGATTCAACCTAATAAAATTATTAAATTAATAAAAAAATTCTAATGAATAATATGATTTCACTGATATGTATTCATAATTATTGTTATTTATTTATATTGTTTTGTCATATTAAAAAGTAAAAACAAAAGAAAAATTAGAAAACATATTAACCTTTTCAAATACATCAGCGAGTTGTGATAAAGCACGTGATAATCCAGTGTGTTCTTCACAATTACTTAATACTGCTGCAGACTTGGCGAAAGAACCACTTGAATGTGCTAATTCTTTACGATTAATCACTAATGATTCAACCGCTCCATGTAAATTGCGAAGTTGTAAGTCTAAATTTTCAATTTGAATTTCTTTTTCTTCAAACCACTGAAATAAAAATTACGATTACATATTAAAAAAAAAAAAATAAATAAATAAATAAATTTCATTACAGGTTCATTTTCATCCATTTTGTAAGTGATCTTGTTAACAGTTTCTCCGACTTTATTAAATAGTCTCATTACACCAGCACTACTCAATGCAGATGTATTGGTCGCTTTTGGAAGTTCACAGTCTATAACAAGTTTATATAATGGATTAATATTTAATAATAATAATTAAGATATAATTAAAATACCTTGTTCTAGAAATTCGCAGAAGTTTTTATCATTACGCAGAATCGGATGTAGGGCAATCCTTTTCAAAAATCTTTCTAAAGCCAAACGTCTTTTTTCTATGAATTCAGCCGACGTTGTCTGATCAGATTGATTTCCAGATATTTTTATTCTAGTAGAGCCTTTACAAAATTAAAATATTTTCAATTATTTTCTGTTCTATACAAACACAGTTTGCTTTTATGTTATTTACCTAACATATTTTTTTGTGGAGCGGGTGGTATGAGACGTCCATTTCTTAAATATTTTTCAGTTAGTTTATTATGTAATCCTAGGAAATCGCTAAATCTCCTGAGCACTGCCATATTATTTGTTTTAAACAAAGGCATGTTGGTACGGGTGACAACTCTATATGCGACATAGGAGCTCATGCCTTCTCCGACCTTTGTAGTCTCTGCTATAGATATTTTTATAAAACAATTTTCAATATTTTCTAGGTTCTTATCACTAGTAGACACATTTGGTTTGTCTTCTTTATGAACAATTTCTTCAATGGCCATGGGGCCTTTATTTTCTTTTATGTTTATTTCTTCTTCAAATCCATTAGAAACAGTTGTATTAACTGGCACTTGTTGTACCTACAACAGAAACCATAAAACATTTGGATTTATTAGTAGTGGTTCAATTTTATCTTTATTATATTACACACTTATGAAGAAATTAAAAAGTAAATATATAATGTGACATCATAATGTATTTAAATAAAAGCATCTACTGCCGCCGACTATACAGTTTTCATTTAAAAGCAACAATTTTTATGACTACAACTAGGATGTTTGTACAATTAATTTATGTATGTACTCGTGATATCGGAAAATAATAATTTATATTTTTAAAAATTATAAATATGTTAAATAAAACTGTTATTGTTTGAGTTATTTAGAATATGAAACCAAACTGTGCCTAACACAGCATTTATTTGTTTGGTAATTGGAGTGTGAAAAATGCAATTTCATACCATACTAATCAACGATAAAACTATAATTTCTACTTTTTACTGTAAATTCAGCATAATAAATAATATAAATTATTTGAATTTTAAAAGTATATACACCTACCTACTTAATTGAAATATAAGGATAGAATGTTTAATGAAATAATTATATACATATATTCATTGATATAAATAAGTAAATAATTACTTGTTAGTGTATAAAGAGATAATTAACATTACATTTTATTAAATTGGATACTGAATTAATTGAATTTGGTTGTTATCGTTGCCAGAAAATTAGTAGTTTTGATATAGGAACACGAAAAACAAAAATTAACAAAGACTGCCCGTTGTATTATCATTAATAATAATCAAATAGGTTTTAAAATGTCAGTCACTGATACTCGATAACAATGTACGTTGATAGGAAAACAAAAAATTTAAATAGAATAATTATAATAGTCATATATATTATATAACTATATGCACAGTAGAGTAAAAAGATAAAATAAGTTCACTCATCACAAATGTAATTTGAGTAGACAAAAAAAACATATATGTATATATTACATAATTATTGTTATATATTTATAAGTAGGTGTGTGTACACACCTACATTTACTATAAACATTGTTAGTTTACTTAAACACATTTGCATAATAGTATAGAACAATGTAAATGCTCAATGATTAATGTTATTATGATCAATGGAAAATTATCTTATCGCCATTAATAATCAGTAATAAATAATAATCGGTTATTAAAGTAACAATTGTCTTTATGTCAAAAAAAAAAAAAAAAAAAAAGTACCAAATAAATCTCAGATAGCAATAATAGCGTTTACAGGAGGTAACCCCGTAAGGGAAATTATAGTTAATTGATTACGTTTGTCCCCTATCCTTCATTTTCATTTTACTCGTACGTTTTTTATTAAACGAAATTGGGGTTTCGTACCTCTTTGTCGTCATTTAATGGCACGTCAGATTCGACCGGACAGTTGTCTTCTTCGTTTAAACCGACGTCGGACAATGGTGGCGGGATCGTATTCGCTGCCGAAGCGTACAACTCGTCGTTCCGAAGACTGCTGAGGTCCTGTCAAATGAATCGCGAATGAAGAAAACGGTTTAAGAACCACACACGCGGAACAACGCCCCTTTTCGTGGACGACAAACTCGTACTCACGTCGATCGTCGAACTGAAAATGTCGTCGTCCTCTTCGTCTTCCGCCGGATCGTTCGGTGACGTCGTCATCGGCGGCGGCAGTTTGTCGGCCATCTCCGGTTGTTGTGCGAAAACTGCGCGCCAACAGCACTTTGAAACCCGCGACAAACGTCGTCAAACACGATAAAACGGACGGGCCGAATTCTGTCGCACTGTCGCCGCGGTTCGCCTCTTCACTCGCTTCTTCGGTATTGCGATAGCAATAATATCGCGTTAGCGAAACGCCCATGGCGTGATAACGACCTCGGCACGCGTGATAAGCGACGGACGTTGCTTAACGTTGGTCACACTGTCGGATACCACTCGCTCCCCCCACCGGGGCTACCGACACCGACGAAATACCACGTAACCTAGAAATGTCGTTCTATAGTCAAATTGCCATTTGTCGATCGTCTCATTTTGGATGCGTACGATTCCGCGACGTCCGTCTTTTTCCCGTTTAGTTTCGTGTGAGTATACTTTTCTTTAGTTTTCTTTTCTTTTTCACTTTTTTTCCATTTCCATTTTGTTTCGTTTTCAAAGCGATCGCGACCATCTGTTTTCCGAATCTCTCCCGAGTTCCGTCGCGTTCCTAACGAATCCGATTGAAACGGATGAAATTTTTTCGCACGTTTTGTTCCCCGTCTATTGAATTCGCCGCTGTCGCGTACCTTTCGACTAGTCCGATGTTTGGAAAAAGGAATGTCTAACGTTTATTTTTTCCTAAATTCTCATTGACGTTTCGGCGAGACTCGTAACAACCGATTTTTTTTTTTTGCACGATTTAGTCGTTAAATCGCGGACCTCGTGAAAGTGTAGCGGTCCTAGATTTTATTTTGGAATTTTGTTACACGTAACGCGCTACTGAGTAAATGTTAACATTTCGTTTATTTCAGTTTCAGGTAATCATTCAAAATGGTCAACGGACGTATTCCGTCTGTTTACAGTAAGACGTACGTGACTCCCCGCCGTCCGTACGAGAAGGCTCGTTTGGACCAGGAGTTGAAAATCATCGGCGAGTATGGTTTGAGGAACAAACGTGAAGTGTGGCGTGTGAAATACACTTTGGCCAAGATTCGTAAAGCCGCTCGTGAGTTGTTGACGCTCGAAGAGAAAGATCAGAAGCGACTGTTTGAAGGTTTGTTGACTTCTGTTATATTATGTTCGTTTTGATTTACAAAATATACGATGATGAAACTAATAATATCTGACACCTCTCGTCTGAAATTTCCGATAGTGTTGCTAATTTTTAATCTTACTGACTGTGTTTATTTTGTAAATGTTGTGTCGTTTGTCGATTTTTAAAATTTCGTTCATTCTAAAATGAATATATATATTTTCCTATTAGGTAATGCTCTGTTGCGTAGATTGGTTCGTATCGGTGTGTTGGACGAAAGCCGCATGAAGCTTGATTACGTTTTGGGTTTGAAAATCGAAGATTTCTTGGAACGCAGACTCCAAACTCAGGTATAACAATTGGTAATATTTTTTTATTTTATAAGCCGAACTTTTATGATGAATTTTTAATTATTTTCTGACACCTCTTCTGAACAATATTTTTGTTGACTGTTAAATATCTGAGAATTTGTCGGCTTGTTCTAACATATCATGTCCTTTTTGATCCGTTAATTTTAATTTTTAATGTTCAAGTTTTATTTTGTTTTAGGTATTCAAATTGGGATTAGCAAAGTCTATTCATCACGCACGAGTTTTGATCCGTCAAAGACACATTCGGTATGCTCAACTAATATGACAATTATATTCTAGATTAGTGTCATGCCAATTGTTTTGGGCAAGGATATTTGATACATATTATCGATTAATCCTAATCACAATTTGGCTATAGTAATGCATTGAGTTAATCCAAGGTCAGACAAATGTTTTCTCACCTTTTTCATGGCAATGCTACATCTTTAATATTGCATTGGTATTATTCAGGAGTGTTTTTTACTTTTGTCCAAGGATATTCTTGTAGATTTATTTCTAATCGTAATGTGGCTTTATCATTGGACTTTGATTACTCAAAGGTCGGAATGGTTATCGTCTTTTCCATGACAAAGTGGTATTTAAGATGAACGATTTCTGTAAATATTACAGTAATAATTATGCCTTTTGTTTTGGGCAAAGATATTCTCTTTAAACATGATTGAAATGATCTTAATCACAAAATGGCTAAATTAATTGACTTTGGTTAATCAAAGGTCAGAATTTTTTTTCTGTCTTTTTCATGACAAAGTAATAATATTAGCAATATTACCTAAATCATGTTACTTATTGAGTCGAAACTCTGTACTACTGTTGGGGTATCTCTTTGAAGTTTGTGAACTAATAAAGCGAAATTATTGTTTTCTTAATTAGATGAAAACTAATAACTGCCTGAGTGTTGGCACAGAGTTTGATTAATTTTAAACAGGCCACTTAGAATGTTCATTATTAATAATGTCATTCTAACGTCTGTGCATGACAACTCCTTAAGTGTTGTGAACTTTTGTTACATGGTCCCTTAGATAAACCAATGTTGACTTCATTCCTTGTAACCGAAAATACATTTCGGTGAGTTACTTAATAGTATAATATGGAAGTCATGCCTATTCCGATAAATTTAATAACTTACGTTAATTGAAAATAAATTTAACTTAATAAGTTTTATTTTATTTAGTGTGCGCAAACAAGTAGTGAATGTACCATCTTTCATAGTTCGTCTGGATTCTCAGAAACATATTGACTTCTCCCTGAAATCGCCATTCGGTGGTGGCCGTCCTGGACGTGTAAAGAGGAAGAACTTAAGAAAGGCCAAGAATGCCAAGGACGATGGCAAAGAAGAAGAAGAGGAAGATTAAGCTATTTAATCGTTTTCTTCATTGTGTATTATGACTTTTAATAAAAAAAATATATATTGAACGTAGTTTTTAATAATTTAATGTTTATTTTGAATTGCAATATGATATTGAGTAGGGTACAAGATTTTTATGCAAAATATTTCGTGGAATTAATGTTAATATCGATACAAAGTTATGAAATGTTTTTGAATTTTTAAATTATGTTTTTTGTTTAATGCTTTGAAAAGTTTCTATCTGCATCACCAAGCACAATCTGTGTAAACGAAATTTGTTGTTGCACTATGTCTAGGAACTTTTTCTTTTTATTTTAACCCAAATCGTTCTGATGAGTTTGTCGAGTATTTATAAAATCAATCCATTGGAGTTTCAAGAAATGTTTTAGTTTTTACATTATTTTATGACACGTTAAAAAAAAAATTAAATTTTAATCTTGTTTATGAAATGTTATTTGCATTTTAAATTTGGATTGTTGAGTATAAAAATCCTTACCTGAATTATGACGTCTACAAGTTGCAGAAGTTCTATAATTTTTGTTTTACGAAAGCTTAAAAAACTAACAATTGCTTTAAAATCTTAAAATATGCATATTTTTATCAATGTAGGCATATGTGCCAAATTTGTATGGCTTGACGTCTTAAATACAACTATTTTGTATTTTCGGTTAAACCAAATAAACTGGTGATCTACTTTTTGAATATGAAATGAGTGTAGAAAAAAGAAATCTTAATCAAAAATTAACATTTTTCTATATTTCAATGGAAATTTAACAAAAATGCAACTATAAAATGATACAGGATTGTGTGCATAAAATAATATTCTATTATGACGTGATACAAATTGGAAAAATTTTCAATAAACATTACAATAAGCAGAGTCAAAATATTTGTTCATCGATAAGCTGTTATGGTGGTAGGGGGGTGGTTAATTACAATGTTGTATACTTTTGATTTTTAATTAGGTTTGGACCGAACATAGTAATAAATAAATAATTAAAACAAAATAAAAACGAAAATAGTTTATAATATTAACACAAAAAAGGGAAAAATCTGGACACTTGTATATATTTAAAAAAAAATTTCAAAAAATATTTATAATCTCAAGATTAATATTAATAATTAAGCACCAATGTTAAATAAATGTACGCCATTATTGTTGTAGTAGTATTTAATTAATAAAATTAAAATTAGCTGTAAGTGCCTTCTTTGATTTCGGATTGTAAATCGAACCAACCCGTAAAATCGGGATTGTTTTTATTGATATATTCGCTTATGTTCAACACCACTTGACCTAAGACTGGACTGTGCCATGTCTTTTTGGACAACACTGTCACTTCCAATTGTTTGCTGTTCAATTCTGCAATGCCCATAATGTATTCGAAAGTTTCTTCAAAGACCGGATTGCAGTTATCCTTGTATGTCTTAAGTACAAATGCATAAAAATTAAATTTTTATTATTTTTTTTCATTCGTTTTGTTTCGAACTTACTTCAGTTTTACGTTTGGTGTTATTGTTTTCTTTTTTTGGCAGCATATATAATTTGACATACGGATCAGGGATGTCCGAAGCTTCTTTAATTGGTAGGTGTCTGAAAATAAATGATACACTGATCATATCTACTGCGCACACTTATTGTACAGAGGAAGGCATAATTGTTACTGTATTGTATTCTTACTTGATTTTGTGTATAATGACATTGAGACGTTGCCTGGCAACACTATACGCTAGAGTCAGTTTTATGCTGCCTAAAGGACCGGACACAAGTTCGTCACTATAAGAAAAAAAAAATACGTGAGTGCCTTTGTATTCACGAATGATGTGTAAACATCTTAGCTGCAGTACGATTTTGATTGGGGAATATAATGTCATGGTTTGAGTGGGAATTTGTATAATAAGGTAACAATAATCATACAAGATCGAGTTCTCTTTCAAATTTATATTTCTTCAATATCTTTTATACATGTAATTATTGGTTTATGGTAGCTGAAATAAGATATATAAATTTCTGATTTTATATCATTTAAAAATCGCGAGAATACACCGTCTATTGTAGTTTTGTAGTTGGTAGTCGGAATATTTCGAGCGGTATTCATCTTTAAATTTAATCTATTTTCTAAAAACGAAATCAGTGGTTGTGCCTCATCTGATGAAAAGTTGATGTTGAAGTCGCCTCCCAGTATCAAAAAGAAAAATATGTAATACATGTCCTTTTAACAAAAATCGATTCAAATAACAACACCGTAACAATCGAAATTACGAAATACCGACGCGACACCGCGGGTGAATTGAAAATAGAAAATCCGAATAAAATATTCGTCGGAAACGGCGGCGGCGGACGAGCGGCGCATATTGGCGGGTTCGCGCGTACTTATGTGTATTTAGATATGTGTGTGTGTGTGTGTACTCATAAACGAAATGAAAATACTTGCCAAATTATGCGAGTCAAATATTTCGAACCGCCTTCTGAGATTTCTGTACGGAATAACGGTGATTATCATCGGACGCGGAGAGCACACCGAGCTGGCGGCCGGTCGTTAAATCGATATTTCCAACTCGGATTTATTTAATGACTTTTTAATAGCCTCACACACACACACTCAAGCAGTCACATCTACATGACTTACGCCTGACGCCCCAAGAAGGTCGTACTACAAACCGATAGCATAGATGTTTACACATCAAAAAGACAATTATTATTTCTACAAGACATTTTGATGAGAATTTCTTACACTTCGGATAATAATTCAGTAGTTTCGGTTTGCTCAATAAGAGGTTCTTGATCACCTCTATTGGTGGTGGAATTTTGAGAAATTGTCGAGCCTCTTTTTATCGACGACGTCTTACTTGAACTGCCATTTGTAGATGTTTGTGTGTCAATATTCGATGACGCTATACTTGAATCGATGTTTTCTGCGTTTGTCACACCAACTGCAGAAGATTGATTTTCAGACATTTCGGATGTCGTATTTATGCTATTGATAGACTTTGTCGATCGCGTGGATGTTTGCCTCGACAACGGTTTTGTTGTGACGTCTGTATCTTCTACCAATTTGGGTATTTTCTTCAGAAACTGTATACAGAACAAACAGGTCATTTATTTATTTATGGTATAATAATATAAAATTACAAATTTTATACACAAACCTTGAGTTGTAAACAAAACAATAGTTTACTTTCATGTTGCTGATTCTTACTGTCGATTATCAGATCATAAGGTTGAGGTTCTACTTGCATTTTCTCAACGAGTAGTAGATCTGACAATTTGTACATGTACAAACCTAATTGAATGTTAGTTTTTTGATCTATAACCTATACATTCCAAAACGCAAAACGGTTCATACAATATTGTTATTATTTAAGTAGGTAATAGACAGAAGTACTTACCTTGAATTCGACAGTGTCAGTTTCGGGGTTGTTCACCAAGAATGTGAATCCTTGCTCAAAAACAGGCCGTTCGGTGCGCAACTTTGCTACAGTCATTTGGGTAGTCTGGCCAACTGTTACTCGAACCAATGGATCAGGTTTACTTTGGGCTCGTGCATTCTGAAATAATTTACCACCACCAGATTCGATAAAATTTAAATATTAGCGTACAGTTACACAATAGTACACACTGGCAAATTGATGGCCGAATCTATGTATACCATCACAACAGCTGAACTCATGTTTGTTATACGCAGTTCTTGGGTTTCGGTCAAAGCCTAGACAAAATAAAATATTAGGTTTACCGTTTTCATAAACAATTTATATTTTATTATTACCCTTTTTAATGCATTCTCATCCAAAGTCAATTCTAACCATTGCATTCGCACGTGCACCATGCCGTGTTTGGTGTCTTCCAAATTGATCCACTATTGACAAACAAATATTAATAATAATAATAATATACGTTTTAAAAAAAATGTATAGTTTCCTTGTTTTACCTTGTCGATTTCTCCATTTTTGACAACACTGCTAATTTGTAGTGTAGCTCTACATAATAAAAATGAAATTTAAAAAAAAAGAAAAATAAAGAAAGTTCTCATCATTCATTACCTTCCTAGATTTGAATGCTTTTTGCCTACCATTTCGTCTTCGTCATAAAGTTTTAGTTTTAAAACTTGTCCTCTGGGCGAAAACGATGCAAACTACAGAAATAACACGGATCGTACAAAAATGTTTCAAAAATTATTCCAGTACAAAATAAAAACTCTACCTCGCACCAATAATCCCATTTAGGATTCAATTCGTTATTTATAGTAGGCGTTTTGAATTGTTGTGCACCCAACGTGACAACAACGTATGGATCCGACTTGCCTTTTCTTATCAAGCTCATATCTTTGGCCACTAAATTCTTGGCCTGAACAATATGTACTCGTAGAACACCCTACATAACAACAGTATTTAATAAATTACAAAATTTAGTCACCAAGTATTTACTGGTAAATGTCGAATACATATTACTCTGAATACTGACCTCTGGCTCGGGTAATTTCACAATGTGCGTTGCTATTTCGTTACTCAATACTATAGGTAATTTGTTCGGCAAAACCATTAAGGCGGATACTTGTTGAGCAATGACTTTTCGTATTATATCGCTAGAACAAAAAAATGTAATGGACGTAAACAAGATGTGCGAGACGTATTTTATGATTTATGGCAATTACTTAAGACCGGGCATGTCCAATACATCAGCAACGCCCATCAGATCGTAATCAATGTCTGGTTGATTCAGAAAAAATATCTGCAATCCTCCGATCAGAGGTGAAGTGGCGATCAACGGTTTCATTATCACTCTCATCATGCCACGCATCTGTTTCAACACTTCTACGTCATTCACACCATTCTATTACTTAAAAAAACTATTTGTCATTACTTGGAAGTCTTTAATGCCGCACGGAACTCCGCTCACATAGAACGATATATCACAATCGCTGGCGAATCTATAGACATTTACAAACGGTTTGTTATGTACACACACACACACACACATATATATAATACCGTATTGTATTACGATCGTGATACATACATGACGTCAATGTCCAACATTATTTGATCGCGCGATACTTTGTCGTACACTTTGACACCTCCGATTTTCGGTGGCTATAAATTATTGTATCGTTTTTACGTATTACAGTGATTGTTATTATAATTAAAATAATCACTACTCACTATGGATCCCAGTCGCAATTTCTCAAACGCGAAACTGTTGATTTTGTATTCGCGTAGGCTTTCGATGACCATTGGTTCCAGAGTCGTTTTGATGGCATTTTGCGCGTACACCGTGATTAACGGCCACATTTGTTTGATAATCTAAACGAGAATTTCGATTTCGGTTAGGTGTGTTAGGGGTAAAATCGTTAATAACGTTTCGGTTCGGTAAAACCTAACCTGATTCAGCCATTCGGCGCGGTGAATGTCGGGGAAGAACACCCAGGACGGCAGTTCGGACACGTTGGCGGTGACCAGGTTCTTCTCGTCCGCGATCGCCGCCAGTTGTCGGCGTCTGCGTTTCCGCCGTCCGTTCTCGCGCCACCGGTCGCGTACCACCGACACGCAGGCCATCAACGGCAACACCACCCACGTACTGACGGTGGCTACGCGCCAATAGCCGAACGCGTACACCACCGCCGTGGTGGCCAAGCTGAACACAACGCTGGACACGGTACGCAACACCGACGGCGGTTTTTCCACCGTCGCCGGGGGGAGTTCGCCGTTCGGGTCGGCCATTTAATCGCCGCCGCTGTGTCGATCGCGCGTTGGAAAAGAAAAAATCAAAAAAAAATCCGAAACGAATTCACTCCGTTCACGCCGCGGAAACACGTGCAACGACGACGGACACCGCGTACGGACGCGGAACGACTGAGTCCGATGACAGCACGTCGAGTCGGCGGCGGATCGGCTACCACCACCGCGTCGTGGCAATTTTTATTTTCTAAGGTCGCCGCCGCCTAACCGCTGTTCGGCGGCGGCGGTATTTGTTTTGTTTTTCTTCTTCATCGGTTTTGTTGTCGTTTTTTCTTTTACCGGCGGCGAACGTCTCGACGAGACACAATTTTCGGTCACTAACGCGGGAATTCTGTAAAATCCCCGTGTACGACGACGATAACATATTTTTTTTATTCTTATTTATGTAGGTAGGTAATATATTGTTTTGAAAATGACACGTAAGGCGATTGAAATTCTTTTTCGCTGGCCAATGCGCATAGGCCAGCGAATTCGCGACTTTTGTTATGATATATATATATATATATTATATTTAAAGGAACTCCAGTAGACAGACGCGTAAACGCGCGACCGAGCGCACACAAAAAGTATCGCCGCGATGTTGCCAAACGCGACGACGGTATAAAAATCGTATAAATATCTTTCCTCCGTCGTGTTATTGTAGTTATGAATTTGAACGAAAATTCTCTCTTCGGACCCGCTCACGTGTGTTCGTTCGAATAAATTCGTTTGTTTTATGTTTTCAATCGCGTACTATCGGGACGTGTTGTGTTCACAATATTCGTTTTCGACACGGATCGATAATTATTATTACGAGACGATATACTCGAATATCGCGGCCCTCCTGTCTCGGCCTTTCTCTTCTTTTTTTTTTTTTTTTTCGTTTAGTGAAATGGAATTTTTGAAAGAGTGTGAAAAACGTTTGTTTTTTTCTCCCGTAGGTTAGGTCAAACGACGCGCAGCGGACGTCGAAAGAACTTGCGCAAGTACGAGGAACGGTTTTACGCCGCGGAGACGACGACGACTGTAACAGCGTATTAACTAAACGCAGGCCGTGCTGGCGGTTCATGAAAATGCGCGTCGTCCCGACGAGGACGCGTAACACTTGGTTCTGAAGACAACAAAATATCTGAAATACTACGGAATTATATTATTGCGCGTTCTCATTAAATCGTCTTATTTAAAGACGAACACAAATTTCCTTAGAAAAAAAAACGTTATCGTCTGCGACACATCGGACGTCGTCGTCGCAATGTCCGTTTTTAACTCGAACCGTTTTCTATCGGTGATTGATTTTTCGCCGTTGACGGAGTGTTCGCGGCGGACACCTACCACCGACTTTCTGACAATAAACCGTACTCATACGTGTATACATTTACATATATATATATATAATAAAACGTCGTATTTTATTTGATGTGGTTACACGATTTTTTCAACAGTTCCGTTAAGCGTTATGAGCGGAACAACGCTGAAAAACCGCCGTCGACGTTCCTCGGCATATCATTCGTTTTTGAACGGTATTTTTTTTAAAAACCGAAATTGTAATCTTCAACAACCGAATCGCGACACGTGTTATTTTTTGAATTTGTTTCCCTTGTTATTAATGCCGTACGCGCGTATAATGTATTATTTGTTTGACACGTCATACCTACTGCAGAGGCGTGACTGCTGTATATTTGTTTCGGAGTGCGTTAAATAATTTTTTATGTCGTAGCGGTGTATGAGCGAAAATGTGAACGTACGCGACGCATTGTAATTACTATGAAATTCGTGCCGTTTTGTTGCGAAGGTCGAGGAGAGCGTTCTCCTTCTCGCGCGTTTCCAACGCTTTTCGATTCTAACTCGAATCCCAAACAGCTGACAATAATAATAATATAAGAAACGTTATTAATGTTTGCAGACGAGGGGGGGGGGGTTTTTCCTTTAGTTTTTATGTTCAGTACGAGCGTACAGTGTATACACGAACAGATATCGTTCAATACGCAGACACGGGTTGTGCAAACGATTTTTTTTTTTTTTCGTAAACTTGCCGACGGCAATCTGCTCGTTACATTACACTGTGTACCAGAGTGTTCTCTGCAAAAGTCGGATTTTTAGAGATTTATACGTAGTTCATAAGTTTTTGAGCAACTGCAGTGAGAAACGTATGATTTTTTTTTGGCCCGGACACGAGTAAAATCTTTCCCGTACAAATATATGTATATATTGGTCGATTTGAACATAATTTAACAAAATTGTCGTTGTTTTATATAATACATATTCGCCGCAGAATAAAAAAAAAAAAAAAATCAGTCGCGTTGATTTCGATTGGTAGAGCCGCCTTTTAAAATTCTTCACGAGCACATATTATACAATAAAACAATATTATAATCGAAATAAAATAATAATTGTTGGTGTAATGTTTCCCCGTAGTTCTCCACGATAGAAAACAATCGTGGAGAAATGACGCTGGAATAGTATTGTCGGTAGGATTTCAGATTTAGGAGAACATATTTATTTCAAAATCCCATTGCGGTTCTTTTTTTCTTTTTTTCGAACTCGTTTCGCAATGCCGTGTGGTGATGTGATCGTTAAAACACAACGAAATACGAAATGTGCATAACCTTTACACACACATTATATTGTAACGTTGTAAAATGTGATCCGTACAGCTTCCTCGTATACCGTATAAAATATATTATTTATCAATGGACAATATTGTATTGTTTCGATTTCGTTCGGATTGTTTTTTTTTTTTTTTTAATGAACGATATTATTTATATACGCGGTATTATGCAATAATCTCGTGCTGTATACTCGATCGTCGAGAAGAAAAAATAAATATGAATATCGCGCGCTCGTTCCCACCAAGAGACACATTGTGTTGTATCATAACCGACCTTCAGTCTCAGTCGTCGCCGATTTTAGATGTCGTCATCTCGCGGTACACAACGTTTTAACCGTTTTGAATGCAATATACACGTACGCGAGTGTATTAAAACACGATGGGAAGGGAGACTATTCAGTAAGAGATTCACGGAGATTCTTCACGTTCGTGTTGCATTATTAATTGGTACAATACGAATATTATTATTTTCACGGTGTTTCAGTAGTCTGTTTTCTCGCCGTTGGATTCTTTTACGGGGCTCTTTTTCATTGTGCGCGCCGAAGGTTTATAGACGAGCTCTCCTCATCTTTACGTCCTGACGTTGAGTGCGCGAAAAGTTCAGCCAGGGACGGGGACCTATACCCGGTCGATCGTGTGAACAAAAATAATAGACCTTGGAAAACTGACGCTTAGACGTCCGTTATTTATTATGCGCCAAACGTTCATAACCCATTGGTGTAAACCTTTTTATTTTCATTTAGCATTTAGCACAAATTATTCAGCTCAACACTTATACATCTATATATGCTATATATGTATATATATATATATATATATAATATATTTACGATAATTAATAAAGGAAAAAAAACAAAATTAAATAGACAGTTAATAAGTACATAAAGTAACAACAACAACAAAATAATAATAATAATAATAATAATAATAATAATAATAATAATAATAACAACAATAATAGACCAAAAAAACATGCATTCAAAACTATTATATGATAAAGCCAGGTTCCAAAATAAAAGAGACGATTAAATTATAATTATGGGTTCAGATTTAGAATTAAGAATAGAGGAGAGATCGATTGAAGTGTTGAGTGAATTTAATGTATAAAACAGAGATAAGAGTCGGGTGATCAGGGGAGAACAATCAAAATACGATAATTATATTTATTTATATATATAAAAAAAGATTAAAATCGCGAAAAATCATTAGACAGCGACGATGCTCGGAAAAAAAAACTTTCATCCGTGTCTCGCAAGTTTTTTTTTTTTTTATATATAATATATTATAAAAAATATCATTTATTTCCGATTGGAAATATTAGAAATACGTTAATTCGATTATATAATAATGTTTTGGTCGTCTGTCGATTTATAAAACTGTATCAATTCGTAATTGCTGTACCACATTATCTGCAATAAACAGAGTGAATATTTATAATATTGTTCGGGATCGCTTAGTTGAAAATTTATATTTTTTTATCATTCGACCGTAATATTATAGGAACAATTATTTCCAAAATCATTTGACCTCTTTGTTTAATTATTTAAAACATTTGTCGTATATTGCAATTATTTTTTAATAAAATAAAAGATAATAATATTATTATACGACTATATTTTTATAACACCCATTTCTTCAAAAATAGTTTACGATTTGAAATAGATATTAAATTTTTACTTTTAATTTTTTTTTTTGAAAATTTACAATAATATCCGTATTAAACGGATGTTACGTCATCGTCATATCTCTACGATTCCTTCGTATTCGACACTCTTAGTGTCAGATTTTGAATGACATCGCTGTGTTGTTGCAATACGTTTTGTCAATTTTTAATTTTGAAAATCGTGCGCTTTCCGTTTCGTTTGTTTTGTGAAGCTGCGGGCGGTAAATGACAATCGTTTCGGATCGAGTAAAAGTATTTTTGAAATAATTATCGAATTGATCGCTAATAAGTCCGTTAATACAATATAAGTTATTACGCACGCGTTTGATGCCGTGCCAAAATGGCAAATATAATTTTGTCGCATAAAACTTGTTGGCTCGAGAGTTTGGACGGACTACAGTTTGCAGTTTTCACAAAAGAACATAAAAAACAAAACGACGGTATTACATCAATGGTACGCTAGTTTAAACGTATAGGTACGTCGTATGGAAATATGGAATTTCTGTATGGAAATACTCGAGTATAAATATTATTTTTGATTGTAATTAAATAACTATATATATATATTATAACTTAGATGTTAATTATAATATATTGTATTGATAACACAATATTATAATATGGATTCTTTTGAACACATTCGATGTGAGCGCCCTTGCTTTCACTCGTTGGTTTTTTTTTTATATACATGTATATGAAACGTATTATTCTCGCGAACGACGAACGTACTGCGTATTAAAATATTATTATAAAATTGTTATTACAAAAAATATAAATATCCGTATACGATATCGATCGTGTCGTAATATAATTTAGCTGATGACGAAATCGTTTTTTTTTTCAGAATTTTAAAAAGAAACAAATTCGTTTTTGCCCAAACAATACTACATATTCAGATAACATTGTGTACACGAATATTACGAATTGACGGCATTGTTCGTTAGTATCTATTGAATACGAATCAAAATATGTTGTGCTACGATGTACGTCTTGAGTAATCAGCTACTTGTTGTTTTCATGCGCAATAATAATGGATTCGTTTATATATGTACCGTGTATGTATCAATGCATCTCGTAGCATTTTTTTTTGTTTCGTTTTAAAGAGAATTTAATAAAAACAATAATAAAAAGATAAGGCGTTCTGAATATCATATTTATGCGCGTGTTTATTACATTGAATCGATGTACAGTGTTGGGCAATATCGTTCGTTCGCAGTCCGCGAATTCGTTCAATGAGCGAAAGAATTGTATAAAAAAAAAAACCTGTTTTATAGCCGTTTCAAGTACAACATATTTTATTAATCGTTTATTTGTAAGACATATTTAAATATATACGGTATAATAAATAAAGATATATTATTATTATGTACTGTAACGATATGCACGCACATCATTTTTGATCTATTACAACACAAACAACAGTGTTTGACAAATAAAACGTTTCGTATTTTAACAGATCTGTGCGATCGTGTGACTTGTGCGTTTGTATTTGGTACTTATACGTATGTGTGTGAAAAAAAAACTCGTTCTTCTACAATTTGATCATTATTTACGATTTTCGAATACCGATGATCATTACTGATGTTTTTATTATTATTATTATTATATGCGTATGTGTATAATAATAATATATATTAGGTATATACGACTATTTATAATATTCGACTCGGCACTGTCGTATCGCGTAATGTGATAATACAATAAAATAATTGTTATTACGTTTGGAAAACATCGTGTTGCAAGATGTATTTTATTGTTATCGATGAATAATAATAATAATAATAATAATTATAATAATAAAATATTATCAATAAACCTAGTGACTAAACGCAGTGAAACGTGCGTACCTATATATTCGTTAAAGTGTTTATCTGTACACAGGCGCGTGCGATGACTGATTAAAAAAAAAAAAAAAAGAAAAAATTCTCATTAAAAACGCGTTTGTTAAGTATACAATAATATTATTACACGAATATGGACTGACGGTAAAAAGAAAATTCGCAAATCGTTTAATACGATATTTAACGTTCGAATGTATCATAACATTATATATTATATTAATATATGTTATAATTTGTATTATAACGTTAATTAACGAAACGAAGTCAATTGTTATACGACTTATCGCGTCCTCCGGACAGAGATGAATAATAACGAAACGGAAATAGTAACGGATTATTTACGCAAATCGGATGTACATACGTTTTTCATTTTATATTTGATTATTGTTACCAAATGATCCCCAGAATATTCCGCTCGTTACAGAACTCGTAATATCGATGTTTATGGAATATTATATGATTATATATATTATTCTATACGCATTATCGGTGCGGGGTTACTAAGATAATAAATCAAATTATTTAAAAAAATAGAAACGAAAATAGAAACCAAACGATATGGTTTCCTCACCCCTTTACTGCAGAAAACCTTTTCGAAAATGTTCCGATTTCGGGAACATTTTCCAAGACACTGGCGATTAATTTTTTTTGACAATTATTATTATTATTATTATTATTAATATTATTATTATTATTATTATTATTATTATTATTATTATTATTATTATTATTATTATTATTATTATTATTATTATATATTAGAATTATGTGTGATTTGTGAGTTACACCATAGTTATGTTATAAATTTATATATATGTATATATATATTTTTTTTTTTTAGCGTAGATATTAATAAAGTTCATTCTTTTTCATCGCACTCGAACCTGACTACGGCCACCGGTAATCCGCGCTGTACCGTCTTGAGGACTTAATACATATTTATTTTACGTCTTATTTAAAAAAAAAGACACTTACAGTCGCACAATTTTTTCGCGTGTTTCTGTTTCGTTTTCTATCGATGACGTTTAATGCGTATTTCTTTAAAAAATATGAACCGTATAAACGTCGATAAATTACAAAAACAAAAAAAAAAAAAAAACAAAAAGAAGAACAGCGACAATGGCGATTGGCGAATACGGTTATGGACGATTTTTCGCTCAATGGACGTTCACGACAATTTCGTGCGCAGCTGAGTTTTATAATATATTTACGCTCAATTATAAGGTATAAGCAGTGGTGTTCCCATAGGGTATACTCCATATACGCCGTATACTCTCATGATTTTTTTGAAAAATCATGGGTATACTGCGTATATTTTCAAATCTCAAGTTATATTCAACGGAAAAAGAAACATAATTACTGAAGAAAGGCCTCAACAATTTTAGTTTATTTTTTATTTTTTATGATTAATTTTATTATTGAAATTTATATTTATTAATTTTCCCACTGTAGACCTCTATACTGCCGGCACACACATCACAACTTATTACGCCTTAAGTCCACGACATTATGTTAAAATTTGGCTGCAAGACCATCGATCGGCAATCTCAGTTCCACGTGGCAAAAAACAAAACGAAACAAACGAAGAAAATAAGTTCCAAACAATTTTTTTCACTAATTTATTTAATTAATTTTTTTGATAATTGTATTTAAGAAGAAATATAATTACTTCTTATTATTTTATTATTTTTCATACTATCGAAATCACCTCTATCCTTGTATCAACTCCTGTGAATCGTAAGAAAAATATATGTATAATATTGAATGTTCATGTTTTGGATTTGGGTACTTAAGGCAGGGACGAGATTAGGAGGGGTGGGGTGTAACCCCCCCCCAACACTCAGGTCATTCGGCAAAAATAGAAAGTTGATGTATTTTTTTGGTGGGGGGGGGTTAATCCTCCTGGATGCAGAGTATACCCTCAACAAATTTTATGGGAACATCACTGGGTATAAGTACATAAATTAAACCGTATAAACCGCGAGAATACGAAATGCGAGTAAACGGGCGCAAGTGACATAACTGTTCAGCAAATGTGGTAAAATATTATCTGCGTCTCAGCCGGTTAAACTCGTTCGTAAATTTTTTAATATCATATATGACGAAGTTTTTGTTTTTTTTTTTTTTGAAACACACGAGCGCGTTATTATTATTAGAAGAAGAAGAAAAAAGAAACAAATTTAATTAAATAATTTTAGCGGTTACGATCGATTTAATTTTGTCGACTGAACACTGTGTCGCGTACGTCTCAAATATATATATATATTTATATTTTTTTTGTAATATATTTTAATTTTTACGTGACACGCGCAGGGTTGATTTTGAAAACGTATTATAAGTTCAAGTACGCCGCGCCGGTGCGTATAAAAAAAAAAAGGGATATAGTTGGCCGCCGCGGGTGTTGTGGATGTCGCTCCAGTGAATTACTCAGATTATAAAGTTTCAGAGTTTTGTTGAAACGATTCCGAGCGTAGTTGTCATACACACTGTCCGGAACATTTCAAGTAGGTAATAAATATAAAAATTGTGGATTGTCAATTTTTTTGAAATATTTCAACATCTATAACCCAACTGCTATGTAAATAGCCCAAAAATTAGTAGGAATTTTTCGAAATATTTTTTACTTTTTACGCATGTATATAGTGTAATTGTATACATATATATATATCCGGTGTAAATTTCAAGACTCTATTGGACGATTAATTTTGGTAGTTTTTTTTTTTGCGCCACGTTTAAAAACCGTTTTGAAAATAGTTTTTTTTTTCTAATTTTTTGGATTGTTTTAAATTATACCCACAAGGAATAATTATTGAGAAAATCGAAAAACGTTTCAAATAAAGTATACCGGATTAGATACAATTCGCTACCCGGCTGTTATAAACCGGATTTTCCAAGTACTTTTTACTTATACTTATGTGTGTGTGGTGAATCGAGTTTCCAAACACGATTAGCACAATAATATTGTATTTAAAACGATATCGCATGGTTTCGGATCGATGGGCTGTGGCCGGCAGAGAGTGAGAGAGAGAGACAATCTCTTGATTGAAGATCTAGAGTACTGACTTGTATATTTTGTGATACATACCTATTAGGTATAAATATTATTAAAATAATGTTATTCTTAATTAATGATGATGAATGCGTAATAAACTATAAATAAGAGTGACGTTGAAGATGAGAACACCGTTGTGCAATTTTTAAAACTTTAACGACAATCATAGCGAGAGCGATATAAACGTGACGAGAATGATAACCACGTTCAAAAAAAAAAAAAAAATAAAAAATTAACGTATTATTATTATCACGCAAATTATTAAAAAATAAACATTTCATAATTTTTTGTCGTAGTTCCATTTTCGCGTGTATGGTTAACAGGGGGAAGCGGTAAATTTCTAGAGGCCCGTTGAATTTATAATTCCCGGTAACACAAAACAGTGCCCCTCCCCCTATGCGTGTAATCGCATCAAATATAATTTGTTATTATTCGTAAACGTTCGAATCGTATCGGATTTAGAGGCGCTCCGATAATTCGACAATTTATTTTAGGTGATTTTAATGTTACGAAAGCGCACTGGGAGGCGGAACAATTTTTTTTTATCTTAAGTAATTATTTGAAATGGACGTGTTGCAAGGGCCGGGGGAGAGGATTGCGTTATCGGCCTCCGTCCCGTGTACGTACGTACACGAGCGTTTATAACGAAATATCCGTATTTCGGATTAAAATGTAAAATTCGTATGTACATTTGTAATTTCATACGAATTTTACAACGAGAGAAACGGGAATTCGCTAACGGTGTTTTGTCGTGGCATACGTGTACCATAGTGGTAGTGTATACATATAATTATCACGCATACGCTGTTTATAACGTTATTATTTAATTTTACGCATAAAACGATTATTACTAACTTACACACACACACACACATAGCGTTTGTAAAATGTGTAATACGATTTCCTCCGTCGAAGCTCTTTGCGTTTCCCAATCAACGGCAAATTAATTCGCCACACACCGCCGCGGTGCGCGATAAATAAACAATGTCGTTTTTCGATTTGCATAAAAACGATTCTCGTCAATTTATATATACGCGAAACGCGGTACATTTTACGAATATATAATAAATTGAATAAAATCATTTTTTCCCCCGCTCCGTATCCAAATCCCTCCTCTCGCTCTGTCCTCGAATCGTCGATATTATTCGTTTTTTTGTTATACGGCGTCTAATTGTCTAATCAGGCAAGACCCTCGTAAACGCAATTCGCCGTATATATACACATAAAAAAAAAAAAAATGTCGAATTTTCATTTGAAATTCACTTCACAGCCGCGGGGGGAGGGGGGGAATGTTACGAATGTCGCTTGCAAGTGAATAAATTACTCGGATAAGGATTTTAGAGTGTTGTTATATTGTTATCATTATGAATTTGAAAGCAATGCGATAAATAATTGCGTACGATAAAACGATTCTGAGTTTCGGTGTAATATTTTGGGTATATAATAAAAACTAACCATTTATTTTATGAATTCAATACCCTCGAAACTTATAACTTCTATGAACAGTCGGAAATTGAACGAAAGTTTTTTATTACCTTAATGTAATAATTCGGTGAATATTTCAAGTTTTTATAATCAATTAGTTACGAAACAACCGTTTTCGTATAATTTTTCGGCAGTTTTCACCTTTAAAAAGTATTGAGAGAATCGAAAAATGACCTATTCGAAGTATCAACTGGATGCGATTCCGCTGCACGGTAATACGACTGTAAAGACCGAAACACTCTTATCGGTAGAATTTTTTTTTTTTTTGGGTATAGACATTTGCAATAATAATAATAATAATAATAATAATAATAATAATAATAATAATAATAATAATAATAATAATAATAATAATAATAATAATAATAATAATAATAATAAAAAAAAAATGATTCTCCTCTCAGAATCTATAAAATAGTACTTATAAACGTGAAGTGTGAATAATATGACGATGAGGAGCCTGCAATAATTTATTATATTGCCCCGGGGAACCAAGACTCATGGTTACGCCGTCGGGTTTTTATTGGGTTTAACACACGTTAAACATCTCATAAACGCGATAAAAAAAATATTTTTTTAACTTTTATTTTTTTTTTTTTTTGGCGACATTTGGAACGGCGTAAAACGGAATAAATTTAACCGTTCGCAAAGTTTTCAAACAGTCGAGTATGGAAATTCGTTTGGAGCACACACTCGTGTTTTTCCGTTTAAAATTCTGCCGTTTCGAAACGTGCGTATTGTCCGCGGCTACTTGACGCGTGTTACGTCCCGCGACAAGTTCCGAGAGTAATGCCGGCCATCTCTGAAACTTCGGTATATTATCCCCGAGCTAACCGAGTCAAGTAAGGCGACTTCCAGTGGCGACACGACGCACGTAATACGTGTCGCCTAATACAGCTACGGAAAACGTTTAAATTTCTGATTAAAATATATATATATATTAAAAAAAATATATATTATATGCTTTCGATTGCGCATTGCCATTCCGACGGAAGCCTCTGCGCGTTTTCCACGTCATTAAGGAGACACGATATAATACATACATATAATAATTTAGATTTTCGTGTTTATTAATAATAAATAGTTATTTGGTCGTCGCAACGAATCGTTGTTTCGGATTAAAATACGTATATATTTTATCGCTAATAATTAGACGTTTTAATAATGTACGCGTAATAATATTCACATTTATGGTCGTTATTCAATAATCATTCGTCGTCATACTGCATTCGTATCGAGCGTATAATTTAATGTGTGCGCCGTACTCGATACGTATTATATAATATTATATTGACTCGTGAGTCAAAACAAAAAAAAAACCTATAAACACGCGAAAATATCGATAAGTAACTTATATAACATCGCAGTTGAAAAACACGGCGGTATTGTTAAACATATAATTAAAATAATATTTCAATCGACGACGAAATATTTTTGTTCGTTGTTATTTCGTCGCATTATAATACGAGCTCGTGTTTTATTTGAGCTATAACAAATAATAATAATAATATGCGAGTACGGTAATCGTTATAAGAATTTGTTATAAATATTTATTCGATGTATCTGAGTAAGGTACACGACTTGTAAAATATATTTCAGTATTTAATAAACGGTGAAAATTTGTAAAAAAAAAAAAAAAACGCTTTGACGACCGTTGTTTAGATATAGGAATGTTTTTGAAATTCGAAAATGTTCCATCCTGTTGGAATGGACCGTGGATTTTTATTACGTATTTTCGTTAGGTTTTTCAATATGATTGACGTCCAGTTTTTACGAAAATTTACCAAGTGGGTATAACAGTATAGTAATAACTATTATTCAAGTACCTTATTTTTGTGTATTATAAAACTCGAATGATTATAATAGTTATCGGTGTAGTAGAAAACATGATTTTTAATCGTTGATATGGTTGAGTTTTTGGATAAGAAAACTCGTAAAAAAAAAGCGTAATAAAAAAGAGTTTTTGAAATTCCTAATTATTTTGCACACGCTCTTCCTAAAACACACGCGTATAAAGATGTGGCACACGTTGTTTTGGTTGCAACGAGTAAAATTTTATAGGCGAATTAAAAAAAAAACCGTACTTTCGTTTACCGTATTTTTTTAAACGTTTTTCTCGGTAAAACCAACGACCGAATTGTAAAAATACTCGTGTACATTATACGGTTAAAATAATAATAATAATAATAATAATAATATATATTTACATTGGATAAATAAATTAAATACGTATAGTTTATTGTGCAGTTCGTGACGTTTAAATCACAAATGAATTGTTTGTTTGTGACTTGATTTTAAGGGGCTACGAATAGTCAATTTTTAAACAATTTTATGAAAAATCTTTAAATTCGAAAATAATTTAAATGTTATCGAAAAAAATAGTCCTGTTTCAGTATCATTTTTGAATTTTTACGTAATAACGATATTTTTTTCAAAAAAAAAAAAAAAACCGTTTTGCGGGGTATAATATTTCTCGACTCCTATTATTTTACAACAGGTTTTCAAAAATTTCTTACAATATTTGGAGGAGAATTCTTTTTTTGAGTCGTAGAGTTCTCTTTTTTTGTTGTTGATAATACTACTTTAATAATGTTTAATAAGTAAAAAAAAAACCTCTGTAAATTAACAGAGGAATAACTAAAATTGTATTAATTAGTTATATAAAAGTTAAAAAACGATACGACATAGATAAAGCTGTTCTCTTCTATATATTGTGAAAAATTGAAAATCCAATTATAAATACCATTCGAGAAAACTTGTCTCCCGTACAATGGGTTTTAAACACGAATTACGGACGGTGCAGCATCTCCTCTTAATTAGTTTAAATAGCGATTTAAAAATGGACTTTATTAAAAAAAAAAAATCGAAATGATATTTTTTAGATTAATTACAATAACAGTGCCTTAACCTAACAGCTGCGTTTTAATTATGTATAAGTTAATTTATTATACGTTTCACAAAAGAAATATATTTTCATTTTCATTTTTTGTCTTTTGAAAATCCAATTACGACCTCGTACACTTTTTAGTCGCCATTTATTAAAAATATAAAATAGTCTCGTTCCGTAATATTATAGTCTACAGAGGTGTAAAACGTTGACCTAGCCAAACGTTAATATTGTTACGTTAATGCGTTTAAACGTTAAATTATTCACGTTTATCCATTCATGCAAAGTAATACGTAACAATATATACTTTTAAAATGTATTTGTACGCGTTGAATAACAATTTATTGATTTAACAATTATAAATAAGTGGTGCATTTTTTACGAGGCAAATTTTCGATGTAAAAATGTACAATTCATTGGATTAGAGAATTTTCAATAATAAATCAAATTCCGAATAACGTATTGATTGAAATTTATCTATTATTTACGGCGAAAAAATTCGTTAAATGTATTTACGTATGGATTTATTACTATAAAATTCGTTCATATTTTTCATCATATTTTCATAACATTTATATTGTAGTAGGTACAATGTACTCGATAAACTTTCAATCGATTTTTTTTTTAATATCTTTTTATTATATATTGAAATCAAATGTGTCCGTTCGACTTTGGCGTGTTATAATTTTTGTACATCGTTGCAAACTATTGACATTTTTAAGTTATTGAATAGTGTGTGTGTGTGTGTGTGTGTGTTATTATAATAATTATTATAATTAATAATAATAATAATAATAATAATAATAATAATAATAATTATAATTATAATTATTATTATAATTAATAATTATTAACTCGTTACAGTTATGTTTAAACGTTTCACACTGTCTATATTTTTCTATTATTAATAAAATCCTTACACATTTAAATACCTATTTAATCGATATTCAACAATTAATTAAATTTCATTTCACTAATGAATATTTTAGTTAGGTTAATCGAGTTATAAACATTTAAGTCAAATATATATTGATTAAACCTATAGTCAACTAAAACGGGTCATTAGGTAATGAATTTTATTGATTGTAATTACAGTACTTTCCTGGCACGTAACGCTGGTATTAATTGCACGTCAGTTATGTATATATATATAATTAATTAAAAATATTATACAGTTTTTGATAATTAATATTTAAATTAAATTTTTATTTTCATTTCGGACAGTTCAAAATGAAATTATTATTATTATTCGTCTTGTCAGACGTAATTATACTATGATAGTATAATATATAAATATTAAAAATTATATAAACATTTTTTTTTTTTTTTTTTTTATAAATTACCAGATTTAATTTATATTTTTTCTTAAATTTGTTTTTATCATTTCATTTCATTTATTCATACTTCATTAACGATTTTGTATTTTCGCTATTTAAATTTTATATAAATTATGCTCGTTATGTAAACATTCAATATTATATTACACGGGGTTATTTTTATTGATTGTCAATGCGTGTTGATAGTTAATCGTATTTATTATATTTTCTTTCCTAATATTCATTTAAAGCCGTTTAAGACCGTGCACTATATGTGTGTGTGTGTAAGTAAATATTTTTTTAGAGTCCGTCACATTTTAGGAAAATGTCCTTCGTAACGAAATTATCATTTGTTTCTAACCAACATTAATTTTTCATATATATAATACCTATTGTTTGTAATTACGTTTTCAAATAACGTCAATTCGTCACGATTTATTTTAATATATACAGGTTGTACTATATCGATTTTATTATATATAAATATAAATATATATTTTTTCTATACCAAACAATGAAAGTCAGTTGAGATTATTTTCGTTTAAAAATTTTAATATAAATGCAAATTCTAAAAAAAAAAAAAAAAAAAAAAAAAATGAAAAAAAAAAAAATGAACTGTTTTAACGAACGACCCCGTTGGAGAACAAAAAATTCAAATCAAAACTCTCGAACTGAACTAATAATCTGGTCGTAAACCAATTTCAAGTTTCGATTTTACTATTATATAAACATATTACATACAGACGCGCTGTTTAATTTTTATAGCGTAAAACAACGGCAAAAACAAATACGTTAATCAGTATAAAATACGTATAACGATTATTTGAATTTGTCGGGATTAATCGTTTGATTAAATTTTAACATTTTGTTCGGACACGAAATTTTTCAAACTCGACGAACACCGCCGCGCGGCGGCCACCGAGCGTCACAGCATTAGCGGTTTTGCAACTTGCCATTATTCACTGCGGGGACAAAATGAAAAATTACACCTACGCATCGTGGCAGATGTCCCCTTTGCGCTAATGGTTTCGACCTCTGTCGACTAAATTAATTACCAATGTGGTAGGAGTATATACGTATATACATAATGGGTGTACTGTCGGAAATTTTAGCGTCTTTTGAGCCAGTTATAATTCATCTTATGTATTTTTAGGAAGAAAAAAAAAACACCGACAATGCATAAAAATAATATTTCTCTTGTTGTTCGTGCGAATATACGTTGTTCGAGCCGTTCACGTTATAAAACGTTAAAACAAATGTATGTAAATATTCGCTATACGTAGCGGCGTTCCCGTCAATTTTGTTTGACTGAGTCGTCGAATTAAAAATAGAGTGTTCTGTGAACCACGTTCACTTCTGAATAATATTCACGTTCACAATCAGAATGAGTTCGGGCCGAAGAAGTCATTCTTTACCGGGTGTTTTTTCTCAATTTTTTCATTCGTTTCGCGCAATTTTCCCGATTTCTTTTTAACGCAATATTGCAAATTTCAACCATTTTTTTTTTTAATGTATTTTTTCTGCAATAACATCTGAACACCATAATAATGACAAGTCGGTATTCAATCAACCTAATATTATATGTATTATTATTATTATTATTGTTATTGTTATTATTATGTAGACACTGTACATAACTCGAAGTTATACACTGGATTTTACATTCAAACTACCACTCGATTCAATCGTATTCCATATAGAATCGTAAATACTCTGCAATCCATTATTGCGTTATACATATATACAAACACACGCAATTCAATTGGGGGTTTCGAGACTGAATATCATTAGTATATATTATAATATTGAAGAATCCCTCATATCAGACAAAGTTTAAGTATCGATTTATCATATATTATATATACTCGTATATGTTTAATAATAACTTCTAAATCTCCACTTAAATCCATACAGTGGACATACGAGGTATATCTAAATACGAGAAACCAGCAGAGCTCTCCCTCTTCAATACTCATATAGTACATTGTAGTATATTTATATTTGTCTTTGACTCGTATTACATAAAAAAAAAAAATTCCAAAACGCCCGATGAACATCTCTGTTTTTCTCACGCAAAAAATGACTAAAAATATGAGGTTATATATATATAAAACTTATAATACGAAAACATATTTCATCGCGCAGAACTGTATATTATATTAGATCTGAGGACTGCGGCTCAATAAAAAATTGTTCTAAAAAGGAGAAAAAAAATATTATAAGCGTGTGATTTGTTTAATTAACAAAATGGAGTCATATATATATATATATAATAAAGCCGCAGGCGCTTTGGCCCAAGTGAGTTATTCAGAGTTTCATTATAATTTTGAATTTGAAATATTTGATGATCAATCGTTGTATCCGAAAAACGATTGTGAGCCGCACTAATATTTTTTATTGAAATCTATGAATATGCGATAAATATTGTATTGTATTTAATTGTAATGACGAAAATGTCGACAATGTTACGGGGTGTTTTTTTTTTGCGATTTTCATGTCGTTTTTAATTACGTTTAAAAAAAAAAAAACACCGCAGAAAAAAATCGAGAAACTTGGCGTCGAAGAAAAAAATAGATATAATTTGCTAACGGAAAGTAACGCGTGTGTCATCAAGATTGTCATCCGACAGAATTCTTTTTACCCGAAAAAGTGTCTAGAAAAAAAAAAAAAATTCATTATTGTAAAAGCAATAAGCTTTTCGTTTATCTATCGGAATCTAAAACAAAAAAAAAAGAGAGGAAATTAGAGTGCAAGGTCTTGTCCAAACGCGTAAATAATGCGTATCTGTACGTGCGTATGTAGGTCTTTAGCTCGTTATTGAAAAAATCCTCGCGTATCTCGTAGAACGATCCGATTTCGATACCATTGATTTTTTTTGTTTTCGGCAAAGAATACTTTTTATAGCGCGCATTCGTTTTCGATTCTCGAAAATGTTGCACCCGAACGTTATGTTAATGGTTTTGATCGATGAACAATTTTCATGAGTTTTTCAACGCTTATTTATTAATAATTTGCGAGAGCCAACGGCGTTTAATGATATGTAATCCCCCCCCCCCCCCAATCGAGCATATTTTTTTTTGTCTACAGCGAATAACTTATTACTATAATAATTTATAACGAATACTTTCTTTTCTTTTCGTCCCAAAATTTATTTTATACGGTAACGTGATTATAAAAAAAAAATAAATATTACATTCCCCTCCGCACCCCACCCCCCCGGAACAGATTCCTGATTGCGCCACTGTGACGAGAGAGAGCCGTGAAAATGTCGTGAAAACGCGAAAAGGAGTTTGAATACACCTAACCGCTGGTCGTATACGATTTTAATTGCGTCCGTACCCGAATTAAAGCGAAAAAAAAAATCTCCACGACAAACGTATTACGCGACATTCGTAAAAATCGCAGCATTAACTCGTAATGGTACAGCAGCGGCAGCAGGAGCAGCAGCAGCAGCAGCGATAGCGGCGGTAAAGTACGCGTGTCTGTTGCAACACACGCGCGTGCCAGACGGGGTCCCGTTGTGGTAACACAACAGTGGCGGCGGCAGACTCTGAACGGTCGGTGAGTAAAAATACGATCAGTCCGTGTAACGTGGTCGTACGGTACGGTCGTCGTAGGAGGCGCGCACGTACGGCGTGGTACGCAGACGGCTACTGCGCGTGTCGTCCGAACGCGAAGCGAGAGTTTCTTTATTTCACATTTCATAAAGCGAAACAAAAAAACAAAAAAACGTTCCGGGAAGAGCTGAGCACTCTCCGTGAAGTGCGTTCTTTCTATTTTTTTTTTTTCCATAAAAAAAAGTCCGTTCGCATGACGTGTCGCTGTCGTCTATCTCCGTCACCGTCTTCGCGCCGCGAAGTCATCGGCCGCTCAACGACGAGGTACGACGAGGATTTAAACGATACAACACGTTTTCATTATCGTTTTTCTCTTCCCCAAAACGGTCAATAACGTTTTCAGTAGAACACACACGCGCGCGCGCGCGCGCAATGTTATAACGCCTATTGGAAAACGGTTATTTTTTTTTTTTTTTTTTTTGATCGTTCGATTTTGAAAGACTTCTGATTTTTTTCCGTTCCGTTAAAAACAAATTAAACATCTATCAAAAAAATGAAAATGAAAAAAGAAAATCGCGCACGATGAATAACGTGTTATTGTCGCGTCTCGTAGTCGACGCGGTAGATTGCTTTTTAAATTAAACGCGCGCATGACCGTTTGAAACATTAATGTCTCCGCGGAGGCTATCAAACCCTGCAGCGAATATTGACGATATTTTTCATTCGTCCGCGACTGTTTCAATACCGCGTGTACCGGCACGCGGAAAACAATATTTTTAGAGAAAAATTTCAAGAGTGTCGCCAAGACGGACACTCGTCAATACGGTCGTGTATTTTTTTTTTTTTCTGTTATCAATTTCAAATTCGTAACACATTTGTGTTATTTATCGCGGGAAAACGTATTCGATCATTTACAGCGGATTTTACGATTTCAGAAAACAAAACCACCGCTCGCCGGTATCGTTCGTTTCTAAATACCAATTTAAAATCGGAGATTCTTATAACAGTACTCTCAATGTATTATCGATGACAGTTCTCTTTTTTTTTTTTTTTTTGTCCGCGTAAAAAAATACTATTTTCCAACGCGAATACAATAGTGTTACGCATAAAACGATTTTACTTATACGAATATACAGAACTAACGATTTTCAAAAGTTTAAATGGATTATCAAACGAAAAAAAAAATTTTTTTTTTCGAGAATAGTTTTGATTGATTGTCTATAGAGACTTTTTGTTTTCGGGTTTGTTTTTAATAACAGAAAATTCAAAACAAAATATTTTATGCACATATTTTAATTTTTTTTATGGGAATTGACATGAATTCTCATGAAAATATTTTGTCGGTATTAAAGATGAATATAAGCGTTTACCTTATTTATTAGATCGAAAATTCTCTGTATTTTTTTTTTTTACACATAATGTATATGTAAGCATGTATATATGCGTTCAATACGTTTAAAACAAATTCGAAAAGTTTTTTTTTTTAAATGACTTATAAAACCGATTATATACCGTTGTAAATATATAAACAAACAATAAAATAATTGGTTAGTTTAAATTATTTTAATAATAATACGATTAAACGCAGAGAGAGAGAGAGAGAAACAGTTTTATGACATGTGTTATTTACAACCCGTGTTTACTCGGGAACGCGTTGTACTTTTCTTAACGTTCGTTATTTTCTTATATAAGATGTAAATGTATAAAGTCAAAGAAAAATAAAAATATGAAACAAGTTTTTCATTTATCATCGTACAATAAATAATTTAATTTAAAAATCGTTTATTGTTTGCGTTAACTTACTTGTATTACTGTTTGTGTTGCGCGCGCAAGTATATTTATTAATTTTTGAATTGAAATTTTCACAACAACCGTTGTGTGCGATGTTAATTATTGTATAGATTAAATAATAATAATAATAATAATACGTTATGTATATAATGTGTATAAACGTTATTTTTCTGGAATGGCGTGGGCGGAACACACATATAAATTAAACATCATTTTGTGTAGAGTTTATTTATTTATTTTTTTTTATATTACGAATAGAGTTATAAAAGCGTTAAATTTTTATTTACGGGTAAAATCGTCCGTCGAGTCTTAGTTTAGTGAATAAAAGCGAGGAAAAGCCAGATAACTACACAAATGTTAATAATAATAATAATAATAATAATAATAATAATAATAATAATAATAATAATAATAATAATAATAATAATAACTGCGTTTTGGCCGACGACGTCTCGTCGCAGCGTTTTCTCGACGTCTGTTTGTTTATACGTGATGTAATATAAAATAATACAATTCGACTACATGGGCCCTCCGAAACGCTGCATATTAAGCCAAACATTTAATGGGCGAGAAGAGCTACGGAGTATATAATATAATATACAAAAGGAACGAGGAATGAAAAAGACGGGAAAAAGTTTAAAATAATATTCGTTTCTCTCTCTCTCTCTCTCTCTTCTTGTTGCTATATATGTATGTATAAAAATAAAAAGAACGTCTTCTTTGAAATTCTTTTGAGTAAAACTGTTTTTTTTTTTTTTTTAATGGAAAAAATTCGAAATAAAATTTCATTCCGAAAATGTCTATATATAATATACGATATATATATATATATATATATATATATATATATTAATTTAACGGCGAATTCAATTTTATATAATCCAGTTCAGCTTAACGGGATACACAATAAATACAGAATATTTGGATTTCACGGAAATAACGATTACAACAGATTATTGACGTTTGATTCTATATGTATATACTCGGGGTACCTGTTTTTGTACGAACTTTTCGATCATTTCGACCATATATAAATTTATTATTATTATAATTACGCGAGAAAAATGTTTGAAAAATAATTTTAATTCAACGAATTTAGTGATACGCGAGCATTTTAAACAATTTTTTTATGATATTTTGAAATTAAAATTTAACTATTTTATCTATACGGTTTTCGTAAAGTAATAACTTATTTATAGTCAATATTTCCTGATTCCTCCCGGAAACACTGCACTTTCCAATTATTTTCACCGATTTCAAGACCCAGGCTTGAAACGGTTTTCTCGCTTCCATATTCATAATATCCATATATTGTTTCCGTATTTCGTCCCCAGAATAAATGTTCTTAATACCGTCGAGTTCTTTATAGATCGCTTTATCTCGCTCAAAACATCTCGAGAAAATCCACATATATTGTCGTTGTGAAAACGGGAGGTACATTGTTCGCCGCTTAATAATAATTTGTTTTTTATACTGTAAGAGAATAAAATAAAATAAAATAAATTGACAGTGTACGCATTATAATTAATTATGTAATACAACGAGACTGTTTATTTTTTTTATAAAAAAAAAAAAAGAAAAAATTTCGTCCGGAGGTTATATTATACTTATTACGTGTAAAATGCGAAAAACGTTTTTTCGAGAGGAGTGTAAGAAAATACATACACACGTGTCGTACAATATAGGTATCAATAATATTCGTGTTTTGTGTATACAAATCGTAACTTTATAATTTAATATGAACACATACGAACGGTACGTGTATTGAGTTACACATATGAATTATGATATATATATATATATATATATATATATATATATATATATATATATATATATATATATGTGTGATGATATTTTTATGAAACCTAAAAGCGTAAGAACACACCCTACATTGTCTTTTCTCAAATTAAAACGTATTCTCTACTTGAATTGTGCGAATGTGTTTCGCGAGTATGAAACATAATATATTTATATATATATTTATCAAATGAAACTCAAGCGGAGAAAAAACACGTATTGTATGGTTTTCAATATTTAATTTCGATTTTGGTAGTATACTTTATATATGTAGGCACTTCAATCGGGGTTTTTCTTCTAATCTGAAAATCGCGAATAAGAATTTTTATCCCTATAGACGAAATAATATTAATTAATTGTAGAATTGAATCTAAACGCGGTCATAAATAAAATAAATTGTATTGTTTAATGAAAAAATAAATAAACGAACAAGAAATAATAATAATTTTTATTAGATTAAAACTTTTTTCTCTAAGTTAATCGATTATAAACGCATTTGTTTTGGGTATTTTTTAATTTAAATTCTTTAATTTTGTATTCTTTAATAATATATATATATATATATATATAAAGTGTGTAAAAAATAAATATCATATTAAGTGCATTTTTTTTATAAAGAGCTTTTAGGGTATTAAAATCAGAGTATTAAAATCAGAATAACAAACAAGCCGAAAAAAGTATTATAATAGATAAGCATATAAATTTGTATACATATAAAAAAAAAAGAAAAACGTATTATGTTATTACGTATTAAGTTTGGCTTTAACGCGCGTCACACGTGGTCAGGGTCTGATTGATGATAGTTTTAAATTTTTTTGAAATTTATGATGAATTAGTCTTTATAGTTGTATCTCTACAATATGAATTATGGACGGTATGCGGACATACACAAACGGAAAATAATAATAATAATAATAATAATAATAATAATAGAAACTGCGTATGAGTTTTAACGATTTTCTACGAATTTTGGGCTTCACTGAAATTTCAAATTGTATTACGGTAAACAAAAAAAAATATTGTGCGTATATATATATATATATATATATATATAACGGAGTGTAAGACGAATCGAGGTTCCTAATGGTTTACGAATATAAAGTGTTTCGAAAAGTGAATAATATCCGATCAACGAGATGCGTTGTTGTCTGAAAATATTCATTGAATCATTGTCGAGAGAAATTTTCGGGCAGAGTATAATAAAACGATGGAATGGAATCGATTTATGACGTGAAGTGTCATAAATTACGAATTTATTTCGAATTTTCGGTATTATTTTTGATACGTAATACATTTCAAACGTAAATACATACTGATTATTATATGTAGGCGTACGTATATAAAATAATATCGAAGTTTACTGTAAGTTTTTCCGAGTCGCAAAGTTTGTTCTCCGCAGTTACGCGAATTCTTATATTATATACATTTATAGCGTATCGTGTTCCGGTTAAAATTGTTACTAATTCCACGCTGCAAGTCGACGCACTTATAAAACGAGAATTTCGCGACAATCGTTTGTGTACGTTTTCAAAAATCACAACGAAATCTTCTTTTTTTTTTCTCCTTTCTTTAACGATATAACACCGTTTAAATGCACATAAATCATATTAAATTTATCGCGGATCTATACGCTTGCGTGGATATAACGAATAAGCATTGGGGCGCCGCAACGTTGCCCGAAATTCCCGGGAAGTTTCAGTTTTCCTAAAAAACATAAGCAAGTGTTCATCAATTTTTTTTCTCCTTTCTTTAACGATATAACATCGTTTAAATGCACATAAATCATATTAAATTTATCGCGGATCTATACGCTTGCGTGGATATAACGAATAAGCATTGGGGCGCCGCAACGTTGCCCGAAAGTTTCAGTTTTCCTAAAAAACATAAGCAAGTGTTTATCCATTGTCGATGTTTCGTCGTCGGATGTTGCCCATATGCAAATAATTTCGGACGTATCAATAATAATAATAATAATAATAATAATAATAATAATAATAATAATAATAATAATAATAATAATAATAATAATAATAATAATAATAACAACTATCGATTAATAGCTGGACTTAAAAAAAAAAAAAAAACATTTATCTATAATATGTATCGTTGTAATTGTTGAAGATTCGAGAAGATTATTTTTAATTGATTTTATGAATATAATTGCCGCGGTGTTCGAAATAGGAATCGAAAAAAATGATTGTTTTTGAAATATCACGCTTATTACAACAATATTGGCATTTCATTACAATTGTTATTATCAGGAAAAAAAAAAATTATAAATCGAGGACGTTCAAATCCGCGTTGGAAAGGGATGAATAATCCGTTAAAAGAAATCCCTTTCTAATTGCGTCAACGCCGGTGGTAATTAAGAATTGTGTCTGACAAGGTGTTGTTTCCGAGGATTTCCGAAATGACAGAAAACGAACAACACACTCCATCGCGTTAACCGTAACCCGTTTTTGGCGCTCGTGTTACTACGCAGCATTCAAATGCAAAACATTCTCTAAATTAATAAATTTACACAATCGCGCGGGGACGTGCGAAATAATCTGTTGTACCTACGCATTTCACAGGGATATAAAAAACAGTATTTCTTCGCCGTGTTTATCATAACACATAGTATACGCTTTGAGGAATTATCACGTTCATTAAATCGCGTCTCGGTCGATACGATAATTCATATTTCTCAAATTAATATTATCGTTGTCACGAGCGCGTAATATTATAATATACTGTTTTTGCATAAAACTCCTCGTGCACACAGTGTATAGTATATAATACACTGTTATATATTATACACCGTTTATAATAAATATAATATAGCGTATCGTCGTCGCACAGATCTCGGTACAAAACGCGTATGTAATATTTATATTTTCTCATAAAGCTGATGATATATTTTTCAAAAGTTTTTTTTTGTTCTTTCTCTCTAATGTCCGTAAGAAAATTCCTCCGATTTGACGTCATAAATTAAAAAAAAAAAAAAAAACCGATTTTTTTTCTCACGGAATTTCATTTTTGAAACGTCCATTACGCCAATCTTATCAAAAATTCAAAAGTGATAATAATTTATTCGAATCGCGTATAATAATAATTGGACCAAGTCGGAGCAACTCTAGTATTCGTTTTTTAAAATCGTTATACATATATAGTTATAGTTATTCTACGTATATATAGTTGGTGAATTTATATTACAAGATTTCAATGTGTTGAATGAATTGACTTTAAATTGCACAGTTTTTTTTTTTTATGAAATAGAAATGAATTAAGATGACGATCGTACGTTTTTGTTTTATGCTCTCACTTTGTCGAAAAATGAATAAATAAATAAATAAATAAATAATAATTCCATGCTGCGATCCAAGGAGCTCGTTTGTGCAAATCGTCATTCAATTGTCATACGCCGCGCGTTATTGCAGTCCACGTTTATTAAATACTCGTGTTCGGATTAAACGCGTAAAATGCCGCGAAAACCTGTGCGCGTGCGTACTCTATATTGCTAAAACAAAAAAAAGTTAATTAAAAACGGAATCGTTATCTTTTGTTTATTAGCAATTTCAGTTTGCACGACCGTTATATTATATATATATATATATATATATATATATATACGAGGAACAGTTTGTTTTTAATAAAAACTATAAAAAATATACCGTCGAACGGTGTACGCGCATTTAAATTACATGTGATATATATATATATATGTTTCACATTTAGTGTGTCTTTTCCTTGTATATATTATACACGTGTATAATACGTTATAGGTAGTTGAGATGAAAAATAAATTGCGGAGGATTAATATTTCAGTAAGAAAATATCCAATAAAAAACTAATATAGTAACAACGCTATATATTATGTAGTGTACGTACCTATAGTTTGTTGATATAATACGCGAGCTCTATAATAATCGTAAGCGAAAAAAAAAGGAAAAAGTGGGAACACACGGCGCGGGGCACGTGATTTATCAACGTTTTCGGAAGTGAAAATAAAGTAAAAAATGCGAAATAATAACGTAATTTTACGGAAAATAAAACGTTATGGAAGAGAAAAATTTACGTTTATGTATATATTCAAAGAACGTATAAATTCCGTTATTCTCTCGTATTTTATTTTCGGCGTTTACGTCGTAGATTAATTCACACGTCCGTATAACTATAATGAAATAATAGTAAAAACAAAAAAAAACAAAAAAAAGTCGAATAAATAAAAGCGCGCCTATATAAAAATAATGCGCAGTGAATACACTTTTAAATCTTTGATCGATGCACGCATTCAAGGTAGAGAGTAAAAAAAAAAAAAAAAAAAAGAGTTTTCAATTTGTTTATATTACTACCCGGTTTCATCAAATCGGGCATTAAGCGAAAAAGAAAATTACGATATATAGAAATTTATTATGACAGTTTATAAATACAGTTCCGTATACACACAAATAAAACGAGTAAAATGATTCGGGTACTAGTTTTTTGTTTTTTTTTGCTACAAATATTGGAGCAACTTAGTTGTGTACATTTTTATAAATTATACTTATGTAAAGCATATTTGTTGCGTGAAACGAGATGATGACTAAAGTTATTTATGCTTTTTTCTTTTCTTTTGAAGGCTCAATAAAGCATTTATTATGCGACCGCGTTTTTTTTTTTTTAGATTATCATTATTATAAATTTTTTTTTGTTTTAGGTTTAATAAAGACGTGTAAATATATCGCGCGCCGCTGGAAACCGAAAAAGTAATTTTTGTTAAAAGTATACAGCTTAAACGACATCAGCCCGACATCCTGTTAGGGATTTATATTTAATGCGCGTCCCTTTTAGTTGCGAAGCCAATAAACGTGGACCGTTCGAAAGATTCGCACAGATTTTTGCCGAACGTTTTAAAAGTATATACATATATATATAGGGATTTCTTATAATGCCATTTAAAAAAAAAAAAACATATAAACAAATAAAATAAAAAAATAGCCCATAATAAATGTTAACAGCAACGTGCCGATATATAGCTGTGTTCGACACATACCAAAGTGTGCATAAACACACAGCGAGAAGAGTGCGAAAAAGCGTCATGAAAAATGGATTTATTTATTTATTTTTTTTCGTACGTACTCGAAAAAGGGTAAATTCTTCTTTATTTATTTAAAAATCAAATTCGGCAACGGTGTGGTTTCTCTTTCCATCTTTAAATGCCATCTTTCTAAAGCTGTATATTATACGTATATATGTGTACTCGTATACGATAAAAACTCGATGCGAAAACATTTATTCTATTTACTTACACCTTTGTGCGAGAAGATGTCCAAAATTTCGAATATGATTGGCTAAAACACATTATTACATACTTTTGCGCTTCTTCGATTTGTTCAATACAATAATGCGTAGTTGTTGTATACGAACGCATGCACATTTGAGATTGCGATAAAGCGCGTGTTGATATAATTTATGTTGCAATACGCGCCCCAGCTCGTTAAGTCAATATAAAAGACAAAGTTTAGTCGAGTTAAAAGTAAGAAGTTGAAATTGTTTAAATTAGCGACGGAGAAAAAGAAAATGCCACGGAAAAATGAAATGCAATACCCCTGTACAGTAGTGTCTTCGAAACAATAATTTATGTTAATGTTGTCAAAACCAAACAACGCGTACTGTTTTAGTTTAATATTATGATTATTTTTTGTTCGATGTTAACTATACACGTTATGCGTCTACCGTTTAATTTGATAATTTAGGTAGGTACTTTTTAAACTTTATAGTGATAACTCGAAGTTTGCTAAATCAAAAGTCAATTAGAAAATAAAATAAAAATTAATTTTAATTAAAATTAAAAAGTTAATTAGCTTAAATTAAAATTAACACTAAGCCCGTTCAAGAATCTACGATTTTTTTTTATTTTTTTTTAATCCGAAAATTTGTTTAGAGCGAATGATTTGCCGTGCTCTTGAGTTCTTTACAGAAAATGATTCGCGCGTCTTTCTTTTTATTGTGTATCGTTCCGAGTGTTGCCGATCTCGATCGTGTGTACCCCCCTTCGATTATTGATTCGTGCGATTAGTTACATTACGTACACGCGCTGCCATCTTCTCTAACAATCTCCGTTTTTATATTTTCTCTCTCTCTCGTTATATTAGTTTTCTAAAAACGTGCCTATTATGTTAGAAATATAAAACGCGTTAATGTGGAACGTTAAATTTCACGTTAAATTCTTTTATTTATTTTTCTCCCGACGAGTTCAAATTATTATTTTTTCCTTCGGAAATAAAGTTGTTTTCGTCTTTTATACATTAAAAAAAATAAATAAATAAATACACTCACGTCGCATGCTATCTCGTCGACGGTAATACGGCGCGACGTCGTTCACGGGGTGAATAATATGTATATTATTGTGTCGTACAATATGTGCAAAAAAAAAAAACCATGTCTCGCACGGGTTTCGTACGAGAATCTCGCGAGAAATATCGTATCACCGAGTGTTTATTTTTACGTTTAAGACAATATTCTAAGAACACGTGGTTAAAACGCATGTTTCGGAGACGGGAGAAAAAAAAAGTTTTACAAAAAGTTTCTTCGTTATTCTGTGTCGTATCCTACGTATATATATGTGTATTATACGTTCGTGTTAGTGGCCTCATTCGTTCTACGGAAACAACCACTCCCCCCCGTATAACATATCGACTTGTCGCGTTTCTCCATTCGGTTTAAAGGGACGCTGTTCCATTATTATTATTATTATTATTAGTAGTAGTAGTAGTAGTTCAACGGGGAGACGAATTTATAACGTTTTCCATCGGATTATAAAACGTTTTTTTTTTTTATTATTTTATGAAAGACTGCTGCTGCTGCTGTACGGCCGGGGCGAAAACGCTTGCGTACGTAATACGTACGACGACGCGACGGGCGAACTCTGGCGCGATAATTAAATTATTATTCCCGGGCCATTAAGGACGACGGTGACGTGATCGCGCACGCGCCTTCTTTTATGGTGTATACATTCGACGTATATAGTGAGTCCTACTGTATTTTCGGGCAGACCCGTCCGTTCCGAGACCGGAGGACGTATATTATAGACGTTTTATAAGTCGGGGAGAAATAATAATAATAATAATAATAACGATGCAAAGTAAATAAGACGACGATAATGTATGTATGTATATACGGAGGAAAAGTCGGGGCTGTCATGAGGGATGATCCGCTTCAGCCGTGCGCGTAATTAAAACGCTCGGGAGGACGATGCCGAGGATGTGTATAATACTCGCTGTGAGTCGAGTCGCCGCGTGTTTATGTCGTGAAATTTTGACGATTTTTTCCCCTCTCTCGCCCATTGGTTATTTTCTATTATATATATATATAAATTCGATTATATACCTACCGACAATGGTCTACCGTGATACATAAACACATCGTCCCTTAAAAAGTGACAGGATAATGAAAAAGCGAAAAATAAATAAATTCGTACGCTTTACGCGATTTGTTGTATTATGGACGACAAAAAAAAATATCACTTTTTTCTCTCGTAATTTGTTCCGCATTTGTTTGTGGTGAATAATAATTTATTTTCGACTCAAAACGTTCTTTTTTTTTTCCCTTTCCACTCGCACTGCACGTCCGATTTAATATTCTATTTCATATTATGTTGTACTCCAGAGCCGGATTGAAGGGTGGGACCCCTTGCATCTGCCCCCCCCCGTGCGCAAGATTTTCAAACAACGTATGTACCATTCAGAGTGAAAAGACTATTAGCGATTGTGTACTCGACGCGCGAACTCACATACGCGTTTCCACTAATTTATGTGGATTTACATAAATTTCGACTAATTTACCCATATACGAATTACAAGTAATAACTACAGTCGCAGTGTATACGCAATAATAATAATAATAGTTATTAAACGATTATTATATAATATGGTTGATATTTCCACTGACGACTGCGAACGATTGTTCTTGGCGAAAAAACTAAGTGTTAGTGCGTTCAAGAAAATGAGACTTGAAAAAGAAGAGCGCGAGAGTGAAATTATAAAAAAAAAAAAACACAGAAATTGGATAATTTTTTTTTTTTTTTTGAATTAAACCTCCTCTTCGGCCTTCATTACCTTTGATCACTTCTACTCCTATTTCAGTTTCTAACGTTTCTATTGACACTACTTCTCTTCAAGAACGTGAACAAAATGTTGATTTCAACGGAACAAAATAATACGGCGAGTCAAGTTACAGACACTAAATGTACTGAATTATTTAAAGATGTTGTAGATAACTCATATCTTAATTCCTTGCCATTGAACCCGTATTTATGGAAATTGAACGATCGGTCAATTGATATAATATTATCACAAAATAATATTATCGCCAAAATTTTAGGTAGGTTTGCCTCGGGGCGCAAAATATCCTAATCCCGGTCCTGTTGTACTCGCTCAATTGGTATTCCGTCTATGCTGCAATACGTGTCAATGTCGTTTCATTTAGATTCATTCGATTTTCTCTTATTGTTTCATCTATTTTATTAAGGCAAAATCTGTAGGTACCATATTCTTTTTTTTCTCCGCGCAACAAATAATTATAATAATACGAATAATATTAATAATTGTGTAAACAGCAGATCGTGGAGTGTTTCACCACTAGTTCGCCAATACCCGCTCGTACATTTTGTCTCTGAAATCTTAAATCGGTTTTTCGCGCGCGTGTCATAAAGTCCAGGTGCGGGAGACCGAGATATTGTCATACGGCTTTTCTGATTCTCGTTCTCACACCTTTTGCAGACCGTTTTGATTATTATAACGCTAATTAAAAAATTATTATTATTTTTTTTTTTTTGTTGCGCTTTATTTTTAAGCGGAGGCGTGTTTATTGTATTTAACTACTGTTAGTGTCGTTTGTCCCTGCGGGGGACGTGCAATTAATGTCAACGCGAAAATTCGTTCCGTACATACTTTCATTTATATATTTAGATATACGCATACAGAGTGGTAATCTAACTGTACGTTTATATATAATATTTATTCGGCAAATTCGTTTGTCGCGTTCAGACCGTCGGCGCGCGCGGGGAGCTGACGGCGGAAAAACTAGGCGGACCGTATAATATTTAAGCCCGACGCGTGTAAAATATGTATTTATTCATACAGTCACGCTAATGCTTCAGATGTACGGTGTACGCCGTCTGTACAGTGTAATTCGAAAGTATTCGTTCGTTTTTTCTGTTTTCTTTTCGAATATTATTTATTTATTTTTCAATGTGAAAACGATTCGTGCGCGGCGAGGTCAGGGGTTTAGGTCCTGCGTCGCAAAGCGTTCGTGTGAAACGTTCCGCTGTTAAAAAGTGTTTTATTGTACAACACAAGCCCGTGTACGCCAGAAATCCTGAACTTATTTTCTAACACCCGATTTTACGCGGTAAAAAAAAAAAAAAATGCCCGAGTTCAAAAGGCGAGATTTGTTCCAGACGCGCGTAAACACGATCACAGGCGATTACAATAATTATTTATCACTGTATGTATGTTCACGGGATCAATCGCGCGGTCTCTGCTATTTCCAAGTCAATTTTAGGCGCTTCGTATTTTAAAATATTCGTTTTATCGAGTTAAAAATTGAAAAGGGACAGTTATTCTTTCCCCCCCCCCCGAAGTAGTTATAATATCTTGTTTTGTGTTAAGAATTACATTAACGTCTGCAGACTAAACAGAGCCCGTCTCTCGATATTATCGCGTAAATATTTCAAAACGGTCATTTAAAAATAACTATTTTATTTTTCCACTCGACATATTTCCCACTTGTACGTTGCCCCGTGCGTGCATCGCGTTCGTACAAATAGTTACATAAACGCCTTGGTATTGTCGGTGCGAGTGATGCGATGTAACGCGTATTAATTTTTATAATTTTTCACTTAAATAAGCGATTTGTCCTCCGATTTTTCTATGTTTTTACAGTTCAATTTTTATACTTTTTTTCCGCACGCGATTCGAATGCATTTCAACGCTCAACATTAATATCCGGACGAGTTCAAAACGTACTAAAAAAAGAATAAGAAATTCACGAATAATTTGCATTTGGCCGCGGTGTACCTACCGGCGTGTCTTTAACACGGATATGAGTGTTCTTGAAGACGGACAATGGCTTTTGAATCGCCCTGTATACACGCGCCAGCCCTTTTAAGGCGGACAAAAGGGACGGTAATGAGAGGGATCGGGGTGACGGAGATTCTGGCAAAATTAATTCGGTGTGACGTCGGCGTTGACGTTGTAAAGTGGTGGAGAGACGTGAACGTGTAATTACGTTTTCGCGGGACGAACGCATTCTAAAAAGTATCGTCACAATCTGCGCGACCATACGCGTATAAAATAATAATAATAATTATTATTATTATTATTATTATTATTGCGTGTACTTCTGTACGAATCTGTGTCGCTGTCTCGAGTTCAATCCATATGTACATGCGTACCTGTACGGACACGGAAATTGGTCTAAGGCTTTTTAAAAAGCCATTATTTCTAAAAGAAATATTATTGATCGCATTTTTTTCTCACTGTTTAATAGCATACGAAATAATTTATAATGTTAAATCACTTTTTTTTTTTTTATTTAAAATTCGTAAGTTGTGCGGAGTAAAAAAAAGAAAGAAATCGTTCAAATAGAATAAATTATTTACTTATATATATATATATATATAAGTAAATAATTATATATATATATATATTAAAAAGTAATCGTAATGAAAAAGAAATTATTTTATTACCTTAGAACAATTTCACTAAACGCTTAAAAACATTATTTTCTTGCTTCGATGGATACACAATCGCGTCTGGTACTCACAAAATCCACTTCGCATTTCTGTTCGGTAATCAAGCCGTAGAGTACTATGTATATGAAAAACAAAGAAATATATTCAAACAGGAATTTGTTGTGATAAATTAATAATAATAATAATAAAACAATAATATTTTAATGTTTTTACACGTGAAGAAAAACCGTATTTTCTCGTAATGACTCGATTCTACCAACAGCCAGGACGTGGCATATATCGTATTGAGCGTACTGGGGGGCGAGTATATACGACGATAATAAATATTTTTAATACTTTCAACATGCACACGTCGCGGACTTGAATAGTGTATCTGACGATTTTTTTGTCCCTCGACGTCTCGTAAAACGTTTCACAATAGAACGTTTAGCGACGCGGAGAAGAATAAAAAACGCTCGCGTATAAAGTCTTTTGACGCGATTCCACGACGTAAAAAAAAAAAAAAAGAACGAAAAAAAAGTTAAAAGATTGTATTTCCTCTTTGCGTGGAAAAAAATAAAACCACACGGATATGTTTTTTGAATTCGGCAAAGACGTTTTCCGCGTAGACGTTTTTCGTCTACAGGACCATCAACCGATCACGAAAGGAGCACACCTAAAACGCCGAATTGATTTTCGCTGAAACCGTATCGTCGTCAGCTTCTCCACGTCTGTCGCCATTGGTTTTTGGACACCAAAACGTTTACGAGACGTTCGTTCGGCCACGACATCATGACGTTCACGTTCCGTCTGCTCTGTTGCGCTCGTTTCTTTTTCCATTCTCGTTGTTTTCCTACTTTTCCAACAGTCACGAGCGGCTTTGGCATGTTTACTTTCGGGTTCGTAGACGTTCTTCTTTGATTGATATCGTCAAATCTCTTCGTTTTTTTCGTTACTGTTTTTTTCTTATGTTGAGCATTTCTCTTCTGTTTGAATTTTGTCAAACGAGAGTACACGAAACCTCGTCGACCGGCGCGATTAGTGTACAAGAGAGGATTGCGCCGAAAAGTAAAAAAAAAAACAAAACAAAAACAAATCGTGTAAATATATATTTATTAATAAAGGTTTTATAGAAAATTTTCCGTTTGTTTACTAAACGATCCTCGTATAAATTGTTATCAACGGTATTTGGAAATTGTCGCGAAAATGGCCATTTTTTTAAATTGATGACGCTAATTTCGGAGGGACTTCCTCCAGCCCACAAACATAACCGCGTTAAAAAAAAAACCGTTCTCCGGATGGTGACAAATTTAAAAAGTCTGGTGGAGAATCGTGTAACGAACGAATATATTTATACATTATTAGTACTCGTAAATTGTTGTGTGTAACAAGGAGGAGACATATAAATATTTAGTCTAATTAAACGCGGACCGACAATAACGAGAGAATATTTCACTTGAAAATGTCCAAGATTTCCATAAACCGATCTCGTAAAAAAAAAAAAAAAAATAAACAGCATTTACTTAAAAAATATAAGACTAGTTTATTCGCTCGCGTGTAGAATGCACAAAACACTTTTTACAATATTATATATTTTAATTGTTTAATGAAAATTAAAGTAGGCAAAAAAAAAAGAAAAAAAGAATTAAAATTTACTCTCGGCTTAATTATTCTAACGAAACATTGATACGGTAGTACGTTGGAATTCAATTACTTAAATTAAGAGAATCGCATTGAACAACGATAGTTTATTTAAACAAAAATGTTCAGTTATACATTTGTGCTAGTAAGTTTTTGAATCTATAAAATACGGTTATACAAACTCGGATTAAACATAAAATTATCGTTTTTTTTTTTTTTTTTGTTGCAATTCTATACCGAAAACCGTAAAATAAGTGTTTGTATAATACAAAAAGAACGAGTAGCCAAGTACGAGTAAACGAAATAGAAGTATTTGCTACTCGAATGTCAAAACATCGCGAAAAGCATTTCCATTTAAAAATGTATATAAAAAATATTTAATTTTCAATATGATTTTTTATCCTCCTCTAGAGTTGTTCCAAATGCACCGTATCGCGTATTAATACTCAATAGGCGGACAGAAAAACACGTGTTCGGCCACACGCTCATTGCACATAAATAAACACGCGAAATAACCGAGATTTTCTCGCAAAGTTCACAATGTACTGTCTGCCGCGCGCGCTATCGACCCCGACACAATCGTATAAAAACGGCGTGTGTGTGTGTGTGTGTGGGAAAATATCCGTTTCGTCTTTCTACCAAACACTAATGCCCGTTAAAAGTCACGGAAAACGCGTCCGCGCGTTTAATATGATAAAAGAGAGAAATCGATTCGTTTTTATTTCCCACCGCCGAGTGCGCAGTGCGTGTGGCGAGAGAGAGTGAGAGAGAGAGAATGAAACGGGGTTTACGACGCATAAAAACCGAAATTGTACGCGATAAGAAGTTAAGCCCCGGTTGGGTTATATGTGCGGCGCGTACACAGTGTTTAACGGTTATATGTATGTATATAGTACGTTCAGGGTCGTATTTAGGATTTCGGCGCCCCGGGGCAATGTTTTTAATTCCGTCCCTCATACGCGATGGACGGGACGGAGGGTGTTAGAAATGAAAATTATTTTACGAAAAATTAAGAAAACAGGAGAAATCATTACGATATAGAAGTGTACACACGTCGTATCCATTGAATCGTGTTGGCGCATTGGTCATTAGATTTTTTTTTTAGAAATAATGCGATCCAAAACGAAAAAATAGGTCATTTGTAGCGGATGAGAGCAAGTAATTTTTTTTTTTTTTTTGATTCCTCCCCCATAAACTATGTCTACGCCATTCGTATGGTTTATTATTTTTATTATTAATCATAACATTACGTACTGGAAACATAAAAATGAAAAATTATAACAGTGCGAGGTAGACACTAAAAACGCACTCGTTCCAGTCGTTCCAATTATCCGGCTATCTCGATGGACAATAAAACGCAATAAATATTACGACGATGAACTATATTTTTTGTGATTAAGCGGTGCGACGTTCAGACGTAGTGGAACGCGTGTAAAATTTTACAAAACGATATAATTACGAATTCGTTAAACATCTCACGGACTGTGCACTAATATATTATCGTAGTTTTCGAAATTGACGACCGCGTTGTTGTCAATTTTGACGGTGACGTTGCGAAACCGTTGCACGTTTCGTCTTCGGAGTAGTACCGTAGTTCGCGTCTGACCGCCGTGTCAAATTTTTTTTGGCATATTCACGTGGTCTCGACGAACGAAAAAATATGTAGCGAAAATGAAACCCACTCTTTTGAAATAGTTATTGAAAATGTTTAATAATTCGTTCCTTCTCCTTACACGACCTTTAGATCCGCCACTGCTGTTTGTTTCCGACCGGTATTTATGGATTTCCGACGTTTTCACCGCGTATCGGACTAGGCATATTATTATCGGAATCTTGTACCGCGTGAAAGGTTACACTTTGAATTTTTATAAATCCGAGAACATTATCAATAATATAATCGTTATATCGGTTAAAACGCGGTGTTTTTATTTTTTGTTTATTCTGCAGATAAATCGCACCGTGATCGGCGTGACTATAAAAAAAAAAATGTCATAAGCTGACACGGTGCGCGAGGGGCGTGCAGATACGGGAACGACGAATATTGTGTAGAATCATGTGCGCGGTGAGCGGAATGCCGGAGAACGTGTCCCGGACGAGCGTCGCGTTCGGCGTCGCGTCCCTGGCCATACTGTTGACCGGTTTCGTGACCGGTTCGTGGGTGACCACCAGGGAACCGTACCGGGTGCCGGGCGCGGACGCGTACAAGGCCGTCGCGTTCCGCATCGGATTGTGGAAGATATGCCCGACGTTGAAGAAGTCCAATTCCACGTCCAGTGAGTATAATATATTATTGGCGTGACTCGTGAACGGTTCGTTCACCGGACCATGTGAATATGAACAATTATAATAAAATAATGTCGTATAATACGATTTGCAGGAATGGAAAAGTTATGGGCGAGCACAAGCTCCGCCGTTTAAAACGTATTGAGGTTTTTTTTTTGACTTTTCCGTAACACTGGCGACGGCGAACGCGTTTAGGTACTTTGCGGATGGAATTGAAATTGTTGGTTTCAAAGACGGTTCTTGACCAAGTGCGTGTTAACACACACACACACACACTGCACGTACAATGACAATCGCCTACGAAATGATATTGAAATATTCGAGTTGAATATAGTGTATAGTTAACGTTAATAACGTCATTTTCGATCCGTTTCCACAGTCGATGGCACGTATACACGTACATTTATGTTATTAAAAGAAAAAAAAAAATGAAATTTTTAGGTGTTTGTTTTTTATTTTTAAAAAAAGTACTTGAACGTAATATGATGTGTACTCACAGAGTTGATATGGCACGCGCAAAAAACCTGAATCTCAACCTGCACCTCCTCGTTTAAATGTCTACATTTGCGCCCGTGTACGACGAATTCACTGTTGTTCATACTCCTCCTATACGATATAATATTTTGATAAATTATACATTAAATATTAGTATTTCTCGATGAAAACATATAACTGGGAATCGTTTGAATGAATACGGATTTTCATATTAATAGACGATGCCTCGCGGGAGGGACGTACCGGCGTGATTTGTAATAATAATAATAATAATAATACTAAACGATTATATTATATAAATACGATTCCAGATCGATTTCTAATACTCGTCGCAGACGTCATATCGTGTACTTTTTTTTTCCATCGTATTTATTACAATATTGTCGTAATACACAGACCGCGCGACGTCGTCGTCGTTCGATATATTATTATATTATATATAGTCTCGAGAAATCAGCGATCCGGCTCGTCGCTTTTGATAATATCTGTTTTTATAATATAATATATTTTTTTCTATAAAATTTTTATCGTATTATATTGTATACACATAGTTTCATATACGATTGCGGTCGAGTAGGATCGCGCACGCGATTTCACAGTCTCGTCGCATAAAACTCGTACTACAAACCGCCGGACATTATTATACATTATTATTATTATTATTATTATTATTATGTGTTATTATTGTTAGAACCGCTGGGATTTTTATTTTCCCTTACTTAGTTGAGTAATTTTAGTAAAAAAAAAAGTTGATTCATAGACGACGACGCGTTTTAGCAGTTATATTATTTTAATATTTGTGACGTCTAATGTATATTCCGCATATTTTACGATTTTAATAATTGTCAGTTTTTTGTATTAACCACCGCGCACACATTGATCGTACTCAGGACTTCGTATATAAATATAATATATATATATACACACACATAAGACGAGTTAATTATTTTTAAAGTTATTTAAATAAAAGAAAATCTAAACGTAATAATTACTCCGCGTTTTTTCCCTTTCTATTTGTATACACGAAAATCGAATTGAAAATGTATAATTATTTTAAATAATAGTATTTTTGTATATATATATATATATATATATATTTATATATATATACTCGTATATATATATATATTTATATATATATACTCGTATATATATATATATATATGTAGTTTTTTAGTTGGTTCGTTTTTTCTTTTTTTCTTTTTCGATATTATACAAACGTCTATTGTAGTTAAATATTAATAATAATAATAATAATAATAATAATAATAATAATAATAATAATAATATTATTATTATTATTATTGTCGATAGCGTGTATAAATACTATTTTAAACGTTATTGTTACAAATGAAAATTCTATTCGATTTGAAAAAAGCGTTATGAAATTGATGTTTGTTTGTATATAAAAATGTTATTTGATATGTATATATATTGCACTTATTGCGACGCGCGTTTAAAATATAATTAAAATTTTTTTTATCGAATTAAAAAAAAAATCATTTTGTCGATTTCAGCGACTTTTTTACAGTGTGTTTTTTCTGATACCGACTTGAGGCGATGAAAATGTATAAATTTATGTTGAGAAATCGTATACGGTTATATTTTAACTCCCAATAGGTTAATCAATCGTCAAATTGTAGCGGTTTGACCGATTTGTTTTTCTCACCCGATTTCAAATTGTCCATTATAATAATGTGTTCGCTTCGCTGACCTCTATATATTATTATTATTAGGTATAATACGACTCGGCTACGCTGAATAAACGTGATGGATTTTCGTTTCTAGCAGGGCACGTAGTCAGGGAAAATATCACGTCGATTTCTTAATCAAATAAATACTCGTAATATTATAGGAAGACGCAAAATAGAAATAAAAATGTTCTAAACCATCAATGTGTTTATATATACACGTACACACATATTTAGTTACATATTTGGCGACGGAAAATATTTTATATATTGATTAAACAAATCAATATAATATGTGTGAATTTGTTCGGTGTACGTGAGTGGAATTTCATCAATTTGATTATATTTTGTTTGATAATATTATATATATAATAACAGCATAAAAACGTATACCTACTGAAACGGTCGTGTATTATAATGGAACGTATATATATATATATATTACAACGCGAACAAAATGACTCGACTGTGTTTTTTTTGAAATGATAGTCGACGTTTCGTTTAATTCCGAACGGTATCTGTGCAGTGCGTATTATATTTGTTTAGAAGGGCATTAACACAACGTTTGATGAGAATTTATTGTTTTCTGTTATTTAATAATATAATATAATCGAATAGTTTATTCGTGTCGAAGGCGATTTAAATAGAAAAAAAAAATTGGTCGTTCAATAAAACGGCTACAATTGTTCTTCATTATATTATAATACGTTGTGTTCGCGGTAGTGTCGCGCGCGGTTAATACACTGTTCTCCTCCAACCATTGTTTTATACTACTTTTTTTTTTTTAAAAAAAATATATTTAAATTATTTAATTAAATTTTAAAATTAATTTAATTTATGAATTAAATTTTTTATTATCAAATATTATTAAATTAAATATATTTTTAAATTTGAAACGATCGCGACTCTGAATAATAATAATAATAATAATAATAATAATAATAATAATAATAATAATAATAATAACGTAGTGTCAATTTATAGAATATAATCGTGAAGACAACTCCGGAAACTTCGTGGTGGTAAATTGCGTTTTGAACTTTTAAACGCGTATGCATATAATAGCGCTCGACTGTGTATAGATACGCCGCGAATATACCTACACGCGTTTATACTTAGACTTTAGAGGATTCCATGAATGATATTTTCGCTCTATACATAAGTCATTAACTTTGTCTTCGATTCCGGGAGGTGATAAATAGGAAGTCAGCAATAAACCACAGCGTTCTCTTTGTTATTGTGCGTGGTTACTGTCGTCGGTAGAAAAACGTTGTTGGAAAAGTAGTTTTATCATACGAGTAGTCGTTCTTAGTACAAGAATTCGTTCTACGTACGATCGCGTGTCATGTCTCCGACAGAACGATAATATTATATTCTTGTGTTTTTTTTTTTTGTACTGCGATTATAGGTTGGGTTAGGTGAGTGTAGTATACACACTATAAGAGTAAGCAAATTGCTCACAATTTAAAACTAAATTTAATCTTTATACCAGTTATAAAGTTTACGGAATAAACAAAAGCAACGGAGAAAACATATAGTATGTGTCATATAAGTAATGAAAATTGTAAAAAAAAAAAAAAAAATAAATAATGCAAAACTCAACAGAGAAAGAAAATGGGAGAAAAATAAATAAATAGAATGACTCCGTTTATAAGTTGAAAAATAACGCATGACGTGCAAGTAGATTATTACAAGCGTAGAGGGCGATTTAAAAATTTTTCTTTTTATCACGAGTCAGCGATTGGCCGCCAAGATTTCAAAGCAATTCCGTTCCCGTGTTTTTTTTTTTATTTATTCGTTACGTCGTTTCAAAGATTATATTTCACGGGAAATTGTCAAAATTATATTCCTATTCTTTTAAACAAATGCGAACTCCGAAAGACGATTCGTATTTATTTTCCACGCTATTCTTGCCGAGTACCATTAAACCATTAAGCATTTTTTTAGAATAAAAAACAAGTCTCACGTTCCGGAGCTGAACGTGGCGAGTAGGAATAAAGGGAGATGGAATTTCGGGCCGGGAACAAGACACACTGACAAGGGACAGATGGATGTGCAGACGCATTGTCGTGATGGTTGGCTTGACCATTTCTCTTCGCGGCAGATTCGTTGCTCGCACACGACAATATCGTTGTGTTAAAATCGTGCGCGCAGACGATTTTTCCGGCATTCGGATCATCAGCTATCGGTCGTTCAACGTTTTTGGCCCCGTGAATTATCGTCGCGATCTCCGCATTGGTTTTTTCTCTTCTATTAAACCTCGCGAAAGGCTCAACAAATTAGCCGGTTTTTTTTTCACTTCCACAAACAGCGTTTACCGGTCCGGTAATATATCGTGTACACAAGAGTTTTCGGTTCGAGTTTCATCGGGAATTCGATGTTCACTCGTCGTCGTTCCGTTCGCTCGTCGATTTCCGTCGGTCAGTACAATAAACGAGAGAGCTAGAGAGAAAAGAAGCGAAACGTAAAAAAAAGGAACTGTTGTTACAATTCAACGCGTAATAAATAAATAAATAAATAAATAAATATATATATTACGCCTCGGCGCGGTCCATCGGCTATTGAAAGTTTTGCAAGTGGAGTGGTGGTCGGCTGAGGTGAGGTACAGACGCGGGGGACCGTTTCGTCGCCGCAGCATCGTGGACCGTTTTATACAGGGCCCTTGCAGCGGGCACACACAACGTGCGTATATATTTTACGTAGGTATATGCCTGTCAAAAGTCAAATAAAAACAGTGTCGGGAAGGGACGACGAAACTCGCATTCGTTCGCCCGTAAACGTATAATAAAATAATTCTGATAAATATTTAACTCGTATCCGCGAGAGACCGGCAGCGGTGGTAATCGTCACACCGGGTCGTCATCGTAGGTGTGAAATGTATTATTATTTTTTTTATTATTATTATTATTATTATTATTATTATTATTATTATTATGACCGGACGTTTACGCGCGGACACCGATTCTCCCCCCCCCCCCAACGCACGGCAAACTCGCCCTTATAAATTATGTATAACACACCGAACCCTTCTAGCCGTCCCTTTTCAATTCACCAAGGATCTCTACACACACACACACACACACACACATATATACATATAAAAATGGAAAATAAGGCGTTCGTTCGCGGGTGATCTTCGAAACCAGCTCATCCAATCGCCGTCATGCGGTTGGTTTCTGATCCGTATAGACGTAGAATTCACGCGGAACACGGTGACCATCGTATGTATTATATAAGTTCTGTATTCTTAAACGTCTCATCAATGAACAATAATTTAGATGTTAATATTTAAGGAATAGGCGCTTTGTACGTGTTCCGAGTCTTCACGGCTTTTACAAACGAAGTTTTACACATTTTATATATATATATATAAAGTGATAATCGTTTATCCATATATATCATTTTAATAGGTGTGTATTTAGTACGAAGAATTTTTGAAAACTGTACGCGTATAAAATATGTTTTACGCGATATAGAACATTTGCCCGAATTTAATCGAATTCTACGTATTGTTATAGAGTTGCGTATTTTCATGTTACATTTGTAAAATTCCGAGGAAATATTATTATGAAATATAAATCCTTTAGAGGAAAAAAACGGGGGGGGGGGGTTTATTTGAATACCACGATTTTCATTCAAAACCCGGATTCGGTTTTGTATGAATTTGTAAATTTTATTTCTGGTCGATCGACGCCAGTCGGGCAAGTATCAAATACGCGTTATTTAAACGTTTACATTTTAATATATATTTACGCGCATTTCGACATTTCATTTTTTATCATTTTTTTAACGCGTATTTTACGACTTCAATGTCAACCATTTCGATAACTCTTAAAAACATTAGTATTATATACGTAAATGCGATATTAATATTTTTATTTTCGTTTTCCTGTAAAATTACTTGATTGTCGTTTTCAAACGTTTCATTCAGGAAGAATCAAGTGTTTTTGGTGATGATAACCTGAAGGACTCGGAAATTGTAGAATTTGCAAATTTTTGTTGTAAACCTTAGAACACCCCAAGTAAGACACAAATTTGTTTCAAACGTTTCCATACGGATTTTTACTCCCTAATTCTCGCATATCGTCGGCTATCGTTTGGATTTTAAATGCTATTTTCATATATATAATATATATACGAAAAAAAATAAACTCATCTCGCCGTATTGCGTTGTTTTTCATTTGCTCAACGCGAATGTCTAAAATAAGAATATTATTGGAAACGTGTATGACTACGGAGTCGCTCGGAATTTGTTTTTCACGATTGACGCTTGGATGAAGCGGAATTGCGTGCCCGGAGCGCGGCCGTGTGATTCTGAACCATACGAGTTGGAAAAATCCACGACCTTCCGTCATGCTAATGTTGATAGACTTGTGGACAGGGGGAATGAAACCGAACGATCAGATTAAAAATTGATTTTTGTAATTAATATTTTAGTAAATCGACCACGATGACATATTGTTTTCAGATCGTTGAAACCCTGTGTTTTATACATTAAAAAAAAGCGGCGTTTCTGAATAAGCAATTGAATGAAATTTTCCGTGTATAAAAAAATAGTCGCGATCGGTGCCGCGCCGTCTCAGAGAATTATACGCCGTGTATAATAAAACATGAAAATATCAAAACACTCGAAGAAAACGCGGTTTGTTTTTTATTCGATGTCCGTTTTCTTACGAATAAATGCCACCTGCCGACGAACTACGTATTCGTTAATAGGAATAAGAATTTCGAAAAATGGATTCGAATTATTCGACATTAAAGTGTGTATACGATTGAGATCGGCTAGAACGCTTTTGAGAATAAAAAACAAATTTTTATCGTTATTGTTTTTGAATTCGAAAGCAACGATAAACAGTTGAAATTAATAAATACGATAAATCTTCTTCTTCTTCTTCTTAAGGCGTTTACAGGCCATTTAGGCCCATTGCCGCAACAACCACTTGCCTCCACCTGTCTCGGTCTCTTGCCAGTTCTTCCCCATCCTCTATTCCAAGTTCCCTCAAGTCCTTGACCACTCTATCCTTCCATCTCTGTCTAGGACGTCCTCTAGGCCTTTTTGTATTTGGCTTCCATTTCGTAACCTGTCCAATTGGCCCCTCCGATCTCCACACGTGTCCGGCCCAGCTCAGCCTACTACTTTTTAAAATTCCGTTAATATTCGCTTCTCCGTATAGGTCTTGGATCTCCTGATTTGTTCTTATTTTGTATTCTCCTTCGTTATTTGTTTTTGGACCATAGATTCTCCTTAATATCTTCCGCTCGAAGGTGGCCAGTTTTAGTTCATCCGATTTTGTAGTGGCCCACGTCCCACATGCATACAAAGCTATAGGTCTTACTAGTACTTTATAAAGGGTTATTTTTGTCTTCCATGATAATATCTTTGATTTAAATAGAGGGACCAATCCAAAATAACATCTGTTTGCTGCTAATCTAATCTTTATTTCCTCGTGGCTATTTGCATCCTTGTTGATGTTCACTCCTAGGTATTTAAAATCATCTACTTTTTCGAACTTATATTCCCCAATATCCAGGTATCCCCCTCTATGGTTATTCCTAGTTACGACCATATATTTTGTCTTATCCTCGTTTATAATTAATCCTATTCTCTTTCCATTTTCCAGCAAGTTTCGTGTAGTATCCTTTAGATTTTCTTCATTTTCTGCCATTATGACTAAATCATCTGCATAGGCAGCTAGTATTAGTTGTTTGTCAATTCCAATTTTAATTCCACTTGCTGTTACTAGGATATCTCTTACGACTGATTCCAATGCTACATTGAAAAGAGCTGGGGACAAGGCATCACCTTGCCTAAGCCCTGTCACTACCTCAAAATCCTCCGATACGACATCTCCGAACTTCACTTTACACTTTGATCCTTGCACACAAGCACGGACTAGTCTTACAAACTTTTCGGGTATACCCAATTGGCACATAGCGCTCCATAGTTTCTCTCTGTTCACCATATCATATGCGGCCTTAAAATCTATAAAAAGGAGGTGTATATCTTTGTCAAATTCATGGCTTTTTTCGATCATTTGCTTAATGACATGTATCTGATCCTGAGTTGACTTCCCTGTCATAAACCCTCCCTGGTAATCTCCAATAATTTCTCGTAAATAGGGTTTTATTCTAGTAAGTAGAATATTAGACAGTATCTTATATGCCGTGTTCAAAAGGGAAATTCCCCTGTAATTTTTGCAATTCATAGGGTCTCCCTTTTTAAAAATAGGACATAAAACAGATGTACGCCACGATCTTGGTATTTCTTCATGTTCCCATACTTTAGTAATTAGGTTGTGTAGCTGGATTTTTAGTTGTTGTCCTCCCTTTTTAAGGCATTCAGAAATTATCTCATCTTCTCCAGCCGCCTTACCGCTTTTGAGCATTTCAATACCAGCTTCTACCTCTGCTCTTGATGGTGGTTCTATGTTTTGTTCTACTGTTGCACGTTCTTCTATAATTGTCCTTTCACTAGGTTGGTTTAAAAGGGTGTTAAACATTTTTTTGAACTCATCTGCTATTTTTCCGTTTTCGGTCAGTAACGTTCCATTTTCTCCCCTAACCATTGACGTTTTACGTTTAAACCCATGTTTAACTTCATTCGCTTTCCCAAAGAAGATTCGAGCATTATTCTTTCTACTACTTTCTATGAGTTGTACTCTTTCTTTTTCCCATGCTCTCTTGTTCATCCTAATTGTCTTCTTTACCTCTCGCTGTTTCATGGCTAGTTCTCTTTTATTTTCTTCTTTTGGGTCCTGTAGCACTTTTAATCTCGCTTTATCCCTTTCTTCCGTGATCTTTCTACACTGTTCATTGAACCAGAGCTTGTTCCTTCTCTGTGGTTCGTAACCCAATACTTCTTCTGAGGTTCTTTTAACCGCTTTTTCTATTCTTCCCCATAATTCTTCTATATTTGCTTCATGTTCAGCGTTTGAAAGGTATTTGTTCAATTTTCCCTGATATTCCTTGGCTTGGTTTCCATTTAGTAATTCTCTGTTAATTTTTTTGATACTCTGTTTCTTCTGCCATCTCACTGAAATTTTTAGTTTGTACTTTGCCTTTACCAGGAAGTGATCCGATATCGCACTACAACCCCTCATACTTCTTACATCTTCAACGCTTGATCTTATTCTCCAGTCAACAACTATGTGATCTATTTGGTTTCTTATCCTTCCACAGGGTGATATCCAAGTCTGTTTATGAATGTTTTTGTGCGGAAACATTGTACTGCTTATGACCATATTTCTTGCTGCTGCAAATGAAATCAATTTGTTTCCATTTTCATTGGATTCACTATGCAAACTGTTCTTTCCAATAGTTGGTCTGTATACCCTTTCTCTTCCGACTTTCGCATTGAAGTCACCGATAATAATTTTTGGCTTCCCCGATGATAGCTCATCACATACTCTGTCCAGCTCGTCGTAAAAAACATTTTTTACTTCTTCGCTTTTATCCTCTGTTGGCGCATAACAATTTACAATTACTATATTAAACCATCTGCATTTAAATTCCATATAGCATATTCTATCACTTACTGGTTCAAACTTGACAACATTCGGCAAAACTTTGTCCTTAATAATAAAGCCTACTCCTCTTTCATGTTTTTCTCCACCGCTATATAAAATTGTATTTCCTTGTGACTTTATACTACCAGATCCGTTCCACCTTATTTCTTGAACTGCTGTTATATCCAGTCTGTATCGCTCAAGACACGATAAGACTGTCGTCAATGTTCCAGTCCTATACATTGATCGCACATTCCATGTTCCAATACATAAATCCGTAAGCTCCACGTTCCGAGGCAATATTTGTCGTTGTTTCGTAATCATATTGTTTTGCGTGTAAGGTGATTGGCCTTACGACAACCCCCTATTGGAGGATCATATTACTCCAACCAATTAAGGTCAGAGTAGGGATGAAATGAACCAACTAATTAAAGTAAGTTCAGTTCATAGCTCGGGGCCCCGGGTTCGCCACACCCGTAGTGCTAATTGCTTAACACCCCCCTGAGGACCAATACATACGATAAATATTGATGAAAAAAAAACCGCGTATAAAATTGTCCGTGTCCGAATTGAATATATCCGGAAATTTTACCGGGGGGGTTTTTTTTTTGACTATTTTTCGGGTTCTTTTTAAAATTACGCCCGGAGAAATTACTGGTGATCATTGAAAATCGTGCCGATTAAAGTACGATTCGCTACCGGAAAGTAACGTTTATCAAAAGATCACTCTTCTTCTACAAGAAATAAATAAAAAAAACATATACCTAACTGTAAACTAATATTATATTCTTCGTTTCTCTCAGAAAGTATATCAATTTTTAAAATAGTCTTATTGTTTAGTCCAAAGTTGATGGATTTCTTTATATATATATATGTTAGTCCTATATTAAGGTACATAACTGTCCAAAGCGAATTTAGTAGCATGCGGTATATAGCACGTTATCTGGAAAATAGCTTTTTCGTTTTAGTACACTGCGAAATAACTTCCAATTGATGATGATTTGGTTTCCTTAAACTTCTAGAAGTTTTTAAACTGGAATCAAGGTATCGCAGGGATTACTCCCATTTTGGATAGAAAATCGGGGGGGGGGGGCGACCACATGTGAAGCTATTTCATTTTTTTCAACGGACTTGTTATACCGGCGAAAGTCGTTTACAAACATTTCATGGTATACAAAATTAACAAAAATAATGGATTACTGGCCGAGACGAAATTTGGTCTTGGCGCTAGTACTGTTATTTATGCTTTTCAAAAGCTCGTTGTTACTTAAAGCTTCATTATTTCCCAAAACGTTTTTTTTTTTTATTTGTATTAAAATAAGAAAATAAAATGTTTTGTTCTCTTCGTATAGAATTCATATTGTCATAACACTTCACAGTGACAAGATGCAAAAAATAGAGTCGAACAACGCGGCCAGAGAGTCAGTAGTAGTAGTCACTCGGAATGGCGTCGCTATTCGCCGACGGTCGCACGGTTAAACCATAAATTTACCAAAAATATGATATCATACATACGCTATAATGTAAAATACAGCCTATACATTAGTCCTACACCTACGGATAAACAAATGTTCTAAAAAATAAACCTACGCCCATTGGGTGGTCAATCCATCTTCATATTCATTTTTGTTTTATTTACCGACTGTTTATCGGGTTTATTATTATTATTATTAATAACACTCAAGCGTGATACGTAAATCGCAGAAAAGTATAAAATACTGCAGGTACGATAATAATATGTTATTATTGTTCCGATAGTCGCGTATGCCGTCAACGATTAGTGGGAAAAGAGGCCTATGATGTCAGAACGGTCAATATATCATGTTGAAAAATGCAGAAAACTTGACTAAAAATACAACAAAAAAAAGTCAAGGGGGGGATTTACTATCCTACGTAAATACGCCATTGCATTCGGTTAAGCGAATTATTATTTTGATATAATTAAAAGAAACAGTCCACAGGCGAAAAAAAAAAGACCGCATCACATAGTATAAGACCGATTTAGACATTATTCGCCTCTCTCGGAGTTTAAAATCACGCGAATCGTTTTTACCTCGAATTGAAATTTATCTGTGAGTTTATACGCACAGATAAGAAGAGGTAAAACGAAATTTATACACACGTGACGACGATCCGTTCGTGCGTGTAGGATCAGCTTCGAGGATCTGTTTTCGAGTTTGTCGATTTGGCGATGACGATAAATTCGTTATTACATTGACGAAATTTTTATATTCGTAGAATTTTCAGCCGAAATATCGTCCGTCATCCCTTGGACTACAAGACTTTTGACAGTAACAAAAATCTCTTTCTCTCTCTGTCTCTGTACGTGTGTATGTGTGTGGGCATTGGGCCTACGGTGGTGGTGATTTATCGTCGACGTCGGATGTGAAGTATGCGCCCGTCCAGCCTCTGATATAATAATGTTACGACTCGTATTCCGTTGTGCGGACGACGGATTGAAGAGTATTTCTCAACTTTTAGGTGTTTATGTTATTAATATAAAACCATTTGGAAATTGTTCCCCGCGCGCGTCGTCATACTCACTTTTCTGTGACGGGTAAAATGAAAAAACTTAGAAGAGTGCAGTGTCCGCGTGACGATCCCGTTTGTTTTCAAAGAAGTTTCGGACGGAAATCATTTAAAACTTTCGGCTCTTATGATACATTATAAGAAAACTCGTATGTACAAAAAAAAAAAAAAATATGCCGTTTCGCGTTTATACAAATTATTATTGATTTAATCGGTTGCGAATATTCAGTGAGGAGGGAAATAAGACTTTTAAAATAGAATACATAATTTTTATACACTGTAACTCCAATATTATTAGAATCTGAGAGAGAATGAAAAAAAAAAAATTGTTTACGCATATTTCGTGTGTATTGCGGTAATATACGTTGTAAATAACAGGAAAAAAGTGTGAATACAATTTTATAATTTTGAAATATTTATATATATATTAAAAAAAAAAAAAAACATTATTTATACCTTAAGGGATTGGAAACTACAGATTTCATCTGTAGTAACAGTTTTGAATTTTTCGCGAAATATACTCGAAATAGATTTTATTCAATTAAAAAATTTTTTCCCGTAATTTTATTCATAAAGTAAAAAAGTTGTCAATACGCATATTTTATTGAAAAAAAAAAATAAAATGAAATAAGTGCCAAGACGATCTAAAGTAAAATTCACGACAAATTCAAATGTATTTTCAGATATTTTATCGCATTACCAGAACGAAGTGAAATTTCGTGTTGTATTCCGAATGAGACGACTGCTGACACGTGCGATTGTATTCCCACTACGTCACGATTCACTCGCACAAAAATGGCTTATTTACGTTTTACACAAACACCATATAAAATATAGAATCGCCTGCACTCGGTTACTTAATAATATAACCGCCCTGAGGACGTTAAATTATTGATTTTTTTTTTATATATATAAAATGTCGATATACGGTATTAAAGACAGATTTCAGAGTCGTCGAAATTTTCGTGATGTATTCTTAGAATCGAGATTATTGCACGACACCGTATTAAAATACCTCCATGGAAATCGGGTGGATTTTTTTCTCGATTTCTGGTTTAGTCATGTGTGAAAGATCAACAATATTGGCCGAATTGAAAATCGACGAGAAAAAAAAGTGACGAATCCATGGAAATAATCTCACTTGCATTCTTCACTGTAACAAGTCGTTTCCTGATATTTTTTTAAAACCTTAACGGTGTGTGACTCACGAGTTGCGAGTTGTCAGCAATAAAACACGGAAATACAACACTAGTTTTCGGTGAGAATTATTTAGAAATTTCTCGTTTTTTTCCCTCTGTACAACTGCGATCGCGCGATATTCGTTGTTTGTAATTCAAAATTTGATCTCATCGTAATTTTTCGAGAAAAAAACAAAACGTACTCGTATAGTTATATTTGGAGAATCCGTCGCGTCCGCGAGTTTAATTTTCCTTGTGAATTACGCGCGATTATTTGACTCTTTCGTGTTGCATTGGGATTGAGGCCGCACATTGGATCCTCGTACGGAATAAAGTCGGTCGGGTGATTTATTGTGACGTTTGAAAAACGATAGTAAAGTGCTTGGTCATGTTCGGTAAATAAACATTCGGAATCATTATGAGCTTAGAGAGTATATATTTATGTGTTCATTCTTATATAGCATGTGCGCGTCTGACAGCTCGCGTCACAGTTGCGACGCAGAAATGTTTAGTATTTCGTATTGTTATATATATATTTAAAATTTTTTATAGAAAGATGAGTAAGACCAACAATAATATTATATAAGAAATCGACATGGAATTTCGACGAGATCGCCCATCCGAATATATTATTATTATAATAATATACGAGTGCAAACGTTTTAGAATTTCCATGAGTTCGATTTATCCGGGAGTCCGGATGTTTGAGCAGAGAAAAAAAAATGTGATGCTAATAATATCCGCTAAAACAATCACAAACGTCCTCTTTACGTTCTCGCGAGAATTATGGAATTCTACAAAAACAATCAATAAACCTACTTTTGTTTTAAAATTAATTTTTTTCCCACAAGAAAGGTACACGATGTAAATAGATAAAAACTATAGTAAAACTTATTAGAAAACACAAACTTTTCGAAACTCGACGAAAGAAGATTTAACGTATTGTTTGTCTATTTATAGACTCACAAGTCGAATTCACTTATATCACTCGGTATACGACGAGATGATTTGTCGGAAATTTATAACTATTGTCATTATATTGTTGAGTACAGTTCACATAATAAAACAATGCATAGAAGAAAAGTTATTAACTGGTAAAACGATTTTTCAAAAAAAAAAAAAAAAAACCTTTAAATTAAATAAAATAAAAATATTAGTAAAAAATAAACTAAAATACGCTTTATTACGCGCGCGTCCTTAGATTGAAGATCATTGCACACAACATAGAAAATACGTATAAAAAAAAAAAAACAGTAAGAAATGTCCGATATTCTTTGTAATATAATCGAAAAGAGACGTTAAAAGACCTCTCCAAAAATATACTTTTGTCGTGGTCACGAATTATATGAGTATATAATATGTATAATAGTGTTATGAAACAAAAAACGAATTACCAAAACGATTAAGTGTAACACGTATTAAGAGAACGATTTTGGAAAGAAAACGCCGCAGCATTCGTACATACATATTACACACACAATGAAGATTGTACTTACAAATAAATATTCTCTCTTAAGCTTTTACGTCGCGATAGCCCCATTCACGACGACGCATTTCCATTATATACGTATACATAATATAGTTACACGTTCAAATATGATATCCGCGTTATATATTTATAAATGGTACTTCGAGACGAGTTTTTTCTTTTTATCTCAACACGCCATGTACACGGGGTCTTTAGTTGTTTGAATAATTAATTTTAGCTCAGGGAAAAAGTTTCGGGAAGGAAATAAGAAAATTTTACGTCACTGCGGAAAGAAAAATCGGAATAAAAATAACAAACGAGCCGAATTTTATAATTCGACGGAGGAATGAGACGACCGATGCGATATAAAAAAAAAAGAAATAAAAATATATTATAAAATATGCACGGCTCGCGGACACAGCGATAATATTAAATCATCGAAACGATATACACTCGTTCGACTTTTATTCAACGGATTTCATCGTTTTCGTATTAAACGAATATTATATGCGAAATAATAACAAACGCGTTAATTGTCTCATATTTCAGGAATTGTATTCGTTATTATTACGTTTAGGGACGTAATAATTATTTATTATTTCATTCTTCAAAAGAAATGTTGATTTTAGTCAGTGATTGGAGGTTAGGCTTGTGTTGATCGATTGAAGGTGCAGATAGACAACCGAAATCATATTCATGCGTATGGGTTTGTTTAATTAGCGTACAGAGAGTTATAATTAGACGATATTCAGCACCATTTATGTGTATAAATTCTAATAATTTGTTGGCTTTTATAAGTGACATGGTCAATACAGGGTTTAAATGAAGACGAGTCCGAGATCATTGTCATCTCATAGTCTCAATGAAGACAAGTTATTATTAATGAAATAGGGAAATTTCGTTGGGTACAACTGTAGTGATTTACATTCGATTAAACTGTAAGAGACATTCTAGTGCTTGAACTTCTGTGCTGCACTTGACAAAATTCTACCTGTTAATTCTGTCTCGCGTGTCGATTTTATAAAACGTAGTTTCATATCGTCCGCGAAACATAGTGGAGAGGGATATCAGAGAGAGACAGAGAGAGAGAGAGAGAGAGAAGCCTTTTATAAACAATGCGAAAAGAGTAGTTGATAAATGGATGCCTCGAGGGACGGATCAGACGTAGCGGTAAACATTTGCGCGACTCGGAAGAAATTGAATATTTTTTCTTATAATTATCATTAGTCGTATTTTGTGATAATCCGTTGGGAAATAAGAATAATGTACGAGTGAATAACAGACATTTATCCGCGATTGTGGAATAGAGTAAGTGATATGCTAGTGCGTATGCCGGCGAGTGGAATATTGTTTTGGTGTTGAATTACTTGTAGAATTATATATATATATATATATATAATAAAAATCCGATTTTTGCAAAAAGAATTTGTATTTATTATAACGACGAACACGTATTTCGAAAACGATGTTTTCATGTTCAGTGTCGAACAACTACTGAGTCGTCCGGCGCGTACGCATTCCCTTTTATAGAACGGATGATGTTATCATCCATCGACGAGTCATAGAGCATCGGCCAAGGTTTTGCCATGTCGATGTTTTTATTATTTAATCAATTATTTTGTCGGGAAGCAATGGAAACGTCAAAGAATTGGGACCTCCTAAGTACTTTACGAAATAATTTATTAAAATTGCTGATTAAATAATAGAAACGTTGATATGACACGTCGGCCGAATATTGTTTATACGCGGGATATCGAAACGAACGAACGTTTACGAATAGGCAGAGTCAATGGCCGAATTATCAAGTTAAAGCGAGGAAAGTTTTATAATTATAAATAGTAAACCCGGACTCCAGTTGACCGCGTTTAATCTTGAAGTTAATTTTTTTCATATTTTAGATTTCGTACGGGGGGTAAAAAAAATTACATTTTCGTCTAAATTCATACGATATCGGATAGGTGCACGAAACAAGATTTGTGAACATATTACATCATTAAATTTTTAATTATTTTCACGCGCGCACGTGTGTGATAATAATAACAATAACGGTAAATATGGTAATGGTTGAAAAAAAAAAGAGTTTACGAAACGAGACGGGTATTTTATTATACGTATAAAATATAAGACTCGAGACGATTTAATTTCGTATATTTTATAATAATCGGTTCGCACAGAGCGGCCCGTAATAATTATAAATTATTACTATTCATACCGCGCGCGGCGCAGGTTTATTCCCCGCAGCATCCTCTTCCTCTTTCTCCAACATTGATCCCGGAGACTATCGTTCCTCGAAGATATTCGCAGAGTGACGGGTTTGGACGTCCAAAAACGAGCTAGTTCCTCTCTCTCTCTCTCTCTCTCTCTCTCTCTCTCAAAAAAAAAATTATCCGAATTTCTTTATACATACACTACAGTGAAACCTCCGCATACCGGACACTCTCTAGATCGCGCCGAAATTGTGTCAGACAGGATCAATTTGTTCTGCGCAAAAATAAAGTTATTTATCAATTATATCGATTATTTGTATACCAATAATAGTTATTAAAACTGCGTATATATTTTATACAATGTATATAATAACGGAATATTTTACTATAATATTCGTATTTTGCGAATTCAATTATTTATTTATACAATACAGGTACATTTATTATTCGAAATTTATGAAAATGTAAATAAAAGTAGTATTTAGGTAACATTTATTGAAAAAATCAGTTACTTAAGACCATAGTAGTTATTAGACCAGTTTAATAACGTATAGTTATTTAAATAATTAAAAAATTATAATAACGAGTAAAAATTATCAAAATGTAACCCTTATACAGTGTCCGTTATTTAGAGGTTTCTTTTTTTTCCTGTATGAGTAGTGGTAATTGTGTTCGTATCGGAAAAAAACGTTCACTATTTGAAGAGGTTTCTCCGTATGATATATATTATTTAAACGGTCGTGAACAAATCTATTCAGTCTAGCTTACGAGGTAGATCTCTTTTATTCTGGTTTCGGCCCGTTTAAGTTCGTTTTTAAGAGATATTTACTCTTACAATGGAATACGAATTTATTTGCAATGGCGTAAATCGGTTTCAATTCCTGTAGGTGATATGCGCAAAGCGTAATGTCTAACGGCATAGATATGCGTGTTTAATATTCTACACGCTCTTAGAATTTTCTTACGTTGATAACAGGGAAATTATCGAAATATTTTATTTTCATTGAAATATACAATAAATACGAGTATATATAAAATCGACGGTATTATATTTTATTTCACAAAAAATGATGTCGACTTTTGTGTGTGTGTGTGTGTCAAAAACTCGGTCGTTGAATACGGATTTTCGAATTCTACATAACGTTGTGATTTGCCGTTTTTCGTCACTTATATCGTTTTTTTTTTTTAACTTCTATTCGGCCCGGACAAATGTTTATAAAACAATTCGACTGTTGGAAAGAGAAAACAATTAGATATTTATTGATTTTTAGCAGCGCAAAAGTATAAGTTTGCCGGGAACACGGTAAATTTGTATAGATTATTATCACTTACAAAGTTTTTTTTTCTTTTTCATCACGAAAACGCGGACGATTTTCCTTGAACTGCGCGGACGTATAATAATAATAATAATAATAATAATAAAAATAATAATAATAATAATAATAATATAACAACGATAATAATCGGCTGTACCACATTCGTTTGAATATTTTCAAACACTGGTGCCACGCAAAGTATTTATTATATTTTGCGGCGTGTGCCGTTTTCTTCGCAAGAAGCATTCAAAATCTGTTTCTGACGCAATGAGAAGATTCGTATTCGCAAAACGACGTAGAAAAAAAAAACGGTTCGAATTTTCGATATATACGTGATATTATATATATACGTATATATATAACACGTTGCGTATATAAGATTTTCCGCGTTTTTTTTTCTCGTACTTTTCCAAATGCGTTCCATTTCAAATTCTGCATTAAATATGTAGCCTAGTTAAAGTGAACAAAGAAAAAAAAAATAAACAATTCAATCGATTTGAACGGTATAACACGTACAATATGCGCGAAATGAAAATAAAAAAAAGGCAAAATAAAAAAATGTACTTATGAATTTCAGCGGTTTTCGGCGTATTCGACGATCCACAATTATTTATATTTTTGTACTTACGTAAAACCGAGTTAAAAAAAATGTTTTATTTTCGAATTTTCGCGAAATTCCACCCCACGTGTGATATAATAATACAACTAAGAACTGAAACGTTTTGAGAATATAAACGCGCGTAGGCGAAATATTTATACGAATTTAATAATCGTTCGTATAATAAATGCTGTTGTTTACGTACATTTTTTTTTTCATTAGTAATAGTTGTTTATGAGAGAATCCGGATGGCCAGAAAAATTATATACGGAAGGCTAGAGACCAGAGTGATAGGACAGTTTTATTTTTATACATTTATTTTTTTATTCCTATACTCAATTACGAATTGTCAAATCGAATCCAAAACATAAGTAATAGTAAACGAAAAAAAAATTATCGCATAATTTTTCACGTTTATAGGAAATTCGTCGGGACAAAGGACACAAAACTGAATCTCAATTATGCGTGTAACAAGACGTCTCCCTAGGATTCGTTTCGATGAAAAATATTGACATTTTCATAAACTTTAAATATTACAGGAAACCAACGGAAAACAATTTCGATTTTTTAACGTAAAAAAAAATGCTAGAGATTTCACTCGTTTATGTGTATAGGGAATAAAGTCATGAGAAACATAACATAATAAAATATATTGTTATACCTATGAATTGTGGTTAATTATGTGTTGGAAATGGAATAATATAGTCGCTTATGAATCCAATAAAATATAATTAAAGTGTTCGACATTTCGTGTTATACAACAACTAGAATATTTTATATTATTATTATTATTATTATTATTATTATTATTATTATTATTATTATTATTATATATACACTTTTCAACGACTAAAGGACGAGTTAAAAAAAACAATTAAATTGCATAAAAGTCTTATTCGTTTCTTGCGAAATTCGTTTTATTACAAATGTACGTACATATATACGTATATGTATTTTTTTTTAATATGACAAACGACGAAACATGATTTCGAGAAGCATAGTATTGAACATTATGCTCGTTTTATTGCTCTTTCGTAACGTATAAAACGTTTTTTTTTTTTTTTTAGTAATCTTATCGTACGCCGATTTCGAGAATACATAGAAAAAAATACGTTATCGAATATTTCTTAAAAATAAAAATTAATAATAATAATAATAATATATTAATAATTTTGTAAACTATATAAATATTTTTTTTTATGTTAATCAGTGACGGAATTCCTGTGCGCGTAGCGATAAAGTTTTTAAAGACGAGTAGAATTTCGTGTTGGTTCTTTTAACATTCGTTCATCTCGTTTTCGATATTGAAACGCATCAAAACTTATTGGAGAATTCAAAAGTCATACGACGGAGTATGATAAACGTGTAAATGCATTGGATGTATTTTGATCAATAAAAGTGAAGATCGTAAAGGGCTTTCGATGATGCCTACACGGAAATACGACGTATACACATGTACACCTGAGTTTATACGCTTAGTTTGATTCCAATTATTAGCCGGAAAAAATTTCTTTTGTACGATTTTTCTTTTATACAATGCATTTAAAAAGAAAACTTGTTTAATGCTTTGTGAGTTTGTGGATTGCAAAATTTACAATTGAAAAAAATTCGCACGAAACAAACACATTCGATACAGACGAAGAAGAAACTCGGGTTTTTTTTTTTATTATACCGTCAGACGTTTCGTATTCGAGCCACGATTTCCAACGTTTTCGATACTTTCGATTTTTGAGGGTATTTTTTTGTAAAGTTATAATCGACAACTTATAATTCAACGCTTTTGTCCGATTTATTTAATTTTTTTTTTCCAAATATCAAACGAACATTTTCGAGCATTTTGTAAAAACAACTCGTCGATCGAGCGAAATTTATAAGAAAAAAAATTAAAAGAAAAAAATGACCATTCTCGGCCAATGTTTACAATTCGAAACGCGTTTCTTATTGTTGGGTGGTGGGGGCACACCCGTTATTAAGACAATAACGTCACGAACATTTTATTTCTCATGGTTTTCCGACTTAGATATTTTTTTCGATATTTTTTTTCTCTTAGTATTTATAAACATAATATTCTATTTTAAAGCGCACAGTTTAACTAACAAATTGCACGCCACCATCCGATCATGGAACTAACCAATACACTTCTTGTCCCTTTATTTCTTATTATTTTCCACAATATTCTTCGACTTGTTTTTACGTATTAAATACTTTATAAATATATATTTTACACAAATTTATTATTTACGAGTATTATTGCATTTAAAGGTTTTTATTTCCATTCGTTTAATATCATTTTTATTATTTTATATTTATTTCGTTTTTACTGTTTTATTACTTATTATATAGTATATATATATATATATATATATATATAGTATCGAATTAAATGGGCGAACGCGTGCTGCAGATTACATTTTGCTCGGAACGTTTTATAGTTAAACGCAAAATTCTGGTATTTAGGTTCGGGAATAGTGCCCGGATTATCATCATTTATATTTTGCCCGTAACGTATATTGCATACATACATTTGCTGAACGACGACGACGCGGATCAAATGGAAATTAGTCGAGTGTGGCAATTTGAAAATTTCGTTTTGAACACTTATATAAACTCACGAGCACATCGTACAAAACACACACATATATATTTATATATAATATGGTTTAAGTTAAATTGAATAATTCGACGGAAACAATGCAAACTACGCGAAGAGAACAAAACGATGTGATCATTTTCACACTCGCCGCTGCAACATCCCGGGCCGTACACACTTATACTTATAATGTACAATACTAGTTTAGTTGGAACTTTGTCGTGTGGTTTTCGGAGGACAGAGCGCACACACATATCTACTCGTTTTATCTATAATATAACAAAAAAAAAAAATATATATATATCGTTGAGAAAGTCTTAATTATTGTAATAGTTAAAAGTAGAAGTTATTAAAAGTCTTATAATTTTTATAAGTGTATTTCAAATAAAAATCGTCGTGGATAATAAATTGATAATCCGGTTAAATTGCCATTGATGCGTGTGTAAAATCGAGTGACATAACGTGTGCATTTACGTAGACGACGGATGTATAATTATTAAAATTGTTGCGGTGAAATTCCATTGAGAAACCGATTAGTATAATATTTATACCCTATTATCATACGAATATTTTATGCAAATCGGACGGGGGGAAATAATAGAAATTACATTATCCGAATGTATATAATAATATTACGCAATAATATATATTTATTATACGGTGGTGCGGGTTGTGTCCAAAGGAAAATCAGTCATGGAGCGATTTAACAATTTTTTTTTTTTTTTTTAACTCGTCCACTTAAAATAAGAGAAATCGCACGAGTCGATTTAAAAGTCACTAGCGTTTTTCTTTTCGATTAGAAAATGTTTACATTTAAACGAATGAAAAGAAAACGATCGAACTCGGTTAAAAGTCAAAATTTTCTAATCGGTATTAAAAAAAAAAAAAACGGGAATATAATCTCCCGCGTGTTATTATTAGTTTCTTTTACGATAAAATCGTTACTTATTATTATATTTGAATCGATTTTATTTTATATATATATATATATAAAAAAAAAATAATACGTATTTTAAAAATACGTAATCAGTTACACACAGGGTGGTCAATAGAAATATTTCTATTAGTTTTTCTAAATAACGACATTATTAATTACGATCGAAATACGAAATCGAATTAAAAATGTAACTATGAAAAATGCTATTTATGAAATTTCAAACTATGGAACGAATTCCTGGTGGAACTTTATCGATCGACCGGATATTTGAAATATTATATTTTTTTTTTTTTTGAAGAATTTGTAAAAAAACATATATATTTGTTGGCGTATAGTCGGCAAATAACACTTTTCGATTATCGTTTTTTTTTTTTTTTGTTGAACTCTGATGTTTCTCAGGTTGAGAAACGCCTGCCGTAACGCCACTGCAGCTATGTAAAGCAAATAGCTAAACATTTTCCCGCCGTATTATTTTCGGAAATTAATTATATAATAATAATAAAAAAAATAAAAATTTTCCCTTACGTATTAAACGTGATAATTTCACGTGGCGCACTGAACAAAATCTGTTGTACTCACGTTTAATATTTTATTGCGTAGATATTATTTATTTATTTTTTTTAATTTCTCTCCCCCCCCCCCCGAACGAATTGAATTTTTCATCGATAATATTTTGTCATCGACACGTGTCTCTCGTTAGAACTGTTGAAAATTATCATTTTGAACAATATCGTAATATATATATATATAATATATATCCCGCGCACCCGTGTAGTAATATTGCAGTTCGCACAATTTCAAACGTTCGAGGTATTAGTGTGTTTATTTATTTATTTTTTTGAAAACGTTTATTAAATAGTTTACCTGGGAGGCTGTGGCGCGATGTTCGGAATACGGAGAGTATATACGAGAGAGACGCGCATTCCCGGGCGCCGGAACAATAATAATAATTTTTATAAACGCGCGAACGTGGTTTCGAATAGAACACAAACAACGCGCGATAGCGGGAAAACAAAGACGGACGCGAATTACAATCGAATAATTCCAACACTGTTTAATTAATATAAATTTATTATATTTTTTTTATTAAAATTTATTACGCACGTTAATTATCGCAATCGAATTTATTAAAATAATTTTAAACGTTATGTATAACGTACAGTTTAATAAAACATTATTATGTCGACATCAGTTTGTCTACAAATATATGCTCAGATTAAGTCAGGTTGTTGGTTAGGCCAGTGTATTTCGAATTTCGTTAAAATAAAAATGAAAAAAAAAGTGGAATTGTTTTACTCTGAGAAAACATCATCTATAATATTATTACACCGTCTCTTTTTGGATTATGTCTCATCGAATAACGATAATAACAGTGTAGTACGAAATATATACATATATATTTTAATACTATTATATAGTCTTAAGCGTTTTGTAATATTTTAAAGCGGGAATCCAATAATGACGAGTGTTTAAAAGCTTCTTCTTTTTTTTTCAAAAATATTTTATCGATTACATAATATCATTTTTGCGCGTGGTTTCTATATGTTTTGCGAGAACAGTTTCGTTCGTACTGTGTTTAACACTGTTGTTATTTAAAAATCGAGAGCGAGAGTGAGTGGGAAAGAGAAAAGTCGAGTAAAAGAAAAAAAAAAGAAGCGAAATTAAGATATTTTGTTTATAAATTAGATTTTTTAGACCGGAGAAAAAACAACAATACTCGGGTAAACTTTGCAGAGTGCCCACCGAGTGTTTTGCTCGGCAGCGAAATATTTAATGCGAATAATAATAAATTGTTATTGTTATTATTAATTCCTGGAGCCGCAGGCCATCAGTGTTTATGCAAGGGCGCGGATTGGCAACATTTTTCGGCTTGGAAAATTAAAAATGAATATATCGACTCGTTTGGTAAAAAGTTCAGAACCAACTCCCTTCCCCAGGACAAAAAAAAAAAAGAAATACCGTGACCCTATTTTTTCCGAAGGGGTTTTTTTTTTAAAACTATTATGATTTAATAATATGATTATGGAGAAAATGATGAAGGAAGAGAATAGAGCAAAGGTGTAATGCATATGAGTGATGATGTAGTGTGTGGGATTGATCGATTCAAGTACTAAGGATCGGTGTAGTAAAAAAAAACAATGTCGGTTCTGAGATAATTCTATAAGACAGCAGTGCAGATATTATATGGTTCGGAATGTAGTGGACATGAAAACGGAACGAACGATGTGCGTAGCGGAGATGAGGATGCTAAGATGGATGTGTGAAGTGATGAAGTGGGATAGAATACATTTTGTATCGACGTAATTTGTTGTGGAGAAAATTATGAGATGGTTCGGATAAGTTTTGATGGTTCAGAGGCAGTTAGGTGTTACGTGTGTAAAAGGAAAATGAGGAAGATCGAAGAAGTATGGTGGATAAATAGAGAGTAATATGAAGGTAGCTGATGTGAGCGAAAGAGAGTTCGTGCTTTACGGAGGGGTGTAGAATTAGATGGCCGCCTCCATATATTTGGGAGTGTAGGACGAAGTAGAAAAATTAAAATTACGTTGTACTTTAGATAGACGCACATAACAGTTAATTATTTTACATAGAAAAAAAAATACAAAACCGCAGTAAAACCGATTCGAGCGAAAATTCCCGAATCACACGTATGAGTTCATATGGTATAATCCGATTAATTATATCGTCTCGGCGCATGAGTAATTGAAATTTGAAAGCTGTAAGTGAAAAATAGCGCTTATTTCTCGTTACGTGAGCCAAGTTGATTGCAAATTTTTCAACTCGTTATTGCAAAAATACAAAATTTTGTTTTTACTTTCTACATAACTATAATGTCGTATATTGTAAGTAAAATATGGTTGACTTATGTTTTCCTAAATTCCACACGCGCAGTGTTTTCGCGTTCGAAACGGAATAATATCTTCCCTCGTAAATACGTCCGTCTTAAACATATATCCGTAAATATAACTACATAATATATAATAACGGTCCGTATCAATACTGTATTACTGCACATATAATATATAGGGCTCCGGTCGTTCATTTCGCGCCAAACTTAAATGGCTTATCCGACTTTTCGTTGGGAGGAGAAAAAATATGCGACTTGTCCATTTGTTACTTTTTAAAAATAACGCGAAACACACAAACTTTTGTACATTCTTTCGGTACTTTATGTATTATGTACTCTAGAAAACCTATTAAATCATATGGGCTCTATAACGGTACAGAACTCGCACGACCGACATAAATAATAATAATAATAATAATAATAATTTAATAGTTTTAAAACGTCCGGAGTAAAAAATGTAAAAGGAAAAAAAATTAGGTAACTATAGTCGCGCGCGTTATGGATGTTGTCGGTTCGAGTGCACGCTATATTTGCATGGGCGTTTTTATACGGATTGTATGTAGAGTCGGTGCGTTGTTATTCGAAAAACGACTATAAAATTACAAAATCGCATATTGCTTTCGGAGTTACGTTCCTCACATACGCTGTAAACGATTTGACGATTTCGGGAGTGGATACTCGCAAATTTTCGCAAATCGAAACGCGACTTTTCATAGAATATTCGGCCGAATCGAGTGTGATAGGTGCGAACCAACTTTTCAGCACTTTGAAAGCTCTTGGCGGAATGCGGGGAGAGATTCGCGAATTATTCGCAACATTTTGGTAAAAGTGTGAAATCGATTGGAATGAGTGTCCATGGGGACACTTATGCGACGGACGTATTCGGATATTGATATCAATCGGGATTGATCGGAAAATACACTTGACCCCGTCGTATCCGAATATTCGTCTAATATCGCTTCTACGCGCGCCTCTAATAACGAAACGATTGATGTTTTTTAATTTCCCGACATATTCCACGCTTAAACTATATAATATACGAATACATATTTCTAACTGGGGCCATTTCTATGCAGTGAACGAGTTTATAGCGAAATTTTCGCGATCAAACAACACCGCGCGTAAATACGTGTAAAGTATGTTTTAATTGAATCGGCGGCATACGTATACGTTTTGACGCGTCGGCTCACAGTCCAGCGTTTGTTTCGCCGCCGGACATTTTCTTATTTCATTTGGACCGTTGAAACGGAATCCAGAAGGAACCCGTTTCAATATGTTTTTTATCACGCCGTAATGAGAAAGTGTTTTCAAACGACGGGAAAAACGACCAAGTGTTAACGACGTACTTTAATACGAATTCAATAAAACCGTTATGTTTTGTCGATTAATCGTGTTAATGTGATTTTTGTTTTTTTTTTTTTGTTGGAGAACCGTCCTCGGCTTTGTGGTGTTATTATTTTGTATTTGTAATTTTCGAACGATTATCGCGGTGTTCGGTTAATCGCACGCATTTGTTATTTCACTTAAATATTGTTCGCCGCGTTATTCGCGTATTCTCGTTGACAACGGGAAAACAAACGACAGTTTTTGGCTTTGTAACATTGTCGCCTATCGTAACACGCACAGTTGTCATAATTGCCGATGTATTATCGTGTTATATTGCGGATACGTTTTCTTTTTTTCGTTTAGACCTTGTGCATGTTGGCGGCGTAGAAATATCTCTGGATTCTGTGCCAAAGAGTGAAACCGCGCGGCGTGCGCGAATTCGATTTTCCAATTTAGATTATCGCGATTAAATGAGATGGTACCTTTGTGGCACCCAAACACACACACACACATATATATATATATACGTATACCGTAGTGTAATATACGCTCACATTTCTATGTCGTCAATAAATATGTCAATAAATATTTAATCGGACGAAATGCGACTTCGTTACCAAACGCGAAATATTGTATACACATTGCCGACACAGATATCATCGTTATTAAATAATATAGTAAAATGAATGGGCGGCTGAATTATTTTTTAATTTGTCCCGTCGCAATCATGGTGTACGATTGAATCAAATAATGTACTAGCGGGTACGGTTAATTCTCCACAGGCACGTGCGATGTCAAACACCGTCGGGGACATACTCGTACGCCGGTCGAGTCATACCAAAAACGCTCCGTGGGTAAAAAAACCACGAGCGTTCCCAACGCGTTCCACTACTGAACGCGACACTCACGCAGAGGGGCTGAAATCTCCGGATACCCGATCCGGGATCTGAAAATACCGGAGGAGCGAACAGAATTCGCGTGGAAAAAATCGCGAGTCCGACTTTTGTTTACCGAAACGCGTCGCTTGTTAAGCACTCCGAGACTACATTTCCCGCAGTCTGCATCCTTCTTCGGTCTCGTTGAAGCCGATGAAAATCATACGCAATAATCGACGGCCGGGGGGGGGGGTGAGAGGGAGAAATAGCGTAACTTTTTTTATTTCTATATTATATATTATATAAGAATAACGATTTGATTAAACGCAATAAAAACACGGTTTGGAACGTTTGTAGTGGAAATATCAGCTCGTTGAAACGCGCGAACATTATCGTAAATTCAACATGTATATTGTTTTTTTTTTTTTTTATGTAAACGTTATGTTTGCAAAATTGCGAATGCATTTAATACGAGGAAACGAACACGAGACGTGTTAAAAATAGATACTCGGAGTGTTACAGAGTCTCTTATAATTTAGCACTTTATCAATTACTCAAAACATAATATAACGACACAAACGACAAACTGCGGAGGAGCTCGTATAACGCGCCGTATATATTGTTATAATTTCATATTTTCTCCGTATAATGAAATTATTATCGAACAAAGTGTTATTTCGTGTTGAATATTGTATTCTCGTAACTATAGAGTTGAAAAACCACTATAAAAACGTTCACAATTGTCTATGACCTCATTGCCGTCTCAAGAGGCGAGTTGCACAAACTAAATTTTATTCGATTAAGAAAAATAAAAATAAAAACTAATAACGTATCAATAAAAGTAGGACGGGTGGCTTTTTCTCGAGTCATTTAACGTTAATAATAATAATAATAATAATAATTATATTTATAAAAGCAAAACGAGATTTGCATACAGTTATTACTGTACTGTATTTTTGTATGGAATACTTTTCTTCTAAATAAATAATAATAATTATAATTTTTTCCCCCGTATTCGATGGATACATGACAGCAGACACACATATATACAACAATTATACGCGTTTAAAACGCTCGAAAATTTGTAATTTTTAATCGTAAATATTTTTACAATTCATTATATTGTAGTTAAAAAGATAATTTTTGTTCAAACAGTCAAATTCTTTTGTCATTGACTGATGAAAATTTCCCCAGATGATCTTGACTTCTTACAGTCAATTATTATCACAATTATCGTCGAGTGTATGTAGTTAACACGCCGAAGACGAATGTTTTCTATTGAAATCCGTAACGCCGAAGACAAATGTTTTCTATTGAAATCCGTAACGCGCTACCGTACAAGTATAAATAAAGGAGACAACGACGAAATAAAATTCATAACCAAATGGATACTTCATAAATGTATTTGCATTGTATTGAGACGGGTTTAATTTTTATTATCGTAAAATGATTTCACACTAACACTACATTCGTTCACGATCGAGTACAAAGTTATAATATTTGCCACGCTCTCATTTTCACTTTGAACCCAACTGGTTGCGAACGCCTTTTTAAAACTCGTAGATTTTAACGTAGATTTTCATGGTTATTATATTATCAATTCAATTTGGCTTGTTTTATTTTGTTCGTTGACCGGTGCTTCCGGAATTCGGGAAAAAACGAAACGGGATGATAATATTGAAGTACATAAATGTTTGCCCGTGGACATAAATAAATATTATAAATACAACGCACGGCCAGAGATTAAATTGAAAACTGTAACGTTGTATTACATCGTATTGCCGAACAACAGGACTTATTTCGTGCTACTATATATATATATATTTATACGCGTGACCCGTACTGGACTCTCCGTACATCATAATTAAGACTATAAGATTTTAACGCTCTCCAAACGAGACAAGAAATACAATATCCGACCAGAAAAGAGTACACAGATGTACTAGAAAAAGAAGAGAAAAAGGGTTTAAAAATAACAGTTGAAAAAAAAACCCGATCGACGAAATATTGTTTAAAAAAGTGTGTTTATTCGTGCTTTTATTAACAATCATTTTATATTGATTTATTTGCGTATATGTTGTTAAAACGACGGAATTTCGTAATGATTTTCTGTGTTATTTCGAATGAATATTTTGTTTTAAATAAGAATAAAAAAATCAACGGACTTATAAAAATTATGTATTTCAGACTACGCGTTATGAAGATCGCATAATACAAATAGATACGTCACTGGTTTTTGGAAGAAAAAAGTCCTCCCGAAAATGAAATTGATGATTTTTTTTTAGAAACAGGTCAAAAATATGTTAACAAAACCACTTGGCAAGAAAATAACAAGAGCACAGAGTATAAATGCCGTTTTGAATGTCACGAAAACGAAATTATTATTATTATTATTATTGTTTTTTTCCAGGGTGTCACGCTGAGATATGATAAATGCATTTACTTTTGTTCTATTAAAATATATTGGAAAGTTTTCCGGATTTTGTTCCTCTCCTATATAAAATGGTTATGACGTACTACACTGTAATAAATTATATGGCGGATTCTGACCGAATAATCTATTCGTTTAACTGTTTCAACGGCACATATTTTTTTTTTATTACAATTATAGCGTTTATTTTGTCTGTAAACGGCACATTTTTTCTTCTGTATATTAATAGAAGAAGTGGCTTATGTCTTTCAAGGAAACAAATCGGATATTTGGCGAGTACTCTATCCGGCATTACGTCGTTCGATTTTCCGAACGGTTTTCTTAAGAGCGCACGGGAAAAACGCTTAAAAAAAAAACATCTCGTAAAATTGTTAACACGGCAAAAAAAATTTTATATTTGAGATCTGAAATTTATTACGTGCTTGGAAACAACGTTATAAAAGAAGTGGTTTGTCATAACTTTTTCTGAAGTGTTTGAAGATCGAATTTCAATAAATTACAAAGAACCGCTTCAACAACACAAGTGATCGTACACTCGAACAATCGTCCGCAACTACCTTTATTTTTTTGTTTTTAATTAATTTTTATTACGAGAAAATTGAAATAAAAAATGAAACATTTTAATTTTATTATTAGGTATTATTTTTTTTTTTTTTTTTGAATCGAGATAGTCATTTTGTGAATATTCGACGAACTTTTCTGTATACAATTTTTAATTATTAGTTACGTCGTTAATTTTCGTACAATTTTTGTAACTGAATTTTATGTATATTTATTATACATATGTATATAAAATTAACACGACCGATCGAGTTTGTCATCAGCTAAGCACTAAACGCTCGTTCACGACCGATGATTAGTACAGTACACGTTGATCGTCGATCGAGTACTAAGATTCCAGCCCAATACGTGGTGTTCAAAGGGGGGGGGGCGAAAATGGAGCATAACCATAATATAATTGTATCAACTCGCTGCTGGATCAGAAATATACTAAATTTAAAAATATCAAATCTCAAGGAAGAGGGCGATAATAGAAATTGTGTTGTCCGCCGAGACGCATATAATATGTTAATTCGGCTTTACACTCGTAATAAACGACAATTTCTAAATATCAAACGAATTCGATTATTTCGGTATTTAACAAACTAAATTCAACTATGAGTTCAACTGCACTATGATTACGAAACAAAATTTCAATTTTCAACTTGTATACGTAATTTATATGTAGAAGATATATAAGGTGTATTATATATAGTTTTTTACGTTAATAACGAATGAAATATAACGGCGATAACGTGAATAACGATTCGGTGACAAAATACTGGGTTCGTTCAACACAAACACATTTTTGCGCGTTTACTAGAAATTTATTTATTTATTCGACTGCAATGAACGAATATTGCAAAAAGAAAATATTCACTAATCCCGTAAATTTCTCTCTCGGTAAAATCGTGCGCATACGAGTCTGGTGCGCGACTCTGCGTACGCGTAACGGACAAATGATCCCCGTCGAATGTACAATTAAAACGAGGTGGTCACGTTATTTTTCGATTAAAAATTTTGTTTTTTTCGGAGGGAGCGGGGTTGGATGATTTGCGTTTTGCGCGCCATTACAGACTATAGTCCGGCGGAATAGCACGAGTGTTTTGCAGAGAAGAGTTTTCCAGAGGTTTTCACAGTTCGGGTTCACATGATATAGATACAAACACATTTGTGTTTTTTTGCAAGCCGTTCGATTTTTTTTTTTGTCCAGATGTAATTTTACGAAATAAAACTCGGACCAAGTAATTCTCTCGGTCGCGTGATGTACGTTAGTGAGTTCGTGACTCAGTGGCGTATTTAACGGTAGCGTGCACGAGTCCAGTACTCTAATTTGTTGTAAATGACAATTTAGGCACAATTTTATCATAATTTATCAGCGCAAAATCAATATTTATATTGATACCGATTACAACCGTATGTTATCGTCGAAAGACACTCATATTTCACGTTCAGCGTTATAATAATACCGAACGCGTTGTCAAATGTTATTTGTTAATATTGTCGATAAAACTATAATACGTAAATTTATTCGGTCCGTGATATTATCTCATATACGTCCGCTATCACGGTTTCGCCCGTTTATTTTGTTTTTGTTTGAAAATTTTCCAATTTTTCTTCTGTTCTTTTCGTTGTTGGTCCGTACCAACGCGTTGAAAACAAAAAAAAAAAAAAAAAGACCAACGAGTACGAATCTAAATGCGTTCTCAGACATAAGAGAATAACAGATTATTACCGCAGATGTTCGTAGCTATTTTACATTACTTAAAATTATTACGATACGTAAAACGATCGTTAATTTCGTTCTATCTCTATACGAGTGTGATTATTTGCAACTATTTTAAATTTCGTTGGCGCCACTCTCTCCGCCGTTACACGCACTTTTTTTTTTTCAAATACGCTCCTGATTCGTAATCGAGGTTTATATAGGCGTCGAATGTCATACGTGTTTCGTTGAAATGCTCGCGGCCATATTAGACGACGACGTGCGGTGACGGTGGCTGTACAGGTCGCGCGGTATGATTGATCGACCGAATCAGCAGCAACAGCAGCAGCAGCCTCCGGCAGCGGTATGCGCGTGGTGGCTATTCCCATGCTCTCCCGCTTCTCTCTCCGTCGACCGTGCAAGATACGTTTAAGTCGAGTGCCATACACGAATACAGAAGCGCGAGATGACGATCGGCAGGGAAGTGTACGTTTTGAGTATAATAATAATAATAATAATAATAATAATAATAATAATAATAATAATAATAATAATAATAATAATAATAATAATGTAATATGCAGTTTAAACGGCAAAACTTGGCCTAGAATATTATAATATATTTCTGAGCGTATATTTAACTCGTATATACGTATATAAGTATCCCGTAGGCGGCTCGCGTGTTGCTCACACACACACACACATGTATATAACATAATTCCGGTGGCCGCGACATTCATCTTGTTAAGAGATGTCGTTTTAAGTTTTAAGCGTTTACCAACTTTTGAGCCGGCGCACTCGGATCGTTTTCGTATACACACACGCACACACACACAATATTATATCAAAATTCGTTTATCCGGCGACATCCGAAATCTCTATCGCGCATACAGATCCGAGACAGATCTCGGTTAAGTGTATATGCGTACACACGTATATCATAACTATAGAGTTTTTTTTTTTTTTTTTTTACAATACATACATGTAATATATTACATTAAATTACCGACACTTTTTTATAAACAGTGCGCGGAATATAATTTTTACTTCTAAATTTTAATAAATCGATTTCTCTTAATTTTTTTTTTCAAATCTCAACAGTGTCTGGACAGCAGTCGAGGAAAAAGTTTTAAAAATTACGTTACTAAAAATGATCCTCGTGTCTCGTTTATGCGTCTCCGCAGCACATTCGTCGTTATTATTCGCATCGCAAGGCTGTAATTTACCGCGCAATTTCTTTTTTTCATAGCTCGCGAACACTTTAAATATTTTATTCTTTTTTTTTTTTTTTTTTTGAAGCCTATTGGTGTTACGCCTCGGTGGTCAGACGATTTCTCTGTTACTCGAAATTACACGGATTCGGAAATATTGAAATGGCGGCCAGTCTAAGCGCTGTCTTGTTAAGCACTTCCGCGTAACGTTCAGGTGTTATACAGTCGTCGTTTGCGCCAAATGGCCGTCAATACACAGTTAACCCCATGACTTGCGCACAACGCGTATAAACTGACATTGTAGAAGAACGGAAAAAAAATATTTGACAATAAAACCATGCACGATTAGAAATGAACGTTTGTGTTTACTGACGAATAATTGTGACATAGGGTAGACAACATGGATCATCTGACGACAAAATATGTACACGAGTGATACAGATTCCGCAGTCCTCGTTGATACGGGCCGCGGCGACACCTTTCCCAGCGACGATGCGCATGGACACGCCGATTGTTTCGCTTCGACGTAATTCGTACACGTGAGCAGAAACACGACGGAGTCCGAGTGCGCGAACAGTCGATGTTTGCATCAACTCTCGTAACGGTTCCGAAACGTGAACAGCGCACGGTAACTCTTGCACAACTCAAAGGATATTAATTACGTAACGATTTCAGTCGTTCTGGAGCTGACGACAAACGACAATTTTGGTTTGTTCGCTATGGACAATACATGGTGAATGGAAGAAGCGCGTGACAATCGCGAATCGGACGAAACCGCACGATTATCGGTTGAACGCGTGTTCGTGACTGTTGACAGCATATCGCGAACTGCAGTCGAGCAACGAAATCCCTTCTGTGTTTCGGTGCGAGAAATTTCTATCGACCGCCCTCCCCTCCCCGCTCCCACTGCCAGGGCCCGTAGTATTTGCTCGAGCGAATTTCTTTTTCTTTCTCAAAAACGGATTATTTTTGTACCGTTGTTACGTTTTTAGTAAAACCGATATTGCGTTACGAGAATTTCTCGAAAACCTCACTTGATTCAACGCAATGTTTCTCGATAATTTCTACATTCCGGGCCACACGATTTTGACACTGCATGAGCGGTTGAAAAACCGAAATTCTCGGCTTTTGTCCTGTCTAGCAGAGCACGAACAAACACCCGTTTCCTATATACAGACATCAATTACGGGGTGTGAAATATAAAGTAGTTCGTTCGCGACACAGGGATGAATTTCTTATGGTCCATAGACCGCGAAGATGTATTGTGCAGTCGTCAACGGCACAATGTAGCGACGGGTTAATTGTTTTGGACGAGGAAAAAAATCGTCCGTGGCTCGACAACGACCAGAGGAGCTTAACATGCAGTGCTCGCGTTTGATTATCCATAGACTGCATACAGTAATGTAAAACCATAATATAAACCACGTTCTCTCACCTTTGCGCCGAGTTTTTGCAAGTACATATTGAAAAATAGTTCTGTTTTTCGAGTAAAAAATGTTCGCTGATAATACACACTGTGTATACCCATTGGCATTGCCAACAATTATATATAGCTGCTAAATATGTTTGTATTACGTCGACCGACGACGATTTATGATATATTTTAGAAATACATTGACGCATCATAATATTATAGTTTCACGCAGTCTTTGATGACTTAAATACGTATCACGTGAAATTTACGTTCAAAACGATTGTTCTACATTAATTTATAATGATATGTCGTCAATCGTTTAAACACTGTTCTATGTTTTTTTTTTTTGTACCATTATGAATTCAAAAAGATAGACAAATATATATTGAATTTATCGTTAACCGAATTCTACAAAATAGTAGTGAAAAAAAGATATGAATTTTTCGGTCTCTTATATTTTTCTTCTTACGGTCTTTGGCCTAAAAAAAAAAAACCATATCCTCTGACACATAATCCTCCATTCTCATTTTCCTTTTTTTTGTCTAATTCGAACTTCTGGCAAGTAATTCCACATTCTTTTTTATTAGTTGTTGTTTTGAACCTATCCAAGAGTGTTTTTCCACACGGATTCTGCTCCAAACAGAATTATTTCATTAATTCATTTTGGCTCCCGCTGCCCATTGTTATCTTACATTTCTAATTACGTCTACTCTCCACTTGTTTAATCCTTGACTAATCCGAAGATTTTATTTTCTAGTGTTAGACTTTTTTCTCGTCTTATTTTCTCAGTGGCCATTTCTATACTATCCGTATAGGATTGTTCGACGAATTAAATTAATAAGTAATTGCTTTTTCTAATTCTCTCGATAATGATCTTAAACCAAATATCTTTGCTGGGCACATAGTAACGCTTATTATTTGCATGGATTGCTCTTTAGACTCTTTTCTAGGTTATTGGAAGAGTCTGTTTGTTCGTTTTTTTTTTTAATGGTCGTCACATTCGATTCATATTAAATTATCTAATGTTCCAGAGCAACACATGCACTTTTATATTTTTATATTGTCTAAAATAGTATTTTTGAATATTTGAAAATCACTGTTAGGGAACATTATAGATTCCCTTTAAACATAGTTCACATTCATTATTCTGTATCATGTATAACTCTCGAATATATATCCTAGTTGTGTATATTTGTTATTTATAAACTATTTGACTAGTTAAACGTTTAATAGAACGAATTGTATTCGCGCCAACTCCCTGCCCGTAACATTTCATTTTGATTGTGTAATTGTATGCGGTTTTTAGAGACGCGACTCTGACTTCGCGCAAACAAATAATATTGCGAGTATTTACGCCGTTTTGGCTACACAATCGCGTGACGAATACTTTTATTGTTATTTCTGAAGCGACGAATGTTCCCAAATCATTTGTGTCAGATATGTTTTAAATATGTAAAACAATATTATTTAATTACGTTACTTTTGGACTTGAGTATTTACGTTTTTAGACGTTTACACTTGAAGTAATTAAAAACGTAATATTGGTTTATGCAATAAAATTGAATCGGCTGTTGTGATTATATTATTATAAATGAAACATTCGGTCTCTTCGGTCTTGGCTTATTCGTAGGTTTGTATTTATGCCTATACATAAAAAAAAAAAAAACAAAATGAAGTCATAGGTACGTGTAATAACGTAAATGACATTTATTTTACGATGTAAAATTTTATATTGCACTATAACTTATAAAACTAAAACGAATTAGAATATTTCGTAAATAAAAAAAATAAAAATATTTTTAACATAATGTGAAATAATTTTGTGACAATTTTGAGCGTACCGTCGTATTTTTGAAAATAGTTTTAAGGGATGACGCATTTTAATCGCTGAGTCCCTTCGTCCCTTCACTTAAACCGCTGATGTAAAATCGGCGTTATTAGGTTAGAAAACTAGGTGGAAAGCAAAAATAATGTGTATTTCGGTTTTGTCGTTACCGTCATTTTAGTTTTTACTTAATTTTTTTATATATATATAAAGCAACATTTTAGCTTCATAAATATTCAGCAAATTTCAGTTATACGATGACGCATAAAAACAAATACGTATTGTTATAAATAAATAAATATATATATATATATAAAACTGTTGTCATTGTGTGTCGAAAAAAGCAACTCCCCCACCCCCTATCCGCCTACAGTATAACTTATAATTAAATATTTTATCGTCGTTTTTTAAAAATCAATTTAAAAAAAAAATTTTGCGCCTTTGACAAAAGCTTTTTACTCGATATAATACGATATGAATACGCGTTTGTAATTGTATATTAAATTTCACGTCTCGCACAATAATCAATTTTCAGTCACGCTGGACAGCGTACGTACGTGTATAATAATAATTGCCAATACGAAATTGATTCGAAATTCAACATTAATTATATATTATTCCGTAATATGTCATCATTCGTAATGCACACTGATAACCATTTATGTATAATACGTGCGCATTTCCCGAGTTTTCATATGTACAACGTTGAAATATCTCTACCACAGTTTGCCGGGTGATTTTAACGCGAAATTAATTTAAAAATATATATATATATATATATTCAAATGTGATGAAGAATCGTGTTTTTTTTTTTTTTTTTGGTCTCTGCCATCGCATAAAACTTATACATGTACAGTTTGTTGCTAGAATTCTAAAAATAAGAAATCAATACGTATTTATTTCATTTCTAACCCCGAACGTCTATACACTGAAAGTCCTGCAGGAGCGGTAAATTTATATGACCTCAAAATCAATTGATTTTTTTTTTGTATAATAAAAAAAAAAAAAAATTAGAACCAAGTGTTTCGAGTGAAAGAGAAAAATCTTTTAGTTTAAGAAATTGAAAATCCTCAGGCTTTTTTGTCCGTCGTTTAGTATATCTTCAAAATTGATTACCGCATCGGTCAAATACGACTGTGTATAAGCGTGCTAATTATTATATGTTATTATTAGTACCCGTTTATTTATATATAATATTGTCAAATACAAAAAGTCCGTTTATAAATTGGGAATTGCGGGAAATTCAATCGTGTGCGGTGCGGCGTGTCCCGATCGAGTAGCAAAAGCGTAAAAATACGACGAGATTTGAACGAATGTTTAGATTTTTGTTTCGCGTGCCACGGATTTGCGTTTCTACGAGTACAACAATAATAACCAAGTAAATATACAAAAAAAAAAAAAAAACAAAATCACTCGATTTTTGATTACCGCGCAGAATGATATTATTTTCGTCGGGATATTATCCGCCCGGTATTATATTTTCATTCCGCGGTCAGAATAGTGTCAGCCGGACACACGTCAGCGACGTGGTCGTTACAACGGTCAAATGTTTTTACCGCGGTCTGCGAGGCGGTAAAAAAGAAAAAAAGAAACGCACGTCGAGGTCGACAAGAGAAGTGTTATACTAATATTTAAAACGTAACGTCGTAATGTCCTCCGTCGGTCCCGAGAATTCGATTTTCCTTTTTCAATTTTCAAAACGGGTCTCGGGACGTGAACGCGCGAGACAGTTGCAAACGCGAAATGGAAACTCGCGAATTTCTGTGCGAAAAAAAAGTCGTCGGCGAGTAGGCGCACTCACGACAAAAAAAAAAGTCGGGTCGAACAAATACGTATCGTTAGAAATTACGGACGGAAAACTCGGGGAAATTCGATTTCACCCATCGTCGCAATAATGATAATTTTCACGCGACGTCCCACAAGAGGCGAATCGAAAATTTCCGACTCTCAAGAACTTTTGAATTACAACGACTTACGATAGTCGTTGTAGTTTTTAATACGGTCACGGCTTCGGAATAATTCGATCGAGCGAACGTAAAAATAAATGATTTTAATACGCAAGAGCGTGCGCGTGTCCGTGTCGACGACTATGATATCAAAGGCCCCCCCAACGACGGCACATTTCTCGCATCTCGTCTAATGAACGTGTGTTATATTTCGTCGGCGCGCGCGTAGTACAATATATATATATGTATATATTATATTATAATTATATGCCTGGTGAATATAAAAGCCCGTTCGTTGTATAATTGCATTTATTTATAATTCCCATATCGAGAATAAATCGCACGTTTGTCCTGCGATTTCGAAAGCAAACGTTATAGGTCGGAATTAATGCGCCGCGAAGTGAAATAGGTTGGGAAACGCTGGTCCAGAGCGATCCGCGATTATTATTATTTTTTTTTTTTTCAATATATCGTCACGATTGTTTACAAGAAATAGTGTCGTAATGTCGGGCAAGACATTTTTTCGTTTCTAAACCGAAGACGCCGAACGGCGTCTTCGGTCTTCCGTCGTTATTATTTACGTCGTTTTTATTAACGACGAAAAATTGTTTAAAAAAACGTCATAGACGCGTTGGATTGGGTTACGTGTGAATGAAACCCGAATTTCGTTACGATCTAGGTCCGTGTCTTTGGACAAGTGTTGTTCTCGCAAGATCAAATATGATATATCTTCTTCTGGAATACGGCGTTGATAAAAAAAAAAAAAACCATAGGATTTTATATCGTCGTCGTGTATCGTGAAAACGCGATCTATTAGCACCCATAGCGCATTGATCCGGATCGAAATATATGGTTTCTTTTTTTTTTTTTTTATTATTACGTAAACGCGTGCACACATTAATTCGGTTAACCGAGAACGAAATGACATTTCGAAATCCCTTCGTGCACGCGCGACGACGGTTCGTACACGTACACCGCGAGCGCGCGCGCCCGCGTTTCAGTTTCGCAGTCGAGCGAACAAGTGGTTTGGACGAGAGCGTGGTAAAAAATCAAAAAAAAAAAAAAAACCGCGAAAAATAAATAAAATCCCGCAAAGGAAAACACTCTAAACGAAGCGTCTGTTGAAATATTATAAACAAAGAGAGCAGAGGTCGTTGGTGCGAGAGTGTGTGCGTGTGTGAAAACGGACGATAGAGAGAGAGAGAGAGAATTGTTCGTAATAAAATAGTGAAAAAATCGTCGGGTGGCGGCAACTCGCGTCGACAAGGTTTTGCTCTTAGCGCCTGCAGCATACGCATTCGCACAATTGTACACTACCGGCGAGCTTTTTATATTTATTTATTTTTTTTCTTCTTTTCAAAAATCTCTCGGCATACGTATCCGAACTCTGAATTACACGTTTCAAGTATTATTATAAATATATATATATATATACGTGTGTAATACGCACTCACATTGTTTCACTGCTCGACGTCGTTTTCCCTCGTTTCATATAAACCACACACACACACACACACATCGTTATATCGTACGTGGTGGTTATTCGTTAAAGTCGTCAAATGACGTCTGAAAGGACGTCGACGTCGTAAGAGATCACGCGTATATGATCGTCCAGTCTACCTTTGGTGCGTACAACCAAACGTTATATAATAACACAGTTGCGATTTTAACAGCGATAATTTCATTTTTTATTTTTTTTTTTATCCTCGGATAGTTTATACGATTTCTATGACACGTATTCTATGACACGCAGATCGTCCAGTGAATAAATGCCGAGAGAACATTAATAATAATCAATAACGAAACGCGTGTAGAGTCGAACAGAGCTGACATTTTAGACACGTTAGTGAATAATACGTATAAAAATAAATATTATATAATGACAATAGTGGTTTTTTTGTTTTTGCCGTTTTCCAAAACGCGGTGTCGATACCGCGCGACACGGTGCTCAGCCACGTCGTGTTAATGTGACGTTTTAAACACCGAACCACCACGTTGGTAAAATAAAATTGTTTCCTCGTCGTTCGCCAATACTGTAATAACAAAATATTGTCGACAACGACTAAACGTTTAAAAGTTACCTATTATTGTACAATAAAAACGCGTATTTTTTTTTATCTCCTACTCTAAGGCGATTTGTTTTAAAAATAATTACCCTATTGCCGTTTTAAACGCGGTCCTGTTGTTGATGATATACGCGTTGACAGAATGACGCGTATTTCGAGAATAATATAAATCTACGGCGGTGTTTATAGTGTATGCCGTCCGAATATCGTTTTATAATCGAGTGGTTTTATTATTAATGCGACAGGATTGATTTATGGACGAAATTTCGCAATCGAACTTATTATATACATAAATATATAGATGTACACATCGAAGGCGGAGAACACCCGCGATTAGTTAGCAGAGAATTCGTCCAAGTGCGAAAATGTGTGGACGCGAACAATCGAACAATCAAAAAAAAAAATGGAAAAACGATAATTATTTATAATAATAATAATAATAATAATAATAATAATAATAATAATAATAATAATATATTACCGTTTGATTTCGTCGTCGCCAGAGAAGACTCTTCGAGGCAATTTCGTATTTACGAAACACACATATACCGCCTCGAAATCGGTCGTTTTTTTCCAATAGTTTAAATCGAAATACGTTTTTCCGTTTAATGTGATAAATTAACACATTTGATTGTACGCGCGTTAGAATGCGATGTGAACGCGAATAATGCGGACTCGACAGTACAACGTGTTATTAACAAATAATAAAGTGAGTGGAACGCGTGGTTTACACCATATCGGATTCCGAGCAAAACTTTGTTGATTATTATTAAGTAGTTTTCGTCGTTTGAACTTCTTTACTCAATTAATAGGTTTTTCGCAATTTTTAACAATATTATAGGCCTGTAATAAATGTAAATTAGATTTTAAACAAACGCGTCGACAAAAATGGATCGAAATTCCGGCGATTTTTGAGAAAATAGGAAAAAAATTATCGAGAATAAAAATAAACCGCGGTACACGAAAAAGTACCGTTGAAATGAAATTCACTGTTTGAAAGTGAAATATGTAGTAGAAACCAATCGAGCTTCTATTCATGAAAAAGTATTCGTAGACCAAAAAAAAAAAAATCACAAAACGCCGTTGTGAATCCGATATATTATGATGCACATTGGCTAAGAACCTAATAATCAAGTGTTTTAATCTTAAAATTAATGTACAGTAAACAAATTGTTATTATATTAAATGCGTTGAAACGTGGATGAAATTCGTGTTGTAGAATACGTTTAAGATCGCTTCGGACATTCGGCGGTATTAATTAATATTTTATTGTTTCCATAAAATTGATTTAGCTGAGAGAACAGGTTATCACAAACAATATTATAATATGCGTTGAAATACGTATTTTTAAAACTATATGTATATATAGTTTTTGTTGTTACCAACGCGTATAGTTTTCGAAATGTTTCATATCGCACTGTTCATTTTCAGACACGTCTTAGTGTTTTACTTCTCTGCAGTTCGCTACTTCAACTACAGATGCCCAATACACTACGTTTATCATCGATAATATTATTATTATTATTATTATACGCATTTATCCGCCAACCTTCACATCGTTTAATAATAATAATAATTCTTCGCCAAATCACGAATACGATTATCTAGTGATTCTCTTACGTTTGTTAACGCAGACGAGGGGTTTTTTTTTTAGATTGTGCGCTATGTTTAAATAAAAGCTCGGGGGGATAACAGAATTATTAGTTATTCCATAAATACGTAAACGTATGGTAATTTTGTGTTTTTAACATCACCACTTCAATACTGTATACGATACAATCGTATAGATCGCCTGGACGTAATTTTAGAGTGACGTTAAAATTTAATTATTGGCAGACATTGGGAATTAATAGCAACGAGCATTTGTACGGGATCGCTATTTTCATTGCATATATACATTGTTTTTTTACTTTGAAATAAATATTTTCGATTTATGAACCGTTCTGTGTGCTATCGCACACTTTTGACGCGTATATTTTCATTTTACGCCGCGTGTGTCGACGATATCTGTGGGTTTTATACGTTTCACTCATATCAAAAATGATTCGAAACCGATGGTTGTCTCCAGGTATTTTATTTGCGGCGTGTATGATGAGATACGGGAGTTGATGAGCTGGACGTGTACGTTTGCGTACGTTCCTTATACGGAAACCAAAAACAAACAAAAAAAAAATACAAACGGCGGATTTCACGAGCTGAATTTCGTGCGCATCGTTGGTCACAGGATATTACGCGTATCGAAAAAACGTATTTTTACGGATAAAATCAAATATAATGCATGAAAACGGACGACGATGACGTATTATTCGTTTTTTTTTTGCTATTTTTTTTTTATGGATATAATAGATGTTTTATTTAAATAGCGATGACGTTCCCCAAATAGAATTCAATAAATATACAAACAGTTTTCTACGTATATATATATATGTACGCATATTTTATGTAGATAACGTCACGCGTAATTCGTTTGGATTTATATAAATTCCTCTATCCTTTCTCCGTCCCGGGGCCACAATAACTATAAAATAAAATATTAAACAATACGTGTGGGCGTTTGTACGCATTTTATTCAATAAGAACGGGGTATGAATTTTCGACAAATTGTATAATAAAAATTTATTTACACAATATATATATATGTGTGTGTGTATATAGTAATATTGGAAATTTCTTCGCCCCGGCATAAAAAACCGATCGTATAATATAAACGTAAATATTTTTCGACGTAATGAAAAAAAAAAGTCGAAAATTAACATTTTGTCGTTTTAACAACAGACAGGATCGGATTAGTGTGAATAAAACGTAAACTCGCTTTCCATCGGATTCGTTTATATTTATTTGTCTACGGTATTTACGTACTCGTTAATTATATGCAATATAATAATTAAATATATCGTAATTAATTTTTCTTTAAACGAAGACAATAGGGCCTAGATTTCGTTATTATGAATTGGTGAGAGAAAAAAAAAAGAGTTGAAAAATAAAGAAATTATTAGTACGAACCTAACACTAAACGTAATAAAATTTATTACAAAAAAATGTAGAAGATTTTGTAGAATCAAAGGATTCGTTTGAAAAATTAGTTTTTCCGCGTATTCGAATCTAAAAAAAATAATCCCGTAGAAATATGATGTGACATAATAAAATATGTATGAATTTCAGACGCTAATTAAACGCCTTGTAAAAAGAAATTAATTATCTGTACCTGAAGTTTGAAGTTTATAAATAAATTCCAAAAATTGTCGGCCAAAAAGCATTCAACGGTATTTTTTTTTTCATTTCAAAACTTCGCGCGCGTATATAATTAACGTTAAGAGATTACGCGTGTTTCGTTGAAAATGTTTTAACAGTCATTAATATAATATTATTAGCGCGAAATTTTGAATATTAAGTATCGCCGTAAAGTAAACTGCGTTAAATGCTTTAAATGTAAATAACGTCGAAACCAAGGTAGAAAATATTTTTTTCTATTGTTAATTTAAATATTCAAAAAAAAAAAAAAATTGTGAACTAACGATGAAGTTAATAATTATTATAGTGTACTGACTATTGTAAATCGACGAGTTGCCTTAAATTAAAACACCGTATTGTTACAAAGGTGATTTCGAGTGTAAAAAAAAAAAAACGCTCTAAAACACGCGATTTTTGTTGTTGTTCGAAAAACATTTAAAATGAGAAAAATTAAATAAATAATGTTTATGCAAAAGAATACGATGATTTGTAATCAAATCTGTTGTTGTACATAACACATGAACAACGTGCGTTTTCTACCGAAACGCGTATTTATATGGAAAATATTCAACTATTTATAAAACACTGACTTTGGGGGGAAATGCGAATATGACGAACGTATGGCGTAAAGTTTTCGATTTTTAATTAGTCAAGTACGTGTTAAAAGATAATATTTCGGCAACGCGTGAATCGTTGACGTACACGCCACAACAGGTGGCTATGATAAATGACGTGCACTCAAAATGTACACACGTCGAATATCAAAGAAAAATTTGACGACGAAATCAAAGTGTTCACTGTGTGCGCCCGTTTACGTCGAAATCCATACGCTTCGGGATAAAAGTGTGACGTTTTTGCGCGTTTCTATTTTATGTATATTTACAAAGAAAAGCAATCCGATAATTGTATACGTCTTTCCGTTACGGTTATATATAAAAAAAACGGGATTGTCGCACTCGGATAAAATGTATTTTACCGAGTACTGAGGACAAAACATATGTTGATAATTTCAAAATAAAAAAAAAACAAAAAATTACGTTTAAATCGAATATGACGAAATAATAATTATTTATTCGGTCGACTTTAACTTGTATGGAATTAAAAAAAAACCGTTCAAAACGTATTGAAAAATAGTGTTAATTTAAAATATTCTACTTCGAATATTGTGCTCGAGTGCGTGTGGACCGAGTTATTATTATAATGTATATTATTAAACCGTATTTTATGGTTATCGACAAGAAGCGAAAGAAAACGAAGACGACGAACGAATTCCGGAAATGACATAGCGACATACACGGTATTATGACGGCGCAAACAAGAATTTTCTAAACTATTATATTTTGCGGAGACGGTAATAAACGAATGTTTAACTTTTTTCTTTTTTTAATCATAAAATTATTTACTTAATAACACAGAGGGATTATATTCGTTTTGTTAGTTTGTTTAGAAAAAAAATATTGGTGCTTATTATATTTTTCTCGTAAAACAAACGCGATTCGATATTGAATTACGTCGTATTCGAAAAAAAAAAACCCTTCGGAAAAATGTTCAATCGAGTTATACGTATATACTTATTTTACCGTCTGTTTGAAAACGAACGCGCGCGTGTGACAACCGATAACTCTTATTTAGGAATTATGACGTCTATACGTATATATATTTATTATTTATCGTCTACTCACGACGCTCGCTTTTGTACAGTATTTAAGAGCTACACACACAGATATATATATATATATATACACTTATATAAAGTCCACGCGTTATTATCATCATCATCATTTTTGTTTCGTTTACCAAGCTCGAAAGCTGTTTAGAGTAAATTGATTCTACATCGGATCGTAAAAAGGGATTTTGTCCATTGCTCCCACACGTGCGACGGTAATAATAGGGAAAAATAAATTTTTTTAACACCCCGGGAGGTACACTGTCGTGAAGGAAGAGGAGAAAAACGATTGTTTTTCGTTACACAATTTGGAAAGATTTTTCTTCTTTTTTTTTTTTTCTACATATAAATACATTACTCTATTCTCAGTTTTCAGTGCATATCGAGTAAACGGGGAGTTTTTTTTTTTTAGATGAAATCGATTTCGTCACCGCGTTAAAACGTACTCTTGTACAAAAAAAAAAAAAAAAAAACCGCGACTAAATTGAATATTTTGTTGCACGATTCGATAAAATTCAATAGGAATTATAATACGTTTTTATAATTTTATTCCGATATTTTTTATGAAAATTGTTTTCGCGATAAATAAATAAACGCCGAGAAAAATACATTACGTCCTATAAATTCGATATATTACTTGTGTGTGTGTGTGTGTGTGTGTAATACAGACTCCGTAAAGTATGAGTTGATAATAAGTGTTAAACGTGAAAATATTTATTGAAATGTGTGTATAACAATGTGCGGGAAGTGGCCAAAAAAATAAAAATATATATAATTCAAATCGTTCTATGGCGAATAAATCATCTTTGATATTATTATCTCTCTTTATATTTATATACGTATATATATATATATTCGCGTAAATTGTATAAACGGCATAATATAAATATATTTTAAAATTAAATTCATTATAAATTGATATTCTAAAAGGAGATATCACGCGCGCGGATTTCATTAACGTAGATTCCACGTGCGAGATAAAACTGCACAGTGTTCGTCCGAGCGGACACGTTTTTCGCGAAAAATAATTCCCGTTTGTAAACGCTTTTGCGAGTCGAAATGATTTAATCGTAACAGAGGAAATACGCGTATATTTCATATTTGAATGAGAAAAGGTAAGCGAAATGTAAACGCTACACGTGTGTGTGTGTGTGTATATATATATATTGTAAGTTTTATTTTGAATACGATTTGATAAATAGTCGCATATTGTTGTTGTACGCTGTAGAAAAGTTAACCGAATTTGGCCAAAAACGCGTTATTGCACGCACTTCACTCGGACAGAGCTGAACGTTTCGGATATAAAAATATACATTAGTATAGATAATATTATAATGTTATATAAATCGATTGCGTAAAGACGTAGACAATAAAGCGATCGTCTCTTTTTTTTTTTTTTGAGCGATGATTACATTTGTACTTACGACATCAGTATCTTGAAACCGTTGGAAAATATGAACGGCAAAATTAATTTAATATAACATCACACTGCATTTCTATCATCTTTATATTATTATTTAACATTTGATTGAGTATTTCAGAGTATTTTTTTAAAAAAAAAAAACCTCCAAAAAAATATTTTTTTGAATAATACATGTACAGATACGATTTGATAAATAGTCGCATATTGTTGTCATAACTATACATAGAAATATATGCTCGGGAAAAAACAGAAATATTATTCGAGTTTTGACTAAATAGGTCATTACGCGTTTTGTTCGTTTTCGGCTTTCATCCGTAACGCACGTCATGTAAAAACCAGTACCGTCGTTAGATTTCGTGAAGCTGCAGGCAAAATATTTGTTATGTATCGAGTGTACCTGTTACGTCTTCGAATGATTTTAAATATTTGTTTTTCACTGATATGTTTTTATATTATATGTATATTTACTGCTTTAGATAAATTAAAAAAATGTATTTTTTTTTTCAGCAGACCGAATTGATTCTTTTTGTAAGTAAATTCACGATATAATAGATAAATTTGTTCATCCGGACAATTACGTCAGGAGATAGTACAATCGATATTAATAGTGAATAATACATTTTTTGCATTTAACCAAACTACTTTTATTTTTTACCTCATTATAGCCATTGAATTAATTAATTTATTGTGAATTTCGTGCTGAAAATAATTTGTTATGTATCGCGCGTGTTTCTTTAGAATGATTTTAAATATTTGTTTTTCACTGATATGCATCGCGGGTTTGTCGTACGAACAATTTTCGAATATGACCGTTCTGTTAGTGTAGTGCCAGTATAATAGATATTTGTTCATCCGGACAATTATGTTTCAGGAATGTCGGAAGATATTAATTTTGAATGAACACTGAATGAATTAGGCGAACAAACAACTACTTTTATTTTTTCGGCTCCAACAGGAATTAATTAATTTATTGTGAATTTCGTGCTGAAAATAATTGACGCGCGTGTTTCTTTAGAACGTTTTACTCTCTGATTTGACGTGGAGCATCGCGAATATGAATCTGGAAGACGTTCGGCTCCAACAGGACGGGGTTACATCCCACACAGCCGGAATTTCAAAATCGAGACAAATGTTTCCCAAGTGTCTCTCTGAGAGATGACGTGGAGCGGCCTGCGTGCTCTCCAGATTTGAGCATTTGCGACCGTTTTGACCGTTTTCTTTGGGGATACCTAAAGGGAAAAGTTTTTAAACATCATCCACTGCACACCCTGAAAGAACTTAAGATCAGAATCAGAGAGGAAATAATGGCTACACTTCTGAAATCGTCTTCAAAAATGCATCGCTACTGACGCCCGCAGCATAAGAGTGATATAATCTTTAAAACTCAATGTAAGAAACTAGATTGTCTACAGGAATCGAACAATATGAACTTTATTTCTCTAAGTTGAATAGTTTTTTTTTCTAAAGCCCTTCAAAACCGATGCGTATCTTTTGCCCCACTTTGTATATTTATACAATATCGTATGCTTCACGAAGCAGTCCTGACTAAAATTCACCACAAAATTCGCGGTGTTCGTTGTGTGTACTACATAATACGACGATGAGACTTTTTGAAACACAATGTGTTTACTATATGCCAGTAAAAATGTCGGCGATGCGGTGGAAAAGAATAGAGAAAAGAAAAAGACCTCTATCGAACCGTTGTCGTAAAAAACCAATATAATACCGCAGCGACATTCCCATGTACGAAGTATGACGTTCGAAATCTCATTTTGTACGACAGAACGATAAAATAATTGTCAAAATAAACGTTTTTTACGTCCAAACGACGAAGTACCACCACATGTCCTCTCTCGGTCTCTTTACAGTGACGCCGCGAAGTTTTTGTCATTCGATCAGATCCCTCTCGTTTAAAAAGTGATATTGTTTCGGGGTTTTTTTTCATATATTTTACTCAATCAAAAGTATAGTTTGAGGACAAATCGATAAATTATGACATTTGATTTTTGAAAAAAAAAAAAAAATTATTTTTTTCACTAATTCAACGATGAATTTCTATTTGTATACGTGAAAAAAATAGAGTGATCATTCTAAACGATTTTTTTTTATGTGTTCGACAGAGTCAAAATATTTATTTAAAAACGAAAAATTATTCTGAATAACGGAATGTGCAGGACGAAGGCAAAACGTTAATTGCGGGAAATTAGTGCTGAAAAAGTCGAAGATAGGCTGCGGCGGCGTGAGGTTTGTAAAAAGGTTAAAAAGAAAATGTTTCGATAAAAAAAAAAAGAAAAGCTCGTCTTTTGTCGGTGAATATTCCATTAGTTATGCATGAAATGAAAATAACACTTTTCGCACCGACGTTTTTTTTGTTTTTTAGACACAGCCACACTATTATTTCCTTTTCCGCGTTGATTTCTCTTTTCTTTACTCGCTTTTTTACTTCACAGCGACCGCCAAACAAGACCCGTTTTCGCGCGAACAAGAAGTGGAAAACGGAATTAAAACAAATCGAGCCTTTTAATCTCACTAGGGCTTGGGATTTATACGCAATAAAAAAAAAAAAGAGGAGATAATTAACAGTTGTTAATGTGATTATAAGATATTAATTTATTATTACGCGCTGTTACGGTAAGTATTGTTTCAAATGTTCGAATGTGTACGAACGAACGGCGATCATATATCATATATCTCGGCGTTATGTTCAAAATATGCGGAAAAAAAAAAGAAAAAAAAAGAATGAAAATCGTTCTATTTTATTACGAAAATAGCCGCGTGCACGTGATCCGACACAAGACCGATCTGTTTGGACTATAATGGAGACGATTTAACAACACGCAAATGCCGTGTACGAATCGTATATGTCATCACTTGGATATTCGCGTTTTATTGAAGTGAAAATATGGTTTTTACGGTCGGCGCGCGCTTTTTTGGGAACCGTTGTACGAAAAAAATAACGGATAAGCGCGCGTGTTGAAAACGTTACCGCAATTATCGCCGTTATACCGCGCGCTTTAGGGCAGAGGAGCTTTTGAAACGCTCCCTGCCTCATACCGCGTATACATGGACGATGTATAAAACGAAAATATTTTATATATGCACCGAAGGGGTGCGACAAGGGATACGGGTACACGGACGGCCGTGTGTTACGGGCGTAGAGGAGAAGTAACGGGTTGACGTTTTGGATTTATCGCCACGAGCGTCGCGCGTCGGAGATGGGAAGGAAACGAAAACGAAAAAAAAAAAAGTCAGAATTACAAATAACGCGTGCCACACCTCGAAAAGAGGATACGCGAAGAATTTCGATCAAATAAGCTGGTACTCCGTTTGTGTGTGTGTGTGTAACGTACGGCGAATTCACGCGTTCAAACGTGCCCGTGACGCATTGAGTCAGCAGGCGTCGAACACGCTCGGTGAACGTCCGTCGCCGAACGATAACGGCTAGTGAGTAAACGAATAAGCGTAGCGGTCATGAAAGTCTCGACGAATTATACAATACGAATGTACTCGGTTGAATAAGTAAATCGTTTGATTTATTTTTCTATCGGGTCAAACGGAATGTTGTCGATTTACAATTATCATTTGGTTTCCGTTGTATTTCAACGTCATTTAAAGGAGCCGTAATCTTTACGTGAAATTTTTCAAACAAAAATTTTTTTTTTTTTTTTTTGTACTTGGCCGCTTTTTACGCGAAATTATAGCCAAGCGTTTTTGTTGAGATAAAATCGCGGCGATTTTCAAAATCTCTATCGAACGAAAATCAAAACCGTGTGTGTGTGTCGTCGTTTTCGGATTTCCGTTGTCCACGCAGCGAAACACGCGCGTAATTCTTTAACACCTTATCAAATGTGAATCGGACAGTCATTTTCTATTTTTTTATTTTTTCTCTCGTAAAAACCTCGCCTTCCTGAACGACGGACGTTTCTTCGACGTTTTTTTTTTTCGTTTTCAAAGAAAACCGAAAATAATATTTTTCGGTAAAGATGACATTTCCGTAAGCTTTTTCTGTTAAGCTTTCATTTTTTTTTTTTATAATACACACACACACACAGAAATTTGAATTGTTACATCTGTGCATAAACACACATAACAAAGCAAGTCATCGGGTTTCAACCCGTTTTTTTACTCCGCAGAAAACTATTTTATAAATGCACAGTTATAGAGAGTGACGTAAAGTCGCCATTCCGCGTTTTGGGAAATTCAATGCACTTATCACTTTTAGAACATATCTCGTATACTCCTGTGGACGTGTATAAATAATAACGAAGTCGTAGGGAAAAAAAATCGAAATCGGTTTTTAAAGCGCGTACGCAATAAATATCGATATTTGAATTCGAAACCCGCAACGAAAGAAGAAAATAAATATTGGTAAGTCGATTCGAAATCGTAAATAGATATTCGAAGTCCTAAAAATAAAAATCCGATTGAAATTCAAAATCGAGATCGTATGCAACGTTTGAACGATCGAATAGAACCGAGACGATTGGGGGGAAAAAAAAACCGATGATCGAAATCAAAACCGAAATGTTCCGTTTCATCCGTGTGTGTGTGGTATTGATATGCGATATGTATCCAAATGGACAGTAAATGTACGTAATTGAAATCGCGTGCACACATCTGTTTCCGCGCGAGTTACATTCATCATCATATTATTATTATTATTATTATTATTATTATAATTGATTTTCGAAAACATTTCATGTGCATAAACCTCAGTTTCGCGTCTTGCTGGGTATTTATTTTATTTCGTTGCGCGCGTACGTACACACACCACACATCTAATACGTGTCGACAGTAATATAAAATCCGGGAATCGACAAATGTTTAAAAAAAAAAAAAAAAAATCGCGTCATTATTTTACTGAAACAGTTGGATCCGTTTGTCACAACGTAGTCGAATGTGACGCGTTGAAATAGTAACCGAAGCGATACCGTTTCGTTGTTTTCGAGTAAAAAAAAAAAAGCGGTGGAAATTCGAATTAATAATTTTTCAATAGATATATAAACGTTTGGTGAGAGGATTTTTTTTTTTTTTTTATCTTTAATACACTGAAAATAATACAGTGGGAAGGAAAAAAAAACTCCGTATTATTGTTTCGAAGCGAATTGCAGCAGCCGTAGAATGGGAATAAAATGAGCGCGTACATGCACATCAAAGGGATTTGAGATGTTGAATGAATGATCGTTGAATGAAACGTTCGTTAAGACTGTTAAGTGCGCCGTATTATATTGTATTTTTTAATGCGTCCGACCAATAATCACGACGAGTGGTTACCATTTTTTGTAGGTATAGGTATCGACTTTTTTTTTAAATGCGCGTTTAAAAAGAAAAACTCCCTATTGTAGCACTCGGCCTTTCGTTTAATTGAACGGCGGAATAAATTAAATTTGTTTTTCGAGTCGGTGTACGAATAGTTTAATATGCGTCGAGAAATTTGTCATTGCGGGTGGTTTTTTTTATTTTTATTCTTCTTTTGATATACGGATTTTAGAGAATTCCAAAATATTTGTTATAGGTAAAAGTGCGCGCACGACCACGGAGAACAGTGTTGTTACTATGCGTTTTTCCTCTCTCGTTCTTAAATATACAAGTATCGTTCATTCCTCCTCGATAACAGTGTACGCATAAGGTAATAAGAAGGTCCCCGAGTTCAATACGAACGGAGACGCTTGAGCGCGGAGTAAAAATATAAAACCGTATTGAAATCGTTAGAAAATCGTTTTCGAATACCAGAATAGCGCTAAATGAAAAATTATAGAACGTTCAAAGTGATTGAGACGGTATCGTACATTGTATTATTATTATTTTTTTTTTTTACAAAATTGCAAAAATGTTCTATAGCGTGGTCAGAAACTCGGTGAATATAAAAGGTCTGTTACATACGCATGAGTATTGGGAAACAACGAATATTAAACACACGGCGTACGTGGACCGACGGCTATCACAAGTCCAATTGATTCAAAACGCGTTATTCGTATGAAATCTAAGTAAAAACATAAATTACTAAGAAATATGCTGTTTATCGATTTCAATACAATGCTGTTATTGATATAAAAATCGTACGGGCCGTCTCTAGACATGAAAATATTAGAAAATCCGATTAAAAAATACGTTTTTTTTTTACGGTAATTGTTAAATATAAATTATTTTCCCTTTTTGTTTTATACGTGGTGCGATAGAGTACTCAACGGGTACATCACTGCACAAATCGTATTGATTTTTATTTACAATTTAAAAATGATTATACTTGTATGTAATGTGGATCGACGATAGATAATTGTTTTTTGGAATTATTGTATAATTATGTATTTTATTTTTATTTCCTACACTTAATCGGTTTAATTTCGATCGATCTAAATCCTTAAAAAAAAAAAAAAAAAGATGCTGGTTTGACACAGTGCCTGACAATTCTTATGTTCGGGCTTTGCTTAACGGAATAACGCAATACCATCGTTATTATCATTTCAATACTCGAAAATGTGTTCGTGTCGATATATTTTTTTACCTTTCCCAGCGTTTCAATTCGTAATTTTACAATATTTCGTTGCGCGCACGTCTACCGACCACTTATTGTTAATCCGTATAAATATAATGTGTGTGACGTTAATTTTAGATTGTAATAATTCGCATCACTCTTGAATCGGAGGACGAAAGTACTAACGAAAAACTCGATTTCCACGAAGTAGTCCGTCCGAATTACTTCAACAAATATATAAACATACGTTTTTGATTGAAAAAAAGAAAAAAAAGAAAAAGGTTTCTTAAATCCTAGTTGACCGAACACAATGACTTCACTCCGTTTGTCATTTATGTTTTTTTTAAATACTTTTTCTTTTTTTTCTTCTGGAAATCGAATGGAATAAAATATTATTTCATAAATAATAACAATACGATTCCACTGTAATGAAAAAAATAAAAAAATATATTTCACAATTTGTGCATTTAAAAACGCATATTTAAATGCGCGATAATTTATAATTGTAATAATGATTTTAAACCGATATAGTTGTATACGATTAGTGGAGTTGTATGTTGTTTTTTGTGTAAGCGGTGAACGTTAACGATAAATAAAAAAAAGTCATACGCCATATATTATATATTAAAAAAAAAAAAAAAATTAAAACAATAATCCCCGGAAAAAGACTATTTAATCGGATAAATGCGAAAAGAAAAGAAAACACGAGTTTAGATTAGGCATTTTATAAAATTAAAAATCGTTATTAATTTATGAAAACCGTAAATATTCTGTCAAAAAAAAAAAAAATAAATAAATAAATAATAATAATAATAATAATAAAGTCGCGTTTTTATAAATATTGTAATATTTATTAAATCTTGTATTAACGTTTAAGTCGGTGCGATTAAAACGCGAGTTTGGAAAAAAAAATAAAATATACGATAATCGAAATATTAATTATATTACCAACGCGCGTTAAATAAGGGTAAAACAAAAAAACATCTATTAGTTTATTTTAGTTATAGTTTTTTTTTTTGCTTTTTCTACCGAATTCAAAGCGAAACGGCGTGTGTTCAAATAATGTTTCATTTATAGATTGACGATTATCAATCATGTTGTAATATTATTGTAATTATTCGAAGGCAGTTTAAAAAATAATATTTTTTGTTGGATTACTATTGGTTATACGTGATCACATACAAACGTATAAAAAAAAAAAAACGACTTTTAAATTTTATCTTGATATTATTATTATTATTATGATATATATTTTAAATATTAAATTCAACGGAAAATGTTATGTTACGATACTCTTAAATACATTTATGTGAATATACAGTGGACGACAAAAGTTTACGAAATACTCTTTGTTTTTTTTTTTTTACGGATTCTTCAATACTGTCAACGAGTAATAAAATGTATAGTATTTTCGATAGAATCTTCGCGTTAAAATCACAAATACGTATATATAAAAAAAATTCTTTAAAATATTTTACTTCTTTTTTGTCATAGGGGAGATATTACGTTCAACGAACAGTTGTCTTCATTAACAATAATAAGAAATTAAATTAGAATTTACGTTCGTTGAGTTTACGGGTTTATCGTTGTTTCACACTAATCTGCAGCAGGCACACGTGTATTTTATATAATTGACGAGTTTGACCCAATTTAGCAGTAGTAGTAACGCGTAGACACGTAAACGTGGTAGTGACTTATTTAAATTGTATGTCTCGTATAATCTTTTAATGATAAAAATTCATTTCATTGCGGTTGATTAAAACGGGAGAAATCGCGCTGCGTAATGAAAAATCGAAATTCCCGTTTTGCACCGTTTCGAATTGAAATCGACTCGTAAGATATATTTAAAACGGGTGTTTTCCGTTTAACGTAATTAATATTATTTGTATTAATAATTCACGGTACAGCGGTATATTACGCGATTTTTACCGTTTTTCGCGAGATTTTTTTCTTTTTCACGCTCGATATTGTGAAAGTGTAATAATCGGCAATTCATATTGTTTTCTGAATTGTCGTCGATTCGTTTAATTTATAATGAGTCGTAATGTATTACATTACAATGAATTCGGTCTTTGAATTGAGATTCGACGAAGACAAACAACGAACAATGTACAACGAACCGTTGACTTTTGCGTCGATCGTTTGTACGGTTTTGGATTCGTCGTCAAATGATATTAGGCGGTGTGAAGAGCAGAGTTGTTGTTGTTCTTTTTTTTTCCGTGTACGATTAGAGCGTGCAGTCGTCGTAGATGAGTATCGAGCAATCACAGAAACCGGCGTCACTCGAACGAACTGTGCACAAGTACGTTTCTACGGGACAACGTAACGTTAGTCGATCGAGTGAGACAACGTAATGAACCGGCGGAGACGAGGCCGCAGGATAAGTTTGCCGAAGTACTTCTCCTCCTCCCCGTCCCCGTCAAAAACTTACGTCCACCACACACAAACACCGTACGCAAAACGCATATATCCTTTTTCGCGGTGAAATTTATTCTCCTGCTCGCACGCGCGCCTTTTGAGTAGAGTGTGTAACTCCTATCTATATCTACAGACACGTTCCCAATAAAACGTAATCATGTTTTTCCTATTCTTTCATCGTTTACAATTGCTCTTATGCACACACACACACACACATCTCTCTCTCTCTCTCTTATTCCTCGTTTATTTACTGTCGTACACACACATGCGGTAAAGATGTCAATCTCTCTCTCTCTCTCTCTCTCTCTCTCTAAATGTTCGTTATACGTTGTCTCCAAGGTGTATGTTCGATAGAACCTTAGAGCGACTGCTGCTGATGTCGAAATACAATTTCTCTAGTGTATTTTATTCTTACAGTTGACACACAACCGTATCCGTTTTCGGAAAATACTCGCGTCGAACAGGTTATTTCAAACGTTTGTCGAACGTACGGCGGAATCATTTTGACGACGCGTGAACGCGCACCAAACGAAAATAAATAACATATACGAGTATATAATATATATATACGTAACCCGACAAAAGTATCCGGGTGATTTTCCGCGGAAATTAAATTGCTACGTTATTGGATTATCTCGTTGGCACAATGAACAAAATGTGTATAACGCGTCGTACGGTTGTCATTGGAACAACGTCGAAACACTTTTTCGCATCGAATACGACGTTATTGATTTTATTTATAATAATGTGCTTGCGCAGATAACGCGGGAAAAATTAAATATTAACCGTTTTTTTTTTTTTTTTTTTTTTTTTTTTTCCTAAATAAATAATCGACTCGATTTCGTAACACTTACCGAGTAGACAGTTACTTTGGTATTAATACGCAATAATACATTACTATTGTTTCAACTCAATAATTATTTATTGCAATTATTCACAACATAAATCCATGCGATTTATCGGGGTTCGCATGTAGAAACAATTCTTCTTATTCTTCCTTGCTGGTTTCGCCCTTTAAGGCCATCCCTCCGAACAGATTTTCCGCCATCTCTCCTTATCCCCTCTGCAGCGTCTCTACATTGTATATTTGGTTCCGCCGTTTTAACATCATGTAGAAATAATTAAAATATAATAATTGTATGTTACTATGGTATAATATGGTTTATTTCGATATATATATATATTTTTTTTTTATGTATAGTTTGACAATAATATGTTTAAATATGCAGAAAATTAAAATTATAAAAATATTCTAATCGTAACAATAATACGTGTTAATTAAACGTAATAATAATTCGTACAAAATTCTAAGCGAACAACAAACTATTGGATTTTAATCACGTGTTGTTTACTAGTGAATTCAAGTGATTCAAGCGTCCCGGTCAATACAAATACTTTTAATGTTTAAAGATTTTCAACAAATCGAAATATGGTGGCGTTTTTTTTTTGTGTGTCATACTCGTACTAGAATTTTCGAGGTAAAATTGTCTAAAGTTTGACGACAACTTGTATTTTTCGTATTTTGAAAATTGTTGAATAAATTTCCTTTTGAATGAGTATTGGTGAGCATTGTGTTTTTTTTTTATTAACTTTATAGATTTTCTGAACAATTTGATTCGACCGAACATATTTTATTATTCCATACATACGATGCCATAAAAGTGATTCAATCTAGTAAAACGTATATGGGAATTTGTCGAAAGTACGTATATTATTTGTGTGTGTAAATAATGTGTTCTTCTATTCGTTCGTGATTTTAAAGAATGTAATAAAATCCCAGTAAAATTGCAGATAGGCGGCGTTAATCAATCAAACATTAATTTTTTTTACATTAAAGTATTCTTAGGAAAATTGTCTCCGCGCACGTTTTCTGTTTAAAATCTGCCCGTTGTAATTTAATTCCGACGGAACATCGTAACGCCTTCGGTGATTTCTTAAAAATTATTCAAATACTTTTACCGTAACGTTTACGGCGGAGAAACGTTTTGATCAAATGTTTCGAAAATGTTGCAAAACTTCGAGTAAAAGTATTTTAATTAAGAATAATTTTCGAAACGTGTCTGGGCTGTTAGCAGCTCACGCTGCATAATACGCATGCCTGGAATATTCGTTCGCGGCTATTATAATCGGAGTTTTTATGCGTTTATACTACTGATAATGTTCGCGCTAAAATTGATTGGTTTATTGTTTACGCCTGGAATTCGTTGTCGTCGAATGCCTTCCTGTATTCTAACTGTAAATCTACAGTGCATTGTTTAATTTGATAAAATCTACGTTATTTACACGAAACAAAAATAAATATTTTTTGTGCGAATAATTTTCGATATACAATAGGAGATTTGGATTTACGTCCGATGCGAGTAGTTCACGCAACGTTTTAGTTATTCCGATAGTCGAGAAACCCATGTAATTCACGGAATTTCTTAACTAATAAGAAAATGTGTATGAATACAATCGGAATAGTTTTTTTTACGTCCAACCGCATTTGTAAAATTTTCCATTTAAACAAATCGTATTTATCAATTGATTTTCTACTGGTAATTATTACGAAAAAAATACGAGAATATATATATATATATATATAATAATAATATTAATAACGAACCTCGTGTTAATTATTACAGTTGTTTAGTTAAATAGTGAATACAATTTTTTCAAAAAACATTTCGCGCGTAATAAACAGTAAATGGAAATTAATATTTTTATTAATGAAAGTCTATCAGAAAACCGTGATTGCAGATTTCGGGAAATTCGTTCGTATATTATACCGAAATATTCCAACGTAGGTTATCATCTGCCCGACGTTGTTATAAAGTGTTATAACGTAATAGTGATCGCGGTCAGGGTAACTGAATTGTAAAGGAAACGCAATACAATTCCTGAAGTTTTGCATTTATTTCCACGCACATTGTCGGGTGTGTTGTTGATGAGAAATAATAATTAACACGCCGCGGAACATTGTACACGTTGCTCTTATTATTAAAACTTTAACTATCCGTTTGTGGTTAATAACAATAAAAGGTAGGTGCGCACATAGTTTATGATTGTAGAAGTCATAAAACACCGGGTCCGGATTTCCAGGCGTGTTTGGGAGTTATGACAAAATTATTGTAGTTATTTTATAACTAATTCCGTCGAACACACGCGCAAGTACAATATAATTATATACGTAGATAGCTGGTGGGAATTAATTGCCAATGTTCTTTTCCTTCTCTTTACTCACAAATTCAGATTCAAAATGTACGTTCAATTTAGAAATTAGATTTTTCTTTTTAATTCTTAGAAACATTTTACAGATTTTGAAACGAACCAAGCACTCAAAATATAAATAGGATTTGAACATTGAAAAGTTTTCGACAGATAACCCAAGTTCTCTTTTATGTTTCGAATGATATATTCCACAAAGATCTCTACACATGCTGACAGTGCAAAGCGTACATAAGACCTTCTATACAAACGCTTCCATTTTAATCTTCGTAAGTCATCGACATCTCTTGACTAATAAAGACCCCTTTTCCCCACATGACTCCTGCAGGTGATCCTATTTGACGCGTTAACAAAACGCGCGACTTGCGCCGAGACCAACTAACTGATTTCGTTCGACACTTGACATCATCGAGTTCTGTTAGAGAAAAGTCTTTCTATACACATACAGTTATTTGACTTACGGTCGTTGTAAAAATAACTTACGGATCGCACAATTATAAATGGACACGTGTAGAGAATAATAATAACTTTTTAACTCCTGATAATTATAATAATATTGGTATTGGGTTTGGTAAACTTATATACGTCCAGAGAATTCGTTAAAAAGTAATTTACAGCGGCTTTAATACAATTAAATGCCGCGATCAACGCAAACTGCGTTTGATATACGCGTATATATATATATATATTTAATAATAATATTCAGTTTTGATTTATTCAACTGAACACAATATTTATTAATATTGTGGCGGAGATGAGATATTTCGCTTTCTGAACTGTCGCCAGCAAACGACTACAATTTTTTTTTTTTTTTTAATAATAATAGCCTACCATCGAGAACGACATTAAAGAAAAAAAAATAATAATAATTATAAAAAAATATAATAAATAACGGCGAGAGAAAAAGAGACGGAGAAATTCATAACAATTAAAATATACAAAATAAAAATTTATATGCCACTAGTGGCCATTTAATCACGTCGCCGCAAGCTGGAAACTTTTGACGGCGTGACGAATTGTTTAGGCGCGACGGAGACTCGAGGGCGGTCGTCGAAAAATGTCAAAGGGTTGGAGATAATATTATACATGAGCGTTTAATCAGTCAGGATCAAGTGGACAATAAAGACTATACGACCGGATCAGCATCAGCACCCGCTCGTACGGGGCTAATATAAACGATATACTTTTTTTTTTTTATTGTGTTATAAAAAAAAAAATTGCTCTGCCGACACACTTGCTGTAATTGAATGAATTGGTCGTGGTTCTGGTGAAGCTTGCGGATAAAACTATACATTTATATATATTGTAATCTACTTATAACGTCTGCGATCAATAAAGAAATAATTCAATTTACGATAAATCGTGTAGCTTTTACAGGGCTTATTCGTATATCGAGTTAAAATATATATAATATATTAATAATCATAAAAGTTTAAGCGGTAATAAAGTATACCACGAACTAGTATTAATCGCACATTTCGGTTCATTGAAGCCATTTTACGATATTGTTTTAACTGTTTTTAATAAACGCGGATTTACGATTTACGCGGTTATACATAATTATGCGTAGTAATTTGATCGACACTCAGTTTCGAACACAATATAATAATATGTACCGCGAGTACTTATACGGATTAATAATTACAGGCTCACGTTCTTCATTTTTTTTTTTTTTTACGTCACCGAAAAGGTATACTAATTGGACTCTGAAAACAATATAGAAAGTTTTACTGACATTAGAGGACACGAACTTGGTGTTTGACGGACACGAATTGCAGCAGTGGACAATTGATCATTTTCGCTTCTTCAATGATTAAAGAACATATTTACCGTGGCCTAATACACGTGGTAAATCGCGAGAACATTTTATTGAGCGTTGAGAGCGGGGACATATTGAAAGCACTTATAAAAGCGAGAGAAAAAAGTATTCGTTTAGTACGGACCTTATAATATATATATATATATATATATATATATATATATATATATATATATATATATATATATATATTATTATTACGATTTAATTTAAATTTACAATTTTTTTTTTAATGGAAAGTAAACATCGCGAAGAAAAGAAATTATTACTTATTTTCAAAGTAGGGATTCTTATTTTTTCAAAATAATTTCCAGGTCCATTCCGTTGTTAATCCGGGCCTGAGTGTTGTAACGGCGAAAAGTGAATTTATTTAAAAATTTTTTTTTTTTTTTCATATAACAGTACCGTAGAATTGAATAAACCGGCTTAGTAAAAAAGTGCAAATACGTCGGGGGGTTTTTTTTAACAGTTTTTTATTTTTATACGCAATTTACATTATAAAGTATAGCACATCAGATTCGTAGGTATACTTTGAATCGTTTCGTATTACCCGTATACTTTTTTTTATGTAAAGTACGATTAAATTTGGCCGTTGATTAAAAAACGTCGAATAATAATCGATTGCGCGGATTTTGTACAGTACATTTTGTTCGGCAAACACAAAATTCTCATTGAATAAAAAAAAAAAAACCGGACGTAATGCGAATTTCATTTATTCCGCACTTATATACGGAACGTAAAAAGTTTGTAAAATACCAATTCAATTACCGGGGATTGAGGTGGTGCCTACGCTTAACAGGTGTCTTTAAAAACGCGTTTACAGTGTTTAAAAAGAATCGCTGTTGCGGTATAACAACGTAACTTTTGTAGCCTTTCCGGCCGGAAAGAATTTGTTTTTAATGAATTTGCCATTGAATCGGCCTGAAACCGACTTCTACATCTCTTCAAAACGCGTTGATATTGTTATTGTTTTTTTCTTTTTTTACTCGTAATCGACATTTTCCACCGTTTACGGCTGTTCGTCGAGTCACGTCATTTAAACATCTAAATCAACGGCGGAAGAAATAACAATTATTTATACCTCATTTACACAGTTAATTTCACCAATAATAATAATAATAATAATATATATTAATTTTTTGTTTTGAGTTATCATCGGAACGCGCGACCGTATTACATTGTTAACGGGTGCGTGTAAAATATTGTGCGCAATATCTAGAAAACAAAACGCAATTATTATTGTCAATGTTCCATCGTTACACGATAAAGGAAGCATTTTTATTACCTATTCGAACGTGCGATGAACGACGGTACGAATAGCGATTTTCCACTTTTGATATTATAAACACTATTTTTAATAAAATAACATCATCACAAAGGGCCTTCGTATTCATTTGTAGTCGTCATATTGTTCTTGTTTAGCGCTCCGTAAATCCGCGGACCGGACTTTGTCACATTTAATTATGTTGAGCCGAATCAGAGCGAATGGGAATCAGACCATTGAATTGGCTCTCCCAAAACCCATAAAATAATATTATTTAACAAGGGGTTGTTAAAGTGCTCTGTGTCTCGTGCATTTGAATATTTGTCAAACAGTCAAATACACCGTTTCAAATAACTTGTATATTCATCGAATATTTTTCACCTTCTTGTTGTCTATCGTGTCTTTGAATACGGCATTTAATCTTATCTCGCCGATCGTCATATTTTTTACAGAATTATCTGATTTATAGTTGACGTTATCCATATAAAACTTTTATTTTGTTAACACTCGACGACTACGGCGGTCACACGATCAACACGACGGTAGGTAGATACGCAGATGTAGGTTCGTTGCAAGTTTTAACAATTTATCAGCAAACTGGTAAATTTTATTAATTTACTGGACTAACTTGTATTATGCAGTAAAGACCATCCAATAATTTCCTTTTAGATCGGACTATTATTTTTTGTATTAATGACCAAATTTTTCTAAACGGTCGCCGTTTAAGTTTTACTATACGTCATTGCATTGGTTTTCATTTTTGTCTGTCGCACGTGTTGGTGAATTCTTATTGTCCCTGAAAGGATCGCGAGACTGGACATCGGTCGCGGTCTTCTTACACAAGTAACGTTATTAAATTCTCATTTCTAATAATATGCTCGTCCAAACGATTATTGTATGTTATTTTTTCTTTTTTTATGTAAAAATCTGAACTGAATTTAGTGAACCGAATTCGTACAAGGGTGGGACTGAATTTCTTTTTTCCCGAAATCTATCAGTTGGACCGATTGAGATCGGATCGTGTCGACGTATTAACGGGATTCGAACGGTCCGATTTTACACAACAATATGTTGTTATAACGACACGTATTGAGAATTCCAAAAATATCTTGGCAAATTAATAATAGATTTGTATGACCGAGAGAGTTTATTATTATTATTATTATTATTATTATTATACGGTTCATACATTACCGGCAGCGAATCTATTTTACTCGGGGCGCGCCGCGTTGTTCAATCAAACACATCCATTTAATTTTGCTTTTTACACGCCGTGGAAAGTGGAATGTCTCTTCGGGTCATCTAAGTGCAGTTATGCTCAACGTAAACGTATTATCTCCATACGTACGCGTATATATAGAAGTCGTTATTAAATTAGGTTGTCTATTCACCGTGTCCGGGATATAGTCTGCGCGAATATTGTGTTAGAGTACGCGGCGCTGAGAGTTCGATTTACTTTGTTCTCGTTGATAAAGTTTTACCTACACAACGGATGGACTATAAAATAAACGCATTTAGTATATGAATCGGATTTTTTTTTATTATTATTATTATTATTAAAGAAAACTTCGTTTCGGGTTTGGTTATTGTGTGTGTGTGGGAAATGTTTTTCGAATAAACATTATACTTGTCCTAATTTTTTTCACACTTCCACGACGTCCTTATTATCAATTTCTTCTTTTTACTTTTGCTTAATTATTAGATCTGCCGTAAATACCGAGAGGATCGCATTCCCCCTCGAAAAAAAAAATTGTTCTCACCATTTAAAAATGATAAAATGTATTTTTTTTTTTTTTTTAATATTATTATCATCGGTGCTATGCGTTTATTTATGCTGGTTACTGTGATTTTCGTTCTTACTCCTCGATTCGTAGAAAAATCGAGAAAATTCCATAGTTTTCCTTAAATCGAGCCGAGTATTTATACAAATATGTCTCTTGAAAAATCTACTCTTCATCGTAAAAACCCCGTGTGCAACAACGAAGAAGATGGTCAGGTACAACAATCGACGGTGAGTTATTGTAATTATAGAGAATTCTTTCATTAAACAAATGTTAATTTTAATAAATAACGTGTATTTCGAAAGTTCCTTCGACCTCTCACCCCTCTCGTCGTCATCTCGGAAAAATTTACGCCACCGGCTCTACATCTCGTCTATACATATATACGAGTAGTGTACACGTGCCGAAAGCCGTACTTACACGTATCGTTTAATTTTTAGAAAAAAAAACGAAATTTTCATCCACGTCTGCAATTAACAGTGTAACGTACACAACCGTTTTCCAAATAAGATGGACTTGTGTTCGCATTTTCATCGGCGGATAACAACAACAGTCGCACGTCGTCTCACAACCTCGGCTGATGATTTACTCCGGAAACGAATGTTTCTCGTTTGGAAGAGAATATACGTTCAACATGGCGTTTTAAACGAGAGAGACATTTCGTTTGAATGAGTTTCTTTTTCTACGTTGTCGTTGGTATAGAATAAAATAGACCACGACACATGCTCCGGACGATATTGATTTGCATGTCGACCTTCGTTAAGCTTGATGAATACCCCATACACTGCGCACACATTGGTGGCACGGGACATCGATTTGTCTTTCTCACTCGTTTTCCTCGGTTCTGCTGCAAACCACTACAATTCAATCAGTAATTACTTATTATTATTATTATTATTATTCCCAAAACAATTGCACGTACGGCGGATTTTTCGCGACAAATTTTATTATATTCCGTCCGTTTTTTTTCATATTATTCGTGTTCGCGGTTTTAATTAAATATGTAAAAAAAAAAAAAGTACAGGTTTATTCTTCGATATTTTCAATTTGCGCGCGTGCGCGCCGTGTGATAAGAAGTGTTAATTTTTCGGCACACGAATAAAAGTCAATACAATTCACGACGCCGAGCTTATTGTAACAAATAATAAACGTTATAAGTAAACTAAAACAGAATAATTTGATATTACTAATTATATTTTGTGTGTATACAAATAGTCAATAAGGAATTTTTTTTCATAACTCGATAGAGAGATATTATATAAATGTTTTTTTTTTTATAAACGGTATATAATATATATTTTGGAGATTGTTTTCTGTTGGAAAATGGAAAAGCGAGCTCTTAATATACCGGCCAAAATAACTTTTATAATACGGGAGTAAATAATATTAATACGCGTTTAGCCGGCCGGGGGGAAAAAAAAATAAATAAAAGATATTCGGGCTATATACGACCGATTGAACGTTTAAATCGGTTTTTATTGTCGTGATACAGTTTTAGACGTCCGTGCAATACGGTTGGTGCTTCAATTTAGAGTTTTAGATTGTTATTATTTCCAGTGTTGAGAAAAAAATCGACGGGATTTTGTACGTATACGAATAAATTGATTTTTTTTTCTTTTCGTTCGGAAAACAATATCAGCACTACGTGTGCACGTGTAACGTTAAATTTTTTTTGTTATTTCCAGATATAAAATTGAATGGAATTTTCAGAAATTTAATCGGTTTAAATGTCGCGGAAAAAAAATTGCACGAGCCGTTAATGACTCGTTTCACTCTATTGCACACATCGATAATGAATTTAAAGAGAGAGAGAAAAAAAATCATTTTAGCTTTTTCTCTTCTTCTGTTTTTTTTTTCATAGGATTTTATTACGTATTCGTCGTAATGCCCCGTGAATTACTGTATATTTTCTGAGCTAAGTCTCTTCATTATTATTGTTATAGACCCTACGGATTTTATCGACCGAGCCATTTTTTACAATTATTTTTCTCCTCCGCGAGCTTTCTCGATTACGCTGTTGACATTATTGAGTTTTTCGTTGTGTTGTTTTCGCGATTGTTTTCAAGTTATAATTTGTATTTATTCGTTTTATTTTCAGTCGTTCGCAGTTTTCCAATAATCTCTACGTATTTAACATCTCTGGATATATTTATTTTGTTTTCTTCTTTTAATTACGACGCGGTTTTTATAATTGGATTTTTATTGTGCGATGTGAATTTTTTTTTTTTGTAACGTGAAAAAACTAGACGTTTATTTGAACGTTTTTGTGAGAATTTCAACGCCGTGGTGGTAGGTACTTATACGTCTTTAAAACGAATTACGTTTCGCGCGACGCGAAGACTCGCGGCGCAAATTCAAATAAACCCAAGAAACCGCTAATTATACTACGAGTTCTTTGTTTATTTAATTTTTTTCTTTTTTCTTAATACGTTTCAGCATTTGAAAATGTTTATACGTTTCCCGAGATCTGTTGGATTATAATATATATATATTAACACTGGTCGAAAGCATATGTATGTATAAAATAAATAAAATGAAAATGTAAAAAAAAAAAAAAAAACCGCGCAATCAGAATTTATACGCATAATGTATTTATTTACAACGTTCTGAATGTACAATAAAACAAAAAAAAAAAAAAAAATTATCTAACTCACAGTTTTATAAGTTATGGCACAATATAAGTGTGTAATTATATAAATACAACTCGGCGTCGTGCGTTATTTACTCGTGTAAAATTGATATTCGGTGTCGGTTCGACGATTTTCTTTCCCCGTCCCCCCCGAATATCTGTTATTAAAGAGTGTGAAACGCTGCGGTCGGCGGGTTATTATTATGTTATTTCGATGTGTGTGTGTGTGTGTGTACAGATAGAATATTACACGATGTAAGGGCGGTGGTTAATAAAAAACGTGCTCGGAATATAATTTTCCGGGCGCGTATTTACCTAGATAATATATATATAGGTGTGTACATCGTGGCGCGGCGCCATCCCTGCAGAATTTCTCTCGTACGTGGGACGGAACGCGCATGACTAGGCGTATTTGCTGTTTCATTTTTGTGCTGTTATATGGAAAATCATAAATCAAGAACACGCTTACACGGAGTCGAGAACCGTACAATGTTTGAAAGCGATTGACTTTAGCGCGAGCGCGGATACAAGGGGTGGGGGACCATGGGAGCAATGCCCCCCCCAAATCTAAAAAAAAGAGAAGCTAGGGAAAAATATTATAAGTGTTAAAGTATACATATTATATAATATTAATAATACTGTATTTAACATTAAATTATTAAATTGATATTGGTTTTCGGTCAATTATGTTTATAGTTCTGTAATTTCTAATCGCGTCGGCTAGGTAAACTTCGTCTCAATCGTCATTATCCCGATTTCAAACAATTTTAACATTATAAACCTTGATCATTTCTATTGATATTATTTGATGGCCACCACCGTAAATCTATTCTGGATCCGCGCCTGCTTTAGCGCGCGGGATTAATAATAAGTAAAAACCGAGTACGATAGTAGTTATTCGAACGGAGACGGCTCGAAGTCGGTTATATTTTCAATTCGTGATTAAATAATAATAATTATAGAAAAATTGTTTTAAAAGGTATTACAATATAAATGTCATTTATTTTCATTTAATTTAAATTTTCATTTCATTTAATTTCAATTTATTTTCATTTAATGTCTTATCATGAGTGATGAATTAATATAGTTGTAATTTTTATTTTTATTATTATTATTATTTTTGAGTCGGAAGAAAAGTGCGGTGATAATGTGTACTCGGTCTCTTCGAATAAAACCGTTTCATTTGGGTTTGAAAAAAATATCGATTCGGTATACACTCGTGTATAATAATCTGTACAAATTTTGCGTTCTAACACCGTAGTGGCTTCAATATAATCGGATTGGCCGCACAAATGTATGACGGGAGGTGTAACTTCATTATAATTATATTACTCGAAGAAACGTTGAAATGTAGTGTACGCGCATAATGAATATCGTCTACTTATAATATACTGCGGCGATGAAGAAATATTTTGAATTGAAAAAGACTTTCTGGAAATTCTACGTGTATAATATACGTATGTGAATGTAACAGTGTCACTTTTAAAGGGTGCATGCACCACCGCACGAACATTTTCTAATTTAAAACGACAGTGAGGCGAGGAATATTCGTAATAACGTATACGTTATATATGTAATAAACTCGTTATATATTCCGTATCGGTTAATCCGGTACAAGAGTTTCTTATACGAGTCTTTTCTTTTTTTTTAATACATATTCTCGTAAGAAAATGTGTAAATGAATTGACGTTTCGAAAGTTAAGCTTAGGACACGGACACGAGTACATTAAAATAGAGAAGTCAAATAGTTTCAATGGCGGTTTCGTATCTTTTAGCAATTTATCAAAAAGAAAATACATCTACTAACCACAAAAACCACGCACTACAATATTCCTGCATACGGGACGTAATTCGTCGATTCTTCTTTAGACGATGGATTGTTTTTCCATAAAATTTACAGAACGACATATATTAGCTTCAGATTAAAATCGCATACATGAAACGTACGACTGTTTAATTTTGAATTGTTGTGTTTTAAAATTATAGAACGGTACGAAGGTTGTCAGAAGCAGGGAACGTCTTGGGGGACGTACATTTTCTTCGTCATTCTTTTGAAACGTGTCGAGATAGGATACTTGTTTAAATTATTTAATTGATTCGTTCAAATGAAATTAAGTAAATTGAACAAAAAAAACGTAACAGTGAACGAGATGAGCATTATATATATATATATACAGTAATATAGAAGCCGTTGGATTCTAAAGAACGCAGTACTAGTAAAGTTTGGTAAAGACATTGTTTTCGTTTTGAAAACCGTCCGATGTTCGCTCGTTTCGTGAAATTATACGTATTAAGTATTGTGTGTCGCGTTTGATACAATACCAATCGTGATTATATAATATTATTATTATTCCGTTTCAATTGATTCCGTTAAAAAAAAATATATAACGATTCTGCGTATTATTATAGTCGTTTAATTTTACTTTAACACTTAACGTGTAAAACGTAAAAGTGTGAAGTAATATCCGTGTTTGGATTTCGCACAAAACACTCGTATCACTCGTATTAGACGCACTCCCCTTGAGACGGTTATGTATAGCCGTGGTTGTAATAACACGAGTTAATCAAACACAGTCGTTGAAAATCGAACATAAATTAAATATATACTTTTTCGATTTACTAAATATTGCGCTAGAAAAAAAAAATTACTGCGAAAAATTATCATTATTATTTTTTTGTCGGCCATCCGAAAAGCCTTGCAGCGAAAACATAATAATAATAATGCAGAGAAGATAGAAGAGGATTTCACTGATAAATTTAATATTTTCGTCCATCCCGGGGTCGAGTAATTTTTCGCGCGTGTGTCGCCCTCGTTTGTGTGAAAGCGCTAATCCTCGTCGTCGGCCGGTCTCCGGAAGCGTTTCGTTTTCGCACCGAGGTTTTTAATGAAAAGCGCGAAAACGCTCGCGGGGTCGGTAACGGCCGCAGGAAATCCACTGCGCCGCGCATACGTATACGGCAGCCCGCAAGTGTGGAGTAGTCGTCCTCGTCCTCGTCCGCGCGGCGTCTCGTTAAACAGACTTAAATGAATACCAGACCCGCTGCTAATCTTCTCAGTCGTATCAGTCGCTGTCAAAACGAACAGCGCGGACAAATCCGTCACTCGGACGCCGCCGCTCTCCTTATCATCACCGCCGTTCTCTCCCTCTCTTCCCATCCATCACGATCCTCGAAGAATATAATCATTTCTTACGTCCGTTTCTGTCCAACGGAGTTTGTCCCGTTCGCGTCGACGCCGAAACGTTGTTATTACTATTATTATTATTATTGTTTTTAATAAGAAATATAATTAAAAACAATATTCAATTCTCCGGGTGTCACGTTTTATAACCGGACGACGACGGACGGTGATTATTATTTTTCCGTACAAGGGGCGCAACAACGAACGGCCTCATTTTGCAGCGATAACATAAGAGCGAGACGCGTTGACTGCGCGATGCAAGGGTCCTTACTGTGTACTGTGACGTCGTCACAGAGAATATCATTGTAGAGTTAGCGTCGCACAAACAAATCCCTTTAATTTTCTCGAGGGGCAGGGGCGGCCCAATGATGGTATTTTAATTTTTTATCATTATTAAACGATTTCTCTGTTTTTTAACGAGACAACAACTTACTCGTCTTAAATCAATTACCTTCTCTACTGTTCGATTCCACGCGAATTTCCAACGCTAAGAAATATGATCATAATTTTACCGTACATTATTATTATTATTATTATTATTATTATTATTATTATTATTATTATTAATATTATATCACGCGTGAACAGCGATTTTAATCAACTCTGTATCGTAAATTAGGTTTATATTGTCTGATTATACTGAACGAATCCTCAGGAGGATCAACATCATTCACAAATGTGTGTGCGTGTGTGTGTGTGTGGTATCCGCGGTACAACGTAATAATATTATCTATCAAAGCGTTTATGCGCTTTGGAAAATCCTCTCATAGAAAGCGACGACAATGACTTAATGAACTCGTTAAGTTGAAGAGTAAGTCGGGGAGCGCGATTTTTTCTTCTTCTTATTAAAAACATAATTTAATAGAACACTTTTTTTTAAAGTGAAGCGTTGAAATTGTTTTTTTTTTTTTTTTTTTTTTTGTCGAAATTCATTTCGATATTATTCAAAAGTGAATAAAATTATATTTTCTCGGTATTTCATTTAGCGTACACAATTCGATTATTAATAAAATAGCATATTTTTTTTATCTCTTATTATGTGTAACGAATAAAACTTATCTATTCATTTTTTTCCCCAATATAAATCCTATGACATGTATAAATATATGTAATTTGATGTTTTCTTTCAATTTGTGTTCTGTTAAATAATAATAATAATAATAATAATAATAATAATAATAATAATAATAATAAAAAACTAAGGTATTTATTCAATCTCAATATTGAGGTATTTTTTTTTTATTCCAACCAAGACAAATGTGAATTTTTTTTTGTTGATTGTAAATACACGCCGCCGCATCGTACGCGTAACGCATAAATGACGTATTTTTCTACACGTGTTCACCGGTCGGGCGGACCCATTAGTGTTGACATTCTGTTATTTTTTTCATTGCTTTACTTTTGTTTGAAAACCCCCTTGAAACGGATTCGGTAAAAAGATACTCTCGCGTTTCTATAACGACGTATCGTGAAACGGAAGTTTCACTAACCACGCGTCGTTTATCTGCTAAATTGCGTCGTTCGTATAGTAATAATAATAATAATAATAATGATAATAATACGTATTTAGTCGCGTTTACATTTAATTATATGCAAATTTGAAGTCTGAGAGATTTTTTTTTTCAAGTATTCGGAACGGTATAAAACAAACTTAACGCTTGTAAACTTTAAATAGATTTTATAACGAAATTTTGAAAAAATCTTATTTTCAAATACGCGCTAACGGCATTTAAGGTGCAATTTACCGAGACAATAGCATTTTAAACGTTACGGGGATATGATGAAAATAACGCCGAGTAAAACTCTAAGATATATTACCTTTCAGTTGTTCGTATTTAATATCATTTAATACGTGTTTTTCTTTCTCTTCGTAAACACGTAGTTAAAAAAAAGAAAAAAAGATTATCGCGCGTAAACTGAAAATACATTTAAGCGTCTTCGAAAAAAAAAAACAGAAAAAATGCACTCATAACTACGTAATCTATTGCTATAACACAATATATATATTAGTATCCGAATGGGCGGAGATCAAGAAATGAGTTTAATAACGAATTTATCGCACACATAAATATGCCTATAAATTCGGTTTTTAAACTTATATACACCGTAACAATTCATTTATTTCGTATAAAATTACACGTCAAGGCTCATTTGTCTTCGTTCGTTGGCTTGTTCACGAAATTGTATTACGTTCGGCACAAGGGAGTTCGGTATAATCCTATACCCATTATTAATACATTGACGTGTACTCTACTCAAATTTCGTGTTGAGGAATTACCGATCGAACGTGTACGCAATATTTTACATTAGAACAACAAAAAAAAAAAAAAAAACAATATAAGCATTAGAAAAAATGTACACGTGTTTTCAGTTTAATATGTAGAAAAAATTAGCAAAACTATAAATACCGTTTAAAAATCACGTCACGTTTGATTTTTTCATACATTTATATGTATTTTTTTTTTTTTTTGCAATTACTATAATATGTTTTGTGGACGTTTCTAGATTAACGAACGTATAATATGAGTTCATCGGATTAACACGATACGACTTATTCCTGCGTTGTACTAGGGAGTAAGCGAACGAACAGTAAAACAATTTTGATTTAATTTCTTATTATTTTGGTCGTTCATTACCACGTTTTTGACTGGATTTGACATTTATTTTGTTTATGTGTGTCTCAACGTATTACATTCGAATATCGTACGTCAATTACCCGGTGAACAAACATGTAAAACCCGACGAACGAACAACGCATTTTGTGGACAGGTACAAGTTACTCCTTAGACGCACAATTCATACGTAAATAAACAAATTTTCAATAATCCGACACGGAAACGTGAAAATAATATTTTATTTAAACGCGTTTTAAAATCGACAAAATTAAATAAATAAAAACCATTTGTGGTGAACGCACAGTGTAAAAAATAAAAGCAAAAAAAAAAAAGAAAAGTAATAATATTTATTTAAACACGCTGTATTTAACGCGTTCGTTTACTGGATTATCGTCGATCTCTAATTCTAGTACACGAATGTTAAAAAAACCGCCCCCATAAAATATTTGTTTTAATGAAATTTAAGCCGTAGACGTCGCTTTCGAGACGACACGTTTAGAGTGAAATCGTAATAGTTTAACACGGTGTGTTGAAATAAAATCCTGCCGAAAATGATTTCTACGATAAACCAATAGAAAAAAAAGAAAAATGGCGATTATTACAGAATTTTTTTTGCCGACTCCTGATATTTATATGTGTGTGTGTGTGTGTGTATATAAATTATAATTTTTACGTCATAACTATTTCAAAACTAATTTCGTATTATAAATGAAAAAAGTAAATATTACCAAGTTCGGTCGAGTAAACTTCCAGTCGAAGTAATTAAAATAAAAGTTGCGTAGCCATTAGTATAATTATAATTTCGAGTATATTTTACCTAATTGTGTATTGTTATTATATTATTCGGTTGAAATTTATTCACTCGAGTTATTCCGTTGAACCGTACGAAATTGAGACGTTGTTTGAGATTGAATAATATTATGTTTTAAAGATGGTTTGGGATATAAATTACGACAATTATAACGCGTGTATCTCGTAGTTTAACAAGAACGGTTGAAATGTGTACCGCGTAATACGTGTACGACCGAAGTGTTTGATAATAATAATAATAATAATATATTTGTTACATTTTATTTTAATCGCGTTTTCGTATATTATTCATTGTTTACACCTACTCAATAATCGAATGTCTTTTAATTTTTTTTAAATGTAATCCGCTTTTCCTACACTAATCCGATTACAATATATTTTACGATTAAATTTCTATTGTCGAAGTGTCTGAAGATTTTTTAATGTTTTTTTTTTCAATCGTTAAATATAGTTCCACTTGGGTTTCCAAGTATTTTAATTGAACTAATTTTTATGAATATGATAATAATTTTACGCATATATAAAATAATCCGGGTTTAATACGAAGCGCTCTATAACGGTATAGAGTTTCATACACATTTCTATATATATATATATTTTTATATAATTCTTAACTAAAATTTCAATTTTTCGGTTTAAATTTAATTGCAATGGCAAAAAAAAAAAATAATAATAAATAAAATAGTTAAACGAATAATGCATTATATATTTTGACCCGTGGTTGAGTTAAAATTCCGCACGCTATTTGAATCAATGATATATTTATGAATGGGAATTTTTTTGAGTTTGTGCTCTGAATACAGAAAGTAACGTGACTATCGGTTTCTACGGTGTTTTTTTATTTCCGCGATAATGACGATTTCTAATAAAAAACACAAAATTCAATCGTCTTTTTAAATAAAACTATATATTAATTTTAAAATAATAAAATGAAATTTTAACGGGTTCGCTAAAATCGCTCAATGGTCACCGCGTGCGTAGTTAAATAATATTTTGTTTTTGATGACCGAAGTCGTTTTATTTATATAATTTTAGAAATAGAAAAATTTCGTATTATTATTATTATTATTATTATTATTATTATTATTATTATTATTAACAAAATAATAAATTTGTTTTTCACTAATAAAATACATTCCTCAATACAATATAATAACACGCACGTTTTTATTATTTATATTTTTGTGTGAAAAACCGAGGTTTTTTTTTTTTCATTTTCTCGTCGACGTCGAAATTCTTATGTGTTTTATTCTTCGCACGGATTACTCGCGCGGTTCGTTTTCGTACAATCCCGGTGAAATCAAAAACAGACCGCGCGCCGTAGACCGTCCGGCAAATCGTATTATTTTGATCGCATCGCATCGCATCAAACACACGTCGTTCACACGTTCGCTATTCCGATTGAGAACAAACGCGCGGTCCACGCGTTCGCAACGAATATTTCGTTATTACGGGAATAACGACGAGTGTACTGTAATTGAACACATACGGCGACGGCAGGTTTTCATGATTCGGGTTTAAAATACAACTCAAGTCGTGTAAAAAATACGATTTCGGTGAACGAATAAATCGTATTTTTCGTCGGTCGGAACAATTACGGTTATTTAATAATCGCAGCCCATAAAACACAATCACGCGTCCAAATAAATAATATTGAAAAAAAAAAAAAAATGTAATCATGCAGCTCCGCTCGATGGAAAAACGAAGATTTTTTTTTTTTTTTTTGAAAACGAAAGTAACGCGATTCGTAACGTACAAAAAAATAAAACAAACGTATTTTTTAGATTTTTTTTCAATAGCGTATTTTGTTTTCATATATACGTATATGTAATATTACAGCGAACGAATTGCTCCCGAACGGTCTTAATACATTTTACAAAACTGTATTATATAATATGTATATATTGTGTATCCCATTGATTATATTATTTACGACGATAGACCGTTATTTAACTTATCCCGAGTAATACGTAATTAACTGCAATTAATAATGAATATATTCTAATGTGAGTGTAAACAAGTGAATTTAGCGTTAATATAACGCGTACATATTTCATTGTGTTTTAATACATAATAATAATAATATTAATAATTACGCGCTCAATTCCGCGGTAATCGGAAATAGAAAAAAAAGTGAAAAAATAAAAACGTAATCTGACTCGTATGTCCGAATAAAAAGCACGTCGTGGTGTGTGTATAAGACGTATAAACTGAACGCTTCTTTCTATATATACTCGTATATATATATATATATATATATAATAGAGCCGTAGTGTCAGCTTAATAATAAATTTTTCGTACGTATTCCGTAGGGACAGACAATTTGTTTCTATGTACCCGAAATCTGAAACGGATTGGGGAAAAAGATTATGTCGGAACGGGACCGGAGAGGGAAAAAATGTGGCCATCGGGAATAATTCGACGGGATAGGGGTACTGTGGTGCGCATAAAGTTCTTTCTTTGTCGGTTTTATATATATATATATATGGATCACCCGTATTGTGCCAGCGAGTTCGGGGGAAAAAAGAGGGATTAAATGCGTGGACCGCGGACGTTGTTGCGTTTTTAGGACAATAAATGTGTATTTATTTTTTGTTTTTTAACTTCTAGCGAACGACGAATTTCTCGTAAATTTTCGACGGATGATGATGATGATGGTGTGTGTTTGAAATTAAGAAAACGAGATTCGCCGCGGAGAACACGCGCCTTTCCCGCGCCGTATATTCATTTCATAATTATTATTTATGCATTCAATGATTTGTTATTGTCACGACGGTTTTTCGAAAATTATTTTATTTCACCAACGTGTCGAAATCCAGCGCCCGGCGATTACGATTGCAGAGTAGAAAAAACGAACGAATCGCCGCAATATTTTCTCGATTGCGTTTTGACAGTATTGGATTATTACGTCATTAATTAAAACTCCGGATAGAACACACGACGACTTTAAAACGAATCGTGTGAGAAACGTTCGCGTCATATATACACGCGTGCGCAAAGAGGATTTTTCTCGTTTCAACAAACGAAATTAATATCGATAATTGTATAATACGTGAACGTTTTATACGAAATTCAAATTGATACGTTTAAAAATAATGCGGACGTTTTTCGACATACACTAAACACATAGGCTCCGTCCGCTGATCCGTTTTTAAACGTTCTCTTAACACAGCTCCGTCACTGACGTTTCATATTGAAATCGAAATATTCTTAAAAAATAGTTTCGTCGCGTGTTAAAGAACGCAGAATACGATTTATTTTTCCCGCGGAGTTCGCCGAATAATCTATTAAATTTATATATATATATATAAAAAAAAAACGTGTTTTAGAATTTTACATTGTTAGTATTTTTTGAAACATTTAGAATTATTTTGTGTTATGGGGGAAAATTGTATGATTATATAATGTGTTATTACTAGGGATAAAAATGGGGAGAAAACGTACAGTCTGTGTACGTCGGCGTACGTTCACTAAATGTGTTAAGACGATTAAACTGACGGATTTAAAAGACCAAAAATTATAACCGAACTCGCGGTCCCCAAAATTCTTTGAAACAATCGTTTTATTCGTTATAAAATATTAACTAACTACGGTTGTTATATAATAATAATTAAAAAAAATATATAAACGTCGAATTTAGTCCTTTCTTCTTCTTCTTAATATTTATAAGAAAAGCATCACCGTCTACAAGACGTTCTAAAAAAAAAAAAAAAAAAAAAATTCAAAAGTCATTGCTCATGTGTATATTATAATTCCGTACGAATGTTATTTTTATTATTTTCTCACTACGATTAATCATTTCGCGGCCTAACGGTATACGATTATAATAATTTATGGTGTATAATGTGTACGCGTAATACGATAGTGCGTATACAGAGCGATCGTATTCGCGCATATCTCGTACAAAAACTACAATATATCTCGATCTCGAGGGCACATGACTTATTTATATTTTTATTTAAGATTAATGACTGGCAAGGAAAAAGCGGTGATTTTCCACGTGTAATAGCGCGCTGAAAATGCACGCGGTCCGTATTATAATTATTATTATTATTATTATTATTAAAGAAATGATTTACAACGTATCCGGAATCGTATTACCGTATAATTATTACTACAAGTATTGTTATTAATAACGTTGATTAATTTATTTTGCGATGAGGTAACAGTATAATATAACGCGCCGTTACAATATTAATTAATATGGTTAGCACGCGCAAGCGCCTGTTGCGGCGTATAATTTGTACACATCGCGCACGATTAATGGACGATATAAATTTTTTGTTCGTTTCTTGACAGGTTTCCGAACGTTACCGTGCAAATACATTCGGTACACGAGCGACTGGGATTTGGATTTGGTCAAGGAGGACTTCGGCATCGATTCCGACGTGTACTTCACACAAACGTTCGTCGCCAAAATGCGGTAGGATTTATCGATTTTTAAAAGACTAAAAAAAAAAAAGTACACCGGAGTCTCGTACGATTTTCTCCGTGTTAACGTAACACGTTATTTAGTTTTTACCGCGGACGAACAATTCCTCGTGATTTTATTATTATTTTTTTTTTTTTTTAAATCAATTTCACCCATTTCAGACGCGGTGTAATTTTCATCGCGGCGATTTCTACCACGGGCGTAAAATATCTTAACGCGTTTACTACGCGCTACGAGAAACTCCGTGTTGTAGATCGTGAATTAAAATTATCCAAATAAACGACACGTCGAGTTGATGGTAACTAATTTCACACCGGGCAATGGGTCGCGTCCAACTACAACAAATCAAACACCGCTTAGGGAGGAGAGGAAACGCAAATTTTATCACGCATCTAAACTTTCCCCCTTTCTCGCATATACGAATAATGAGAGACAGGGAGAGAGACCTACAACGGATTCGGACCGGCACTCGCTTAAATCTCGCTCTATCCCACACGGCTTCAGATACAATCGGCGAAGTTTCAGCGCGTAGGAATTTACTTAATACCGCTGCGACGGTGTACAGCGAACATTGTGTGACTGCGGTTAACTTCTGGTACAGGCCGCGTTCATGGTTCTCGCTGTAAACCTTTTGAACCGTTGTAATTTCGTTGTACACTACGCGCGTTCATATTGGCTGGAAATAAACGGAAAACAATTTCCGCAATATTTTCCATTCAACGGGAGATTGAAGTTTTGAAAACTATACGCGTGTGTCATAACGTATTCCGTTTTGCGTATTCTTATCGAGAAATCGAAACGGATATTAACGCGAATTATTCTATTTCACGTATTCAACAATACTAAGAGTATTTTTTTTTTTTTTGGGGCGGGGGAGGGGGGGGCGGCACTCGAACGAGACCGTATTTACATTCGACGCATTTATTTATTTTTAACGATTGCGTGACAAATTACAAATCGTTATCACTGCTCGTTTTCGCTTATGTGTTCGTGTTCGCGTTTCGGGCGTGTCGGACGTCTGCGATTTTCGCTCTGATTTTGACCGCCAACAAAACGTAATGAAACAGTATTTTTCTCAATTATTTATTAAAACTATTATACGTACGGTAACGGATATTTGAAAATCCATCCAGACAAAACCGTATATATATATATATATATGATCCGCGCTACAATATTATTGTATTACATTTTCGAGCTGTGATTTATGTCGTTAAATATTATACGAGTATATATATATATATATTTAATTGCGACTCCTAGGGTTTTTGCGTTTGTCCAAACAGTGCGACAGAACAAATAGTAATTTATTATATTACATAGAAACGTACATATAATAACGACGCTGGAAATGTTTAAACACTCGCGTGTTTTTATTTCGTACAATCTGTAATTAACACGAAAAAAAATCAATCAATTTCATCGATTCCGTAATAAACTATAATATAATTACTGAACCTTATTCACGCCGCTGTTGTTTATAATATTCGCGTTGAGTTTCGAGTTATAAAATAACAATTTTCGATGTAGAGTTTTTTTTACTTTTTTTTTCTAGTTTGTCAACGTATTTTCCGAGTGGAAAACTATTGATTTTACAATAATGTGTGAATGTGCGTATGTGTATTTTTTTTTTTTTAGTATTTTTTTGTTTCTGGTAGAGGGAATACGTACTCCGCGCGAAATGTTATACAGTCTTTTTATAGATTAAAAAACATACACTAATGGTATTTTTATAGGTCGTTTTTTTTTTAAATTTCAACGAGAATAATGCGGGAAAAAAACTATCGTGTAAGTTTTTAATAAAAAAAATACTCCGGTTATATTGTTGTTGTTGTTGTTGTTATTCAAAAAATAATCACGAAGAATCGAAATTTGGCCGATCATTGCGGTTTTTATATGATACACACACACACACATAATAATTTACGAATGAATTTTAAACGATTTAAAAACCGTTGTATTTTAGGTTCCGCGTACGGAATTTTGATAATATTGTGTAGTTTTATTATCGGTTTTTTGTTTGTTTTTTATTAAATTTACAATTACAAGTTTAAAAATTCGAAAATTTTAATAAGAATCCTTTTGCAAAATAAATCAATCGATTATCGTTCGTTTCTTAGTTAAAGCACTCCTATACTCAACGATATATAGGTATGTTTTTAACGTTTAACGATTATATATATATATATAAATTATTGTTGATTCAAATATATTAATATTGGACGAAAAAATGTTTCTACGTTAATATTAATAATTATATAGAACAAAATAAATTAACGTTTTCTAATTGTCAAACAAGAGCGAGATTATTTAAAATTAGATTCAAGTTTTTGGTTGTTTTTTAAACACAACTAAATGTATCTTTTCCGCAGAGCGTAAATAAACGTATTTTTGGATTTCTAAGGAAAATACGTGTGACATAAAATTGACCACGCGGAAACGTATATAATGAAGTTTAGCCACTTTTTAACGGTCGACTCTTTAATTCACAGTAAAAGCGTGCTGATGAGAGAGTGGTTTTTGAAGATTCAAAACACTTTCCAGAGTAGCCGGTTATTTTCTTCCAAGTCAGTTGTTTGATAATAATTTAGTTTCAAATTATTGAATGTACAAAAGCCAGTGTAGTAGAAACTATTATACCAATGTCTCGAAGCCAATCGATACAGTCGGAATAAGTGGTTCTTGATTATACTTGTATGGTCTCTCTTAGGACCGTGTACAAAGTTCGACTTTATAACGTTAAACATATTTTAGACACCAATTCCCAAACAAATTTTAAGAGACAAACAGAATTTTAATTTCATTTTTACCTATAAAGTTACTTGGTGTATACGTGAAAAATACAGATTCTTGTTATTATTAATATTATTATTATTTAATTAATTAATAAATAATATCAATTAATTAATGATAATTTACATTTGCAATCCGGGTTTAAAAATTATACGAATAACAATAAAATTACCACGAGTAAGTTAAATATTATTTTTGCTTATCATATAACAAATTGAATTTCAGATATAAAGATCGGAATTTAATTATATCCAATATTAAAATATGTAAAGCAGTAAAACTTTTTGACAAAAACTTCATTTCTTCTAAGAAAATAATTAATTTTTAAGTAAATAAAAAATATAATTAATTAAATCGAAACTGTAGGAAATTATAATAAATTTAATTTTAATTTTTAATTTAATAGTCGGCTGAATAATATAATTTATTATATTATTATTATTATAATAATGTAGGCTCATATAATTTTATAATGTTTAATAAATATAAATATTAAAATAGAATTATAATATAAATATATTTTTCTTAATTCATATATTATTGTCGCGATTATTTTCAATTGTATGCTCTACAAAGATCATAACATTAACTTCACATAACATTTTCTACGTTTTATATAACTAAAACGTGTTGACAATATTAAATTTATTTCACACACGTGATGATGCGTGTAATGAAGAAAAGACGTTGCGACCAGGTTTTTTGATTAAACGAACGTTGTTATATGTGCAGGATAGAGATTTTGTTTTACACATTAAGTAACGCAATGTCGAATTGTAGGAAATGGTTTTTAAGAGTATATCGATATGGTTTATCCGTCTCTCGACTCGTACATAAGAAAATGCACATCTGTAATTGGAAAATAACTCGATTTTTTTGTTCTTCGACACATAATTTCTCGCGACGAAACCAATTTGATAGTTCACTGGGCCAACAGTAAAGGGCAGCCGTTATTCCTCCGTGATTTCTCTTCCTGCTTTTCCTCTTTTTATTCAAAGTCATTACGTTCGTATATACTTTTTTTTCTTCTTTTTATTATTATTATTATCTTTCCTTCTCTTTCACACACAGATGGTTGAGCGTTGGTAGGTGTTTTGTCGAACAAAAAGGCGTTTTTATTTGAAATATCCGGACACGTCTCTGGGGAAAAAATAGCCTCGAAACGGATGTCATTCGCTATTTGACGTTGTATGCCGTGTGATTTGTTTGAGGCATTGGCAAAACGAATACGCGAACGAAGTGAGTGAAACGGCGGAAGGGTCTGAGTATGATTTATAGTAAATTTTCGTGTGACACGCGATAATAGGTGAGCGCGTGTGATGAATTCGATTTTAATGGACAGCCGGGGACACGTAATTAAACTGCGATCGTCAGTTCTTTTAAAAAATTGACTCGAAATTTTTTTTTTTTGGAAATTATAATGAGCGATGATTTGAATTTGTTATTTACGCGTTTCTTTTTCAACGAAAAAAAATTAACTTTGTCGCCGTGACACAATTTTTTACTTTATACCGACTTTAAACGGAACATCTCCGTAGTCAATCGTGCATTTTCGACCACTGTCCCATTCTATTTCGCTTTAATTTTTTGTTTTTTTTTATTTTTTTTAGTCAAAGGAGGCTTCGAGGGTTTCCATCGTTCGTCACTTTTGACTTTTATTTTTATATATTATATAAATATATAAAAAATATTTTTTTTATAATTATTTTGCGAAGTAAATAAATTCATGTTTTATTTCATCCGGTGTATCGTTGAATTGAATAATCAATATTTTCTGAAATGTCATGTTAATAATATTATTATTATCTTTTATTGCGATGTAAAAAAAAGATCAATTTTTTACAAAAATAAATAAATATTTATATGTACTAAATATGCATAAAAATACATAAAAAAAAAAATAAGAAATATGCAGATTTTTTTCCGGAAATCGAAAAAAGTATACATTTGAAATGTTTGTTTTTGAATACGTTTTCGTACAGAACGAATTTCTAATTTGGTGTGCTAAAAACCGAGAGCATATTTATCGTACATTTCCATAGTAAATGTTACTAATTTCTGACTGCGCCATTGTACACGTATATTATGTAGAAAAAAAAATTCGTAAAATATAATTTCATTGGGAAATTCTGCGAACGCGTTGTGTAATGTGAAGAATATTTATGACATCTTTCTATTTCGAAACGTTTGCGGCAACGGTACGAAATCAAAATAGGAAATTTTTAATTGAACGTAAAGAACGTATCGCGCGTATATATTACAATTCTCGTAGCCATTCGCCGCAGTATATATATATATTTAAATGGATGTTATTATGTAAATCTCTTTGCACGTATATCGGTCCACGGCATTGTATATAACGTACATTTAGTTACGGTTAATCACATAACCGTTTGCCAGTTTAAATGGTAATGTCGATAAGTTTTCGATATACAATAATCATCTTGGGAATAATAATAATAATAATAATCTCGATGAATATTTATTTTTTCCGGCTCTCCGATTCCACGCTCATAGTACGTATATGGAATCGTAAAGTCATTTATATACGAAGCGGTTAGGTAGTTATCGGGGGCAACGACAAAAGTCAATTTCGAATATCGACTTTGTCGCTCTGTGTGTGTGTCTATACAACCGGCTTACGGTACAAACCGCATACGCAATATCAGCTACAATTAGATGTTCAGTTTATTCAGTATACGCTTTACAAGCGCGACCTAACCGGTATATTTGCCTGTAATATACCGGAGAAGTCGAGTGGATTGATTCAATGTGGTGGACCGTTCTCGCAACAGTTTTATATAAATACATATACTTGTATTTCGTTGACAAAGTTACATACAGGTGAACCGAACCCGAGTTGTGCTGGCAGACAGAGTCAAAAATATTTTCCGGGACGTTGTTAAATCGGCGGTGGGGCGGCTGCTGTGACGAGAGATGTTCACCACGTTCAATCCGGTAAAATAACGATATTTGGCCGGTGTAATCGGATCGGTTTTTGGACGAGTACGTATAGCGTGCTGCACCGACCACGAGGGGCAAGGATTTGAGGAGCGGATTACGTTTCAGACGACACAGATTTAGCGTGTGTGACGTGTACTGTGTGTAACACTGTTGAAATTTTATTATAATTCCGTAGTCTCCGCCGGCACATGCAGCTATCGGATAACAATGTTTGCAAACAATTTGCGGTACCTCGAAATGTTGGACGTGTTATATTATTATAATATTATTATTCTATGACGATGTTTGGTTGCGTGTCGTTTGATGTGATCCACGAAATCCGCGCGTCGACGTCCCCGCGGATCGATTTAATCTTCTGACGTGCGTTATTAAACCCCGTAGGATTTCTGCGTCTCGATGATTAATTTTGCGAGAAAAAAAATAATAATGCGGATAACAGGATCGAATTTACATTTGTATTCGTTTATTCGTAGGATTTCGTTTTAATTTGTTTTATAACGCTTTACACCCACGGCGAATTCGGCGTACTTAATAACATATTAGTGCGAAGTACGCAGATACAAAGAAGTGTGTCTTGTTTAATCGCAAATCTGTCATTTCTTATTTTTTTTCACGAAACGATTGGATTCCGAGCGAAGCGTAGTACGTATTTGTTTTGAAAACGGTCTGTGTTCAAATCACTCTTATTCTGTTACAATATCCATTGGGATTTTAATGAATACACAATAACGGTATCTCTCGTTACACTTAAAATCGGCAATTTGCCCCGTCTGTACGTCGATCGAACACAATCGACGGCCGCAACGTGCGCTTTGATATTCCGTTTGTTTGTTGTAAGCCGTTCGCGTGTGGTATTTATTATGTATATTATGCGTATGTACACGTGCGAGCCGAAATACTGCGGTGGTGGAGGTTACCGCGAAAGCCGCAGCAATTTCCGGATGAAAATTATTTACTTCGGACCACTTGCTGCTGCGAGCGGTCGTCCCCGTGTCTCATCTGTCCTGTTTGCAGTTTACTTTGCTCACCGTCGCCAATTTTCCAATTCGGGAAATCACTGTTTGAAGGATATTTATATACGCGTCGTCTGTCCAATAACCGCGAACAAACGGAATCGCGAATATCCGTTTCCAGGTCTCAATGATGATGGGGCACCGCGTGTCTTTTTTTTTTTCCAACCGTATGCGCCGCGCGCGATCAGCTTTTTGAATTCGGGTGGAACGATCTGCTGAAGTGCGTGCGCAGAGACACATGTCTCGGAACGATTTTACTGAATTTCGTTATTATTTTTTTTTTTTTTTCTAGAAAGAAAACAAACCATTAACGAGACAAGCGACTATGAACGCATATATTAATTTTTTTAATTCAGACATTTTGTAAAAAACGACTCCCATTTTTATTTTTAAGGCGTGTTAAATCAAGGCGTGAAGAATTAATGATTTAACTCTTGTAAAAAATCTGATAGATCAATTCTGTCAAGATGTCTTAATTTTTTCTAACATTACATTATCTGAAAATATCATTAGACAGCATACCGTCAATCAAGCGTAAAAGTTACAGTTGCGAGAATTGTTGGACCAAAATATCGATTTATATAATTGGTACGGCGAATTAATTCTATTTCAGAGCAAAATTATTCCAGATTGAAAGATATATTCACTTAATTTGTGAAAAAAAAAAATTAACACAACTTTGTTTAAAATAATCCATTTAAATTATTTACGCAAGTACCTGTTTTGAAAACAATACGCGTGCACAAATGAATATAGTCATATACTAATTGTGTTAATTAATTTAATCGTATTTTAAAGTTTCGCCATTAATGAAACTAATGAATTACTACATTTCTGTTATTTATAACATTTAAATAGAATATATGTCTTTTTATTCTCTTTGTCTCATAATACATTAAATGTATTACTTTTTCATTACAAAAAAAGTATTATTTTCAATTTATTAACATTAAATCAAATTTGAATCGAAAACTTAATCTCGATAAATTTAAAATGAGTGTTATATATCATTAGCGGAGTAGATTCATATATTTTACTTATGAAAAAAAAGAAAAGAAAATATATGTATATTTTTTACATTAAAGCAAAAATCGTTTCGAGGAATGTGATATTTCATTTGTATATTATATTATGGTGAATTAATTTTGTACGTCATCGTACTTTGTAGTTTATACCGTGTTTCAATAGATTAATCGAAGTTACAAAACCACTCTCGTATGTATTTTACCTTCAAAGAAATAAAATTCTTACTTCCTAGTTGAAATTAGATTGAAAATAAATTAATTTAATTAATCCATAATAAACATTTTATATTTCAAAAAGATTAAAAAAAAAAAAAATACAAATAATTACGTGTTCGAGTCCGTTGAATTTTAAAAGGAAATACGTTATAAAAAAAAAAGTATTTAAAGCTCCAATATTTATTATAATGAACACTAAATTATGTGTACATACGTTGGTTTTTTTTTGTTTTTCGTTTAACTATATATTTTTTAATTCATTTATCAACCAAACTTCTAACCACGGATTTTTATATTAAATCAATTGTTTTGCATGAAATTACGAGAAATTAAAATTTTGTTATTATAATTTCGACGAAATGTTTATTTACGATTTCATTTTCAAAATATTATTAACGCAATAATATTATGCATGCGATCGTCGGCTACTGTAAAAACATTCTGTAGCACACTATCCAAATAACGTAGGTATTTTCATGTTTATAAATAAATTTCCATCTAAAAATGTATGTATTGAGATACGAATTTATCTCATATAGAGTATTATACACGTAGGCTTATTAAAGCTGAACATTAACGAGTTAATGAGTTAAAAAAGTTAAAATTGACTCAACGGATTATTTTCGGTTTAATATCGATTGTTTTTTCACCGTCGCATTAACGTTTGCTTATAATTAGGCGAAAGGGATTATTTGGATTGGTTCGTTGCCGTTTTTCATTGCCGAAGCATTTGTGTTGTTCACAGTAGTTTATATAAAAAGACTTTCGAGGCGATCGAAAAAGTAAAACTTGAAATGACAAAAAGAGGAGAACTTCAGATTTCGTATGAAATGCCCAAAAAAATGTATTTTTTATCAATTAATGATTTTTTTCTTATATGTACACACATAAATCTAACAAACGATTGGGGAAAAAAAACGTGAATTCAATACATTTTATTAGCTAAACTGATATTTATCAATTTATAATTGATTTGGTTGAAAAAAATTAATCGACTTTATTTTAGGGAGTTATCAATAGAAGAAAAAACAATCTTAATCATACTTAACTATGGTATATGAGTAAATAATAAAAAAATTTCATTTCATAAATTATAATGCATACAGAATTGAAAAGAATTGTTGCAATTTATGATAAAATTCATTTTACGCAACATAACAGTCTCGGATTTTTATTAAAAGCGCAATTACTCGTATAATCGAATTCGTCTCGTCTGTTTATTTAAATACAATACATTAATTGAACTTTTATTACGAACATTAAGTACATCACGTCACTTTTAATTAGTCATTTTTAATTTTTATTCTTAATGAAAAAAAAAAAAGAATTTTTATAACGATACTATAACGATTTCAATATTAACAGCGAAAAAAAGACAATCAGTCATCGTTACTAAATTATTACAAGTAAAAAAGTTATTGTGAATACAATATTATACAACTTAATAAAGCTAATATAGAGATTCGTTATACATCATTGAATATTAATTTGCGATAAATTCAAATTGTTCAATTCCTTTGATCGACGTCGTCGAAAAGTTACTTTTTAAAATTAATTAAGCAAAGACATAAATCATTTTATTATTATTATTATTATTATTAATAATAATTTCGTTTTCCCAAATATTAATCACCTTATTATTACACTAACACGGCAATGACAATTCCAGTAAAATGGAATTATTGTTATTTCTCATTCATCACTGTTGGTTTAATAATCTCTGAACCTTTTTTTTTAATTATAAAACTCGTGCACCTAATACTACGTTTGTGGTGTATGTCTTTGAGTACGATATATCTTCTAGACGTATTACACTTCAACATGGTTAGAACTTGCGTTATATACATTTGAAAATATATAATAGTGTCGACGTTCAGGCAATGATAACAGCCAACCGCGCGTTTAGTATTTTGACGTCTCGCAGTATCGTCTTTCGTCGACATTAATCGTGAAGGCTTAGGCACCTCATATTTTTAATAGTCCTCCAAAAATTCTATTCGTCTTTATTAAATTCCGGCTCCGTTTTCGAAAATTGTACAAGTCACATAATATATATTCGCAAAACAGACTGTTTGAAGTCCGGAGTCCAAAACCAATATCGAAATCATAATCGACGTGTTTAAAAACTCTATACCAATAAATTTAAATAATAGTTTTTAGATTTAAAATCAAAATTTCTACATCGAATGAGACAGGTAAATGTAATGTCGGTGGACTGAACTGAAATCGAAACGTTTATTATTGAAAATCAATACTTAAAAAATATTTTTTTTAAAAAAAAAAACCCCCCGTGGAAATTCAATTCGTGATATAAAACACGTGGTTATCAACGTATTTTGTTAAAAATATCGATGACGCCTTTGCGGACGACACAATACTACTGCGTGTGCACATATTAAATGTTTTTACACTCTGAAACGTACGAACCACGTACTACGTTTCCAATATGAATACCATTTGTACAAAATGGTAATTCGTATTTTGTTAATATCGACCGAATTGTAAATTTAAAATCGCTTTTCATCGTACCGGAAAAAACTTTTAAAATAATAATACAATTATTTATGTTTTTCGATTTTGGCATTTTTATTCCGCTCTTCAATATTGTGTTTGGTACTTTTGTTTTTTTCATACGTTTAAAGTGTGTTTGATTTATGGAAATCGTTATAAATCTCGTAATAATAATACGCATTATTCTTGGAATTACTATATTGTTTCGGATGAATAATAATGACTTATTATAATAACTTAACAAAACACACAACTAAAAGCTTTGAGATTGTTTTCTTATATATAGAAATCTCAGAAATTAGCGTAGCGAATGGTATAATAAAAGATCAAAATCATATTTTAATCGTGCGTCTTATTAAAAATATAAAATTCGCAATATTTAATTTAAATATCGGACTCGTTGCCCAAAACGAATTGTGCACTCGCTTTAAAATTATAATTGTAAATGTACTTCATACGTTAATTATAAATCATAGAATTTCAATCATTATTATATGAAAACGAGTTGTTATGAGCATATATACCTTGAATGTGTTAAATTTCACGGATTAAATATTATAATTCACAGTTTTAGCATTATATGCGCGTTTCGCATTCAACGCTTTTATTTATTTAAATTATTAGGTTTAATAAAAAGTTTATGTTGCAGAGACACTCGACACTATTGTTAGAAAATGTGATTTATCGTATGATAAACACTCACGACGACATTCCGTATTATATTTCGTATTAGTTCCATTTCGTTTTCAGTACGCAAAACTATTTTAACATATACCGGTAACGAGAGAAAAAAAAATTACTACCCAATTTAATATTTTATACATTTTTTATCAGATCGTTATTCTCCGTATATACAGATTAAACGAGTTTTGTGTATATAAATGTAATATTATATAATTTCTATTGGTAAAATTATATCGTGTCCTGTTAGTTGTACATAATTACTGATTAACACGTTAATAAGTAATCGTAAATTCGTAATGAGTTATATTTGACAATGATAGATTGACATTTTTTTTTTTATATTCTTTTAAAATACAATATACTTTTTACGTTTAGAAGTAAACTTTGTTATTGAATGAATAAAATAGTTTAAAATGCCGGTTGACATTTTAAATTTATAAACGATTGTCATCCTTACCCCCCTTCTCCAATTTAGACAATTTCTTCATAAAATATTTGTAATTTCGCAAATATACCACATAGAATTTTCCGCTTATATATTCTGCACTAACTACCAAACGAATGCATTTCATTAGACACGTGAAACATCTTTTTTTTAAGACTTTTAATTTAATATTCTTAAAACGTTTTCCGAAACATATATCGTTGAACTAATAATAATGATAATAATAATAATAATAATAATAATAATAATAATAATAATAATAATAATAATAATAATAATAATAATAATAATAATAATAATTTGTTACGTCTGTATGTAAAGCGTATTACGTGAATTCCTTTAAGTTTCGTTTCGTTACGGTTTTTTCTTTTAAATTAAAATATATATATATACGAATATGCATACCTACAAACGAGTGTATATTATTATTATTAATAACAACAAAAATCGAAAATCATAAAATTAACTGGTAAACCACTTAAGAATAATTATAGAGAGAAAAAAATACGTGTAGACAAGTGAATCAATTTTGTCCATTACGATTTTGGTTTCATCGAAATAACGCTTTAAAAGTGCGGTCAAATGATGCAAGTAACTATTGTACTCCCGATTACTATTTATTCTTATATAAACGACAAATATTTTGCTTGTGAGAAGAATATTTCTGAAATCCAGTAAAATCTTTTATGTTTTCATTTTTTTTTTTTTTTTGTATAATTTAATATTTTAATTATTCCAATATTGTTGTATAATACTCGTATAAATGTATTATAAACAGTTAAAAAAAAATGAAAATGAATCTTGAGAAAATAAATCATGGGCGTCAAAAAAAAAAATTCACTATAATAATACGCGTGATTTTTGCATAAAAATTGTTCTTAAAAAATTTCACTTAGTTTGATGGCTATTAATAATTTCGACGGCAATTGAAAATACAATGTCTGTAAGCCGACACGAATATTTACATCCCGATTTTATATTTTTATAATAACACTAAGTGTTATTTATAATAACTTAAGTAAATACTATGAGTAGCCGCCGCTAGCTATAGGTTAAATTATTTGTATTAAATTATCGCATTTCATTAAATACAAACAATTTCTATTCTAATGAATCGTTTAACTCTTTTTTGATATTTGATATAAAATTATAATCATTAGAAAACAGTATTTCGCCATACATAAAATACTATAAATTCTTGTGGTTTTTTTTCTATTTTAATATTATAAACTACCCCATTATATACGAGTATAAATCCTAAATAAATTATTGACTCTGGGGCGCAGATAAATACAAAGATTTCAGAGCAATAAAGTAATTTACCGATATGGATAGAACAAACTTTCTTCGTTCAAAATAGGAATTTCATAAATTACAAAAAAAAAAAGAAAAGAAAACTTCGCAAAATTGCGTATGCTTCACCTCAATCGCTATACACGAGCGATTGAAAAGCGTACAGTGTGAGTACGTACACTTGAAATTTTATTCGTTTTATCGCGTCGTCGGTTTATTCATTATTTAATACGCGATCGATTTTTATCGTACAAATATACCAAACGCGGCTGCGTTTAGTTTAATATTTTAATTGGACATCGAAATGACGTATACACGTTGATTATTATTATACGTATATAGAAATTTATAAGCGACGAAAAGTGCTTTTTATTTCAAATGAATTCTATTTTGACATTTACGAACAAAAAAAAAAAAGAAAAAAAAAGCGGCTTGTCGGGTACCAGCCGGCTATTACTGACGAGTAAGTAAAATACGAAATACATTTCTCAAGAAACATTACGACTAATTCCTTCAGTGTTCTCTCCAATCATATACACGCACGACGACGTTTCCATTGGCTGGACGACACGGTAGAAAATGCTTCTTCCGTAGAGGATCGCGTAGTTAGTTACTTTCTTTGGAGTTCCTTGACAGTGTCAAATCCCTTACCCGCGAAGAACGACTTTTGGTGAAAACGAGAGCTGAGGAAGTAGTACCGTCGTGACATTTTTTTTTTTTATGCGAAACTCCCGCGAATAACAACGAGGGCTGGGAATAAAAATGACACTGACGTGCTTTCTCGGCGAACTTTTGGTTTTCCACTGTGATGGCTAGGATTTCGTCTCCGCGGCATAAATCCTGCATATTTCGTCATCCGTTATGATGTCCTGTAGGAGAAACGTGTCATCGTTGTAATTACACGACATCATCGTTCGTACGCGTTGACAACACGTTAATATGTCGGTAAATGCGCAGATTCATTAATGGAAAGCCCATTACATTTTTTTCACTCAAATCACGGATATACTTAAATCACGTTTTTTCTTTTTCGTTGATAACAAACGGACAAATCACGGTGGTGTGATGGTTATATGGATAAATACAATAATATCGGTAAGCAATATTGTAAATGTTGCCAATGCGTTTCGTATTACTTCGGTATTTCGTCTCAATTATAGATTTCGCAGTATCATTTTGTTTTTCGTTCTTTTTTTAACACATAAAAGCTTCGAGCGCGTTTTACGCATCGCGTTGAGACCGTATTATTTATTATACACAAGCACGCGCGTTCATGTATTCATATATATTTTTATAATTCACGTTTAACTACGAATTACTAAACTGCTGTGTATAATAATAACTGAATAACTGTACGTTATTTTCGCATTTAAAATTTTTACGCGCATAAAAAATGCAAATCATTATGCCCTTTATTTATAATTAAAAAGTTTTTCTACCTTTGATCAAATATAAAGTTTGAAATTATAAAAAGTTGTGATAATTATCATACTTAACATTTGTGTTGTAGAAAAAAAAAATTCATATGCGTATTTGTGTAGATAAACGTAATAAAATGTTGATGAGTGTACCCTCCGCAAAGGTTTCTGTAATAAAAAAAAAAAATAAATGTTTTTTCACGAATTTGTTACAGAAATGAATTTTTTCGTTTAAGGATTATAATAATTAAATTCTTGGTCGAAAAAATTGCCTGGAAATAATGCGTTTGCTACTCCACTGTTTCACTTCGTTACGGAATAATAAATTATCGTGGAATGATAATTATTGTTAAAAAAATATCGTACGTCTTATAAAGCGCTTTGATAACGTAATAAACAAAATAAAAACGAATAGTTGAATTTTTTCGATATTAATAAAAAGGGGGGGGGGAGGCAAAAGAAAGTTTATTCGACATTTTCGTAATGAATTCTTTTCTCGATATTCGATTTCTGTTGGAAGCGAAACGATTAAGTATCGTAAACGTATAGATTAGAATATTAATTTAGAAAAAAAACCAAGCACTATTTCCGAAATTGTTTCCAAAACAAAAACCGAATATAAGAAAAAATTATTAGTAAAAATTTATTATACGAATTCACAAAACATTAACCGAAACGTGTACACGCGTTTAATTTTCGACACAATATTATTGTTAAAACGGTTTTTTTTTGAGTTCATTGATTTCGACTCGGTGCGAGTTGGGCGTTTTATTATTTTTTAACGTTGCGCGTTTGGTGAGGATCAATGAGTGTGCTAAAATGGCCGACAATTGAGTTCTTCGCGCGCTCTATACACATTATAAATTTTAACTGGAGCATAAACATAAGGTTTTTTTTTCTTTTTGAGGGGAAAAGCGAATAGTAGTAGAAACGAAAAAAATGATAAATGTTTTGAAACGAAAATTTGTCGGCAAGTTTTGTTAAGTGTGGAGTAAAACGGTCCCGCGAGTGTATATCGGAAAAATAGAAAAAACTAATTCGGGTAACGCGGTTTTTGCTGAAACACAACGCGGGTTTCGGGGCAGAAAACGTCCTATGAAGTGGGCAAATAATTAAACGCCGCAGTAGTCGTAACGACTGAATAAACATTTAAGCAAACAAACGGAATTGAATTAATTTCATTTTTATTTATTTTAAATTAACGTGTGTATTTCAAGCGCTGCGTGCAATCGATACGGCGCGAGATCGGGACGGAGAGCGACTCGCCGTCATTTGTTCCGTTTATAAAAACGGCTATAAAAAGAAGAAAAAAAAATATGCCGGAATATAATCGCGCGCGGTTCGAACTGAATTACGGTTTTGCCGTCTCTTAGCATATTCGTGCCATTAACTTAATGACGAACGTCGTAACGATGAATCGCCCCCGCGGGTATTAGATAGATATTAATTTATTTCTCCGCGCATTCGTAGTGTTTCGATCGGATATAGTTTTGAACGTTCTCGTTGCAAAAAGTTAGCAAAAAAAAAAAATAAACAAAAACAAAAAAAAAAACCGAACGATTTCGCGTTTAAACGAGATACAATATGCGTACTTGGCTCGGTACCGCGAGTAAAAGACGGGAATAGTGTCGAACTGAAATACCGTTCAATCGTGAATAGGAGACTTTTTTTTTTGCATTTCCAGAAATATCGGAGAGAAAATAAAAATCTTCGAAAGACACACGTGCGCAGGGTATCATGTACAATACTTCTTTGTGGCTTGGACGTGTATTACATATTACAAGACGTGGTGGGTCCGTTTGGATTTATTTTAGAACGGTGCGCGGAAAGTAAAAACCGTAGGAGTAGATTGGAATATTATAGCGTGACGGACCAAGGATGTGGTGATTCATACGAAGAAATTAATAGAAAGGCAAGTAAGCGTGGAAGATCTTAGGATTGATTATTATAAAAAGACGATTATTATGTGCTGCTGCGACAACTATTTGTCCGCGTCTCGCACCGGAAAGACGACTAAGATCAAGTGTAAAAAACAATTAATAATAATTAAAAAACAGTGGTACAAGAGGAATCCCATTCATCGAAAACTATACATTTTTCTCCTTTCGCACTTTTTTTACCACCTTTGCTACCTCCACTATTTTTCGTTTTCATTCGCCCGTCATTTATCTGATGCCACCATAGCGATCGATCAGTCTATTGACGAATCCTCGGTGTGTTTTCTCTGCTAACCGTGCCCCGCAGTCAGTGATCAGTTCTACTTTATTCGAGGGACACCACTGGATCTCGGTGCACAGGTTTTTCTCCAATCATTTAGTTAAACATAATAGAATTAACTACCCTATAGGTGAACAGTTTTATTTAATAATCTCTCGTGGAAAATTGTATGATTTGACCTGACTGTATAAAGTTCATATTAATTATAATTAAGATATATTAATCCAATTTACGTAAATGGCAAATTTTGATATTTCATTTCCAATTGCACAATGTTGTTTTTAAGATTTTTGTTTCGGGGGGAAATTTGAATATTTGATCGCGATCGATTTTTTTTTCTTGTAAATCACGATAAAGCGAAAAGAATTTGTGTCGATTGGATTCGACGCGGGTAAAAATTCGAAAACGTGTGTATTATTATTATTATAAAAAAAAAAAATTGTCCCGCAGAAAGTATTTCCCCTTTTGAGCACCACGCTGCCTAGATCTTCGCATACATGTCAATCGTATTCGCTCAATAGAAAATCGCGCCGCTTTAATATTATATTTGGCACTCGTATTCGTATTGATCGTTTCCAGTGCGTATTGTGCGCTGTTCGACTCGCAATTATTGCCTTGCAAAATCCAAACCTACCGGCCATTCGCTTGGAATTTAAGATACACTGTGTGATATTCGCGTATTTATTATACGCGAACGGACCACGACGCGTGTAATGTGTACGAAATTATGGAAATGCGTGTAATTCGCGTGTGATGGAACTTTCCACTTCAACGAACAATTCCACCGGGATATACTGTTTGTGTGAGAGTTTAAGTATAAAATCCCGGGACACGAACGTTTAGTAGAAATTATACGTGTGTTCGCTGCAGAGGTCTTTCTAAACACGACACACATATTTACCTCAGTCCGTCGCTTAAGTCGTAATGTCGTTTTGCATGCAATTACGACCGTCTATTATACTTGTACTTCATATTTACTTACACGGCTTACTTAGAACTGTTTTGCATTGCAATTCATATACAATTTACCGACGACACGCGTGCGTGCCATGTACAATGTCCGAAATCGTGTTTTGAAAACGATTTTCGTCGAATCCTTATAATCGTATCACCTTATAATTATTATCCATACAGACGATTTTTACGCTACTCCTTTCCTCCCTCTCCTCCAACGGGCTAAGAGTCAAGAAGTTATTCGTCATTACATAACGCGTGTGTTTGTATATTACGTCTATTATAATAACGTATAGATAAATACGTACACGTGTCCGATTTCGTATAAACGACTTGGAATTCTATGTTGGAACGTAAAAAAAAATCTTTTCGTTTCTTCAACAATTTACCGATATTTATAATACGATATATAAATAAATACATAGATTTAAAAAAAAAAAAAAAATCAAAAAAATCCGTCGGCAAACGCGACGAGACAAAATTTTAATCGGATTTTTATAAAGTTTTATAGATCCGGTGAAACGAGAGAACGTGTAAGTAGGAATACGAGAATCCGTTCAGAGACAAAAACTATTTCTCTATTTCTAATACGTCTAACGAATTCTATATTATTGTCATCGCCGTTTTCAGAAATGGTTATCGCTGTTTTTTCTATTATTGTTGTTGTAAGTACCGTAATGTACATGAAAAACGTTTAGCTAAAGTCTAGATATATTTATGTAATACACGAATAAGAAGCATTTTCTGTATACAGTAATGAAAAACAATTTCAACCGTACAAACAGAAGAAAAACACGTTTGACCGGCTATTGAATTGTCGCTATTACGTAAATAATAATAATAATAACAATTATTATTCGTCTTCTTAATCGTATTCGGTCGAACGGTTTGCGTTTTCCCTTTTGAATTAAACGACAAAACAATTAATTCGATTGATTGAACTGTGAAAAAAAAAAATAAAAAGTCAAATATTCGTCTGATCAAAACGTGCAAGTATTAGGGAAATTTAGCAATTAATGCGATTAAAATGGATTTTATACGATTTCACGCGACAGTATATTACAAACTAATGTGTGTGTTTTTTCTCACACACGCATACATTCGTTTTTTTTTTTTTTTTAATTTTATTAATTTGCGCAAACGTTTTGCCGTATTAATTAACGTATTTATTTCTCGTACGCGGTAAATAAACAGCTGGCTTTTTTCCTTTTTACCCATCTATTCAAATACAATTCGCGAGTTTAGTCGAATCGATGTAAAAGTGATTTTTGTGAATTATATTATTGGTTTCCTTTGAGCGGAAATTTTAAGTCTCCCACGTAAATATCGAGAATAGTGTACATATTGTTATTTGATTAAAAGCTGCGGCGAACGTAACAAAAGACGAGTAAACGACAATGAACTTGTTGTCGTTGCGCGGCGAAAAAACTCTCTCTCGCTCTCTCCGTACGTTAATCAGCCAGTTATCTCGTTAGCGTTTGTTAGCTTTTTGAAGATTTACCGAGACAGCCGTCGTACGCGTGTTCTTTTCGCCATAACTCTTCTAACGAACGATTTCAACGGTGTGTGCCGTTTACGCGTCGGTTTCTCGGCGTCCCTAGAAAAAAAAAAAAAAAAAAAAATAGGAAAAAATTTCTCGTCTTTAAGTTTTACGATTACTTTAAAATAACGTTACCAAACCCGGATTGAAACGAACGGTTTTTCATCTTTTCTATTGAACGTAATACCGTCTTTTCGTAACAATAACGAATAAGAAAATATCCGCACGAAGAAAATCTCGGCTGCTTTATTGGTCACGGACCAATCCGACGCGAGAGTCGAACCGACACCGGTCGGGGACGTTTTTTTTTTTTTTTACTTCTTTCGGTATAGTCATTTCAAGGGGGCGTTTTTATTTTTGTGAAAATTTAAAATCAATTCGATTATGAGATTTCTACGGAAATCCGTCTGGAACGTTTTCGAATTAATAGAAATACGAATGCGCGGCTGTGATTTCATTCTCGACGACCCTCGGTGGCGTTCGAAAATCAATACGCGTCGATCGACAATAGTAGAAGAGAGAGAGAGAGAGAGAGAGAAAAAGGAATAATTCTATTTATATACACGTATATATATATATATGTAAGTACAGACTTATAAACAGTATAAAAGAATATAAGAATAAGCCGGTAATCCGGACGGTTGTGGACCGTTACACATATTTTTCTTCGGGCGTTATTTATTTATTTTTTCGTTATTTTCCCCGAGTCGTGAACACGCCGTATACACTACAGTAATATTGTCGCGTCCGCGGTGTAAACGCCGAGCCGCACCATCGCGTGCGCGAGATAACGGAGAAATATCGCCGGCGAACGTGCCCCCGGGATCGCTCAATATTTATTTGTCGCGTGAGATGTTGGCCTCGGACAAACGCGCGTCGTATTGCTTACCACCACTACGTGTACTTTAGGGAAAAAGTAAAATAAAAAATATATTTATACGAGACTCGCGGTTTGCGGTTTTTAACCGCTACCACCACCGCACGGCGCACACACGCGCGAACCGTCAAAAAATGCGCGAACGCGACGCCGGCGCACATGTAAATTTTGATCTATTTACTCCGACTGCCCGACGCGCATCACTCGCATTACACGTCGCGGGTGGTTCCTTTTTTCGTTCCATTCTTATTTTACTCGTGTACTTTTCCCGGACGACGTATACGATACATTTTCCGGGGTCGCGCGTGGCCGGCGCGAGCTTCTTTCAAAGCGATCGTTTTGAGTTATTCGGTCGGCTTTTTTTCTTTTTTCTTTTTTTTTATGTACAAAATACTGAATATTTCGTCTTATTGTTGTCGAGTGCCGGCGGTGAGATGCGCGCGCACATTTTATACTGGATATCAAAACTATACGAGTGCGCGCATAGTCTGATTAAAGTACATTTTCTACACTGTCGATCACGTCGTGTCGAGAGACCGGTACCGTTTCACGTATAATATACGAACGAATTTCATTTGCCGCGTAATGAGTGCCTCGAATTCGGGCGAGATTTTTTTTTTTATTTTATTCCTGTTTTTAACGAACACGCGGATAGTTCGGAGAAAATACAGTCAGTCAGTGGCGCTCGAATTGGGAAAATTAAAGAAGAGGTGCGTCGCTACTATGGAAAAAAAAATGTGCGTTCTACAGAGAAATTCACTTTAATATAATGGTGGACACTACGTCGTCCAGTGAAATCGCAGACAAAAAGCGAAAATAGAGATTAAGAGCTCCGTTTTTCTGCGTCTCCGTCTCCCTTTTTAAATTCGAGCACTGCTATTGGTTTTTTTTTTGTACGTATATAAAATTGTAAGCAAAAAAAAAAAAAAAAAAAAATATAATCAACTCTTCAAAAACAAAACAAACATTTACTTCGCATGGCTTTGGCCACGTTACAAGTAATAGATACACGGGCGAATAATATAAAGGCGTTTAAATTGTGAACAATATCGTATATTTGGCGAAACGTTTATCATAATATTCATAAATCATGTACACGCCACAATCGTATTTATACACCGAATTCTCTCCGAGTCACAATGGATTGAATTCACAATCATTATTATTATTATTATTATTATTATTATTATTATTATTATTATTGTCTTGTTTTAATAATGTAAAATACGTTTTAATCAAGAGTTCGGTACGTGCTCATCTGAAAACAAATCCGAATAGTATGTTTATATATTATATGGTTATTGTCCTATTCGTATGGTGTTTTGTTTCTATAAAAAATATATTCCTTGTATAACGTTAAAATCGTTTGTGGTCCAACGCCAAGTAGGTATAACAGAATAATATTAAACATTAAGCGCGTATTGTCGTCTTAAAACGTTTTTTTTTGTTTTTTTTTTTTTGATAATATTCTAAAAGATAATTGTAAAAAGTTTCTGTTCGCAAATATTTTTTTTTCGCGAAATAAATATTTTATTGCGTATGCCCACAACGATTTGTCATTTAAGTAGCAGTCATTATGAATACCCGATTATATAATATTATAATGTTTGGAAGTCGGAACGCGTTTTATATAAGTTTCAGTGTACAAGGACGATAATTTAATCTAAAAATGCGGAGTATTTAAATCATTTAATTCGTTTCGAGAAACCGCCATACAGAATGTTAAACAGGGCTTTGAAGGATCACCATCTTGATTATAAGATACATATTATATTCATACGTACGCTTTAGATTCATAATAACAATAACAATAATAATAATAATTTATTATTCTTATTGCGTATAATAAATGTATTTATTTGATGCTTAAATACTTCAGCGACCCTCTTCTCTATACATTTTTCTAAATGGAACGCCGAGGACTAGGCGCGTTTTTACTTTTTCAAGTTTCACCTTATTTTATTGTAAAAAAAAAAAAAACAATTCTAGCGAAATTGTTTTACGTGTTGTGTTTATCACACGTTATGAAATCTTATCGATTTGACGTTTTACAATACACGTGTATTACAGCTGTGAACATTTATTAGTTGTATGCGTTTAAACGTCTGGTTCAATAATTCAAATATACGGGCGAGACACACGAGTTTATAAAAAGTTTTAATATTCTGGAAAGTAAAATTTTAATTCAGTTCTGTGTCCTCGCACTAATAATTCGTTCACAGTTCAAGCAAACCGTGGTGTTAGAGTAAGTGTATTACGTGGAGTCTACATGTGTTCCAGAGTTTTGGCCCGAATTATCGTTGATTTTGCGTAAAACGCGCACCTACATTATATGAAATTAAAATTACATGCGTCGTAACGAACGACAAAAGTACCGCTTTCAATACGCTACACGTAAATGTTATTTTTTACGCGAAAAAGTAATGCTGCTTGAGAAGACATTCCGATAGAGATCAAAGATACATAACGGAAAGTATTTTTTCCCGTACTGCGGTCGCATGTAATTCGGAAATCGTACATTAAAAACGCGTATTTTGAAATATCATCGTTTTTCGATTAAAAATTAGCAATAGATATATATATAAAAAAAAAAAAGACGCATCAGTTTAAATTATTAAAGTCGGTGTTGCTGTTCTGCCGCGGAGAAGTTCAACATATTGTCGAGCAAAAAAAAAAAAAAAACACTCCGGTTGTTTCACGAGCAAAAAGAAAAAACCCCCCCATAAATGCTAAGGAAACGAAAAAATTTACCAGAGACATAATGATTACGAGAAGTTTACCGGTATACACTGCGGCATAACAAGCGTAATTTTTTTTTCTCTATTATTTATTTATTTATTTTTTTTAATACATCGTATAATAAAAAAGTTTTTCGTTTTAAAAACCGACGTTATTTTTCACGCTAAAACGGTTTGGTGATAAAAGAAAAAAAAATGCTAGTGATCACGGGACGTTTAAAAAAAAATATATTTATATAATGTATACTATTACGAATAACGTGACCGTCAAATTTTACGTTTTTTTTTTATTATTATTATTATTAAATACATCGACACGTTTTCCGTTCTTTCTGTTTTTTTTTCCTCCCCGGACACCGCACGCGTGAAAATCGCCTCGGAATTTATTGCTCTGCAGCATAAAATCTCTGTGAAATCGTTATAATTCCTTTTTAATACCGTCTCGAACGACCGTTAAGCCGAAAACGTATAATCGTATTAAAAATACATACATTCGAAACGGTTTTCGGAAAATAATTATTATTGAGTTAATGGGACGTCTCCGGAGGGGATTGCGAAGGAGAAGGAAGATATATATATATATGAGGTATATAAGGAGCTACGGTGACGGGGTGCACGCGTCAAACGATTCCAAACGGAACGTCGTCGACGCCCGGCGAGTATTTGGTTTATCGAAGAAAAATTAAAAATCATTTACACGAGAACTTTGCGTCTGAGACGCACCGCGGGGCGAACAACGGACGGCCGAAATTCGATTTTCCGAACTGTTGTCGTATAATTGTTTCAAGTCGACCGTGCTCGAGAGAAACTTTCCTTTTACCAAATATAAAATAATAATAATAATAACATCGTTCTGCGAACACACTTCGGTTGTTTCTTCGCAACAGTAATAACTTCGTGTCGGTCATACACTACGACTACACGCTGTATTTATTATTATTATTATTATTATTATTATTGTTGTTGTTGTTGTTGCAATGGTCAAAAAATCATTTAAAATCCTCCACGATTTCATATATATATATACTAGAACATCATCGATTCGCACGTATAATATCTGACGATATTCAATCGATTCTTCGAAACGTACACGATTCCTCAATATAAATAGCGTTTTGGTTTTTCAGATGGTGCACACCGTTGGTAAGCATCAGCCTGTGCCTGATGTTGGCCGGATGCGTCTTCTCGTTGAGCGGACATTTCTACAAGGATCAAAAAACACTGATCGCCTCGTCGTTACACACTTTGGCCGGTAAAACGTATTCTATTTTTATCGTTATACAATATGCGTCTGAATCGACATAACGTCTACAAAAGATACGTCCGTTTCCCGATTATAAATCATCGCGCGAATATAATAATAATAATAATAATAATAATAATAATGCATTATTATATTAATAAATATTCTAAACTAAAGAATATTGTGAAACGTAAAGAAATACAAAAATTTTACGGAACGTAAAAATAATCTCGTATACTTTTGGTAATGACTTGGACATTTTGAATGTACGAATACGGTTTTTGAAGAATAACGTACATTGAATATACAAACGAATTTCGAAAATGTATTTTAATAATTATCTTTTTTTAAACATTCCATTTGTCGCGTACACGCGATTTATTTACCATGTTTATTTTTTTTTTTCAAACCCCGTATCTATCCTGTTGTAATACTCGTAATTTTCTCTATACGTCTTGTTCATTTTTTTCTATCGTTTTCTTTTTGTCGTTTAATACCTGATGATGACTTGTAGTCGAAGCCTGTAGTAAATAAACATTTATTATATACACATTTCTTTATTTCTCATCATACCCTTTAACTTGGTGGTATATTTACACACACATATATATACTTATTATTTACTCATTATTTAGTCGTATGTATTATATAATCGCATAAATTGAAAAACAAAAACCAATTATTGTTTATATTGTTATACTTCAATAATAATAATAATAAATAATCATCATCATAAGCGGAGCCAGCTGTCCGATAATAACCGTAAAAACATAAAAGTGACGGTTTTTGTTAATCACAAAACATTCGGTTTACGTGCGAAATGATCACGTTTTTAATTTTGTTTTGTTTTTGGTTGTTGATTGAAAAAGTTGAAACAAATGAAGTTTACAAATGGAGTTTACCAATTCGTGCGGTTTCACCAAAACATGTGTTTTTGACGCTATAATAATCGATGGTGTAATCAAAAATTAGCGGTTGGATTTACTTTAAAAGTTATAATTCAGAAAAAAAAACGTCGTCAAGACTGGTAAAAATAAAAAAGAACCGAGTAGAAACGTAATAATTTTTTTTTAAACTATCATTTTTACCAGTGTTATCGCTTCTTTTAAGAAGTAAATAAAAAAAAAAATGAAAATAATTGACTTCGTATTATTGATTTTACCGTCGGTCCTGTCGTCAAAAAATATACGCGTGCGCTATATCAACGCGTAGATTAACACAATCCGTTTTTTTTTTGTTTTATTAGCTACAAATATTTAAATTAAAATATCTCAACAATTACAATATTGAAACACATTCAGGGAAAATTACTATAATAAAAATAGAATAGAAAAAAGAGAGAAAAAAAACAGTACAACACAAAATATATTAATAATAAAAGTTAACTTATACTAAAACTCAGCATTTTTGATAAATTTAATTGTTTCATTAATAACGGATGGAGACTTGTTATTTAACATACTTAATGGATTTATTATAGGAAAATTATTATTATGAAGACATTGAAAAAATTGGAAACGTAAAGCAGCAAGGGATGGACAGTCCATGATAACATGAATGAAGTCGCGTATGAATTCACCTTCGCGACGAGTACAGAAGGGGGGGGGAATTATTTAGTGAGAGACGGAATGCACGCGCTGGGAGTAAATTATGTCCAGATCTGGAGCCTCGAAAACGATATAATTTGAGCTCTGGAAAGAGGTAGACCGTGAAACCACGGATGAGCTGGAATTACCGGCGAAATATTTCTAAACCAGGAAGCGAAATCTCTGGCTAAAGATGTACATTTATTTTGCCATATCTCATTATAGTTTTTTTTTTAATAAAGTAAAATTCAGAATAAGGAATTTTAAGTATAGGAGTTCTTTTATTGAGAATTGTAGACACGGCCAGAGAATCGGCCATCTCGTTGACTGTGATGCCTATACGGCCTGGAATCCGTAAGAATTTAACAGCAATGCCGTGTGTATGGAGATAAAAAGAGTTTAGATTTTTATGCGAAGAACTAGAGGAGAAGTATCAGCCTTAAAAAAAGTGGAATCAATCGATAGGAGAGCTGACCGAGAGTCTGATACAATTAGGATAAGCAAAATCCGTTATTAAGTCGAAATGTTTGATTTTTATTGTTCAACGAGAATTTGTTACAGTTTATGTACCGCAACGATATCGACCGAACAATATGAGCTCAGAGTAGGGTACCATAGGTTTTTAATTAATTCGTCTTCGTGAACGTTTTGTAAGTCGATTTGCGTTACATAATCTGATAAAAACAAAAAAAACAAAACTCGAAAGCAATATGATTCCATCGATTATTATAATGTACAAAGTGATGTAAAAACGTATAGGTTGATTTTTGAACTTGCGGAAATGTACAAATGACAAAAACGACGAGAAATTCTCTTTTTTAACAATTAGTTTTTGAATTAAAATACAAATAAATTACGACCATTTTAATGTGAAAATGTTCGGTATGACGTTTCTCCCCGCTGAATTTTCGTAATTGAATTACGATGACGTTAAGGACACGTGTACGTTTTGTCGTCACACAAATAATGACTACAAGTCGTACGCCTGCGAAATATTTCGAAACTCTGGGAAAACAAGCCGCGCGCCTAATACCGAACGCGTGTACAACGCGGCGTCTAAAAAACACTTTATGCGCCCCGGAATTTTTCGCGTTTTCGCCACTGAATTCTTTTTCAAACGGTAATTTTCACAAAACGGATTTCAATAGTTATCCTATTGAATTTCCGATTCGACGCACGGCCGCGTAGAATGTACGTGAATACGCGATGACGCGCGGTAAGAAATTCCCGAATACGTGTGTGTTTGGCAATAAAAAATTGTAATGCGATATAAAACACGCGCAGTCGTTCAAAAACGAATTGTCGGGACGACACGAACAAACAATTCGCGTTGTAACACGGCCGTGTTTTAAATACAAATTACGTGTAATGGCAGTGCGCGTTTGGCGAAACGTGAAATTTGATCATGTCGTCGCGCAATAAACCCGCGAAAATAAACGCGCAACGGCGTTGCAGTTCGGTTTTAAGTAACGAGAGATATCCGGGAATCGGTTGCAGGTGTAAAGTGTTGTGTAGGTTTTCCGCGTCGCTCGTGTAAATTCTCGCAGGAGGTTAAAAAAAAAATGAAAAAAAAATAAACGCGTTTCGAATTCATTGTTGCGCTGTAATTCATACGCGCCAGTCGTCTCGTGTTTTAACGAGGCATAATAACGTCATAATTTATCATGTCGTAAGACGTTTTTCGAATTTTTTTTTTTTTTTAACATATATGGCCACACGCGCGTATCATTAAAAAAAAAAAAAAAAGTCGTTTTTTTTTCAACGATACAACGAATTTACGGCGTTTAAAAAGGCGCGCCAATTGAACTCTTCGGGAGATTTTTTTTTTTTTTCTTTCGCGTTTTTCTCCTCGAAAAATAATTTTTACTCTCTCTCGGAACAGGAGTGAAAACGAGGCAAACGATCCGAACACACACACCGTGTCGTGTGCTCGCGTGAGAGCGCGGACAGCAATAATAATCGTCCCGTTCGCGTATTCTCCTCCCCGTTCGAAAACTTGCCTCGCGAGTTGGGAAGTTTTTTTTGTTTTATTTTCTGTTTTTGTGACGCGCGAACAACGAGCAACGAGAACTTTCGAGATTCCAACGCGCGTACGGACGGACGTGTGTGCGAAAACGTGTGTTCCGCCGCGATAAACGGCGGCCGCGTTATAAATTCGCTGCGTTCGAATAATTTAATAAAATCGTAATATTTTACCGAGCGTAAAGCACCGTAATTTTCTCAAGTTGTACACCCACACCTCCCGCAGTCACTACTAAAAACATCAGTTACAGTGGCATACAATATACTCTTACGAGTGATTTACGTTCACTTCGTTCCGGCGGACGCATTTGTTTCGCGATAAAATAAACTACAATATCTCGTTCGTAACGTCTAACGGGATATCTCAACGAACGTAATTATAATTTTGACAAAAAAAAAAAACAAAAACGTCGCGTCGAGTTTCACATAAATTTTCGTTAAATATTTTACGTGTAGCGTACAAAAAAAAAAATATATATAATAATAATAACGGTTTAAAACGTTTTTTTTTTTTTTTAAAACCCGTACAATAGTACGATATTTATATATAAAACCTAACGCGACTTAACCTAAACCGTTCGTGCGAGATCCGTTAATTTCGCAAAAAAAAAAAAACCGCCGACCGACTGAAATTAAAACAATAAATACCGCCGTTGTGATTTATTCTTCGCACACGCGGGGTATTTTTAATATTGCGTTATACGCGCGCTCGTACGGCGGGAAAACATTCGACGACTGCTGCTAATAATAATAATATGAAATAAAAAACTCCGTTTTATCGTAAACGTATAAACAAATTAATTACGACGATAACGAACTGAAAACCGTTCGATTACAATCGAGTAAAAATCGCTCTATGTAATTTAATAGGTTTTCCAATACCACCGCGGCGGTGCACTGCGACGAAATACAATATTATTTCCGACGACCGTCGAGTTTTATTCCGTTTGTTTTCCCCGTGGCCCGTTCTCAAATGTTCTTGTCGTCCGTCTACAATCGACACATTAATATCATTCGCGGCGAAAACAATAATTAAAATAATAATTTTTCTTTGAAAATCCCTATTTCGTGTTTTTATAATTTACGTTTTTCTCCCCTCGTACAACGCGTATTGATTGATTTCATATTATAATCGCCGCGAAGTCCTCCCGCGCTCGTTACTTTAGTTATTCAATTGGCTTCGATTAAACGTTTATTCGGAATTTCGAAAACCCGCGTACGGTAAAACTGTGAATTCGTTATTATTTGCGCACTTGTTGTGTGACGTACGCCGCACACTTGTACGGTCGAAACGGTTTACGTTCGTCGCGGCGTCACTCGGGGACCCGTTGGTCAATAATAAAAATATATATATTTTTGAGGGACGTTCGAATTGTAAATCAGCGTGGAAATTCAATTCTTCTTCTTTCGCACACTAAACCCCCGCAATTGGCGTTTGCGTTACAGCGCGATGACATATTATATAATGTCTATTGTAGTCATTCGAAAAACGCTACGCGTGTACGGCCTCCGTATTGAAACGTCGTTAAAATTAAGCCCCGTGAAACGTTTATAAACGATCGGGATCGCTTCAGCTGGTGCCCGGGGATCCGGTGTACCGCAGCATCTCCGCTGTACGTAGTAGTAGTAATACGCTGTCGTCTCACGCGCGGTACACAACAGCGGTGTGCAATAATATCGGTCAATTGGATTTCGATTAGTTTTAAAGTGGTGGGTAGGGCAAGGGAAAGAAGAACGAACGTTCCGCACAAAACGACAAACGCAACGGCGTCGATAAATTAGTCGATAAACGGTTATTAACCTGAGCTGAACGGGGAGAAGGGTGGCGGCGGCGTCCGTTGGCCGTCTTTCTTTTTTTTTCCCCCGATCCGCGGAATAAGTGGATTGAAAAGGGAGAACGATAAAGTCGCAATTACCCGTGCACACTCGCAGTTTCCAATAACGTTATTATTATTATTATTATTATTATTATTTTTTTTTTATTTCAACACTCTCCTCTGCGCGCGGGAGTTCGAAAATGGCAATGACATTTAAAACACGTTTGGTATATATAATATCGTGTGTACACATATACTCGCCGCGGCGATCGTTTTCTTCTTCTTCTTCTTCTTTAACCCCGATGTTTTCGCGGGGGTTTTTTCCCTCCCCCGTTTCAAATCGATCGAACGCGTTGAGAAAACAATATTATTTTATTACGTGTAATCTCGTTAAACGTTAACCTAACCCGGTGAAGAAATACGTGTAAAAGACAACGCTGCGCTGTGTTTTGAATACAACGTCTCGCGAGGTTTTGCGTTAGAAGCCGCAGTTACGTGTTGTCTCGCGACCGGAATAATATACAGACTAGAGTGAAAACGTGTGAAGGAGCGAACGGACCAGGAGGAGACACACTGTTGCGGGACAATGGAAAGAAGAAACGCGCACGTAATCGATGTAACGGTTCCATCGAATGCGCATAACGCGACGGCGAACTGTTGCAGAAAAGAAGGAACATTAGGCGAAACGAGAAGGATTGCGGGAGGTGAACGGTAGTGTAAACGTCCCTCTTATTGTCGTCTCGACAACACCGACTTGGAACGATTCCAAAAGCTTACGTGATAGTTAATACGCTATTGAAACCCAAAAGTGTACATCATTTATTTTAATGCGAAACGCGCCGTAGTTATGGACATTTAGAATTTTATAAACCAAAGAGCTGCTTGGCCAATAGTACTTTTGTTTTGAAATTAAATAATAATAATTGTTATTTTATTAATTAATTTTATTATTATTGTTGTATTTGAAATATGCGGGGGGGGGCGTTTTTGTCTGCGGCTCAGGCCGGCAACTTTGTTGTTTGTGCTTTGGAATAAGGACTAATGACTTTGTCGGATAAACGAGAGGTAATTTTCTCCGACAACTATACGCGTTTTTATATATATATAATAAAAACGACGTTCAAACAGAATGGGGACAAAAAACAAAAAAAAATAAAAAAATAAAAATAACGCGAGAATGTAAAAGATATATACGTAGAGATAAAATGAAGCGAAAATGATTTGGATATATTATATAATATGATATATATCGCGTAATGAATATTTAATATTCTGTTGTAGGTCCGGGGGAGAGAGAGAGAGAGAGTAAAAAAAAAATCGTTTTACCGAATACAATTATATAAAGTACAATAAAATTAACGAAAACATTCCCAAGTTTACTCATAAATATATTATATTCTCCGTATAAATCAACTAACACACGCACACACATATGTATCAGTGAAAATGAATGGGGGGAGGCGAGGAGATTTTCGTTGCAGTACATTAAACTCGCAAACACAGACTATAACAAAAGCTTTTCTACATTTAATCGTACATGCTCGGTCGTTGAATATTTAATACACGATTCGTGTACGAAATCGGTAAAGAAATCGGTTAAAAAAAAAAATCTATCGTTTACGTTACGAGGTAAATTTTCGTATATCTCCGCGGCGGAATACGCGATTTTCATAACATTTTTTCGTTTTTTAAACAAAAGCGAGTTTTCATGAATGCATAACACTGGAGTCGTTATTTCGTCTTGATATTATTATTTTTAATATAAATCGCGAACGGGATATTCAATCGGAATTTTAAGCAATTAAATGTATTATTAGTTTTCCGTTTTATTCGAAAAAGTTAAAAAATAAATCCGTATAATTATACGTTATTTTTATACGTAGAAAAGTTGAATATTTCACCGTGTCAAATTTACATTTTGTAATCCATGACGCGAAATGAAATATTTATAATATTTCAGATTCTGATCGAATATTGTATTGGTTTTAAATAGTTTTATTTCTGTTCGTGAACACTTTTTTTTATGTAATAAGTGTGGTATTGTCGAAACGTGTAAGTTCCGATAGCAAATTGGTATTTAGTCGATTAATTGTTTACGTAACGTTTTTCCATTTTTTTTCCATTTGTTTCCTTAAACGCGATAAAAAAAACAACCGGAAAATTGCAAAAAAAAAAAAAAAAGACTTTTGACGTATTCGTTTTAAAGACCGTAAACAATTGTTGTATTTTTTCAACAGTTCAAATTGTTATTACAAGCTCACACGTATGATATATTTGAACAATATTAACGAATATTATAATCAACACTCTGTACAACGTCACTCATGATCGTGTTTTTAATACAACAATTTATTTCAAATTCAAAATCGCATTAAAAAAAAAAAATCTTCGTTTCAATACTAATTCAATTGATCCTACATTGAATTTTTTTTTCCTATTTACCATTCGGCTATTCCTCTGATTAGTAAATCTAATGATTTTCTAACGTATTTTAAATACGGACTATTTGTTCGAAATGTTATATTATATTTATACGAATTCATCGCAGAATAATTTTTATTATTTATACGTTTACAATATTTACACGGTTATTAATTGCAATAAGCGTTGGCCTCTTTTTCTTTCTTTTTTCTTTTTCTTGTAATGTTTAAAATACGAACCGAATAAATATATATATATTTTACAAATTAACGAAGCGTGCGATGAATCGTGCAGAACTCCAATGTATACGATATATTGCTACGGTGATATTTTCATGTATAAAAATAACACATTTATGTTAAGCATTACGTAATAATCGCGGATGCACTCTATTTCGATTAGAAATTATTAAATTTTTTTTTTCTCGGCGATTTCAAGAGTACTCGGATGATGATATAATCAATTCGGCCCGTGTAAGAGTGGAAAAAAAAATTACCCGTTTTCTGTAGGAGACTTCAAAAGTAAAAATTCACCGATTACCGGCGCCATTCGTGTAATATTAATAATAATAATAATAATAATAAAAAAGGTCTTACCACTATCAACATGTAATCTCGCCGTTTTATAAAGTCTCGTACAGCTGCTGTTTGTATGGACCATTATAGAATTTTAACAGCCAGGAGCTTTTAGATGATTATTTCGAAGTTTTCCGAACGCGTTTTCCCATTACGAATTCGATAAAAATAACAATCGAATTTTACTGCCTATATATTATTATTATTATTATTATTGTTATATAACGCGGTATGCCGTGCAACGCGTCGTTACATTATTATCGTTTTAATAACGCATATTCACAATATTGTAATTGAAACGAATTCGGTATAATACAGTGGGCACGGTCCACGCGTATAATAATATCGTTTCGTTGAATGTAAATGGATAGTGTATAATCGCGAAAGATCAAACGGCCGGCGGGCAAATTTCGCTGGAAATTGATTTTAATTAAAATAAATAATTAAATTTTCACGTTCCAATGGACAAAACAATATACGCGGCGATCGCCCACGTGTTTTCAAATGCCCGTTGTGGCGATTATTCGAATTTGATACGGCACGCGGAAACGAATCGATCGAATTCAAATCCTACGCCGTCATATGCGCCTATCTTCTATTCATCCTCGGTTGATGAGGTGAGCTAACGCTTTCGAACACGCACGGTGCTTTGAATTGGATAGAGAAATCGGCAGCGGGACGAAAAATCATTATATCAAACGTTTTGCGTACCGCGACACTGTTGTAAAACACTACTCATGTCGTTGATCACCGCATTCACGACAAAAACACGACTAGAGATTATTTATTAAAAAAAAAAAAAAAAATATCGCATTTATTTAAACGTCTGTAAATTATTAATGATCACGATTTTCATTCGAAGCTAACTTTTTCGCATGACACACGATCCAGTGTTCGGCCGGCGCATTCTTCAGCTGAATAAGCAGATTCTATACATTCTCCAATTATTTATTCGACAGTAAAAGTAATAGTGAGATGCGAATGATATTATTACAGCTGTTACTGTAATACTACAAAAAAAAAAAAACTTTTGGATTACGCGATTGACAGTATTGTCGAAATGCGGTAAATTTTCGTTCCGCGAGTATACGCATACGATGTGGAAATGAATAAATGCTCTCGACTCGAACGCGTATAACATAATTACTTAATTAGGTCATTCGATCGTTTTTTATTTTTTTGCTCGTATTGCGTACAATGTGTGTGATGCCATATTATGTACTACACACATATTGGACTTACAGCTACACAGCGGTGATTAATAGCGTGTGCTTAGGTCGACTTCTGAATGTATGTATTGTAAAACGTTTATTGTCGAATAAAACGGTGTATGTACCAACGACCGCGATTAAAGTATCCTGACCGTTTCAGTCGTAACAGCAATTTATGTAAGCAATTTTTTTCGTCTTCTTTTTTTTTCAAACTCGATTGCGCGCACTAACGTTTTATTTAGATCCAGACCAACGAAATGATCGTTAAATTCGTGTATGATTACGATGTGCGACAAAAACGAAACAATATTAAGAAAATTCTCTCTCTCTCTCTTTCTCACGTTCCGCGTACATAGACATATTTATATACGCCGTCGCGCATTATAATATATTGAAGGACTAAAATAAAAAAAAACTGAAAACACGACCTTAGTAATACACGAAATAACGCGGCAGTTGACGTAAAACGATACAAATTCAAAACTGTCACAAACCAAATAGTATGACGACAGTTTTCAATTTTACATTTTTTTTTTTGTCTCGTTGTTGTAACGCAGGGAACGGAGGGAAACCATATAATGTGATAGCAATACTGAATTCTCATAACACGAATGAAATATGGTCGGTGTATTTCGTAGGCATTTGCGGGCGTATCTCGTACTTGACAATTGGTTAAAATTAAAAAGAATCGAGTAAATGTAATTTCGTCACAAATACGTGTCTACACGTATACACGACGGAACGCAATATCCAATATAACGTTTATATATTCAGACGCTCTAAACGGTATATCGTTTTATAGATGAAAAATCCGGGGACAATCCATTATTCAAAAGCGTGGCGTTTCACGAATTTATACGCCGCTACATAGAAACAATAAACAAGTGTTTATAATAATACAAAACGAAAAAAACGTAACAAATTGACTACGTCGTACACACGAAGTAATCAGGTTTCGTCCGCGCCTATAGCCTCGAGGCTAAAATGTACGTTTAAAGTTGGCGTTGTCGCGTGCACAGGCGGTCCTAACAAAGGTAGCGATCTGCCGTTAAATGCGAGAGCGCGGAATCTTGCGATCGTTAAAAACGCCAACACTTACCGTGAAATCATTCCCGTTTACGGCGGTGCAATGTGAAAATTGGCGGCAAAGTGTTGTCCGCATTTTAATAACTTGCTGTGATGAATAAAGGTGCGGGAGACCGCATCGATAGTGCAGTTGAGGAGTTCGTTGAAAAAGTCGAAGAGCCGAATGATGAAGACTGTGGACGAGCTTCGTGAAAATCGACATCGTAAAAATGTTTCATGGATCTATTCAGAACGAAAGGATAGAGCGTTTGACGATGTAGGTTTACCTGTTGCACGAATACGCGAACGAGGCGAATGAACGGATAACGGAGGTGATGGCGGCAGACTCACCATTCAGAGTCTATACAATCTCTATCCGGACGCTGCTCGGATAAATGCGATTCATCGAACGCAAAGAACTGTAGAGCGCGCGGTAAAAATTGTCTCTAATACGACTGCTGTGAACCCCTCATAGTTCCCGAATTCATCTGGGCCACAATAGTGATGGGCGCGATAAATGTTATATTTTTATAGAAATCGATTTGACCGGCTTAATAAACTGTAATAATAATAATAATAATAATAGTATATAGAATTTTATGCGCGCGCGTAGTAAACAGCTTGTACAACTGCTGTAGCGTACACGTACAACTCGCAGACAACTGCAGGAAATCGAAGGGTGTCCCGAACATAAATCACGGTCGTGTTGTACATATGTGTGTGTGTGTTATTATTGCAATAACAAAAATAACGACATCGTATAATTTTTTTCTTTTTTTCGAAAAAAAATATACCGTCCGCCGTGCTTTGGTTAAAAATCTCGTATTGTTTTCGCGGAAACAACAAACAATAATCCTTAGGGTAAGGTTATAAACGTATATATATATATGTACCTAAGCTCGTTTGCGCACAAATTTTTCAACAATAAAATACAATACACATGTACGGGGAGATCACTGAAGTATAAGACATTTTTTTTCATTTTTATGTATAGTTTTTGTGTCATTTTCGTTTGCTGCGTGTAAAAAAAAAAAATCTCGTCGTCGCGCGCGTTTAGATTTTGAACTTGTGCATACGAGAGCGTATAGCCATAATTCGGCTATTGAATGTGTTCTGTAGAAAAAAAATTAAAATTTTTATTTTTAAACTCTTGCGAATTTTCTTGGAAAATCGCTAGCAAAATATTGTTCAAAACGTCCCAGACGCTATTGTGGCAGTCGATATTTATTTATTTTTTATGATGGATAATTCAATAATATGATCCGAGAAATATAAAATTCCAATTAAAACAAAATGTTCCAGCGTGTCAATCGTACTCGATGTTTCAAACAATCAGAATTTAGTTTTACGACCACAAACTGACAAACCAAATTATCCTAACAAACAATAATATTATTATTATTATTATTATTATTATACGTGCCGGAATCGGCGTTCAAATCGAATTTTAAAAACATACTGAATCGATATAATTCGGAACCGGTTGGAGCTTCACAGACGCCAATATGTTTATTAGTCAATTGGTCGTTTGAAATCAATATTTTCGTCAAGATTTACGCGCATAACCATAATACGAGTACACTGCACGAAAAATCAATATCATATCGTCTCTTATGCCGAATCAAATGCGTTTAATATAATATTATACATTTTTAAAAGTACGAAATTATTTCAATACAAATATTAATTTTATGACGATCCGCGTTAATTAATTTTTATTGAAATTACTGTTTGAAACGATGGTGTTTTATAATGAGGTTTTTCAACGTTTTCATTGACCGGTATATTTAAAAAAAAACACTTTTAATGACATTTTAATTGAAATTATGAAAATAAAGCCGAAATACGTATAAAAACGTTTGTTCTTTCGGTATAATTTTGGAAAAAGTTAAAAAGTTATATCGTTGCGAACAAACTCGTAAAATTGTAATTATTCCGAAAAGTTTTCCCGTATAAATGCAATGTAATATATATATATATATTTAATAAATTATTTTTAAGGTTTTTTTTTTCAGAAAGAGCAACGTGAATCGACGAAATTTCCAACTAAAAAATATTATATATATATTTTTTATTTGACCGTTGTTTATTAGTTTTTATTTTTTATTACAAAACGAGTATATATTGAAATGTCCGTTCTTACAAATAAAAAAAAACGCACGACATTGTTGAGAAACCGTAATTGCAATAACATGTGTTATGATAAGGTGCACAACGGATTCGGCGGTCCAAAGAACGATTCATCTATATCGGAAAATTTTTTAAAAAAATTCCGATCAAATGGTTTTTGGTAGAAAAAAAAAGAATTTACAGTTTAAGAATAAATTTCGTGTAGAAAACAACGACGACCGCACCCGGGCGGAACGGAAAAGTCGCGATCGAATTACGAAATCGTAAATAATTGAGTAGGACTTGTCGCTCTAATTCGCACTGACAATCGACTCAAATATACGAATAAAAATAAATATATCAACAAGTCAATTACTCGTATATAGTACTAAACATATGTGTAAAGTTGTACAAAAACAGTTGAACTTGTTATAATACGCACAAGTATTCTGTTCGGAAACAATTATTGCTGGTAAATGTTTTACAGAAATTACTTGAAAAAAAAAACAAGATTTTTTTCGATAAATCCTAATTGTTCAGGAGAAACATTTTCCCAGCTCTTCTTTTCACGATCGAAACGTTCGTGAAACTCGATACGATCCGTATATTATACTCTGCGCGTTGTAAACGTAAAATTATGTTATCTTTGAACTGGACATCAGATAGTGATGATTATCGTATTTTTTTGTGCACAATATTATTTCTAAATGTATTTTCTCGGTTTTATACTTCTTTTTTTTTTTGCTTTAAAAATATATCGATCGGTTAGGCCCTGCCGAATCGGTTCAGTCCGTAGTTCACAGGCTACGAAGTTTTTAACATTCGATTATGATTCGGTACATTTGATAGACTGCGGAACAGCTCCATCCATCAGTCATCATTATAATATCGCCATTCCGTTACACACGCGTGTGTTTACAATAAAATTGCTTCTGCCGCTGATACGTCTCGGCGATGGAAACACGTCGCAAACGACAAATACATTTGAGTTTAATCGTGTAGAGACTTTCTTTCTCTATACGCTTGGAGAGGGCCAGGTCACACTCTTTGCGCAGTTATCGGTATTGAGCTTATTCGTTTTTATAACATAATTCGAAATAATGACAGTACGAACGTTACGCAAATTTTATAAATAAAAAGAAAAAATTCCCCGTGTGTGTGTATTTGAATTCACCTAATCTATTTATCATCGTTATAAATAATATTTAAAACAAAAATGTTACGTAAATTGTCGGAAAAATTGTGCTCCAAGAAATATTCATTTGAAAACGGAATAAGCATTTCTTTTTTCCTTCGATCTTTACGTGGTGAAAACGTTATCCAATATTCTATTCGAATAATTACGAAAAAAAGTTTATCGCCATTATTATTAATATTATGAAAATCAATTTTATATTATAAATAAAAAAAAAAAATAAAAATATGTTTATATCACCGAGAAATTTCCAGTGAAAATATTGTCGAAATTAAAACGTCTCACGAAAAATTCGGTCTTGGGAACAACGCGCAGCTGCCGTGCCGCGCCCGACAGAATTTCGGTAGAAAACAATGTGACAAATCATTTTTGATGGCAGAATTTCACGACGAATCACGTAGTACGGATTATTTTTTTTTTATAGTTTCGAATATTATTTAGCGAATAAATATAAAGCGACACTAATAAAATATTGCGGTCCAACAGTTTTTTTTTATTTACTCTCATTTTTTTCACTCTACAGAGCAGTGGCGTGAATACGATTTTTTTCTCTGGGAGAGGGAGTTAAAAAAAGGACTTTTTAAAAATATTTATTAAATAATTTTTAATTAAAGAAATAATTACAAAACCGAGTCAACTCTCCGCGCGACTGTTGTAAAAAAACTTTTTTTTTCGCATTAATCGTAATACGGTTCTTACGAAGAGTATAGTTCTTTCAAGAGATATGACTATAACAATCGACTAAGTTTAAGTAAAACTATCGAATTTTCTCGTACAGAACTTCTCGAGTTATTTCCTACAAAATTGAGTAAAAACAAAAATCGATACTCCTAACCGACCGTTAATATACCCTGTGATGACTTATACGGCATATACTCTTTTCAGTTTAAGAATGTACACGCGGGTACGATCGCTAAACGAATGCTAAACCGCGCTCTCGCCCCGGCGATTCCTATAACCGTTCAGTCAATGGCCGTCGTGCTTTGGGCGCACGACTGTTTCCCACAATCAGAATACCGACGTGAACCGATCGGTACAATCTTAAACTGTTATAGTAGAGTAGACGCATACCGTATTGTAATGCTCGGTATGACAATAATAATCACACTGGAATAAATAATACGCGTTGACATTCGCTATTGCATTCACGTTATCGTCAAAAATTTTCTCGACCTTTTTACACGGTGAGAACAATTTCTTCTTTTTTTTCTCGATGAAAATATGGTTTAGCGATGGTGGAAAACGCGCTTCCCCGTGTCGATTTCGACTTTAATAATACACGCGTCGCGTTTTGAATCGTACACGTACATACGACGTGTGGTGCTGAGCGTATAACACGCTTTATGCCGGAATTCGTTTTAGTTAAGCGCGCCCTTAGGACTTAATTGCGATAACAACGTGCTGTGTACGCAATTATAAATGAACCGCGGGGGCCTAAAATGTCACAACAGACTGTAAGCGAAGCGCGAACACGCGGTGAAATCGTGGCACGAAAACGACGAAAATATTTGTTTGAAAAAAACTTGTAAATTCCGTATTAACGCTGTGTAATGTGTTATGAAATTTTCAGCGTATACCCAATTGTCGTAACATACGCCGCGTGTTAAGCGTTAATATTTTATTTGTCAATTAAAAACACGGCGCGGTGTATATTATAAATTTTTAGTGTGGTCTCCTGAAATAGAGTTTGTTGTACGTAAGAGCGTTTTTTTTTTTTCTACGCGGCGTAAAATTGTTGTAATTCCGTTTGTCATTTCGCATATTCCTATGGGTCCGGGTCGATAATAAAACTCGATATTTTTCCGTTATTTTCACACCTCAATATAAGAACTATAATAATAATAATAATAATAATAATAAAGTATTTATGGGAAACTAAAGATTAACGACACGGATACAACATAATTATTATTAGTAATTACGCGTGTAAAATAACGGTTGTTTTTTTCGATAAAAAATTCAAAAACAGAAGGCATACACCTGATCGATAAGTATTTTTAATTTTTAAACACTGGGTTGCGTTACAAAGCTCCGTATTTTTTGTGTGCAGTACGAGAAACAGTTATACCGCAGTACGACCAATTTATCCTTTATTCAATACTCGGAATTATTTTATTCAAAATTATTTTTGGTGAAATACGAATATTTTTTTTTTTTTTGTTATTCGTCGGCAGGAGACCGCCGGGGTGGACTGTTAATTTTACGTGTCGAAAAAGAAGCTATATTATATATTGCGTTTACATAGTGTGTATTATGTCAATTGAAATCGAAATGTTCCGGACGTTTTTAACACAAATATTTATTATTATAATACCCGTGCGGTATACACATAGAAGGCATTCGCTTGTGTTGTATTTCGTGTAATTTTGTTCCTTAAAACGTAAACATTAATTTCATAAACTCCGGATATAATGGGTTAGCGGTGTTCGTTTGACAACGTTAAATCGACCAGAAAAAAAAAAAGTAATAATAAGAACTTGTCAAAACGTCAATAAAAACGTACACGGTGTTGTCGAAAGGAAATAAATACAATTTCGTTGTCGTTTCCGTATATATGTGACAGTGTAAATATAAAATATATTTTAGAGATACATTTATAATCGTCGACATGGTAAAAAGTTTATTCGAAATCTATTAGATATTATTATTATTATTTGGTTTTCATATTATAATAATAATAATAATAATAATAATAATAATAATAATAATAATAATAATAATAAAAATCATCACACTCCGGATACGCTCTCCGATTTTGAATATCGGGCCGGACGTTTGTTTATAATATAATCCGTTTGGTTATTTTTTTTTCGTTTTATATTATTATTATTACAGATAGTTTACAAATAAACTAATACAAATAATATAAACAATTCTAAGTAACAAACAATTTTCAGCTTTTTTTCCCAGTATATCACTCGAATATACGTTTAATTTCTGAATTCACATTATACGTATATATATATAAAACAATAAACGCGGTTAGGTTAGTTGCTGAAAATAATATAAATAAAAAAATATAATCCGCACGAATCAAATAATTTTAAAAAACAAAATTTTGATTTTCGAGCTGACCTCTTGTGAAAATGTTTAATTATTTGTTTTTTGCTTCAAATCGTATCTATTTCATGTACACTAATAATTAATATTATGTATACTGCGAATATTCTACATAAAGAATTCAAAACTCCTACTTTTAAAAACTTTTGATATCGCGTCTTATGGCAACCTCTACGAAATTTTGGTTCCGACGACTACGGTTCCTTATTACATTTACTATGTCTCGAGAAATGTTTAGATTTAAACGTGACGATTTTTCTTTTTCAATTAAAAATATTATTACTATTATTATTATTTTTTTTTTTTTGTTTTAAACAATAATTACGAGAAGATAAAAGATATTCCCTGTGATCGCGATTGAAATTGATACAAACCGTAGAGGTTCGACAATTTCTGTGCTCGTAAACAATATAGAGATTGTATTAGAAAAGAAAAAAAATCGCTACTATTGATTTTATATTACGAGTTGTCTTTTTGCTCGTTTTTCTCCAGACGCGATTACGTGTTTTAACTTCGTACGATTTACAAAAGACACAAAACATTTGTTTTGGGGAATACATTTTTCTCATATAAATTCTAATAAAAAAAAAAAATAGAAACGTATTTAACACAAGTCGTATGACAGTCCGATGAATTATATTTGTTTTGTTTTTAAAAAAAAATTATTTTTTTTTGTTACATAGTACACGAAAACAATAATAATAATACACACACACACACACACACACTATAAATACAATTATTTTGTATTGGTTGTAAAAAAATGAGCTGTACGAAACGTTATAAGAAAATAAAGTCTTTTTTTTAATAAGTAATAAACGGTTATATAATATATATAACTATTAACTATAAACAATTATTAATTAATAATAATAACTGTTGTTATGAACTCGTGAAATTATCGAATTTTATTTTGTTTCGTTCAAATATTGTTGAAAATCGCACTCTTGTTTTAATAGTAAAATCGGCGATTTCCTCATGCTGATGCTACGAATTAATTGCGTTTACGTCACATTTTCTCGCACACGGCAGACATACTGCAACGCTGTACAATTTCTATCGACACATGTTTTTAGTAAATTAAAGATTTACTAAAAGTAAATTAGTGAGATTGTAGTGAATTCTTGCCGTTTTTATCACGGAAATTACTGTAAATTGTATATGAAAAAAAATAAAAATTATTGAAATTTGCGCATATATTTTCTATTTCACTTTTAACGTTTCAAAATATATTTATGAAGTTTTAGCTCTTATTTTGTCTATTAATCCTATTCCTATTAACAATTCTACATTATTTCGGTTAATTCACTTCAAGAACACGGATTTTTAACAAATTTTACTTTTGTACGTTTTTAGCGTTCGCGAGCTGCTCTAATTATTATCTTAATATATTCATAGTTATCCTTATTTCACGAAAATCACAACAAATTCGTGTTACAAAGCATAATGTATTCTATATCAATACACGAAACAAGAGTATGTTTTCGAATTTAAATTTTAGAATTAAATTTTGGATAAACGTTGTTAACATCGAATATTATATCATTTCAAAACAAATTTTAAATTTAAGATTGAAATTACAAAAAAAATTTAATTATAATAGTATCTACTGTATAAATGGTAATAGAATACGTCATATATATAAAATACTCGCTTTGTTTCGAATTTTTTTATTTAATTACTAATTTTGACGTAAATATTTATAATAAGGACGTTAAAAAAACAAATAATAACATTCGTCGGAATTTCCTTACTGGATTATAAATCATTCATTATAAAAAATGTCCGCATTTTTTTTATAATATTCATGTGTACAGTTATAAAAATTAAGTCGAGATTAAATTATTATTACGTTTTATTATATATTCAAGTATAGTATTTTTATTTTTTATGAGTAATAAAAATACACGCACACACATATATACGTAAATTTTAACAAACAATATTTCATTATAATGCTTTTATAAATCTAAAAAAAAAATTTTTTTTTTAATTAAATTATTATTGTATATTATAAACAATTAACTCTTCGTTTATATATGTATATATATTAAAAAAAATTTCGCGTTAAAAGAAATTTAAATGTGTTTAAAACTTAATTTGACCAAATCGTTTTTAATCCTAATTTCAATTTTTTATTTGTAATTTTTTTTTTTTTTTTGGTAATAATATATTTTATATTTTCACGTAAGAAATTTCGTTTCAAATAATATATTTGTCGATCTACGCGATTAATTATTTTAGAGTTCCACTTCGGCTTATTGTACTAAACTCTGTACAGATTGTTGAATTTCCTATTAAAAATTAAAACAAAAAAATTATATTAGAAAACCGACCATTGGACTTTAACGATTATCCGTATTTCTCTGCTTTTATATAACGCGTTTGAATATTATTTAATTTCGCCTCCAACTAAATATAACTATTGGAATTGAGAAAAACTTTTTTTTTTTGATAAAACAATACGCGAATTATATTTTTATAGATTCAAAACGTTATTAGTCGCGCACGATTTACAAAAACGATTATTATTATTATTATTATTATTTTCGTGTACGACGGCTTATGATATCATAACGTATATATTTGGCCTAAAACAGTGGTAATTAGGGACGATGAGTTTATGATTACGTATTATATACAGTTGGAATATTTTTCATACTATGATTTTCGAGTTGTACAAGACTTTTGCTCCCATCCCCTCACTATATATATGTATGTATATATATATATATATATATATATATATTACGCGCATTATAATAAATAATTTACATACACTCGACGCGATGGTAATATTATTTAACAATAATATAACGCGTGTTGTTTGTTTTAACGACATAAATAAAATGCAAACGCTCACGTGTATATGAAGAAACACTAGTATATATTATTATTATTATTATTATTATTATTTTATATCCGACGAGATGGAATATATTGTGTCGTTCGTGTAAACGAATCGCGTTGCCTGCTCGCGTATTACATAAAATCGTTATTTACATTTATATTCAATTTCGCGATATTTATACATACGATTTCTTGATTTTCGTCGGTATTTATTTAAACGGGCTGCGGTTGTCCAGTAGTGATTATACAATACATTTAATTGTATATAATATTATAGTTCAGAGGATTTAAGAGATTCGACTATTTAAATACGCATTAAAAAAAAAAAAAAACATTACACACGTGCAAACAGATCGGTATTTATTTTCCAAAATCTATTTATAGGAACATTGATCATTCGTAGAATGAAATGGCTCATTAAAAGTAATTAGATGTATGATGTTGTGACTATTGGAATCGAGAAATTTAATTGGCAAGTAAGAAGAAGTAAAAATTATTATTGTACTTGACGTATACCTCGCCTATATGATAATTCGCATCGAACGTATTATTAAAACACGGACGACGTTCAGCGAGTATTAGGGGACTGTTTATTTATTTATGTAGAATTATTATAATTATTACTATTAAAAACAAAAAATCTTTTTGTGGAATTCGCTCTTATTTGTCACTTCGCTTAATCTGACGTAACCACGACCGCGATATTATTGCACGGAGTAGAGATGAACGTAAATACAGAAACTCGCGCGAAATCCTGCGCGGAGCCAAAATGCCGTTACACATTATGCGATATTATTTCGTATTACATTCGAATGAGAGTATAATATTTTTTATTTGCGTCATGAAAATATATGACATGTTCGTCTCGAAAGTATTTTAAATTATACCGAACGATTTCTGGTTAAACACATCATTTCGCAATCCTCTCGTATTATGTACACCGCGATAAAAATGTTTTTCAAATAAAATTTCAATTCGTACAATACATTATACGATATATATATATATATATATATATGTATGTGTGTTGTTCGTATATTTTTATAATCTTTTGCGTGTACACGTATAAAAATATGAGAAAACGATTTTTTTTTTTTAACAACGTCAACGTTTTACGACGAGTATGCGTTTCACCAGCTCTTTTCCGATTACACGAACTACTGGCCTATAGAGGAACTCATACGAATTTTTCCCCTCGTATTTGTTGAAAAATTCCGATTCGATGTAAAATGACAAAGGTCCGAAAGAGTTCATTGTCATTATCCATGCAGTGTCCTATGTTATACGCGCCTTGTTCTCGGGATACATTTTTTTTTTTTGTCGATCGAAAACTATTTCAATTAGTGCGTATACCAATGCTCGTTGCGACTATAAACGTTTATAAATAAATATATATATATATGTAAATAGTTTTTAAATTTTTTATTATTACGTTAACGTTTACTGCAGTATTTATTTCAAAAGTTTTGAACTTTACAGACGGGTAAAAATAGCTACATACACAGACAGTTTATTTATAAACGATAATAAAAATAAAGTGTGCTCAGTAAAAAAAAAAAAAATCTTTTTTTATTATATAACTATAATATTACTCTCGTGCATACATATTATATATGTAGACATACACAGCGAAGTATTTTTCTGTTATGAGGAAACGTTTTAAATTCCTTTAAAAGTTCACTACGCGATATATTGCGCTCTTTTTTTTCTCTCTCTCATTTGGCCAATATATTATACGTCGAATGTTAAAAAATTTAAACCGTTCTTTGATTTGAGAACCGTCGATAATAATTTTCCGTTCTTGCGTACACAGTAAACAAGAGTCGTTTTAATATTTTCCCTCTAATTCGCTATATTATTATTATTATTATTATTATTATTATTATTATTGTACAACCGTGTTGACGTTTCAATTTGAAACGTTAACTCGTGATTTGAATTATTGAAGAATCATCGAGGGATTAATTTATTTTACACGTGTTGGAATTAAAAAAAATACATATATATTTTTTTTTTCCAATAATATTCGTTCAAATTCAATACACAACGGAGCGGATAAGTGGGCGCGATGTAATTATTGAACATGTTCCGTTCTCGAGACGCTTTTTTCATCGGTCGTTATCAAATAAAACCCGTATAGCCAAACGTCTAATCAACGCGAACGTATCCATCGAAACACAACGCGTTTTATATAGATAATTGTATTTCGAATCGGAATTTTTCAACAAATACGAGGTGAAAAATTCGTACGAGTTCTTCTATAGGCCAGTAATTCGTGTAATCGGAAAAGAGCTGGTGAAATGGCATTCTCGTCGTTGTAAATAATATTACACCACTGCACGGCTATTAGTGAAAAGTCACTCTTTTATAACCACCGTTTTTAAATAATATTGGATTGATATTATTGGAATGTTGAGAAATTTAAAAGCGTTTTCGTTTTATCCGATTTTATTGTTTTTAGTCCTATAAAATAGCGACGAGAGAAAAAAAATAATAATAATAACGGCTGGAATTCAAAATAAAATTGCGCGGATTATTTTTAATGGCGCCGCAATGGATGTGATAATTGTATTTGGAAAAAATGATTAATAAAATAATCGTTAAAACGATTTAATAATGCAAAACAAACAAACGTCGTAATAAAATATTTTACTCGAAATCTTAACCATTTAAGCGGCGACTTGTTATAAAAAAAAAAAAAATTGAAAATTGAAAAAAAATTATCACCCTTTGTATATATATACTGCGTAATATTACGAAAAATCCGAATTATAATAAATTTCCAAGAGAAATTAATCAACTGATTGGTGGTCGACCACTGCGTGCGACGTTTTCTCGTTCAACCGGCAGTACTATATATAATATTATCGTCTTTGACAAATTAATGTCCGCCGCGAGCATAGCGCCCACCACATTATTTATTTCGTGATCGACGGGCGTTTTCTTTTTTTTTTCTCTTTTTATTTTTTACGCTTTTTATTTTTTGCACGTGACAAGTTTTTTTTTTTTATTATACGCAATACGGAACCGACAGTAGTCGGGATGTGAGAGGAGAGGGGATCATCGAGTGCGAATTTCTAATTTATGTCGTTGCATTCATCTCATAATCGGCGTGCGAATCATGAAAATAGAAAATAATTTAAGTACATCGTTTCTTATTGATTTCTTGGCCACGAGTTGAGATTATTATTATTATTTTTATTATTATTATTGTTATTGTTATTAATGTTACTGCGAAATCTCCTCATAAAATTAAATGCGAACGATACAGAACGAAAGTAGGGAGAATGTCGACGACCACTGGTGTTCGCCATCTACGTACACACAGCATTCGACTCACCCGGGATCATCTCAGTTCCTTAAGAAAAAAAAAAAGAAATCTATAACAGCTCAGTGACCGGTTTGGAAAAGATAAAACTGAGAAGTTTACGCGTGTCCGTGGTCCGTTTCACGCTGAGACTTCTCGAAATTTCGTTAAAAAAAAAAGCAAATTTTATTGATCTCTCGTGTGTGACAACACTTTTAAAAACGAATTTGATCGTTTACACCTGATTGAATTTTGCATGACAGTATTAAACATGAATATCCGTGCAACAGCTATAGAGATCCTCGTTTTCTTTGTCACACATTTGTGAGACCAAAAGTTAAAGTAGGCGCCGTAATGAAAACTAAATTGAGACGGAGCGAGAAATATAACAAAGTAGTAAAAACACAAAGGAATTTAGAAAATTAAAAATAAAAATCAAAAATATTTGTAAAAATAAATAATCAAAAAGATAGAAATAAAAAATATACGTGTGGCTGTTTCAAATCGTACTTCACGATTTGAGAAAATGTGCAATGATAAACCAGATTATGACCAGAACCCGTCGCACTAAAAATTCACGTCACAAACGCTCCCCCCCCCCCCAAACTCCGGGATTTCAATAGGTTTTGTAATTTTGTAATTTAATTTTATACTAAATATATATATATATATACTTTTTATGTGCTATTTATTAAAGAAAATTTGAAATAAAATATTGATTTGAAAAATCGAAAAATCTATTTTATTCGTCGTGTAAAAGAATTTGGTGCCGTTACTTTAAAAAAAAAAAAAAAGTTTAGAAAATGTATATGGCGTATGTTATACGATCAGGTGAGGTGACGTATATGGTTTTTGACGAACTGAAAAGCGCGCACGGGGTCAAGTGTACACGTACAAAACCCGCGGACATGAATATAACATAAACGACATTTCCCAGATGATAAATTTTGTGTCGGCTGGTCGGCCAGGGGGAATTTGCAAAAAATTAACAAACTCGACATACCCGTGTCAGGAGTCGACCACCATCCGCCGACTGATCATACATTTTGGTCGTATAGAATAGAACGTGTACAGAGTAAAAGCCGCTTAACATCGTCCTGCACACACGCGCACACGCCTTTTCTCCACTTGCTATACGTCCACTTCAATCCCTCCGTCATCTCGAATCCACCGAACCTAACCGGTGTCTCTTACACTATTTCTTCTAAAACCTCAACCGTAAAATAACACCGTTATATAACGCCTGACTCTCGATTCGTTTCGCTACAAAAACATTGTTTAGCGAGCTGTGTAGCTCACATTTCATTACTCCGAGTACCTATATACTGTTGTCTACTGACCCCTAACCGAGACCGATACTCACTCGCTCGCTGTATTATTTTCCGAAAACGAGTCGTTTCAAGTGTGTTTTCACACTCGGCGGAGAGAACGAATTACCGCTAATTACGCGTGACCTAACCTCAAAAAAAAAATCCTTTACCGCTTATTGGGATTAAGTAAAAAAAAAAAACCGTTGTCATTGTTCGCAGGTCTCGTACTGGCGGCCGGGCTGTTCGTGTTCGCGTCGGTGCTCAACGACAGTTTCTCGCCCGTCGTGTACCAATCGTCCGCGGACACCGGCGGCGCGGACGACGACGGCTTCGACGGCGAGCTCCGGTCCGACTACGATTACCGTTACGGTTGGTCGTTCGTGGCGTGCAGCCTCGCGTTCCTCGTGTCCGAAGCGTCCGCCGTGTTCACCATCACCGCTTACTTCCGCCGGCTCGAGGACCACGTCCAGTACACGGCCGTGGACCGGAAACCGTCGCCGGACACGCCGCCGTCCGCGTGCGGCGTTGCCGACAGAACGTCTTCGGCGTCGGACGGACGGCCCGGCGACTCGACAGCCGCAGCAGCAGCAGCAGCGGAAACGACGGATCTGTCGATGGTCGCGCCGGCAGGACGTCCTCCCGTACAGGATTGCGAAATTATCGCGTCGTCGTCGTCGTCGTCGGGCGCCGGCGCCGCAGAGTGCAACGGTACCGTCAGCAAAACGCCTCCGGACATATGTCCGCCGAAAATTGGCTGCGACGAGACCGCGAAACTGCAATTGCCGTACGTGACCGGCGGCGCGGCCACGTTGAGCCATCCGTCGTCGCACAAGCAGCACCACCACCATCAGCAACACTACCGGCAGGCGTTGGCAGTCGGCGGCGGCAACGGGCCGTGCTACGAGGTGGACGCGACCAAGCCGTGCACGTGCGCGTCGGCCACGACCACGAAACGGTACGCGACGATCGCGGGCGTGGCCAGACACAACGGCGGCAAACAGTACACGACGACCACCACTACGTGCACCGCCGCGACCGCGTTGGCCAACGCCAACAACAAACGATCGGTGGTGGCGGCCGGACTGGCGGCCATCAAAGAGTCGCCCGCGGCCGACCATCACCAACACGTGCAGCATCATCAGCACCACGTGCACCGGAAACCCGACCCGCCGCCGACCAGGCGGCTCAAAGCGTCCGTCGGCGGCTACGTCATACCGCAGACGCCGATCGCCGCACTCGAGGCGCTCGACTGTCCGCCCGTAGCCGACCCGCGTCTCGTCCTGCCCAGCTCGGTATGACGCAAGTGTCGCGTTGTCCTCGGCCAGGACGAGCACGCCGTCTGACGGCGGTCGGCGGCTCGTTCGCCCGTGTGCACGGCCACAGGCGATTGGACAACGCGTGCGAACCACCGTCGCCTGACACGATAACGCACTGTGAACAACACGACGACAGACAACGTACACAACACATTCTCCGAATTCTTAACCGCCGCCGTTGTATCGTCCGCGTGCCTATCCATTCGCGTCGATTTTCGTGTAACGGCAAGTGGCGGTTTTCCTTTTCTTCTCATGACTTTTGCGCACACAGCGCAGTCGTTGTAAAACACATCCGAACGAAAATATGCCTTTGCCCAACAACTCTCCGGTCATAACGAATGAAATGAATGAAACACAACATTTATGTTTTTGTAATATATGAACTTTTCGTTTCATTTAAAAGCTATTATTTAATTTGAAGCGTTATTGAAACGTTTTTTTCCCCCGTTTGTATTATAAAAAAAAACGCTCTAGTTGGAAAATTATTTTCAAATAGTTTTGTTTGAAATCATTTTCAACGAGTATTTTTTTTTATACATATATATATATATAATACAGTTAATGCTGCAGGATGTTCAAACATAATACGGAATATTGAAAATTGTCCCCCTTTTTAATGTACCTCCAACACTAAAAAAATATAATGGACGTATTATATGTATGTCCCATACTGATATGGGACATACATATAATAATATGTGGCGATTAACAAAAAATCAAAATTAAAAAAAAAAAAATTATTCATTTACGGATGAGAAAAGCACAACAATGCTCCAATACTTTTTGAACACTCTGTATACTTGTACATTAATGCACGTCATATAAATACATAGTTTGGATGCGAGACGGAAAAATACTATTAATATCACGGATGACGACGATAACTTTACCAAAATGTGTATAAAATATAATTAAATTTTATAAAATAATATATATATATATATATATATACTCGTATATTTAAACGTCGAATCGGGATTTTTTTTTTTACACGTTATAAATATAAATCTACCGAATGGAAAAATCGTTTTTATATTATATATATAATTTATTAGCAATTAAAAATATTTTACAACAATACCTTAAGATTACATGATATATTACTATAGTTTTTAGAAAAATCGAAAATCGTTATTTTCCAACACTTGTGTATAAAATAAAATATATATATATATATATTACGCGTGAAACTGATGTTTTAAGAAAAGAACGACGTACGGTTTGTATTTTACGTTTGAGTGTAATTTATATCAAAATATTGTTATATTTTTAACGCTGTTGTAAAAAAAAATTAAATGAATGAAAATAAACGAAAACAATTTTTAAATGTATAATATTGATTGTGTTGTATCATTGAAAGTGATTAATCAGGTATTTCCTAGTAACTTTTTGACCAAAAGTTGGGCATTTTAACGATACTCAAAGTCAAGACACTTTTAATTAATCCTGTTGCTCATCACGACTTTTTTTTTCAAATATTAATTTATTACTTAATAAATTACTAATTTTAACTTAACGTGTTAACTTCAAGTCAATTATTAAAAGTGTCTAAATGAAGTTTAATTAACAATGGCATATTTATGTGCCGTCAATACTATACAACGCACAGTATGGTTTTTAAAGAGTTTAGTACAATTTCTGACATAAACGCAATAACAACTATTAACATACAAGTGTAATGAGTCAAGTTAAAAATTACATACATTTTTTTATGAACTTCAAATGTTAAAAATTGACTTTTGAGAAAAAATTAATTTAACTCGGTCAAGGGGATTGAAAACTGGCATTTTCTCCCTCTTCGTTTTACACACACGGAACATAACAAAATACACGTTTCCTACTTTCAACGTACCGATAGTTCTAGTAGTATAGAATATATTATGAAGTAAATATGAAATTTTAAAACGGATTTGAATTCATCGTGAATTTTACAATAGAATAACTCCCACTTTTTTAATTTTGTTTTTTTTTTATTTTAAGATCTTCAACAATTGGTTATTAGAAATTTTTCTTCGTTTTAAATTTGTTTATTTTTAATGAATTATGAAAAAAAAAATAGAAAAGTGGGAAAATCTATCCACAAGTAGACTTCACGACGACGTGAAATCTCTTTTAAAATGTTTTATCGCACAACTAGATCGATCGGTACGTCGGAAATAGAAAACGCCTATTTCGCCATGTCTCGTGTGTATAAGACGAAAAGGGAAATGATCAGCTTTCAATCTCTGTAAAAGTTTAAATTTTCTAATCGATAAAAATCGATTAAAAGAAAAATCCTCAATGAATGTCTTGTAATTGTTTAAGATGTAATCTTTGAAACAAAAAAATCATTGTTACTTTATTGAAACGTGTAGAAGGTCTGAATATTTTATATTTCCCTGTGACTTTTGCAATAACTAATTCCTGAAATAAATCGCCTACATCAAAAGGTAAAAACCGGAAAATTCATTTCGAACGAAACTTGACTTGATTTCGGTAACTTTGGTGCTAGCTTTCACTCGAATCGTAGACAAGGTCAAGTTTGAAGAATAGTAATTTAATAAGTAAAATGTAATAATTTCTAAAAAAAAAAAAATTATCCCGTTCGAATTAAAACGAATTTAATTATTTTAATACTTTTTACACGGTATCGTGAAAAATACTACTATAGTAAATTTCAACGATAAATATTGTTTGAAATTTAACGAATTAAGAAAATCAATGAAACTCTCCCGCCACCGAACCATTGCTATTTTCCAAAATCTTTTTTTTTTTATAGTTATCGCGCGTTTTTCAGACGAATGCGGCTGGTGTTTCGGCTGTCACTTAGAAATGCTTTGTTTTCGTTTTATATATTACATATCGAACGATGGGTACATTTTACATATATATATATATATATATATATATATTTATTTATTTATTTATTTATTTATTTATTTATATTGTCATATTGATGTATATAATACAGAGACCATCACGCGCGCATACTCGTTTCTTCTTCTTCTTCTTCTTAGAGAGAGAGAGAGAGAGAGGAGAAAAAAAAGAAAATTTTGTTTCGAATGGTGGCCGCGCGGTACATAAATCTCACGTCTCACCGAGACGTTTGGCGGGCGCGTGCGAGCAAACGAAAATCAATTTCACACTGGATTTCATATTAATCGTCGTCGTCGTCGTGTACACGCTACTCCATTCTCAACCACGCTTCGTGACAAGCACACATAAATTCGAAAGTATTTCTTTTTTTTTGTTTCTTTCGTTTCTTCCGTATTATAACAATACGTGTATATACTGAGTTACAATTACTAATTAGATTTATGTGTGTGTGTGTGTGCGGGGTGGGGCGTGCGAAAATGTTTTCGACGTTGTACGAACATTTCAAATACAAAATACAAATCAACAGAGGAGAAGAAAATAATAATAATAATAATAATAATCGGCGAGCAACCGGTGTTACGATGGATTCCCGTTGGAACGAGAGAATTTCACTGGCGTTGAAAATTATTTCTGAAAATTGTATAATTATCGACATACTCATTTCGCACATTGTCCTGAAAGCGTCTAAACAATGACCGGGGAATAATGTTTGAATATTATTTTACGACAAAATAATCAAAATTATGTCCGTCAATTACAACGAAACCCGTTAAACGATTCGATTTGAGTAATTTACTTGAGCTGGCACAACCACTCCCGTTTTACGGAAATTTAATTTCTATTTTAATAGGAATTAACTGCACCGGTAAAACGAGAAACGACCATTAAGAAAAACGACGAGCGCATCATTTAGAACGACTATTGTTGAGATACGATGAACATTCGGATAAGTTAATTTACTACCGTTGTAGTTGAGTTTCATAAACAAATATTGTCTTACACGGTAAGTTTTGACACCGAAACCGTGAGACATAAGAATTAGACCCAGCGCACACGATGCAACTGTTTTGCAACAAAAGTTGCAAATCAGTTGAGTTTACAACCAGTTTGAAACCAGTACGAAACTGGTGTCCGCACACGGACATGACTGATTTCGGATCAATTGGTGTCAATCTATTCGAGCAGTGCAGTTGGTTTTTCGGCTTTTTGCTATGTCGAATTCAAATGAAGAAGTCATCATTGATTATTATCAATACCGCAAACTACGCAGAATACAGAGGCAGCATTGGGTCCATCCATACTTAAGAGAAAATCCGAACTTAAGGCTATTTGTAGCAGCACAAGAACTATCCCAGACAGATAGAAAATTTATTGCTTTTTATAGAATGTCGAAAGAAACTTATCAGGAATTAGCAAGGATTGTTGGCCCTTTTCTGGAGAAAATGAACACAAATATGGGGGAATGTGTGCCTGCCGGTGAAAGAATATTGATCACATTGCGGCAAGTTCATTTTTAATTTTATTCAACAAAATATTTCAAATTCTTTAATATTAAAAAAAAATTAGTAACCAAATCAATTTTTTTTTAAATATACAATTAGAAAAACGATTTTTACATATTTTTTTTAAATACAATGTATATATCTGAATCTTGTAGACCCTGTGAAAAGTCATTGTAAAAGTCTGTTGTTTGCGACATGTGTGACATTTGAGAGGAATCAGACACTGATGGGATCATTGTGTGGAATGTTGATGCCTGTAGCTGGTACTGGTACTTGAGTTGATATATCGTCAATAATGTTGAAAACTCGTCGCTTGAATAATTTAATTTGGGAATCACTTAGATCTTCCAATTCTGGTATTAGACTCAGTAGAAACATTTTGATACCCTGTTGCCTATCAATTTTTTGAGAGCTATTCTCTGCCTCATTCATCTGCAATCTTGCTCGTTTGGCATTAAAATATTCAGATACAGAATGATCTGCGTCTGCTGCTGATGTTTTTTTTTCAAAGGTAATTTTTTCTTGGCTTGAGTGGACGATGAAAACTGTACCGGTGGATCAATTGTTTGTTGAGATGGTGTTGAATTCTCGGTTGAATTACTATGTTGAAACGGTGAATGTACTGGAGAGTTAGGGAATGATGTTTGTGTAGGTACAAATGCTTGTGATGAATCCATTTGGGATGCACTATCCTCCCATATTTCTGCGTTTTCAACAACTTCACCAGGAGAGTTGAGTGGTACTGGTGGCAAATTTCCGATGATGGAGGAGCGGATGTTTTTATGAATGGCAAACAAAAATGCATAGCGTTTTCCAAATAGTATGACTTTCTTTTTGCTCCAGCTCCACTTGGTGGTGGTTTCATTTTACGCATATAAACTATACGTAAATTTCGCCACTTCTCTTTGCATTCAGCAGCTGAAATCAGAAAAAAAATCAGGAACTCACTCTGCTGTACAGTTGGGATGAAGAGGATTTTTAAATTTAAAAATTTTAAATTTAGACGCTCGTAAAAATTATAAAATATAATTATGGATTGAGCCGAGGAAGAAAATCTATTGAATGTGTGTTTGGTATGGCAGCAGAAAAGTTTGCGGTGTTGAATGGGCCCATACGATGTCGTGATCCAACAACAGTGAATGATATAATAAAATCTGCCTGCATCCTTCACAATTTCGTACGGAAACGAGAAGGAATTGAGTACATACCTCATGACACAGCACAAATGAACGAGACAGCGAGAGTACCGACCAACATACGAGTACGAGATATGTCGATACACGAAGATTCTTCAGCAACTACTTTGAGGAATTATTTGGCAAACTATTTCCTTTCTCCTCGTGCAAGTCTACCCTGGCAGTGGAAATTCATTCACAGAATCAGAAGGGAATAAAGAATAATTTTACAGTTATGATTTAATTTTTGAAAATGTTATTAACATATTATGATTAAATGAAAGTATTTCACCAACATAAAGAATTAAATATAAATTAAAAAATAAATTTGCAAATAATTTTGTAGTTGAAACTTCATATATATATATATATATACCACAATGTAGTCTTGTAATTTATAGGTAATATTTTAATGAAAATTTTCTCTAATTTTACAAAATACAAATACAATAAATTTTAAATAGTAATAAATTACTGAACTTTTCATATGTGGCATATAAACTTGGGCTGCTACATCTTGCCATGCTTTCTCCGTTAAATCTTTCCTGGAATACGCAGGAAGTTTATAATTATAGAGCTCTTCATGCTTCTCAACCTCGCTAACTAACTTTAAGTTAAGTTTATGGTCATTCATTTTCAGAAATCGCAAAAAAACAAGAAAAAAAAACAATGGAAGAATAACGTTGACTTTATTTCATCGCATTTTTCTCTGAATTCCAATTACTTTTAAAATTGTTCGGATAGATATAATAAACGATATTTTCACTGACCAATAAATAAGTGGCTCGTGTATGTGGCCGCCATATTCCGTTTTAGCTTTTAGGGCTAAAAATTACACAGTAAGTACATTTTAATTATTCATAACGAAATTCCTCCTAGAAATATCTAATAAATTTTAATTTTTATCACTTACCAATAATAAATTGTGTACCTATTTACAAGTTACAAATATCATATATGTTAAATTCTATATTATAATATTTCGATAACAATCCTAAAAATGTTTCGAAAACACTGTCGCCGCACAATTTTACCCGCATTTCGCAATTATTCTATAGCCTTTGTGCTAAAGAAAACACTACCGGGAAAAATCGTAAAAGGCCACCAGTGTGTATTCTAGAAAAGAATTTGAAATGAAATAAAAATTTATTAAAAGCTTTAATTCTGTGTCGCCCGCTAAAACTCCGCGAACACTTGTGTGTTACAAAATATTATAATACATTTAAAAGCTACAATATAATTCGATAAGAATGTGAAAAATTTGTAATATTTGTGTGCCAACCGGTACGCCGCGGAGACATCACGATAATTAATAAACGTTTACGTAACATTTCGGTAATAGGTTTTAACGATTATTTATCTTATCGAAAGGGATTACCGAAAGGGATTCGAATTATCTTGAATTCTTAATAAATGGGGCGCGTAATAAGAATTATTTATAATTAGAATTATTTTTCGTTCGCTTATTTCTCATTAAATAATTTATTGTCGTTAATCCGTTGGTCTGTTGCGTTGTAAACGTGTATTATTCATAGTGTTTTATTTAAACGGAAATTTTCTTTTTTCGCTTTTCGAACGACGTCACAATAAATTTAAATATGATTTTACTGACCTAAATAAATACGGCATTTTAAATTGTTTACCAGTATGAGGAAAGCCTAATATAAAATACACATACATATTATATAAATCGGTGTCAAGTGCGCCACGACGAAATACGGGTTTGGGATAAGTGTGTGACGAGGGCAAAAGGTTGGGAAACGCTGATTTATTATACATTTATACTCAACTGAACAGTTTCGTTATTATTTTGCAATTTTTCTCGGTGGTTTTCCGTTTGCTACAGAAATCTACTAGAAAAAAAAATCGTAAAATACCTCAAAATACGTTACAAAAAAAAAAAAAAAAACAAAAACAAAAAAAACACTGAATAAAATGAAATTTTTCGAAATGCCTAATATTTTAATTTTTTAGCGCCCCTAAAACGTTATATAAACGTTTAAGTTATAAATATTATATTCTTAAATTCTATATGTGTGTTTAGATGAAAATCTGAAAAATGTAATATTTATAACTTAATACTAGCCGCCCCCAATCTACCACAACATAATCTTACCTGTATTTGACAAACTCTCTGCTAAATAATTAAATTGAATTTGTTACCTGATAATCGTGACGAATAAAAAAAAAACAGCTCTTATCTGTGTACTCGCGATAAAACTCATAACGAAACACTCATCACCATAAATCGTGAACATATTCTTCGCTTCCTTCAAGATCTAAAAATGAATGTACATAACGATTTTTGAATTTAGAACAATGATAATAATAAGCATACGTCAAATATTATAGCTCACATACTCAGGTTAAAACAACGAATTTAACTGCAAGTTTTGTAGATCATTTATTAATCGACTTCTCCGTCGTCCAAGGAATTCAGAATGTGGCCTATAGCCCATTCGCTTGATGTTTCCGCAATTTTAAAGACATTGATTATCGGTTTCGATATATACTTCACGCATGTCACGGACTCAAAGTGTTGGAGCGTTCTTGACCCACTATTCGCAATACTCCGAACTGTATATAACGGTGCAAGCGCTATGTGTTTGAACAATAAAAACGTTCCTTTGCACAGAGAAAAAAGGAATTCTTTGGGTCCCCGAACAAAACCTCGTGCTATCGTCGAACCAAACATTCTCAATCCTCTCATCACCAAAGAGAAAATGTTTCTCGGAGCTCCGAATTGTTCGATCGAAATAATCGCACTGCCGGCGTTATTCCTTAATCCTTCATAATAATGTGTTAATGCATTTTTGCCGAGTTCATGTATTGTCTTATTATTTCTTTGGAATTCTGGTAATTTGATCTGCAAATGGTTCAAGTGTGTCAAAGACCAATGTGCGTTTAAAAGAAATGTTGACAACGATAATTTAAATGTTCTAATGGGAATGCCATTATAGTTCAATATCAATTCGCCGATAGGAATAAATGATTCGTCCACTGCGTGAAAGACATCTGGTTCTGGTAGAGATGACATAGCATTGCATTTATTCAAATAATTTGACAAATAATCATAGTAGCGATCTTCAATGGAAATTTCCGATATAGATAAATATACTTCCAGGTCCAAAACACCTAGAAATAAAGAAATAAATTCTTATTTGATATAATAAGTGAAATAATAATGAATGAAATAAATTATTAAATAGGTACTGTTTTAAATTCCATTGTTAATTTAAAATTGTAAATATTATTTAATACGTGTAAGAGCAAACCGATATTGCAAATGGGAATAATACTTCTGTCAGCTCACGGCATCGGGTTAAGATAAAATTGAATAAGAACTAAAGTTAAACCTTCAAAATTATTTGAAATCCATAGATACAAATACGCGTGTATTAGATTTCCACTAAAAATATGCTGAGATACTGTTGAATCGTGGAAAAAATGAAATTATCAGATAACGTAATCGAAATAATCTTACCTGGAGTTGAATGATTTGAATTCAGTACTACAAGTTTCGTGGTTAAAGCACGATTTGATCCGTTTGATTGAGCCATCACTTGTGATAAGTAACACATGGCCCTCTGTTTATAGGGCAATACTTTTAAATGACCCAATTTTTTCGTTCGATAAATCACCGGATAATCAAATTCGTCGTCGTCTTCGTTGAATAAATTATTTTTAATTTCTACGTCATCAACGGAAAGCACACACTCAATTTCATCGTCCGTGTCGTTAATCTAAAACATCATAAAACTATTCTAGAAACCCGCGCACATTTTTATAATCTTGTAATAGAATTATATTTACCGGACTCGTGATTGTAGTTACTACGTTTTCAAGTGTGACTGTGCATATTTCCTTCAAGTAAAACTCGTTATCGACTAATGTAAATGTCATTGTACCAACTTGGCAGTTTACGGATGTCAATGAATCCAGTACTGTGAACAATCAATAGAGTAAAACAATGTATAATATTATTTTTATAAATCGTATAAATATTATAAAAATATTGTTAAAATTCTGTGTGTCCAATTCGTAATTTTATTATTATAAGTTAGTGATTAAAAAAAAATTTTTTTTATGTATAATACAGTGTAAATGACAAAATATTAAAATGTAGACGATAAAATGCACAAATACCATTACTACCGTTTGGCAATGATGATCGGGTATCGTCGGATTTTTCAGACAAAACCACGTGCCATGTTAACGTTTTCTTGGTGATATTGATTTCAATGTTCTCGTTAGATTTCGCCGTGCACGCGTTACTGTCCAACGTCATACTCGCGAACCAGTCTGAAAACAACCGTTATGAATACGTTTCTCTTCTACCAATTATCCTATTAAAATCGTTCGCGATTTCCAAAATCCTACGTAAAGGTCATGCGTTTTAGATTCCACATGAGTTTCGTGAGTCCTATCGGCAACACACAATTTCCAAACGTTTTAACTCTATTTTTGTTTTCTTATACTAATTTGTTAAAAATGTTGACAATTACGTGCGTAAAATATAAATAAAAGTAGTTATTAAAACAATATTCACCGAGTTGGCAGGATATTTATATGATCTGATTACGACTATCGATAATACGTAAAAACTCGTGCAAGTGATCTCGACAAATCCAGCGTCACTTGTAACTCTATATTTCCGATCGTATACGAAGCATGGTTAAAGAGTACTTAAGAACGACTGTTCCAAAAACGGCGATCATAGGACATAACAATACTCACCGGGGTCTTCGGGCATGACGGCCAAATGAATCTCCACTCCTGTACCGAGCAGCGCAGATTCCGGGAACGACAAACGGGACGTCGAGGCCGGCTCTATCTCGTACGACCAATTCCAGTTGGCGGAGAATCGTAACGGCGTCTCGTATTTAAATCCGTTCGTCACGACTACCGTAGTTGCCGAACAATTGTTGTGAAACACGAGCTGCGGACGCTCGTAGTCGTGCACGCCGATCACGTAATGGTCGTCGCGTTTGTGCAGAGTTACGCAGACGTCGACCGGTGGACCGGCGGACGAGAAAACCGCAGGAAACGTCTCGTTTTCGCTCGACAAATCTGACAATCTGATCGGGCAACTGCGCGTTTGGCCGTCCGGCGACGCCACGATCACGTACCTTTCGAGTTCGTCGGAGTACAACGCCATTGCATCGTCCGTCTCGACCAAAGACCACAACGCCAACGGTTTGCCACTGGCCGCGGGGAGTTTAAAGAAAGCAAAAAAAAAAATTATTTTCACTCACGTGTAATAAGAGCCCATGTCAAACGGCAAATCACTTACAGTTTTCTCGACGTTCCCTTTGGCAAGTCCACGCACGTATCGTTCGGAAACTCTGGCGTCTCGAACACGTCTCGCGGTGTAACAGACGTGGTCGTACACAACGCCTGAACGATCACGTCCTGCGAACTGTAATTAGTAGCCACGTACACGCTCTGGAAGTGTAAGATCTTCATGTCCTGGTATTTCGTTAGACTCGCGTTCACCATTGCAACCTGTAATAAATGCCGTCGACAAATGAAACGTACGATTTGTGTGATCGATGGCTACAATCCGCATGATACTCACGACGTTCGCTCTGGTCTCAAAAATGACTTCCGACCGTTCGCTGAGTCGTTTTACGAAGACGTGTTCTCCGGTATTTCGAAAGAAATGCTCGTCGATAGTCATCGAAGGCGACTTCATTGTTCTTCGGTTGATTTTCATTGAAAACACTTTCTAAAAAAACGACGATGATCGTTTAATTGACGTATGGTAATTTGTACAATATATTATTTGACATCGTATATATCGTCAGCGGCAGTACTTTGTTTAACTGAAGCGGCGGAACGATGACGGACATGTGTTCCACGTTGATGACATGTTCTACTTCCTGAGAAAGCAAATAAATCGATTGTCCCGTCGTGTTCACTATCAGAGCCCACGGCCGTATCGTTATCAATCGAGTAGCCAAGCCCGCGTGATCGACAATACCGTAATAATTCTGTATCTGCACAGAAATATGTATTCGGGTTTGTAAATTCGTTTCGTGGATATGTAAAAGTTGTGAGCGAAACGAAGTAAAAACTATTAAGATTTTCTTTACTTGTATATAGGTTTCCATGTTGATGGGTATCATTTGTTGCATGTGCCACTGAACGTCGTCGAAACGGTCGCCGACAAACGGCCACCTCAATTCGGTATTTACCGACCAATTGTTTAGCCTGTTGGCAACGCGTTGTTCGATGGTGAATTCATTATTGTACGCAATGTTCTCCTTGCTCGTCTTTATAATGTATGATAAAGTCACGGGCAAACACGAATACCTATTGCTAAAAAAATTCATAGGCATTATTACTATGTGTTATTGGAGATCCGATGTCGGGAATAAAAATACTACCGGACGACGCGGTTATCTATGTTTACGTAAAATTAAAAGAAATTAGCAATTTAGTGAATCATGAGAATTCTCAACATTTTGGAATTTACTTACTCCAAGTCTATGATAATCTTTAGATCGGTGTTGTGGTTACGTGACACTATCGGTAAAAACAGTGTTTGGACCTTTTTCCATCTGTCTTGTTGTAGTTCGATCGCCGATGGAACGTCGATGTCACTTTGTTGGATTGTGTCATTTAAAAAAATAATAGAGCTAAACGTGGTACTTGTCGGCAAGTACGAACGAATAACATACGGTGGTAACAACAGGACCTACAACGATTTGACAAAAAAACATTATTTTTTTTTTAATAAATTAACATTATTAGCTCGAAAGTGAAACGAAATTATTTCATCTCACTAATATTTCTGTTATCTCGTCGCTCTTCTCGATGAACACGTGACACAAAACATGTATGGAATTATTGTTTATTACGGCTGGAACTGCATAAAATATTAAACGGTTATGATGACGTATACATATCATCCCGATATACTTAAATATGTATTTAATATTTTAATATTCACTTTGGATATTTGAAAACATCTCGTTCCGTTCGTTATTCAAACCGTCTATAAGAAGCGTTACATCTGACCATTGACTTCTTGCAGTCAAAACACGTAACGCAATAGACAGTGTGGAACCATCGTCCGGCTTGAAACTCAACGATGGTGTGATATCACGACTTCTTACGTCCATAGTGTGTTCTCGACTAGTTTGCCGATCGTCAATATATTTGTTCAGTATTATACGCGAATCGAAGAAATGCTCGTTTTCGTTCATTATTCTCAGTGTACTGGTAACGACGACCTAAAAAAAAACCGCGTTCGTTACAATACAATTATACCGTTCAACAGTATACACGAATTATATAAATTATATAATACTTTAACGGAAATTCGCGATATTCCTTGTATGTGTATCTTTAAAACCACGTCTTGTTCGTCGCAGTCTTTGAAGGTTAAACAGTACTTTTTATTTTCGTCGCGTAAACTTATGTTTTCTTCACTCCAACACAACCTACAGACAAAAACCAAACAGATATGATGACGGTAAAACGAATTTCACCTGCGGCTGCGGAAATATTTACGTATCGTCGTTATTTTTAATAGCGAATTTCAAACAATGTTCGCTGTCGTAAATAAGCCACGAATAATTATAATACTCCAGACGGCCGAGAACGATATTTTCATCGGTGTTTGCTTGGCCGAATCTATATTAAAAACGAACAAAAACTCATATTCAAATCGCGTGGAAGTTATTATAGTGCGATGATATTTACATTATCGTATAAATAGTATCGTTACAAATGACGTATGGTATAATGTCGTAAGACGGATAAAACCAGAAGTTTGTCACACGAGTCAGCAAACTGATCATGCTCGGTAGAATTGTACACCGAATGGCTTCCGTTTGAACGTTATATTGTCTTCGTAATGCTAAAAGGATAAAGAAACGATTATGTGTATACGTATAGTCTCGCTCTTAACAATTTATTGTGAATACTACTTGGATATATGGTATGAGTGCCCGTGAAATTTAAAGGAAACTCTATAAATTCCATATACTTTTTAAATACATTTAATTTGCAGACCACGTACATTTTTCCTGATATAACCGTCTCGTCTATAATCATATTAAAAACATTATATACTTGAAATTTATAGAACATTCGTTTTGTCAATTAATGTCCGTTTCTATATTACTTCTTTGAGTCTGATACGTTTTGATTTGTATTTCGTTCAGTTTGATAAGTGCCAATTTATTTTTTATTAAACTGTCAGAAACGCATTTATATCTTTTAGAGATTTCCGGCTGTTGACCATCGCATATAATATTAACCTTTCAATAAAACCACGTTTACGGGATAATTATTAATTTTTTTTTCATTTATTAATCAATAAAAATTTTGAATACGAACTTTCATTGACGGTATGGACACGTCGATTTTTGATAGAAGTGCGAAACTTGAAGAAAAATATGAAGTTACTTTCATGCCCGACACAAAGTTTCTAAATTATTGGAAAAAAAAACATTTTAATAAATGACACGAATAATTAGACGCAAATATGTTTTATAAAGGTAAAAGTATTGTGAAAAATAAAAGAAGAGTAAACCTAAGCAACGCTTAACATTTGTAAAACGATATATGCGTAAGAATTACCGTATTTCAGAATCTGTGAACTTCAAGTATTTATTGTTGACGATCATTCGCCAAGTATTAGAAATGCCCTTTCCTAATTCAAAACGCGATATTAAAATTATATTGTGTTTCGGAAACAAACGACTGATACAGCTTGAACGGTAAGGAGTTTGCATTCCATCGTACCAATACAATCCAACCGATAAACTATCAGTACTCTGTAAAAAAAGAGAGGATGAGAGATTTTGAAAATGGTATTGATAAAATGTATACTAATAAAGCGGTGAATATTTACAAGGCTCATAAAATATTGTCGCGCAGTAAAACAACACTTTTCTTGCCTATTGACAATTTCTTTCCAAGCTTAACACTGATTATAACGCTTACTTCAATTTTTGCAAAAATTAATGTAGAAAAAAAATTGTCGCAAAGTAAACGTAATAAAAATGTATAAAACTATTTATCCCATAAGAGTGGACAATTGATAGTGAGGTTTTCAATAAAGATAAAATGCATAAAACTTCTAATTTTTTAATCATAGAATACACATTTAGTACGGCTTTTCCAATCAAATTCGGCCTATAATAATAATTATTATAATTTACACGAGCGCACGGTTGTACCCCTTAAAAATATCCTCGTTTCGACGGTATCATGGAAAATATTGACTTACATTAAAATCAATAAATTTTGGTTCTATTGAGATTTCCAATAACTTTCTGAATTGCGGATACGTCCACGTTATTTCAAATGTCTCAAACAGATCGCCTGATATTTTTATTTGATATGGTAGCGGTACGTTCGATGTGTTCACTATTTGAAATGTATCCGTGGCGAAATCGTCGTGATAGGTTGTTTGGTTTACTTCGTCTAGAAATGTATCGAATATATATAACGTATATAAAATACCGAATTTTTCAACGGATATGCTGAGCAGTTACCATCACGTCGAATAGTAAATCCTGGAGTGTTATTGTCGTGTTTCGTCTCCAACAGACATTTGTACACATTCCAAGCCGACAACAGCATATCGTAATTATTTTTTGATATATCTATTGAAACGGAACTCACGGTCACGTTCGATTTGTGGAACGACCGTACGGACCGTGAATTTGACGAGTAACAATTCGATTTGACCACTATTCGCGTCGGGTGTAATATAATGTCAGTTAAATCGACTCGTTTTGAACATACGGTTACATTTTCCATCGTCATTTTTTGATACGTTCGTTCGTATTCTGTTTCTTGTACGCAATCGATTCTCCCTTGTAACCACTTAACATTGAGTAGTAACACGTCTACACAAACGAAAAAAAATTTGTATTTTAATTGTTATTACGAATAAAACAAATTAAAACGTAAATACCTTCCGTTTCTGTGTCGATTTGAAGAACTAATCCCCGACACTCGATGCTAACACGCCATTTTATATAATCATCGGATCTATCGAATATAATTCGTTATTACGATAAATTATAACACAAAATATATATATATATATATTTAATAACAATAAATTGTAAGAATGAGTAGCTTACTGGACCGTGTTTACGCTCCAATCATAGTTATTCAAATTATCATTCCATGAACTACTATTATTGTTTGTTGGGCATGCAAAATATTCTTCCTCGGATATATTCATTAAGTTAAACATGTCTACGATTTTCAATATATTAATCATAGTTATCGTATGCGTTTTAACACAATAGCTTCTCTGGAAGTTGAATTTAACCTGTAAAACGATTATTTCCTGATGATGATAATAATAATAATATAATGGTGGAAAATATTTTAATACTTCGGGATAACCGCTGAGTTGTTTGGATAATAGTTCGACAAACAAAAATTCCCTAACCGAATCATCATTGGCAATATTATATTCGGCGGCATACGTTTCAATGCAACTGATTGTGTAGTCCGTGTCGTTCGGTAACTGTGATTTCATCGCAGTCTTGCTGTCCGGAACGTACATGGACACGTCGCTCAGCATTATCTAACACAAATCGTACGTGTTATTTGATAAAAATGTAAATTTATAAATCGGTATTTAACATTTACTCGATGCAAAGAAGTGTCATTCGTCATCAGTGAATGCATAATCGGATTGTGTAAACAAATATATAATAGCGGTTCAAATTTATCGGCTTCTTGGTTTTTGAAGAAATTAACAGTAATTACGTTGTCTTTTATGTCGATATTGATTTTAATCGTATATTTATCATAAACGACGGAAGACGTAGCCGAACTATCAGTTTTTCCTGTTAATCCGCTTGGAAACCATGTTACGAGTATTGAATTACCTAAGTAAATTTTTGACGTGAAAAAATAAAGTTCTTTAATCAGAATAATAAGAACAATTTCCGTTTTATATGTATTTACATACATATATTTAGATTAGAAATTAAGCAACTCGTTATTTAAATGGTATAATAGTCGTAATTAACACACACACACATATATATATATATATACTTATGTTGTCGTCGTCGTTGTCTTCTACAGAATTTATATCATCGTTCGTACTAATATTACACCAATTTGGAGTTGATATTTTAGTCAATATACCGGTTACACTGTTTCTTAAGGTATCGATGATTTTTATCTGCAATGATAAAATTATAGCGAAACAACTTTTTTTTTTACAATTACGTATTTAATAACCAAATACCATATACACCGTATAAAAGTGCATGCACATATACCGCAAGAATTTGATTTTTTAATAATTATAATATTATTATTAACTAGAACTAATGAGTTATTTTTACTGACTTGTTGTTCCGACACATAGATGTTAACGGCACTGGCAATGGAAAGTTTCAAAGTGCCGTCGAATTGTAATACGTTTTTGCCGTACGCCGCGGTCGTAGTTACAAATGTGAATGTACTCGATACATCGATCGCGTCGAATAATTCGATTTTATTTGTCAAAAACCGGAAACATTCTAATCGTTTCAATTTCATATTCCACGACAACAACGACTTGCCTGCAACATCGATGCATGAAGAATTTAAAGACCATTTCCACTCCTTACTCCTGTCTTTAAATCCATCTGCTCCGTGCCTCTTACATCAAGAGCAGACATTCTATGACTAATCACATCATATATTTAACTATTCATACCGGCTTTTTTCGAGCTTTTCCCTCGATCCACAACCACATCTCCTCCTTAACTCTCGGTCTCCTATTTTTATCCATTTATTTGTTTAACTATAACACATTCTGTGAGGTTTTTTTTTTTTTTTTTGATAAATGCGAAAAAAAACAATCTATTTCTACGATTAAAAGTGATAAAAGCGGTTCGTTTTAACGCATCGAATTCGGTTCGTTTCCGAAAAATTAAAAATACCTTTGAGTGTCCACAACGATATTGGCTGAGAATAACAAACGGGAAAATCGTCAATACTCGAATGGCGTAACTGCAGTGCACAGTGGTCCTTGCTGTCCAAAGCGAAACTCGATATGCTCATAACCGATACGTCGATACCGCAATCGATTGCGACGAGTCGAATCCATTGTTCCACATTCACCAGCTCGTCACAAACTATTGGCGTCGGTACCGTTTCGTCAGAAAAATACAACGCGATAGTCGAAACATTAATAAACACCGGAGTCAATTCCCGTTGATGTATCCTTTTCAACATTTGAAATACAAACGACTGCTCGAAACAAATAAACGTTCCCGATGTATTATTATTATTGTATAATAACAATACATTTTCACTAGGTACGCACGCAGCAATCGCGATTTACAGTAAGAAAGTGAGTAATGTAAAACGTTTGATAATTTTATAACAGCTTTACTTGTTTTTCTGAAACACTCGATGCAGCATCACTTTCTTGTATTCTCATCGTACACCCGGGAGTATAAGTCAACCAGTCTATAACCAACGGATCGACGTATATACTAATGCCTGTTACGTTTACACTTATTAAAGGTAAATGAATAGTTTCTCTCTCATTCGGGATCTGTATGATCGCTATAAACATATAGAATATAATGTAAGTATTACATAATAATATATTCTTGAGAACATGCGACTATTTTGGGTTTACACCATAAACCCAAAATCATAAAACTAATACACTTTTATTGCATGATCCGTATTAGTATGAAAAAAACCTCGGATTGTCTGCACGGTTTTTACGATGAATTTTTATGATATACAAAAAGAATCGCTCGGAACTTTGTAAATAAATTCACATTTACCGTGAAACGCGGGACAATTGCCATCTGCGGATTCGTTTGAAACCGACAAGATTTTTGACCACAGTTGTTCGCTTTCGCCAAATTTCTTTATATTAGCCGACGTATTCCTTAACTCAACATTTAAGTTATACGTCTGCTGATTATCGTCGGCTATTCTGTGAATAAGAACACCGTCGAACGTCCACACAAACAAAGCTGAATCTTTATGTAAAATGACAGAAACACGCGTAAGCAAATTACGAACACGTCTTTTTCATTACAAAATGAACTTACTCAAGTTCTTGTTGTTTTGCGGAGCGTTTAATATGATAAACTCATTCATATAATTTCGTTGATTATTCGTTTCAAACGTCGTATAAAAAGTATAATATAAGAGCAAATAGTCGTCTTTTAATGATTCGAATTTTATGGATTCTAAAGGAGAAAGATATTCGATATTATAACATTAATATAATCACGTGGAGAGTTTAGTATTTTTCTTGTATACCGATCGTAAACAAGCTGTCGTTTTCGTTCCCGAGTTCGCCAGAGAATTTAGTAATCCAAGATATTCCATTGACATACAGCAATTTACGTTTTACATCTGATTTGGAAACACTGACTTCTAACTTGTCCAGCTTAAAAATAATACGAAATTTAATTAATTTATTGTGAACGTTACCCGAATACACAGGCATGTTATATGAGACGTACCCATAAATTATATTTCATAATCGATGTAATTGTTTGCTTTATAACGTTATTATTGAAATGGTCGATAATAACGCTTCCACCGAGTTCATTAAATTCCATTAATATTTTTGGAAAACTGTCGATTGGCTGGTTGAGTTTTGTTTTCTAATGTGATATAAAGTATAATACTCGTGTCAAATAATAAATATATATATAAATGTTAGAAATTATATACTGACTTTAACAACGCGTATGGAATTCCGGCAAGCGGGTGTAATGTGTATAAGTATATTTTGTATTTTAAAATTATATATCATATCGCCTGTTGGAGATCCTTTGATAATATGACATACGGAACAAAAAAAATTTAAATTTTAAACGAAACATACTCTTCACCACTGATATATGTACGAATATATATATATATTTTTTTTTTATTTTATTACTCGGTTCTTCTGTGACTTTTAATGATTTTTTGTGATCCGAAAATAAATCCAATATAAACGATATTTCACGGATTAGTTGACGCGTCAAATTTATATTGTAAGAAGCGTTTGTTTCAATCTTCACATTTGATGGTTTCATCGGCCTAATGATAAAAGAAAAAAAATCATTAAATATCGTTATCATAATAGTCGGATGATGATCAAATTTTTTTGAACCTTACTTGTAGTTAATAACGTAATCAATTTCCAATGAATTAGTGGCCGTCATTGTCGTTCTTCCATCTGAAATTATATTTATAATATTCCATCAATTTAATTAAATATTAATGAAATATAATTCCCGTTAGGTACATAAACAATGGATATCATAATTGTTTTTACTTGAATCGCAACAAATAAGTGATACGTTTTGGTTTTCGCCGTTAACATTGATATTTTCTTCGAACAATGAGTGTTTCAAGTAGTCATTATTAAACACGTTATTAGATGAAAAGTACAGTTTTTTGTTCTAATAGTGTAAAAATAAAATTGAATTAATCTTATGAAATTTTAACGAAATATATTTATATTGATATACGAACGTTAGCACAATCTACATGACCACATGTACAATTGTTTTCGGAGTTTATTTCCATTCCACCGAATCGTAATTGTAATACCATTGAACTGAGTGCATGATACACAGTTCTGAACAATAATCTATAGAACGTGCATTTTATGGTCGGCGTGTAATTGTTCAACGAATCCGGAACACCAAACTAAAACGTAAAATTGCGAATTATACGGATTTATTGTATATCGTCGTTCGATAAAGTATAATGAACATTTCCGTTCATCATAGCAGAAAAAAAAAAAAATGAAATGTATAAAAGGTGATAAAATAATATTCAGAAATATATTCACTTACGTCGAACAATAATACAGTACTCGTTATGTAAATTCCAATATTCACTAACTGAAAACCGGTCGTATCATTGTTCGTATCACAAATCCAGTTATTTAGCCAATCCGACCAATTTTTAGTATTTGAAATAATTTCTGAAACTGACAAATTAATTGATCATTTTACTTCAAAATTCAATGCGATTTTGTATTAAATACATATATAATATAATATCTGAATGTACTCTATTACGTGTATTTTTTCTCAAACATATATTATATTGAATTATTTTTAAAACTATTCGTTATTGTTATTTAACAATTTGACGTAAATGAGTATTATTTTTGTATGGAAATAAATATATATTCATATACGAGTATGTATATGGGTAGCGAACAAATCGGATTTAAACTATTAACAATAATCTATAAACGATTCCGGGTTAAATAATAATTATTATGCGAATTTAATAAATTATATAAAAGAAATTATCTGCTCTCACAATAAATTATATATATAAATATATACTTGAGTTTAATGTATTTTCGGTGTTCTCTTCGCTTGTACTAGACTCGTCGTATCCTTTCGAATCGTTCGATTCATATTTCTTAATCAAATTCAAGAACTCCGTTATGAGTAACATGTGCTCTTTTTCCACTTTTACTACCAAATTTTTTGGGCCAAAAATATCCACATGGATCAAATATGGTTTTATTATTTTATACGAAAAAAATTTGCAACGGAGTCGAACCGATAATGAATAATTAGACAGTATAGGTTCTAAACAGTTGTTCCCCAAATTATTTATTCTGTTTACTGAAACGGTCAATTCAAAAATATCGCCCATTTTTTGCAGTTTCCAATGGTTATCTTCAAGTCGTTCTGAAAATAAAGAAATTATACGTATACAAGACACGCATCTCAATATTCGATTGAATAATTATAATTTAACTATTAAAATGTTCGTATAATACAATAGACGTTTTCATATAGTCGTAAATTATTGAACTAAAATATTAATTATTCGTGTTTTTGTCTTGATTTTATTTAAAACTTCCGTTTTACCTTTGAAAATGTTATTATAATACGAGATTACCTAAATTGTATTTTATTCCCCAATCATCACAATCTACACTATTGCTTAAATTGAACGATTTGATATCTATGTGAAGTTCGATGTCATCTTCGATCAGTTTTATTTTAATATCGTCACATGTCAACGATAAATATTTAATAATCCGACAGATCATTGAGTTCCTGTATTTTTCTGTATAAGATAAATTCCACGATTTCTTTGTTTCCGGAACCCTTGAAATATTTCATTAAATACTCTTTACCATGGGACATATTAATTTTTAATAAAAAAAAACAAAAAAATCAAACAAAAATTATGTTTTTCTAATAAATGACTGTATTCTTACTTGCTTCCCCTTGTTTTGCATGGTCTTGCTTTTTTTAATTTTATTTCAATTTCTGCAATAAAAAAAACGACAAAAACAGGAGACAAATACACAAAACTAAAATATATAAACCTCGTATCGTTTTTCTAAGTCTTTATAGACTATGGGCCTATATATATTTATATTTTTTTTTTATCTTAGTTTTTATAAAACGTCTTATAAATATAATAAAATTAATTGAAATTACCTATTAATTTGACATTAATGGGGACGCTTCTAAAAATCCTGTACCACGGTATTTCAATACTTAGTCGTTGCACATGACCACTCGTTATCTGAAACGGTAAGTCAAAGTCTTCTTCTATCGTCTGAACGTTCAGTTCTAAATTTTCAAAAGTGTATTTCCCTTTCATTAACGCCATCTAAATGGAACGAAAAATTAATCGGTATATACGAATGTTATTATAAAAAAAAAACTTGACTAAATCAATAACAATATATTAATAAAAGGACGTTGGATAAGTCAATGCTGAGACCTCGTCGCTGAACGCGACGTGTTTAAGTTACAAACGAGTAAGTATACGATTCTCGTTTTCAATATTCGAAAAATTATACTTAAACCTATGCGAAAGATTATTTTTCTCGTGTTCAAATATCATAGGAAGCGAAGATATTTCTGTACTCGTGTCACTTCAGAAAAGATGAACATTTGATGTTTATTTAAAAAGACTCGTGTCTATTACGCGTGAATCACGAAGACCATTCAATACAAGGTAAAGAAGAGAGTTGCTTTTTTTAAAAAAGAAAAAAAAAGAAGTATATAAGATTATATACTACGTACGAGTATTAAAATATTGTTGTTCCTGTGAAATAGTTATACATTATTACATGCCCGCGCACTTCCCGTCATAAATTTCCTCCTTACAAATCATATTTTAATTTAAATATGTATTTATAATACCTTGGCTGATTCTAGAGATATCGATACAACATATTTGTCCAAGAAGTTCAAAATCTTTTCAACGGCCCATCTTTGAAACGTATGAAGACCTTCCAGTACGCTCATCGTTTCTTATTGTGTTATAAATTAAATGGACACCGTCAAAATATAAAACTTCTCGGAAGTATATTATTGTTAAATTAATTGAATTCGTCAATCGACTTGTTATTGTAAAATAAACCGATTTTCTCAATCAATACAAATTGTATTTATTTATTATAATGTTACTAACATATGATTTCGTATCCAACGTCGTTAATTTCAATTGGCCAGCAAATCAGTTATAATAACCACGGGGTATATAATAACATTTATTTTATTATTATTTATTATTATTATTATTATTATTATTATTTTTTTTTTTTTCTTGGTATGTACAAAAAAATTTAGTTCGTCATAAATCAAACACGTGCGTACCCACACGATATGATTAAAACCTGTAATGCGATGACATGATTTCCCGTTTTCAAGCATGGAAAAAAACTACTAAACCAGCTCGTCGCTCGCGTTTAAATCTTCAGTTTATGCTCAGATATTGATCAAGAGGTTAAATGTTATTTTATTACTATATATGCGAAAAATTAAATGTACTTAATGGTTTTAATACGATCGTATTAACTCGATTTAATATTAAAAAATTTCTTTCATTTTTTTTTTTTTACCTCAATATTCTCTTTTTATTATTCAAGAAAATGTAATTAGATGAAATTGAATATAAATATTTGTAAATTGTTATTGAAAACATTGTTTTATTTATATTAATATTAAATAAACTATTTAATAACGTTTATTTGAATTAAAAAAAACCCTCCTCTTCAGTTGAATATATATTAATTTATATTTCATAACATATATTATATATTTAATCGAATACATTTTGTAATTTTGATGATTGATTATACATTTTTCTTTCATAAGAACAATATCACGAATCATTTTGTATGCTTTGTAGTCTTTTTTTTTAATAATAATAATTATTATTATTATAATCGTGTTCTGCGTGCAGACGCTCTCAATAACAGAAACATTATTTTAAATTTATTATTGCCGATACGTAGAAATTTTTTTGAGCGTATGCACGCCATGAGAACTTACTGGAAATTTTTATTATTTTTTAAACAAACCGCATACACTTTATTGTTGGTACTCGTATTTTTCGCAAATAAAAAAAAAAGACATTTCGAATACGTCGTATATATAGAAGACCTCTGCAGTTGCGAAACGTAAATTTGTTTTCAATTTAAAACGCGCAATATAATTACGATATTAATGAAAAAAAATGAATGAAATTGTATTATTATCGATGCTTAATCGGAGCTACCTACACACATTAAAATTCGCAGTCATTACACGCGTACACACATAATTATACGTATAAATATATATGTAAAACAAAAATTACGTCTAATGTTGTATTGCATACGAGAATACGACTTTGAGGAGTGCATGGCGGCAAATTTCCTCGGAAAACTAAAATTTTTATTACTACATAAGCGGAATTCGGCACTTATACGATTATTAAAACCCGTTAACGCTTTTCACGTGCAGCAGTTAAAATATACTCTTCAAATGCATAGCCATGAAAAACAAACGAAATATAATAATTGTAATAAATATAATCGTATTTATATTTTTTACGAATTTTTTGTTCTCTGGCTTTCGAACGACGCGAAGAACGTGTATTGTGGTTTTACAAATGTTAATTTTTTCGTCTTTATTTTTTTCCTTTCCATTCGACAATTTTTCCAATCGTGCACGTCAGCCGTAATAAAAAAAATACCGAAAACGTAATCGTAAAACATAATTACGAATACAGTAGAATTGCAATGTCGAACATATGTTTGACATGTCCACGTACCGAAAACTTACACATCACAAAAACACTCCAGTTCGAAAAATGGATTTGGGCGTTTAAAACAGATTTTGAATATTTTATACGTCCGCGTGACTCTTTTAAAAAAATCGTCCACACAAAAATGGTGTAAAAAACCGTGATTTAGAAATTTTGCATTAGCATTCGAAAGAAATCCAACTTGATTTCAAATCAAGTTTTTGGTAAAGTTAACTCGAATTGTAAACACGTTACAAATGAAGTACGAACTAGAAATTGTGCTACAAAAACACGTAACGCATGACTACTAGATCATCGGAGAATTCTTTTCAAATTCGGAAAATGCGTACATAGAAGAAGATTGAAGAAGAAAAAAATAAAATAAAAATCATCGTAATCGTAAGCTTTTTCGCTTCGCTAAGAGGTATCGAAAATATAAGTAATTTTCTACATTAATTTATTTCCGATTAAAATGAATAGGATTTGATGATATTAGTGAAACTTGCACCCTCTACATCCAACCGTGCTTTTTTACCGAATTTTTCATTGATTTTTTTTTTATTATTATCATCGCAAGTTTTTCAGACGAATTTTCGTTTTATGTTTTATCGAACGGCCGCCGATGAATATCAGGTACGTATACTTTTATATTAATGTATATAATGCAGAGACTATCACGTGCGCATAGTCGGTTCGTTCTGCGAGAGGGGAGAAAAAACTTTTGCTTCGAATAGTGGCTCTGCGCGATACACAAATCGTACATAAATCTCTCGTCGCACCGAGACGTTTGGCGGGAGGACAATCGAAAATCAATTTCACACTGGATTTCATATTAATCGTCGTCGTATACACGCTACTCCATGCTCAACCACGCTTCGTGACAAGCAATACATAAATTCGAAAGTCTTTCTTTTCTCCCCCCCCCTCGTTTTGTAACCAATATACGTATTACATTATACATAATATATTGAGTATAATTATTTAATCGGATTTATCTGTGTATGGGTAAGGGAGAGAAAGTGTTTTCGACGTTGTACGGAAATCTCAAAATACAAATCAGCAGAAGAGAAGAAAATAATAATAATAATAATAATAATCGGAGAGCAACCGACGTTGTGATGGATTTCGGTTCGAGTGAGAGAAGAATCTCTGGAATTTAAAATTTACTCTCAAAATGGAAAATCATCAATATATTCGTTTCGTAGACAATTCTTGTATTTCTTTTATTTTTTTTTTAATACTTTAAAATGCCTAAATATTTTTCGAACATTATTGTATAACCAACCGATATCCAACATATATCCTTTAATTATAATAAAGCACAAAAGAATCGCAATAAAACTCTATAAATACTTCAATTTAGCCTAACCTAACCTAACCGCGACGCACTACGCCGTTTTTTTTTTTTTAAATTATTTTAGGAATCGTTTTTTTTCTTTGTTATTTAATGTTAAAACGCGTAGACATTTAATTCTAATAAAACAATTATTCAACTCACCAGCTATTGTAGATTCTGAATGAAATGATGGTTTTTATTATTATTTTTTTTTTTTTTATGTACAAATTTTCGACTAGATAGAAAACACGGGACGTCTCGTAATGCGTTACACGTTCCGGTAGCAATTTTTATCTAGTTGATATTATATGTGAATTGTTTTCTTATTCCCTCAATAGTTCCTTCAGTAGGCGTAATTCAAAACCCCACAAATTGAAAGAAAACCTATTTTCTCAATTGCTTTTAAACGCGGCACAAAAAAACTACCAAAATAATATTCCTAGAGTCTTCAAATTTACATCGAATATGTAAACTTTTCGCTGTGTATTTTTAAACAAATTTCACCAACAAAGTATATTAAACCGAAGGTCTAAAAAACTCGTAGATCGCTATCTTTTTTTTTAAGTTATTTTAAAAGTAATTTTTTTTATTATTATTAAACTTTTAAAAAAGTAGCAATTTTCTTAACATAATTCTAATAAATATATCAAAAATCGATTTATATATTAATCTGTAAAACATAAAAATGAGTTCAAATAATTTTTTAAAATTGAATTCGGCTCATTCTAAGTGACCAAATTTCTGTTTAGATTTTAGTTCTAAAAAATAGAGCAGTACGTACAATTGTATTATTTAGAGAAGATATAACTAAGAAAAAACACTAATAATATAATTTTTTATCGCCTTTACAATTTTGTAAATATTTATAAGATAGAAAAAGCGTATCCTTAAATTCTTTGTTAGTTGAAAAAAATTTTAAAATTTTAAAATATCTTGTAACCACAGTCCCCCACAATTTTACACGTATTTTGCAAAATTTCTATAATTCTCTTTTTCTAAAGAAAACTACTATAATATTATTATCGTATAATATTATAATATATTGCATAAAGTAACACATTAAGTAAAATAACATTCAATGAAATGTATAATATATAATAAAATTTTATTACATTTTATAAACGTTACAAACATTTATAAGTTACAAATATTATATCATTAAATTCTATATGTTTCAATATGAATTTAAAAAATACAATATTTTTACAATTTTTAATGTCATTCTAAAAAACCTCTGAAAAAGTGTACCTGTTTTTTGCAAATTCTGCATTAACTAATTAAAACGAAATTTGTTACCTTGTAACAAATTTTGTGACTGTTTTTGAAATTGTTTAAATTAGAGCAATGATAATAATAAGTATATGCCAAATTGACATTTCTACAAAATGACTACAAATTTGAAAGAGTGGGTAATTTCAAATATTTTGGGATGGACATTAATAAGGACGCAAACAGCCATAAAGAAATAAATATACGATTAGCAGCAGCACACAGATGCTATTTTGGATTGGTACCTCTATTTAAATCAAAGATTTTATCATGGAAATAAAAAATAACACTTTATAAAGTTCTAGTGAGACCAGTAGCCTTGTGTGTATGTAGTGCGTGGGCTACAACAAAATCGGACGAACTCAAATTTGCGATTTTTGAACGAAAGATATTAAGAAGAATCTATGGACCCAAAAAAAACAACGAAGGAGAATATGAGATTAAAGACCTATATGGAGAAGCGACCATCAATGGTGATTTAAAAAGTAGTAGATTGAGATGGGCTGGATACGTGTGGAAATCAGAGAAAATAATTGGACAAGTTACAGAAAGGAAACCAAACACAAAAAGGCCAAGAGGACATCCCAGACAAAGATGGAAGGATAGAGTGGACAAAGATTTAGAAAAGCTTGGAATTGAGAACGGAGTTGAGCTGGCTAAGGAAAGCGATCAGTGGAGACAATTGGTTGTTCCGGCTATGGGCCTAAATGGCTTGTAAAACGTCATAGATAGATAGATATGCCAAATCTCATAGCTCACGTATTCATGTTAAAACTATTAAACTGCAAATTTTATAGATGATTTATTAATCGACTTCTCCGTCGTCAACTTTCTGAGTTGCAGATACGTCGATGTGATTTCATATGTCTATGATATGGCAACGGTGCGCTCAATGACGTGTTCACTATTTGAAATATATCCGTGGCGAAATCGTCATGGTAGGATGTTTTGTTTACTCCGTCTAAAAATGTATCAAATTTTATTTGCGAATTTATAAAACGTATCAGAAATACCGAATCCTTCAAATGCTGCGCACTTACCATCGCGTCGAGTATTAGTAATTCCTGGAGTGTTATTGTCGTGTTTCGTCTCCAACAGACATTTGTACACATTCCAAGCCGACAACAGCATATCGTAATTATTTTTTGATATATCTATTGAAACAGAACTCACGGTCACGTTCGATTTGTAGAACGACCGTACGGACCGTGAATTTGACGAGTAACAATTCGATTCGACCACTATTCGCGTCGGGTATAATATAATGTCAGTTAAATCGATACTTTCCAACATACGGTTACATTTTCCATCGTTCATTTTCGATACGTTCGTTCGTATTCTGTTTCCTGTTTCACCTTATAAATATTACAAACATTTATGAGTTACAAATACTATATCCTTAAAATCTATATACTTTAATATGAATTCCAAAAATATAATATTTGTACATTTATAATATCTTCTAAGGAAAAACTGAAAAATTTTACCTGTCTTTTGCAAATTCTGCGTTAATTAATTAAAAAAAAATTTGTTACCGCGTAATACTGCTGAATATAAAAATCGGCACTTTTATATGGACTTGCTACACCAAAAAATGTGCGAAACATTCATGACCTGCATCAATATAACTTGCACATATTCTTCGCTTCGATTGAAATCTAAAAACGAATATACATATAACGGTTTTTAAAATTGTTTAAAGTTAGAACAATAATAAGTATATGTCAAATCTCATAGCTCACATACTCAGGTTAAAACAACGAATTTAACTGCAAGTTTTGTAGATCATTTATTAATCGACTTCTCCGTCGTCTAAGGAATTCAGAATGTGGCTTATAGCCCATTCGCTTGATGTTTCCGCAATTTTAAAGACATTGATTATCGGTTTCGATATATACTTCACGCATGTCACGGACTCAAAGTGTTGGAGCGTTCTTGACCCACTATTCGCAATACTCCGAACTGTATATAACGGTGCAAGCGCTATGTGTTTGAACAATAAAAACGTTCCTTTGCACAGAGAAAAAAGGAATTCTTTGGGTCCCCGAACAAAACCTCGTGCTATCGTCGAACCAAACATTCTCAATCCTCTCATCACCAAAAAGAAAAAGTTTCTCGGAGCTCCGAATTGTTCGATCGAGATAATCGCATTGCCGGCGTTATTTCTTATTCCTTTATAATAATGTGTTTGTGCATCTTCGCTAAGTCCATATAATGTCTTATTATTTCTTTTAAATGCTGGTAAACTAATAAGTGAATGATTCAGATGTGCTATAGACCAATGTGCGTTTAAAAGAAATGGAGACGACGATATTTTAAAAGTTCTAATAGGCATGTTATTTTTCAATGCCAATTCTTCAATAGGAATAAATGATTCGTCTATTGCATGAACAATATTTGATTTCGGTAGAGGTGACATGACGTTGCACTTTTTCAAATAATTCGACAAATAATCATAGTAGCGATCTTCAATGGAAATTTCCGATATTGAAAAGAATGTATCCAGTTTCAAAATACCTAAATATAAAGAAATAAATTACAAATCATTGTTTTAACTAAATAAATACTACTGAAACTCCATTGCTAATTTAAAACTATAAATATTAATTTAAGGTGTTTGAGAGAGAACCGATATCATAATGATAATATTGAATCAATACTACAGCTAATCTTCAAAGCTAATTTTAATTTTAAATATTAAAAAAAACATATACTGAGACACTATTTAGTCGTGAGGAAAATGAAAATATTAAATCAGGTAATCGAAATAATCTTACCTGGAGATGAATAATTCGATTTATCTATTACAAGCTTTATGGATATAGCACGATGCGACCCTTTTGGTTGAGCCATCACTTGTGATAAATAACACATAGCCCTCTGTTTATTGGGCTGTACATATAAAGCTTTCAATTTCTTCGTTCGATAAATCACTGGGTAATCAAATACGTCGTCGTCGTCGTTGAATAAATTATTTTTAATTTCTACGTTATCGACGGATAACACTAATTTCATTTCATCGTTTGCGTCGTTATTCTAATAAAAAAACAAATTCAAAACAATATGAACGCATGCGTACGTTTTTAGAATTTTATATCAAACTATTCTTACTGGACTCGTGATTTTAGTTATTATATTTTCGAGTGTAATTGTGCATACTGCCTTCAAGTAGAACTCGTTATCGACGAATGTAAATGTCATAGTCCCAACTTGGAAGTTTACGGATGTCAATGAATCCAGTACTGTGAACAGTTAATGTGTTTATAAAAAAATTACAACATATTTAAAAAAAAAGTTGAAATAAATAAATGTATAATAACTTATAATATTCTTTTTGTAAATTGTATAAATTTCATAAAAACTATAATAAAATACTTTGTGAGCAATTCATTGTCTTACTATAAGTTACTGGTATTATTTATTATAATTTATATACATATATAAAACGAAGTTATACGACAAAATATTAACATTAAGACAATAAATTGCGCGAATACCATTGCTATTGTTTGGCCACGATGTTCGGGTATTGTCGACTATAGACACAACGTCAGACTTTTCGCACAAAACCACATGCCATGTGAACGTTTTCTTAGTGATTTTGATTTCAATATTCTCGTTGGATTTCACCGTGCACGTCTTACTGTCCAAAGTCATAGACGCAAACCAATCTGAAAACAATTGTTGTGAATATTTTTCTCTTCCACCAATTATCTTATAAAAATATTCGTAAAATCCAAAACCAAAAAAGGGTCTTGGGACTATGGATTTCAGTTCCACAAGAGTTCTCCACAAAATACATATTTTATCACTTTGCTCCATGTGTGAATTAAAATTACTGTTTCACGAACGAGGCGTAAAATTTCGAAGCCATGAATTAACAACAACCAATGAGATCACTGTTTTTAGCAGACACTCCCCGCGTACCGGTCATAGAATATCGCGCAATTTTCGCGTGGACCTAATGTTGTGAGACTGAATTTTTGGCAAATCGCGCCAAAAACGAGTCTCGAAACGACGGAAATGACGAGAGAGCCATAGGCGATTATAGGACATAACAATACTCACCGGGGTCTTCGGGCATGACGGCCAAATGCATCTCCACTCCTGTACCGAGCAGCGCAGATTCCGGGAACGACAAACGGGACGTCGAGGCTGGCTCAATCTCGTACGACCAATTCCAGTTGGCGGAGAATCGTAACGGCGTCTCGTATTTAAATCCGTTCGTCACGACTACCGTAGTTGCCGAACAATTGTTGTGAAACACGAGCTGCGGACGCTCGTAGTCGTGCACGCCGATCACGTAATGGTCGTCGCGTTTGTGCAGAGTTACGCAGACGTCGACCGGTGGACCGGCGGACGAGAAAACCGCAGGAAACGTCTCGTTTTCACTCGACAAATCAGACAATCTGATCGGGCAACTGCGCGTTTGGCCGTCCGGCGACGCCACGATCACGTACCGTTCGAGTTCGTCGGAGTACAACGCCATTGCATCGTCCGTCTCGACCAAAGACCACAACGCCAACGGTTTGCCACTGGCCGCGGGGAGTTTAAAGAAAGCAAAAAAAAAAATTATATCCACTCACGTGTAATAAGAGCCCATGTCAAACGGCAAATCACTTACAGTTTTCTCGACGTTCCCTTTGGCAAGTCCACGCACGTATCGTTCGGAAACTCTGGCGTCTCGAACACGTCTCGCGGTGTAACAGACGTGGTCGTACACAACGCCTGAACGATCACGTCCTGCGAACTGTAATTAGTAGCCACGTACACGCTCTGGAAGTGTAAGATCTTCATGTCCTGGTATTTCGTAAGACTCGCGTTCACCATTGCAACCTGTAATAAATGCCGTCGACAAATGAAACGTACGATTTGTGTGACCGGTGGCTACAATCCGCATGATACTCACGACGTTCGCTCTGGTCTCAAAAATGACTTCCGACCGTTCGCTGAGTCGTTTTACGAAGACGTGTTCTCCGGTATTTCGTAAGAAATGCTCGTCGATAGTCATCGACGGCGACTTCATTGTTCTTCGGTTGATTTTCATTGAAAACACTTTCTAAAAAAACGACGATGATCGTTTTATTGACGTACGGTAATATGTACAATATATTATTTGACATGTATATATCGTCAGCGGCAGTACTTTGTTTAACTGAAACGGCGGAACGATGACGGACATGTGTTCCACGTTGATGATATGTTCTACTTCCTGAGAAAGCAAATAAATCGATTGTCCCGTCGTGTTCACTATCAGAGCCCACGGCCGTATCGTTATTAATCGAGTAGCCAAGCCCGCGTGATCGACAATACCGTAATAATTCTGTATCTGCACAGAAATATGTATTCGGGTTTGTAAATTCGTTTCGTGGATATGTAAAAGTTTTTAGCGAAACGAAGTAAAAACTATTAAGTTTTTCTTTACTTGTATATCGGTCTCCATGTTGATGGGTATCATTTGTTGCATGTGCCACTGAACGTCGTCGAAACGGTCGCCGACAAACGGCCACCTCAATTCGGTATTTATCGACCAATTGTTTAGCATGTTGGCAACGCGTTGTTCGATGGTGAATTCATTATTGTACGCAATGTTCTCCTTGCTCGTCTTTATAATGTATGATAAATTCACGGGCAAACACGAATACCTATTGCTAAAAAAATTCATAGGCATTATTACTATGTGTTATTGGAGATCCAATGTCGGGAAAAAAAACACTACCGGACGACGCAATTATCTATGTTTACGTGAAATTAAAAGAAATTAGCAATTTAGTGAATCATGAGAATTCTCAACATTTTGGAATTTACTTACTCCAAGTCCATGATAATCTTTAGATCGGTGTTGTGGTTACGTGATACTATCGGTAAAAACAGTGGTTGGAACTTTTTCAATCTGTCTTGTAGTTCGATCGCCGATGGAACGTCGATGCTATTTTGTTGGTTTGTGTCATTTGAAAAAATAATAGTGTTCAACGTGGTACTTGTCGGCAAATACGAACGAATAACATACGGTGGTAACAACAGGACCTACAACGATTTGACAAAAAAACAATATTATTTTTTTTTAATAAAATAACATTATTAGCTCGAAATCGAAACGAAATTATTTCATCTCACTAATATTTCGGTTATCTCGTCGCTCTTCTCGATGAACACATGACACAAAACATGTATGAACTTATTGTTTATTACAGCTGGAACTGCATAGAATATTAAACGGTTATGATGACGTATACATATCATCCCGATATACTTAAATATGTATTTAATATTTTAATATTCACTTTGGATATTTGAAAACATCTCGTTCCGTTCGTTATTCAAACCGTCTATAAGAAGCGTTACATCTGACCATTGACTTCTTGCAGTCAAAACACGTAACGCAATAGACAGCGTGCAACCATCGTCCGGCTTGAAACTCAACGACGGTGTGATATCACGACTTCTTACGTTCATAGTGTGTTCTCGACTCGTTTGTCGATCGTCAATATATTTGTTCAGTATTATACGCGAATCGAAAAAATGCTCGTTTTCGTTCATTATTCTCAGTGTACTGGTAACGACGACCTAAAAACAAACCGCGTTCATTACAATACAATTATACCGTTCAACAGTATACACGAATTATAAATTATATAATACTTTAACGGAAATTCGCGATATTCCTTGTATGTGTATCTTTAAAACCACGTCTTGTTCGTCACAGTCTTTGAAGGTTAAACAGTACTTTTTATTTTCGTCGCGTAAACTTATGTTTTCTTCACTCCAACACAACCTACAGACAAAAACCAAACAGATATGATGACGGTAAAACGAATTTCACCTGCGGCTGCGGAAATATTTACGTGTCGTTCGTTATTTTTAATGGCGAATTTCAAACAATGTTCGCTGTCGTAAATAAGCCACGAATAATTATAATACTCCAAACGGCCGAGAACGATATTTTCATCGGTGTTTGCTTGGCCGAATCTATATTAAAAACGAACAAAAACTCATATTCAAATCGCGTGGAGGTTATTATAGTGCGATGATATTTACATTATCGTATAAATAGTATCGTTACAAATGACGTATGGTATAATGTCGTAAGACGGATAAAACCAGAAGTTTGTCACACGAGTCAGCAAACTGATCATGCTCGGTAGAATTGTACACCGAATGGCTTCCGTTTGAACGTTATATTGTCTTCGTAATGCTAAAAGGATAAAGAAACGATTATGTGTATACGTATAGTCTCGCTCTTAACAATTTATTGTGAATACTACTTGGATATATGGTATGAGTGCCCGTGAAATTTAAAGGAAACTCTATGAATTCCATATACTTTTTAAATACATTTAATTTGCAGACCACGTACATTTTTCCTGATATAACCGTCTCGTCTATAATCATATTAAAAACATTATATACTTGAAATTTATAGAACATTCGTTTTGTCAATTAATGTCCGTTTCTATATTACTTCTTTGAGTCTGATACGTTTTGATTTGTATTTCGTTCAGTTTGATAAGTGCCAATTTATTTTTTATTAAACTGTCAGAAACGCATTTATATCTTTTAGAGATTTCCGGCTGTTGACCATCGCATATAATATTAACCTTTCAATAAAACCACGTTTACGGGATAATTATTAATTTTTTTTTTCATTTATTAATCAATAAAAATTTTGAATACGAACTTTCATTGACGGAATAGACACGTTTATCTTTAATATCGGCACGAAATTCGGTGAAAAATATGAATCTATTTTCATTTCCGAAACTAAATTTCTAAATTATTATTATAAAAAAAAGAACGTATAATTAAAAACATGAATTATTAAGAACGCATAAAAATAAAACTAGAGTAGAAAATAAAAATAGAAAACCTAGACAAGGCATAAAAGTTGTAAAACGATATGTGCGTAAAAATTGGATACCGTATTTCAGAATCTGTTAACTTCAAGTCTTTATTGTCAACGATCATACGCCAAGTATTGGAAATGGCCTTTCCCAATTCAATTTTTGATAGTAAAATGTGATTATCTTTCAGATACAAATGACTAATACTACAGGAACGATAAGGAATTTTCATTGCATCGTACCAATACAGTTCAATCGATAAACCCTCAGTTGTCTGCAAAAGAGGAGAGAAAAAAATGATATATTATAAAATATATAATAACGCAGTGAATATTTACAAGGCGAATAAATATTGTCGCGCATTAAAACAATTTTGTAGCCTATTGATAATATTTTTCCACGTTTAATATTGATTTTAATGCTAATTAAAATTTTTCTTTTAAATAATATAAGTAGGAAAAATTGTTTCCAAAAAAAGTAAACATAATAATTATTAATATAACTAATTATCCTATAAAAGTAGACAGTTTATATGTTTAGAACGGCTCTTCCAATAAATTCCAATCGAATTCGGCCTATAATTATTATTATTATAATTTACACAGTCGCGCGATTAAACTCCTTAAAATTATCCTCGATGCGACGGTATCATGGAAAATGACTTACACTAAAATCGATTAGTTTTGGTTTTATTGAAATTTTCGTCAACTTTCTCAGTTGCGGATACGTCCATGTGATTTCAAATGTCTCAGACAGATCCCCTGATAATTTTATTTGATATGGCAACGGTGCGCTCGATGACGTGTTCACTATTTCAAATGTGCCCGTGCCGAAATCGTCATGGTAGGACGTTTTGTTTACTCCGTCTAGAAATGTATTAAATTTTATTTGCGAATTTATAAAACGTATCAAAAGTACCGAATCCTTCAAATGCTGCGCACTTACCATCGCGTCGAGTATTAGTAATTCCTGGAGTGTTATTGTCGTGTTTCGTCTCCAACAGACATTTGTACACATTCCAAGCCGACAACAGCGTATCGTAATTATTTTTTGATATATTTATTGAAACGGAACTCACGGTCACGTTCGATTTGTAGAACGACCGTACGGACCGTGAATTTGACGTGTAACAATTCGATTTGACCACTATTCGCGTCGGGTGTAATATAATGTCAATTAAATCGACACGTTTCGAACATACGGTTACATTTTCCATCGTTATTGTTCGATACGTTCGTTCGTATTCTGTTTCTTGTACGCAATCGATTCTCCCTTGTAACCACTTAACATTTAGTAGTAACACGTCTACACAAAAGAAAGAAAAATTTATATTTTAATTATTATTACGGATAAAACAAATTAAAACGTAAATACCTTCCGTTTCTGTGTCGATTTGAAAAACTAATCCCCGACACTCGATGCTAACACGCCATTTTATATAATCATCGGATCTATCGAATATAATTCGTTACGATAAATTATAACAAATGGTCAAATATACACGTATAGTACATTATTATAACAATAACTTGTAAGGACGGGTAACTTACTGGACCGTGTGTACACTCCCATCATAGCTATTCATATTATCATCATTCCATGAACTACTATTCTCTGTTTCGCGTGCAACACAATCTTCCTCGGATATATTCATTCGGTTAAACATGTCTACGATTTCCAACATATTGTTTATAGTTATCGCATGCATTTTAACACGAACGCTTCTCTGGAAATTGATTTTAACCTGTAAAATACAGTTATTATTATCAACTAATAATAATATTCGTAATAATGTAATGATGGAAAATATTTTAATACTTCGTCGTGACCAATGAGATTTCTCGGTATAAATTCAGCATTAAAAAATTCTTGAACGTAATCGGTATTGGTAATGTTAGCTTCGGCGTCCGTTTCAAAACAATTGACTGTATAATCCGTGCCGTTCGGTAACCGAGATTTAATCGCCGTTTTGCTGGCCGGAACGTACATGGACACATCGTACAACACCATCTAATACAGACCGTTCGTGTTATTCGATAAAAACGTAAATTTATTATCGGATATATCACTCACTTGATACACAGAAAAGTTATTCTCTATCATTGAATATATAATCGGCCTTTGTATACGAATATATAATAGCGGCACGAATTTATCTTCTTCTTGGTTTTTGAAGAAATTAACGGTAAATCCGTTGTCGTTTATGTCGATATTGATTTCCATCGTACATTTATCGTAATCGTAAGATGATGTATCCGAACTATCGTTTATTCGTGTTAATCCACTTGAAAACCACGTTGCGGGTACCGAATTATCTAATGGAAATGTTTAACGTAAAATAATATCATTCTTGAATAAAAAAAAAAAAATTCCGATTTATTTGTATACCTTTACACGCCTAGTTAATTTTATAACTTTATGATATTTGTTTAACGTTATAAATGGTAAATTATATAATTATACTTATGTCGTCGACGTCGTATTCCATAGAATTTATGTCATCGTTCGTACAACATGTACACCACTTTGGGTTTGGTGATATTTTAGTCAGTATATCGTTTACGCTTTTCATCAAGACATCGACGATTTTTATCTGGAAAATAACAATTACCAAATGTTTTCAAATACCAAATATTATACGCCGCGTACGCATTTGCACGCGGAATTGCCGAGGAAATTCAATAGTATTAACTGGAACTAATGAGTTATTTCTACTCACTTGTTTTTCCGACACATAAATGTTAACGTCATTGACGACGAAAATCGTCAAAGTGCTTTGGAATTGTAGTGACTTGTTTCCAGTATACGCTGCGGTAGTATTGTTAATTGTGAATGCACTCGATATATCGATCGGATCGAGTAATTCGATTTTATTAGTCGAGAACCGGTAACACTCTAGTCGTTTCAATTCAATTATCCACGACAATGACGGCATATCTGCAACGATTGATATCGATTGATTAATACTCCGAATTCGGATCATTTCCGAACGGTAATTAAAATTCTAATTACCTTCGTGCTCTGGCACCGATATTTCCTGAGAGTAGTGACTAACGGGAAAACTATCAAAAATCGAATCGATTTTCTGCAATACGCTGTATTTCTTGTTGAACAAAACGAAACTCGATAAACTCACAACCGATACGTCGATATCGTAATCGATTGCGACGAGTCGAATCCATTGTTCCACATTCATCAGCACGTCACAAAATATTGGCCTCGGAACAGTTGCGTTAGAAAAATACAACGCGATTGTCGAAAGATTAACATACGCTGGAGCCGATTCCCATTGACTTAACCAATTCACAATTGGAAACAAAATCGACTGTTCAGAACAATTATTAAACATTTCCGATGTAATATTATTTATGTATAATAACAGTACATTGTCACTCGGTACACGCGCAGTTAATCGCGGTTTACAGTAAAAATTAATTCAAAGCGTTCAATGAATTCTTAACAATTTTACTTGTTCTTTTGAAACACTTGGTGAATCGTCGTGCTCTTGTATTTCCATCGTACACTTGGGAGTGTAAGTCAACCAGTCCACAATCAACGGATCGACGAATATACTAACGTCTGTTACGTTCACATGAATTAAAGGTAAATGGAGTGCATGTTTCTTATCCGGGAACTGTATGATCGCTACAAGAATATCATTTATTTTAATGTAAGTAATATTTCAATAACGAATAGAAAATAACGATTTCGAGTGGATTAACTTAACCGCGTCCAATGAAAAAGAAAATTTTCAGTTTCTAGTAAACTTTCAAATACACGACGCATATTAGGAAATTATGAAATAAACCTTTAATTTTCCATCTATATTTTTGTCTACACAATTTTTAAGAAGAATTTTTTAAGATATAATAACGTATCGCTCTGTAAATAACTTCACATTTACCGTGAAACGCTGGTTTATTGCCATCCGCGGATTCGTTTGAAACCGACAAGATTTTTGACCACAGTTTATTGTTGCTAAAATCCTTTATATAAGCCGACGTATTTCTTAACTTTATCTTCAAGTTATAGGTCTGTTGATTTTCGTCGGTTATTCTATGTATATGAATACCGTCGAGCGTCCACACAAACAAAACTGAATCTTTATGTAAAATGATAGAAATACGAGTAAAATAAATTTGAAAAATTTGTTTTTTTTTTTTGGATAATATAGACTTACTCAAATTATTGTTGTTTTCCTGAGCGTTGAACATAATAAACTCGTTCATATAATACGGTTTATTATCCATTTCAAACGTCGTACAAACAATATAATACAACAACAAATAGTCGTCTTTTAATGATTCGAATTTAATAGATTCTAAAGAAAAAAAAGTGTTCGATATTATTATATTACTAATATATTCACGTGGACAGTTTAGTATTTATTTATTTATTTTTTTTTTTTTTTTTGTATACCGATCGTAAACAAGCTGTCGTTTTTGTTCTTGAGTTCGTCTGAGAATCTAGTAATCAAAGATACTCTATGTACACGCAGTAATTTACGTGTTACAAATGATTTTCGAACGTTGACTTTAATGTTCTCCAGCTTAAAAATTAACAAAAATTTAATTAATTTATTGTAAACGTTTTCCGAACACACAGGCATGTCGTATGAGACGTACGTATAAACCATATTTTATAACCGGTGTAATTGTTTCTTTTAGGTCATTGTCGAAATTGTCGATATTAACGCTTCCACTGAGTGCGTTTAATGTTACCAATATTTCCGGGAAACTATAGATTGCCGGACTGTGTTTCGTTTTCTAATTTAACATAAAATTTGATATAATATTCGTGTCAAATGAACATATAAACGTTAGAAATCCCATTTGATTTTATACTGACTTCAAAAATGCGTATGAAATTCGGGCAAACGGGCGTAATGTGTATAATTATAGTTGATACATTAATATTATACACTTTATACCCTGTTGTAAATTCTTTGTTGAGTTGAATTTGTTCGTCTTCTACAGAATTTAAAACAATTTAAATTACAAACGAAAAATATTTTACACCGCTGTTATATATATATATTACTCGGTTCATCTGTGACTTTTAACGCTTTTTTATGATCCGAGAAGAAATCCGATATAAACAATATTTCACGTATTAGCTGATGTGACAAATGTATACTGTAAGAATCGTTTGCTTCAATATTCATACTTGACGGTTTCTTCAGCCTAATTATAAAAGAAAAATCATCAAATGTCATTATTATTATTATAACGATCATAATTCAGTTCATCAAATCAATGAATTTGTCCGTCTGTATTATTATTTATTTATTTTTTAATTACGGCAGAAAATAAGAAAATGAAATTTTAGAAATTCTCATTACACATTTAATTAAATATATCACGATGTCATTAAATTGACACCGTATTAAATACACAAATTTATTTTTAAACTTACTTGTAATTAATAACGTAATTAATTGTTAACGAATTAGTGGCAGCCATCAGTTTTCTGCTCTCTGAAATTATATTTATGAGTATTCGACCGATTTTATTAAGTATTATTGAAATCATAATAATTCACGTTAGTTATTAGTAAAAAATATTATACATACTTTTATGTAAATCATAAGAAAATGATGCGTTTTGATTTTCGTCATTAATTTGGAAATATTCTTCGAACAGTGAGTAGTTCAAGTAATTATTATTGAACACGTTATTAGATAACAAGCATAGTTTTTCATTCTAATAATGTACAAAAACAAAAAATAATAATGAACAAACCATATGAAATTTAATGTACACAGTGAATTCAAAAGAGTTCCGAGATCGATTTATTTAAGAAACAAGTTAGGGAAATAACATTTTAGTTTTCAGCATAGTCCCTTCCCCCGGTCTAACACAAATATTTGTACGCTCGTGAAATCGCTGTAAGGTTCTGGAGAAATCGTTTTCTTAAATGCTTCGCATTGTCCACGCCACATATTTTGTCGTATGGTTTCCACACCATGACCAATTAACAATTTTCTTTTATCGAATTTCATGACTGTCAAAAAACATCCCATACAGCGACATTTGTCATTTCAAATGATTCAATAGTATTTTCCTTTAACTTTGAAACAACGTTTAGCCGCGGCTCTTTGCTCCAAAACCAACGAACGAAACACGTAAAAATCGTGATACATTGTGACGGAACACGTCTACTTCGTATGGACACCAGACTAAAAAACTAAACTAAAAAACTAAACCAATATAATGCTATCGGATTTCTACAGTCACTGTAGACGAGAAATAATAATGTTACATAATTGCGTTTTCAAATCATAAAAAGTGAAAAAACATCAGCCCCGGAACTCTTTAAACGGGCTGTTTACATATATACGTAAATAAATACATTATTACGAACATTATGACAAACCCGAAGACCACAAATACAATTGTTTTCGGATTTTATTTCCGTTCCGCCGATTTTCAATTGTAATACCGTTGCACTGAGTGAATGATATATAATTCTGAACATTAACCTATTGAAAATGAATTTCATGTTCGGCGTGTACTTGTTCGAGTCCGGTGGACCAAACTAAAACGTAAAATTATACAGCTTTGTCATATCATCGTTCGGTATTGTATAATGTACATTTCCATTCATCGCCACAAAAAAATAAAGTAATAAGTGAATATCATAATATTAAAAAATGTATTCGCTCACGTCGAACACTATTACAAAACTATTTATGTAAATTCCAATGTTCAACAATTGAAAATCAACCAACGTCTCATGGTCCATATCACAAATCCATTTATTTAACAAATCTGACCAATCTTCAGTTCTTGAAATAATTTCTGAAACTGGCAAATGAATTGATTTCTATTACTTAAAAATTCGACATATTAGTCTATAAGTATGTAATGTATAATACCTAAATGTACTCTATTATGCATGTATTTTCAAAAATAAGTACTTAATTATTTTTAAAACTATTCGATATTGTTATTTAACAACTGAACTACAAAACAATTTATAAAATATTATGTGCATTTAAAAAAAAAAAATATATATATATATAAAAATCTGTTTTTACAATCAATTGTAAATCTATATGCATATACTTACTATAGTTTAATATATTTCCGTCGTCTTCGTCCGCATTAGACTCGCCGTGTTGTTCTCTATCTTTCGATTGATATTTCTTAATTAAATTCAAGAACTCCATTATGAGTAACATGTGCTCTTTTTTCACATTTACGACCATATTTTTTGGAGTAAAAATATCCAAATGGATCAGATACGGTTTTATCATGCTGGTCGAATAAAACTTGGAACGTAGTCGGACCATTAATGAATTATTAGACAACAAAGGTTCTAAATAGTTGTTCGTCAAATTATTTATTCTGTTTACTGAAACGGTTAGTCCAATAATATCGCCCATTTTTTGCACTTTCCAATGGTGATCTTCCAGAGGTTCTAGAAACAAAAAATATGCATATTCAAGGCATGCATCTCATTATTCGATTGATTAATTATTTAACTATTAAAATTTTCATATAATACAACAAACGTTTTCATATATAATTTGTTCGTGTTTTTCATGATTTCATTTAAGACTTCCGTTTTACCGTTAAATATTTTAAACGAACAAAATTAATAGCATAAACATTTTTCTACGCACGATTACCTAAATTATATTTTATTTCCCAATCATCCGAATGAACACTATTGCTTAAAGTGAACGATTTAATGTCCACGTGAAATTCGATATCGTCTTCGATCAATTTTATTTTAATATCTTCACACGTCAATGATAAGTATTTAGTTATCCAACTGATCATTATATTCTTGTACTTTTCTGAATAAGACAAATGCGGTCTTTTATTCGATTCCGGAACGCTTAAAATGTTTCATTAATAAAATTTTAGTATTTATTACCATCAAACAATTTCAAGTATTTCACGATTAGACTATCGTATTAAATAACATTTAATCCTAAACGCAATATGAAAATATCGTTTTCTGTAATAAACGATACTGTTTCCTTACTTGTCGGGATTTTCGTTTCCACTTGTTTTGTTTGATTTGCTTCCTTTCAACTTTATTTCAATCTCTGTAATAAAAACAACAACAAAACCGAAGATAAACTATAAATACAAAAACCTAATATATATACATAAATAAATCTCGTATTGTTTTTCCTAAGACTTTATAAGACAATCGACCAATTTTTTTTTTTTTACCTTAGTCTAATTAAACGTCTTATAACAACAACATAAATATGATGAAATTAATTATTGGAATTACCTATTAATTTGATATTAATGGGTACGTTTCTTAAAATCCTGTACCACGGTATTTCAATACTTAGCCGTTGCACATGACCACTCACTATCTCGAACGGCAAATCGAAGTCTTCATTTATCATCTGAACATTCAGTTCTAGATTTTCGAAAATATATTGCCCTTTCATTAACGCCATCTAATGAAACGAAAAAAAAAATTAGTGAAGTTATTTTTGTACTCAGAAAATGTGAACATTTGATGTTTATTTAAAAAGGCTCGTGTTCATATTGCGCGTGAATCACGAAGTCCATTCAATACGTAGTAAAGAAGAGTTGTTTTTTCCAAAAAAAAAAGTATGCAAGATTTATATATTACGTACGAGTATTAAAATATTGTAGCTGAGAAATAAAAAAGCGGTATAGTTAGATTTTTCATTCGATTTTTTGCATTTAAGTAATGCATACATAATACATTATATGTATGTAGAATACCTTAGTTGAGTCCAGCGTTATCGACGTAACATATTTGTGCATATACTTCAAAATCTTTTCTTCGACCCATTTTTGGAATCTATGAAGACCTTCTAATATTTGCATCGTTCGTTATGATATTATAATATACAATGTCGTATATAGATAAAATCCGTCAAATTCTTTTTGGCGGTGTTAATCGTTTAGATTGTATTAATTCGTAAATCGACTTTTTGATTCTTGTTGAATAAACCGTTTTTATCGATCGATATGAATTGTATTTATTTCTTTATTTATCACTAGGACCGAACGTATCTAACGCCGTTGTTAATTCCAATCGGCCAGCAAATCGGTTACTAACCTCGGTATATATATACATATAAATATGTCATATTTATGTTTATTTTACACATTTTGTTTGAATACCCGTCAAAAGTAAATCGTATTTCGGATTAACGTCAGTTTAGCATTCGTTGCCGGGCGAATTTCGAGATCAGTGTTAATACACACGTAATGTTTATGGAAACAGCGCAAATTTTCGATATCACACACACACACACACACATGTATAAAATAACTATCTCTAACTGCCACCAAATAATAATCTGAATTATAATAGATTTTTTAATTATAATTATTTTTCTTTTGCCATCCATCCCTGCGCGTGATTTTACACATTATTGTTTTCATGATAGGAATTTCTCGTTTTCTAAACCGACCGTTGTTACGTCTAAAGTTAACAGCAGACAAAAGAACGTTTGGACTCGCACTCTTGTCAAATGTAAATTATCAGTTTTATTAAAGTTTTAAAAGAATTATTGAAAACCGGAATTAACCGTAACAGCATAATTCGACTCCCATCGGCTCTTCTCTACACAATTACACCGTTTTAATTTATTTTCAATAAAACAATCACTTAACGCGAAAACGTCGGTTTATCTAAAGCGAAATGTTCGCATCGATTGTGAAATCGATCGGCGGCATAATATACAATGTAAAGGAATATCGTCCTATTCGCAAAAAAAAGAAATAAATTAATTAAAAACGGATATTTAATTTCAAAATAACTGTTACGTTGTGTTTACCCGTGAACATTTGTCGCGAATACGTTTTTACTATATACACACACACACACCAATATGCTATGCGTATTGATACGCATAGCCTACGCGACTTTTATTAAAATCGAAATACGAAATTATTTATCGTTTACTTTTTTTGTTCAACGTTTAAAATTAAATTTTACTATTTAAAATCAAACGATCGCATACACGTATTTTATTAGGAGTGTGATTTACTAATGGAAACGAGGCGGAGAAAAAAAAACGCAACGATAAAAATAAATAACAAAACTTCTGAAGTGTGTAGTTGCGTTTTTATTTTAATAGTCTGCGGCGCTCTTTGTTTCAAAATTTAGATGATTTTTTCAACTCTTGGCGAGTAAAAAGCTTGTCTACAAATAGGTACCACCGGAGCGTAATATATATTATATATTTTTATTAAGAGTTATTATTAGCTACTTTGAAACAATCGCGGTGAAAGCTTTTAAAATAAATTGTTATTAATATAATATGTGTGTGTGTGTGTGTGTGTGTGTACATATAATGAAAAATAACGATTTCGATCGTTTTCAGGACGCGTAGAGTGTTTATAAAACGATAATTTAAAAGATCCATAAAAAAAAAAAATCCACTCGTATTTCCGATCTCTCGTATGACGCACAACATTCGTTTTTTTACCCGCTAAAAATCTTGAAATATTATTTGCACAACGAAAAACGCGATAATAAAATTTGCAATTAAACGTATAAATAAATTTATGTGGAAATCGAACGAAATGTGGATGTAACGCGAACGCGAGATCCCTATACAATGCAAACGAATTCAACACGATTTAAAAGTAATCGTTAAATTTTACATTCGGATTTGTGTATTCGCGTGTTAGGTTTTCTATAAATTTATTGTATAACCGCGTGTTTGTATATTTATATTATGTTTATACCGTAATAGAATTCGTGTCGTTTCGAATTGAAATAACAAAATAAATAAATGTTTAATACTTTCGCATATTTCGCTATGATGACGATTATCCGATTTTCAACATTCTCGGTAAAATATATTCTTTGACCTAATCAAATATAGAGACGGCCGTAAAATTTCAATTTGTTCATGCACAGATAATAAAGAAAAAAAATTACACTCGTACTCTTTACTCTTAAGATTATTGTTTGAAAATAAATTTTTTTTATTATTATTATTACCGTTGTTTGACGATATTAACGAAAAAACAGCAACGCAGCGGTATTATAATGATCTCCCGCGAATTTACATGCGATTAGCTATATAATAATAAAAGGTACGAATATTTATCAGGTAGGACGTAGACCGATATAGCGGTGAAGCGCATATTCTATACGCATATTACTATACAAAACGCTCGACTTACGTGGAAAATCGCGGGTACAAATGTTTAATAACCGAAATAACGTTTTGTATGTGTGTGTGCGTGTATATATATATATATGTAATGGTAATGGCGTAAAGATCCTTTCGTGTGCTCATTCGGATGCTGCGTTTTTGTTTCGTATGTACCTATTACGTTATTACGTTTTCGGTTTTCGAAACGGAATGACGATGATGATAGAAGAATAAGTTTCGTGTTTTCTATATAGGATCCGTATAATATTCTGCCATCGTACGGTTTCATCAATATATCATCGTATACTTAGATTGGATAACCTCACCTATAATAGAACTGAATAGAACGGTATATATATATATATATACGCATATACTTTGGAGAAATAAAGATTTTTCGATATTTTTCGAGAAAATAGCGAAAAACTATTGAAAACTTGACAGAACCTTTATGACATTTACACGCGACAACGTTAAACAAGTGTTTCGAAATTCCACGGGAAATATTTTATTTTAGTCGTTTCATCACTGTTATTGGGAAAACAATAATAATTCTAGAGAATTACGAATTGAAAAAAAAAATATATGTATTTATGGAATTTTCAATCACCGTGTCTAAATTATTATGTCTCCTATTAATACCACATTTATTTCAACACGGATCAAACTTCAAAAAAAAAACATAGATTTGTGTAATGCAAACAGACCATGTCGAACAGACACGGTACGAGAATAATAATTAATTGTGCGGGGAACGTTCGTCGGCACGACGCATAACACGATGATGGACAGCGTGAGTTTAATAATAATTATACGTAGACGAGGAAAACGAAATAAAAAAGAGGTTGTAAATCTAGTACGATGCGGTGAAACTTTAAAATTGATTTGCTGTTAAGACAGTTGATATTGAATCGGATAAAATTGTGGAAAGAAATAATAAATTACCATCTGTGTGTCTTGTGATCAGCAAGACCAGGGACGTGCCGCCGAGGAGGTGGTTTTGGAAGTTCAAATCGATTGGCTTATTTTTCTTTTCACCTTTATTATTTTATTTCTTTTTTTTCTTCTTTAACCCATTAAGGGCTAACGCTGCCTACCACACACCTCTCCATCGTTCTCTGTCTCCTGTATCTTCCACCCGTGTCGCTTCAACTACAGTTTTTATGTCCTTCATTACCGTGTCTAATCATCTTTGTCCTAGTCTTCCACTAGGCCTTTTACTATATTTATTATACCGCGTGTATATTGTGTGCTTTATACAAACATATACAGTGGCGTAAACATAATGAACGTTATGAAAGACGCTTCAAACAGCGCGCGGGATATTCAGCATTGAAACTTTGATCTCAACGGCCCTCGGAATGGATGACGACGACGTCGTAATCATTTTGGTGTTGTTCGACATATGTAAACAATAAACACATTACAAACATTCATTGTGTAAAAGCCAAATGCGCAGTGTATGCTGTGTGTGTTCCAGGATGATTTACTAATATTGTAATTTATCAGCGATAAATATAAAGATTTTTAAATCTCGTTTTTCCCCCCCCCCCTCAATTACGGCGTATAGTTATCGGCAACGGACTATGATAATTATGTATTTTTAATAATAATAATAATAATAAAAAAACGAGATTTGAAAATCTTCATTTATAGCGGAAATATCACGCCAGTGGCGTGGCGAACTTATAATTTTCTAGAGGCGAGCCGACAATTTCCCAAGAACCCACCCACTCAATATACCCCTCAAAGGTCCACCTCTTAAAAACTCAGAGGCAATTGCCTATCAGATACTCTTTCGCCACGCCACTGTTATTACACAATTCTGTTTATCAATAAATCGTACTGAGACATTCTGTGTATGCATCATACCACACACGTAAAATGTTTTTAATTTAAATGTACATATTATACCAACAGTCGGATAAGGACAAATATCTGGTTGGATTGATAATAATTGTCATGTCATGGATACTCGGTCGCCTGCACGATTAGAAAAGGATAATGGAATAATAACGATCAAAAATCAAATAATCGTTACTTATACTTTAAAATTTTTCCTACCCAGTAAAAAATGTTAATGGTCCTTTTTTCTTTTTTTTTATTGCTATCAATCTATAGCTTTTTTTTTCTGCATATATTAATTTGGTTTTATTGTAAAAAAAAAAAAAAAATGGAAAGGATAATTAATAAATTTTTTATTAAGCGTAATATCGCCTTTATTATAATTACCAGTTGTTTTTTTTTTTTTTTTTTGTTTAATCGTCGTAAATGTTTCATACATTATATATACATATGAAATATATTTAAAAAATTTGATTGCGTATATTAAAACGTAATATTCTCAGTTTTTTATAACTGTTCTAATTATGGTTATGAAATTTATTACCGTAAATTTCTCTGTATAACAAATAATCAATAAAATTATTTTGTCCGGATGCGTATGTAGCTGTCGTATATGACAGTAATAACATCTCCAGATTTATCGAAATAAATTCACTTTAATATGTTTTCATAAATGCACGCGACAGAAATTATTATTATTAAAAAAAAGGGCAAAATAATTTTTAGGATTTTTCTACGCGACTAAAGTCGGATTAACAATCGTACAACACGACACGGCAGACAATAATCACGTCCAATTCACATACGACCGACGAGAAACAACAGACGCGCACTCTGCAGCTGATTCTAATTTTCGTGTGGAACGGTTGGAAATTGTTAATTCCCCATCGTGTTTCGGAATTTAAAATTTGAAAATTTGGCCGTGATGGCGGTAATAATATATTTTATTATGCGGGGACTCCGTTAGTCTCGTATTCGCTGAGCTCATTTTTGACAACGATTGTTGGCAAAAACGACTAACTACTCATAACTGGGATTGTTATACAGACAACGCCTTAAAGAAAAATATTACGTATAGTGTTCGCATAATATAGAGGAAAACCTGTTTCACCAACATCTAATCCAAATCAGAACATCCGTTCGTAGTTCAATAAGCCGTTGTTTTGACAAACGTTTTTAGCAATATTATTTCACAATCTCATTCACTCGTATTCGACATAAATTTTTTAGAATGGAAATTTCGGAGATTTCGAAAACCTCGATTATTATATACATTTTTACGGAATACCACGAACAACAAATATTATAATATTAGTGCGCATAAAGGCGCAGCACCGCAACTTCGGTCCGCGCGCTTATAATATTACAAATATACTTAATTGTTTTCACTTTTATTTCTCGTTTACGCGTGCGATGAAAACAAATATCCGTTTTCGACGTATAAATAGTAAACAAAAAAAAAAAAAACAAAAATATGGAAAAAACAACAAGAAAATCCAAACGAGCTCTCGTGGTATTCAATTGTATCTGCGCCATACGGCCGTTGTGCGCGTATATATAACTGCGCGATCTCTACATATATAAATATACGGATACGGTTCGGTATATAATACACGGGTATTGGGGAGGGACGAAGAAGGGCCTCGGGATAGTAAATGGTGGTGGTGGTAGAGCGCGAGACCACGGAGGAGGGACGGAGTATCGTGTACAAAAGGTCCAAACTTGCCAAAGGATATTAAATTACCCAAAGGAATTTTGCACCATATATACGATCTCCTCCTCTCCACACGCATATATACCGACGAAGAGTATATCCTATGCGAAGGATACTCCTCCGTTCCTGGCTTCTCCGTTTTATTTCGTCCTTTACTCTCACACTCTCCCCTGAGTTAGCTACACCGCGCGTGTTATACATACACACGATATACTACCCGGCTGCAGCATCCGTATGAAAATATCCCGTTGTCCGACCGTCGTTGACGATCAGACGACTGCTGCGACATACCACTGCGCTGTTTTTTTACACGCGCAGAATATAATCATCAGGCCCGTCGTTAACTGGCATACAAACGAGTTATGCGTTGCTTTAGGGTGTTTAGAAAAAAAAAAGATTTTTTTTAACTAATGACCTAGGCGACAGAAAGTGAAAAAATTGTTATGGATATTATACTTTGAGAGAGAGAGAGACAGAGAGACGAGTTTTTTGTAAGAAAAACATTTTTTTTTTTTAATTATTTGAAAAAAAAGACAATTTAAATAATATAAAGTAAGGATGATAAATTCGTCGTTGTATTATCGATACTATAAAATATACGATAAATACGCGAGATCTACGAGTAAATAATACAAATATAAAAAATAGTTAATATTTATAGTAGAGACTGTGACAAAAATAAAAAGCGCTTTTATCGACTATATTTTGTGAAAATTTTTAATTCTTTGTCGCTCAATAAAAATTCCTTCAGAAAAGAAAATTAATATATTAATGAAAAACGTAAAAACTGTACAAAGCTTTTAAAGTCACTACGTACATACGACCCAGCCACCGTCACATTCAATTTCGATCGATAAAATTAACAATCCCGAAGTATTTTATTGATATAACAGACACGACGACCGTTGGAAACTGTAATGTTTCTTTTTCATTGTCTACAATGAACTACACGAATTTACCGAATACGTTTTAGTAACAAAAATATCCCGAGTAGCATTTTAGTTGTTGATGTCGTTTTTAATCATCAATAAATGATGGTTCGATGTACGGTGCAAATCTGGTTCATAACACCGTGTTTTTGGCAAAAATGAATACCGAATTTTTACATGGGTTTAACCATGACATTAAAACATTATTTTCGATTCGAACACAGTGGTACTGGTTAAAATAAGCACACGAATCAGTGTGCGTTTACAGTACAATTATCAGTTAAATATCGACTCGTAAGTCGGTTCAATTATGTTATGGTTATGCCCTGTTCCACAACATCCCACGCTTTTAAACATCATGTATAACGCTGGAATAAGTGTTCGACCAACGATCAGCGCATATGGGGTATGCACTGATCATCGGTCGTGATCGAGCGTTTAGAGCTTAGCTGACGGTAAACTCAGTCGGTCGAGGAAAAGTGTGAATTTGAGTAAACCAGTAAAAGTTAATAAATGTGAAAAGTGTAAAATAAACGTGTAAACGAGTGTACAACGAAGAAAGATGAATCGTTACGTTAATTTTATTTCATTGAAATACGCGAAATAATAATATAATAATTAATAATAATAATAAATGTAGCAAACGCGCATACGATTGACCACTCAGTCAGCGGCATTCAAACTAAACACCCGCGTATACCGACATAGCGCGTCAGTCGACGGCGATAAAAAAGGAAACCAAAGTAGGTCACCAGATAGCACTAGAACACAACATAGAGAGGGTAACAGTAAGACGCGTATAAATAGCGGTCCGAAACCGGCGGATCGCTCAGTGTAGCCGAGGTGGGCAAACGCGAACAACCATGTTACCTCTGATCGCGGCAAAAACAACTTGCGTGTGTGTATATCACACATATACACCCGGTGTTTTTGCTGCGGTCAGTGACAAACAACGTTCTTCGCCTCTGTCCGTGGCAAACACACCGTGTGTATGTGTGGGTTCACGTTGGCCGCTACGGTTACACTGTGCAGTCCAAGCGGTTTCGAACCGCTATTTATAAGCAACTACTTTCTTTTTCTTTTTCTACATCTGCACATTCGCATTTCGTCTTAATAGACTCTCAAACAATTCTTCTTTATTATTTTTCTTTGATGTAGATATTTCATTTGGCAGAGGGAGTTGACTCTATTGTCGCTCTCCCTCCCTTGAACATCAAACGCCACTGTTCTGAACTGAAGACAGTATTATACGTCGCGTATAGTTCAGTCAGTGTATGAGGGTGGACGTTAAAATTGTTCGCTTTATAACGGAAAATATATCCAAAAGGCGACTAGATGAGATTCCGTCGGTAGTTCTTGTGATTCTGTCGATCGTGCAACGAAAATAAAACAAAAAAAAATAACCAAAAACCTATTGCACTTTTCGTCGTAACGAGACCCCGGAGACGTCCGTATGACACCGTGCTCGAGGCTTGTGAGGAGGAGCTGGAAAATGATTTTTATAACCGAAGGTGGTTTTTTTATTTGTTGTGGAGGAGGCGAACAGACGGAGCAAAGACGCGCTACGGTTAACGCGACGAATAACGCACTTCGTGTATGACATTATGTATATATATATATATATATGTACATAACCGGTGGATTTTGTCTTCTTTCCCTCCCCCTCTTGCTGTTTTTTTTTCGTTACAATTTTATATTATTGCCGAAATGTAGTATGCGGAACGCTTACACGATGAGCTTAGTGGGTCTCGTGTGCAAAACGCTCGTAAAAAACGTGATCCGGAACGTTTGACGTCGTCGCGGTACCAAAGCGATACAAATGCAGTAGCGCTCTGCGGAATAAGCGATAGAAAATTAACAAAAGTATGCGATTATACAAATAAATGGTCCCGGTTTCGCGGCGTTTAGTTTCGAAATCGTTTCTTAAACGGGATCGTTACAAAAAAATTTTATTGCCAAGAAGTAAAACGCGCGTAAAATACCTACCGATATGATAGTAATAACAATAAAAACAACATTAAATTCGTATATTTTTTTTCATTATTATTTAATTGCAATAATCAGTCTATACTAATACGGTAAAAAAAAGACTATGTGAGAAAAAAAAAACGGAGGAATGTCGCGGGCGAAGATGTGAAAACGTGAGCCTAGCATAGAGAAATATTATGCAGGGTTTGTTGTAGCAAATATTCTTAATTTAAAACATATTATGTTTACATAGCAGAAGCCTATTTAGATATCATTGGGAGGAGGGGGCTGATCCACTGAACAATATCGTCGTTGAGTAATTTCTGAATTTTTAATCAAAGACTAAATCTAAAATCAGGAAAATAATACCGAAGTCTCAACTACTATTAAAAACAACATTTATAAAACTATAAGTGTAAGCTTTCCTTATGTCGTAACACTACTTGATGTACGCAAAAACATACGATGCATATGCTAAAATATGGTCAAATATATTATTTACTTTTGGTCGATTTATTATTTTATTTTCATATTTTCCCATAAAATGGCATTAGAAACTCAATAATTATTACTTTATTAAACTATATATATACACACTCGGCGTCAAAAAAATCGCACCTTTTGCAAATTTGTTTTCAAAATAATTTTAACTACACTTAATCAAATGTTAAGGTTTTGTTAAGCTATAATATATGAAAGATGAATAAATAAACTTAAAAAAATTAATAAATGGTATGTGTTTTTGTTTATCAGTGTTAAGAAAAAAGTTAATAGTGAAAGAAGAAAAAAATTTTATTGGGACAAAATTTTACAGTCAGAAACAAACAATAGACTTTATATAAAAATAAAAAACTATTGCTTAATGGTATTTAAAATCTAGTGTTACCTCTTCTTGCCTTAATTACTGCTTCCATACGATCTTTCATGGATCTTATCAATCGTACCACGCGTTCTTAAGGAATGTTATTCCACTCCGCAACAATAGCACCATGGAGGTCTTGGAGGGTTGTTGGGGCAGGATCACGTGACCGCACTTTTCGTTTCAAGTCGTCCCAGAGGTGTTCAATTGGGTTGAGGTCTGGACTTCTCGCCGGCCACTGCATAACAGGGATCCCAACCTCTTCTGTATAATTTTTTACAATTAATGCGGTGTGGGAATCAGCATTGTCGTGCATTAATGTGAACCCATCGCCAACAAAACCCGCATATGGTACCACATGCTCTTCTAGGATCTCTGTGATATATCGATGAGCTGTCAGCGATCCTTATCTTCGAGCACCACCAGTCCGGGAAACGCACACAATCTCGGTCTTGCTGTCGATAGATATTCCATCCCAGAACATACATGAGCCACACCCGTACTCCACTGTTTCTTTAATACAGGCTTGTGCATTATTATTATTATTATTATTATTATTATTATTATTATTATTATTATTATTATTATTATTATTATTATTAGTACTATTACTATTGTGTTATTGATACTATTGATTCAAATACGTATTCAGATTAGATTCACATAGGTTTATAATGCGAAAGTTTCAAGAATCGGCTGCAGATACTACGCCGTTAGAAATAGTCACTGCTACTTGGATTACGCCGTATTGCGTCGTGACTAAGATTACCACTCGAGTTTTAATGCTCTTTAAACTGAATTTATATCAATACTTATTGTTGGATATAATTTTATTTTTCGTGATAAAGTATTTTTTTCTTTTTTTGTCGACACTTTTTTGTGTAGAATGAGTGTTTCGATAATCTTTATATGCGCATTATTTTCCGGTAGCAAATCGTGCACGGATGGTAATTTATTTCACACGCGTTTTTCGATTTTCCCCAGTTGTTTTTTTTTTATATAAGCTTAAGAAAAAACTTTCGAAATATATGAGACGGAGGAGGGAAATGGTGAAATTGGTGAAAATCATCGACACACGAAAACGAAAATTTAATCCAATATCTTATATAGGTAATAATAATTTAAGAAATTTCAAAAATCATTAGTCACAATTTTTTTTTTCTTTTTCTTTTCCGTCAATACTTTTTTGAAGTTTCAATATAATCCAAGAAACTATATAAATAATATATATATATATATATCCGAAAAAATAAACTGATTTTCGATCATAGTCGGTACTTTAAATGCAATGATTCATCATCGTTTCTTTCAAATTTATAATGTAATACAATTTAATACTTAATTTTTTTTTTCATTCTCTCGTTCATAAACCCATTGGATACAGGTATAACTGTTAATGACATTTTCGAGATCAATATAATATGCGAAATTTATCTTATAAATTTATCATCAACATGAGGGGAAAACAGATTAGTTTTTACGACGAAATCGCTCTTTCGGTTCAAATTGTTATCTATATTATAATTATTACACAAGAATTAAATAAAAACCAAATACGATAGCATAGGTATCCAGAGTAGGGTGGTTAATGTCTATAGAGTCATTTTTACTGTCACAATTGCCAAAAACAAAAAAAAAATGTATTCATTATAGTGCCCGCCGACACGTGCGAGCATAAAACAATTTATGTTTCAGATAAATTAACGGAGCCAATGCCGTAATTCCGTAATTCGAAGTATACGTACCACGGAGGTGGATTGACATTTTTAAATAGCCGCCATTCTCTCCTTGAAATTTGGTGTGAAAACCGCCACTGCTTGGCCGATTCGCCGTCGATTTCGAAAACGATACGATTGTGTACGAGCCCTGCGGTTGTGTGATCAACGGGCGTTTGATAACATCCTACGAATCAAAAAGAAAAAAACAACGTGAATTGCGATTTTTAAATAACAATCAATAATACGAAATATTAATATTTTCTCTATAATTTTTTTTTTTTTTATATATAATTTTAAGTAGGAGGCACATTCAGTAGTTATATTATACATATTTACAGCGCCTTTAGGCTTTTTTTTACATTGTATACCAATGAAAGATCTTTTAACAATATACGAGTATTATTATTTTTTAAATGCGAATGACTCAAAATGTACCCGAGTTTTACGTTAAATCATTTGGGCGAAAGAAAAAAAATTGTACAGCATACGTAAAACGTACTGTAAGTAGAGCGATAATTGACCGTTGTAAATTGTGTACGAGAAACGTTTTGAAAAAAATAAATACACGCACATACAGCACATAAAGTTTATCGATATTTTTCAAAAATATTAACTTCCCCCAAAACCACCTCGTCCAAATTTCGGATGTTATAACGCTCGAAAGGTTTGAACGGGAAAACGACTTCGTGCGAGTTCGAGGCGAAGCCATATTATGCCATGCAAATGTGCCACTGCAGACGTCCCTAACCAACGGAACGCTTTACAACTCTTTAACTTTCCGATACTATATAAGAGAAACGAAACACAGTTTCTCGTTTTTGCCGTTTTAACCGCACGCGGCGAAAACTTTGTATCCAATTCCTTTGCAGAGTGTACAGTGTGTGTATACGTTACGACGTGTAAAAAACAAAAAAAAAAAAGAAGAAAAAAAATCAATACTCTCCCCCTCCCAATCCATTCGTGTCGCGACCGCTGCAAATTTGTCGTGACAAAGCAAAAAAAAAAACGACGTTTTCATACTTTTCCCCCCTGCGTAGTACCGAAAGTATACTTGTGTCATTATTATTATTATTATTATTATGCGTGTACTGAAGTACATGCGCGTGCGTCAAACGACGTTTTACGTCAAAAAAAAAAATGCGCGCTAATAAAAGTCGCTGTTTTTTCTTTTCACGCGTCGACCTTATATACCGTATTGAAATTTTACTTTAAAAAAAAAAAAATTCCGCATTACCCTTCTCTCGGTAATAACAAAAAAAAACACACACACACAGAGACGTTGTCTCGCAGCGTGCCACGCATGATTCGTGCGGAAACTGGCCTGCGAATTCAAATTGGACGATATATAACGTATTATTCGTTTATAAACACAAATAATAATAATAATAATAATCCCGTACGCGAAATACACCACCGTGCGAACAAAATAAAACTCGGGGAAAAACGACAAAACAGAAATTTTCCTCCGAAAACGAATTACGATTTTAAAAATATTTTCGTATTCATATCGGAAATTTCCTACCTCCGTATAATAATTTCGTCAATTTATATTTACGTACACACACACATAAAATACGGTATATTATATTCGTATACACGCCTAACGAACAATTCGATTTCCCGTATAAAAAAAATCGTATTACGAATTACGCGTCGTTGTTATGGTAAAAAAAAAAAAAAAAAAAAAAATACAATAAAAATCGTAAATGCGTTGTTTGTTTGTTTGGTACCGGCCGCATTGGATTAGGAAAATCATACGAGAGACGTTCACGAAGCGAAGTGCCTGTTTTCAACGATTCGTTAATTTTTCCCCGCGTTTATTTCCTCCATACAGTGCGTTGAGAAATGAACACATAGTATGACAAGACGTAACCGCGCACGTGACTGCTTTAAACCCGCTAAAATTCCTCGGGGAGAAATCGTTTCGAAAAAAAAAATAATAATAATAATAATAAATGGTGCGCTACGGTTTATATCCTATTTGGGGGAAAAAAAATTACGTCCGCCTCTTATTTGGACGGAACGCTCGGGAGAAGAATAAAACGAGAGAAACGCCGCAATCGAAAAAATATTGTTAATCTCAAAGCGGTCTCCAAAACGTGAATTTTCGGATATCCCACACGACTGCGGTATTGTAAAATTCACTAGGCACTTTTTATTTCTGCCCTTTTTACTCCGCATTTTCATTTTTCAACGTTATTTGAACGATTCCATCATTTGACCACCACGTTCGCGCTGTATTGTCCGCTTATTGTACGCCGTGAGAAGCCGCCACGATGTTAAATCATAGGCTTCCGAACCGTTTCGTTAAAGACACAGTACCGCACTGGAACATTGACGTAAACCGGAAAAACAAAATCGATTGCTCCGAACAAATATTAAACTATTATGCATTATAAATACAATAACTATACGGTTTCACTTACGCCGTCGTAATCGCGGTTTATAGTATAAAATCATTAATTCAATGAATCCGTACATGTTTTCTTTTTCCGAAATACTCGACGTTCACTTCTATCATGTCCAGTTTAAAAATAACGAAAATTTAATTAATTTTTACCGTAAACGTTTTACGAACGCACGGGCGTGTTTTACGAGAAGTACAAATAAATTGATGTTCTTATAATCAGTGTAATTGTTTTAGGATATTATTGAAATTGTCGATAATGATCTAGTTCGTTTAATTTCACCAATATTTCCGGGAAGCCGTTGATTGTCCTATTGCGTTATGTTTTCTAATTTAATAAAAGAAAATGTTGATTTAATACTCGTGTCAAATAAACATATTTAAACGTTAGAAATGTCATTTGATTTTATACAGAATTAAAAAACGATGCGTATTGAATTTAAGCAAATGGGCATAATGTGTAGGTATACATGATATTTTATAACTGTACGCCACAATAACACCTGTTGTGAATCCATCGTTAAGAATTTGTTCGACTTCTACAGAATTTAAAACAATTTAAATTACAAACGAAACATATTTCACGTCGCTGTTATATACTCGTATTTTATCACTATCGATTCTTCTGTGACTTTTAACGATTATTTTATAATCCGAGAGAATAAATCCGATGTAAAAGATATGTCACGAATATGTGACAAATGTATACTGTAAAAATCGTTTGCTTCAATCGTCGTATTTCATGGCTTCATCGACATTAATGATGATTATTATTATTATTATTATTATTATTATAAAATTATATTACAATAAAATAACCTTCTTGTCGATTAATCCGTCTATACATTATATAAGTACAGTTCGTACATGCTACTTGCCATTTTATATATTGCAAAGAACACAAGTCCACGAGACAGAATGCGAAAGAAATATTTACTTGTATTGTGTTCTCATTATTTTATTTTTTAATAATAATAATAATAATAATAATAATAATGGTAATGATATCGAGTAAAGGCGCAGGTTTTTTTATTTTTTATTTTTATGTCAATATACATTCAATTATCGGGTCAGTAGTAATTATATAGCTTGTTCGTATATAGCACTTCAGTGTTTTTGTACGAACGCGAGCTAAAGAATAATTGATTTTAAAAATTCCGCGAATAATGTTATTGAAAATATTGCAAACGAATTTAACTTTTCCGTAGACTTATAGAAAATATGAAAACCCTTAGCATTTGAATTGTCATAGCAGTGGTATGACTATGAGAATGTAACGTGCATTTGACAGATTTCGCAAGTACAAATCAATTTCTGCGTAAGTTTCAATACCTACGCACTATTATTATTTATTTTTATTTTTTACTTTCTAAAAAATAATAATGATAATTTTTAAACGATTTTTCACACCTTATGTGTGAAATTCATATTATTATTCTCCGAATTTCCAGGTTATCAAACTTACTTCGAATATTAACATAACAATATTTGTAATTAAAAACCGGCTTCGATGTCTCGTCCGACTTTTTATGAAGACGGTCTTAAACCAGTAATGATATTATAAAACATTACGACCGAATAAAATGTATGCGCATTTACTACTGAATCATACAGAAAACGAAGAAAACATAATATAAATTCCATATTTTCAGTACTGTATTATAATGCGTTATTCGTATAATTATTATTATTATTATTATTATTATTATTATTATTATTATTATTATTATTAGTATTATTAATATTATTATTCTATCTGATTAAATTATATCATTTTATATAAACGCTAAACGGAAAAATACTTTCAACAAAATCGGTAGAATTCTTTTTATTTAAACATTTTTTTTTGCGATTTAATTGTTTTTTTTTTTAATATATAAATTGTTTTTTTTTTTACTAGAAACATCGTTATGTATAGATAATAATAATAAACGCAGTTTCGAATATATTATCATACCTTTTGACAATTCCTATAATATATAATAATATATACTCGTCCATATTCTATAGCCTTTTCGCAGTTAATGTAAAAGCATCGCCGTTTCCATTATTACAAGATAATTACAACAGCCTCGGATAATGGGTTTGTTATGTTTGGTATAGAGCAATAATTTTCAGGAAAATATAAAAAATGTAATGTAAAAAAAAAATATACATATATATGTGTGTGTGTGTTAGCTGTTCAACAACAAAAACTGTTTTGTAGTAAATTATTCAGATATTTTTTAGACACTTTCATAATTTGTCAACAGAGACAGAGAGAGAGAGAGAGAGAGAGAGAGAGAGATTGAGAAAGAGTCTGGGTAATTAAAAATACCGAAAATTTAAACGTACTTAAATAATAATAAAGCGTAAAATATTATTTTGCACTTATTATCACAACACGGCATGTTTTGAAATATTTTAGGCTTAAAATGTAAGGGAAAAATAACAACATTTTTTTCATTCTGTTAAGTATAAATATAAACATTAAAAATATTCGTTAAAATATTATCGTTGAACTGTTTTTTACCGTTTGCAGTAGACAAACGCGCACGTGTACCTATATTATTTATGTATTTTTAGTGGTAAAAATATTTAATTTAATACGTTCAATTTCGAGGAGCTCTCGAATTTAAAATAAACGCAACTTAATAACTATTTTAATAGAAACGAGGGCGCGGGCGAAGAAAACGTGCGTTGTCATTTCGTTGTCGACAATTCGGCGAGATCGACCACCGAACGAAAATAAACTTTATTTTTTATTCACATCAATTGAACCGTGTTGCGTTGTTGACAACACCTATGAGGAAATAAAACGAAAAATGCGTTTTATTTCCATACACACACACGCGTCGCCATTACCACTTCGTTCTCCGTAAAACGATTTCAATACCTTCTCTATACGTGTCGAATAAATGTGTACCGCGTATAGTTATCCCGAACCGTTTTTGTGTGAATTTGAATATTTATTTATTTTTTTCTATTATTATTAATTCATTCGTATCTCCTATATTTATTTATATTTATTCGTAAACATACCATTACATATATATTTTTTTTTAATAACTTATTAATAACGCGAACGATAAAATATGTATTTTAAATAACCTACCGCATTATTATACACTTTAACAATGCAAGTTTCAGAAACGCGGTTTTTTTTTTAGATGCTCGGGAATAATTGCTATTATCATATTGTGCGCACACGGAACGCAATAATTCTTATTTTCTTCTCATACGCACTAATACAATCCATACAGCAAAAAAAAAGTTTTTTAACTTAGCTTCCAAAACGATTCTTCTCCCGATTCGTTTCGATGATCCGTATACCAACCATCTGTCGGAAATCTTTCTCTATTTCGTCTCGCCATCGGCTTCTTAATCGTCCACGAAGTCTTCTGGTTCCTTCGTTCCTTGGCCGTTTGGGTGCAATCATTCTTCTCCCGACATGACCAATCAATCCGATTATGCATTATGTGTCTCACAATATTTTCATTTACGAAAATTTGCTCTATCACATCGGTGTTCATTCTTCGTTCACTGATCCGCATACACAATTTGTTCATCATCTCCCTTTCGAATATCTTTATAATTTTTTTGACGTCTGACCTTTTATAGTTTCCGTGTTTCTGCTCCATCATAGCGAACTGTGAGCCTAATAAAGATTTTGTATTACCTCATCGTAGTAGCTCTCGACAAATAGATTTGAATTGAAGAAACTATCATGTCAGCAAAGTATATACGATTTCCATTTTCTTTTCTTCGTTCCTCTCTTTCTCTGTCATACTGTTGTCAAGATACAGGTGCACAAAAAATTTTTCCCACGTCCTAATGTATAATATTCAGAAATTAAATTTCAACAAAACACATAAAATTAAAAACCTTTTCGGCGAAAATATAATACGTAATATATATAATATATCCGAACAAAATTCATTTTTCCACTTTTTTTTTTAATTTTAATACCACCCGCTGAACACAATATAATATAAAAATAATATATAAAACCATGCGGAATGCATTTCTCAAAACTCCTCTCGTTCGCGTATATTTTCTATTTATTATAACATAATGTGTGTGTGTGTGTGTGTGTATGAATACGCGTTTATACATAGGCGAACTCGTGTACTTTTTCGTATATCGAGACAAATTATAATTTTTTCTTCTTTAAGTTTATTCACGTAGCGCGAACGGAAACCAGCCAAGGGGAAAACTGAGATTAAAGTCTACCAGTATAACCCACGAGATCGCGAGAACAATATTCCAAACGCGACTTCGCCATTTGCATAATCAGACACGGTACACTAGTTTATAATTTTTATTTCTCCCGTCCCCCTCACTTTATTTTCTCGTTATTATTTTTTATTTTTCCTCTTTCCTTCCCACTGGCCCGCTCGGCCCGATGCACTTGTATAATACCTTTATATGTACTATTATTAGAATTGAAATGCTTAGATGTAAGTAAAAATACTTAAATGTACTTATGAGCTACAAAAAAAAAAAATAAAGCAAAATTATATATTTTAAATTTGAATATATATATGCTGTTTAATTGTATCATTTGTGCCTTACACACTGTGAAATATTATTGCGTAGGAATTCGTAAATTAAAAATTATGTTTAATATTAAAAAACGGAGGATACGACAACAATCGCAGTACATTTAATCGTTTCCAACGGGTGCTTCTTAAAGTATAAAAACTGTCGTTTTGATAATGTGATAAAGACAATCGATTCGGGTTAGGTTTGGGCGTGTTGAGCGAACGAAGAATGACGAACTAGTCGAGAAGGTACAAGCGAGCGTTAGAAGGAGAGAGTACTTAGGTGGTTCTGAAGCAGCAGGCCAAAGAAAAAGCGGTTAGAGTAGACAATACGTCTTGCGCAGTGCAGGAGGTAACGACGATAATTTCTGAAAATCTGAATAGTTTCGTAATGTAACATAAATTTATAGAATATTATTAACCGTTTTCGCGGTGAATCAAACGCCTTTTTCTTTTTTTTTCTTTTTTTTTTGTAGAACGTAACTAAAGAAATTCGATGATTATAACGTGCAGGTTAATATAACTTACGGTGTAGTATACCCGCGTGCAGTGAAGTCAATAATACGTCTCGCTAATGACTACAGGGAATTCGGACAGCTCAAATTATTCACCGGCAATCGTCTGAACGAGAGAATCCCGGGGCAACAAGTTATTTGAGCAGCGCCGTTCCAATACCTATAAAACAGTATTATACGTTCGTGCGTGGGCGAAAAGCGAAACGCGATTGACAGAAAATTAAACGAAAATTCCGTACATTTTTATACGGCGCGAAAAACAACGCCGTCGTAGTGTGAAAAAAAAAGGATAAAATGTTACTATTCATCCCGGTGCTCGCGTGTGTACGTATATTATTATTATTATTATTATTATTATTATTATTATTATTATTATTATTATTATTATTATTATTATTATTATTATTATTAGATTAAATTCTGAGCGAAACGAGGAATGTTAAAGGTTTCGGCAATGATGTTTTTATATATATATATATATAACATTTTTCGACGCGAGTACAGTAAAAAAAAAAAAAAACTATGTACTCCAAAAGACCTGCGCGAAACTCGCCGTGTGCATTATAAATTGTTTATCAAATTTGGTTTATTTTTTGGTTAAAATTAACGCGATAAATACATGCGTCCCCGGACCCGGATTAAGAGGGATGGCCAGAGGAGCTGCGTCCCCGGCACTAACAAAATGAAGTACAGAAATAATCAAACGCAAGACTCCTTTTAAAATCATTTATATTCTCATCTTCTGAGCACGATTATTATCGAATTCGTCGATTTTAACTAAACTATAATAATATTATTGACTTTTACCAAAGATACAAAACGGAAAACAAAAATGTTTTGAACAAAACTATGCGTATTAGTATTAATGTGCAATACGAGAATTGTAAACTATACAATGATCGTGTAATGTTTTATTATTACTCAATTACATTATATATAAATATATATTTTTTTTCAATTTCGAAACGCGCAATTTCAATTTTTTCCCCTTTTTTTAGACAATCAAATGAAGTATTTGATTTTTTTGTTTTTATAAGAATTAATCAATTAATAAAATATTGATAATTTCGCGATATTTTAGAACTTTTTTTTATGGAAAAGTCATGCGTGTCTGGTTGGGTTCGTTTTCACTGCATGCTCCAGGTTCTCTTTAAATCCGCGGCTCTGCGTGTTATGTCAAAAATGAAAATCTCGTCGAAAACTGCGTGTAAAAAACGGTAAAGCGTTTTGTTTTTGCGAAATGCAAAGTGTTCCGACTGCGATATCTGAGCAAAGCATTGCTCGGAATTATTTTTCGAACGGCGATGATAATTTATTATCGCGGCTTTTTCTTTTCTTTATACTTTAAAATAAAAATTATGCGTCGATTTTCGCATAGAGTCCACGCTATAGATGATTGTGTGTAAAAAAAATCCGTTCATATCGGTCGGCGGTGTATCTATTTGTTTATTTTTTTCGATTTATTCGCACCCGGTTGTATATATTCGTCGAAAATCTATTTGAATATTTAGCAAAGTAAACATTTTTTTTTTGTATAAATTCCATTTCAATCCGCTTAAATTAAATTTGCCAAATTGTGTCCGTACAATAATATATTAACGTACGGCTGACCGTTTTTTTTTTTTTTTTCATTTGCCTTTTGTACTGAACGAAGCGTTTCCCACCCATTTCAACAATAACTGAAAACAAAAACAATTTGTTCCTTTGTCATTCATTATAATACGTACGTATGCGCTATGTATTATTATTATTTTTTTTTTTTTTTGAAAAAAACTTTACGAAAAAAGCAAAAAACGTATTCAATTATTATTATTATTTTTACGTGTATAATATACGAATAAACTTTGTTTCTCATACGTATAGAATTTATAATGAAATGAAATTTAAAGTTTTATAAATTGTATTTTCCCGTACATATTATTAAATCGTGTACGAATCGCGAGATATAAAACTAAATCCGAAGAATTAAAACGCCTATTTACGTATCAAATGATATTTCTTACCCATTTTTAAATTTAGTAATTAGAAATCATTTGGATTCTATTTTTTTATCTCTTTGTCGAAATCGTTATAATTTTTCTATTTTCTTTTATATATATATATATATATACAGTATAATTCTCGTACACGCAGAAAAAAAACGTTATTGAAATATATTAAAACTATACGAGCATAAATTAAATTAGAACGATATCGCTTTACATTTTTTTATTAAAATAACAATGTTTCATAAATAACGTCGATGTTTGAGAAATCTCGTTTACGGATCAATATGACCCGTCGTGACTGTCCCCATACAACATTTTCCAGGTGACCAGTTAAGGGATATGAAGGCTGGACTAAATTGGGGCTTAACCGTTAAGTCCTCGACTTCTTTCCGGCCCAAAAATTTATTTTATCGATATCATCGTATATACTAAAATATAATGTAAAAAGTTTAAAAGTTAATATTGAAACGGCTTTAAAATAGACTCTATTTCTTTTTTAATGGTTTACTAATGTCTTGAAACTGTGGCGAAGAACGATCGTTTTCGATTTTTCGGAGATTATATAGCAAACGTTTACCGCGTCTAACGACGTATATCGCGAAAACGTCATACCGAGTATATATATATATATATATATATATATATATATATATTTATAATACAGAAAATAAAAGTATTGTGAAAATGATTTTTCGTCTATCGAAACGAAAAAAACAAGAAAAAAAATTACGTTATTACGTATATAAAACTTATTATATCGTATTTTTATTACGATATAATTTAATTTCGCAATTATTCTCTATGAAAAAATTAATTTATTTGATACATCATTTTTTTCATTATTATTATTATTATTATTATTATTATTATTATTTTTAGTTATTCGATAAACGATTTAAATAAGGAAAAACGTTCGAATTATTTCGTGCAATGGTATATATTGTATATTATGTTTTCATCAATAAATATTGAAAAAATAAAGGAGGTTATTACTTGTTGTGGAAATAGGCATTTTATTTTTAATAGCATTTGGCCCGTATAATATGTATCTAATATATATATATATATATGTATATATGAACGCGTGAAGGCAAAAAAGACCATTTGGTATTTTTATTTTTTATCATTATTATTATACTGTAGAATATTCTCATAAAAAAAAAGAAGAAGAAAAAAAACTCAACTCAACAATACACACGGATATACGTATAAAATAACTGTATAAGTACATACGCATCGTGTAAAGTAGTACTTTTAGATTGTCGCTTATATATTTATACACGCGCGTTGACAAATAATTCAACAGGCAATAAATACTGATCAAAAAAAAAAAACGGTATATTGTTTCGTGAGAATAAAATAAATCTGACTACCAACACGAGTTTTATTCGAAATATTTCGCGTGTATAATATTAATATATTATTATTTTGTTTTACATACTCAACCCATTTGAATGAACGATTCCGTGACGTGTTGTACACGCTCGAGGTTTTCGAAAACCATTTTCATTCAAACACGTTCGAATGATGTATATGTTACGCGTGGAAATTTAAATATTTCCTATGTGTATTGTGTGAGAAAACAAAAACATTACAACAAAATAATATCGTTCGCCGAATATTCAAAAAGGCAATTTGCTTTTAAATTTTGAACGCCGTTGAAGATATCGAACGTTTCGACGAACAACAACAACAACAAAATATATCGTACTAAAAATTTACGGTTTTTTTTTTCTTGTCGCCGTGTGATTTCATTCCGAATTCTCGATAATTTTATTCGCTTACTCGAATGGAAAACTGGTATTAAATCGCACTGATTTGCGCAAATCGTCTTTGTTGAATGAATATAGTTTTTTATTCTACCGTTTTAAGTCGTACGAGTATATGTATCTGATAGCGCATAAAACGAAATCACATTAGGCTTTTTACACCGGTTAGAAATGGATACGATAACATCCCCTAGCAGTGCACGTCCTAGTCCATATACGTATGTTTATCGATAGTTTAATCCGCGTTTTTTTTCTTTCCATATTTTTATGTGTTCTTAAAATGGGAATTTAATGCCCCTTTTTCAAACGATATGTTTTTTAAACGTTCTTTTCGCCGCGTCCTCTTATAAAAACTTTTTTACTTTTCTGTGGTACACAGAGAAAGCGTATATACGCACTTCAAACATTTCATGTACATATAAATATTCTTTCTACATTATTACATTGGCTGAAGAAAATCGGTCACAGGTGCGGCGGTATGCTTCAAAAAAAAAGTTACTCTTTTTAATTTTCAAAAAATAAATCGCGAATAATTTAATATAACTTTGTTTTTAGTTTAATATATATATATATATATATATTTAATAATTATGATTTTACTGAACATTGCGCTGCGATGTATTAATATGTACTAATATGTACAATAGATCTTTATCTATTACGACTAAAAATAATTTAAATTTTATTTTAAAAATCCAAAAAAGCCTATGTTTTATGAATATAAAATATTAATAAAAATAGTATTTAAAAATTTTAAAAACAAATATTTTCGTTTATAATATGGTACATATAATTTATTTTCGCGTAATATATGAAACGTCTTTACGTTTCGAAAGATAATAATAATTTTTTTGCTGCAGGTGTCTGCAATAAATCGAAAAAGTACTTTTAAATCATTCTTTTTATGCACACAGCACGACGATTTTTAAAGGTGAACAAAAATTCAACCGAAATAGGTATGTGCTTGAGAACTTGTGGTTGTTTTACACTATAAAACTAAAATCACAAAAATGTACACTTTTTTAGCGTATAGGTTATTACATCATCTTCAGCGCGAACCAACTACATACTACTATTAAATCGTTAGACACTATAATACAGTATATAAGTACACACAGTTTATATCTCCGATGACATCACCACAAAGCAGCCGCGTCGATTGGTTGTGAGTGAATGACCACGCCCACCGTATATTCTACGCTGCCGCCATCTAGTTTACATTAAAATATTAATTTTAATAATGAATTTTACCGCGGCCAATTACAGTTGTCGATATACGTATACGCAATAAAAGTGTATGTGTATTTTTGTGATTTCGGTTTTATAGTGTATAGTATAAAAATTCAACCAACCGGAATGAATAAAATTCAATTTGAACGAAACATTTGAATTCATCAACCTTTTTTCTAAATATATTTTACAATAATACAATCACTATATACGCATATACAATTGCAAACTGGTGATAAATTCGATCTAGTCCGGGTGTATGTGTGTGTGTAACATACATAAATCTCGGGATGCAGTTTGGTCGAGAGATAGGAGAAGAGAAACAGTTTCAATTATAAAACGTGAAATCAAAAGTGAGTTTAAAGACGTTTCGTGCGCTTCGGTTTACAATACGAAGAGGACAGCACAAAGTTATATCGTTCCCCGGGGTGCACGAAGACCATCACCGTTGTCGCATACATACAGACACGAAAAAATATATATCTGTATATATATACAAAGTCCGTCCACCGTAAATTTATTTTTTCACACTCAAAAAAAGTTTTGTAACTAAAAATAATAGTAATAATAATAAAACGAATCCATTTCAGAGTTCCCAATTGACCCGCGGACGAGGAAATTCAAAATATCTTTTGAAAGTTCTCCATCGACAAAATCGTACAAAAATCTCATACGATTATATTATCGGTTCGGTACGAATCGCCTTTATTTATTATATTATAATAAGCCGCACATTTAGATTTGTATACTCATCATTTTAGATATTTTTTTTCTTTTTTTTAACGAAATTCGATAGAAACGTTTTCTAATAATTGTATATCATTTTTTTTTTTTACAAAATGTCGTTTTATTTACCATTCATGTGATAAAATCATATTAAAACTATAATACACAAAAATAATTTATTTTCAACCTTTGGACTACATTTTGATTTTCAATATATGCTTAGATATATTACATTACGTATTACAATACGTTCACAAATTTGTAAATATTTAAATAAATAACATATTCAAACATTTTTAATTGACACGTGTAACCTTTTTCACTAGCCTACTGCCCACAGCCCATTGTCCATTTACTAGAACACATTTAGGAAAAGATACAATACATGGCGTACATTATTATTTGGAATCTAAACGAAAATTATGATAATTTGGCTTGTCTGATTTTAATATTGTAAGTACCGTGAGATTCCTTATGTCGTTCAGAAAAAATTTAATCCAATCTATAAGTATGACGCAGCTGGTAAAAAAACGTTACAGACGTTTCCGAACTAAAATCGGACCAACCGAAGTCATAAAATTTTGTCAAAGCAAGCTGAGGTGTCTGAAGACATTGTTTTCGTTTTGCCACATGTGCCTAAAAATACTAGACGAAATTTTTTTTTTCCATAAATATATATATGAAAATAAAAATAGAAAAAAATATACGCTTATTTTACAACGATATAAACAAACAAAAAAATGCTTATATTTATATAACTAATATTCGATTGTAACATTTAATATTATTTTGTATAGCAATAATATATCTCTTTGTTCCAATGACCTTTTCAATTCAAAGTCATATTGCGGAATCAATTAATTCCGCGCGAAATATGTAATATATACGTATATTATATATCAATACGCCTTTGCAATAATAATTTCTATAGTAAACCGTCAACAAAAGACCTTAATATTCAAAATGCTTATATTGTAATCGTCGTGACCCTTTGTGGATTTCCGCGGGATAAAATAATTAAATATACGGATTAAAGAAATAAAATAGCGATATAAATAATAATTAATACGTATATATAACCGAAAATATAAATAACTGGTGTATGTGTGGTGGTGGTAGTGGCTATGGTGGTAAACGTATTCAGTTCGAAGTTTTAATTTTAAAACGAATTTCATTTTACTGATTAAATAAACTTTTATTTCCTTTATAGCACGTATATAATATATATATATATATATATATATATATTATATAATTCAATGAACAAAGTTGGACGTTATTTTCATATATAAAAAAAGACTTTTGAAATTTATTTTTGTATTTTTTTCTCGCAAACACGTCAAACGAATCGGTGAAAAACAGCTTCCACAAAACTTAATTATTTATATATATATATATATATATAATACGTTTTATTCGCATAGTTTTTAATTTATATCAAAAAATTATTGATATTCGATTGACAACGTAAACGTTAAAAAATATATACTTTCAACAAATATCAATTACTCTGTATAAAACCGGTGACAAGTATTTAAAAAAATATAAGGTGTATACGCCGTGTTTCTCATAATCCATCATTTATTCGTGTTTTTGAACATGTTTATTTCTAGACAATTCCTATATACTACATTCTATTGAAAACAATAATCGTTGTGCAAACGCAATTATAAATATTCTGTCGATTCGAATAGTAAAAAGAAATGAAAACCAGTTAAAATGTACTCTGTGCATTATATCTAAGCCATAATGTCCAGTACAACGCGTTGTTACTGTTTTAATATTTATTGAAACGTATTTTTTTATAGTTCTAATTCATAATTCCGCGAGTATTTTTCTTTTAAATTATTACACGATATAACAAGAAAAAAAAGGAGTACTCGAATAAGCCACTTATAAAATTCGATCCGTCGACTGCAGATTATTATTATTATTATTATTATTATTATTATTATTATTATTATTATCCGTATAGTCAACATTATTGTATTACCTATAGTCGAGTACGTGAAAAATAAATTCTTATACCATAAGAGTTCTTTTATATATATATATATATATATATATATATATATATATATACGTACTCATTTCGAAGTATTCGTGTAAAATGCGCAGTACTCGAATTGGAAAAATAATAGAAATGGGACTCCAATAAGACTTGAAAAACAAAAAAAATAATTAGCGCCCTTCGCACGATGATTGAACTCGACCAGTCCAGCGTGTAAGATTACCCCACCTACTTGACGTCGAACCGCGATAATTGAATGTTTAACAGACGAACAAATGACATTATCGCCCGTCGTTATAACAAACCAGTACGGTTATAAAACTATCAACAGGACTACTACTACTACTACTACTACTACTGTTATTCAGTTTAAGAATATGGAGGAACGCGCGCGTTTATGAAAAGTCGAAGCGATGTCAAGCCCTGTCGGCTCTGTTGATACCTCGATGGAACCTCGGTTGCGCGTACACGGGCCAATTAACGTCCGCCGCCCGGTGGTATATACTCTTGAAATGCCCAGCGTATAAATAATATGCGAACGCGAGCGGGCAATAAAATTTTGCGAAAATCGCGAATTGGGCTAAAGGGGGGGGAATATTGAATATGAACCTCGCGGCGGTCGTCCGGTTAGGTTTCTCTGCGACCGATGCGAACCGCGGAAATCAGACGGGCGAATTGATTCCAAAACGTCTGAGAAAACGTGCGATCTGTGACGTTCGGAAAACCGAACGCACATATTACGATAACGCTCGACCACCACACATCACCGAGACGACGATCGAGAGATGGGAATCAAAAGAACCATTTCGCGTCTTCCGTCCCGTCCCCGTGATATTTTTCACTTTTTTCCCCCGGGAGATTAAAAAAAAAAGACGCTTTTTTAAACGTTCGTTTCAACGCCGTCGACGAAGTAAAAAACGCTGCAGCAGCGTCGCGAATCGAGAAAAGACAACCGACGGATTCCTTCAGTATGAGAAAACTATTGTTCACCGTTGGGAAAAATGTGCAGAGGAGAATATTATATCGAAAAATAAATACATCGTTTCAAAGTGAATGTAATATACTTTTTTTTAATATCATATTCCGTTCTCGAGTTATATATATATATATATATATATATAAGGATTACTTTTCATCCGCGACTTTTATTCGCTGTACGTCTATACGGTTTACAGTTTTTTTTTTTTTTATTATTATTATTATTATTTTCCTAAGTCCGAAACCATTGGGAATCGAAAAAAATAAAAAAATCGCCAAATATTAGATATAATATAATATCGGACGACTCCGAACCGTGATTTCTCCGCTCTCCCCCCCGACATCTCGTCTATTTTCTATCTCGACCCCGGCGGCAGCGCAGCGGAAGAACGCGTTTTCGTGCCGCGACGACCGCGTAAATCGAATGGGTTTCTAACGTTTTTATTATTATTATTATTATTATTATTATTATTATTATTATTATTATTATTATTATTATTATTATTATTATTATTATTATTATTATTATTATTATTATTATTATTATTATTTTATCGACCACCCACAGAAATGTCACACAGTGAAATGGTACACGCGAAAATTGATTTTAGCGCGTTACCAATTCGAAAGGACAACACGGATATTGTGCGTTCGCGTATATCGTTCATTGTGTATGTGATAAAAATCGTGAAGAAATTGATTTCAAAAATTAAATAAATACACCTGCGCGTCGTATCGGCGGAATTTGAAATACGCGTAGTCATATCATATAAAATATTATTTCAACGGGGAGTTGAATGAACACGCGTAATAATAAACGACGTTTGTTTATTGCAATTTAAATGCTCATAAAGAATTATTGAATAACAATCAATTCATTATTTTTTTTTTTCGCGCGCACTTTAAACTGAGTAAATAAACGAACTGCTCTACGTACCGATTGGCTGGAAAAAAAATCCTATAGCACGTACCTACGTATACGTGGCACATGCACATCCCATCGTGAAATTTTCAACGAATACAAACGATTTATTGGTGTGTGAAGAAGAAAAAAATGTCTTAATATTATACTCGCCACTTTTGTACGACTCGACGGCCGGGCTGTCATTAGGCAGAAGGTGTAATCGGAGGGCAATCGTGTAACGATACAAATTTACTTCTCATCGCGTTACTGTACACATATATTATATATTATGTCTGGAATAAATCGACGCGGAAAAACTGTATCTCAAACGTTAAAGAGGTAAGACATTTTTAATTCTCGATTATTCTGCGGATAACAAACAGTATACAGTAGTGTATTATACTGCGAAATGGTTAGATTTTCTGATAATTGCTGAATATTTATAAGCGCGTGTGCCGTTTTAAAATACCCAAAAATATTTAATTAAAAACGCTGAAAACATTGTATGATAGGGTTAGGATGATTTTTTTCTCCTACTTTTCGGATGGACAATACTCCTTCTATAGCAATCGCCCCAATTTAAATAAGCGCACTTTTAACGTGTATAAATTTCGCTCGCTTTTTAACATCGCGCGAATGTTATAAATATAACGTGAGTACTACAGTGTAACTGTTTTAGTTTCACGATAACAATTAGAATATTATTATTATTATAATTGCGGTGCTTTAACATGGCCACCGCGCGTTGTACAATAATACTGTATCTTCTCGTTTTACGAGTCCCAAAACGTTTTCTTCCTCCGGGGTAATTGTCATAATAGTAATAATAACGAGGTTTTGGAATATCGCCGCGGCGAGGTGTCATTATATATTATATTTTTAAACGTGATACACTAATTATACGTATAGTTTTCGAAATCTGTGTATATACGACACAATTATAAACTGTTACACCATAAGAGCGCATTTTTTTTCTTTTTTAAAGAATTTTCACCGGGCGAAACAAAAAGTACTTTCTCGAAATACTACTGGTCAGAGTACTGAGTAACTGCAAGTTTTTCATCACGCTCGTCCCTCGTTATTATTAAAAAAATAACTCAATTAATACTCGTATCGAATGATAACAACTACAGTGCAGCTACACATAATCTAATAAAAATTAAATGAATTCCAAAGAAGGTTTACAGTATTAAATTGATGTCATTTTCATTTACAACTTCTACGTTTAACTACTTTTTAATACTCGCATAAACAGTTATATAAAATACGCTTATTACGCAGTTACAAACGCGTCTAATTAATATCGATACTAATAATATGACTTCAATACGCATAAATATATATCCATCACTCATTACCCAATCACCCAATCATAATAATATTATTATTTTACTTATTTCTCGCTATATTGTTGTGATTCGTGTTTTTAAATAATTGCAGTCGTAACCGCGCTGAGAATTTTTTTTTTTTTTAATCGGTCAATATGGTTTTTGAAGTCTGTCATTTTTTTAATAACATCCCTCAATGAATTTTTTGTGGCATCCGTACGTACTACTTATTTGGATTTTTTTTTTCGTCACTACATAATAGTATATAGTCCTTTCGCGTCGTGACGAATAGTATTAAAATCATAAAAGAAAAAAAAAATGGTAAAAGCTGTATAAATAAGGTTTCGTATTGCTCATCGCACTGTTATAGGCACTAAAACGAAGCCGCGCCGCACCGGAGATATTTAAAAGGTGATGTCACAGCTTATTATAATTATTTCCAATATTATTATACCTTCGTCCGTTCGCCGAGAATTTTGAAAACACTGTCGGGGAATCGTCTATCGATTTTAATATTTTATTTTTTTGAATACGAACAAATTCAATAGTAATATAATTTCGAGATTCGTCCGAGGTTATACGTGTGTATTATATTATAATTGTTGCATTTTTGCATAATTTTTTTTTTTTTTTAATTCGAAAAAATACGAATGGTAACGTAACCATGATTGGATTTTAAAATAAAATAATATCTGATAATATACATGTGAAAGTATGACAGAAAAAAGAAAAACGCGATGGAATAAACAATTGATCGCACGTGGTGTAATAAATTTAAAACTTATTGGCGGAAATCGGAGTGAGGGCTTAGGGGGACTTATTTCCCCTCAAAAATTAATTATAGTAAACTTAGCCCCCCTAAAAAATAGAGGACTATACTTCATAAGTAAAATTATTGAATTTGAACAATTTTTAAATAAATTATTGCTATTATATCTTATTTTATAAAAAAAAAAAAAACAATTAAACATCTGTATTCATACGCAAAATAATAATATATAAATGTGTTTCATAAATAAGTACTAAACAATATTATTTATGTGTATTGTGTGAATTAATCAATTAATTTTAAATTATAATTAATTCAATAATGGCTAAAAGAGCGTTTGATATCCTTAATACTAAAAGAACAAAATCTAGTTGTCACTGATTCCTCATCAGCAACAAACACTAGAATCTGAAAATGGACAATTACATATTGGTATAGAAAGTGATATATAACTGCACAAAAAAATATTTAAAATACTGTAGATGAAAACAATGTCATTTTTAACCTATGAACTTTAATAACAGGCCCTGTATGACCAATTTTAACAGTAAGTACAAATTTACGTAAACAGAGTTTAAGTTATTATGTTTAAATTACATATATTGCAGTCTTATCTATATAAAATAAACGAGTGTAGAACGGGGAAAAATGAATCCGTAAGTTCATTTCATTGAAAAACGCGAAATAATATTAATACATAATAATAAATTTAGCATACGATTGATCGCGGGGTCAGCGTCAAACTAAACACGTGCGTATACCGACAGAGCGCGCCCGTCGAACGCAATAAAACAACTGGAATAGAAAATAGTCGCCAGAAAGCGATACGACACAACAAAGAGAGGGTAGCCACATAGAAAAACACGTATAAATAGCGGTGCGCAACCGAAGGACCGCTCAGTTGTGCCACAGCAAGCAGACGTGAACAGCTTTGTTTGCGTTTGTCCTATGCGTGTGCGTGTGATAAAGTAGGATTAGCCGCTAATTAAACTAAAAATGTCTGTTTGCGATAATGGATAAAACAAAAATGTTAAGTCCCCCCCCCCCACGGATGTGACCATATATCCGCCTATGATTAATATTATATATTTATGTCTATGTATGACGAATTACAGTGGTCTGCGCGTTATAATTAAATAAGAACGACGGTTTCGTAAATAATAATATTCATATTCGAAATACGCTATCTAACAAATAAATTGTCCAGTCAAAATGTTTGGTTTCCGAATCTCGTACACCAATCCATGTTATACGATATTGCATTACCGTTGTATTGGGTCAATCGCTTATTTAACCTATTAGCATAATATTACGTGAAAAAAAATTCGCATTACCCGAAAATTAAAAAATTATTTATTAAAACGGTACGAGTTCGCATACAGTTCAGCGCTGCAGGTATGTTTTAAACAGGCTTTTTGTTTTCCGGAATTATTTACACAATGCACCGCCAAGTAGAGTAAAACTTTTTTTATATATATATATAAGCTGTATCAATTTCGTAAACGTGACATTTTATTAATATATTGTGTTGTTGTTCGATTTAAGTAACGGGAAAAATTGTTGTCGATAGCAAAGTGACAATTTATCGGAATAAATATCAAAAAGACAAAACGAATAGTTCATATTTTCGTGTAGGTATTTTGAAAACACTTAAAATGCGATATATATTTTCTGTTCGAAATACGAAAAGTATAATGTATATTTCGCCCGTGTATGAGCAAAGTATCGAATTTTTTTTTTTATATTTATACATAACAAAATCGAATAACCCGACTATATAGCTGGAGGCGTGTGTAAAACGACTATATATATAATATAACAGCTAAGGGTATATGAACCTATATATATATATATATTTCGCATATAATATTATAAATAATCACCTATATGAACATCCAATTTGTTTATTTTATTGGCTGTATTTGCCACTCGCAGTTTCTTGAAAACAATTTCAACCGATCCTATTTCCGTATAAATATATATATATATATTTTGTTTTTCGTTAACCTCACCTAAACTAAAGTAAACCAGACCGTGATCGTATTCAACTCACACGCATATAATAGCTTTGAAAATTGAATGTGTTCTCACACTTTTTACCGACACTTTTCGATCTCGAATGAACTGTTTGAGGCGATTTTCATACGCTTTTCCATATTAACACGCCTTTTTCGACAACGAATACAAAAATATTTCTTTTACACGTGTCATTTTTTTTTTTTTTTTTTTTTTTAAGAAAATAATAATAAATTTTGCTATATACGTATTTGAATACCCATTTTCTGTTACACGGATTTGATTGAAAAAGAAAACTAATTGAAAATTTAAAATTTTTTATTATTTAATTAAGTACACTATATCGGTGCAATACCGGACGAATTAAAATATAAATAATGAATGTCCAATGAAATATGCTAATTCGTCTATTAAACTGATTCTGTGCAAGTAAAATGTAAATAATGACATAGTGAACATGGAGACTCAAAATAAACAAATTGAGATTCACTAAACACAATATTGACGAATTCTAATTTTATTTCGAATCGTGGTCAAAAACGGTCAAAAGTTTATTTTTTCGTTAATTTCGATAAAGTTTTAGTTTCTATATTAACAGTTTATCAATTCTTTTCTTCATTTAAACACTGTTTAAGGGGGTTGAACGCGAGTATTTTCTCTCTTCGTCTTGCACGCACGAAACATAGCAAAACAGACGTTTCTCACTTCCAACGTACCGATCAATCTATAACGGCGCGATAATAAATTTGAAAACAGATTTGAATTCGCCGTGAAGTCTACTTGAGATCGACTTTCTCACATTTTTTATTTTTTTTTTCTCATAAATCCTTAAAAATTAATTGAACAATTTTCAAATAAAAAAAAAAAAATTGGCCAATAATCAACTTTTAAAGGTCTCGAGATAAAATAAAATAAAAAAATGGGAAAATCGGATGGTACGTTGGACGTAGGAAACGTCTATTTTGCTATGTTTCGTGTGTGTGTGTGTAAGACGAAGAGAGAAAATGCCCGCTTTCAATCCCCTTTGCTGGGATATATTAATATTGGCCTTTATAATTTTAGAGTTACAAAAATGAATTAAATAAATTACGTTTGCTTCCAACAATCGCACTTATATAAACATCACATTATCAAAGTCTTCGACAATTTACTTGCGACGAATCCTGCAACAATAATAAACAATCGATTCGAAAACAACTAATACGTTTTACATTTTAACGGTCATGGTATACGGTGTAGGGTACATTTAAATCATGAAAACATAAAACGCCGAGGATTGAATTGTAAATTGTAGTAACCAGCCACGCCATCTATTTATATATTTCAGAACTTTGTGGAATCCAAAAAAGGGACACCGTTTTCGGCTTCTTTTTTACCAATCATAACATATACGAAACGGCTATCTCTGCAGCATCTATGGCGGACAATCACAGAGCACGTGGTTCTGATAACATTTAACAATAAGCCGCACGGGTTTTACAATATTTTCAAAATTTTTTTTTTTTTAGTAACAATGAAGGCACTGTTAAGTGTAGAAATTTTGCGCGTCAATAAGTTGACGACATTGGCAAAACACCCAACGGCCTCCTCTCGCTCTCTCTCTCTCTCTCGCTCACTGCGCGTGTTACCTACCACCGTACGGAGTAACCGTCGGGAGTAGTTGTTTGATTTCGGTAATTCGGTCGTGTTTTGTGTCGTTTGTGTCCCCGGTCCTTTCGCATCGCATTTCCGTCGGGCGGAATTTTTTTTTTCTAATTTTCATTTTCTTCTTCTTCCCGAAAAATACGAAGCGAATATTTTACGGTACAGTATTTATTACGCGACATGACACGGTGACGGTGCGTGCCGACGATAATATTGTGTGTGTGTGTGTATGTGTGTTTTTTACCCCGTTTTTCTATTTTATTTCGATTAGCTAAAAATACCTACTATAAAATACGGACGCGCGAGTATATATTTTATTATTATAACGAGAATCATTTACGGAGATATAGATTGAACGTTACAATAGTAAATTAAGACATTGTTTTTGTTTTTTTTTTATGCACCGTTTGCCAATATATTTGAAATTCGTACGCGAGTAGTCGAAATCTGAAGAAAAAAAATTTACGCAACTCCTTGCGATTTTCAACATTTGTTCCGAACTATTTTTGTCGCCATTTCGTCAATATAATAACTCCACGATTTTCGCTATTATTCCCCCCGTTATTGTTTTTCGCGTCGTTTTTACATTTTTCTTCTCTTTTTACCGCAACGTGCTCGAGCCGTGACAGGTATTTAAAACGCCCGGGGACACAACCCTCCCCCCAAAGAGTGAAATAATCGTCGATTTTTGTTGATTGTAACGTCGTACTGTCGTGTAGGTACGTGAAAAAAAAATGTTTTTAACGAATTGCTTGTAATATTTTATAAATTAACAAGCGAACTCTTACGGGATTTAATAACTTTCGTAATTAAATCGCACAGACGTGATAGTTTCTCGTGCTACACCGCGTTAATAATAAATTTTGCTATTGATTTTTTTTTCACCCCGCAATAAACGTCTTAAATAATATTTCGTTTTGTGATAATTGAAAACGATGACGATTCGGGGAAACGGAGTCCAAGACCGGGGTGACGTATAACATAATTTAATCCACTACACCGGGGATATTCATCCAATGTTCAAATCATTGATTTTTGTAATATAACGGATAGACAAGGGGATATTTGGCGACTAAATTTATTATTTAGTATTTATACGGGCGGTCAGATAGATGTCGTTGCCATAGCGTACAGACAATATAACAATCGTCTAGCTTGAACCTATCATGTGTGTGTAGTGCTTTCCCCGCACACTTCTAAATTCAGCTGCGACGGATGCCGGAGGGAGGGCCCGGGCTTATTTTAATAAAACAAACAAAAAAATTAATATATCTACTTATTATACATAATATTATGTAATGTCCCCACAATTGTGAATTTAATGCGCTAAAAAACTTTAAAACCGGAAAAATATACACTTAAAAACTTGAAATACGCTATACGTATATATTATACAAATTCTATTTATTTTTTTACCAACGGAACGTGATCGACTAATGAATTTACGTATAATTATTTCATTTGTCGAAACAAATTACTGATGATTATTATCATTAGTTCTTTTCAGTCTAAATAATATATTATATCGGATAGTGGACAAAAAACCAAGGCGCTCTGCCCATCCCGCCATATTACATGTTTAACTACACACATTTGTTTTGACAAGATAACATGTATTGCGGGCTAAACTGAGAATTTATTATCTTTATATTAAATAGTATAATAATTTGCCTTAAAGTTTCAGTTATACGATACTACACGCACGCATTCACTCTGTGTCCAATTCACTGTTGACACGAGTTCGAAATAATAATATTAGATTTTATTTGAAAAAATTTACGCGACTACCAAATTGTCCAAAAAATTTAAAAAAAAAATAATAAATAACGAAAATATTAAAAATTACAAGAAAGAAAATATGCATTTATATACTCTAAACATTCAAATATGTATTTATATGCTCTAACCCTTCAAATATGCAATATAAATTTTCGTATATGAATTCACAGTAATATCAAACGAATTTGTACCGAACTCATTTTCACCTAAGAAGTACAAAAAAAAAAAAACGCGCAAATGCGTTAAATTCACAGCCTTGGTCATATCATATTTCATATTCATTTTATACATTTTTTCCCCGTACTAATAAATTCTTTTTCGTTTTAAAACGACTTCGAATTATGAAAACCGTGAATTCCATATATACCTACAACACCGTAAACGAAAATTCGATTTTAAACAATAATTTAAAATAAAAAAAAAATAAAAACCTTTTTATATCGTTTAAAACAGTTCGTTAACTATTTTCAAAATATACAAATAATAATAATCAAAGTTACAGCGACTGTTATATGACAGTAGTCGTTTCGGAAGAAACGCAGAAAGTACTTTCATACAGACTCCTTGTAAAACGCGTGGATGTTAAGATTTCCAACGTGGCTGTATGCCGTTTATAGAAAAAACAAAATACGTTACGCGAATTTCGTACTTTTGATATTCGCAAGTCGTTAACGAAAAACTTACTAGGAATATTAAATATTATCGTTTTCAATTATTTCCCGATCGACAAGTCGAATGTCATTATGCCACAAATCAATGGGGCGCTATCGTCAATCGATTGCAATCGTGTAAACATTGTGTTTTTAATGTTTTCAGTTGGAGATTGAAGGAAAAAGAAAAGAAAACCCGACACGATGATCCGCTCCGTTTACAAGTTATTGTCGACGAGATTCAACGACCGTCACATTGCTGGTACTATATCTAGAGATGTATGTCAACGATCCGGCATGGAAGAGTACTTCAAAGACAAACGGTTTATAGTCACAGGAGCTAATGCAGGTAAATACTGTTTCAATAATACCATGTTGTTAAAAAAAAAAAAATTATATTCATTAAAAACATTTGAAAAATATATCAGTATCGGTCTGGCCTACTAGACTGGTGTAATTACTAGAATATAAGTGACTGGTATTTGAAAACTGGTATCAAGTACCTTCTGTATGAACATTAGTTTCGGGGCCAAACGAAATGTGCGGTTGGTGATTCCCCCCGCCTACTACGAGGCGATGTCACACGAGATAACGTTCAAATACCTACACTTTTGGCGGCATATTTGAAAAACAAATAATTTTGTTTACGTTTTACCACTTTTTTTCTGTTGTCACACACCTTTTGATTATAAGAACCACGATTATTCGATACTTATCAATCGTATGTATTATATTAATTTCACAAAATGATTACGGACAGCGCCGGATTAACGGGTGGGGGGGAGGGGGTTTAGAGGGCTAAAAAAGTCAAAGAGCCCCGAAAAAAAATTGGGACTGTCATTTTTTTTTTTTAAATTATGGCACAATTGTTAAAAATGTAATAAATAACTACAACATTGAAAAAACAGTTATTTACATCAAATATTTTTATAAAATATTTATCAAAATAATAATAATAAGTACAAATTTCAACGCGTTTTTAATTGATTTAAAGTCCTCTAACTACATTTTTTTTTTTTGTTACATCATTAAATGTAAATATACGTTATACATATATGTAAGACTTTTTTTTTAATCCGACACTGATTACGGATTTTATTAATAAAATAGTAAATATTTTATTATGTTCGCTTAGTATTTTGGAAATGGTTTAAACATTTTCTTTCCTTTTTTTTTTTGTTTGTGTAAAACAAATTTATTTTCATTCGGTATAAAATATAATACTGTTAACATTTTAAAGTAAAAAATAATTCCTTTCGTATTATACAACGCCAGACTTAAGTACGAAAAGTATATGTAAGCAAGAATTGTTTAATTCAATAGTACACACATTTGAATTTCGCGCGCACCCGGTGTGTGAACGTTACCTAAAATATCGGGTTTTTAATAAGTCGGCGGCTGTCGGAGACGGAGTCACACCAACCGCACATTCGTTTGGCCCCGACTCTATATAGTTTCGATTATATATTGAAAATAACGTAACAATATATTTAAAATAATTCGAGATACAAACAGAATTACAAATTTTTCTTAAAACTCAATTAAATGGGACGGAAACATTTCTGAGGGCCCTATTTTATAATAAAAAAAATCCCTTTATTTACACCGATATATATAGACTTATTATTCGATTATAATCGTGGTTGGCACGTTTTCCTCTTTTTTTTTATTTTTAGAATAGAATTGTTTTGTTTTGCGGTTTTGCCCTCTATATTATCGTTCCAAATTATGAATTTGAGTGTCTATAATATATATATATTATATGTGTGTACTTACATACGTGTGTGATATTATTTATTTCTTCTTATATACGCTCTCAAAATTTACAATAGTCAATCAACAAACAACTAACAGAGCGTATTTATGTATTGTATAATATACCATTAAGAATAATAATTTATCAAAAATCTAGTAATGGCCGGGATTCGAATACAAATACATAATGCGTACGTTAATTATTATTTGACTCGCACTTCCAATAATTTTTCAAAAGTATCGATGTTATTGAATTTAGTTATTTAACACAAATATTACAGGAATGGGAAAAGTGATTGCCGGACGGTTGTTGGAGTTGGACGCGCACGTGTTCGCGATCGACAGGAACATGGATGATTTACCGTCCACGGCCTGCATGAAACTGACCAAAGTAACCATGGACGTGGGCGATTGGGACTCGGCGTATACTAAACTGCTGGAAATAGGACCCGTCCATGGTCTGGTCAACAACGCCGGGGTGGCGCATATCGAACCTTTTCTGAAGACATCTCAGCTTGGATGGGACGAGTACAACAGCGCATTATAATAATTATATTATTCTTTCAAATCACAAAAAAATATAAATGTTTTTTGTTTCCGCAGTACGTTAAATATAAACGCCAGAGGAATTGTAAGGATAAGTCAGGCCGTGGCTAAAAATATGATTGATGCAAAAATCGAAGGATCAATAGTCAATATGTCATCGACTGTGTCTGAGGTTATTGTACATTATGCTATTGTAATTTTCTTTTCTTTATTTTTTTTTTTTTTTTTTTTTCTTAAACAATATTGTGTTCGATAATATTCGCTATTTCAAAAAAAAAACTATTGTTATAACGATTTATATACATATATCTGTACAGAAATCTTTTAGGGACTTTTTTCAACACAATATGATTAAATAGTGTGTTTTATAATATATCTTATAATTTATAGAAATTATAATTAAATAATTTTAGAAAGTAATACCGGATCATGTGACATATTGTGCATCTAAAGGAGCTGTAAACCAAATTACAAGATTGATGGCCATTGAATTGGGACCTCATGGCATCAGAACAAACAATGTGAATCCTACTGTTGTGCTGACCGAGATGGGGAGAAAAGCGTGGTCCGACCCTAAAAAATCAAAAACTATTTTAGACAGAATACCTTTAGGAAGATTTGCAGGTCATTGTAAAATAATAATACCTAGTTATTACTTATATACAATTAGAATATATTTTTATATAGGTTATTAGTTATTACACGATTTAATAGTTCGGCTAATGCCGAATCAATACACTTCTACATTTTTAATACCCCTTGAAACAAATCGGTTAACTCCTCATTCTTCATTCACACGCTTTACAAATATTTTAGTCTCGTTTTGAAATCAATTTTTAAGGCAATATTTAAAAAAAAAAAACTTTAAATAAATTGCCTTTTAACTTTCAAACCAATACTCTATATAATGTGATAATAATATTCTAAAAACAGATTTGAATTTGGCATAATGCATTTATTCGATATCATATTTCTAACTTTTAATTTTATTCACTTTTATTTCACATATCATTACTATTTATACGATTTTGATTCAAAATCGATATAAAATATTAAATGATATGTAAAAAAAATTCATTGTTTTATTTAAGATTTTTTTTTTAGTATTTGGATATATGTAGAAGCTGGTTTATTATTATTTTAAATAATAATATTATTAGTCATTGATAAAGCCACCTTCCTTCAGATTTTACTTCTAATCCTTATTTATAATTGTTTTTTCTTACAGAACCTGATGACGTCGCGGACGCGGTAATATTTCTTTTGAGTAACTATTCGAAAATGGTTAACGGTCTAAATCTGTATGTAGACGGAGGTTATATGGCCTCATAAAGTATTATTATAGTATTTTGATCTCACTATTTTCGCATACTGTAATGTGATAATCCCAAGAAGAAAACTATTTGATTATGTGTGTTATGACGTGTATTAATGTGTTAATGTTAAGAAATAATAAACATCATTTTTCACTTGTATAACTTTTTTTCTTTTTTGTTTCTATTGCAGATTCGATTCAAAATATATATTACATCAGTATTGAATTTAATATGAAATAAGAAAATTGCAATTGCTTTTTTTTTCTTCGTGTAGAACTGAAAATTGCACTATATATAGGCGTGTTATTTGCAGTGTTCTGTATTATTGTTTGATATTTTTTATACGAGTATATGGAATAGTTTGAAAATTGATTAATAATTGTATTTGATTCTTTTTTTTTACACTATTATTTGAATATTGTATAAAAAAAAATTTAAATCAATATGATATGTCCTTGACAATTATGAAAATACATAGGTACATTGATGTCAATGTGAGGGGGATTCACTGGGCTGTCATTACGATTTGTGAGATCCAATTTTGACATTTCACTCTACATCAAAAACTTAAAATAATATTTATATAATATTTTAATATCTGTTATTTTTGTCAAAATAAATATTACAATGTCTGTAATATTATTGTTTCAGACTAGCCATATTCCAATACCCAAAATATTTCTATTACATAATATACAACGTAGTACTACTGATTAAAAAAACAATAAATAATATTTATAGTAAATAATTATAAACATTATAAAACAACATTAAAAACCAGACTTTTTTTCTGCAAATGTGTGAAATAAATAAAACAAATAAATGTTTTTATGGACTAGGAGAAATCCTTAGAACAAAAGCAATTTCTAAGAACTTAAAATTTAGAAAGTATTTAACTTTAATATTACCAATCGTCCTAAAATTTATGGAGCTAAAACGTGACCCATGAGAAAAACTAAAGGTGGCAATTTTCACAAAAAAAAAAAATCATAAGCGATATAAAAATAATAAAACTGGTTCAAGTGCGGTTTTTATTATATTTTGTTTATTTTAGACACTCATATGACTCTTTAACAAGTTACAATGATTTTATACATAAATATAAATAAAAAAAATTTTATTTGCAAAATTACAAATTAAAATAAACTGAATGAAAAATCTACAACAGACAATAATAAACAAACTAAATGGGATAATTTTGTTTCAGACAAATAACTATTGAAATCAAAGTTCCAAATAAAAAAAAAAAAAAACTATTGAAATTCAAATTTCCAGATCATAAAAGAAATAATATTTTATACCTACCTGATTGTAAAAGATTTTGAGAGTTGATATAATTATATATATTCGATAATTGAACACTTAATTTTTAAATACTAAAATGTATACATATAACACAACACAAAATAAACCTAAATATATTTGGAAGATCTGAATTACATTTAAACATATTTCATAAATCAGACACAACCCCAATACACAATGAAATTCAAAATATTGTAATAAAAATAATATTTGTTAAACAAAATCAGTTCAAATTCTATTTTACCATTTTCATTAATCACAGATCATAATATATATATATATATATATATATATATATATATATTATTGCATAAAAAAAAATTATTCTTAAAGAAAAGAAAAAAAAGGAATGTTAAATAATACAATAACGATGTATTACATACATATACAAAATGTGTTGGTATAGATTTCAAGCTCTTGTTTTCGACGTTCCGGCTTTAGTTTCAAATAGTTTACGAACAAAATAAACTTGTAGAGTGCTCGTTCCCATTATTAATAATATTTGCATTATTGACCATCTGTTCACATATGTTTTGTTATCGATCAATAAATTATAATCACGATTTTCTTGACTGCGAACGTGGTACTGATGTTGCAACATATGATTTATGTTACTTTCGACCGATTTTACCGTAGACTGAAAACAGCAAAAAATAAAACAATTATTAATGAAAGTTACAAATATGTTTATTATTTTATATACAGAGTAATCCTGACCAAATGTCAATGTTTTAAACGATCCACATAATTTGGATAACTTACTTAAATCTCAATTTATTTGGAACATATAAATATACTACTTGACTCTTGTTAGTATTTAAGTCTACCATTATCACAACCTAGTTGTACTTATACACATACATATTATGTATGTTTTATTTTAGATATTGTTTAAAATATAAATACAAAGAAAAAGATATTTAGTAAAAACTCACTGTGAAATTTTCTACACTGACATTCATGTCTTCTATTTCCTTGTGGTATTCATCCCATTTATCGTACCTAAAAATAAATGACAATGATTTAAAATATAAATAAATTATAACATTACATAAATCATTATTGAAAAATATATAAAGAATATCTATAATATGAAAAGAAACAATTTTAAAATATTGTCTAGGAAAAAATATTCCGTATTTGTAAAAATTAAACAGACACTGATCATATAAAATATTTTTTTCAATACATTGACACTATTGTTATAAGTAATTTTATCATATTGAAGAATTACCATAACTTACAATCATGAAAGACCAACGAAAAATATAAAGTACTAACCTAATAACGGTGATGTATAAATTGATTAATTTAGCAGCGAATTTTGAGAACTGATTGTCTATACAAACACTGTAGTAACCTCCGGTCGACTCTTGATCCTGATAATCAGAACTGGCTTTCCACTGATATGGATGGACAATCTGACCGTTAGGATGTCTCACAGCAAAACCGGCCATTCCGTCTCCTCCTCTCAATACCTAACGAGTCATAACGAGAAAATCACTTGGTAAAGTTTACATTACAAATTGTAATCTCATTATATAAAATCCTTAGCAATACTATAATGCCGTACTTGAGCACTGGCGTAGAACGTTGCTCCGGGGTTGACAAATTGGAAATAGCAGTCTTCTTTACCCGGATCGATGATCACTTTGTAGTCCATCGCCACGGCCGGAAGGGTTTCGTACCACGGAGCGGTAGGCTGATGAGCAGGAGGTGCGATACCTTCTTGCGGATGAGGTATAGGCTGCGCCTGACTGTTGACTTCAATGTTTTGATGGGAGAGAGCAACGATTAACATGAACACGACTAAATGCAAGAACGATGACAACAACCACGGACCGACGAGCGATCTCCCGAAACGTCTTGTGGCAATCATAGCGACCAATCGTAAACGCTTCTGAACAGAAAGACAAAAAAAAAAAGAAATCTGTAAACGGAAACGCTATGGTCTCTCGTCTACAGCGTTTCGAACATTTTAAAACGAATTTTCCGCCTTCTTTTCGTTCCGTAAGTTACACAAAACGCACCAAAGACTTTCACTCAATTGCGCGCGGCCACCAAACGCGCATTTCCAATCGCCACCGTCAAACGTACAAGTTTGACGTCGCCTCGTCGACATAATTTACGTTATCACATCATTTTTATTTGCGTGTCTCGCATGAAGTTCGGACCGTTTTCTCGCGCTTATTAAATTCTGATTTGTTATCACGGACAAAAATCAAACGTGTTATTATTTATAAATTGATTTTCAGTCATCAGTTACCGCGAATAAACCGTAATTCGGCATAAAATATCTACAATCTGTAAATGTTTGAATATTTGAGACATTTTATAACATAGCCGCTTTATAACATCGTATCGTATAATTATGTATTATAAATGTAAAACGTTTAAAGAAAGAAAACACACACAATAGTTCAGAAACACTTCAAAAGGAATATTTTAATGTTGATAATTTTAAGACAAATATTTTGTTATAGTAACTCGTAGTATAATAATAACTTATTACTACTTAATAAATACTACATAAATATATATATATATATATATATATATATAAAATAATCAAAATCAAACAAATTATTGTTCATTCAGAATCTAAAATATAGCAAATCGACATTTTCAATAGCGAATTAAAAAGAATATTCTTAAATTAAACACAAATCAATAAAAACTTGGAGTGAATCAGAGAACAAATGTTTTGGAAACAAAAACCGATATTATTTCATTGAGAATATTGAAACAAAAGTTGAAGTTCAAAGACTAATAACTATATAATGTAAAATAACAGACTTACAAGTAAAAATAATTAGAAAAAAAAAAAGAAATTAACAAAACATAAAATGTTTAAATATTGAATTACACAAATTACTATAAATAAGTAACAGTTAAAAACAAAACTAGTAACACTATTGTATTCGTTTAAATTAATCTAATGTATAAAATTTGTATTACTCATAAGGAGATCAATATATTTAATAATCAATCAATTCACTAGAATAATATATGAGTTATTTTTAAATATTAAAGTAAAATTAATATGTAAATATGGCATGTAAAATAAATAACACTAATCACCTCGATTAGGTTTCGATAAACAACTAGATCTTTAAGTCTTATCACTCAAAAACTGCAACAATACCCTTTCTTTATATTTGATATTTGCTACACCAGATTCGTTAAACGGTATATCCCATGCAGATAAATTAGCGTGAAATATTTCCATCGATCGACGGACGTACACCAGTGCTTTCTCAATCAAACGCCTACAACAAATGTTATGATAAAATCATTATTTCGTATGGCATTTTTTTAGCAACACATTTCCCCATGGATTTTGTCAGCCTACTGTAAGGTTAATTTCGGTTACACTGTTATTGTATACAAACACAATACCTCCGCTGTCAGGTAAACCAATGATAAAGGGCACTTATACGTTACACGTTTATATCGGCTTGCTACTTTAGCCAGCTTTGCAAGAATTCCATAACAGACTTTAACTTTCACTGATAATTTGATGCAAATATTCTTTGTACGCGAGTAATCTCGTCTAAAACCACTCCAAAGGAATTTGGCTTCTGAGTCAATTTCTCACTTTTTACCCACCAAACTTAACACTTATTTTACAATTTGCCTTTCTACTATTTATGTGAAATATGGTTATTTTTAAGTATTTTTTTAATATTATATCAATGACCAAGCTATATACATAATATATAAGTTACTATATAAATTATACATGTAAATTTGAAATTAATTACCAATTGCCTCTTATGTTCATATTGTTAACCATTATATCTGACATTTTATCCAACTCATAAGCAACTTCTAGACTGTTTTTGCCATAATGTTCTTCTATTGCTTTAAAACTTCTATCCAAATAGTTATAACAACTCTTGAAATCACCTTCAATGACATAATAAAAAATTATTTTAAAAGCTATTTCATTAAACAATTGATGAAAATAAAATGAATAAAATATTAATTTAAAAACGTTTAGCTATGAATGCATTGAAATATAATATAATATTTAATACAGTTTAAATAATAATTAATAATAAGTGTAAAATAAAGAGAAATTATCCTCATTCATTCAATTTGATAAGTTTATTTTAAACATACACGAGTTTAAAATGTTATATTCTTATATCAATGATTCTAAATAGCTATATGTTATTCTATAAATATCAGTAGTCAGCTTGTAATCAACTGATTCATCTCATATTACAAATAATAATTAATAATGTTGCTTACCAGATGCAGCAAAACATTTCGCTAAACTGTCTTCACATTTTGTAATATTTGAATTCTTTTGGTTCAATATAAGAGTATAAAGTCTCAAGCTTTCCGCAATCATATGTACTGCTTTTACGAAATTACTCTTATTGAATTGTTTAATTCCTAATTTAAAAAAGAAAAAAATATATATACCATATTAAAATTTCTATTGCAACACAAATTGTGTCATAAATTATAATTTTTTTTTTTAATCAGAGATGGTAATATAATAATAATAATAATATATATATATATAATGATTATAATACATAATTAGCTTTGAATATACATAGCTAAAAAAATATCACCGAACTAGAAATATATTGCATACATTTTATAGACTTACAACAATACACAATGTAGAAAAAATATTTTTGTTCAATAACAATGAAAATATATATATAATAGAGCTCACTATTTATATTCTAGACCAAAGGTCTTTAATCAATGGTACACAAAATATTCACAGGAGGTACTTGAAACAAATTGCTTTTATTTTTTTTTAATTAGAATTATTGAATTTTATAAACATGTTATGTAAACTATTTTTAAACCACAGATATTTTAATCACTTTTACGACTTTACAGTCTTTGCCATTTTGATATACATATACAATTTGTATTATTTTTACCTTTATTATAAGTTTTATCCGCAGTATTTAAACGTCTTTTATATTCTGAAGTTTTAAACCGCTCAGAACACAAATCACAATGTACTGTATTACAATTATCTAGATCTGCCAGAGTTGCACAAATTTCATTATTACACGACAAACACACAAGTCCCTCAATTATTTGAAAAAGCAAATTGTCTTTGCGCGGATCCATGCAAATGTAACATTTACATTCAAAATGATATTGTGCCTTCAATGATGTTTGCCTTTCAACTAATCTCATACGCCGAAAATTAGGTCCTTAAAATAATCACAATTTTGGTCAAAATTATTATTTTTATTATCATTTTATATTTTATATTTACCATAGCAATTGGTAATCTCTTCTCCTTTTTTAATATCACGTGAAGCTTTAATCACCACATACTTCAGTATATTACTGAAAAAATTATCACAATTAAAAATGTATAAATTCAAAAGCACAATTACAACATGTTACCTTGAAAATACGTTTGGATCACATGAATGATTTAACAAACTTGACGTAGGGAAAATCGCAGTTCCAATACGTGGTTGAGATTCATCAATAATTGAAGTCAAAAATCCGAAGTCATAATCTGACATAATATGAGTTGAAATAGCATTTCCATTACACACTAATCTTGTCATATTATACAATAGCTCAGTACCCACAGAACTCAAAGCTAGTTCTGGATGTTTTTCAAAAAAATCCGTTTTCTTTTGCAAATATATAAGCAAAAGAGTAGCAGTCTAAATAGTTAAAAAATATTAGACATAATTTTTTTTATAACATTAAATTATACCAAAATAGCAAAATTAAACAAAAACAAAACAATTATGAAAAATGATTTATTTTGTGAATAAACACATTCATGTTATGAATTTAAACGATACATTTAACATGTATATCATAATAAATGAATTACCAAACTGTACTGATATATTTCCAAACATTTGAAATCATCAATATGTGTTAATAGATTATGTACGTCATCATTTTTGTTATCTGTGCGCAAAGTTTCTAGTGTCAAACGTAATGCAAGATGGGCAATTCCAATACATTTAAAGATTGATGTTCCCTGTTTGCATTCCCAACGATGATACAAATCCCAAGACTCTTGACGACATTTTTGACCACAGAACAAAATAGTGCAACAATTATCACAGCTATAAAATAATTACAATCATAAAATTAAAGATAAATATGTGTTAAAATATTGAATTGTATAATACTTACGGAACTGAATAGTGCTTTAACATCATGCAACAATTGTAACAGAATGAATCATAATAATTCGGTAGAAGTACAAATGCAAATGGATTTTCGAATATTAAAAGTTCACCATATTCGATTTTTGATGAAGCGACAAAATGCCTTCCTTTAGTTTCTGTATAACTAAAATAAAACAAAATAAATAAATAAAATAAATATTCAAATAATTTATATTAATTACCATAATTTCATTTTAGGCGATTTAAATGGAAGAATTATATTATTTTTCTCTAATGTTTTTTTAATTAAATCTTCTGTAAGTATTGTATGTTGAGTTACTTCAATAGGACTTTCGACTGCGCTTGGTTCAATGGAATCATTATCATAATCTGACAAAACTTTGCACTTACTGATAAACTGATCTATATTAAAACAATATTTACAATATTAATAACACCTTTGAACTTTGAACCTAATGAACAATAAAATATTTTTATTACACCGTTACCTTCTAAAGGTATTTTATACACATTATTTGATAATTCTAACAAATCTTCCAAACAAGCTTTGCCCTTTTTATATTGATTTAATGCTAATAAACATTCGATTTTACGTTTCAATAATTTCACAGTTAATTGACCTTTGTTAACTTCTTTATCATTTATATCACAATTGTCTAATACATCCATACTGGCATCAATATCTTTTATACAATCCTAAAAAAAAAGGCATTAAATTAAATTGACACCAAAATATTTTGTAACAAATCTAATTCAGCTTCCCAGTGGAATTTTCAATTTTTTTTTTTTTTATTCCAAGTATTTTATAGTATTAAAATTTATTGAACTTAAAGTAGCTATATAACTCGAAAACTAGGAATTCTTAACTATACCATTGTTTTTTACACAGTTAGGTTTCAAAAAGACAAAGAAATGTGAAAAATTCTGGTTAGGCTAAACTAGATTTGAACATTTTTTTTCAAATATTTAAACACAAATAAATCGTACTTGGAATTTCTTTAACCTCATGTACATGGCCGAACGGTTAGAAAACGCTAATGCTAATTCTACACTATTACACGGTGCGAATTGAGCTGCTTTAGTGTAAAGTTTGCAGCATAATTCTAGCCGATTCTTTTTGAATTTCTCATTAGCTTTCAATCGAATCTCTTTGGACTTGCCTGTATTTTTCAGACTCTCATTAAAGTTTGCATCATCTAACCATCGTTCCAAACAACCCCTATAATATTATTGTAAAAAGTATATACAAATTATTAATGATTAATATAAAATTTGGGCCACTGTAACAATAAACGGTAATCACAATTTTATATATTCTACAAATAAATTCCTGTACGCTTAATACAATATGTTTTGGTATTAGAAGTATAAGAAATAATGTAAGTAGCACACGTTTGACCATTAAATACTATGGTAGGTAGCATACTCAACAAGTATATAAAAAAAAAAAATTAAAGAAATAAAAATGTACCTTATAAAATCACTTTGCACGCAAAGATTTACTTTTTCGTTGTTGGCCGTGTGCTTAAACGTTTCTAAAAAACCATTATTAACAGAGAAACGAGTAATAACATCCATCAATCCGTCCCACTGAACGAACATGTTTACGTATGCAAGTACAATACAGACTTAAATGGAAAATGTATAATTCTTAAATATACCGCGCACTAGATATTTTTGATTGAACGATACCGACATCATCAACCGACACTTGAATTTTGAAACAGATATTTTTCAAATGTTCCTTCAACACAGTTTTTTTAACAACTATTTGCTATTTTATTATTAATTATTATCTACAACGCTATTTCTTTCCTTCTTTTTTTTTTTAAATCACATTTGAAACATTTATTCCTCCACATTTAGGTTTTATTCCTCCATAGCTGGGTTTTGAGATACGGGAAATTTTGATAAAAAGAATAAAAAGTAAAAACTATAAATATTACAATTATAAATTACGAATGAATGATAAAAATTTAATTTCAATTAGGGAAAATTGTTTTATTTATTCGCATAAGTGTACCTATCCCTCCTAATTTTTTTTATATTGTCATATTGATTGATTGTTTTCATTTTCACTTTAATTTGTTTTAAATTTGTTTCGATAAAATCATTTTTACAAATTGCTTTGTAAACGCTCATGATATTTTTTCTCGTAGATTTATTCGTCTATAAATAGAGAAACGGGTCCTTCCATTGCGTTGCAAGTGGTGTAATGAAAAATGGCTTCATATTGTAAGTGTATTTATGGTCTTTGTCACCATTCATTGTTGATTTACTTGTTCCTTTAAATATATTTCACTTGTGGTCATGTAGACGATGCAGTCTTTCGCAGAAAAGTTGCCGAATCCACAGTTACGGAAGAACGAAACAGAGGAAGTGAAAATAAAAGAGGACGTTGGGATCAACCGGACACTCAAATAAATAATTCTGAAGATCACTGGGAACGAATAGTTGAACGGAATAGAAATCAAAGAGGGTTAGTACTATTATTTTATTAAATATTCTTTGAGATTTTCAATTATTAATTAAAATATGATTTTCAGTGATTTACAGTTTACCGACATACACGGGGATAAACCATCGTCCCTAATTGATTTACCCATTGATGCGAGTATTGCTGCTACTAATAAACCCCCAGTTAGAACATCTCCTTTATGGAATGAAATTATGCCTCAATTCAATCCATTTAACTTAATGAATCCGATGAACGTAATGGATTCTGCTATGTTCATGGGACAAGTTAGTACGAATTAAGTTTATTTCGGATTTTAAAATGATAAACTGATTTTTTTTTCAGTATGGTGTCATGAGCGGTATGCTTACTACTCCTCCTTCTATGATTGTAAATCATTCTACACCGAGAGTGCCAGACTCAAATGTCATTCAAACAGATAAACGTATTATACAACTCGAACAGTGTACATTATACCCGCCACCTGCAAATGCTCCAGCACCAACGTCAAGGGAAAGACCTCCTGGATGTCGAACTGTCTTTGTTGGAGGTTTACCAGACAGCGTTACCGAAGATATAATGAAATCAATTTTTACCAATTATGGAGAAATATTAACGATTCGATTAAGTAATAGAAAATTTTGTCACATACGTTTTGAGAACGAATGCTCTGTCGACCTTGCATTAGAACTCTCAGGTATTCCAGTTTACTTCAATTATTCCAAAAGAAAAAAAAATGACCATTGTTCTGTAGTACATTATTTAGGCGTAGATAATCACTTATCTGTGAATATGCTTATTAATAATATTTAGGAAAATGTAACGATTTAATATTTTTATCAAAATACTAATTACATACATTGTATTTAGGATATAGATTAGTGATGAAAGGACAAGAACTGATATCTGCATCACGTTTACACGTAGATTATGCTCAAGCTCGCGATGACCAGTATGAATGGGAAATGAAAAAAAGACATATAATGCGTGAAGAAAGACGTCAACAACAAACTCGTTCAAACCCACCTCCATCTCCTCCGTTAATACCACATTTTACTGAAGCTAAGGCTTTATCCGTTAGTGAAGAAATTAAGGGTAATTAAATATCAATTAATTCATTTGATTATATTTACTATTTGTTCTATTATTATAATTTAGCTGATACATCGTTTTTAAATGCTGTACAAGTAGTTATTACGTGGTTAGAACGAGGAGATTGTAACAAACGTAATGTTAATATATTTTATTCCATAATTCAATCGACCAACTCCCATGTACGTCGTTTATTATCAGAAAAAAATCAATTTGAAGAAGAACTGCAAAATCTCAAAGAACTTACTAAACGTCGCATGCAAACAATTTTATTACAATGTAAGTAAATTTTTAACTATTGTAATATTTATATAAATTAACTATAAGTATATGTTGGTTAAAAGAGTACTTCTAACCATTGATATTATTAGAATGACGACTGATGACCAGTTAAAACAAATGAAGAAAAAGTAAATAAGAGCCTGTAACATGCTAAAAAGCAAAAATAAATAATTACAATAAAAGCTATTTTAGTTGCATGATAGGTTTCATAATTTTCTTTGTGTGTATTTATATATATATATATAATTATTAATTATATATATAAATATAAATATTAGATTCAGGTATTTGGTTTTACTTTTATTTATTTGGTTAGTTTAAAATATTCAAAGTTCACATTTCAAATATTATGATTTCATATTATGCATTTATCAAGGTTAGTATTGCTTTTGACTGAGGAAGACGATTTAGTACATCTGTGATATTAAAGTAATGATATATATATATATATAAAATACAGTTTTTTTTTTTTTTTTTTTTGGACACGAAATAAGATATATCAGTTGGATTGAGGTTTACGAACATTTGAGCTACATTTTTGTAGTCCATTGTCGTACGATTTGAAAATAATAATTATATTATAGAAACTATTGTTTTACTTCCCTTAATAAAGGTAAGTTTGATGTGGGTTGAAGGTTTTAATTATGTTTAATGGTGTTTTGATGGTGATAAGAAAAAAATAATTTACTGATCTATGAAATTTAATCTCCTTTTACTTTATGTTTCATCTTTTATTTTTTTTATAAGACATTCAAGTTATTTATTATTCATAGCATAAATATAATTTTTATTGTGTTAATTTAAAAGAAAGTAATGAGAAGTTAAAAAAAAACTAGGGTCAAATATTTGTTATGGTTTGTAAACCTAAAGATTATGGATTTAACTTGAAAACAAAAAATTATAGATTTTTTTCAGTAGTCATGTAAATTATTTATAATTAACTCATCTTTTTATGTTATTCTCAATTTGTATATTTTTACACGGTTAACTTTTTAAATTACTGAATATTTATTATCAAACAAAATTAATTGTAATATTAAGGCACATTGCATTTTACACTAAACATTCTCTAAGATAACTGATTTATAAGGACATCACTTTTTTTTTTTAAATATGTTAACCGCCTGTGTTATTGTCCTTGTATAAAGTCACCCAGATCGAGAAAGTGTTTACTTCTGCATCGCACAAGAAGGTTTGGGATCATTTCACAAAGGCGCAGCGAAAGAACATTGAAACATGGAAGAAGCAGGCAATGGTAGGTTCATGCTAACTAAAACAAACAAAACAAAAATAGCTTTTGCTTAATTTAGTCACCTAAAACATTTAGATTGCTTGTCAATTGAAATCATATGAATTGTAGTGACTGTGATTATTTCTCTTTTCTTTTTGCAAATTATACTTAACTCTTAACTGTCATGATATTTTGTTCAAATATTAGCTATTACTGACCATATTAACAAATTAAATTATATTTGAAATTGTTTTTGTTTTTATTTCACAATAATGTTTACTATACGACATTATTATTGTCAAATTATTGAAATAATCTATTATAACAATTATTATTGATACTAACTAACGCATGATATATGTAGTGTTTATTCGTCTATGTTGATGTCAATTGTGCTGTAATGTTTTACAAGTATAATTAACAGGAATTTGTATTGTACCAAATAATTTAGGTAGGTGTTATATATTTAATTTGTTTACCTTGAATTTTTTTATGATTGATGTGAAAATTAGGGATCGCGCGTAATATATATTTTATATATACATATATATACATTATATAAATATATTTATCTACAAATAAAGTATATTAATATATACTTTTACTTTTTTTAAAATATGTATATATGATTATGTATAGTTCTGTTAATTGTTGAAAATATTTAGGCCCTATCCAAGTTAGGCATAGATGATGAAGATGAAATGATTGGTGGAGATGAAATGGATTTATCTGACGACGAGAGCAATTTGAAAAAGACAAAAACAAAATCGGATCCAATACAGTTACAGGTTATTGCATAAATGCTTACATAATGTGCACATAAATTCATGATGTGATGATTAAATTTAAATGCAAATTGTAGGACGAAAATGATCACCTCAAATGCGAATTAGAAGCATATAAAAATGAAATAGGAATGATGAAAGCTAGTTTACAGACTTCTGACCAAAAGGATATTCAAATAAATTATTTACAACAACAGTTACTATCTACTCGACAAGTAAGCATTTTCGTTTAATACTACCTGTATAATAAAAAATAAATAAATGGTATAAATTCTGTTTACTTTATTTCAAATAATTAATTTTTTTAATTTTATAGGAATTGAACGTTCTTACTGAAAAATTTTCCGATGCTCAAAAGTCCAATTTAAATTCAAATGATGACCAATCGGCCGAAAGCAAGAAAATGCAAGAAATAAACAAGGGATCAAATCATTTTTCAGAACATGAAATAAAATTATTAGGTATCCCATTGGTTTTTTTAAATTATTTTCATTGATATTTGTCAAATTGTTTTGTGTGATTAGATAATATATTAATTTTATTGAAAAATCATTGCATTGTTTACAGGTCTTGTTTCAATATATTTAAGTATTCATCCTTTTGGAAGTAATGTGGAAAATATCGTAAACTATATAAAAAATGTTGATAAAAACATTACCACTCAACAAATAGAAAAACTGCTAGTCACTAACCAAATATTATTTGAACATTGTCAACACAACGGGAAATCTCTGTGGAAATTAGTCAATTTCAATTAACTATATAAGTATACGTCCCTACAACTATTTTTATTTGTACTATTATTTGTTATTATATTTTTTGACATCATCGATGGTTATTTTAGTTTATTATTAACGTGCTTATTTATTACCATTCTAACTCATTTTAAATTAAATTATGTAATAAAAAATTTTTTATAAAAATGTTTTAACACATTATGCCAATTATTATTTTTTTTATTGATATATTTATTAAAATTTTTTAGTAATTATTTATACTATATTTGATAATTTTTTTTTTTTTTGGCATGTGTCAAATGATTTCTGACAAAAACCAAATTGTCATTTGAATTTCCCCTCCCTTTCTATGACTGGATGTCGCTGATGATTTACGAGATGACAAAGTAATGCTTTTAGCATGCATGGTTACGATAAGGAATGTGTAAATAAAACGACTGACTTTGTCGCCTCGTAAATATTTTTACTGCAATACCACATTTGAATTTACTATATATATCAAACAAAATTTACCAGTTTCCTTCTGTTGTTTATATTAAATATAACATTTATGTTTAAGCAATAAAATTCTTGGAAAATGTAGAGAACTATTGAATTTTCTTATTTACAATTTGTTTTATTATACACAATCATTTTAAATGTAATTGATTTGAGAAGTTTATTTTTAATATGTATTAATATTCTTATTGTACGTTATATCTAATTCGAAAAAAAAACAGTATGAATTAAGAAGATGACAGTTTTCCAGTGAAACTAAAATATTTTACTGATTTGTTTCATTAGTGTTAGTAAAAAATCATCATCGTGTGACTAACACGATAAAGGTTTTGTGTAAGTTGTATTTCAATAAAATCTGATATTTTATTTCTGTTTCACCGATGGGCGAAGAAAAATGTGTACGTAATATTTTAATACATAATAAAAATTCGTGCAAAATCAATAATAATTAAACCTGTAAGTCGTGAAAAAAAATGATGCTTTGTCTATTTAGACATTAATCAAAGTGAAGTGGCACAACAATTGTAAAAATTATATGTATAAGAGTTCTGCTTGAATTTTTTTGGAGAATTAACATTGGACGAACGATTAAAAATTGTATATTATATCCACAAAACCCAAGACGTACAAATTGTGAGAAAAATATTGTCAATAATAATAAGGAATTAATGAAACGTACTATAAAATTTCTAAATTACAAAACGAGAGGGTGTGAGAATAAATGTTTATTTTTTTTAAATTATTTAATGAAATCGTTCCCCACTATATAGAAACGCGCGTATTGTTCGTTATCGTTTACTGTCGTAGTGATAACGTTTTTATCTCTTATCGTAGGTAAACCACGTGAATTATTGTTCTCGCGAGATTTTCTTGTTTTGTTCGCTTCATAAAAAGACTGGCGATTTATTCTGTTGTGCGCTAGTTTACGTTACATTCATTGACAATGAAAACTAAAAAGAAGTCAGGTAGGAGACTAAAACGAGATTGGCGAAGAAACATCGACGTGAGCGATGTCGACAAGTATTTGGACACGAAGAGGACCGATGAACGTATAGGGTAAATTAAACATTACCGTTTAATGTGTAACGTTACATGAGTACGTTGCAATCGCCGATTCTAATGTTTATTGTTGTTCAGAGATCCGTTCAATGAGAAAAAGGACGAAGAACTGTTTCACATTGACACGAGCGGAAAGAAAAGAAAAACTATCAAACGACAAAATAAACCCTTGAATACTCCTTTGAAATGTTTATCGAGTTTACAATCGACGTCTGCTGTTCCTCCGCTCGCCAAAAGGTTATTTCTAACATTTTATTGTACTCGTACATAATTCTGTGTCGTTCAATTCATACAGAATACCTATCTATATATTCTTTGTATATTATGCCAACATTTACATAAGTTTATTAGGTCTCATAGAATTTATTTAAACGTATGTATATACCTAATTAACTATTTAAACAATAGTGGAAAAATGTAAATTTTCTATTATAAGTTTTGTTAGGTGTTTGTGTATATCTAAAAATGACCTCTTTATTTGTCTACATATATATAAAAAAAAAAACTTTATCGTTATTACATAAATTCTAATAAATAAATATGAATGAATACAGAATTTTGTGTAAACAATTTGTAAATAATATGAATTTGAATAATAATTTATAACTATATGTTTAATTTTTAGAAGTGTAAAGAAAAATAAGAAAAACAAAAATAAAGTTGACAAATTTGATGCTAACATTAAACCACTTAGAAAGGCTATCGTTAAAAAAAAAGATGCAAAAGAATTGAATAAAATATTAAAATCTAAAGTCAAAATGTTAGAATTGAATGAAAATCTAACAAAAAATGATGTATTCAATAAGGATTTATGGTCAAGTTATAGAGGTATATGTAGTAAGACCAATTGACATTTTAATAGTTTGATAACATACAAATTAAAAATGTATCAATACATTATTTTTTATCTGGTTTATTTTGTATTTCTGATTTTTATTCTCTTCCTCTCCTAAATAGAGCCAGGACAAAAAAAAGACAAATTCATAAATAATGTTGTTAAGTGGATCCCAGATGAAGTATTAAAACACAATGCTAAAGTCCTCCCAAAGTTGAATGATAAAAAAATGTCCCGTCCTACCCAAGGCACGTGCAATGCTGATGATATGAAATGTCCACACCCGGGTCTCTCATACAATCCTACGATCGAAGATCATGTTTCACTGTTGAGTAATATTGCTGAAAAAGAAACAGAGTTGATAAAGCATGAAGCTCATATCAATAGAGTTACACAAAAACTATTCCAACAAGTTTCAAAAGATAAACATGAAGTAATATTATCAAATGAAATTATTTTATATTTAAATAATTTTTTGTTATTTTCACTTTATTTTTTATTTTTTTTACCTATGTAGCAAATGTTAATTGAAGAATTAACTGAAGGTCTACCAGGTTTTACAAAAGATGCTGTCGAAGAATTAAATGAAGATACTTCAGAATTTAAGGCTATTAATCCACCGACTACAAGAGACAATCAAAAGACGACCAAAAAGCGTAAAATCCAAAGAAGACTGCGCAATGAAGAAAGACAGCGTATGAATGTAAAAATTGAAAAAAAGAAAATTTCTGATCTTTATAGGTATGTCTTTTTATACATTCGTATTTCTTCAAATGACGTATCATTAATTCATATTTAGTTATTTACACTTTCATTTTACTCTTGTCAATGATATCTAGATTGCGTTATATTAATGAAGAATTGGATGAAATGGAAAGTTTAAGTACTAAGAAAAAAATTAAAAGATTACAGAAGAGACAATTAAATAACATTAGCACCAAACGTCTAGGAACCAACAAGTTTGTAGAATCAGCTGATGTATTTACATTACCAAAAGAATTAAAAGGTACACTAAGAGAAACTGTACCTCAAGGAAATATATTCAAAGATTGTTTTGAAAGTTTACAAAAGCGTAACATATTATCAGTTGGGAAAAAGCAACTCAAGTATGTTTCTATAAAAATACAATTTTTTTTATATGCTTTTTAATGTAACATAATTTTTTTCCTTGTGTTATAGGATCAATAAGAAAAAAGTACAGTCGTTTATGGATCCTGCTTTTAAAGTAACACCGAATATGTTGGCAAAGTATAATGTGTGAAGCAATCATAACATATATCTTCTTGTATAACAAGAACTATTATTCATTATTACTTTAATTAGCCATTTTATATTTAAATATTTTGTGAAAATATATACCTATTATATATATATATATATATATATATATATATATATATATATTGAATCGTTTTCATAACTTTATGTAGTACAACCGGTGTGGAATAATTGACACACTTTTGGTTAAACGAAACTATAAAATATAAACCACAATTTTTTAGTCCCAATATAAAATGTTACATGTATTTACTTCCCTATGAGACATGTACTAAATGGCGCTTTCAATAATAAATTCAGATTTTAAGTCCACTGTGGACCACCTGAATAAAGATAAAAACAAATTAACTCTTTAAAAAATGTGTGTGTATAATAAAACTATTTATTTTTCTCCTTTTTTTTTAATGATTGAACTTTTTGAGTGTAAATATCTGCTTTTATTTAAAGATAAAATAAGTTTTCTTTACCAATTGAAAATTTATTAGCATCTGATATGATGACACACCATTTGAATTCTCATTTAACATATTGCACTTTTATTTTTTTGTATGTTTTTGCTTGTTGTTGACATTTTATGAATTTTAAACCACACCTATTAATAATAAACAGCAATTGTAAGTACAATCGCATTTACATCTGTATTCTATATATTTATAATTGTACAATGTGTCCATATAATATAGAAGATGGAGTTTTTTAACGATAAGAACACAGATTATAGCCGGAATTCATCTGTGATGTAATAGTACGCTATAGGAAATAAGATCATCAAAAGGTATATAAATACATAATGATTTAAAAAAATAAAATCGTATAAACATTATATTTAGTTATTTTAAGTATTGTCCGTAAAAATAGAGAATATAAGTATTAAGTATAGGTACCTACTTACTACATTTAATAAGTAATTAGTCAGTGACATACTATTTAAAAATTACATAATTAGTATAAAATAAAAAAAATAACGTAATATAAAATAATAGTTTTTTTCCTTCTTTAGTCTATTATAAAATTATAATATATTATTACAAAACAGATCGAAAGTTAAATACATTTACACAACGAACGTCGATGTTGCTGCTACAAGGACCGAGTTACATGTATATCGTGTTTCGTTAAAATCAGATTAATACGCCTGGAAACAAGTGAGCGACAAATAAATTACCCAGAACGAGATAAATACGGCCACGGTAATGTATCTTCCCTTCTTTGGTCCGCCCAGTTCGGCTTTACCGAAAAACTCGACGTTTCTGCGAATCATCAACACGGTCACGGCCAAAATGGCCATAATGGAGTATAAAAGGACGTTGAAACCGATGCGATTTGAAGGGACTATAAACGGGTTCCCCTGTTAAAAAAAAAACAAAAAAAATCGATAATAAACATTTCAATACCGTCATTGGCCTTATATCCATCACAAGTAAGCAAGACCATTTAGTGGTCCCCAAGCTTAGGAAGATGATGTTAGTTCAAATTTTTCATCATTTCACGGCCAAAATAATGCGTAATTACATCTGGTCGCAAAAAAAAAATTATCGAAGAAATTTGAACACGATTATGGGCACCAATGGTGGGAAATTACTCGCCGCAGTCGTCAATAGAGTGGTATAATGCGTTTAAAATTTATAAAAATAGACTTTTTATACGTTTTTAATAATTTTTCGCTCCTAGCACATAATAATGTATCAATTGCAATCTACGTTTTTTGTCATACGATTAGGACTTAGGAGGAGGGTGCTCCTGGACGTTTTGAGTCACCGCTATAAAGAAAAAATAAATTTATGTATAATGTATTTACGTGTAAATAGTGATACACGGCGGCAACGAACCACGGTAGTCCGACGCCCATCAACACCTTGACCGCTATTGAACCGGCGATGTGTATCATCGCCTCGTCCGCGTGACTTTCTCCCCGGGTCACCATACACGCTCCTAAAATGTCCGGCAGGGACATACCCAGCGCTACGATTGTTATTGCTGTAACGATATAAAAATCATTCCAAACGTGATTAATAAAATAATATTGTATCGGCATTTATCGACAATATCCGTTTATTATTATTATTATTATTATTATTATTATTATTATTAATATTATTTTCATAAAACATTATCAACGGTGTTTTGTGGAAAAAATAACACCGATCACGGAAAATATTCAAATGTGATTTTAGGAAGAGCCTACAATATTGGTCGTATAAATTCACTTCGAGACAAACAATTGAAAAACATTACGAATTCGATAAAAATATCTACATGAAACGTGTTGATTACAAATAAGCCTATGATAGTATAATTCAGACAGAGGAAAACCGTGGAGAACAACGAGACAACATAGAATATCCCCAAAAACGATATAAGACGACGTGCTCAAAGTACGCTTCCTACAACAAAGCATATCACGGAAATTCGAAGTCACCTCAGAGTTACGAGAGGGAGGTGTGCTGTCCTTCTAACTCTGTTGAACGTAAGGCTCGAGAAAATCAACAAGAAAGATTCTTATGAAAGTCAAAGGAAGATCATAGATCATAGAAAACTGCAGGCTATATGGGAAAAAAAATCCTAAGAAATATATTTGACCTAATACATAATAGAGTATAACACATCGGAATGTACGGAAAGAGACATAACGAAAAATCGTATCGTCTGTACGGAAAACCATGCAATATTCTCTCGCATATGCAGTAAGTGATTTGGAATGGTTAAGACGTGTGCGGGAGGCGAATGGGGATGTATTAAAAAAATAAATATATTTTAACAGAAGAAATAAACGGAAGATGACCTGCGAGAACTTAACGGGCCAAAAACCAGGTGGAATGACATGGGGTAGGAAAGGATATGAGCATAGATGGATATTCGGCCGTATCCGTAGGGGGCTTAACACTTTTGTTTTATCCATTAGCGTAAACAGACATTTTTAGACGCTTTGCCTACTAACTAGTTAGCACGTACGTGTAATACAATATACGTATTGTCGGGTACCTGTGATGGCGTCGTCCATTCCGATTAGACAACCGAAAATCGTAGCCAGATCGCCGATTACCGTAGCCATAAGTCCGATGAGAAGCAACGACGTGAAAAACCTCAGCCAGCCGGAAAACACAGTGGCCGGAGGAATAAGCGCGAACACGACTTTCCAGAAGAACGAGAAGAAATGCGACGTGTAGTTCAAAATGGTCGCGTTCTCCAGATCGCCACCGTTCACGGTCATCGCCGTCTTTATTTGTTCCGCCCATGTCTGCCGATGCAATTCGATGGCGTGGATGTTTATGTTAGTCAACAGCATCAGACGGTCGACCACGGAGTCGAAGTCTAAAAACGGAATACTTGAACTCAACGCGAGTCGACGAACTATGTACTTGTATTAATATAAGTACTTGATGTGACCGATGGAGGTGTATTTTTTCATTTGGTGCCAAATAATATTGTAGAAAAACCGACAGCGCCATTTAATACATTATTGGTTAATCCCTACTCTTTATTAGTTATATATACGTATATATACATTTTAAAACAAATACTCTGAAATTATTGTTCATTGCGGGGCCCCTTTAGAATAGTCAACCGTCCAGTTCGTAGTTCCGCATCTCTCAATCTATCCTCGAGTGCATCTCTCTGTCGAGAGGGTATACGCGGAATACACATTAAATGAGGTAGGTACGAGTTATCGCGTAACCGAAAGAAAAATGTCGTATATACTCGTATGTCCCGTTTCGAGATGAAAGAAAAACGAACGGTAGTCACATTGGGTACTTACCAGTTATACCTAACGGTACAACCGTACAGGCACTCACCGTCGTCGCTGCTGATCGTGATTGCTATTCGGTTTATGTTTCCGATTTTAGCGCCACCCGTAGCGTCGAACAGTTTGATTTCGAAACATTCGTCTTTCTCGGGACACATGTCGTTAATGATTTCCACTCGCAATATCTTGGCCACTTCTTTGTCTTTGAAAACGATCTCGCCCTCGCCGCCGATGTAATCGCGTCCCGAAATGGCCGACTCGTCGATCGTCTTCCATTTGACACTCACCTCGCTGTCCGATCCGTGGGTCCGAACAACGGGTATGTCGACGTACCCGGCGCTCTCTTTTACCAACAGCCCTCTTTTGCCGAAGCTTACGATACCGGGTTCTGAAACGAAATACAACAACGGTTAACAGTCACACAGTACGCGCAACAATTAGATGGACGTCGCCTTAACTACATGTATAAATTAAGTTCTCCGTGAAAGGCCTTTTTCTTGTATGCGGCGGATAAAAAAAAAAGAAAATGGCTCCGGATTTAACGTGCGGTACGAGAAAAATGTTCGAACTCACCATTGTTTCCAATATTGAAAGAGATTATTACGTAAAAGTGAAAACGTCATTGCCTGATAAATTTACAGCTGACGGACGATATTAGTAGGTAGCGAATTGCTTTGATACATCATAATTTAATAGTATACCTCGACATATTTTTATTATTAATATTTTTTTTTTTTTTTTTTAATACGTATGATAACGCGATTAATAATTTTAAATACATGAGTTGTAATGATTTACGTGTTATCAAGTAATTTATTTTACGTTTTGACATTTTAAATTATTGTTATTAAATACGATTTTACAGATGCGTACATATCGTGGACATTTTTCCCTGTAGTAGGTCTTTGCTCACGATTTGCCGGCATTTACGAGGGTTGTCTCAAAATCAACCTCCGATGTGTTACAATTCACTACATACGGTGACATGTTTTTGCATTTCGCAACCCATGCATTATTCTCTTATAATATGCCAATGAGTTTCGACCGTTTTCGTTCGATATTATTCTAACAGTTGTCGTAACAACACGGAGAATACAATTCTATCTTCCGCCGCCCGTGAGGTGCTAAGTGTAATTCGTTTTTTCGTGTCTGAAAACTTGAAAGTCATCCCACAAGTTCTGTGCCCGTCATGATCGATTTGCGCCCTTGGCATTCATCACTGTATTGCCGTAAACAACACATAACCGACGATGAATACGAGCTGCGCTATATTTCCTTCGGCTATGTTCGGCTTCCGTATGTAACACATCGGAGGTCGATTTTAAGACAAGCCCTCGCATAATTCGTTCATCCGTTGATCTGATTTTATAACTAAAATTATCGTCGAGAGGGTGCGGAGGCAAAGCATCCACGGCTCTGCGAGCGTTGTATAATTTTAGCGCCCACAAAATTCGAGCTTTAGCAGTTACGCCTATGATAATAACCATTTAACACATCGGCCCCGAACGTCCGCGATATACGACAGCGAAATCATTATACAATAATAAGTAATAATAATAATAATAATACGTACTGTCGTCGTCGATTATAGTGACTTCCATGATTGAAATACTGCCGAGTTTTACCGACGATTCATTGTGACCGGCCACGGTCAATCTGAGAAAGAATTCCTCGTCGGGTTCCCATTTATTGTCATTGAGTATCTCGACGAAAATCTAAATATAGTTTTAATAAATAGTACACACAATATAACAATACATACGCGCGTATACTTTTTTTTCTTCTTCATTTTCGTTAAACACGACTATTTCCTTGACCTTCATATAATCTTCTCCTTCTTTGGCCGTCCCGTTAATACTGTCCACCCTGCGCACACATAATTTTATATGTATTCCAATAATATTTTATAGTTATACCAATCATACTCGCGGACTCATAATATTTCAATGTAATGTTGTATTGAATATGAAAACATGTTATATACCTCACGGTCGCTTTCGCGTTCAGATTACCATGCCGCCAAATAGAGACGGAAAACTTGCCAATATTTTCTTTGACCGCAATAGTCGGCGCGTGAAACTCTACTATCGTGTGCAAGTCTTCTTCGCGTATACAACTGAATTTCGGCGCGATTTCCTGCACTACACCGTCTCCAATTTCAGGATCTGTTTTTATCACGTCATAGACCTACATGCGTCGCGTATTAGCATTCCGTCTGAGAAAAATGATTACGTTCGTTACGGTTTTGTTTTACACATACTTTTTTAAGATGATCTTCTAAAACCGGTTCTATTTTCTTGCCGCCAGTAAAGTGTCTTACAGCTCCAATGCGATACCATATGGCACCGCGGTGTGTCGAATTGATCATTTTGGTCGCAGCAAGTTTTGCTGCGTCTGCATCAGTTATCCCGGGATATTTCTTTACATTTTTCACGAATTTAATCAAATTTTTCTTGTCGATTTTACCGTCATTGATAATAATCGGTTCTTTGTTCGTTCCGTCTAAACGAAAGTCAAGATACACACACACACGTATAATTTTAGTATCAGTATTATTACGTACATAAAAGTATTATAGAGCGTAGTACTTACTTTCATCTTCGAACGAGGAGAGGTCTAGTTGGTGTTTATTGTGATCGACGGTTTTCCCACACCAGTTACGGTCGGTGGCATACGCGAAAACCATAAGGATCGGAAACAACAGAAACGTCGCCGCCGCTTCCCACGGTTTGATCACGTTTGGCGAGATAACTTCGATTATTAAGAAAAGCCAAATATAAGCGAAAAAACTAAATGCACTAATCACCAGGAACACCTAAAACGCGTATATATATATTATATATTAATTATAAGGATAAAAAAAAAACGTACATACTTTCAAATCGTGAATTCTCCGTTTTTCGTTTAAATTCAACGTTAGTGTACACAAACTAGTAATAATCAGTAAATTGAAAGCAGCTGATCCGACAATAATGCTGGGTCCTAGTTTTCTCGCCTCGAAATGATGGCCCACTGTTTCGATGATGGACAATAGAATTTCGGGCGAAGACGTACCTACAGAAACGTATTGATTCGCAGGAAAGACGCCGGAACAAACAAACATCGATTGAACAACACACGAGTGGTAAATGCAACGAGAATGTCTGCGCTTACCCAGAGCCATTAACGTGAGATTGGCAATTGTTGGATTCCACACTCGTACTTCTATTACTTCGGGTTGGTCCGGACGGAGAGAAACTTCCGAACCGTTTTCCGACAGCTCTTTGGCCAAATACACCTTTTTTGTGTGGCTGGTGATTTTGTCGATAGCGGTCATGAAAACATCAGCGACTATGGATATCCCCAAGAGAAAATACAGCAGTGTAAATAAATAAATAGCCACCCGCACTTTGATTGGCCATAGTCGTTCGTCTAAAATCGGCAGAATCAATCCGCCGGGACATATGTCATCTGGACCCCACGGGTATCGGCTTGTATTACCGTGTACCATGATTATCTATAAGTATAAAACAAAAACGTAATACCAATATATATATATATATATATTGATTTCAATGGTTACCAATTTCGGTTTTAAGAATTGATGTAGAATTTTTTTCTTATTACGATTTGGTCGTGTAAAAATGATTGAGAGCTATATATATATATAGCCATGTAGGAATAAATATTTTTCATTGAATTTAACACGACCAAAACAATAATTCAATACCTACTTATGTAACGCAAGCGTCTTAATGCGGACAACGCCGGGTATCGAACAGCAGCTATTTATAAATACAAACTATACCCATAATAATATGTTAATATACAAGTTAAACAGTTTAACCGTTCACGCACCACCCGGGTAATTCAGCTAATTTTATTAATAATTTTTGAAAAATTAATAAAACATTATTGCGACGTACAAAACAGCCATCCGAAACGGTAATGCCACGTTTGGATAAATGTGACAATTACAGCTGTAATGACGACATTTTATATAATTCCGATGGACAACGAATGAGAGTTCGTAAACGCAAATGTTTTTTGTCCAAATTCCCGTCTATTTCTCCTAGGTTGAAGGCTGCTTCCGCGCTCCATCATGAACTTCTTGAATATCCAAATTGTAGTTAGTTACATGGTAACTCTGAATCGGTTGTCGTCGAAAAGTTATGACGTTATATCCCTATTAATATCTTCTAACGCAATATTTTATCATTTTTAATTTAATAAAACAAAAAAAAAAACTAATACATTTTAAGATTTATAAAATATTCCGAAAATAATGTTAAAAACTATCCGCACGTATATCCGAGATATAACGACTGAACTTTTTCGAAATAAATATAACATTCGGAAAATATTAAATATTTTAATTGTGTACATTTTCTATTGGCATCAATTATATTTTCATAAAATTAAATATTATACGGACGAGTTCAGAATATCAAATATTATTTCGATATACATACAAATATTTAGTGGTGCATACGTCCCAATGTCTAATTATTTTATTTCGACAAATCGGTAACTACAATAGGTACACGTTATTCACGATAAAATATAATTTATATGTATATATATTACTTACACACACGCATAAATTGAAATTAATTGATGTGCACTTTTTATCTTTTCAAAAAAATTCCAAGGTAATAACAATAATAATCATTTCAGCAATTATCACTGTAGAATGAGCACTCTATTTGTTATAAAACAATGATAAACCTACCGGCCATAGTATAATACTCGTACGTTGCATTATTGATTTTCTAATAAAATCAATGATTATACAATCTACGTTAATCGAAGTATTATTGAAAACGAGTAGATGCGATTTTAATATTTGAACTAATAACGAATACAATTGAAAACGTTGCAAATATAATATATATCGAAAAATTATTTAACAACGTATTTGCAAACTAAAACGATAATACGTACGAAAAATGTGTAAAAAAAAAACTTAAAATAAACATTCGAAAAAAAAATAAATATAATCCAATTCTAAGGGGATAAAACAAAATGTTTTCATCAATATCACTGCAGACAAAATCAATGTCGCTTTAATAATGTTGGCACGGTATCCATCCGGATATCGAAGAAAATTCTGACAAAAATATTATAATAAGTACCTACCTACACACAGTATATAACAAAAATCGAATTAACGACTTTAAAAATGAAAAAAAAAAACCAATAAAATATGAAATCATATACTTTTAACAGTATAAATAAGCAATATTCGAGGAAACCTTGACGATCGAATATAATAATATTATGACTATATATTATAATAATATTTGTATAATACGATGATGTCACACTTTAACGCCCAATTGTCCGTTTCTCATTTGTATATTTCCGCATATGTATTATATATTATTTGGTCAATAGGTATTTATACACGTATATATATATAGGTTCTATACAATTTTTACGCATTATATAGACATTTTTACGAATAGTTTTAAATTTACAATTATGTGTGAATAATAATATAATGTTAAACGAGAATATATCTACATGAATATTATACATTTATAATATATATACACACGATTTCTCGAGGATAAATAATAATTAAATGTTATAAAATGAACATTTCGTCAATGAAAATTATAATATTCACACGAATATTTGAAAAATTTCTAATATATTATATTATTAAATACGACTATATTAATACATAATAAAATGACAGAGGTCCTATATATTATAACGTTGCTGAATGGGTATTATTTTTTATTATTTGCGAAAACTACTGTGCGCTTTTTCTAAGCAAACATAATATGTAATAAATTATAATGTATTAAAAAAAAATCAATTTCTATTTTAATAATACAGTTGGCGTACGATTATTGACAAAAAAAAAATAATAATAAAATACTTTCGAATTTTAATGCATAATAAAAATAAATAAACTATAAAAAAATTGTTAAAACTAAACATGTATAATAAATAATAATTTATACGTATACAAATCGTTAATTAATAGTAAAAAAAGTCTACAATTTTAAAATTCATATAGTTGTCATTTTGAATTTAACGTATAGTCTGCATTTCTGCACAAACACATATATATGATATGTAATAATATGCTACTTTAAAATGGATTTCCAAAATAGTAATGTGATAAACCAATTTTATTTATATATATATATACTAAAAATAATACAAAGATAATACAGTATAAAAAAACGTACAGAATTTAAAAAAAGAAAATAGTGAATTTGAAAATATAAGCAATTGAAATTAATTTTCCATGTGATTTGATTAGAAACAAATAAAACCAGAAACATTGATTATTGCCAATAATATGCAATATGTAATAAATATAAGATTTCAAACGACAAATATATATCTCTACATATACGAGTATTATGTAATGGCTATATATTGCCATACATAATAAAAAAAAACTGTTAATTAATTTTATCTTTTTTTTTAAGTACCTAATTTTCTTCATCACGAGCGTAGTGTTTAAAGAAAATATATGCAATAAGAATTATCACAATACGCGTCAATACTATTTAAGTTTAAAAGATTAGTAATTTAACAGTTCTATATTAATATAACTGCCGTAATTATTATTATTATTTTTTATTGATCTTAAAATGTATATGCATAATATATATATATATAAAACAAAAACAATGTGTCATGCGTAATTTTATTTTTAATTTGTTTTTATACGAATTATGAATTGTAATTTTCAAATATCAGTCTGTTTCGATTTACACTGCAGAACGTTGTCCCCCAATCTTTCTTTGTCCCAAGACAATCTTTGAAAAAGATGAGTCTTTTTTATTATATCCATAGATAATTTAAATAACAATTTGAATGTTACATTTATTATTATTATATTTTTTTTTTTTTTACTTAGACTATTGAACACAATTCATTAGAGTTATCGATCAAATAAAAAAAACCGAAACACAAAATGATAAATTCTTATTGTTTATTATACATACTTATAAGTATATGCGTGTAAGCGTGCACATAGAGTGTGCCAATTGTGCCGTGGCACGTGGTTTTTTATTGTACAATTTTAACGTTTAAGCTACAAAATATACTAACACATGTCCCATGGGATATAAAAAAATTTTGGTGCTCAACAAAATAAACCACTACCATATAAACTGCATATGTCTTAAGAACGATTATTATATAATATATATGAGAGATAAATTAACAGCAGGATACAGCGAAAGCAAAAGTGAAAAGCATATATACTATGCTATGGTTAGAAATATTATACCTATTTAAAATCAAAGTCATTTTCGAAACGAAAATAAGACTCAATACGTTAGCGGTATTGTGAGATCTGTAACACATACGCGCACGCAGCCTTTGGAATAATAATAATAATAATAAAACAATAGATTCTAAGGAAAATCATATTATGACTGACGAGGAAAAGAGGTGCAAATGAAGAATATATTATAAAGATACGATTATATATATATATACCTATAGAAACAGGTATAGTTACAGAAACAGTTGCGCGCGGATTACAATGTGACTTCAGATCACGATTATGTGAACTTCAGCTACGTTTATGCGGATTTGAAATGTGGAAAGAGAGATAGAGAGAGCCGAAAAGCGCGATGGACGTGGAACGAGGAGGAGCCGCGATCGTCGTGACAGGGATTTGTGAAATGCGCAAGAGGGTCTTCTAACTACAACCGCGGCAAAAGCCCTGCAGGATTCGAACCGAGTACGACTGAAGAAAATTTCGATTTATATAATAATTATATACCGTGCATAATAACGTATAAAAACGATTATTATTAGATGTAAAACGTTATTGCGCGCATAAAAAATAATACGCATCCCGGCTCCGCGTTCTCACATTAAATCCGTCAATGCGGAGATTAGGTAGCGTTTGTATCGGTTTTCGTATACGGCGAGGAAAAAAACACGTCACGCGAAAAATATGCGCTTTTCGCGAACGTGTCCGTGAAGTAGAAGAAGAAGGAGAAAAAAACAAAAATTCCCGAACAAATCCAGCGGCTTTGGATCAATCCAACCGTCTTTATACACGCGATTCCATATCGCATCTACTTCGATTTATTTCGTCCTTCGTATACCGATTAATGTACGCCAAACGTATACCAAATTAACGTTCACCGCGGCATCTGCAGCCTCACGGTACACCGCAGCTGCCTCCTACACTATGTTTTGCCCCCAGCGCAGTTCGAAAAAAATAATAATAATATTCAGAAAACCGGATAGTAGGCGGAAACATTCATAATACACACGTATAACATGAGAAAACGTATTATAAAAGTAGGAGAAGAAGAAGATATAATCGCATCATTATGTGTATAATGTGTAATCGTTGAACCGCGAATATAATATAATAGCCGTGGCGGTATAAAGAAAACGTCTCGAATCGAATAACAACGAAATTAAATACGTTTCATACAGTCGTCATCTCGTCCTCTCGCGCGCACAAAAACACCAAAATATATCTGAAATACGAGAGCAGCGTACGCAACGGGAAAATCGTCACGAATCTATTCCCATTGTTATAGTTTATTCAAATCGATTCGGCGACGGGGGTTTTGGTTTTTTTTTTTTTTTTTTAAAGTAGCGTTTTTAAATCGAAAAGAGAAAACGTATTTAATCTCACCTGTATTTCTGTTTCGCGCGTATATTATATTATTACGCGGACATAATGGCTGCAATTTTTTATACGAATAAACCAATTGGACCGCGACGGGTTTTGTTTAGTATTATTATTATTATTATAAATATAACGTGCGGTCACACACGTACATTTCATTCGGTTCGCACGGCGTGAGTCGCGGCGGTCGACGTGTATTTTCACTTTCTATTTCGACGAAAACGAAATGTCCGAACCGCGTCATCCATCGCACATCATCATCATCATCATTATTATTATTATTATTATTATTGTATAATCGGCACGCACGTGACAAGCGAATATATCGCCTCGGTCGCGATATATTAACTCGCGCGTTCGTCTCTCGAGTCTTGAAACGCTACTGGGCCCGTCCGCGTAACCGATCACCGCCGGAACGCTCGTTCTTGCCGTGTACTGTAGTTGGTAGGGGTGTTAGGAGGTAGGTGTCCGCCGCGCGTCTTTTTGTTTACGTATACCCACGCGTACCGTAAAAATAATAATAATAATAAAAAACCTGTATAAAACATTATTTATTATTTACGACTCGTTCGCTAAAACCATATATAAAAATTCATTTCAATATACGCACATGAATTATAATTTATATTATTGTTAAAATATAAGAACCACTTGTTTTAATAATAATAATAATAATAATATATAAACTCTCGGTAAGCACAATACATGTATGTATGCGATCGCCGCCGTCTCCGTCTCCCGGCTTTTCACTGCAGTCGATCGTTTCCAAACAAGACCATAAACCATATATATACTCGTATATGTAATTTATTTTTAAATTTTATCGGAAATAAAATAATTTTTTTAATTAGAAAATATAATCTGTAGTTTTTTTTTAATTTTTTTACAGTAATAGTAATTTTGATAATAATTAATGTGTAACAGAATGTGGTGGTGGTGGTGGTGGTGGCGTGACAGAAGGAGGTGGCCCCGTGACACTATTTCAAAATTATGATTAATTTAGCTTTAACATTTTTTCTTTCTTTAATTGTTTATATTTATCGTTTTTTTTTTTCTTTTTTTTTCCTATGTACTTTCTGAGTCTCGTGACCAGTTTCGATTAAGACGACGGAATGGGTGTTTAGGAATTGTGATCAGAGGTGAGAAGATTTGTGATTTACAGATTGAAAAGCTTGAAATTTGTTTTTCCATATACCGTAGGTCATAGCAATGGGTCGAATGAATTGTTTATATAGATGCGGATTTTATTACTAAGAGAACGAGATCATAGAACGGAGCAGTTGTCTAAATGTGTGGAGTTTTAGACTGAATGAAAAAACAGTGAAATATAAATGGATATATTCAATGGAGTATACCCATTTCCCTCTTTAAATTACACACCCATTTTCTTTTCTTATTCGCCGCTGTCTTTCACTTCCCCTTTCTCTACATTCATTTTCACATAAACGTGACAATCTCACTACACCGCGTAACGTGTCCGCGAACCGTTGAGACGGTCTTCCCGATTTTCTCCACAAAATAATTCCCACTCCTACACTATAAGCTGCCCCCCGTCCTTAAACTGAATTCATATCTTTTCTTATTCGTTCTCCTTTTGCTCCAGTTCTTTCCTATCCTCTGGCCAACATTCCGAAATATATTACAACATCCACTTATACTTATTGCATTTCCTGCAGGACAATATTGAAAATGTTTAAATTTCTGTTTTTTAAAAAAAAAAAAAATGTAAACGGCGAATATATATTTATTAATTGTATGATATACGATTCACTGCGGAACGCATTATTCTTCAAACGTTTCGAAAATCAATAGAATAATAATAATAATAAACACTTGTTATACAAATAAAATCTTTTCTTTTGTTTTACAAATATAAAAGTTTTAAATTTCAAATAAATTTCTTAGTACCGTAACAATAAACTATACTTAACTACCCAAATGTACTGCATGCGATTTTATTGCATGAATTTTGTTATCCAACAAGCGGCTCAAATTACTCGATTTTATTCTCGTTGTATAAAAAGACCAACTAATCATTAAAATGTATTTTGAAAATTTAAAAACCGTCAGATATTTTAATAAACCATTATTCACGCGCATAGTAATAGAACACGGTGATACATATTTCATGAAAACAATATGTACTTAAATTAAATTAAAAAACATTTTTTTTTTATATATATATAAAAATCATGTTATATAGATTTATTACAGCTCGTAAACATGTTATAAAAGCAAATTTTACATTCAAATTGATTTAAACAAGTTTTAATTATTAATTAAAAGTTAAAAACGTCGATGTGTATATATATATATATAAGGTGCATTAAAAAAATAATGCTCTTTTGAAATCACGTAACAAAGATTTATTAATTAAACGAAAAGTGAAAAATAAAATTTGCGATTTAGTTTAATGCCAATAGTAAAAGTATATTGTTTTGTGTACGACTAAAACAAAAATTGAATATTTAATTAAACTCGATATATTATTGAATGGTTTGCAAATAATAGCGTATTATAATATAGACACGATACACACATTTCATATAATTACAGTATATTCGCGTATTTTATTAGGCATTTAACATTCATTGTTTGGCGTGAATCAAAACACTCACTACAATATTACCAAACTTTATTGCTCTTTTTGTTAGTGTTGGTCGACCTTATTTAGACGAAAAATCAACTACATATACATATTATACATGTATCATACTTGTCAAACATTGTAATGCAATTTTATTAACAGACCCTATAAATGGCAATTTCCAATACTTAAACATTTATACTATACTCGTATAAAATTTTTACATGTAGAGAGATCGCAAAGAAAAGAATTAAGAAATCACCCAGTAACGACACATTTTGATTTCGCTTAATTTATTTTTTATTATTATTGAGCAGAAAAGGTGAATTAACATAATTGTTTTTATACGATCATAAACGCATATCAGAAACGCGTAAAACTATTATATTTATGTTATCCGCTTCAGAGAATGATTTCGCCAACTATAGACTGCTTTTAAACTAAAAACTTTTAATGTTCTGAAAATTGTAGATTGAATTTTAATTCGGTAACAAATCTAATTTCATTTTGTACATAATTGTATAATATTATCAAGCACTATCGTAAATATCTGTTTTAAAAATGATTTTTCGCCGAATTTTGAGAAAGACATAGGTATTATACAGATATAAGGCGACTTATGAAGTTTTAGGTTTTGAAAAGATTTGCTCGAATGCTTGTTTCTCTCAGAAAAGAAAAGTAAAAAAGTTTAAAGACCTATGTATAATAATAATACGAGATGAGTGCAATCAGAATTGTATAGGTATAGCTTTTTTCGAAACTTTCGTGACATTATTGATCCGGGATTAAATCGAGTTCTGGAAGATTACAAAGTAGAAAGAAGCAGAGATGATTGAATACGTCGTCATAACTCTATACTGTTAAATCTGTTAATATACTGTTAATTAGTAAAAGTTTTTGGTTGTAAATATATATAATATATATATAAGCGGATGCGGCGATGAAACTGCGCACTAGGTCTTACTGGAAATTTTCGTGAATTTTTCTGGATTAATCGGTTAAAATATCAATTAAATACATATATATAATGCAATTAAAATATTAACAGTGAATTATTGACAAAAATATCGGAGCACCTACAACGCATGTACGAATAAGAAAAAATTGTCATTGAACTTGTAAGTATATCATAATAGGTAGGTATATATTACCATTTACGAATTGAAATTATACGCAAATTTAGACGAATGTGTATAAATATATCAATTATCAGCTATTTTTATAGGTACTTGATGTACTATAGCTATTCGATGACAAATCTTATATTGATATTGTTAATTATTTGTTAGGATAATAATAATTTTATTTTATTACCTAAAAACATTAAACACACGAGGTAGATATAGAGTGTACTGTAGCTGGTATTCAAATAAATATATTTTTAAGAGAAGTGTAAAAAACTATTTTTATTAACGAACATAATATATAATTACCATACACATAAACTCATACACCTTAACCATAAATGGCTAAATTATTTATATCAATTCTCATTCCATCGCACAGTGGTCCAAAAAAATACAATTTGGAAAAAATTATTTTAATAATAATTTTTACTTTATTATAACATAAACAACAACAAAAAAACAAGTATTTTATTGAGCAATTAAATATTCAACTTTATTTGCATACAGTGTGCAGTGTATTAATAATAATTAAGATATTGTATAACAATCAAATGTTTATACAATAGTTATTTTTATTCTATTTCCTCATAGGTACTCCATAAGTCCTTCGTCACTATTTTCCTCATCAAGGTCATCAATATCTTTAATATTGTTTTCGTTAAATATAAGCAGTTTTTCTTCAGTGCATAATGGTTAATTCTAACTCCATTTTATTCAATAAATTCTAAAGAAAAACACTAATTTATACAAAACCGGGCAAATATGGGTAATATGGGAAATTATAAAATCCTATTTAAATGAGTTTATAGATTTCTATTTAAAATATAATATGGTGCTACTTTTTTTTAAAACTACAATGCAGTTTAAAATTTAAAAAGAAACAACGTGATATCAATGAAATTTACTAGTGCATAAAATATATTCTAAGTGACTGAAAATGTAAATGTATATTCCTTACCTAATAAACTTTCCAACGATACCAAAATCGTCGATGTAATATTAATCTTCTTCGCACAATCGTTGAGGAGAAATGAATATACATAGTTTCATGAGTATACAATAAACACTATAAACGCCATAATTTCATAATCATTAAGTTATCTTCTCTAAGTGACTCTATCAAATTAATAACCATTAGATATCATATTTAAACTGATGTTATAAAATAACATTCTAATTTTAAAAATAACCAATTTCAATTTTAATTTTCAGCATATTTTTCAGCTTGTTTTTTTCTGGACCACTGTGCATCTGTTAAAACATTGCTGGTTATTTTGTGATATGATTTATTCATAACAGCTACACCATGTGCTCATATTTTTAAAAACAAACAATTTCCTCAAAATAAACTCGTAAATATAAAAATTGTATTATTCTTAAGTGCCCGAAAAAAAAGGAATTATTATTACTATCGCAGTCTTTATATAATATGTTATTTGATCCCAGATTAGTTATTCCGTCCATATTTAAACTGTTGGCACATTAAAAACAAACTCCGAGATAAGTTATAAATGAAACGGGTATATAATGGCTAATATTTAAATAGACATTAAAGGATAGTTATAAATTTTAATCACAAATGATTCCATCATGCGCTGCATAATTATTTTAGATAAATATTAAAATACGTATACTTTTAATATATTTATTAAAAATGACGAAAAAAAAACAAAATTTAAAAATAGTCTAATAATGACACAATGTATCAGACGTACGAGTAATATGACAACATAAAAGAAAAAAAAATTAGTAATCCTCGTATTATAAACATCAATATTATAATATATATAGTTCCATTATTTTCTTTTTAAGAACTTTGTTATAAATATTATTAAATAAATGATTATATTTAAAAATTATGTAATATATAACACATATTATAAGATGTGAAGGAATAGAGTGCATAACATTTTACAAAAGTTGATATAGTACTCTGTTGGTGTCTTTTTTTTAAAAAAAAATATGTACCACACTTTGTAGAATTAATTTTTAATCCTTATCAAATCAAAAAAAAATTGTTTTGGTAGTCACAACATTTTTTATCAAGGAAAAATAATCCATCATAATTTACCGATTCCACTGAACAAAAACTTTAGAACTTTGTAAAAAAAAACATTTCAATAAGTAACCAACACTCATATGAACACGCTCAAGTTATTCCAAGTCCACTAGTGGTAGTTTATATGTAATACAAAGTATAATATATTCCATAATACATTATTTTCGAATTACCTATATCAAAAAATTATATTTAAGTAATAATCAAAAAATACCTATTGCATCTATCTGTGTACACTAATACCAGCTTTATTTTCTTTTATTAATAAAATTATCTGAACAGAGGGGGGATGATGGGAGATATATCTCCTCATGGGCCTTTTTTTTTATACTTTAAACATGATTTTGAACTCTGGTTCGTCAACATAATATTATGTAGTTATTACATACTTGTTGAAGAAAAAATGTATCATCGGAAATATGTGCTGTGGTGATAACTGATGAGCGGTACCAAAGACATTAACAATAATTACACTTACTACGGTTATAGCTCATACAAAATGAAATTGGTGATTTAATCAAAAAAAATTGATGTATTGTTTTTTTTTTTTATGTTCTGCGTGTTAAAGTGACTAAATAATATTGTGGCGTACCTCCGTACGCATCAATCATGTTGAATGATTGAACAATATTAAATTAAATGATATTATTTAATTTTAGACTCAAATTGCATTCAAAAATCAATTAACCTTCTTGGCTTGGTCATAGAGTGCAAGAATTTTCTCTTATAATTTTTCATTTTCAATATCATTACGGAAATGTTAAACAACAATAAAAAAAATGCGTTTGTTAAGTTGTAACATTTTTACTTCGTAAATTCTTAAACTACCAGGAATTACAGCAATCTGAACAAATCAATTGCGTTTAAATTAGAAAAATAATATCTTTACAACATTAAAATAAAAAAAAAATACTCAAAAGAGTGACGGTTATTAGATAAATTAAATACCCGTAAATAAAATAAATATCATTCATTGTTGTCTGAAAAAAGTGCATAAGCATTACTCGTCCAGTTTGTGTGCCAATCTACTGTTCGAAAATTATCAATTTCTTTACAAAATCGATTTCTCTTTTCGCAGACTTGTAAAGGGTAGTTTTTAAACCATGTCATAATGTGCAATGCAAGCTGATTTTCATTGGAAAAAACAAGGCCGTTCTCATTATGTCGAACCAATTCATTCAAACTGAAATAAATAAATATTTATTAAAATCATGGAGAACTTACATTTTTACCCATAGTGAAAATTAAATATAATTAAACGATGATATTAAAAAGTAAAAAAGAAAAATCTACAACAATCAAACAATTATTACCATTTGAACTCAAATGCACAAACGGGTAAACCGACACCAAACATGTCTATTACCTTCATAGGCAAGTCTAAACCACTTGATGAGGCGTGTAAACACACGCCGAGATCAGCACACGCTAAAATTATTCCCAAATACAAGGAAAATTATACATTTTTTTTTTTTATATTATGCATTATTAAATATATTTCAAATGCAATTTCACCTAATAGAAGTGGATAATCATTATTCTCAAGCCACGGCGTAATAATTATTATTTTTTGCCATTTAAATTGTGAAATTATTTGCTGGTAATGGTATTTTAATGGACCTTTTCCTGTGATAATGCAAATAAGTTTTGGATAAATATCTTCACTTTCATCGTACTCTGTTGAAATAATAAATTAATATTATAGCGAGGTGAATAATAAACTAGCAGTACTTTAATATGTGTGAAAATACATTAAATTTAGACAAATAGCAGTTCAATAATTCAATTCATTAGATAAACCAGTGTAACATATTTTGTACATACTTTGTAGTGCTTGTAATAGAATAGAAAAGTCTTCATCCGGAGTCCAGCTAGTACTAGACACAAGTAGACCTGGTCGATCAGGTAATAATTCTACTTCTCCGGATTCAGTCAGCTTAGTAAAATAATTTAAATTCATCTTTTCAAGTAAATAATGTTTTTCGATTAACGTAATCATTTTAAACTGTGGTCCTGGCCGGTCATACAGAGTCACAGCTCTGAAACGATTATAAAACACAATATTACTATACATTAAATACACAAAATCAAAAATATTTTATAAATAAACACAATTACTTGATATTCCAATTTTTATCCAGATCTTCTTTCATTGCTTTGGTAACACATAAATTAGTGTCAGCTAATTTCCCAAAAAATCTTTCGTACAATAAGGAAAGTTTTACCAATGGTGCATTAGAGCCCAGTGTTAGGGCAAGTATTGAATACGCATAATTATGCCAGTCGATTATAAATTTCGCATTGACAAGCAAACAGTAAAACCAGCAAACAGCAAGAGTTGGTATTGCTGGTGGATTCTGAACTAGAACAATATCTGATTTTCGTTTTGCTAATATCGCCCAAAATAATGTCAAAGTTTGCCATACAACTTTGAATAGGAACGCTATTGTCCGTGGTACGTCTATAGAGAATAAAAAAATGACGCATCTATCATTATCAATTTCATCTTTAAACGATATATAATAATTTTACTAACGAAAATGATCAATAATTACAATTACACAGACTTTATACCTCAAAATGTAGTTATAACGTTATAAACATACAAACAAAATTCTATCATACTTATAACTGGTCGTGGATATATTTAGATTTTTGAAAATTTGCTTTAAATGACAAAAAGGTATAACAAATATACAGTCGTGAACAATTTTTACAATACGCTCGATTATTTTCTATTCTTTTTTTTTTTTCTTATACTTTTGAATCACAATACATAAGTACAAAAATTGAGTTAGGCATATTAGTTATTTTCTATTAGGGAAACTAAAACACCAAATTAATTATATATTCGCAGTCAATTTTTCATTAAACATAATGTAACGATTAATGAAAGCTAACAACAAACAACTTCTGAATAATTTTAAATATTTATATTTTTATAAGTTTTTACGTACGTCGACGATTTATGTTTTATAATGATTTGTAGGAAATCCAAAGGAATAATTTTAAGAAAACATGTAATTGCAATACGTGTTTAACAGTAGTACCGCTTACATTCATCGAATGGAAATGGTCTCTTAACGCTGATAATCATGGCATTTTCTACCAAATCATCGTGTACCGGACTGTCAGTATATCCAATGACGTCTACATTGTATCCTTCTCGTATCAACGATTGTGCGTGGTACTGCATTCTCGGACTCCGGCCGATGTCGCCCAACACCACGACACAAACGTTCTTATTTTTTGGATCACCCATTACAATATTCTTCGCAGGCGATGAACTGAACATAAACAAGCATGTTCGAGTACAAAATTCTGTTCAATACGAATTTGTAACTCTCGAATTAGAAAGGAAAAAAAAACAATACTTCGTATTTTGTTAAAAGTTTCGGTTTAAAAAAATCGGTATTTAGACTTTTTACACTTTTGAGTTTTTTCCGATAACGTATTCATTTCGAAACGATAACGTGAACTTGATAATATTTACAAATCTGGTCAACTCTTGATAATATTCGTCATTTTATGTAGTAATGTGATCCGTTCTTTTTAATTTTATAAATTATACCTCTGTAAGTCTATGTGTGAAGAGTGGATCTCGCATTTCTCGAAGTGTATTTACAGTGACATCAAAATTTACTATAATAGCTAAGTATTTCTTCAGTATATGATGCCTCATGGTAAGTCATCGACGCTAAATCGTCTTGCGTCTACGTTTTATGATTTTTAAACATCAAATCTAACTGATTTGAAAATAGATAAATAAATATCATTTACGATAAACGCGTACAACTCTTGAACTAAAAATAATAATATGCGCTTTTTACGTAGGTACAATTTTTATACTCAAAATATATTTTTGTAATATAATGTTTAAAAATTTTAATAATTTTTTATATATATATATCAATATTAGATATAAGATGCTTTTGTAATTTTATTTTTTAGGCTACCACAAACAAACATAGTAAAAATTTTAGGAGCGAGGATGAAGAGGTATGTGAAGACATGTCAAAAGTAAAAATCGACAAAGAAGATACTGAAGAAAGTGTTTCATCAGACAACAGTAGTGGTTGGAATAAATTATAATTATAAACACATTTTTTTTTTTATATTGTCAACAAAATTGTGTAGCTAATGTATTTTGAAATATTGTTTTAGAAGCTAGCGATGAATCTGTGGAGGAAATTGCAGTACCTTTTAAAGTTGGTATGTGGGATTTAAAACAGTGCGATCCAAAACGATGTACTGGAAGAAAATTAATGAGACTGGAAATGATTGACAAACTTGGGATGTGTTCCATGTTCAATGGCATTGTCTTAACACCTGTTGCTACCGAAGTAAAGTAATTTATTAGTATTAAAATTATAATTATCTAATGAACAGTGTTTTTAGAGTGTTTCAGCCAAAGACAATCAAATTATAGCCAAACACGGTATAGCCGTGGTAGATTGTTCATGGGCACGACTTGATGATACTCCATTTCACAGATTACAGCATAGAAAAGCAAAAAAAAACCTGCGGTTATTGCCATATCTTGTCGCAGCAAATCCAGTGAACTACGGTCATCCTAGTAAGCTGTCTTGTGTAGAAGCATTAGCCGCTGCAATGTACATAGCTGGCTTCAAAGAAATTGGCGATTTATACATGTCCAAATTTAACTGGGGCCCTACATTTATACGTCTCAATCAAGAATTACTAAACGGTTACGCTGATTGCAAAGATGGGAAAGAAATCGTCGCATTTCAAAATCATTACCTAGACCAACTGGGTAAAATACGTTTTTAAGAGATATTATTTACATACAAATAAATTAATTTTGATCATAAATATTTTAGATAACGGTTACGATCATCATGACAATAGCAATACAGAACCAAGTAGCGAGTCTAGTGATGATTATGAAGAAGATGCGACTGTATAAATTTAATAAAAAAACAATCTTACGATCGATACACAATTTTATCTGTGATAAAGACTGATTATAAAATTGCAAATTTTTATCCATTCATAAACTCTTGATGTTCAATTTATAATATTAATGTATTTTTAATTTTGAACTTCCTTCGACCAACCACTAATATATTTGATCATAAATTATAACAATCTAATTGTTATGAAAAGCATCAAGTCATAGTTCCATTCAAATGTAAACCAATTAATAATAATTTGACATTTATTTAATTTTAAACAATGCCATAGCAGGAACAAAATGCCACTCTTTAATGGTGTGGAAGTATTAAATGTGTGTTCGAATTATTAAGCTGTAAACTTCTTCCAACCAACAGCAGCTACTTACATTTCTTAATTTTATCACTTGAGTTAACATTTTCATTTAACAAAATATTATTCACTTTCTAGATATTTATATTACTTCTAATAATAAAAAAAATATACCCTACAAAATAATTAAATGTAAATTTCAAATTACCGAATAACACATTCCAATTTAGTATATACAATTGCAACAAATTTAAATAATAATAAAATGATCATTTGATAACTTAAATTTTGTTTTATGGACGATTATTATTAATTTAGTAGTTCATTATTATTCTTCAATGAACAAATTCGTACAAGTAGAATAAATGAGTTGAGATAATAAAATCAACAGGTATCAAAATAATTTTTTTTAAAGAAAACAATTTTTCTTTTATACATATACAAAAAAATCGCATCTATTCATAGCTAATCATTTAATATTGTAATGTAAGGATTAAATTAAATAATTAATTTCATATACACATAAACAAAATAAATATAATATATATATACATCAAAATTTATTCAAAACAATATATGTACTAGCATATTATCTGTATATTAAATGTACAGAATACATTCTCAATTGTTTCAAAATCATTAAACCACAGTATAGTATAAATATATTACGAATGCATCAATGACAACTAATGGTCATGTTTTATATGTTAATATATTATCAAATCTAAAGATAAGTATGATATAAGAATTAAGAAGAGGAAATTTTAAATATTTATTACTGAAATTATGTTTATATCGCTGATAATAATAAAAAAAATTCATACAAATTACTATTGTGCTAATTGTATGCCAAAAAAAAAAACAAATTATATAATACAAATTAGTATGTCACATAATTATCAATGCCATCAGAAAGTTTTATATATATATATATATATTAAAACACAAATTCAGGGAAATAGACATACACATATTATTCATTTTTGTGTAACAATTACGCATCATCTTCTTCTGCATTTTCATCTTCTTCAGCAGCCGCTAATTCAGCTTCTTCTTCTTCCATTTCCTTCTTTGCAGCCTCTTCGACTTTAGGATCCCTAAATCATTAAATGTTTTTATTAAATACTATTTCCAAAAACAACATTTAACTACTAACTTCTTAATTTTATCTTTATAAAACTCAATTATATGTTCTTTGCGTGTTTGCTGTATAAATGATACAGGCGCAGAGTAATATTGCTCTTTAACGTTGGAACCCCAACCAGAATACTAAAAAAGTAGAAAAATATTATTTGTGTTTTAAGGATAATCTAACCGGAATATAATAATGTTACTGTTAATTATAATAAATAATACTGTGCTTACAACTGAAGTATTTTTGTACAATGTTTTACCATCCTGAGTGAATGGAACATACTTCTGTAACAATGCCTTTCCATCAATTTTCCATACAGGAGGATGACCTTTGCCTAACATATCAGTTTTCAACACAACGAATGCCCCAGACTGGAAATAAAAATACATTTAGCTTATTAATATATATATATATGTATGTACATGCATGCATGTGCTTGTTACATACGGTGAATTTTTTTGCTGGTTTTGCATTTGGTCCTTGATTTAACTCCTCTTCTTCCTCATCTTCTTCTTCATCATCATCGATATCTTCTTCCTCATCATCAATATCTTCTTCCTCTTCGGATTCTTCATTATCTTCTTCTTCCTCTTCTGGTTCTTCTTCTGGTTCCTCCTCCTTTTTAGCTTTACCTCTAGCTGCTCTTCCACGTCCTCTAGTTGCTACTGGTGTCGAAGGTGTCTTAGGTTTTAAAAATCTTTCTTTTTTTGGTAAAATTTCTTCTTCATCGTCATCATCATCATCTGTTGTCTTTTTCTTCTTTCTGGTAGCAGCGTTTTTAGCTGGTCTGCCACGTTTACCTGGAGTTTTTGTCTAAAAAAAAATTATTTAACATTTTAATCACCTAGACTACACACACAACATTAATGATACAACTTACAGCAGTAGCCGGAGCCCATTCATCATCAGAATTAACTGCTTCAGGTTCATCAACTTCAAATTCGTTTTCTGAATCACCAGCTACCACTTCCTTACTTTTCATTATGACTGAAAATCGTAATTGAAAGAAAATAATTAGTTTGTAAAAACGCTTACTTAATATAATATAATAATTAACTTTTTATTAAATTACCGAAGTAAAAAAAAAAATTAATAAATAATTGACAAGTATATAAAATATACCTAATTTCATTAGGTCTTTATCATTAATCTGTTTCCATTTAAACAAGTCAATTTTTTTTTTTACTTATATTATCATTAGGTATTATTTCAAGTTTTTATCCTTTTTTTTTTTTAAGAAAAATCACGCGTTTTGCCACAAAATTAAATGGTGTAATTATCAAATACTTAATTCAAAATACATTTTACACCGCTTAAGAATATAAAATACCGTAATTGAAAAAAAAAATTTTTTTTTTTTTTTACCAATAAACTATCCTCTATTTTTTTTTTTTTTGCAACAAATAAGCGGGGAGCGAGAATAATTTTTCATAATAAAGCAACCCATTAATTTTAGATATTATATATTAATAACGATGTCCACTAGACGTTTTCAACAGAATCGAACAAAAATAATTCGCAACACTCGGTTACGAATACGAAATAATTGATCACCCGTGTGACTGTAATCAATAAAAATTAAAACCGAAACGCGATAAAAATCATGGAAACGCCGAAATCAGTGGTGGGGGGGAGGGGGAGGGGCAATTGGACGGGTTTGGATTTAAAACGAAATATGTGGTAAACATATTATTATCATCGTCTTCGTCGTCGTCCAGTGGATGATTTCGTCATTACAATCAATTCGCGTTTACAATCAATTTTTCGTTATAAGAACGGCCGCCTCGTCTAATCCGTTTTACGAGTAAATGCTGCGTAAAATGTAATATAATGTGCGGCGCGACGGGCGAGAGTCGCCGGCCGACCGACCGCCCGCCCGCCTACCATCCACCCCACCCCTTAAGAAATAAAAAATTCCAACAGCCGGGTGTACAGTGCGTGCGCGGCGGCGTTCATAGTTTTTCGTGCCAATATATATAGTTTTTTTCCCACCCGGGTGAAAAGAACTAATGAATTTCAAGACCATCAACAACACTCGCGGCGGCAATTGCTGCAAAAATCCCCCTCGGGACCGCGGGTTGCGGGGGGGGGGGGGGGCGGGAATAAAAAAAATAGTTCGCAATCGCACGACGACGACGACATTTTTCGCGTCCCAACGACAAAAACCAATAATAAACGATCGCCCCCGGGAATTCGGGTTACACGTTTATATTTCCATTTTGTCACGAATCAATCGCGAATCATATAATACGAGGCTACGCGGAGCGAGACAAAGTGCGCTGGCGCCCCGGCGAGCGGACGACAATATTTTATTATTATTATTATTATTACGAATGGAACGTGCGAAACGAAGAACACTTACGTGTTGTTTGGCAGGCAACGACGGGGGCACCACAATCGGCAATAACCTCCACACACGGTCGGCGGGCTGCGTTGTTCGACACGCGTACCGCAACGAACGGGAAATCGACGGCGTAAGAATGGCAGGAAACTAATAATTATTTGGACGCAAACCGAGACGATTGGTCCCCCGCGGCAATTTATACGGCGAAAAACGCGAAGACGACGGCGGTACTTGGGCAAATGATCGAGCGGCGTCCGCGCGAACGCACGTAAAACACATCGGACCGCACGGGACCGCCACCGGTAGCACACCGGACACAAACAAACGAAGCGCAGTGCGCGCAACACAACGAAAACAGTACGGTATCCGAAAACGTTGGTCACACTGGTGTGCCGAGACCGCGGTCGTAATGGTGGACCCGCAATAACGACACTGACGCATTCCATTGGTCCGTTTCAAATTTGGCGCGTTCAATTATTTATTATTTTTTTTCGAAAACGCTATTTTTAACGTATATTTAATTCGGAAAAATTTAATTAAAAACGCGCAATTAAAGTATTTTTTTTTTATAAAAATTTCGACTAGCTTTTAACGAAAGCGTCCCTCGCGATCGCTTCGAACTGTTCAATTTAAAATAGTTCCGTTATGCGAAACTCAAATTTTTTTTTTTCCCGAATTTTAAACCGGCGACCTAAGACGTATATCCGTTAGCTTTCACATTTTTCGTGTACGAGGTTACTTTTTTTCCAATAGTCGATCATTGCGATTTTGTTTTTTTTTTTTTGCTTTACACAATCCGAGTTTTCCGATACCTTATGCACGAATTCTGCGATCACGATACTCTGGGAACTATATACTGACTGTAAGTTGGTGAGCAAATTCTGTAACTCGTAGTGTAAAAAAATTCGAGTCGAATATTACAATAGTGGTGTGAATATGGTGGAGTTAATCAATTCGAGAGTTTTTTTTTTTTTTCAAAATACTTGTTTTTCAAAGTCGGAATCGATAGTGTATTTAAAAATTCGCGATCAGACTTCCTTTGAAGCTGTGTCTCACAACTTAATTTACTTCTTGTTTTTTTTTTCAATGTAATACAGATATATATTAACAACTGCATCGATATAAGTACATTGCCAATAGGGTTTATTCAAAACTAAAGTAATACCGAGGCATTAAGCTTTTCGAATAATACTATATAAAATATTACTACAAACGTTACAATATTATAAAAATTAAAAATTAAAATTGGTGAAAACTTATATTATATCAATATTAGCGAAATAATTTTTGTATAAGGTCCCTATGTTTTGGTGTATAATAATCTTGTCAATTGTTATGGACAGAATATGCATTTTTTTTCTCCAAAATCACCGGGATACGTTAAATATTTTAATTTAAAATTATTGAATACAATAATATGAAGTAATAAAAACATATTTTACCTTGAAATATAAATAGATTTGCGGTATTTTTGAAAAATTCTTCTTAAGCATTTTCATCCCAAATCAGGACCGGCCGAAGGTTTTTTGCCGCCCTAGGCAAATCTAATTTACGCTGCCCTATGCAATAGTTAATTTTTTTGAACAATGAACATATACAATTCAGCATACTATATTATATTATATATATTATAATAATTAAATCACTTTGGTTCATTTGAAATTTGCCGCCCCCACACTAGTGCCGCCCTAGGCGGCTGCCTGTTTTGCTACCACATTGAGCCGGCCCTGTCCCAAATCTCTTAAGCACAATGATTTAAATTTTTTTTTTTTTTTTTTGTAAATATTAAAATATAAAAATTTTCATTAATTTTTTTTAATAAATAAATTATACACAGATTGATAATAAAAACACAAAAAATAATAAAGATGTTTATCCTGTATTTATATATTGATATTTGAGTATAAAAATATGTTCAATGGAGTGCAGATGAATCGTCAAAAGGAAAACTAATAACAAACGGGAAAATGTGCCGTATTGATAAATGATTTAAAAAAAGGCAGAAAGTTTGATGAGAAAATGAACGAGATAAATGTCTAAATATTTCTAATTCGTTTAGTATGTGTCACATCTGCGCTTCTTGGTTATCGACATAGACTATTTCATTAATGGGTGATACGTAACTGAATACTACAGACAATAATTATAAGCGTTGGGTGAATAATAGTACAGTGCGAGAACAAATATTTTCATTTCTTTTGTGCATCTCTTACCTATTAATTTTGTTATTATACATTTATTTGTGAATAAATAGCTAGTACAATTTATCAAGCACCTAATTACAAGTCTGTGCGTGCTAATAGTGCATTGAATACAATTTACCATCAAAATCAGCAGAAATAATGGTCTGGTGTTTGTTATTAAATAGTCCTTTGGTTTTTAAAAGTCTTTCCAAGTTTTCTATTTTATTCTGTTGTTGTTGAATCTTTTGACGCAAAATTCTTATTTCATTTTTTTAGTATTTCTTCATTTGTATAAGTAGACACGTTTAAAATTACTATGTAGTTGTACGAATGTTTTCAATATTATTTTCCAAGCGTTCTGCCAGCACGGTGAACTTATCTATATGTGCATAAACGTGTGCGTATAATTTACAAATTAAATTAATATTTAAATAGTAATAAAAGAAAAAAGTATCGCACATTTATTTTTTGGCACAGACTTTTTTCTTGGAATTTTATTTGGTTTTTGAAGACAAGAGGGAAATATTGATGACACGGCGTTAGCTCTTAATAACGGACGATGAGCGTCGGGTCTTATTTGAGAGACAGTCTCTTTCTGTGAAATGAACGCTACAAAGTCATTTGCTCGGTTTTAGTTTTTTTCCTTTTATAGCGTTAATCCATTTTTTTTTTTTTCATTAATTCCTCATTAGAAATGGGAAATCTACAAAAAGTAAAAATTATCAAATTAATATCGCCGTATTATGTTATAATAAGAACGTTTAATTATATTGTATTTGTAGTAGTAAGTAGTAGTAGATTCCACTTCCACGCGTTAATTTTGTGTGAACTTGCCGAAAAAAATGTATTTTTCGTCCCGCTTTTTGTGTCTATTCGTGCAGCCGTGAGCTACACACGAAACATGGCATCGTTTTTACAAAAAACTAGTCAAAAAGAAAAAAATTTGTTTTTTTTTTTGTTTTTACAAAACAAATTTCGTTGCAATTCTCTTGTTTATTTTCTAAAAAACAGTGCGATAAACGAGAATTCCGAACGGCGAACGCTCGGAACGATGCCGACCGATAAAATGGCCGGCTGACGGCCAGACACCGAACACCGATAATACCGCAGTCCCTTATCTACACAGTGGATAAAATACACGGCGAAGAGGCTGTCGACATATTTTTTTTTATTTTTGTTATTCTTGTGCGTTTGATAATAAAAATAAACCTGAATTACAATTAATAATGTTTTGCGGGCTGAGTCGTCGTCGTCGTCGTCGTCGGCGATGCGTTTTCCGACTATCGTTTGTTCGTGAAGATAAATAATAATTTCGTACGTGCGGTCCGAAGAAAAAATCCGAGTCCATCGATATTTTCGCGTAGTGGTTTTATTTGTTTATATTAAATCGGTTCGTTTTAAATCGTGGTAAGTCCACTGCGAAATGGACGATTTCGTGGTATATATTCTGTAATAATAATAATAATATTGTTGTTATTATTATTATTACTATTATACGACGGACGATATCTGTACGCGATGTTTTTCTTGAAAAAGATATAAAAAAAAAAGAAACGATTTGTCCGTCAAATCGTTTAATTTTTATTTTTGTTCTCAATTCAATAAATTGTAAAATCATCGCGAAATGCCGAGTTGAAAATCGATTTATATTATATATGGTATTTGTTGTGTACGACGCGCGTTCCGTGTTTGAAATTACAACAATGACATTATTCGTATTTCTTATAAAATATACTTTTCAGTGAATATTATTAATTGATTATTTTCTTTTTTCCCGGTTTTAAATTCTCTTTTGATAAAATGCGTTCAGGCCATGCGGCAACAATACGTTTACGGGAGTATCTTCGGAAAGCAGACGACCGCGACTGTCTCTGTATTGCCGGTGTCACTTGATAATGTTACTCTTCGTGCCCATTCATTTCTCGCGTTTTTATGAAATCGTCCAATCTCTGATCGAGTCTGTAAGATATTTACTATACGGACGACAACCGGATACAAAATATCAATGTTTTCTAGAATGCATGACCTACGGATAACGTACATTTCAATTCGTTTACGAAATGTATTCGCAAGCCATTATACATTATATAACCTACCTATTTAAATTAACGTATCTCGAAATTAATTTTTAATCTATTTAAATGAAGACAACGATAATATCATGAGAGTAATTCTAAATATAAATTATAAACTTATTTACGTAATTGTACAAGTTGTCTTTTGTTCTTTTTTTTCAAAAATCGGGTTTGATGTACTCGATTTAATTTTAACGAAATCTTTTTTATAATTTTCATTTATGTTTTCATTACTAAGGTATTTATTCTATACTTTTGTTTTATAAACTATTAATTCCATCGAGTTTTGCTTGAAAACAATTTAACGAAAATTCTTTTATTTCATTCAGAAAGACAAATATACGTTTTAAATTTTTTTTTTTTTTTTTTTAATTCATCTAAGTTATTATTTTTGTAGTTATATCAATGGACGAAGATTCAATTAGTGTACATGGTTCTACTGCTGATTCCATTGAAGCACTTGACGAACTACAAGTGCTTGATGAAATCACAGAAGAAACCGATAATATTATCGAAGAAGATGATCAATTGGACGAAGAATTTGATACTAGAAGTGAAGCCAGTTCTAGTTCCGTAGATGCAGCACCGTTAAGAAACAAACTGAAAATTGAAAGACACATAAAAATAGATGAAGTTGTGTCGACTAAAAAACCCCCGTCTGAAGAATATTTATCTAAACTAAGATTCTTGTTTAAAGACGCTCGATTTTTCATCATAAAAAGTAACAATTATGAAAATATTGAATTGGCCAAAATTAAGAATTGCTGGTCCACAAGACCATGGAACGAAACTAAATTAAATCAAGCTTTCAGGACGTGTAAGAACGTAATTTTAATATTTTCAGTCAAAGAAAGTGGTAAATTTGCAGGTAAATACTAATATTTTATTGTTTTATTTGATAATTCGTCATTTTTTCATTTCAACATTTTGTTCAGGATTTGCCAGAGTTTCTGAAGCGGCTAGATATGATTTATCACCTGTTGGTTGGATACTACTCGGAACTCGCAATTTATCAGGAGTATTCAAAGTCGATTGGATTACTACAAAAGAGTTAGAATTTGGAAATACTTCGCATTTATACAATGCATACAATGAAGGAAAAACTGTAAAAATTGCTCGTGATGGTCAAGAAGTTGATCCAAAAACCGGTTCACAGTTGTGTTCAATGTTTTTAGAAGACAGATCGATTAATTTCCAGTACATTTTACGTAAGTCTAGAAATCATCAGCCATCTATTAGTACAGCCGAGTTACGACAACGACGTCGTTTACTTGGTTTATCAGACGAAAGACAAACCAGTAAAGAATATATACATGCATACCGTCTTGGAATACCTCATAAACAATCGAGGATATTGTCACATCCGTATTATGTACGTCCTTCTATGTATCCATCGTACCAATATAATTTAAGTGGACAACAAATGGCGCAACGTTATTACAATGACATACCATTATCTTCTTATCGGTTTCCGGTACACCACCATGTACCAGAAACATATGCAAGGTCATTAGACGTCTATTATAAAAGAGACAGAATGGTTAGTATCGCCGACCATCAAAGGGATCACTTAAATCATAGACGTGATAAAGAACAGCATCTTTATAGACATCGTTATCATTAAACATTTTTACATTAAGCTCGAAAAGATTCTCCTTAGATTATTGTAATACTAAAACATTAGTAATTAGTTTACTAGTCTTAAAAATATACAATTATTATTTTAATTGGAAATATTATGCTATTGTAATATGTTATTATTTATTGCGTAAATGGATGACTGGTTTTAACTTATTATTTTATTCAAATATAAGTAAGTAATAATTGAGACTAATTTTTGCTTTCGGCAATACTTTTATTACTTTATAATTTTTGAACAATATTTATTTGTGTTTTGTAATATGTATTTAAAGTATAAATCTTTATTTTTTCTCTGTTGGAATATTACCAATAAAAGTTTGAATAGTAATTTATTATAAATTTGTGTTTCTTTGTAACTTTATAAGATATTTCATACTTTAAAATATACATTTTTCATTAATAATTATTGTAAGTCTATTTTCTTTAACTTTTCTTTGTTGCAATAGTTTTTTAGTTTTAATTCACGTGACAAAAATTAAATAGAATTGTTTATTAATGTACGTGTGTGTGTATAATAATTATATAAATATGGATTTTACGATATAAAAAATAGTTAAATGTTAATGATTTATAATGGAAAACTCACTGTTTGCTGTAGAAAATTGAATTAAAAAAAATTAAACTAGTACCAAGCGAAAAGTTTCGCAGATACGATAATTGGTCAAAGAGTGAGAGTAAATGATTCAAATGTGAATTAAAATAAAACCGATTCTTGTACATTATTGGCTGTAGTGCTCAAAGTTCTTAGTTAAAAAGAGTTTTATCGTTATGAAGGGGGTCACAAATGCTGGAGTCCCCAGAATTAATTATTTACTGAAAACTAATTAAGATTGTGCATCGAAAAACGTATTTTTACAAGCGTGGATTAAAATGATAATACAACTTTCAACGCTCAATGGATAGCCATTGAGGATTTCTAAGGTAACCAAAATCAGCGGATGTATTAACAACAAAACTTATAAAACGTCATTAAAAAAAATGCCTAATATTACTGGGACATGGCATATAAATGAAAAATATTATGTAAAGTATCTAAACGGTAAAATAACAGTTACGTTTATGCTTATGTAAATTTTTTTTGATTTTTTGTAATTTATCAACAAATGAATCACAAAAAAATATTTTACTCGTTCGTTTCTTTTTTTTTTTTAATGGTTACGAACGTTAACATTTTGGGGGGAAATATTATTTTCCCGACGCGAACTTCACTGTTACTTACATTCGTGTAACTTGCTGATATCAAATGTGATTTATCAGAAAACAAAAATTTTCTGGTGGTTTATCTTTTATAGTGCGTTCTTCATTTTAAAATATTGCCCGCACGCGTTACCGTCCGACATTACGGGACAGCAATTGGATTATCGTAGAACACCGGAAACCGTATTTTATTCCATATTTCGTTGTTGTGTTTTATTAGAATGTCTCCGTTGTTTCTCGGTTTTCAGTTGTGCTTATAAAATGAACTTCAAAAAGACTGCGGCTCTACTGGACGGCGTGCACACAGATTTCGTAGTTTCGGTTTTCGAGTAATTCTTTTTGTTTCAACGGCATTTTTCTACCGTTTCACGTTTACCGGTTTATTTACAGGGACACCGTTTTCATTGTGGTCACCCAGAACTCGAAAGTGGGAACGTTCTATCTGTTCAATCCTCAATTGACGGGTGATAACGTAGGATACAGTTTACGGTGAGCGTTTATAGTTTTTATTTATTCAATACGCGTTTGAGTATTTATCTTAAACGTGTCTTAACCATGTTTAGAGTACTGTTCGGGCGAGACGACGATAATGTGTCTGCCAGCGTCGTGAGTTTATTGCGCACGTTAGCTGTTGACCGCAGAACAATTATCTCGCTGATGCTTGTCGATAGTAAAAATTACAGAACTCTAAGGGCTATAAATAAAGTCTTATCTTCTTTATTAATATAAAGAAAAAACCTATTACTACAATAAGACGAAAATTATGCCCGTATTCGGTCAAGTCGTCATCGGGCCTCCAGGCAGTGGTAAATCTACATATTGTGATGAAATGAGCAAGTATTTAAAAGAAATGGGTAGACGAGTAGCTGTAATCAATATGGGTTAGTTGTGCAAAAAACGAATGCGCCGATTTCAAAATCGCAATCGATATCTATCAATTGTTTTTCTTTTTTAATATTATATTTCTCTGTCCTTCAAATACTATGTTTTTCATTTTTTGTATCACAAATCTGTTTAATATTACCAGACTATAATATTATTTTTTTTTGTCCTCGTTTTAAAATCTCTCAATTTTGTATGTCCCTTTAAGTCATCTCTTAACCCATTCTTTCCTTCTTTGAATGATACTCTTTATTATTCTTCCCGCGATTACTCCATTTTGTAAATTATCCATTATCCTGCCTTTCTATCTAAGTTACTTCACCAATTTCTTTCTGAAGATTTTCTATTATAATTTACTTTTATTTTTATTTTTAATCTGAATAATAATTTAATAGTATTGTAATTAATTTTTTTTCTTCGACAGAAAATTTTTTATTTTGATATAAATGCCTTGTATAAGCACATTAACAGTGCACGATTAAACTAAACATTTTAAAAACAATAGTAATTTTGAAATCTGTGTATTTTAATTTTAAAAAAAAATTTAATAAACACGTAAACTGTATTAATACTGAGAAAAATAAATGAATCTGTGAAAATAATATTGTGTATTATTAGATCCAGCTAATGATTCGCTTTGTTATGAATGCGCTATTGACATATCAGAACTCGTTACAGTAGAAGACGTCATGGAATATGTAAATTTAGGGCCCAATGGCTCTTTGATTTTTTGTGTAGAATACTTGGAAAAACGGCTTGATTGGTTATTAGAAAAACTAAGAAAATATTCTGACTACTATTTATTATTTGATTGTCCTGGACAGGTGTGTATAGTTAATTGTATTTGAATTAATACGACATTGATAAGCAATTTCAAATTTTAACGATACATCTAATTTAGGTAGAAATATATACACATCATAATTCAATGAGAAATATTATGTCTGCAGTTAAAAATGAATTGGATTTGAGATTGTGTTGTGTGCAACTTATTGATTGTCATTATTGCAGTGATCCAGGTACGTATTATCCTTATGGCAAAATTAAAAAATTAAAACTTTTTTCCTAAAAATTCGGTGTTTCATAATATATTTGTATATATAAATAATGAAATCCATTACTTTTTATACATAGTTATTTAAAATAATTTTCAGGTAAATATATTTCGGCACTTTTGATGTGTACATCTACTATGCTTCAAATGGAATTGCCTCATATAAATATATTATCAAAAATAGATATAGCTATTAAACATCAGTCGACTCTTCTATTCAATTTGGATTATTACACAGACGTATTGTGTCTTGATCAGCTATTGGACACTTTACAAAACAATCCTCTTACTGCTAGGTAAGCAAATATTGTAGACACAATACCATTATTCAAATTTTAGTACATTAGTTATCTTTATATTGGTGCACAAGATTTAAATATTTAATAATATAAAAAAAAATTAGTTTTGCATTGTGCGAATTAGAATTGGAAAAAATGTATTAAAACTTAGAGAAAATGTATTCTTATTGAATACGTAAACAATTAATAAATGTTTAATTTTTTTTATATAGATATCATCGGTTGAATAAGGCTGTAGTCAGCCTAATCGAGACACACAATATTGTGTCATTTTTACCATTAAATGTAAAGGATAAACGAACGCTAGAGTTAGTGAGAAAGAACATAGACAGAGCAAATGGATATGTGTTTAGTTCAGTAGAAAATCAGAATATTGAAATGCTGAACTCCGTCATGCAGTTGGATATTAACGATTTAACTCTCGACGTATTAGAAGATGTGCCTAAAACCGATTCGATGGATATGATGTAAAATTAAAATGTTGTCTTTTACAATAATAATTGTTATTATACACTTAATGAGAAGTAACAACAAAACAAGAATTCTTATTTTTTTTATACATAAATTTTATATTTTATTATATATAAATGTATGTATTATTATAATAAAATAATACTATAATTATGTGTTTTTATATATAATATATAAAACCGTATAAGAGTTTATTCAAGTGTATATTTTACTAAATCGCATTACAGAGAAATTTGTGTATTATAAAAATACCAAATATACACATAGTATAAAAATTATTATGCAAACTTATGTTTAAAACGAAATAAAAGTAAGAACAATAATTTAAATATACCCTGAAGGATTGCTATATTTTAATAAATGAATAAATGTAAATAGCCAACAGAGTTGAAGATACCAACATTTATACATAATATTAATATTATATTATGTAGTAATTACATACAGTATTAAAGTTTTCTTTTTTTGAAAAAAGAATTAAAACAAAAAAAGATAGTGTAAAAAAAATGTTAAACTATAAAAACTATAACAAAACTTAAGATATCATAATTAAATATTATACGTGAATAGAATTGAATTCAAAAACTGATCTCCCGCACACAAAAACACAACTAAATGATATAGAAGTATGCAACACAAATTAAACCACACACTATTGTTTTAACGTATGTTGAGCTGATTTAAATGTTTTAAACATTTAGAAATAGAAATTTCATATTTTGATCACAGTCATTGCAAACCTACATAATATCAAAGTCTAATAATATTTATATATAATTCATTGATAATGCCTTTTCATAATCGTCCTCTCTAGAATTGCTACTACTGGATAATATTCTCTCAGAATTGTTCAAAGAAAATCCTAGTAACTCATTGACTGAATCTTGTAATGATGGTTGTGCTTCTTTCAACTGTTCGTAAATACTATAAGCTGTGGTCAAAGCTTTATTCAAATCAATTTGCTCACATAAATTGTTTACGTGCTGAAAATATGTGTTTACAAAAATATAAAATTAATTACTACTGTGTTACTAAATAATAAATCTGTGCTATTAGGTATTACTAACTTTCAATATTTCGGTTAATCCATAATTTTCATTAATAATAATATCTTTTTCATTATCCAATATTGCGACACATATTAACAGATGGAAATTTGCACACGGAATATCTGTCCATAATACTTCCCATAAGTGCATGATGTCTGAATAAACAAATTCTCGTTTAAACAAGACCAGAAGCCATCTGAAGCAGAAGTACATATTGCTGGAATCCATCTTCTTCAAATGGTTTTCCAGCTTCGGCGATACGGTTGTCAGCAAGTAGTGCAAATCGTTTAATTGTTTTTTCATCCCGGTCTGCTTCAATTCAAAGTTTGTATTCTGAAATATAAAAATAATTCAGAACCAATTCATACATTGAAATGTTTTTATCAAACTCACGACTCTATTCATAAAACCAACAAAACACCAAAACGATTCTACTTCTTCGCTGTTCATTATCATCAATATCGGTGATAACAAGTCACTCATACCCTGGACATAACCAAGATCAAAATTGTACATAACGTAAGTCATCAATACATTGTGCATTTTGACAAGGTTTTCGTTTCCTTCTCCAGCATAAAAATCAAGAGTTCGATCAGTTCTATACACGTCTTTATCTGTAGTTAAAGAAAAAATATTTAAAAAAAAAAATGTATTACTGTTAGTATAAAGTCTCAATAGCAATACCAATACCTATTAAGCTTTTCCGATCTCTGAACATGTTAAACCGTGATATTTGATCAGAAGACATATTCATCCATTGGACTTTCATTCTCTCATATTCAGTTTTCTGTTGTTTATCAATAGATATACGTTGTTCACGGGTAGAATTCCATGGATAATATTCAAGTAAATACTTCCATACTTCATATCTTATTGAATGTTCACAACCCTTTTTAAATACAAATTCAAATTTTAAACACTTAAAACATAAATATATAATTATATAACTTACACCGTAAAAAATTATATTTTTAATGTAATCTACATTTACAATTCGACCCTCGTCATCCATACATTGATAAAAAGTAGTTTGATCTAATGGTTTTCCTCTAGGCTTTATTTTTGGTCTTGATGGTAATACAGACGGGGGATGATCCACCATAGTATATTCATCATCTTCTTCTACTCTATTTAAAAGTTCAGCTACTTCTTGATCTGGTCTTGTATCCGGCGTACGAGTCACTAAAATGTAACTTTTAATTATTTATCCATTCAGTAATACACGTATATATAATAATAATAATAATATTTTAATAACTTACAAAGAACATCGCTAATTTTTGCAAATGTTTCATATGTTTTTTCCACAGGATTGTTTTGGAATCCACTAATAAAACTCCACACAGTGCTTGTAGGCGGTTGGTCTGGAAATATTTTTAACTCTTTAATCGACTGACAAAGAGGATCTGAATCTTGTCTTTCACCCAAAACTAATATCACTCCAGTAGGTCTGTGATGTCGTATTTCTCTAATGAAATAAATAAAGGATAAATGTGTTTTGTTAAAAACGTGTGAGTTTTAATTACTTTTCTGTGTAAAGGAGTGTTTTCAAAGCTGTCACAAAATCATTTATTGGTGAGCTTTCAAATAAAAATGTTACAAGTGATCCATTTGTTTGGAGTATTGATATTTGATATTTCTTGTGTTTTTTCATTTTGTAACTCTTCATGGTTGCCAAATTAATTTTTATATCAATATTACGGTCATCTAAAATACATAAAACATTTGATGAGGACGCAATATCTTCATCTATCTAATCAACAATACAGGAAAACTACGCTCTCTCAGTTCAAGAATTGCGATATTTGGAGTAATTTAGAGTTAAAAAAAAAACTTTTTATTACCAAATTTAAAAAGAAGAATATTTTTGAGGCATCACATGGCATATTATAACAAAGGAATCATGTTTTAAGATTTTGATTTTTTCAAAAAAGCTATAATTTTATTGATAATCTATATTTTACAAAACTGCTATGTGATGTCCTTGAAAATATTATTCTCTTCTACTTTGTTAATAAGTATTTAAATTTCAAATTCAATCCAAACGCCATAATTTTTGAACTGGAATATTGTAATTTTGCTATAAGGTAGAGTCAACAAATACGCGTATGGTGTTTTTTTTAATCGTAATGTATTCTCGATACATGACATTCTACATGTTTAACATTTTTTTTCTTTTCATTTCTATCGAAATCAAATAAAATCAATCAAATTTATATATTAAAGATTATTGAATATTTTATAATTACATACTCTTGTTCTTTTCGTTTTGTTTATAACCTGTATCAACTATATTCCATTCGTCTGCATCGGGAAATATAGACATTTCAGTTGGTTTCCATTCAATAAACTTGGCAGTCCTCTAAAAAACATGTTTATGTAACAAAATTGAAATCGTAATGAATTTTAGTGTTGCTGTAGAAAATCTTACGTATTTCATAATCTTTAATATTCCTGTATAATGAGTCTCCGCATTTCTATGACTTTTCGATCCCTTATGTAATTTACTCAAACTCTTAATGGCTACGCCTTGTTGGACAAAATATTCCTAAACGAAAACTAATTAGTAAACTATATAACATTGAGGAATGAAATATAATGATTTACTGTGCCGAGCTCTTCATCAGAAGCAGTAGACACAGAACCTTCATAAGTTGAATTCATATCCGTCGTAGTCGTTTTCTCGTATAAAACTACAGTACCAGGTCCTGCAAAAGTATAAAACATATTAGAAAAAAAAAATCTTTAAATTTCACTCGGTTATTGTACATTTTCTTTTAAATACCGGTCGATTTCTTACATGACTCACAACCACCAGACGATACGTACCAAACGTAAATAACCAATACGTTAATACGAACGGGTATTATTTACTTCAAATCCGGATACGAGTAATTCTCGAGTTAGCACAAACGTACGTTTTACATTTCGATTACTTTACCTGAGTTAACGTTTTGATTCGTATTCATTTCGACGACAGTCATACTAGACGCCATTGTCTCCATTTTTCTCATTAGGAACAATATTCCTTTTAACAGACTGGACCTATCTTTTTGGTCCTGTTGGTCGACGGCCGGTAATTTATCCACACGGTTCATTAAATGACACAATTTCGCGTCCGCTACTCTATACCGTTCACTGTACCTATCTCCCTGGATGTCGTCGATCATGTTGTTGATGACTTGCAATTTTTTCACGCACGTTTTCACTTCGCTTTTCACATCGACCGCAGTAACGCACTTGTGGGTCGCCGCCATCAGCGAATTGCCCTCGATTTCCATTTTCATCAAACCTCTCAAAACGCTTCTCATCTGGTTCACATCGTTCATCGCCTCGATCCCCCTGGCTTTTAACTCATACGCCAATTCGTCTTCTTCCAGCTTGTTCACGTCCATTGTTTTTTTTTTTTTTTATTTCACTACGTTTTCGAGACGACAAACGCGATTGGAAAAGAAAAAATACCGTCCACGACGCGGGCTCGCGCGCGCTTTCGTATAACAATAATTCATTGGGAACGACGACAGCACAACGGCCTTGTGGCGTTGAGGTCATCACGCACCAAAAACCCGTTTGTTATTCCTCTCTTTCCGATGTCAACATCCATCGCACATAAAACAGCCATCTGCTCGATGTATAAAGTGTACCCTCTTCTCTACTAATTATTGTACGATATGAATAAAATGGTTCGCGCGCACGATTTAATGTACGCACTTGTATTAACTAAATATATGGTACCTTTTTCGTTTCGTTTTTTTTTTCTCTCTTTCTCTCTCAATCGTACGTATTTCAATAGACGACGACGTAAAACCGTTTTAATTGTTCTCGTAACACGCCATCGGTAAGCAAATGACCGATAAAAAAGAACAAAAAGGTCACAGCACAATACGTATACGCGTATTTTACGCGCGGTTTGACATTTGTTACGGTAGACGAAAACGCGGATGGAAAACTGCGCGAAACGGAATCGCCGATGCGCCTTATTATTATTATTATTATTATTATTATTAGTATTTATTCCGCCGTTATCTCTCTGTATTTATGTGAGCGCGCACACACACGCGCCTTACAAAATCAAAACAAAGTGAAATTAATATAATTGATAAGAGACGCGTCGAACGGCTTTGGCTTTCGGACGTTCAACGTTCACGAAACAACAATAACTATAACGTTATAATATATATATTGTTTACGAAGAAAATCCGATTTAAAAACTCCGTGTGTAAAATCAAGTGCGAAACGCGGTGTTTGAAAAAAAAAATGTAATTACAATACATTATTCCGTTTTTTTTAATAAATACGAATATATCTTGTTACCGTGCTGAATTGCCATTATATTAATAGATGTACCTACTGTGAGCAATTCATAAATAATATTATAAGCATGAAACCTGTGGCAGGGCCGGGACGTGTAGCGGATGACGGTTATATAAGTCTCGATGAGAGGACTTCTCAATTCAATTACCGGACATTTTTTGATATTTTAATGGGGAAAAAAAAAAAGATCCACGCCCGGGCTACATTAACACTTTTTCCATCAGGCCTGTACTCGAATACTGCTTATGGACCACAAAAAAAAAAAAAAATTACTTTATACAAATGAATATAAATAACGTGGACTTATTGTTATTATTTTATTATAATACGTATAGGTAATAAAAACGAATATAAAGTGACGAAAACACCGAGAGATGGCGATACATCTATCCGCCGCCATTGGCGCATTTAGTGAAAGTAGGCCCCACCAAACACGTATAATTTTCCATATAGAGTTCTTCTAAAATACAGTGAACTCGTCAGTAATTCAATTTTTTATTAATTCTTATAAAAATAACATTATATACGTCATTATATCGTTTAAAAATTGAAATTTCGCGCTATGAAATTTTATAACTATTTAATCACAGTCGAGTGATTTTACTTAATATAAAATAAAATATAAACAATTCTATAGGTCTATAATTATTTTCAGTAATATATTAATATAGTTATATTGGTTTTCGATTTTTCACTACGGGCCTTATAACTGTAGTATTAATTGGTAACCTTGGGCTGTATATTATATATATATATATAAAATATTATATTTCGAAAAGCTTTCTTCCTAGACTTGACTGCGATATCGAAATTCGTAAGTGTTTTTTTTTTTTTTAATCCAGTTTCTCTATATAAGGTACCTTATATTAGGCGTCTCTGTATACCTAAGGTATCGAGAAAAACGAAAAACGTTTCAAATAAAGCGAGGGCGCCAATAATACTATGGATAAAATTATTGTGAAAAAAAAAAGCGATCTTTACGATATATTTTGAATTAAATCTCGCATTCCCCGCGGCTGTTATTATATTTCGTCGATTTTATGCGGAATATTATATTTTGAACGTTAAAGTTCTACGCGCGTAAAAAATTGTTGTCTTCTCAACATATCACAAAAATCATTTCCGCAAAAGAAAAATAAATGAATAGGAGGTATATTTATATAAATTAATTTATATAAATATTTTCGTTACACTAATTTGCACAGTGCACGTTCACACGTGTTAGCCGAATAATGTATTAAAAGAAGATAAAAGAAGAAAAGTACTTGGATACTCTTAAATAAATAATCATACGCGGTATATAAAAATAAATTAACTCTTGAATATTATCCACACGGAACACTTAAAATGAAGATAGACTAACACATTATCAACTAGTTTACAATATGTAATAATATATCGGTGATTAATTCGAACGAATTATTATCGACGATGACGCATAAACCGTATTATACGGACTAAATAAAAAAAAAAAATAGAAAATGTTTTTATTCGAATTTTGAAATACTACCCGTCGTCCCAACTGTATTACAGTAGTACATCCGAGATTAAATAAAACGATTGGAGGTGTTGTAACACGGACCGTGGTTAGGTTCGTTGTTATATAATATAAGGGACCACTGCAGTCAGGGACGGACCCAGGGGGGGGGGGGGTTTGGGAGGTCAGTTGGCCCACAGTTTTTTTTTTCGGTAAAACGTGGCCCCTCAAAATGTCAAATTACATAACATATTTTTATTTGAAAAAAATACGTGCAACAATAATCAATAACAAAATAATATTAAATAATAATAATAATAGTGTATAAAATGTACACACAGGCTCAAGAATGTTTTTATAAAAATACGATTATATATTTATAAGTATATTATGATGTATAGATATGTGTGTATAAAGTCGTGAAGATTGAAGTATAAATAGCGTGTGCGAAATCTTGTGGCCCTCGCGTTAAATCGAAAAACATACTTATTACGTTGTGTATGAAAATGTGATAAAAATAAGGCGAATTGCGAGCAACTATAATAATAGTCATATAGTTGGATGTAACTTCTACACATTGGCCTCTCGCAGGGGCGTACACAAGGGGGGGGGGCGATGGGGCGATCGCCCCTCCCCCCCTAGATACTTGTGTATGTACCTATATCTACTGACGACTAAAATTAATCGAACTAAAACTAAAATGTCATAAAACATTTTTTTTATTTAAAACTTATTGTTTTTATATAATTTTTCGATAATTCTAAGTTGGCAACAGATTCGACGGGCCCTTTTTTCTATTCGCCCCCCCTCCCCCAAGGGATGAAGTAAATACGCCCCTGGCCTCTCGTAAGTGAGGCAGACCCACAGTCCTGGGGGTACGCCACTGACTGCAGTTTTAATCGTATAAAACACTCTGGACATATTATTTTTTCGCCAATACTATTGTATACGTTGTGTGTTATATTATAAAATATTTGCGCGTGTTTATTATGTAAAAACGCGCAATATTTTTATTTCATATCGTAATACCATCTGTATCGGATTATGCGTACAAAAAAAAAAAAACACGGAAGCCATACACACATGTTCGTTATAGGTATACGGATGAAAGATGATGATGATGATGACTGCAGCTCGTTATTTACGTATAATATGATATATACAATGCGATGATGATATCCCCTGTACGATTGCACTAGCCTCGTGTCATATTATCGTATTTAATGTCAAGGACTTGACTCAAGTTTTTGGGATGTATTAACATGTGTGAAAATATGATATCGCGGTATACACATGCAGCTATGTAGCATGCGTCTGACTGTATTAGTAGTCACATCTCGTATTTCTAATAATTTCATTTTCGTTCATTAGAGTATAGTAAGTAATAATTATTGATTTATATATATATAAATTAAAACGTACAAATATTTCGATTATCAAAAAAAAAAAGGTCGAACTGCGCTTACATTTATACGCGAAACGATAAATTTCGAAATCGATATAAGTCACATTTAGGATTTTTTTTCCTTATATATATATATATATACAGATTGATATATAGCAATTAGAGTCATACAAAGTGCAAATTAAATGACAACCATGTAACACGTAATCTGTTTTTATATATTATATTTATAAGAAAATTGTTATTATATAATAGCTAATATAGACCTTATCGTAATGCGCAGTGTACATAGTAAATATTATTCTTCATTTCTATAAATGTTTATAGTTTATATTATAAATTATACCGTATATTTAATAATGTGTTCGTATCGACGGTTACACTGAAATACGCCGCGATTTAACCGTAATTTATATAGGTTGATTTATGATTATTTTCGAACGTTTTGTATATACATATATATTATATATTATAAATATATTATTACAATTGAAGTACTTTTACAGTTTGTATTATGTTTTGAATTTAATTACGAATAAAAATTTTCAGTTTTATACGAAAAAAAATTATTGAGCTATTTATAATTTCTACGCGTGTTAAAACGCCAAATTCACAAGTCGCGCGACGCTTCGGTGGTGACTCGTTGGAACTGCACGTATATGATAACATTAGATGGTACACATGATTTTGGGCGTATTTTAAGGGGGATAAAAAATTATAATAATAATAATCGTAGATAATTAAATAAGAAGAGTTATGAATAAAATATTGAAAAAAATATATATATAGGTACCTACATCACGAAATTGAGCACAACACTAGTATAAAAATAGTAAATCTCGGAGAAAATTGTCTTAATATATAGCTGCAGTATTATCCATAATGTTTTAATCGATAATATGAAAGGAATAAAAATATAAAAACTATATATAGTCGACAAACACCATCATCATTTACGAATATTTCCAAGTACGTATTACGAGTTGATGATAATTATTTATTTGATTATACGCATTTATCGAAAATTGCATCATATGTGTAAATTAAATACGTGCGAACGGATATAATATATATATATTTTTTTAATCATATATTAATATTATATATATATATTTTTTAATCATATATATATATATATACATTTAAAATTTATGGAAATCGATATTATATAATAATTGTACAAACACATTCAGTATCAATAATAATAAGTGCTGCCTATACGCGTATCGATTTAATAATTTATTCTCAACGCAAGATGCGATACGAAATTACATGATTTTTTTTTCTCTCTACAGAAAAGTGTTCCTATATGACGACTATCGAGTCTTAAACATTAAACGATTATTTTGATAGTGATGTACTAACACTTTTAAATCGATGGAATAATATTTATGAGAAAAAAAATTGTCTTTTACGTTTATTAAATAACGCTTATATAATAATATATAAATCGTATATTATACGTGTGATATAAGAATTAGAGTTTAGACCGATTTCGTTTTAGTGATTCTCGGAAAACGATCAATTATTATGATTTTTTTTTATTTATTAAATTTTAACAATGAATATTATTATTATTATTATTATTATTATTAAACAATGTTCGATTTTTTTTTTTTTTTTTTTTTTTAATAATTATAATAATATTATGTAGAATAATAATTGCGGGAAGTCCATCGCGTAATCGTATAATATTTAGACGTCATTCAAACGCGATTTCATTCATTAGATGGCCTATATAATATAATATACTATACGTATATATTATAGTAGGTTATACACAAACAAAATGTATAGAATACCAGACTGCTGTCTGTATACAGAGCGGGATTCTTGACAATAACATGCGCGGTGTATTATTAATTATTATTACTTTAATATTAAATTTAGATAAATGTAACCAATAGAACAATTTTGGACACTTATGGGGCGGGGGGAAGGGACGTGGTGCTGTATAACTTCTCGTGGTATCCGCGGGCCCTGTTAAGTACAACGTAACCATCGAGCATTTATTGTCGATTGTCAGAAGAGCACAGCTCAACAAGTATATGCGTGTAATGTTGACACGATACAAAACACTAACTCGGTGGCCAAACGTCTTTGGATCTCCTAGCCCTAACGACGAATAAAAAGACCCTTCTCAAACAGGTTACCATAACGCACACTTTGACAGATAGCACAAGATACGTATAGATTATTGCAGTTACATATAGAAATTATATAAAACAAAACGGGAGGCTAAGATCTACAAGTCCTATTGTATTATTATAAATGGGAACATCGAACCGACGACGATGAACCATATAACACGCAGGGTAATAGTGTGGAAGTGACGATGGCTATGGACACTGTGGAGTCATGCGCGTGCTGAACGATAACCATCACGCTGGTCGAAGATCCAACGATAAAAACGATCGGGTTTTGACGTTCCACACGTCGAACTCTCATCAATCCGTATTGTAATCATATATAGTCCCTGTTAACGGAGTTCTTAAAAGAGGCATTGACGATATATGAGATCCACACTGCGTCGATGAGTGGATAATTGAACGGACGAAGAACTACTTGCAGAATGTTATCAAACCATGTTTATACCTATTAACTCTGCGGTTTTCAACTTGGGGTTATATTAATCGTTTATGAATTTTCATTTTCCCAATATATTTGTATACTCACGATGTTAATTATTTCGCCGGAGCCGTACAATATATGTTATAAAACATTTATTCGTTATTTAAATATACATACGCCATTTATACGTATTATAAATGATGGTTCTCGAGATTGCAGTGATTATAATATTATATATATAGTGGTGCTTATTATTTTATATGTTCTACCACTTATAGCAATTTCGACTTGATGTGTAAATATCTTTACGAGACATTGTGCATAGGTGTAATATCTATAGAAAACCAACACGGTATAATGCATACATTATCGATTTAAAACATAAAATATGTTTATACACGCGAAATCAATATTCTAAATATATATATTATATGTATTGCATGGTCCATATTTACACATACTTGATATATTATATACTGTCTATATGAATTATTGTTTTTTTTTTTTTTTGCTCTTTTAATCTTAACTCATTATTTTTACAACTTAATTTTTGTCAATCTATTATAATCATACATATATGGATATTAACCGCACAAATCACAATTTTGTTAAAAGAAAAATAAAACTCGTGTTTCCGATACTTTACCGCGCGCGACTTTATCCGATTTATTCGACGTCATTGCAGTTTCTGTATTCGAATAGTACCTAATAATATTATAATCCTCCGTTTGTAAATGTATTTAAATATAATTTTTCGTGATGCGTATGACTCCAAGTGCAAACGCTTAAAATCCAATTAATCGATAATATATTTATAAATAAATATACGCGAAGAAGATTTGTAATTAAATGAATAATAATACGCGTTATAAAAACTATTCGAAAATAACAAGTACCGTGTTAGGTACTTGGCAACTTTTAGTCAGTGATAATATTGACTATAAGTAGAATGCGATTGCGTTTATAATATTATATACGCGTAAAATGTAAACAAGCGCTTAGACAACGTATAAAATATTTAACACATTTATATACATACAATATATAAACGCGGTATTTTATTCGTATATTTAATAAATTATTATTTATGTATACTTGTATTTGTTTATTATTATTAATATTCAAACACAATATTCCAAATACTTACTACAAAAGTACCCAAAGTGTTCTCTATATATAATTATATTCTTAGTATAGTTTATTCTTAAAGACTATAATAATATGCAGTTACACGCAGACTGCAAATTGTACCTGTATTATAAGCGTGTTTTTTTTTAAAAATATAATACATATGTTTAAAAAAAAATTTAATTAATATGGCTTTGTTGGAAACGTATTACAGTCTATAGTATAGTTTCTATAAGCATTAAATACAAATACGCGAAATAGATATGGATGGGGTTATTTACAACCACATAATAATAATAATAATATATTATACGTTCTACACGAAATCGATATATCGGTCGTATTGAACGCGTAATATTATTTATAATACGGTTTTGACTTTTACGGTTTCTATAACATATATTCGTACTTTGTATTTCGCTTAGACCTTTCACCTTTGTTCTAAAGACATATATAATATTTTAATTGTACAACACCGATGGTATTATAGTGTGCAACGCGGTGTTCTTCGAACATCAATATAGAAAGGTTATAATATTATATATTTAGGCGTAGTCAATACTCGGCTGGTCACTATGGTCAGTGAAATAATTTATGTTATTTTGCTATCACTTATTTTCGACTAAAACAAACTCCCCCCCACCCGAAAACGTCTTTTAATTCTGAAACGTTAAAAAACGAGGGCAAAAAAAAAATCGCTTAATTTTCATTGAAACATTAAACGAGTAGACGGATAGAGCTTTTTTCGCAACACGCTCTAAAGCGCAATATCATGCGAGATGACTGCGGACGATACGATTTGCAAAATAAAACGATCCAAAAGCCGTAGACAAATGAATTGTGAAAATTCGTGTTAAAAGACGGATTTTAATATTGAAAACACGTTTGAAATCCTATAGGATTTTTGATATTAAATCGTAAATAAATACGTAGTTCAATGTGAAAAAAAAAATGAATTTTTCTTTGCATTAACAATGGACAGTTTGACGGCGAGTTTGAGTAACGTAAAATCACCGCGATTAAATCTCCTAGAAGACGTGACCTATATAAGAATTCAAACGGGTTATCAAAATTGAAATCGGTCGAACACAATTTCGTCTAGTTTTTTGTATCGTTTTCTCTAGCGCAATTGAAGGCTCCGCACGAATAAAATCGCGAATACGTGTATAATAATAATAATAATGATTGGTTTTTGTTATTTTTAAACAGTTCCCCCCCGAATATATTCAGAAATCGGCAATAGATTTTTCAAATCGAACGACAGAAGTGTATCGGCGAATGACGCGCTCGGTGGTGATCACGATTAATACGAGTATGACAATTTTCCCAAGGGGGGTGTAGAACGCAAGTCTCGTCGCCACTATAGTAGTCACAACCGAGCAATAATACGCAATAAATAATACACACTTTAAAAAAAAAAAAAAAAAGTTTAATTTTTTTTCCAAGTATTATACAGCGTACAACGAGAATAAAACGATATATTTTTTTTTTTTACTTCATTTTACGGAGTATCGAAATATAATTCTTAAAATGTTTATATATATATATGTATAAAAAATTAATTTTACTTCGATTATAAATAATAGTTTATTGAAATTTATTTGATGCGATAGAAAAACGACAATAATATTATTAGAACGCCGTTTTTTAACGATTCTCTGCGTATTGTTCTAGGGATTTTTTTTTTTTTTTTTTGACGGTGGCCGAGAGATGCTACACGCTGGACCGCTCGACGATTACCGAGAGTAATAATACTCATCCGCAAACCGAGCTCAGAACACGGTGCATGTCGTGTACGTACGTGCGGCACAACACGGTGTACGGAGGGGAAGAAAAAAAAAAAGAACGTACGCCAATGCTAATTATTATACGTAGCCATCGCGCATTAACGAGTCCGCGTTTCACGTCACCGGGGGACTCGGTAATAATAATAATATCGCTTATTGAATTTACACACACACACACACACTGTGATTCGCGTACGGGTTATCTCGTCGTGCGCTCTACGAAACGATAAATCGATTCCAATCCAATTATCGATTCTCTTCCGAGTGAAATCTTATATATACTGACCGGGAGGGAACGTCGTTTTATATTATTATTATTGTTATACACTCGTTCTCGTACGGTACGCCCGCGTATTGCGGTGCGCGACAGTACCAAAGCTTCACTAGTCGCCGTCCGGTCGTCCGCGCGCGTTTCGGCAACCAGTCCAGTGTACGCGGACCGTCGCGTCGTCTCGTAGTGCGTTTGAAAAATAAAAATCCTCCCCCCCCCACCGGTGTCACTCGACACGCACACTATTGCCCGCCAAATACGCGGGGAAAATTATCGAATGTTTTCGTAATTCGTTTGCGGAAAAAGATCACGAGCGTTTCTAACGATCCGCGTGCAATCGGTTTCGCCGTAATTTTTTTTCTCGACGAATTTCTCCGCACAAGTCCCCGCGGTTCATTCTTGTGCGCGCGCGCGCGCGTGTGACAGTCGATGATATCCTATCACGGACGACTTTAGTCCGATAGTTTTATCAGCTCCCCGACGGCGAATAGCAGCTCTGCCCCGTGCGCGATTCGGCAAATAGTAATTGTAAACATCATTTCCGCGCTCTCGTTACATGGATCGTTCAACACCGATAAAACCGTCGAAAATACATATATTTTGGGAGGCCTATTTGAAATGCAACTCCATTGTGGGACACGCGCTCAAAAACGATTTCGTAAGTGAACCTAACCCCCTGCCCCCAAAGAGGACGGTCTACGGTGTCGTATTTAATACGTATTTTCACGTTTCAGAAAATCGCATGGTTTGATTTGCTGCTGTCCGAAATACTGTCTGTACACGAAAAGATTAAACAAATACCGGAAGACATTTCGAAGGCGAAGTAAGTTTTGTCGCGCGGGGTTGGGCGATTCTGTGCGGCCACCGTTGGTTTTTGTATTGCGCACAAAGTGTGTAACCTGCATACGATTGTTCATTGATAATAATTTCGGAAATTCTGTTACATTCACAATACCCTATATTCGATTATACGAGTTTCAAACGTTGCATTGCTAGACGTACAAACACGGTGTGTTGGATACTAATCGGAATAAATCATTGTATTTCTGTACGATTCGATTTTTCTCAATATTTCATCGTGTGCACCAAAGTTTCACCATAATAAATAGTAATCTGTTAACACTAAAATCAATCGACGCAATACATAGAGTAATATTGCTAATAAATTATTACGTTAAATGACATAGTTTTACTGTAGATATTGGGAATCGTATATTTTCATATGCATTTATATGCCGTAACGATATATATTTACTTATCCTATAAAGTTGTGTGTACCTTACACTGTAATATATAAATGTTATTCATTTCTCGATAATCACAATTTTTATTTTGCTCCTTTGAGTTTGGAATTATCACGATTCTTCATCTAGTAATATGTTATTAGCGGAATCTGCGTGAACATTGTTCATTCGCGCACGTATTTACATAATTAGAGCTTACAAAGTGAAAACTACACCAACATTTAGAGTTAATACACATTTATAATCTTAATTACCTATATTTATTCGATGCATTTTACATTAATGTATATTTAGTTGTGTCATGACCGAGTTGACAACGTGTATTAATCTATCGTTATATAATTCAACATTGAATTGTAATGTTAGATCCATATAAAAATAAAACTACTAATTGAACAAATCGGCCCGATTTAACTTCAAATATAAGTGTTTAAAAAAATTGCACTGCAATTTAAAAAAAAAAAAAGTACCTAAATAATTTTATAGTATTATTGTACGTACCGGGTCTTAATTGGTAAATTTTATTTAATTAAAATAATTTAATATGATCAATTTATTACTGAAAATCAAATTAATAATATATATAATATTAACTAATATACATTTGCGTATAATAGCTGATGTTATAACAATATTTCAATTGTTTCATATCTATTGAGATTAAAAATTTGTTATTTTGTTATGACAAGTATTAGGCAATTTTGTTTACTGACGTAATTTGAATTATCCTTTGTGATGCATAAAATCTTGTTATTCAAGAACAAACATATTTTTATTTTTATACGAAGTTCTTTTTAAATTCATTGTTAATGACTAATGTTAGTATCTAATCATATTATTGCGTTTTATTTAGAAATACTATTTTGATGAAAATTTGAGTGTGGAAATTTTTATAGTTTAAAAACATGAAAAGTTTTAACTTTGCAAGCTAACAATTAGTATTAAAAAAAAAGAAAATACAAAATTTTATATGCAATTTAAATTTTAAAACGAAATTAAACAATTTATGTAAAAAAAGAAAGTACCGTTGTGAAATAATAATTGCATTTAGTTGCAGGTTATTTAAATTTTTAATGTTTTTTATATCGGAAATAAAAAATTAAAAGAATATATATATATTCTATTAAAAATAACATTGTTTAATAAATTTAACTGATTAATTGGATAATAAAATAAGTTGAGTTCAAATTGTATATAAAATTATAAAAATAATCAAGTTTCTGTTTAATATTATTTTAGTTTATCAATTTATGATAATAAAACAATTTATTTTAACTTATAATTAACTAGTCATTATTATTAGGCAACTAATCTCAATTGTAATTTAGATAATACTGAAGTACAACAATAATTTTAGGATATATATTATAAGTAATAGGTATACTTTTATATTAAAATAAAGTCTACAGAATTATCAAAAATAAATAAATAAAGCCAACAAAATGTAATTGTTCAGTATGATTCATAATTAATGAATGCAAAACATAATTAGTGATCCATAAATTTAAACACGAGACATCATTTTTTGCCATAATTTTGAAGAGTATATAATGTCTTTAGGATTCTGTAGGGTCATTTTATTAAACCATTTTTTTTACCGCTACATTAGAACAGAATGTAATTTGTTTGTCATTTATTGCTTCTAATTTGTACGTATTACCAATAAGTTCTACTCCAAATTATTTTTTTAATGTACTAATTTAATTTAATTTATGGCTTATAAATTAAAAATGCAACAAAAAGTTTATTTTTAAGTACTTAATTTCTGACTTGTTTAGCAGTTTTTTTCTATATGAGTGTAAACATTTGATTTTAATTGTTTTTATTTTTTTTTTGTGTTTATTATTTATTATACCAGAGTAAACATAATTTTAAATAGAATTTATTTGGAATTTTAGTTGAATTTAAATCCAACATATTAATATTTAAAAGATTATATTTAGTGGTATCCGTTTTATATTATTATACACATTCAAACACGAAATTAATAGTAGACCAGTATTGTGTAGTAATTAATAATTTTATGTATAAAATGCTATCAGAAAATATAAAACTATAAGGTTCATATTTCTATACCCTTTTATGAATAATTTAGTAATGTACAACATACTTATTAATTAATATTATTGATTAATTTATATCAAAACATAAAATAATACTTTTATTTACATATATGTATTATACACTTTTTTTAAATACCCAAACTATTTTATAAAAGTTGTGGTTCTGATTAATTGTGGTGTTGATTAAAATTTTAAAATAATAATAATTACTTATGTAATGTTATTTTAATTTAACATTAAATTATTAATAATTGGTTTCATCTTCAGACCTGTAATTGGTCTTAACTGCAATATAAATATGTTTAATTTTTGTTAAAATAAGGTGCCTACCTGGTAATTCCAAAAATAGGTATTATTTTAAATTAAACATATTTATATATAATTCTTCTATTTTGTTGGTATTTTTTTATTTTTTTTTTTTATAACTAATGAATATGGAGACATGTTGTGAATGTTAAAACAGTAATAAAATATGAATAGTCAATTATTTATTACACTTCTGTTTTTATTGCAATAAAAAAAAATCTATGTTTTTTCTGAGCAATTGGTAATATCCTGTTGTTATCAATACAATGATTTTTATTAAATGTTTCATCATAATTATGATTATATTATAATTGAGTTAATTAATTTAATATACGTAATACAATTTATAAATTATTTGTAATTTTTTATGGCCTCTTAAATGTTGGTATTTATATAACACGTGTCGTTTTATTAAAAACAATGACTTATTATATTAAGGAGATAAAAAAATAAACAAGTTGCAAAAAACAAATAATATACTATAAAAACTTTTTATTGGGTATATGTTAGGCATAATTTTTTATAATATTAACTTTTTTGAGGTATTATGACATGCTGTCTGTATATTGTTTTTAGTTTAAAATATCACTGTACGTAATATGTATATGTTTTCTATTAGATAATTTTTTTTTGTAATTAACATTTTTATTTTTAGTGTATCCAATGCAATAGTGGACCAATTACTCTTAGATATTGATCATGTGTGTTCTGTATCTGGCGAAGAAGATTTATCTAGTTTGAAGAAATATATTTTAAAGGATAGAGGATGGAGATGTCTTACTGTTTTACATTTACTCGGAACTCAGGTAAATTTGTATAATTATTTATTAATATTTTAACTTATATTATTATTAATTATTAGGTAGTTGAAATCTATATATCTATGTAAAATTTATTTTTATACATCAATCATTTGTCATAAAAATCAGTACAAAAATATTTTATTTGAGCTAATTAATTTTAAAATTCATCTTACATAATTAATTAATATTGAAATCATAATATACTGTTTATTCTGCAGATATCTGTTTTATTGTTTTCAAAAATATATTTACATTTCTAAGACTTTAATTTGTGTGAACCATTAAAATATTTTAATTTCAAATTTTAATAAATGGTAAATAATGATATTCGTTACTATATAATAAAATATATTCTAGTTATTTGCTTGCCAATGTGCAAGTGATATATGACAATAATTTAAATTTAATGAAAATATAGAAAATAATTGGTAACACAAATATTTTCTAATTGAAATGTTATACATTTTTGTAAATATTTAGGAAGTTCAGCGTCTCAAGGAATTGGCTAATGTGTTCGTTTCAATTTTCTCAATATTTAACGATGATACAGATAGTAAAATAGATATTGATGTCAAAAATATTAATCCCTATATTTCTCCAACGGATGAAACTAATTTAAAACTTGATGATTTAATTAAATTAACACAATTTCATGGGTTGAAATCAAAATCAAAAGCTCAATTTAATTCTATGTATGATAGATCAAGTCCAAGTATATCTAGATCTCGTCGTGTAAGCTCCGTATCATCAAATAGGTGCGTTTGTTTATATTGATTAAATATTTTAAAAGTACGAATTTTATTCTGTAACATTTTTTTTATTTTATATATTTTATTGCTATAGGATAAAAACAACTCATTCTTCAGAAGGCGATAAACCAAAAATGGTTGAGGAATCTAGTGAATCTGAGTCTCAAACTGCATTAGATATGATTAAGTCGTCTAATACATTACGCATTCGATTTAATCCAATGGATTTTGATTATTTTACTAATATTGTGCGTAGTGAAGATGAACAAAATGATTCTGATAAAGAAGAAGTTAATTTGAGAAAAAGAAGAAACATGTATCCTGGTTATTTTTATGATGAACATATAAAATCTATTACCAGTCATACTTCTACTCCAGTTCAAATTAAATTACTAATATTAGATTTATTAACCCAAATGTTGTCATTTGGTACACAGAACCCTTTAAAATATAATTTAAAAAGCAGTAATCAATTTGTGCCATTTATAGTAATGAAATTTTCATTAGATAATATTTGTCTATCACAGTTTAATGTTAGCAACAGAGATGATGATATTATACAATCAAAAATGTCATATAACATGGTATTGGCTGTTAAACAACTCTATCAGTATCCAAATATCAGTGAAACAATTACACAGGAAGGAATTGTGCCAATATTATTACAAATATTAGAAAGTCTGGTGAACAAATCAAGAATAAACGAGATCAAAGAATATCCATGTCGTCAAAAAATTCTTTTCGGTGTCCTTTGTGCACTGTTAATGATGTTCTCTTTAATGTTATTTGATTGTCATTCGTATAATAGTCATTTTCATTTTTTAAAACAAATTCGAGTGATGCTTGACTGTCAGCGTGGTAAACTTATAGAAAAATGTATTGCAGTAATTTTGGATATACGAGATCAAGATGCAGAACTTTCTACTAACCACGTTAAAATAATAATAAATTTACTTGGCTTATTAGTGTTGAATATGAAGAAAATAAGACAACGTATGGTACATCTACAGCATTGCAACAAAATCAGACATCGACATTGCACTAAAATTATGTTGCACCATCATGACAATCTCTTTGGAGAGGTTTATGTAAGTAGTATAGTTTCGTCTCAAGATACTGGTCAAAATTGTTGTGTTACTTCATTGTCAATGATTCTCATTCGCCTTATGATCAACTTGGAGAGTCAGGATAAGGAATTGTGGTTTTATTTGGCTAAAACAATTGGTGTAATAGGAACATGCTGTTGTGTGCCACTGTCTATAATTTTACCAAAGCTATTGAAAATGGTCGGTGACCATGACCATAGAAAGAGTTTCATGATATTACAACTGATGGAGAAAACGTTGTATCGAGATACAGGTGTTGCATACAGAGATAGTTCCTGTAAAGTATGTTGCGACGATGAGATCACCTCACAGAATAGTATGATTTCATATGAGAAAAATAAAAAAAAGAAGGAACAAAAGTGGATTACTTTTGAACTGTTTAGAAAATTGTTGACTGGTTCAAGTGCAAAATTGTCATATACGATTGGATTACATTTGACAAAAAATGCATCAGTATTTATAAAGGACGTTCAACATGTCATTTTATTTCGTATATTTTATCCAGTATTTAAAACAAGTGTAAAATCATATAAGGAAAATGAAAATGATTCTGACCGCTTTTTAATAAATGTTTCATTAAACATATTTAACATATTATTAGCTTCTCTAGATTTCACATCAGAATTTGATTCAATGAACGGGGTGAAATATTTAAAAGATTTAATAACAGATCCAATTTTTACCAAATTGTCTTGCAATGTGTTGGAAACAAAAATTATGTCAAAAATGTGGACTTTAAATCAAATTAAATCTACTCCAATTTTAATTACTGATAATCAAGCAGAAGATTTAAATATTATTGTAACTGCGGTATTTAATTTAGTTGAATTATTTTGTGGTTATGTGCTGAAACCACAGTCGATGAATATTAATTTAAAATTTAAGTATAATTTATCAATCCTATCAGAATTTGTGAGAGAAGAAATGTCATTTGAATCTGTAAATAAGTTCCATGACTACAATAGCATCATAACTAGATTGGGCGATTTATTTCAATGTTTAGCTAGGCTTTCATTGACGTGCCCTAGAATTAGAAGTTATTTGCAAGTTTCATATGTCGTTTATCAATATAACACTCTTTTATCCATTGTGTCTTTACTACTAACAAGGCCAATTATTGTGGAAGGTCAGTTTATTTGATTTATTATTATTATTATTACTTAATATACTTAATTGTTATTTTTGCCTATTAATTGGTTTCAGGTATGAATGAAGTAACACTTGAAGACAAAAACGTTATGAATTTAAAACTTATTGAGTGTTTACTTGTATTGAATTTATCAATCTTTGAGAATAAAAGTAAATATAGATTATTAAATATTTAACAAAGAAAATTTATTCCGAATTTGTTACGCTTTATAAATATATGTTTCCTAATAATTATAAATATTTTTATACATAGTTACATTGGATTCTCACATAAAAGATCTGTTGATCGAAGCCTTATCTAAAGGACATATTGGAATTAAACAAGTTTGTAGCTCTTTAATAAAGTGTGCTACAGTATCTTTTAATCGACAAACTGTGAATTCTATAACAACTGCCCAATCATTAACCCGGGTAAATTTCAATTTATGGATTTAAATTGTTTAAATAATTGGAATTATTTTGACTGTGTGTATTTTATGTAGTTATTGGAAATTGACACACCAAACAAAGCTGAATGGTTGCCTTTCGATGAAGATGATGATTTCATTTCTGGAGATGAAGGTTATGAAGCAGATATTGAGTTTCAGAGTTGGATAAATATTGATTCTTCTGATAAGTATGTACATTGTACTATATATATATATATATATATATATATATAATAATAATAAAATACAGTTACTAAATTAGTACTGAAAAATGATAAATTATAATAATTTTAGAACTGCAGATGAAACTATTTGTCATAAAAATATTCAATCTGATACAAAAAAATTGAATATCATGCACCCAGCATTGTGTACATTGGCTATAGACCTAATGACTTTTGCCAGGTTTTATAATTTTATTTTTAAATATGTTGTATCATAAACCATGATGTATAATTTAATTTTTGTAAATTTAGGAATCTTGACAATTTAGATGGAATAATTTATTGTTTACAAAGACTAATTGCTATCTGTAAAGATAATGATGATAGTTGTGTAAAACTTGCCAAAGAAGGACTTATTTACAAATTATTAAACTGTATTAAAGAACATGTAGACAATACTGAAAGAACTGAGGGTTGTGAGTATATTTAATATTAGGAATTGATTTTAATTATTTTTAAAAAATATTTTGTTTTAATACAGATGATACTATTTATATTTATATGATGGAACTTATTGCTTTAATGGCTTGCCATTATATAGAAACATTTGAACTTGAAATGTATTTGAACTTATTTAAAACAAGTAGTCCGCCTCTTGTAAGTTCATTTTTAACAATATTAAGTTGACATATTAGTTTTTCAATTATTTTATATTTATTTTGTTTTAGAATATATTACTTTTACCATTAATATACTTGACTGATCATATATCGATTGCATGGCGCCCCTACTACAGTATCCAATTTCCAGCAAAAATAATAACAGATTTACCAATTAGTGATAGACCTGCTGAAGCATTGGCAATTTTAACCCGAGAAAATCATAAAGAAATGAGTATGAAAATAATAATTCTGTTTTTTTATTTTATAATTATTTTAAATTCGGTTTTAAGGACTATTAACGCCATGGTCGGTATTTGCTCTAAGTTTACCAATAAATACAGATTTCGGATGGTCCGTATTATCAACAGGCTTTTCAATATCAATGTGGTTACGTCTAGACCATGTGCATAAATATATACGCATTAAGAGAAATTGTTCTGTAGAATCTATTGGGAAAAGTAATGATAATATTTAGTAATAATTTTTAATACAATTATATTATTAAAACATATAGATAATTAAATAATTTTAATGTACTTTTAGATCAAGATTTGCATAAAGAAGTGAATGATTTAGATGATTTAACTCATATACTTTCTATTGGATATGATGCATTGCTTATTGAATTTTGGTTGAATCCTGTCACTGATGGTTTTGTTGTAAGACTCACAAGACCGAATGAAAATAAATTTGAATTACTCTCAAAAATAAATTTTAACAACTGTTTGGGTTCGATTGCTTGGCATCATGTTGCTATCAATGTTCACGGTCTGAAAAAAGGAGATAAATGTATTGAGGTAAATTACTAAAAATTTAAAAATAGACAATTATTAACAATTTTTATTTTATTTAGTTAAGTTTAATAATAGATGGGCTGTGTGAAAATAAAGCAAATCTTTTGTTTAATGGATTTCTTATTAAGAAACCTCGACCATCTAATGTTCTCTTAGGTGATACAAGAGATAATACATCACCAATATCCATTGGAAACATTTTAATGTTTAGACAACCTGTACTGACAAAAGAATGTGCTAGTACTCTTGCAGCTTTTGGACCTGATTTAGAAAATCTAGCTGATTGTTCCAATAATCCATTGAAACCGAATTTTAGCATGTTGTTTAATGATTCAGTGTTTAATCTAAATATATCATTGAGTTCTGATTTGGACTGGAATCAAATATTGAAACAGTGTTTTGAAATCATTAAACCTCTACAGGTAATCCGAAAACAAATTTAAATTAACAGAAATGACTGATTAGTTTATTGTTTTAGAATTCAGTTTGTTAATTTAAAAATAAAACTCTTGATTTTTTGTTTAGGATGCCATACTATTAAGTTTCACTCCAAGACAGCCAAAAATGGTTTGTCTATATTCTTTAACTCTTCCAAATCCCACAGGTAATTTATTTATTACATTCAAGTTCAATTGTATTTTTATTTTTTGAACTGCCATTGAAATATATAAATTTGATTATTGGATTATTGATTATTATAGTTTATATTTTAATATTAACAAAAGTATCAATTAAATTTAAATTAAAACAGTTAATTTAGACTATATTGAAATAATTTTATACTAAAAAGCAAAAGGAATCCAATGATTATAAATTATAATATAAGTTTTCGAATAATTGGTTGGTAATACATTATATATATATATATATATTTTATAGGATCATTATTTCCTCCTACTCAACCATTAATGTTTAAGATGACTGCTTATGATTTACGTGCATGCCAGAGCCCACCTCAGGTGATACCTACAATTATTATTAGTTCTGTTAAAGTTGATGAACCACATGGACTGCTTAATGTTATCAATAAAACTGGTGGCATGCCATTGTTATTATTTTTATTTGCAAGGGTAAATAAATTACACATTAAATATTATGTAGTTTATAGTATTTAGTTTTTAATAATTTTTCATAATGTTTCAAACAGATTATTGAATTCAATTCATCTTCTATTGATCAAGTAAAAGCGTTGAAAATTCTATTGCATTTTGCTCATTCTGACTCTAAATTGTATTCAGAATTTATTACACTTGATGGTTATAAATTATTAACAAAAGCTTTGACTTCATCACATGTTCAACCTAGTTGTTCTATGTTAATGGTATGTATATTATTCATAATGTAATCATGGGTAGGTTTTTTTTTAATAATTATGTGTTGGGAAGGTCCTCTTGGAAGCAGGTTGTAACAAAAAAGGAGCATTTATTTATGTAAATGATGAATGGATTGTCAATATGTTCTATGAAGGAGTATTATTAAATACGTGTTTTATTAAAGAAGTAATTTTACCATGTTGGAAGATTTGGACTGACAAGAACCAACAGGTTATTCAGTATATTTTCAAATTTTGTAAGCATCTCTTGTCAACAAATCATCCGCATAGAAGATTTAACATGAAACAAATGCAATCATCTGAATTACTGGAATCAATATTAATGCAAATCAAAGTAATTTAATAAAAAATATTTTTTTATTTATTTTTTTTTAACTTGTCATATTTTTTGTATTTAGTGTCAACTGTTATTAGATGATTCAAATGAAACTGCATTATTAGATTCTGTACAAAAAGATTTGGTGGATTTCATACAAAGTATTTTTGATTTACGAATGAATAAGCATTATGTTACTTTGATATTAGACTTTTTAATTGCTGTACACCCGACTACAAATTTATATCTGCCTCATTTAAAAGCATCTGTGTATTTTGTTTTATCTCCTCAATCAAGAATTTATGCATCACCTCATTATTATATTCATATATCATCAGGTATTGTTTTTACTTTATTCTAATATACCTTCATTGGAAATTATATATATTTATATTTTTGTTTTTTAGAATCTCGTGATGAATCTAATGATAAAATTAATTTAAATGATTATTCAGAAACCGACTTTTCTAGTTCTGTTAATACTCATAGATTAAATACAGAATTATTAAAACTTCAGGTAAAATAATTATTGAATTGATTACTCAATAGTTTATAATTATTTTTATTGTTATTATTTGAGTAATTTTTAAGTGTCTCAAAGCAAAGTAATTGTTTTAAATGTGTTGTATTAATTAAAAAAAAATTGGCTTATAGGTACGTCAAGAGTTATTAAAAAATAATCACGTTAAAATGTACTCATCAAGAGCTAGCGAAGAAACATCAGAAAGTAGTGAACATTTCATTCCGGAAGAAACTGGTCAGGATTCAGGTATAGATGGCAGTGTAAAAGATGTAGCAGTAGCTGTTATACCAGATGAGAAACAAATTAATTGTGATTATGGTGATGCTTGTGAAGCAGAAGTGTATTTTGGAGATCAAGTAATCCAACATTTTACAGTAATTATTAACAATTTAATTTTGTAACAATAATAATGAGAATTAATATGTTTATTCCAGACAAAATTAAATGAAAACAAACAATTTAAATCAGCTGATTGTGAAAGTAATAGTGAAATGATTGAGGGTTTATTTTCTATATTAAGAAATGTTTTAATTAATATTTCAAACTGTGTACCCGATATTTTTATTGATAAAATGTTTGATGCAGAGAAGCTAGTTGTTTTACTCAATAATCCTAGTCCTTCAATAAGAATTATTATTTTAAAAGTAAATGCAATTATTACTTTGAAATTGTGTGTTATTATTTTGTTTTAAAAATAAATCTTTATTGTTTACAGATAATAAGTGTGTTTTTACAAAGTTGTAGCTCATCATACGGCAAGAAGTTTGTTAATAAATTCAAAGGATTTCATCAAATGGCCAATATATTATCACTGCATCAAACTACAGTGAATTTAGTTGACACTTGTGCTTCAATTTTCACTGGTAGTTATTGGCTCCCTTTAGATCAACAACTGCAATGGGATCAATCTGTTGAAATGTGTTCTTTTAATTTTTCGTCACTTCCATTATTACTCTCACTTTTACCAAAATCTGCATTTAATTTAACATTGTGTACAAGCATAGTGAACTTCTTGATGAAACTTATCACCAAGGTAAACATTTCATAATTAGTTATCAATAGTATAAAATTTAAAATATTTAATATTTTAGGTCCCGCAATGCGTGCATACTATTTTGGAATACGGTTTAATAGAATGTTTACTAAAAACATTATCAGTAATAGCAAGCATTTACCCAACATCTCAGAATCATGTAGAATTAAATAAGCAAGAGATACTTGTTGATGATATTAATTCATTAATAATAACACTGGTTACTTCAGCTATTCATACTCCCGGCTTACAAAATATTCAAGTTAGTTTCTACATTATATGTATTTTTCTTATTTCCTATGGATATTTCATGTTATTTGTTAAATGTTTTTTTTTGTGAAACTAAAATTTTGTTTTTAGATTTTAAATGATTCTGTTTATCAATGTCGTTATTTACAAAAAGCAGAAATTCAAACTTCAAAAGTGGGTCATCGATCAAATTTAACTTTAAGAGAAACGCAGCGTTTCATTCTAGAATCAGGAATGGATACTATACAAGACCTTATACAAACTCAACCACCTCTAGTTCCTGCTTTATCTCGATTAAAAAAAAATCTGAGTTCTGGTATTTGGTCAATTAAAATAGTTTTTATTTGATTTTGTTATATGTAATTATATATTTAACTTATTATTTTAAATTTTTATTTAGTATTATTATTGAATCACCTGAAAGAAGTAAATAATGAACCGTGCATGTCAAACAGTGAATCTAGCTTGTTTAGTGTTTCATCTAACTACAATCGTCAAAAACCATTATCTAAAACTGAATTAGTTGAAAGATACAAACATATAATTATTAGATCTGTCGAGTTTATTTTTGCTTTGAGTATGTCAAATAATAAAACAATGCTATATGAATGTGTGTATATAATTTTGTAAATATGTCTAGACGAACAAACCAATGATGAAGTTTCACCTGAAGTTGCTTTTGCGTGCCATTTATTTACAATTCTTCTGTATAATCTTACTAGTATTATACAAAATACAAGAGAACAAAGACAGTATCCTTGGTTGTCTATTTATGGAGCTGCTCGCGACATTATAAGGTAAAATAATATTATTTAATATCTTTAAATTTTCGATTTGTTGTGTAATCATAATACATTTTAAATTAATCAATAATTCAATTTCTACAATAGTATTATGTGTATATTGTATAAAGAATAAAAGAATAATGTATAAGGATTCAATAACTAAAATATTAATTATACATATATTTATTTATTTTTAGAATTCAAGGAGCCAGTTTGTTAGTATGGCTTTTGAGTCCTCATCAAACAACTAGAATACGTATGTTTGCTGTTAAATCATTATTAAATGAACCGAGGTCCAAAGAGTTGTTTAAAAACTTAATATACATTAATCCTCAGGTAGATTTATGTGCATTATTTTCAAAAACACATTTTAATTAATGTATACGATTTCTTTAATACCATTAGATAAATTATTTACTTTTTCAATTTTCTTGTACTTAAGTTTAAATTATACATTTTTTATTTATTTGATTTTTTTAAAAAATAATATTCAACATTTATTACATTCGAGCTTATTTCTATTAAGTATTTGTTAATCTGAATAGAAAAGTAAAATGTTTATCATGTTAATTATTTATAACTTAACATATTTTTTAATAATTATTAATTACATTTAATATTTTTAGATTGAACAAAGATTTTTTGTATATTTGTATTCATTAATGAATGCTGAATTAGCTGTACCACTTACCGAAGAGGAAATGTGTACATGTGAAGCGTTAAAAGAACATCTTGTTGAATTAGAATTATTAACTGCTGATAGTAATGGGATTATTTATGAGAACGAATGGAGTACTCAGCTAAATCATGTTTTAGAGCAAATGAATGTAGAATTAAATGCAATGGACATCAGTCAAAATGATAATATTATGAAGTATGTATTTTACATTTTAGTAATTAATAAACTTGTTTTTTCTAAACTTAATGTTTGTTGAATAATATTTAACGACACTAAGATAGATTTTACTTCGGTTTAATTATGTGTTATTATAGAATATTTTAATGTTTTAGAAGTGCTTGTAAATGGGATAACACAATCAAGTTGATTTGCAACTCTGCAATGGACACGACAACACTTGTGTGTGAAGAACAAAATGTTCAAAGGAAACATGTTCTAGAAAAAACTAAAGAAAATTATAGAAATATCATACAGGCTACAATACGATGGAAGTCTATTATCAGTCAAATGTCTCATGAAAAGGCTCCATGGTATTTTCAAGAGTCTTATCCAACGTAAACAGTATATCTTGTAAACAATATTTTGATATAATTTTTCCAATTAACAATGTTGATAAAACATTTGTTTTTAGATCCTGGGAACTAAATCCAACAGAAGGACCCAATAGAGTGCGAATTCGCTTTCAAAGGTGCCATCTAAATATATTAAAACGGTTCATTAAACCTGAATACTCACAAAAAGCTGGTTTGTGTTGTAATTTTAATTCTTGTTCCTGAATTTTAATTTGGTTTTAATTGTTCATGATATGTTTGTAGAAAAATATAACATTAAGGGACCTCTAGAATATTTAATATCAGGTGATTTGGAAGTTTCTGTATCCTCTGCTGTTGTTGAAAGTTTATTATCGCAAGAAAAAATATCGTACATGAGCACAGCAAAATTAGTTCATCCGTGGGAAAAAATCAAATGTGAAGTTTTGATCAGTGAAAATGCAATTTACATTGTTCCTACTACTAATGTACACAATTTTTAATTACTGTTAAACAAATAATGTGTAAAATTATTCTAAATTGACATTTTTAAATATTTTGTAATTTTTATTTGCAGTGCCTACAAAGTGATTATTCACATATCCTTAAATTTGATGCAATTAAGGAAATACATAATCGCAGATATTCACTTAAAGAAAAGGCTGTAGAAGTATTTCTTACTAATGGAAAAACATTTTTGATTGCCTTTAATTCTCAAAAGGTACACTTCATTTATTTCTATTATAATGATATATAAATACTAATATTGTAGAAATATTATTTGCAGGAAAGAGATGAGTTTGGAAGTTATTTATTAAACTTTCCATTACCAAATCGTATCACTAATGAAATACTGAGTGAAACGGTTGATTTATGGAGAACACGCCAAATCACCAATATGGAATATTTATCCATTTTGAATAAAATGGCTGCACGTTCGTATAACGATTTAATGCAGTATCCTGTTATGCCATTTGTGCTAGCTAGCTATAATACCGCTGAGTTAGATTTAAATCAAATGTCTACATACAGGTAAATTATAAAGCATATTTGAAGTTTTTTGTATATAATATTTAAAGATTAGTTGCGTTTAATATAAAATATTAATTCATATATAATTCTTTATTAGGGATTTGAGACGACCTATGGCGATTCAAAATAAAAAAAAAGAAGCTCATTATATTCAACATTATAATGTATTAATATTTTAAATTAACTTTTTTTTTAAAAAAAAATTTAGATTTATAATTATGTAATTTACTACTTTTAGTATCTGAAAGAAGAAGTCCAACGTTTTGGAACTGATCCGCACCACTATAGTTCTCATTACAGTAATTCTGGTACAATTTTACATTTTTTGATAAGAGTCCCGCCATACACTCAAATGTTTATCAAATATCAAGTAATATAATGATATTTACTCACTTTATCCTACACATATTAATTTAAAATCTGTTTTGTTTCAGGACAACAACTTTGATGTACCCGATCGATCATTTCATTCTATGGAGATTACTTGGCGTTTATCATCTGATGAATCGACTACTGACTTGAAAGAACTCATACCAGAATTTTATTATTTGCCTGAAATGTTTATGAATTTTGAACAATTAAATTTTGGAATTAAACAATCTGGAGAGGTCGTTGATGACGTAAAGTTACCTGCTTGGGCACAAAATAATCCAAGATTGTTTGTACTTGTTCAGAGGTAAATTAATATTAATATCAATATTAATATTGATACTATATAGTTATACAAATAAAATGACAATGTTGAATAATTCCAATAATTCATTTCTATTTAAAGACAACTTTTGGAATCTGAAATAGTTAGCGAAAATTTGCCGCATTGGATAGATTTAATATTTGGTTACAAACAGACTGGTAAAGCGGCAATCGATGCGATTAATGTATTTCATCCGGCTACTTATTACGGATCACATATAGAAGAGACGGAAGATCCTGTAGCAAGATCTGCATTTAAAACTATGGTAAATACTTATGGTCAAACACCAAGACAACTATTTCGTTTTCCACACCCGATGACAGTCGATGATTATTCTTCAAAAAACACAAATTGTCGAAATGTTATCACAGGTAAAAATTTTTTTTTGTTTTTAAACTTTTCACATTTTATTTCATATAATAGCACGATAATCATAAATCTCTATTATAGGTGTAACAAATTTAAAATGGGGAAATTATGTTGGATCTCTCGAAGAAAATGTTCCCATGTATATTTGGAAAAGAAAACATAAGACTCTAGTTTCTGACTTTGTACCCTTGCTTACCAATGATGTGTTCGGACTGTCAAATAATTCTGCATTACTTTTAACATATTCGAAAGTAATTATAATACATATTGGTTTATTAACGTTATTCTTGTTGAAATTGTATGAATTAGGGATTGTGGTGTTATCGTTACGTTTCAATATTTTTATAGGAAAAATCTTTAACATTGTTAAATGAAGGAGTGACTGTAATGGCTGCAGCAATACTGTCTTGGAATGATTTTGATGGCGTTGTTCGAATTAAACAACGTAAAGAAGCCCCCTCTAAACCAGCATTAAAATTTTTTTCTACCGACAATGTTTGTACTATAGCTACTGCACCGCATTGCCCATATATTTGGATTGGTTTCGATTCTGGAATCATACATGTATACAAGTAATGAGATATTTTTTATCTCTATGTGAAGTTTATTTTAAATAATTGTTAATTTAGTTGATTTATAACGATGTAATAATATATTATTGTAGATTTTATTTCGATATTATTATTGGCAACGTAGAGATTTTCAAAGAACCGACCATTCTTATCGGTCATCAAGCTAAAATATCCTGTATATCCCTGAGTCCAGCATTTAGCATTGCTGTCAGCTGTGATAACAAAGGATCTGCAATTATTTGGGATCTCAATGATATTGCATACGTGAGATCATTGAAACCTATGACATTCCCAGTAATTACATTTTTAAAATGTTTGAATTTGATTTTGTCTAGAGTTAATTATTTGTTGTTCATTTTTTATTTTCCAGATAAATTTGGTATCGATCAGTGAAACTCTTGGTGATATTGTGACCATCTCGTATGACAATAACAGTGAAAAATCAATTATGACGCTTCAAACTATAAATGCTTTGTATATAGGCAAAGTAGAAAGCGACAAAAAAATTACGGCAGTTTGCTTTTCCAATGCCCCCGAAGGAATTTCTGTAAATGTTATTGCGACAGGGTTGGAAGATGGAAGCGTGAAGTAAATTACATTTAAATTAGTACGCTTTTATATGTTGGTGTAAAATTATAAATTTATCTTTGACCAGATTGTGGAGTACGTGGGATTTATCTTTTGTCAACGAAATACCAATAATTCATTTTGACGGAATGGTTATAGCGTACGTTTAATAAATGCAAATTTTTTTTTTTTTAGTCTTATTGTTTTTTAACGTTTTGTACGTTTTCAGCATTATTTATTCGAGCGATTCTCAACATTTATACATATCAACAGAAGATGGAACGGTAACGATTTGGGAGTCGGCCGGTACGAAACGAATAAGTAAAACTCCCAAATTCTTAAATCTCAGTATGTAGTAAAACAAAATGTATTTATGTAATTTTAGCATTGTTAAAAACTTGTAAACATAGTATTATAATGAGACTGGTGTATCTGTGTGTAGTTGTTAAGCATAATATTAACATTCTACAAGTAAGGAAATAAGAACATTATCGATATTATTATTTACTTTTTTCAATCCATAAGTTTAATTGTAAATACACAATTTTAAGTAAGTGTAGATTTAACGTTTTTATATTTATATATCAAGACTTGTTAAAAGTTTTAGTAATTATTGTCGAATATTCATTTCTGTTTTTTTTTTCAAATGAATTGTATTATAAAATAAATCAAATTAATTGCTCATTTTTACTAATTTATTATTTATCGAAAAAATATATATCGTATCAGTGTTGTGATTTTTGTTGAAAACATTATATTTTATTATCTCTGTTAAAACGTGGAAATGTAAAATTTATTACAATTTGTACACACTTTGTTATCATTTCAATTGTATACGTTCCTAATTTTAAAATAATCATTCCTAAGGATTGATTTTATAATTACAAAATTATTTTATACCCCGTTTTAAGCATTTGTATTAAAGTATTATAATTTAATATATATTTATTTATGACATATTACTGTTTTGTGTAAATAAAGTTGAATTATTGTGCAATAAAGATATTTGGAATTCTCAAAAAAAAAAAAACACTCATTAAATTTTACGTAGACGTATTTTATTATTTTTATTAAACATTATATACACTTTTATGTGTTTTTTTTTCATTATTTTTCTTCTGTGTGAGAAATGAACGATTGAATTTTAAAGTTATTTTTTGTCGGCGTCGATTTAATGTGTAAAAACATTGAAGTCTTTATTGCAAACGGCTGTTGTGTAATAAATGGTGCATTATTTTATAATATGATACACCGTTTTTGATTATAAATCTAATAAATCTTTGGATGAATACTCGAAAACAGCTATAGTTCAAAAAATAATTCATTTTATTTATAAAAATTACCTATATCTGAGCACTGGCCAGACAACAGTTTTATACCGAAAAATTGATATTTATAATATGAAATATGTTTGATATTAAAACGGCGTTACGAGATTTATAAAAAACTTAAAACGGTTTAAAAAAAATTTCAACACGTAAATAGCAAATAAAATTGACGCCGAACTGGAAGGGAAATTAAGCACTTAATAAAAGTATTAAAAAAAAAAAAAAAAAAATGGTTTAAAATGTAAACTCGCGTTTTGGAACGGTTATTATTTGAGAATCGTATTGTATCGGCGGAGCGTATTCCAATTATTCTGTGTTAATAATAAACGAAATACGTTTGTATTTAGAGCGGTGTGTTGTAAAAAGAAAAAAAAATCGTTTCATTTTCACCAGATTTTACATTTTTCCGTCGGATTCATTGGCGATCCGGCGGGGCAATTAAACGCCTCGGCGAATTCGATGGAATTCGATAAGGTACCCAACACACGGATCCGGCCCGGGCTGTGGACGTCGGTCAATAAATCGTTCAATAACGTTTGTTCGCTTGTCGACTCGCACCATATCTGAAACGAAAGAGAAACATAATTCTCTGTGTATAATATGACAAAATTCTGAATTTATCCGATTCCCCGCGATATAAATATTATTATTATTATTATTATTAAACAGTGGTTGAATTGGGGGGTGGGGGGGGGGAAATAATAATAACTCCATTTAAAAAATCAGCGTTCCCAGCATACGATAGTGGAAAAGACATCGTCCCCCACACACCTTAATTATACTATTAAAATATACAGTTCGAATAAACCATCATCAAATTATGTTCTAGCAAATTATGTTCTCAAATGACTCATATGAGACGGCCAGTATTACTTGCCTCCCCGTGGTATAGAACTGAGGATCTAAGAACTATCCTGATTCCAAAAATATTTGATCAATCATGAATTTTACAACAATACATTTCGTGAGCCCGACTTATAGATTAAGACCTATAGAATAGAAGGACTTCAATGAGTCTGGTCGTCGCCGCGTCGTGTGATAACTGATAAATGTAAAAATAAACAATCGCGTCTAATGCCGTTCGCTGGGAACTGGTCGAGACTTTTTTCTTTTTTTTGTTTCTAAATACTGATTTACACCATAAAACATTCGTTTTTGTAATTTTTATTTTTAAATCGGCATAAAAAAAAAAAGAATTAAATATAAATGAAGACGGACACTGGCAACAGTGTTCCCTGCGACGAATAAAATAAACACTGTTATGTGTGCAAAAAAAAGAATAAATGGAGAGCAGCTCCGTCACCTCCAACACCAAATTAACCACTGATTATTATTATTATTATTAGAGAGAAAAAAAAAATCTCACGCTGGCGAATCCCACGAAAAACAACTGTTCCGGCGATAGTTCTTCCAATCCGGGTAGCCTGCGTTCCGCTCCGTGCCGAGACGTATACTTTTGATACGCCATAAAAGCGTGGCTCAGACCGCCTGTGTCCGCTATGTTTTCGTTTTGAGTCGCTTGGCCGTTCACCTGCAAGAAGAATAAAATAAATAAAAATTGTTTTTCTATACAAAGAAAACAATATCCGATCAATATTACGGGGAACGAAAGTTTAACGCGATTTTATTAAAAAAAAAAAAAAAAAATCCGTAAAAAATTTAATGACTTCGAAACAATTATTATACGAGCCCGGGGACGCGTCGACTCGAGTCTTTTCCAACCGAAACGTTTTAGTTATTTTTCTTTTATCCGACAATATATTTGGACTCCAAGCGTACGTCCGTGTATATTAATATTGTTCAATATACTATCGTTTTCGTTCTCGACAACGATTTCGCTTGGATATTTTCTTTTCGATTTCGATTGAACGTTGTAAAACAACGAAAACCCGCCTGACCGTCCTCGGCGTCGCGTGTTCCGTTCGGTAAAATTCGAATTAAAACGAGAGAAAATGAAAAAAAATAAAAGGGACACATCTACCACACAATCCCCGAGCACTGTCGTTCAATGACACTTTCAATAATGCATCGTCGTCACACAATACCTTCACGCGATTGCCCAGCACGGTCAAACTGTAATTATTGTATTGATGGACAAAACATTCGGCTCTCTCGGCGAACGTTTCCATCGTCTCTCGAGTCCACCACTGTCGCCTGTTGCCGCGTTTGTCGTACATTCTGCCTGTAAATAACATTATAAAAAAAAAATAATAATAAAAACGATTTATTTATATTAATTTACAAGTGTATATAGGTGTATACTGCCAGACCCGAATCGTCAAACGCGTGCATTATTTCGTGGCCGACAACCAAACCGACCATTCCGTAATTCAAAGCCCTGTGAATGTAATGAGAAACCATAAACGATACACATTCGTTCTCACCAGGGCCGACGCGAGGTGTAATGGCGCCGTACGTCAACCGTTATTTGGACGATTACTCTTATTACTCTTATCAAGCGTATAATATTTGAATTACATTTTTTACATTTTTCTAGATTTTTTTTTTGTTTTTTGAGCTAGTATTATGAATAACCGATCAAAGACGTATTGCTTAGAATAAATCGAATCCAATAATTACGAAAAAAAAAACAAAAATTTTAAACGGACGTTTTTGGAGCCCTCCGGCCAGTGGCGCCTTCACCCTCACGCCGGCTCCTGTCGTTCTTAGTACGCGTGTATCGAAGCAACCGAACAGGCCTGATTAGGTATACTCACTGAATTCTGCTCTTGTGATAAAACGGTAGTTGTAACATTCCAGCCGGTAAAACTGTAATAACATTAAGACATCGAGACAATTTCAGTTGTATTTTATAATGCAGTATAATAATAACGGACACGTATATACAATACGTTTTTCGAAATCGACAATTTTTTATTAATTTCAATTACGAACGACGTAGATTTTGTATTAATTTTTGTTATACCTATTGCGTTCGAGTAAATATCGTTGTACCCGTTCACGCTGACTATGTCCGTCGTCCATCTGTAAAACGGACGTAAATAACGAGAGACGTACTTTATTATTATTATTTTTCTTATCACGTAAAGTCGTTTTAATAATGAAAAAATGTTTTGCATTCGGTATAACGTATAGGCATGCTTACTCGCCGTGATCGTGTACGGTATTTAATTTCGACAGTTTTTTCAAATTCGACGAAGTTTGTAAAATCTCCAAGTTCATTAAATAATTATCCGTCATGCTTGTCTGGAAAATAAAATTATAATTTTACGCCGCGTATACAATGTTTTGTGAATTCAAATAACACGTACGTACGTATTAAAATAATAATAATAATAAACGTACGAATTTCAATTTATTTTGTAAAATGTACGAAGCGTTTCGGAACCAGTCGGGATACGCGATAAACTTGTGCATTGATTGTAATTTGTCCATGGCCGATTGCCGAGTAATCGAATCCATCCACGCAACGTTCTCCAATTGTTCCGTATAAGCTTCTTGAATGTTATTAACCATTTCTGTGGCCTAGATTTGAAATTACGATTTTAGGCGTATGTATTTAAAAAGAAAAACAATTTTTTTACTACGTTTTTGCGTATTATCACTACGGAAGTCTCGTTGATTTAATAATTTTACCATTACCACTGCGCGTCTATCGTTACAAAAGCGTAAAAAAAACTCGGAAATTGTTTAAAAATGTGCGACTAACTCACCATCTCTTTTGTAGACTCGTCGAAGTATTTCATAACATATTTGTATCCAATGTTATACGCAAAGTATGAACTGGTAGTCGACACGCAATCCATCCACCTAAATAATATATATATATAGTGTTATAGTCCATTGTCGTCTTATATAGTGTTATTATATATGCGGTTTATTACAGCGATCTTTTATTGGAGTGTATTTTCATATTTTTTTTTTTTATACATTATGAACATCTATAAAAATCTTTTTACGAAATGTTATGTTTTATCTATGCGCGGTGTCCCGTAAATGCTAAACAATCAAGATTGTATGTTGTGAAACACTTTACGTAAAAGAGTTCAACGCGAAGTAATCATCCCACACGAATGAATCGATTTTAATATGGAATTTTTTTTTTCTTTTTTTTTTTTTAATCGATTTTAATGGAATTACCTAGTGACGTCTTTAACGTCTCCGGTAAATACCACGTTGAAGTCTTCTACGAGGTTCTTCAAGTCTTCTCTGATATCGGACAACATCGATCGTATAAAGCACCACGAAATATAATTTACTAGAAAAAAAATATGCAAATAGTATTATAAATAGAACGTGGAATATATTATAAATGTATATAAACGTTTATATTATATTATACTTAAAATTCTCTTTGGAGTGTTTCCCAACAGCCGCACTAGATCTCTCAAGTAATTCTCCTCTTTTACAAATACTTTATTCGTCTCTTTTATGATTACTCCGTCAGCGCCTTTAAACAGTTGTCGAAACATTTTCAACCAATCCACCTGTTTTAAACACACAGCGTGCAATGTGAAAATAATAATAATAATAATAATACTAATTATAACAATAATAATTTACGAAAAAGATTTCCGATACGCTGTTAGTATCCATTTGGAGCTCGTCTATTGTCATCATGCGGTTTTTTAATATTTTTTCGCTTTTTTTTATTTCGCCGGTGTTTTGTATCTAAACAGGTATACGTACATGTTACACAACATTTTTTTGTTTTTGCGTTTTTTTTTCTATAAATACTTTGGCCAGTTGCGTTTCGAATAAAATTATTTCTTCGGCGATTTCGTTTCCCAAATTTCTACTTCGATTCGGTACGAATCCAAATTCTTTGTGCACCAAATACACGGTGCCGGCAATGAGTTTCGAATACGCGTTTATTTGAGTCGCATACTTTTCACGGTTCACGAACATCGATCTCGGTAACATTAAATCTGGCTGACCTATCTATAAAATATACACGCGTTATATTAATAATAACAATATAATGAATAATAAATTGTAATAAATAATTACTATTATTTATAATAATTATTTATTACAAAGAAATCAACGTTAAACACGACCATTAAAACGTATTGACTAGTATTCATGTAATTTATCGATAAACCCGTGTCCAGAATTGTTGGCACTTTCCAATTTTTTTCCATGTAAACGTACATTTTCATCCAGTCCAACGATTGCAATTTATCGCTGTGATCTTTCTTTCCGATCGGCCAACCGCCGAACAAAGAAAATATCGATTTTAAGTATTCCGTGTTCATTTCGTTATTAACTATAGGAAAACCGTTAAACGCACATAACATTTTTTGAAAAAAAAACTTAATAAAATTTATACAATTTACTTACCGGAATTCAAACAACTCCTATAAAACTTTTGCGCCGGTTCTAAAATCGTATCGGCGTTTTTGTCTTCTAAAATCTCTAAAACGTTGAAAAGTATACGTGTTGTATATATATATATATATATATATATAATGGTTATATAATTTTTAACAATATAACGTTTATATTATAAATATAATAATTTTTGCGAGAAGAGTATAAAATATGAATTGTTTTCTTTACAATTATCTTTCATTAATTGTTATGGCTCGACGATGGTGGAGATTAGATAATATTATATTATTAATATAATGCAATTAAAAAAATAATATATATATATATATATATAAAGAAAAAAAATTTAAAAACGGTAAGTGTGTGTATGGTAAATAATTAAACATAAACTGTACTAATATAGATATTTATTGAATTAAAGTTAAAAGACGAATCGTTCACAATAAAAGATATTACGCGATGGCGTAATAATAGGAATGGATTTAGAATTAAGAATGTTGAATGAGATGGGAGAATTGAGGAGACCACGGAGAGAGATTATGAAAATAATATGATTCTGTCGGTGGAAAGGGATGGACAATAAAATATATGATGTGGGAAAAATCATTTCTTCGAAATGACGTGGACATAAATGCGAATTGTTAAGTCTTAACTCGAAGGAATGAATATTTTTCCTGGACAGTTTGAGGTTCCAGAACCAAATAACGACGAGTTAAATATGAAATTAAAAAACACTCTTATTACGACGTTATATCTACGCATAAACCGCATTGAACGAGACAATAATTTATTTTAAAATTATAAAATAATAATAATAATAATATAAAAAAAATCTCAAAAATAAATACTTTTCAACGCGTAGGTACCTTTTAAATTATTCATTATACTTCTTTCTGCTTCTTTATACTGATACCAAGACACTTTGGTCGCTTTTGCTTGATGATCTTTCACCCACAAGCCGCACGTGAACTCATAAAAATCCTCGCACGGATTTACGGATTTGTTCATACTCTTCAACAGGTATTCTATAAGAAGAAAACGAATCGCAGTAATAAATTATTATATATAATGTTTGAAATCTATTGAATACTTTCGAAAACGGACACTGTATAATAATTATTAATACGTCTATTTGTTACGACGCCTCATAACGCGGTTTGATTTACACGCACTATATACCATTTTGATGGATTACTTCGAAAAAATTTGCTAATATGCACTTCAGTTCCAAGAAATTGTTATAAAAAAATAAACTTTTTTCTTTTTACATTTTATATTCGATTGTTTAAATCTTATAAACAATTATTCGATCGATTAATATTGTGCGTAAACGTGTATATTGAGTAAGGAACGTCAGATCGTTTTGAATATATCTCTTTCGCTTGTATAATATGTTTAATAGACACCGCTACTGTTAATTTATTATTTGGACAAATTTACCCGCTGTTTGGCATTCCATTGTCGTGCATTTTTCCTTTTGCGGCCGTTCCTCTATAGAAAACACGTCTTTCAAAAAATCGTTTGCAGACCTGCAATTCGATCTCTTGACGGTAACGATGACGAAAACTGAAAACGCTATTAACTTCATTTTATAATAATAATAACAAACGTATGTATGTGATACACTAGCTGTACATGTTGAATTTTCGTTAATAACTGCAGTTCCAAGTACTGTAGCAGCGTATATATCTGCCGAGTTATTTTATAACGATTACAAGTGGGTGTATAAATATTGACAGGAAATTGATTTCGATACAGCTTTTGTAGGGCAATATTATGTTTTGCGATTTACATTAAAAATAAGCGTACGTATACGATACGATAGTGAACATAAAATTCTATACGTACAGTGCTTTAAAATATATATATATATATATACTTGTTTAATTTTTTAGTTTTTTGTTAACTCTTATTCAACACCATACGTATGTAATCGATTATTTTATTTCCTATCCCCGAGAGAGTATAACGCCGAAATGGATTCGTATTTATACGAATAATCGACGTAAGAAAAAAAAATAAAAATTCGTTTTTTTTTTTTATATATAAAAATTACGCGTATTAATATCGTTTTGCGCGCATACAGTTTAACAACGTTCCGAGATAATTTCGTTAATCACTACAGCGGTAATACAATAAACGGGCAGAGTTATAATTAATTAACATTAAATTAAATCTAATTGTAAACATTTTTTTTATGTCCACGAAATATATATATATATATAAATAATCGTAAAACTAAGTCAGTTAGTGTTTATATCTGGACTGGATAATTGCAGAACAGCGATTGAATTAACAGTGTTATTTTCGCGACAGATAATTCAAAAATATTGTTTCGATTAAGATCGCTGTTTTCAATAGCGCACATCAAACATACGTTCCGAAACTCGGAAAAAAAACACTTACCTCATCATATACGTTTTATTAAAAAACATTCAATAAAACTTCAATTTTTTTTTTTTTAATACTCGCGGTATTAATACCGATACTAATATTTATATAAAAAAAAATTATTCGTATAATTCGAAATGAATTAATAATTATTTCCAGAAAAATCGTCTACTTTTGCGCCTCTATATTGAACAAATAAATATTTCAAGGGCAAAACACAAATAATAATAATAATAATAAAAACGCATTTCAATTTTCACGTATTTTTTTTATTATTTAATAAACATTAAATATGCAATATATTTTTTCCCCTCCAAATATTTGGAAATAAAAACAAAATTAGCATGCATATATCGACCAGTACACAATCATAAATATCAATATGATTCATTCAATGTCCTTATTATACATATATGAGACAAGAGTGACGCGATGTTGTAGAACGAAAACAAAACAAAATAATTTCGCTTATAAAGGAATGACCTAAGGCACTTAATTATCAAAAGCCTAAACTCGTAGCACGTTGCATAACAAAATATTAATATTATTGATATATATATATATATAATATTTATAATAATAAATATATATATAATATTTATAATAATAAATATATATATACATATATATTTTTGCACAGATGAAGCCAAACCATATTATAAGGGAATAGGGGGGAGGGTGATGACGATGTTCTCTAAGTAATTGTTTTTATATAAAAACAAACGAATAAAATAGTAAACGTTTTACAATGGTTTTCGTTTTCGTTAACTTAATACTGTTTTTTTTTTTTATAACATGTGTCGATTACAGTTTGGTTAGTGCATTTATTGATATATAGTTACAATATAAATAATTTATGTTTCGAGTGAGATTCCGCGAAATATATATATATTATATAATTTCTAAACAATATTGCGACGCTATTATAAAATAATTAAATAATATGTAATTTCAATGACATTTTTTTTTTATTTTTCCAATTTGTATGGTATAAATCGCTAGATAAATTTGACTTCATATTAATGTATCAATAATAATTATCTATAATAATACAGTAAGTCTAATAAATGTTTAATAATATCGTCGTTAAAATAGATAAACACATTGTTATTGTATAATTAAAATAATAGTAGGCCACTCGGAGTCGATTATTCGCCAGTATTTTCTAAATATTCAACAGTATATGATATATATGTATGTATGCATATAAATTTCCATTACTATAAATCGTTCTATAATAATAATAATAATAATAATAATAATAATAATAATAGCAGGCTTGCGTCTAAATTTATAAAATGTGCCACGAAATTATTTACTCCTAATATACATATATATATATATATTTTTTTTTTTTTTTAATAATAATTTAAATTTTTTGTAATTTTTAACTAAAACTTTATTAATGCTGCTATGAAAAATTTGCTAATTCTTATAATTATTATACTATATGTATATATATATATATATAGGAGGTATGTATCTAAACGGTAGAAGTAAAGAAAAACAAATATAATATTAAGATATTTTAATTTAAAACACAATATATAATACAGGCGTAAGCGGGAAATATTAATTTAAAAAATAAAACGACGAATTCGTAAACATTTTAAAAATTACTTACGTTCGTATTGTAAAAAATATTAATGATATAAACGATAATTACCTATAAATACGATAATATTTGTTTATTTAAAAAAAATATTGTTTTTTTTTTTTTTTTTATAAAAACACTAATAATTTTGGAACACCCTAGACCAATATTATCAAATGTTTCGTAACAAATTAAATTTCTATATAATAACACAACAGTAATATCCAGGCAGCTTCATGCTAAACAAATTTTTAAATATCACCCAAAACGATTTAGACTGTTTTTTTTTTCATTTAATCGGTTTATACGCATAAAATTAATATCTACGTAGTTATATTGTAAATAGTAAAATCTAAAATTGTAATATCGTGTTTTTTTTTTTTTTTTTAAAGTATAAGCACCAAATTCAGACAGTATACCGTTTATAATCGGCCACTATACATATATTGTAATCTTAGATGCTAGTTATGTGATATTAAATTACAGACTATATTAACACGTAGTAAGGTATCAGGTTAACTTCATAGGTTAACCGCGAATAAATATTATTTGAGGAATTCGAATAATAAAACATTTTTTTAGTAAATTATTTTTTTTCTTCTCTATATAGACGGGGTAGATGGTAGATTATACGAATAGGGGGGGATAAATGTATACGGACAAAGTTAGTGATTGAGCGTTACCGAGATTGTTATACAGTAAATCTCAATGGAATATTTAAGTAAAATTTTCTTTTTTTTTGTACCATTTATTATATTGATTATTATTATTTTAATGATCTGGACATAATCGTTAAATCCGTTAAATCGTTAAATTTTTTTTGTTAAACAGGGAATTCGGCGGATAAAGGGCGGGTTATGAATAAATGAATAGTAATAATAATAATAAAAAGCATAGAATACGTTAAAAGTTTTCACTTAAATGTTTCGTATCGAAATCGTTCGAGACAGGAAGTATAAATATTTATAAAAATTAATAACAGCGGTTATTTATTTTATTTTTTATTAATATAATAATTGATATTTACGATAGTAAAACTTTCTTTTTTTTTTTAGACCAGAATTACCGCACCCATCCTTATATGTTTCCCGTTGTTTCAATATACGTGAATTAATTATATTATTATTATTACTAGATATATATATTAAACATTTTACACGCCATTTTTTAAAATTTGATTGTTATAACAACAAAAATATTTTAATTTAATGATAACGATTAACAAATTGTATATAATGAACTTATTAACAAATATATTATTATACTCCTGAAGAGGAGATCCAAAAAGCAGTCTCATAATTACACCAAAATCTCCGTGGTTTATTATAAAAATGAAAAGGAAAAATTTGCATTAATTAATTTTGTAATCATACGGTCGCGGCGCGGCACACACGTTTTGAAACGATTGGTGGGAGTGGAGAGAAAGGGATTTCGTATGCAAATTTTCCTATTCTTATAATATATGTAAGAAAACTTAAAATATTTGTATAGAACGAGATTAGAAAAAAAAAAAAAAAAAAGACTATTTGAATAAGGAGTTTGTAGTATATTATATAGTTCGTTGTCGATTTGTAATTATTATTATACGCGATTGCAGAGGAACCGTATACGAGTACAGAGGAATAATATATTAATCGTCGTCTGATGATGTCGTGCACAGCAGAATTTCTTCGTGCCTCCCCCTTCTCCCCCGTGTAACACGCGTACCAGTGTATATGTCCTAACCCGCAGCGTCCTCGTCGTTATTTTCGTTATCATTTTTATTTGTACGGATTTTTTTTTATTTATTTTCTCTCGTAAATAATTACGCGAAGAAATGCGCGCGCGCGTGTCGTTTAAAGAGGAAAAAAAGAATAACGTTGTTGTGGTGAAAAAAAAAATAATAATAATAATAATAATGTTATTGAGTCAAACAACATGTGCCGCTAGATATTAGACCGTTTTTCCGTTGATCGCGAGACGGATTACCAGCAACCCTCGACCCTTCACTACGAGACAGCGCAGGGTAAGGGTTGCTTTGCACGTTTTTTGGACTGGTGCAGTGTGGATGCTCGTCGAAATCGTCGTATTCGCTGTCTCCTTCGTCGTCGTCGTCGTCGTCGTCGTCCGTGTCGTCCGTGTCGAAGGAATCGTCGTCGTGCTGTAGACCACATCGCGGTCGCGGAGCCAACGCCTGCAGACCGCCCTGGTCGTTTAACCACTTGGTCACGGCCTCGGTGATCGGTCCCGGCGACGACGGCACCGCCGATACCCGTTGCCGCTGTTGCTGCTGTTGCTGCTGCTGCTGCTGCTGTTGCTGTTGCTGTTGCTGCTGCTTTCGCTGAACCGGATCGAGTTTTCCCGCTGTTGTTCCGCCTACTTCGTCCGGTCGCGTCTCGTTCTCCGTGTCGGAATTGCCGGTGTTCACAGCCGTCGCGAACGTCTCCTCTTCCACGGATTCGCACGAGTCGAGCGATTGCGTTTTGCTGAACTGAAACCGCACGTTGTCCGTCGTCGTCGACCTCGGCGTACATTCCAGCGAGCAAAACTCCTCGTCCGGCCCCGGCCATTCCGCCGTCTGATCCGCGCTCAGCACGGTCAACTGAACGACCATCTGGTCCGAAACGTTTCCCGGCCCGTCCCGTCTGAACGGTTTCGCCGTTTCCGATCTCTCGTGTTCCGCTCTGCCTTTCGCCTTTTTCGCGTTCAACTTCTTTATAATGGCCGGCTCTTTCGCGATTTTCGACGATTTCTTGCCGCCGCCCTCGTGATGATGATTCTTTTGCGTTTCTTTACCACTACCACCACCACCATTACCCTTCGTCTTGTTGCCGCACACCGCAGTCGAATCCGCGGTCGTTTTCTCCCTGTGCTGTTTGCTCTTTTTATTTCTGCTCTTTTTGCTCGACGCCGTCGCGGTCTGTCCGCCGGACTGCGAGCCGCCGCCGCCACCGGCCGCACCGACGGCTTGCTGTCTTTCGTGTTTATTATTATTATTGTTGTTGTTGTTGTTGTTGTTATTGTTGTTGTTGTTGTTGTTGTTTTCCGTCGATTTGTTCACCATCACTTCGCTGTTCGGCGAACTGATGCCCGAGTCCGAGTTCTCCGCCGAGTACCCGGTGGCCGGTTCGCCGTCACCGCCGACGCCGTCCGCTCGTTCGTCCGCTCGTTCGTCCGCCGTGTGCTCTTCTTCCGGTATGACCTGATAACCGATCGGAGTCAATTGCTCCGGCACGTAATGCGGCTGTATCGGTTGGTGGTGATGATGGTGATGGTGGTGATGATAATACGCCATTCCGTCCGCCGCCGCCGCCGCCGCCGCCGGATGATGGTGAACGATTATCGGTGTTCCGTGTACGAGCTCGAACGACGGTTGCGGTTGCGGACAATCCATGTGGAACGGTTGCGCGTTGTGCGACAACTGCACGGGTATCACGTTCACCGGGGTCGAACCGCCGCTGTTGTTGGTCAACACGCCCGAATCCTTCTCCGACGAGTCCAGCACCAGGTCACCGGCACCGCCGACGCCGCCGCCGCCGCCGCCGCCGCCGCTGCTGCTGGCGCCCGATTGACTTTTTTGCTCTTCCGAACTCGAATCCGAAAACTCGTCGGTCACCTAGACGGGAGAATTAATGAGAATACGGGATTAAAAATCGCGCTTTTACGTAATACAAACGCGTGTTCTCGGATTTTAGAGTTACAATAAGTGTATTAAATTACAGGCGAATACACAGGGTGTTATCGAGAGTTTATTTTTTTAGGCGAGTGTTTAGACGCGACGGCTTTTGATTCGAAGAGTGATTCTTCTTTTTTTTTTTTAATCTCTCGGGTGTTTTTCTCTTTTTCGTATTTCGTATTATTTTTTCCCCGATTATTATTGGATTTCGTCTCGTCTGTTGTTACCAATGCATTATTGTCATTCGACATGCGATGATGTGCCGCGATAGACGCTTTCTCGGCCGGACACAATTAACGTAAGGTGATTTATTTTTAATTCGTCCTCCTATTGACCTTTTTTTATCTTTTGTGCCGTCCAAAACGTGTTTGGAATCGAGTGTCAGCGCTGTTCGCCACATAGTGTAACTATAATACGTTTATTTATTTATTTTTATTATTCGAATTGTCAATTGCCCCGTTCATTGCATCATTCGGTTTAAGATTAATATCGGTTATGGTACGCGCGTACCAAATAGATTCCATCGGTATTCTCAGAAACCGTCGCGACTGAGGAGCAGCTACTATAGTACCCCCCCCCCCCCCGAGGAGTCCCCCCGGCATGGTCCAGCCCGGTGTGTGTTCGTCATTCAGCGTCCGCGTTCCGGTATAATCTCAAACCGAATACGAGTACACCCCCTGTCCGATTGTGGAACGCGACAATTAGTTTTATTTCGTCACCGAATGCGTTTGAAAATTTTACGGCAATAGTAGTGCGCGAGCACGCGGAAAATTGTTTTAATACGCATTGGAAAACGATTCACGATCATTTGTGTATAAAATAATTACGCGCCCGTGTTTCCGACGCATAATTCACGTGCAAATGCCGCGCGTTAAATTTCCTAATATTTCGGTTTTGTTTAAAAAAAGTAATAATAATAATAATAATAACTTACGCCCCCTCGCTTTCTACGCTTTTTCTTCTTGCGCCGTTTTCCATTGGTGTAATCACAACTAACTGAAGGCGATGGAGGAGACTGCAACTGCGGAACTTGAATGCTCACACCTGTGTGTAAAAAAAAAAAAAAAAAACAAAATATAAACGGAAAACGAACATTACTATTTTGTAACCGCGTTAATATTTTTCAAAATAAAATTATTCAAATACGAAGTATATACAGTGAAAATAGTATCGGCCAAAGTTTTTGTAATTAAACGATTCTCTTTTTTTTTTTTTATCTTTACATTATAGTATAATTTCAGAAACGACGCGAACGACACAATACATTGTTTTCCGTGTGTGTGTGTGTGTATAAAAAAAAAAGCGGCCATTTATTATTAAACGGAATTGACAACCTGCTGCAAAGACGGGCGACCGCAATTTTAATTATTTAAAAATATATACGGAGTAGTGAAATATATATATATATATTTAATGCGCGTTGAAAATAAAGAAAAATTATTAAAAAAAAAAATGAACGTTATAGTTTAATATATGTATAAACGATTGGGGCGATAGGCGAATTCAGAGTGAATTATAGAAATATTTAAAAATCGCGTTGTATTTAATCGGCGTAGGTTTTTTTTTTTTTATGACCGCGCGCGATTCTCCGCGTTCGTCATAATTAGCGCTGATTGAGCCTCGAGGTAAAAGTAAAAAGTCCGAATTATAAAAATAGTAAACTGAGAGAATACGTCCTTTTGGCTTATATCCACGACGTGTGGTACGGACAATATAAGAGTGGTCAGAAAATATCATCTTAAATTCATATTCGACGCGGAAAAATATTAATATAAGCGAGTTAGACTGAGGAGAGAAAGAGAGAAATGCGTAGTGGAAGACTTGGCATCGAGTTCAAATAACAACGTTGTGTTCGTCTCTGTGTGTCGTGGTGTTGCTGCGGGGGGTAGAGGAATGGATATCGATTCGTTACATTCATCACTCGACACCTAATATATATATATATATTAATATTAGAGCCACGTGCTAATTATCGACTTGTAAGTTATGTACTGAAAATTTTTTTCTGGCTGTCGAAGCCAATGTTTAAATTAAACACACATAATACGCGGGAATGTTTGGCAATAGTGCGCGTACGTAATCCAAATGGATTATGCAGTCTATTATTATAACTTATAACGAGTTAATAATATTCGGGTCATCTCATCGGCGACGGATAATTATTATTATTATAATTTTTTTTTCCGTCGATTTCTCAGTTTACTGCGACTGTAATAGTGTATAGTATTTTCGTACACCGATTTATGCGAAAAAAATTATGTATTTATCCGCTATTGGTGGGGGGAAATGATATGCGCGCCGATGATATACGCGTATTCCGTTAGCTCGCGTTGAAACAAAATGTTTGGAAAACGTTTATTTGTTTTCTCGTCATGCGGTTTTAAATATATTCTTTCTGAAAATATTTATTTAGTTTTTCTCTCGCACGACAACGAATGTTTAATTATCGTCAAACAAATTTTAAGTTTTACCCGTTAGAATTTCGCGATCATATGAGCGAGATTAAGAATTATTGTTATTGCAAAAAAAAAAAAAAAAAAAATTAATAAATAGAATTAAGTCTCGCGTAACGTAGTGACAGAATAAAATAATAGCAAAATTATCGCAACGAACTGTTGCGAAAATCTCGCAATTATATTTCCAACACTCATTGCGATAATCGTCTTTTCGGGCGATTTAAACGATGTGAAATTCGGATAATAAACTCGTAGAACTACGGATGAACTAAAAACGACTGGAACAGTGTTTGAAGTTTTCGTATAAATTTTCCGAAAGCATATTTGTTTTTGAACATTCGAATATAAAATTTAAAAAAATAAATAAATATATTTTCTACAATTCTGACGGGAAAACGATTATAATACGTACTCGCCATAATATTAATCGACATCTTTTAGATTCTGAGCGAAACTATTGGTTTTTTTTCTTTTTTTTTTTTACAACGCTGTTTATTTATTTTATTTTTTTCCATGTAACGATTATCTATCAGAAAGAATGCTCTGGACGATCTACTGTCACGCACGATGATCTATCGTGGTACGTTCCCGTAACCAATTGTATTTATAGTTAGTTATTTGAAACGTTTTTCAGTACATCCAGTTTCGTTATGATTAATACAAATAGCAACCCGAGAATCTAAAGCTAAAGACTGTTTTCTCCAATAACGATTAAACGCAGCAACACACACACACACACAAAAAAAAAAACTACCAAAAAAATTGTGTTTAAACACGGTAAAAACCTATAGTAACGGCATTCCGCGGATCGTTACGCTTTTATAATTTCGCATTTACTCGTGTACCGATAATCCCTGCAAACGTGGGAAAAAATTCCGAAGAAATCGTTGATTTTTTTTCTTTTTACATACCGTTATAATTGTACAGCGGAGCGCCAAACACATATCCCGCAGGATACATGTTATACGGTTGTGGCGACTGATACAAACTCTGTTGATCGTCCGGGCTCAATTCCTGTGCACTGTTGCTCACTTCCGAGTTCTGCAATAAATTCTCCACGTTAATTGCCTTTACGGGGTTTTTTTTTTTTTTTTTTTTTTTTTTTTTACTGGACATTCAACGCGTTGTTTTTTTTTTTAGTCCGAGTTTTAGACACCGTCGCATATCGGAACGATTCGACAAAAAAAAAAGAAAAAAGAGACACTTACTTCGGCAGCCGATGATTTTTTGTGATGTCTGTTGTTGGACTGGTGATGGTACACGGCACCAGCAGACATCCAATGATCGTTCGAAGGGTTGAACCAGTCGACGGCTTGCAACGGCATCGGCTGGTACGCCGGCATCGCAGCCAGCATCGGATGGACGACTGGCGGATAGTGGCCCGGTGGTGGACCACCCATCAGTACGGTCACGTTACCGGTGTACGGATCGTACACTTCGTATCCGCCGCCTAACGCAGAACGAAATCCTCGTGAACACAACGGAATTGACTTTTTGTTGCACAAACATTGGTGTATTTTACTTATTCGTTCGGGGCGGATAGTGATAAATTGATCAGATCGACGTTAATTGAAAGAAAAAGCGTTGAGAACGACGTACGGACGTCCGTATTACAATACTTTTACAGTTCTAATACGGGATCCGACACAACGAGGATTTTGAAAATCTATTTGATAACACCCGAATGTTGTTGCCATTGTAAAAAGCGAAATAATATACAAACTTGGCTTCGGCAAGTTTGTTGAGAGCAGGAGGAAGTGAAACGAACGAAGTATTTTATAAGACATTGAATAGAAAAAGACCTCGGTGAAGACCAAGACAAGGATGATTTAGATATGGTACTGATAAGGACTCGCATAACATAGATGAAGCGATACGGGTGGAAGATGCAGGAGACAGAGAACGATGGAGAGGCGTGTGACAGGCAGCGTTGGCCCCTTATGGGCTGTAAGCATTTAAAGAAGAAGAAGAAGAATATAATAATAATAATTATGGACAGAACGGACGGACGGTTAGGTACATGCATGTTTAAATATCGTCGTTTAAAATACAGCGAATTTACTTCAATCGGACGCTAAGTTTTTTTTTAAAAAATTACACGCGATCATCATCACTTCGTACCGTTAAGGATGTACATCGTAGACGGGTCGACGTATTCGCCATGCGCGCACAACTCGTTCAAATCCAACGGGTTTACGATAGTGTCGGCGGCCGGAATACCATCTGAAAAAAAAACGAGAAAAATATCAAATATTTGCAAAATACAGAGATTCTTATATGATCTGTAGGTGGCAGAGGGTGGGCCCGGAGCCTCGGGGCTGCGACAAAATTTAATCATTTCTGAAGGGCTTCCACGAAATAAGTACGTTACGCGCGCGTTCAATGTTCAGCAGTAGTAAATAATTTCATCGCATGTTTCTAAAATTATTGATTATTATGTTCTCGATAAAAATCTCGATTTAATTTTTCCGCGAGTCTCACAAGTCTTGCGTGTCTATTAAACGAATTGTAAAATTGTCACGGGCGCCAGTTCTGTACACTATTTTTCTGTTCGATTATAAATAAAATAACTCAATAACGGGGTACAGTCTGGGACTCCCGTAACCCTGAATCCGATTACAAAAGATAAAATGGAAAATCCCTATGCAAAAGTTTGGCTCAGGGCCCTGCGTTTCTAAATCCGGCACTGATGGAGGAGGTGTAAAGAGTCGTATCGTTTTATTTACTGTGATATACCGACCTTCGTTTTCGTTCAGGACTTCTGCAATGGCCGCGGGTACGCTGGTGTGCTGTTTACGTCTTCCCAAGTAACCTTTTTTGAATAACACGTCTTGTCTGGGTGTCGTAATCTTTGTGTATTCGTCTGCGGATGAAAAAAAAAAAAACGGGTACCGAACTGATGATTTATAACATTTCCCTGTATCGAGTGGTTGATTTTTGTTTAAACAGATTATTGTAACACGTGCGCGTATACGTTTGAATTCTTGAACGAAGTAGGAAAAAAAAAACAATACGACACACTTAAAATCGTAATCTACCCGTAAAAATTTACTTTATAATTCCATAGAGTTGACATTTTAATGTTATTATTGTAGCTCGAGTTAAATAAATCGCTAGTATTCTAGCCTTTTCGAAAATATTTTATTTATTTTTTTTTTTTTACATTATTCGTCGGTACTTATCCTTTCGGCTCCTCTACAGCCCATTCAAGGCCTTCGCTGCTATTACTATTTTCTCTACAATCTATCTTCACTGTCCTCTAATCCTGGTGCACATTTTCCTAGGTCTGATTCGACTACTTCTCATACGTCTTATGTGAGTATTTTTACTTTTGTTAACAGTTTAAAAATAACGCGTGTTGAATGCAAAATAAGTTTACTGTTCAATTTATACTACTCGATCTAACTGCATTTTAAGGAAAACACTCGGCTGACGTATTATTTGGAAAATTTTTTGTTTTAATTTGAACGTCAAAATTCCGATTTAATATATATATATATATATAAAAGATTTTAAACGGAACGCCCGAATTGACGATTAGTTAGTTATTAAAGCGTATTGAATATTTATAAAAAAAAAAACGCTAAATCAGGCGATTTTCATTAAAATACATACGTTTTTAATTAATCCCGCGTGTAATTCGGATCACATTGTTACAAGATCCTCGTTACTTAGTGATTTTTAAACGAATTCGGTAAAACGATTTTCATCTGAATTTTTTTTTTTTTTTTGTTCTACAGTACAAGTATATATGAACTACGATTTTTTTTGTTTGTTTTTTATCACTTTCACGAATAGAGTCGTAAATCGGTCGCTTACGTTTAATCGTTTTACAATCTGTAAACGTATATCGGAAAATAAATAAACTAATGTTTATATAATATTTTAGGTTTAACGCGTGCATGAACACATTTGAAAGAGCAGAATCAATAAGTGACTGGGTCATTGTCCTAAAGTGCCCTGTGTATAGTATACGGCGGTGTTGTGTGTACTACCCCGCTTATATGTAGAATGAAAACAGCATAAGAGCGAAATCGTGTTGGAAATTCGTTTGGGAAAAAAAAAAAATCATTCAATGGGAATATAAAATGAATATTCCGTACAGTAATCACACGCCGGGGGAAATGTATACTACATTTAATAATGATTTTAATCGTTTTATCCCATTTATTATTATTTCGTCGTTGCGATTAGAATTTCGATAAAATATTTTTAAATTTATATTGTTTTTTTTAAATTTTACTGTATAATAGGTGGTACTAATATCCCGGTTTACTTAAATATTTTTCAACGTTTATTTATATACGTATATAGGAAGTTGACGGTATAAGTTTCCGAGTTTAAGGGAAATATATTTTATTTCGTATTGAATTAAAAAAAAAAAAAAAAATGGAATACATTTTAGCAGAACGTGTTCGAGGCGCACTCGTCTCGTTTCGCTCATCTCGACGCGACACGTGTACCCGCGCGCGTTGATTTCAAAACAACGTTCATAAAAAATAATTTTACTGGTTTTTTTTAATTAACCGGTTCATATTTTAAAATTCTAATTTCTAGTGTAATTATTTTCGGAATTCGTTCGAATAGCCAATATTTATGGAAATTTGTTTTAAAACGGGTTTCTCCGTTTTTTTTATTTTGTCGTTGCGAATTTCACTTTTTTTTGTCCATATATATATATTTTCTTCGTTTCATATAAAATACTTTTAAATAATACTTAATCCATAGATGTTTGCAGGTAAACATTTATTTTGTTCTGTCATAAGGAAATACTGTACATACATATGTGTATATTTCTTTTTTTTTTTTTTAAACACTGTTATTGCCGATTGTTCATAACATCGCCAATTATTTATACGTAACTAATTTCATTGTAAATATTCGTATGTGATTGAATTATAGAATGGTAAACGTCAATACGTGTGTGTACGTGGTATAAACATAACATTTTTTTTATTATCCACTCGTTAAACGTTTTGACTTTCGCGCTGTTAATTAAAACGAATACACGTTTTGGCGAATTAAACGTTTAAGAAAACACGGTCTAATTGCCACGAATAAACGTTGAAAATAATATTCGATTAATTACATCTTGCGTAATATGTTAACCGGTTTTAATAAATTATTATTTTCTCATTGCGCACACCAGCCACGTGTACGTAATGAGTACGCTATTTAATCCAGAAAATACGTTCCACTGTTTTAAAATAAGATGTATATAATTGGATTCATTAAAATTCATTTGAATCCTTTGTGTGTCGAATAAATTACAGCACTGACGAATTGAAAACGTGTTTTAAACAAAATTTGTTTTTTTTTTTTTATCTATACGTTTGATTATTTAATCATTCTCATACGAGTGTGAAACGTCTATCCATTTATCATATAATAAACGTATTGATGCCCTCGTGTTTTACGATTAATTCATCACGATAATAAATATGTTATTTATCATAAGAAATTTACGATCCTTTTCTAAACACTAAGAGTCTAGGTTATGAAATAATTTAAATTGAAAACCATAGCTTGTAATAAATCTGCGTAATAATTATACGCTAATAACTCTAATCCGTGCTGTTGCATAATGGGCATAAAATAAAGTCGTTACATTTTTACGCACTGTATAAATGTCTTATGTGTTATATTAATGATGATCTTGCGTGTAAAAACTTGGCTTCGATATTAAAGAGACGAAACATATTTCTCGACCAGTATTTATATATATATAATATATTTTCGGTTTTTTTATATTTAATTATATGTAAAGGATAATACAATACTAGACGAACGCGTATTAAAACGTAGAACTTTATTATAGAACTTGTTCCCCTTTTTAATTTCGTATTGCGTACAACGTAATGAATATCAAAATCACAGAATGTTTTGAATAAGTTGGTTTTCAAACGAAAGTGTTTTAGGTTTTAAACTCTATAAACACGGACGACGTTTGCTGAGTTATTCGAAATCGAGTACGACCACTGTTAATAAAATGACGAATAAAGAAACGTAAAAATGACCAGGGATTAAGCCTTCGTCGAAACTGGTATATTATTGTAAATCGCAATAACAATGTTGCCCGCGAACAGTTAAACGTTTTCAAATATTATAGTAGCAAATAAATTATAATTTATTGTACGAAAATCTGTAAAAAGGTTATTGAAATTAAACGAAAAGCCATTGCTCTCCTATGCGTTTTTAAGTGAATACGCGTAACGATTTAGTAGGAATTGTTTTTGAACGGATTAGCACAGTAAAATGTGTAAGCCGAACGAACGACCCGAGCGCTTGACGACGACAATAACACTTTATGTTGACACAGTACCTCTCAATCAGTAGTTAATCGTTTGTCAGATACGTTAAAAACAAAAAAAAAAAATAATTATAATAATAATAATTATAATATTAATAATTGTCTATACACCCGGTTTTGAATTGTCTCCGCACGGAGATTGTGATCGGTTCGATTTCGACACACGCGCGCGTTTCTTTTCTTTTTTTCTACGTTATAACGAATACGTATTTTGTACGTACGTTTTTTTTTTTTAAAGCAAACACTCGAACGTTATCGGAGAAATATTATAATTTTACACATGAGTCAAGTGGTCGCCGACTGGTACCAAACGTACGAGAGTTTCTGTTTATCACCATGTGACTACCATAAAACGCGAATCGGCAAATCACGCGTATTCACCTACTCCGCGTGCGAGATTTTTTCGATTTTCATGCGGTATCTATTTTACAGCAAGACGAACGATTCTCACCGATTGTTAATTCATTATTATTATTACATATTTTAATTTTGTGTATTATCTTACTGGTGAATTGCCCGATTATATTAGTTTCAGGAAAATAATACGTTTTTAAATGCAATTCTCGTAATATTATATAATTTTTTGTTGGACGTAGCGAATTACACAAAAAAAAAAACATTCTAAAATTACGTTACGGAATTTATTTTCATCAACAGCGTTGAATTGTCTCACGTGTTTTCGTTTATAGGTGCCAATAGTTCTATTCGGTTTTTTCTTTCCGTATCTATACATACAAGACGAATGGTTGTTCTCGAACACAAGGTTGTTTTTTTTTTTTTACTTTTTACACTATATCACCAAATCGATGCGTACCTATTCCCTCGAGCTAAGCTACAATCGTATTATCCATCGAGTGTATTCATCAAATAGCGTTTGTTTTATTTTCATTTCAATGAATTATTACTATATAATATAGTAATGTTCGTACTACGTTAAGTTATACAGGGTGATATTGCGATGAATCGTCATAATCTTATGGAAACATAAACAACCCTTTGTATACATTTTATTTATTTATTTTTTTTTTTTTACCAAGTGTCGATATTATTTCACCATTTTATAATATTATTCGCTTTTGATTTTCAAATGCCGACCGTATTGTACGGGGTTTCGATTGAAAGTTCTTAAAGGGATGTAATTTCATATGAGAATTCACACGTGGTTGATTTTTAAAATCTGATTATATTTTCAGAGTAATAAATACGACAATAACACGTACATACTATACATCAGTTTTGTAACGAATACTTTATAAAACGTAATTCACAATATGAATTTGAATAAATAGACAAAAAAAAAAAAAAAAAATAGTATTTTTAGACGAGTGTTAGTAATGAAAAAACACCTGTTTGAATACTTTTATTTTATTCGAAAACGTAACTGCGAGACTGCTGTTTATAATAATATAACAAATATAAATGTAGTAATTTGCCGCGGTTTGCACGAAACCATTTAAAAAGTGACTGCTATACGATCGATAATATTTAATTTATAACAGTTATTCATAAAAAAACGTTTTCGTCTAATTATTTTCAGTTCCATATGATTATAGCGTAGAAAAAAAATTATAGGTTATTCCGTTTAAAATTCAAAATAGTTTACATTTCTTTCAATGTGTGTAAGTAGTGATGACATAATTTTGAAAACGCTATCCTTAAATGATTTAATAATGAAAAACAAAAAAAAAAATTAACATCGAAATAACATTTGTTTAAAATCTCGGCCGGCTCTCAGTAACAACGAAAAAATCATAATAAAATCACTAAAATTATAGAAGAGTATTAATAACGTAGGTTATATCGTTTTTCAAACGTGTAATTATAAATACGATTTCGTCTTACGCTTCGCAATACGATTCGATAAGTTAACGCTTTAAAATGGATTTTCGCGGAGACGAAACCATCTTTTTTCATTTTACGCAGACATAATTTATAGAATCTATTTAATTGAGCGTTGCCAAACCGAGTGTTGGGCGATACAATACATAATATTTATAATAAGTGTAGTGTACACTGGACAATTTAATCTCGTTCGTTAATTTATACGTATAATTTATGTGCGTTGTGTTCGAGCTACACGCAGAGTGCTTGGATCGTGGAGTGAAACGTTGGCGGATGGAGTACCTGTTTTTTTTAAAAACATTTCAGCTCCCTTTTTCTGATTTTACCAAAAGCACCGCTAAAGACTTATATTCACTCTTTCGTGTTTGTAATTCCGCGTAGCGGATACAAAGAAGAAAAAAGCAAAATTATGCTTTTCAGAGCGAAAATTATGTGCGTTTGTGGACAATTAAAATCCCGGTTAAACGAAACGCTTCGACTTCTGAACGTTTATTGCGTCGCGTTGAATCTCTTCTGATATAAGGGGATAAAAAAGGAAATGACGAAACGGGATTAAAAAGAAAAAAAGACCACGGCTCATTTGTATAAAACAGATCGTTTAGAAAATAAAAATTAAATAACGATTATTCGTATTATGAAAATTGAGATGGTGTTTGGTGTGGAGACCCTCGGCGAATTTCCCTAGACATTCATTCAGCCTTTATTGTAACGCAAATATTTTTGTTTAATATAATATTTTTACGTCCTTTTTGTACAATTTTTTCGCGATATTCAAAGCACCGTACGATCCGAATTGTAGGCGTTATATTAAAAATTATGTAAAACGGAATTCATCGCGTGTAAGTACGTACGTAGATACTACTCACCCTCGTTAAACTTGACGGTGGAAGATTCTACGCGATGATGATGCTGCTGCTGTTGCTGCTGCTGCTGCTGCTGCTGCTGCTGATGTTGCTGCTGCTGCTGCTGATGTTGATGGCCGGCACCGGCAGAAGAATGATTGCGGTTGGGTGATTGATGGTGCTGATGCTGCTGTTGATATTGAGTGTTGTTGTGATGATTTCGTTTGCCCGCCGCCGCGGCGAAGTTCACCGGTTTCGTGTCCGCAGCGGCCGTGTGTCGGCCGACGGACTGGTGGTGTTCTTCGTGAGCCGCGTACGGTTTGTCTGCTGTAATTAATACAACAATCGTCGTCGTTTTCGTTAATTGTTATTCTAACTGCGGTCCCGATTCAAAGGCTAATGATTTTAAAAATGCAAAGGCCATTTCCAAAAAATAAGTGATAACCAGTTATTATTTTTTCCGATGTTACAAAATGAGCGTACTATCCCACACGTCTTACGCAAACGCTATGTAAACACGAAATTTAACGCAATTAGCGTGGTGATGTCAAGAAATTTTCCTCGTTTATTAAACGCAAATAATAATAATAATAATAAAACCAAAACCCGTAAAATAATATATAAAAGTTCTGTGGCAGCTGTAAAACACCGGTTTCTTGCTTTGATCGACGCGAAATCTCGCGTTTCGCCTACCGTTAGCGAATTTAAGACAAAACGTATAATAATGAAACTTTCCCGTCAAAACTGATCTGCGGGTAAATATAGTTATTACGAAACGGTCGAAATAAGAGTATTTCGTATAATAAAATTAACAAGGAAATTAGGTTGTGTCAGGAGTTATCGGTATAGTAAATTTTCGCCATTCGCCATTTTATCGTGCTTAAATTATTAATGTGAGATTTACGAGAAATCCTTGGCAACTATTATGAAGAAAAAAAAAAAAAAGAAAAAAAAATGACTAAACTGCGCGTTCGATTTTTAACGAACCGTACTTCAAGACGATCATAAACAGAAAAACACCTACCATGAGGTGTTACATTCAGCGCATATATCGTGTCGTTTAAGTGTATGCATATATGGGGAGGGGGAAAAGAGTAAATTTCTCACTCATTATTATTATTATTATAATTATTATTATTATTATTATTATTATTCATTTATTTATTTATTATTATTTCAAGAATACCGCGACGAATTCCGACGAATAATAAAAGTATAATACGAAAACTGAACTCGTCTATTGTACAACGCGTCGGTGGTAATCACAACGGTTCGATTAGCTTACACAGCCGGTTTAAAAACGTACCGCTTTATGAAGTTCTATAAAACTCCAGAAGTACGTTGACGTATTAAATATTATCGTGAAAACGAATGTAAATCACGTGTACGTACGTTGTCGCATTGTTGTTCTACAACAGTCATTTATTATAACGATCGGTGACAATCGTGCAAGGCCGTCTCACGATTCTTTTTTTTTTTTCATTTTTCACTAGATTTACTCGGACGCGACACTTGTTAATGGGGAGAAAAAATAATAATAATAACATAAAACGACGTATAAAAATTATCTCGCGCCGATATTTTAATTTGTCGGTCGGTCGGACGTTTTCAAATGGCGCGTAAGTTGTAAACAAAAAAGAAAAAAAAAGAAAATTTTTTACTTTGCTCTCGAATAATTTCAAAACCGAAAATTCCGGCAAAAAGAATAACGATTTTTATAACGTTTCTCTTACGTATTAGTCCAGTCTTTTACGTACACGTGTTTCGATAATATTTAAAATAAAACGAGTTCAACGGAAAAACAGTTTTAACGGACCACGGACGACGGTGTTTCATGGAAATTCGAAACACTTAAATATAAAAAAACGAATTTTATTAGTCCATCTCTCCGGGTCCTTCTTACAACGGATGTCCGCTGAGAGTCGACAAATTATTTTTCTGTGCCGCGCGTTGTGTGTACACGTGTAAAAAAGGGGTGTTGTGTTTCCTATTATTTATTATTTATTATTTAATAAAATTCGATATTTAAATACGCGTATATGGTTGTTTATTTTTTTCGATTTTATTTTATACATTTTTTTCGCATTCGATTATAATGTTTACGATATTCAAAGTACACTATAACGGAACCGTGGTATTACCACCAGAGTAGAATTATATAATAATAATTATTACCGATAAGTTATAGATAACCAAAGAAAAAAAAAATTACAAACCGTTACGCGTTTATATTTATATATAATATTACGTAAGTCATTATAATTCATAGCGTACATAAAATATACGGTTTAATGGCATCAATGTGCGTGCGTGTTGCAACGTTTTGTTACGCTATCAACGACGACGAGTGTCAATTATAAATTGTCATAATAAAATATATATATTCGGAAACTGATGTTGAATAGTATTGTAATCGAATCGACGGCGTTTACAGTTTTGTACGTACCGCAAAAAATGTGAGAGAATTAAAATATATTATTGCAATTATTATTATGTCGGATTATAACCGTGAGAAATCGTTTACGCGCCAATCGATTCTGATTTTGTTTGTCCTCTGTGCGTGCGTGCAAACACTATATAATATATTATAATAATGTTGTGTGCGCAATTTCGGTGCTTCTAAAATCGTTCTTGTGCGTTTATCGGACGCACATAAATGTCGCAAGATCCCTTTTTGGATGGGGGATTATATTGCGGATTTCGTGGTGCGATATTAAAGAAAATACGACACATACCTATTTATAAATTTATGTGTTATTGCGGTAATGTGTATACGGCGTTTTTTTTTTATACATATAACGTTCTGTAACGTGATCACAAAAACGCCTAAACAAACCTTAAAAATTATAATTTATTGTCGACAAACCACTTCAGTGTACACGCATTACGATACGAGTTCGGGAATAAATATTTCGTGCATATTGACACAGGAAAGTAATATGTTGTCGTCGTCACGAAAACTGTGCAGCAAATTTGTTTTACTTATCGTTTTGTTTTTTCAAATTGGATTATTATTATTATTATTATTATTATACTGTGTATAAGAACTCTCGATATTAGGATAGTTGTATAGAAATTATGTTCTTGTGATTTCGCTCAGAAAAAAAAGAAACAAAACAGGCGTATTGGAGTAAAAAAATTATTCGGGGGGGGGGAAGAAAATCAGTAATTTCGAAGAAAACCATAGCGTAGGAGATATCAAAAACTTCATTTATACTGAAAGCTTATTTTATACGATTACGATTTTATAATAAAGTGAAGAAAATCGAATATGTTCCACGCACGATTTGCGTGGCTTCGAATCAAAACATTTTCACACGAGAGGGATCGCGTGTTAAAAAAAAAAAAAACGCATTTGCCCTGTGCATTATGAAAACCGAATTTTTTGCGAATTTCTTCTATTTTTTTTTTTTTGTATACGATTATTTATAATATTATTTTACGCGTCGTTAGCAGTAATAATAATTGAATAAAAACGAAAATTCAAGTAAACGCCCATTTACCATCGTATTCTGTTTATACGGGAAAAAAAAAACACTATTTCGTACAAAAAAAATCTTCTTTTTTTTTTTTTACTATAAAAATTTGGATGTCGCGTTTATATAAGCGAATAGCGGTGTGTCTGTTCGGGGAAAACGTTTTTTTTTCTCTTTACCCGAAAAGTGTGATTTCGCTACATTTTTGTGTTCGGCGAGACGACAGATGTATTATCGAGGGCATGTTGTGTACGGCGGATGATTATTATTTTTCCCTCGTACATTATTCAGACACGACACTGCGAGCGGAGCGTATGAATTTCGATTTCGAATAGTTTATTTTTTTTTCTGTTTTTTTACACCGCCATTAAATGCGATCCATATGTGCATACGCGTTTGGTATTTTAAACGCTTTTTAAAACGTTTACATAATTATTGTTGTTTGAAAACGTTTTTTTCTACACGGAGTGCGGTTGTACAGACACCATACGGACGGGACAGTAATAATGTGCGCACGTTTCGAACGACGGGGACGACGACGACACAAGACCGACCGCCTCCGCAGGGTTGAACGACGTATCGATTTAATACGGACTGCTCCCCCGATTTAACCCTGCCGACCACGAGAACGGATTTTGAACAGACGTCTAGACTCCGGCAGGCTTGACGACGGTTGCCTCATTTTATTTTTATTTTTTCAATACGTTTGTCTATTTTTCGAATATTTTAATTAAAATAACGAATTGATTGGACGACGTGAAAAAATGTCGCGTTTAAATATTTACGGTACTTGTGAGTTTCTCCTTTTTCCTTTTTTTTTTTTTTGTATCGAATACGTTTGCACACACACACACACACAAGGGGGTTGTAGCGTTTCAAATTTTTTTTTTTTTTGTCTTTCTCCTTCTTCGAAATTTAAAGTATTTTGAAAATACACACGAAACGCAAATGAACGTTAAGCGATAGTATTAGACGAGAAAATATTCACTTTTAAGGCAACACGATTGCACCGTGTCCATAGGTCACGCGAAATGACCAAACGTTGTTAAAATGTGTTTGTTTCAAAATGAAATTTGCCAAAAAACAAAATTATAGAGAAACCGACGCGCGCGTACTTGCTGCAATCGAATAGGAGGTATACGGGATAAGACGGGGAAAAAAACCTCAACAGACAATTGAAATTACTCGTAGAGTACAAATGACAGAAACAAAAATTGTTTTCTCCTTTTATGTTTAGAAAAATATCTTAAAATTCGCCAGTTATTTATTAAAATGTAATACGAGTATATTTTGTTCACAGTCACCTGCAGTCGATAAGTATATTTCCATCACTCCCGGGAACGAGTCACGCAATATATTCGGAAAAATTTATATTTTTAAATGTTTATTATTATTATTTTAGTTACTATATAATAAAAAAATATTGTATTAATTATAATATATTTATCATTTACATTATTTAAATAATAGATTCGATGCCTAATCGCCGTAGAATTTGTTTTGTAATTTATATACATTTTGTAAAAAAAGCAAAAAAAAATTAATTTTCCCGTGTTATGTTATGTGTAACGAAAAATTGTGTCGTAAAGAATAAAAGCACGAAAATTTCTAAATCAAATCCAAGATTAAAAGGTATTTTTCATTTTAAAACACGCATGATTACGAATATTTTGCACATCATTGAACATATAATACATACCTAGTTGGAAAATTCGTTGTGTTTGTATATAAACCGTACAAGGAAGTAATTTAAAAAAAGTTTTTTTTCTTTTTTTTTTTACCAAGTCGTACAACTATTCAAATTGCCTAACGTTTTGTAATTCACATGTACTTTATATTTCAATGCGTATTAAATTTCTTACACGCATATGTGATGAACTACAGACATTTTGCAATGAATTGCCATCGTATAATATGTGTATATTGAATTTTATAACGCGTGTGTTGTTGAACGTCTTAGTTGGACAAGAATACGGTTATTTTTAGAAAACGTTCTTAAATTATTATACACTCCGTAAATACTTCTATAGTATACTTGGACGTAAATCAAAGGTGATCGAGGATCGTTTTCGAGCGTTCGTACGTCGTGTATGTTTTACAAAAAAATAATAAGTAATCAACCAAATAGAACGTCGTGTTTAATCTTAATCAAACAAAACGTACCGCTTTTCCCTTACATATATAAAAAAGATCAACTCTGATATCTTATCCACACTTGTGTATCGTGTTTTTAACGAAGCACAAAGCGATTTCATTTATCTCCGCAATAGTTTTTGACGTCTTAAATCGCATTCAGTCATACTATTCTCGCTTAATTGTACTCGTGGTCTTTTGTGAATTAAATGTCTGTATAGATTTATCGGTTCGAAACCATTCTGGCAAACATTTTTTTTTTTAGGCCTTCCTCCGTTCGGTTTACGAACGTTCTACGAGTGTACAACGGAACGGACTCGTTAAAATATTGAACATTTTAAAATAAAATACGGTTATAATTAATATTATTATTATTTGTATATGAACGGATAATTAATTAATATTCACGTTATTCGATCATCGAATTTTAATAATTTTAATAATTAATATTACTATAATATTAATAAAATATGCGAATAACACAAAAAAAAAAAAGAATTTACATACCGGTAATTTATGACGTAATCACTTTTAATGTGTTTAAAGGGCCCTTATACGAATTTACCTATAGTCGATTTATTTACATTTTAGTTTCGAAACACGTTGAATTGTTTGTTTTTTTTTCCTTAAATATTAAATGAGTTATTTTTCACGCTTTTAACGACAGTGTATTAGATAATATTATTAACATACGTATATTTCGGTAAAAATAAAGTCAATTAGTAAACCGTTTACACATAAATGCATGATATTTAATATTCATATACTACGCGTATTCGTTAAAATAAAACGAGTTTTTCGTACGAATATCTTACACGTAAATCCTTTTTAACTATAAAACACGTTTTTTAAAAACGTCATGAGTATTTAAAAATTTTTTTTCAATTCATTATTATTCTTTAGTATTTTTTTTTCTTCTATAATTCAGTAAATACGCATTATGCTTATTTGATTTCGAAAAGGGGGCTTTTTTTTATTAACGACTACATACATACAAATAATTATATTCCCTTATAATAATAATAATAATATATAATTTATACTTTTATTTTCTAAACGAATAGAATTTCGATTTAATTATTCAAATAATTAAAATCGAATATCTACGCGTACCTATATTATTTTCGCCTATACAAGTGTTGTATAAAAAAAAAAAAAAATATTTTTTTCCTATCATAAATGTTTTATTCTATTATTGCTTATGTATTCGTCCGTTGTATGTGTATATATATATATAATATTTATTTTTATTCCATTAATTTGTTTTCTACAATTTAAACTTATTACAATATGAACTCCTGATGATGCGTTTAAAATTATATTTTCATATTCTTTCGATAATTAACTCGAAATACTGTACATAAATACTATCGACATCAATAATAATAATAATAATTGTGTACGGCGTACAGAGAACGCGACGTTATTCCGATTTGAATTTATGGAAATAATACCAAATTTCGTTGTATCACGTGAAAACAATATCAAATAATAAAAATATGCGAGCTCGATTATTATCGAGAGAGAGAGAACAATTTTTTTTAACGTGACCTTCACGGCAATCTACGAACTGATATCGTAATAATTAATAACGTGTGATTTACAGTAGATAATATTATACATATATTAATAAACACGAATGATACATTTTAATTTAATCTATCGTATTATACACTTAAAATATCGTTTAATTATAGAAATATTATCTAATGCGCGGGCCATAATATAATTTAAAATTGTTTAAAATAATATTACGCGGTATTTTTTGTTTTCGAGTCGCGTTTATCTCTATTCGAAACGTTACGTAATTAAATTAACTACGAGTACGGAAGAGGTGTATAGGACGATATAACGTCATATTTCGATGTTTTTGTGCCGTTATAGTTTTACACTTCGAATTAAATTATATAGCCATAATTAATTCACAACACCGTCAATTAAATACCGTAATTGATTTTTATATCTACCTAAAGTATGGAGTCTATTTATTTTTTTTTAAATCTTATTTTCAATAAGAAATAACCACATCACATGTATTTATACGTAAAAATCTTCAAAACGCTATACTCTCTAATTCCCGTTTGTTCGAGAATAATTATAAACGCGTGTATCTATTTTGACACAATGCAGTATAACACTATACATTGCATATAGGCACGTCGCGCTTCACACTAATCAATCAATAATGTTTTTGCCTCAGAATTACTTCGTAATTTTCGTACATCAACAACACTGATTAGTTACGATTCATAAGTGTTTTATTATTTCATTTACAACTCTAGTGTATTATGTTAATTAACCGCGTGATGTAATAATGTATCGAAAGTGGTTTTCGTATAAATACGAGCCAATTCCTATACAGACCACACAGTTAATTATTCCAACACCTGTTTTCTTCCTTCTTCTTCTTCTTCTTCTAACAATTTAGCTTAATAATTTTTAATTCGAACAAAAATAAAAGTACTAAAATGTAGGGAAATAACAATAGTTCTCTTCCAGGAATTTTAGCTTTTTAAACAATTTTTATACGTATATGACGTAAGAAAACGTCAGTGTGAAATGACACAGGATGAAATAATTCACGAGTGCGTCTTCCGTAATTTTATTTTCAGATAACACACGAAATTGAAATCACGCCGAAAAAATCGACCAATAAATTAAATAAAAGAGAAATAAATTAAAAACTACCCACGCGCGACTATATGTGCATTTACATTATTAAAAATCGCTGAAATCGCAGTCGACCAAACGGAATGTAAATATATTCTCTTCAATTAATTTATTATTTTCAACGTTCGAACGAATTTGTTTTGAAATGCGAAAGCCGTTTTTGAGAATCCAGTTTTCAAACAGAAAACATCGTACGTATGAAATTATACCGATTATATCCATATTGTGTGAAATTGTTTTTAGGAAAATAAAAGATTTCTTCAAATGAATACATTTGTGGATGTATTCTTATTTTGTTTTTCAACCTATCGACTATGATCGGCTGCAGTACCGATCGTGATTTTCTGTCAAAATCCAACTCTTTTAGCTCTCGACAGTTTTCCATTCACATAATATGTCCTTAAGAATTTTCGATATATTATAATCTATACTTGATCCGATTTCACTTTCTGCGCAACCTTCGATAATCAATTTCATCAAACTATCACAGTGCATACGTGACCTATCGCGTTATATCTCCTATTTTTTTTTTTTTTTATAATTTCCTAAAAGTTGTCTTATTTCATCGATTCAATACTTTTTCATTTGTAACTCTGACACACCACGAAATCTCGAGCATATTATTGTAGCGCCACATTCCAAATATTACTTCTCGCTCTCTCCTATCGACCGTATTCACTGCCCACAAGTTTCACACCCACACGATGCTACTCTCCATACGTATATTTTCATAAAGTTTTTCGTAACGATGATCCCAACGCTATTTGTAATTGGTTTTTATTTCGAAAAGCTCTTTTTTTTCTTTCTTTTTATGTGCAATCCTACATGTCCAACTCGCTTCCGATTATTTTACTACCGAGGTACTAATAGTTTTTTTTTTTTTTTTACTCGTTTTATACTTTTTCTGTTAATAATTGCACTTAGACTTTTTATTTTATCTATAACGCTACACATAGTTACTTTCGTTCTATTTTTGTAGCTTCAGCCACTATTGGACGTAAGTAATAATGATTAATCATTTTCGTTTCGAAAACGGTTGTACGTTTGATTACTTTTGTAAAAACTTTTCGTCAGTGTTGCGACTGGCCAAAAAGGCATACCCGTGCGATTCAGCATATATAAGTTTACACTTAAAATACCCGCTGAACAAATTATTTATATGTTACAAAACCGTAATGTGAGATATAGGATTAGACTTATGCGTATATTATTCGTACGTCAATAAATCTATCATTTTATTATATAAATGAAGAATGATGTTAAACAACAAGTCATTTAAAAAAAAAAAAATAATATTTTTTTTTTTATATCGATCATAAATGAATTAAATACGATATCGATGTACGGGAAAGAAGTAAGTATTCATATCCGCAATAAATATTGGCGTTTGAAGTTTCGAGACGATCTACGTACAAGTGACCTCAAACGATGTTTGTAGATGATTATCGAATAAATTATATTGTTATAAGAATATACGATATCCCCTTCTTTGAAATAATAATTTATTATTATTATTATTTGAAGTTTAGTAATAAGAGAGGATCCGTCGCACTCCATCATACAGACCAATATACGGTCCGACCCGAGTTTTCGTAGAAATAACACGGCAATTTTTATAAATTATAAACATATATATATTATAAATTATAAATTTTTATTATGAAAAGTGTACGGGCGAACCGTTTAAATCAATAACGAACTAGAAAAGAATAACTGACCGGATAGTTTAACAGTATATAATATTATAGTTTGCAGAAATTCATGTAATATATAATATTGTAATTATTTGTGTGTGTGTGTGTGAGTGTAAAATAATTTTAAAAAATATCAAAAATATTAAATTTCACGATTTGAACGATGTATAATAAATAAAACAATTTTATAAACTCGTTTTCGTTAACGTTATACAATTATTTATACGCGCAATATAATAATAAATTACGTAATTAGACGAAATTATTCGAAATTCTCACGAATTAAATTATGTTATTTATCATTTATCTGAAGTATAGGTATTGCTGGTAAAAAGTGTTTTTTTTCTACGATTATAACGCGTAATATAATTATTTATTTTGTGTCTTTTACAATTACAAAAAAAAAAAAAAATTGTTTTACCGATATGAATTTGGTGAATTTACGACACGAAAAATATTTATTTGAAATTTAAAATAAAAATAATTCTTACGTTGAGACATTATTTTTACTATTTTTAGGTAAAACACTAATATATATATCGCGAGTATTATATAATAATTAGAAACGAGAAATGTTTTTTTACTGGAACGTTTACGTTAGAAACGTCAAAGACAATTATTTAATTCTTAAGTCACACATATATTTTATAATGTTTATAATTTCAAAACGTTCGTTGAACGTATATCATGTGAATTTATTCCACCACATTCTGTATACGTTTTTATAGGATTGGCACGTCGCGATAAACTTTTCTTTAAACTGTTGGTCCTCATAGACGAGAACGATTTTTTATCAAGAGTATTATTATTATTATTATTACTTATTCTTGCACGTTTTTAACAATTTTTAATAATATTATTTATACAATTTAAAAAATATTACACACACGCAATATTTTATCTAACGTAATTCTATAAATTAAATAAACACCGTCAAACGATAAGTCTTCTTTTAAATTTTCTACAAAATTTATTTTTAAATATTTTTATTTTAAAAACTCAGTTTGGTTTTCCGGTATACAATGAGTCATTCATCCGTGCATAAAATATACATTTTAGTAGACACATTTAACCTATCTTCTACGGTTAGTGACTATATCTAATGTTGTAAGTAGTACCTATTGTATGCACCACGACGGTGGTCTAAAATCTGTCATGAACACTTTTGAAATCCATCACGTTAGACTACATTACAGGTTTAAAAACAGAATTTCGAGAGACGAGTTTCTTTTTCCTTTTTAATAATAATAATAATAATAAAAAAACACGGATTTTGTCACGACGAAATGCCTTCGGAGAACTGTTATATTTTTACGAGAAAAATCGTATGCGCGCGCGATCAAAACACATTAACGCGACTAAAATATCTCTCAAAAATTTTTCACTCCAAATTATTCTTGGCAAGTGTTCAAGACAATACGGTATAAAATCTAAAACAATTCCGTGTACCTTATTTCGAAAACCTATTTCCACATACAGAATTAATGACGGAAAATAGAAAAAAAACAAACAAATACGAAAATCTTTTTTCCAGTCGTCGCTGCCCATCCATTTCGTCTAAATAATAATAATATATATATTTTTTTATTTCAAATTTAAAAAAAAAATTTTTTTTTTCATGAGCTTTGTCGTATTTACCTTACATTTAACTATACATAATATTTATTAATATGTTTTTAAATAAAGATTGAACGCGTTTTTTTTTCTTTTTTTTTTTTTGTGGTCTAACAGTAGTAATAATCTGTAGATAGAATTCACCGAAATATATACGTCGCTAAGTGTAATGTTCCGTTATAATTGTAATTTAAGAAACAGACGTTAGTTATGACGAAATATTTAATTTTTCATGGCTATCGTAAACCGATATCGAATCGTAAAGCCTATCGAACCGTTGCGTTCAAAACGTGCTGAAAAATATGATCAAAATATTTTATAGACTTTATTTCATTAATTTAATATTACAATCCGTTCGACTACAGAAAATCCACTCGACCGGCTTATCCAATCCAATCCGGAGTGTTTAACATTATTTTAGTTTTACAAATTCGGGACGGATTATTCTAATGATTCGCGGGATAACAGCAAGACTGGGACTTTATAGCGCTAAAAATTACTGAAATACTCGTTGTATGTAATATATAACCGAAAAATATATGCTCTAAAATAGTGCACAGAAAAAAATTTTTTTTTGTTTTATTCGTGGATTATATAACAGTGAAGGCCTGCACGCACACTGCTACGATATCGCTATAATTGAATACCTGAAAATAGATTTTTATATGAAATATCCGATGAAATGGTAGTGTGGGATATATTTTTTCCCTTCTTAATAGACAACGAGGTTTATAAAAAATCATATTTAACGCATATTTGCAACAACATTACAACAACAAAAATAAATAAGAAAGCACCAAAGCCGCGGAGAATATATAACGTCAAAAACGTGAAACGCGTAATATAAGATTTTACACTTGGAATCCTTATGACGACGACGTAAAACTTACTTACAATTTATTTTTATCGTCTGTATTCAATAATAATAATAATAATAATAATAATAATAATAATTAGCAAATGGTATAATCCCCGAGCCCTGTCGATTATAACTGATGGCGAACACGCGTGAAAATCATTTCCCGGGTTTCACAAAACGCGATACCTCTCGATAAAAAAAAAATAATAATAAAATAAAAATGAACGCTTGTAATTGACACGCGGAAGCTATAAAATATGTTTAGTGAGACTGATACGTATGCGCGCGTTAGTGAATTAGTCTGCGAGCGTATAATAATGTATGTGTGAATGAAAAGGGAAAGAGGTTGAAGAGAGATCAGTGACCGACGCGGTAACGTAACGCGACGTAAATCGAATCGGATTATAAAACGTTTATTATTATTATTATTATTATTATTATTCCAAAATAATAATTTAAGGAAGTTTATATGGGAAATATTTCTATAAAATTGTTCTGGATAACTGTACAACGATTTACGGTGTTTACTGATTGTATATATCAACACGGGCGCAATTGGACGGCGACGGTTATAGGGGAGGCTGTTTGACAACCCCCAAAAATAATTTGATGAAATTCGCGAGTTTTTTTATGGTCGGGACTTTAATAAAGCCTCCAAAATTTTAGCTCCAATCGCGCCTATCGACATTATTATTATTATCATTATTATTATTATTATTATTATTATTATTATTATTATTATTATTATTATCATTACGATGCGGATAATATTTTCAACTACCATAAGTGTTTTCCAGCTAGTATCGTTGATTTGAAACGACTTTGATCGCTCCGATTGTTTAGCCTTTAGTCTTTTGGCGTAGTGAATTTTTTTTTTTTAAATTAATTCGGATATATTGAAGGTCTTCTAAAAAAAAAAAAAAAAAACAGGAAAATATCCCACGTGAAATGTATTGTTTATTTTTCCGGAAAATAAAAAACATAAACACTTTCGATATATATTTATTTATATATACACGATGATAAATCGTTTAAAAAAAAAATCGGTAAAAAGAAAATATACGTTGGTGCGTCGAACAACGCGTATCATCAAGCCGTGCCGCAGTCGTGTCCCTTAACCACCGATAAGACTCAGGTTATTTAAATTGATTTATAGTATATCTTCTTATTATTATCCTTCCTACGCGTTCCGCCGTAAACGGGGATTCTTCACAAGAACGTGTGGGTAATACGCGCGTGTGTGTGTGTGTATATAAATGAAGTAAAACGTTTAACCGCAATGAGCGTTGGTCAAATACCAATAAATCGCGTTATACGTGCCGCGCGCAATATACCACGACGTAAATGGCGTAGAACGACGGCAAAAGTCATTTCAACATTTAAAACTGTTTATGTAACGAACGCGACGTACCGCGTAATGCGTAGGAGGCGGTGCCGAAAACGAAATTACTTCCCCGCCGTTTACTCAAAATCGAATTATATCAAATATACCGTTGTCGCCGAGACGTCTCGCATTCGATAAATGCAGTCGTTGCGGACACGATCCGCCGTGTTTAAAGAACATCGGGGCAAAGAGGAAAAAAAAATCGGTAATACATTTTATCGCGTTTGTACGTCGTTGTGCCCGTAATATATAAGTATTTATGACAACGAACGTCGTAACGGTGTCCGGTGGTGCGCATTTCGTTTAAAACGATCGGGGGTTCCGGTTGTACATTTTCTGTAGTCCGTTCACAGTAATCCCCGTACAACAACGAACGCTTTGACGACTATCGTTTTAATCGATAAAACGGTTTTTCGTTACGAATGTTCATTTTCGCGTACGCAAGACGTTTGAATTTCTGGCCTTTTCGATTTATGATAAATTGCCTGTTATTATTAACGGGCGGCGATCGTCGCGTGTGGAGGAAAAACCATTTTTTCTCTTCGAATTTTAATTCATTATTTTATATCGCCGCTTCGTCGATTCTCGTACAATGAATTCTCTACGCCGCTAAATACGTTCGCTGTCAGTGTTCAATTTTCGCGTAACAAATATACACTCAATAATAATTAGTGTGACCATTTTTGTTTTCCTACAAGAATTTCGTATGCATTTAATTATTTCTTAGTCGCCGCGGTACAAATCCAAACACGTTAACAAATATCCGGATATTTTCCTACGACGGAACGGGTTTTCTTTCTTTTTTTTTTTTTTGCAATTCCGTTATTTAAACTAATGGAAATACTGTTAGGTAACAAAAAAAAAAAACGTTTCATTCTACGGATTTTATTCGAATAAATGAAAAACAATCCGAAATCCGAATGGAAACCCTACGGCGGACGCGTATAATTTGATTATAATAAAATTCGAAATAAACAATTTAACCGAATGGACACGAACGTTTTCACTGCAATACGTAATAATTTATTATATTATATTATACGCGTTGTCTGCTGAATTGTACTGTACAACGACGAAATACACTATTGAAAACGAATAATAATAATAATAATAATAATAACCCATATTATTCTTACCCGATATGTCTTATCGACACGGCCGGTATAATATTATGTTGTAAAATTAATTCACGATTTTCGGGTGTACCGTATACGATGCGTGTACGATTTTGTTTCGTTATACAGAGCGTTTCGAAGCGTGTAATAATTATTATAACGAAAAAACAAACAATGTGGGCCGTGTGTGTTATTGAGAAATGCGTTGTTTTTTTTATATATATATAAAATTATTATACGTATAATTTTATTATTTTTATTATACGGGATAGCGCGTAACGTGTTATTATAATGTTTTTACGGAATGAAATGATGACGAAAAAAAAAAATAATAATAATAATAAAAACGCAAATAATTTATCGTGGTAAACTAACAGAATGTTACATAATATTTTATAAATAATTAAATTACAAAGCGTAGAAATTTTAAAACGTCGTTTTTACTCTCTTAATGATAATTATAAGTGAACGCGTACAATCGCCCTCGGTAGTTGGACAAGTACGTAATGTGGTAGGTACGTATTATTATACGCGCTCGTATTATTAAAATTTTTTTTTTTTTATCGTGTCAAAACGTTTTTAAAATAAATTCGTCGTTATTGTCGTCATAAAATTACATATAAATTATTAGATAATTTTTGTTTTCTTTTTTTTCAAGGCGATATAAGTAGTTTTTTTTTTTAAAACTCTCGGCAAAAACAAAATTTCTTATCGAACCCTCCTCATACTCGAAATTTTTACTTCGCAATTACGTCGATTTTTTTCGCGCCGAAATCATCGGACGATTACATTTTTTTAAAATTAATTCACCGAGTCCTGGAAATAATAATCTTTATTTTAAACGCTTCGAACACGCGCACCACACTGTATAAAACCCGTCGTGTCCGTTATATGGCGTTTCACTGAAACGACGCGATTCAAATGATCTCAAACAATGAAATCCGAAAAATGGATATTCCGATTGAATAATATTCGACGTGGTATGACGGAATGGACGTTTTGCGTTAAAATTAAAAATAATACAATTGCGTGTATTCTACGTACACTGTATTTATTCGTTATTGACCGTCTGTGCGAGTGTATGGGAAAAAAATATAATATCTAGGTGTGTCGTTGAAAAATTGAAATTTCAAAAAAAAAAAAAAAAAGGGGGGTTCGTCGGTGACGGTAAAAATGTTGAGAAACACTGGTATGGAATACGTTAACCGAAATTATTACGTTATTCGTGTAGATTGTGTTACAGATGTCCTTCTCGTTTTCCCTGATTATTCTCCAACGTACGTGTTATTTTTTTCGACTTTGTATTATATATATATATATATATTTTTAACGGTTTTATTATTATACAATTCTCATATATTTCATAGTGTTTGTATTTCGTTATGTATAATATTTTTTTCCCCTTCTCGAACGCGACGCATTATTATAATAATAATAATAATAATAATAATAATTTAATTCAATACGATTCTGGATCGCGAGCGAGGAAACTCGCAGATGAAATGCCGCTACAATAATGTACAAAAATTGTTCTTTTTTTTTTTCGACGTTAAACGCCTTATAGCGTGATAGAACGCTATCCACGGCCGATCATCTTCTCGTCGTGCGTCAACGCGCCCGCGTTCCGCTAACAAATCTCCCCCCCGTCTAATGGATACTTTATTTAATCGATACTTTATTTCGAAACGTTTTACAATATTAATACTCTCCGTACGATTTCCTCGAATGCGCGCGTGATTCACAAGAACAACGCGAAAATCGCCGGCGCAAAACGTCGAAAGACGCTCTATTTTTCCCCGACAGGTTTTATATGATATAATATTTATTTTTATTTTATTTTTTTTTCTGTTTTCGTCGTATACAAATGTTCGACTGGAGCAAGCGGCGGCGGATTGGCGATCTCTGCGATCGTCACACCACCGCATGGCGAATCAAATTAATTCAATTTTTATATATGTTTTTACGATAAAATAATTTTGTACAAGTCCGCGCGGTACGGTGGAATAGTGTATTTATTGATATAGTATTTTGACGTTTTGTTTTCGTTACGAGATACGCGCGGCGAGACGCGACGGACACGCGTCACCGTAGTATTTCGGTCATTTATAGGGGGAGAAAAAAATACGGCGCATTTATCGTTGTAATAATAATAATAATAATAATAACGACGACGACGACGACACAGAAACGAAAAATTGCCGATAACGCAATAAAACATATATTTAACGAATATCGAACGAAAATATAGGACGCGAAACAATAATTAACGCGATATTCCGTCTAATTAACGGCGAAACGATCCGGTTTTCTCGTTTTTTTTTTTTTTCTTTTTTAATAAAATAAAACGTACGTTATTATATATTATTACGTACGCGTGGAGCATTCCGTCGATCGAACGCCATTCGCGTGTAACGATTATTCAACGCGCCAGTTATAAATGCCCGCGGGTGGCCAACACAGCTCCTGTACGGGCCGCCGCACGCCGAAACGAGTTTATATTTTTATTTGTTGTGATAAAAAAAAAAAAAAACTCCCCCGTACACCGTTCACGTTCGAGATAATTTCTTTTTTTTTTTTTTTACGAAAAAATAATAATTTCCTATATAGATTTGCTTTTAAAACATAATGTTTATTTATTTATTTATTTTTTACACATATATATATAAAAAAAAACTTTTTACCGGAATAAGAATTCGCTCTCGGCGGATGAGCAGCTCGTCACGCGTCACCGCGCCGGCGTTCCGGTAAAATAACAATCGTATTTTTTATTCGCAACGTTTTTTTTTTGTATTCCCCGCCCTCCCGATTTTCTAAAGTAAACGCGTATAATTTCGAACAATTCAAAACGGTCCACCGTTGACGAAAGAAAAATGACCGCTTGTGTACCCCCGGCGTGGTCTTCAAAAAAAAAAAACGAGGCAAAAAAAATTACCGAAAAATTTTCTAATGCCGTCTCGACTCGATTGTCGTTGAAAATAAAAAATAAAAATTGGTATTTTTGGTTTTAAGGGCTACGAAATTGTGCATACGATTTCGTATAAAAAACATCCCTCTCGGCTGACGAAATCCGCTAAACAAATGACGCGATGTAAATAATTAATCGCCGCGTTTCGTAATTCAACCAACGCCTGACCGATTTGTATTTTAATCGCGGCGTATAACAACTACACGACGCGTATACGTACGCGCAAAATAACAACAATAATAATAATAATAATATGGAAATCGATAAAAAATTAATTCCGTTTCCACAAAAGGCTTCTGTTTGACCTTTGTGCGTTTTAAAACGAACGGGATTCTCGCGGTCGCGCGCACGCTTCGCATTGTAGTAGCACACGATACCGCGCGTGAAATCGATCTAACAGCAAAGCACTGTCACCGTCCCCCGTTTACTTATGCGTACACGTACACCTAAGTAGTGGCAAAAGTGAAAAAAACAACAAAAGGAAATAAATGATCGAACTTGCGCTTTGAGTGAAACGCCGGCGAAAGTCGAAAAAAAAAAACGAATTCGCGAGTGAGAACGAAAGAAAAAAAAACGATTCGTCGGAAATTTAAAAAAAAGAAATCGTTCGTTTAAGTGGTTGGCGCGAAAATTAAAAAAATTAAAAAAAAAACGTCTCTCGTTTAATCCTCGTATTATTTTATTTAAACTACACGCGCGTTTCATTCATAACACACACACACACACACACACACACACACTGTCGGACACAATATAATATCACAGTCTATTCGTTTTTTTTTTCACTCTAAACAGAGACGAAAAGATAAAAATAATGCTCAATACGAGTGCACGGCTCCCGGTTTTATGTTTTGAAAACTGTGGGAAAAAAACAATTTTTTTTTTCGTTTTATTTTATAAATAATTAGAGTAGCGACGCGATAATTTAATAGATAAATACACGAAATATTTGATGAAATAACAACAACGCGAACAGCAATTCTCACGCGTTACACGAAAAATGAAAAATTAATTTAATTCAACGCGTATGAGTGTGGAGGAGGAGGGTGACAAACAGCACTGAAAAATCTAAAACGCTAAAAATATAAAATTTTCCATACACACAGGAATTCTTGATGCTTAAAACCAATTTTTATATAGCTTACCTGTTTTCTCTTATTTTCACTATACCTATTATAAATAATAATATTAATTAGCGAACGTTATAGAATCCGCGATAACTACGTACGATATCAATGCGTGTTACTGTGTGTTAGTATATAATAATAATAAAAAATATATAAAAATTCGTTGCAAAAACGTGTGTTAAAAAAGAAAAAAAATTTGAGCCAATGTTAGTAACGTATACACGTGTTAGAAGCGTTAATATAAGCGTTTTTGAACACATATTTACAACCGTTAATAAAGCGCGTTTTATTTATACGTTATAATAATATTTCTTTAAAACAATAATAATAATATATATATTAGTCGACTTAACGCAATAATTAAAACAACAAACGGTTTAAAATAAGTTAGTCACACGCTCGGTCCGGTGGCGGATTTAACGAATTGAAAGCTGATCGATGAGGCCGTCTAGATCAATATAAACTAGAAAGTGGTTTTTTTTTAATAATAATAATAATAATAATATTGCGACGCGTGTAAATATGAAATTAAAAAAAATTATTTACATTAAGATTTTTATTCCTTCTTGGAATAATTACTTTGTGCTTTGTATGAGTAAACCGAAGGCTTTGAGAACAGTATGGAAAAATAAATAAATAATTGTCGTAATTGACGACAACGCCGTTATATCATATTGACGATGGGAACAAATCGTTTAGCATTGTTAAAAAATATATTCATTGTGAAATTAAATGTGAAATCAGAAAACCCGTTTCCTATTTGTTAAACAATTCTTACATGTGTTTGTATAATAATTATTGTTCGTATAATTTTTTTTTTTTTCATTTTACCTTCATAATTCGATATTTATATTTACTAATAAGTGACATTAATTTCTCGTTCGAAAAAACGTTCACTCTACACCGTAAAAAAACCGCCGCCACTGGCTCGGCCAAATACACGTACACGACATGAAAATACTGTTAATTTTGTTAAATTTTTTTTTTATGCACTTCACAACGAAACGAAAAAAATAAAGCCACACACACCTTTGTCCGTACAAGTCCTTATTGTGGAAATATGCGCAGAACACGCGTACGGGAATCAATAAAACGATATGTTTTTTTTTTTTATACTGTAATATTCAAACCGTAATTTGTCGGAAAATAATTGCCCGTGTTTTAGAGAAAGCGTATTCGTTTGAAAATTATTATAAGCAGTTAACACTATCGAACACAAATCGTTATGCGTATTAAAACAATTATTTATTTCCAAACAACATACGCGTTTGCCACGTGACTTTCACGCGGTATACAGCAACTGTCGATGCCGGTAAAATTTATTTATTTTTTTTTTTTATATATATAACACACTAGTGTGTACGAACGTACTCTGGTTCTCTTCGTCTGAATTACGAAATAGCGCAATCCTCAGCGGTTTTTTTTTTTATACGCTCCGGTTATTGCTGTATAATCCACTCGACAGCGCGTTTACGCATTCTTATAGAGTCTTGGGCCTGTGTACGACCAGAAACGCGAGTTACCGAGTGTTCAGGTGAACCGCACGTGGACTTATTATAGTTTTCGTCGCTTTTTTCTTTAAAACTTTTTGACCACGGCGTTGCTCGACGAAAAATATCGGTAAAATACCGATGCGACCGACTCTTAAGAATAAAATGTTGAATAAAAGAAAACCGTCCACGCGATAATAACGCTCGACGTGTTTGAATTCCGTTTTCGACTTTCTACGCCGTTTGTACGAAGCTCGCGGGCCGGCCGTCGCTGTTGTAATATCGGAGAAAACAATCGAACCCGCGGGAAAAAGGAAAAAAATAACGACTGAATTCTCGAAAGTAATTTTCACGCGCTCATCCGGTCTCGCATCGATTCCGATATTTTCTATACAAACAACAAATGTGCAAATTTCAATAATTGACGCAACGAAGACTATCGGTTTTGCCGGAGGCGCTGCGACGAGAAAATTTAGTTCCAAGAGGGAGCGGTCCGTCCGAAAAAGTCTATTGGGCTGGTCGTTTGAGAGCAAACGGAAATTCGGTACGAATAAATAATAATCGAGAAAAGAAGACGTTTTCGAAGACCGTATGCAACATTTTGTACGCGTTTGATACGAGACCGATAGCAGCAAAAATACTATCGAATTATTTTAAATGCGGTTTGGCGATAGTTTTTCACGCGTGACGGGAATTTCATAATTCCGCGTGTAGGTAATACGTGTATAAATATTGACCGCGGACACATGGATTGACCAATCACAAAATTCTTAGGGGGTGGGGGGGAAATATTAAAATATTAAGAAATCCATATGTTCTCCTACGACTTAACGAAAGTCTCATTCATCCGATGGCTACGTGTCGAAACAAATGATGTATTTGTACGGTCCAAACGGCGAAAAAATGAACAGGCATTCTTCAGACTGGAGGCGCGACGAGCGAATGGGGCAGACACGCTCATTTCTCAATCAATAACGTTATGTGCCGCCGCTTTCGCATAACAATCGAGAAACCCCATCAGGGATCGAAATCCCCGAAAACGGAAAGAAATCTCGAATTATGATTACGCGTTTACACGCGATTTTCGTTTTTCTTTCGAACTCCGAATTTTCAAAAATACGTTTGAATCCAGAACTGTATTTCGGCTGATATACTCACCCCCCCCCCTCCCGGCTTCTCGTATTATCCCCGGACTACGGGCACGGTCGTCGATAGCGACACGTACGGAGACTAAAAACAAAAGAAAAAAAAAACGATTTGTACGTAAAAAAAAAAAAACGAAAAAAAAAAACGAGCGGATTGATTTCCAGTGCGATGATATCGTTCCCGCTGGGAGACGGGACGAAACAAAACGTTTCGTCGCAATGTTCGAAACGGTATGAAAAAGCGACCGAAGCAATCGCCGCGGAGCGCACGCGATCTGACGATATAATATTATGTTACCACGAGAATAATGTGTTTCGATTTTCTCGTTTCTTCGACCACCTAAACGGGCGAGGGAGGGATGGATGAGACTGGCTGGGCTCGTGTATACGCCTATCCGGCGCGTTCGGTTTTCTGTAAAACGTTCTTATACAGGGACAGCACCGCCGGATCGAAATGGCCACGCGCGTAGAGAGGTGCAAATTTCAATTTACTTGACGGAAACGCGTAGAAAAACATTTTTTTTTTTTTATTTCTTTTCCGCTAATTTTTAAGGACGATATACAATTATTGCGAGTCCCCCCACCGGTCGCCACAATTTCTAGACCAAGACTTAGACTCTAGATATAAAACAAAACCGTCACTGTCGCGCACGTATTCCCTCGGGCTCGCACCACCACCAGTCTCACCCGCTCCCTCCCATCGGGAATAAATCAATAGAAACGATCGCACGCGAATACAGCCTGACGTCGATTTCAACGGCTTTCCGCGGGACGCGGCGACAGTTCAATTGAAATACGAAGAAAACAAAAATGTTTTCTCACTAATGATTTTTGTTTGGTGTAAGAAAAACCGTGGTGTTTTCTCTCTCTCTCTCTTAAAATTGGATCATTTACTGTTTACACTGCCCCGCGTATGGTATCGTTCGATTCGCCCCGATTTCGGTGCCCCGCCGATGTGATATAAAAATAATAATAATAATAAACAATCCAGATCGATTTCTATGATAATAACAATAACGCACCCCGTTCGTATAACGTTGGATGACGTCGGGTCGTTGGGCGCTGTTCGTCAACACGCGTGTGGGTCATCATCGCGCGCGCCCAACGACCCAACAACCGGCGGCCCTTATGCCCGTAACAGCGGAGGAGCGCATAAGCCGCGCGCGTTACGCGTTAACCTACCAGATGGTAGTCTCGTTCTCGGGCCGCGCGCTAACAGCACGATCACTTACCTAAAGTGATGGGCAGCTCCCGCCATCTGGTCTTCTTGCCTTTCTTGCCCATTACCAACGGCACATGTGCTACCGCAGCGGTGTGACGCCGATCCGCGGGTTCTTCGTTGGTCGTGTCCGGTCGACACGACGACGCTGCGTCAAACGAAAAGTGCCCCGAGCCGCTGGGACGTCGGCGGGGCCTCCTCACCACTACTTCACTACACGAGTGTCACTGTAAAGCGAGTGCGCGGAAAATATCGTTTCGACGGCGTCGTCGTCGTATTCGAAATAATTTTCGTTTTTTCCTCGCGTACGGTAGTAAATCGTCGTCGTCGTTTCTTCTCTCTTTCTCCCCCCCTCCCTCCACGCACCGAAGTAAAAAAAAAAAAAAAAAATATTTTTTTTTTTTTTCGTTTTTCACTTACGAGACCCGGACGACACACGATTTCGTTACGCGCGTGTAAAAATATTACGTGTTTTGTAATAACAGTTCTTCAACTGCGCGCGATGTTACTTACTGTACGGACCGGACGGGAAAAATACAGAGACGGAGAGAGAGAGAGAGAGAGAGAGAGAAAGAGAGAGGAGCAAAAAAAAAAACACGACCGGGCGTAGTCGTCGTCGCACGCGCACACACACACTCGCAGGCCGGAGAGATGTTATTATTATTATTATTCGGCGCGACCGTGCGCGCGCGGGTGGAGTAGTCGTGTGTGTCGGCGGCGGTGGCGGTCGGCGCACACGGACGGAACGAGAGACGACGACGACGACGACCGCACCACCACACCACACAGCTGTTGTATAGTGCGTTCGCCGCGTTGGTGGTGGCGACGACGATGGAGGTAGTGGAGGTGACGGTGCGAGTGAGAGGGACGTGCGCGCGCGACGAGACCGTACTACTACTACTACTACTACTACTGGCAATCGAGCGGGGCTTGAATGGAATCGGATGCGATTATCGCGCACGCCGCCGCCGCCGCCGGGTGGATAAAAACGCCACACAGTCGCTGTCGTCGTCGTCGTCGTCGTCGTAGCCGCCCGGCGCGACGACGGACGAGGGCGTCCCGGCGGCGGTGGCGTCCCGGCGGCAACCGTAGTACACACGGCGCAAACGCGTTCCCCTTCCGCGTTCCCCCCGCCGCATTACGCGCACGTCGCGCTCCGCGTAGTAGCAGTCACGAACCCTGAAACGTTTCTCTCGTATACATATTTAGGAGGTACGGTTTTTTTTATATATATATTATGTAATATATAATATATAAAAAATCGGTATAAAAATAATAAAATCACGGATTTTAACGTAAAACTGTTTAATTCACTTATATAATAAACAGATTTACGAAAGATTTATGAATGGGGGGGGGGAGGGAGGAATCGTGTTTTTTTTTCAATAAATTTCGGTTGTGTGGCAACTGAAACGTCAAAATCACTCGCAAACGCAATTCATACGAACATTATTATTATTAATGTTATTTAGAGTGTTAAGAGAGTTTTTTTTTCCGATAAAATCGTCGCTTGATAATGTTGTTCACGATACGAGCCATCCCGTTTTTATCGGTGCTGCGCAACTGATGCGAATACTGTTTATCGCGAACTTTTAATACGTTTAAGTCTCGTTGCCTTATAGATTTAACGTCGCACGCGCGTGTGGACGTTCCGAGAGGAATCCGTAGAGCAGGGGACACGACGTTCGATCGTAATTATTTATTATCTGACAATAAAAACGCACGTCCGTGTTACTACGACGACCACTGTACGCGCGTTTTCGTTTACGGGCGAAAAAAAATCAAATATCAATTTATCCGACGTTTCCAACGGCGCGTTATAACATTCCGAGCCTTTTTCTCTCTCTCTCTCTCTCTCGATAATACACGCGTGCATTTTCACGTATACGAACGCGGGGACGTCTTTCGCCGATACGTTTGAAATACAAAAAAAAAAAAAAAAATCCCTCGTTTAAACACCGGAACAATTATTAACGGGAAAAAATCTCTATATAATATTGTGTTATCGGACCGCGACTGAAGGAGATATAAAACGTTTTTTTTTTTTTCTATACGATCATTTTTTTTTCCCTATTCTTCCTCCTTAATTTATCATAGTATTATCGCTGTTTATTAAAAAACGAATATTTTTTTTTCAACTCGCGTGCTGTACAGTCGGAAGATAATAAAAACGGTATTCTCGTTAGTACACGCGCGCACGGAGTTTTCCGAAATCGCCTCTCTCGTTTTACGGCAGCAAAAAAACAAAAAAAAAGGAAAAGAAGAAAAAAAACAGCAGCCGGTTTTTTTCTCCTAAACTCTCGCGCGTGCGTCGTCCGCCAAAACTAAAAAAAAAAAAAAAATCTATTGTCACGCCACTGTACGCACGGCTCAAGTGTACACGCGTAATTACGAACAATTAATTTTATTAGATTTGTACAAGGACAAACGCGTGTATATTCGAGGGCGACTTATTATCGTTATTTGTTTATTTTCCGTTTGAAAACTATTTCAATAAACGAGATTAGAACGTTTAAAAAAAATTATAACCGAACACACCCGCGAATAAAACGTTAAAATCGCGTCCCCAGGCGTGTATGGTACACGATTTTATAATATTTTTCGACGAAACGATTACGATTGAAAAAAACCGAAAATATTTTTTTTTAAATCTTCGAGAGAAAACGTTTTATTTTTTTGGTGTAAACGGGCCGAAAAAAAAAAGAAAAAAAAAGCTCGCGCGCGTTACCGTATCATAAAAAATAATAAATAATTATTAATCATTATACGTTTTGTTGACAATTCGAATTGTACCGTATATGGGTGCCGGAGAGACAATTTTATTATTATTATTATTATTATTATTATTTAACGTTTAATATGTGTGTGTAAATCAATTTATTTATTTTTTTCGCCCTACAAAAAAACCTCGTTTTTCGTGGATGTCTCACGCCGCTTTTCTTCGTAAAACAATATTTACACCGTAATACGGCGCACAGACACCGGCGCGATAATATAATATCATATTATTGCGCCACATGACGTGTTTAGAGAAACGTTGTGTAATTGCGTTACACGAGAACGGCGGCCGTAAACAGTTGGTGTACACGGCCACGTTGAGAACTACGCGCGCGCTTTTACACTTTTACATTTTCGGCGTTAAAGGCAAAAATCAATTCTACAACACTTCCTTTTTCTTCTTTATATATATACGTGTATAACGCGAACGGACGAGAAAATGGTTTTTCATTTTTTTTTTTTTTTCGCTTTTTCCTTTAAATATTCTCCGCGTTCGAATGGAATATTTTTCATTTTTTTCATTTTTTTGTTGTAAATAACAACCGTTCGCATAATTTTCATAACGATCGTTGTATAATTCTACCGTCTTCGATTAAACTAATTAGATCGGATGGAAATTAATTAAAAAACGTTGAAAATAAATAACACGGGGATATAACTTTTCCTTTTCTATTGACGAATCGTCGTTATGAATTCCGCGTATTTTATATATATTATATATAATAAACAACGAATGGAGAACACGCCGCACCGGTGCGCTACGATAAAATCCAGGGGGCTAAACGAATGACAATAATATATCGGCAAAAAAATTAATAAATACGAACGCGCGCGTGTTTTTTCTTTTCTTAAAAAAATAGTAAAAACCAAATAGAAAAATAGTATAGTGTGTTAAAAGCTAATCGGTCGCGGAGCCCGAAGGAAAACTCGACCTGTGAGGACTTTTTTTTTTTTTTTTTTCAAACGTTTCTCGCGTTGTGTAACACGAAATCGCGGGAAAATGTCTTCCGAATACGACCGTCGGAATCGTCGTCCGGTTGAAAATCGTTTTGGTTTACCGAAAATCGGATTTCTCGCGTTATTAATTATATACACCGAGCCGGCATTTCGTCGCACGACAAAAGCCAAGCAAATCACTCGGCACGATTCTCAATGCCTCCCCGCTATCTATTCGCGGTGTAAATGTATCCACCGCACGTTTTCATTGAACAAAAATCGATTTCTCTCCCAGACGTTTCGATCCCCATAACTTTCATATTTTCAAATAAAAACGCACAGATATCATTCCGGGATACAACGTGAACCGTTATACACGTATACAGTCCATCGAGTCGCCGCTGCCGGCGGTGCGTGTAGAACGGGAAATCGACATGCGTCAACATTCAACGAATGACATCTTATTTCTAGTACCATAATTTATAGATAAAATGTTTCGAAAACACGAGTTTAACAAAAAAAAAATAATTTTATGTGCTTTTTAACGCTGTTATAAAATGCCCCAATCCGTCTACAATACGGTTTATTAGTGGCTTACTCAAAGAGCATATCTACGGCGCTTTTTCTTTATACCTTTCATCTTTATCTCTTCACTACCTATACCCTCTAGTTATACGAATCTTTTGTATTAAATTGCCATCCGAACGGACACAAAATGACGTCCGTGAACGAGGTTTATTGCATGTACAATATCAATAATATGTTAACAAATCGGTTTACTAAAATTGTGATTCTGGGACGAATTGAATGGACCGCAGCGGCGTTGTCGACTCACAGAATGACTGTAAACGATCAGTTTGAGAGAAAACCAAGACACACAATATTCGATGAAATATCTGATGTTGCTGCAGGACGCTTTCCTAATAACGACATGATAATGCGATTGGGAATTTTTTTAATTCTCCGACATATGCTTTTATACACACGTGTAAAACATTTGTCGGTCAGAAAAAAATTATTATTATTATTATAAGAGAGACGCGCGAGGATATTTCTATCGGAATAAATCATCTGGAGAACACTGCGACGATTTTATAGGGACTCAAGCGGGTGGTGATATGTAGCCATGAGGTCGATATCGCAGATCCCCCGCGGCTTCTTATTTTTTTTTCTTTTTAAAGAAAAAGAAGAAATCGATTTCATTGTAACGAAGTGCGCGGAGCAGCGGTTCTCAAACTGTGGTACGCGTACCTCTTGGGGGTACTCAAAAATTCTTAGAGGACCCTGGAGAACAAATCTTTAAATGTAAATGGAGAAAAAACTCCTAAATGCAAAATTTTCCATATTATTATTGATGTAATAATGTAACACGTCATCATAATTTATGTAACACGTCATGAGTCTTGAGTCAAAATGATGGGTAAAACAAACTTACAACGTACGTACAAAACGTGACAAATGACAATCAATTACAACATAAATAGTAAATTACATATTGATGAACTGTGAAAACAGAAACATGCTCACCCTTCTCACCAATTTCTTTGAATGTAAGCTCTTTTTGTTTTTAAAATTTTGTGTGTATTATTTTTTAATGAAATTAAAATGTATGCATATATTTTAATATATATATATATATATATATATATGTATATTCAATGTATCTGAGTTATAACTGAGTACACAGGTTAAAACTATACTATCCAAAAGTCTGAGATTTGTTTATATATTTTAGTTTACTAGCCGAGAAGGAGTACGCAAAAAATTGTATTGTTAAAAAGAAGTACAGTGTCTATGAAAGTTTGAGAACCTCTGTCGTAGAGTATATTAAAAAAATCGGGTAAGTATATACGGTACTTTTTTTTTATGAAGCGAGTATTGGTTTTATAACGATGTTATTATTATTATTATTATTTCGTATTTTTCTGCGTACAGTTTTTCGCCTAACAGAAACGGAATGGATCATTACTTTTGTACACGTTTTTCCGATTGAAAATTTTGCTGTGACGATACATTAAACGTGATAAAAAAAAAACTAACAAAAAATGTCGTTAAAAACGGTAATAACGCGATTTTTACTCATTATGGTATTTCTTTTTTCAAATCTTTATCATTCTAGTAGTCTTGAAATTAATAATAATGTAAGAAAATGTTCAAAGGATTTCTTCTAATTTTGAGTTCTTTATAACAGTTAATAGGCGTTGAGCATTTTTTTTTTTTTTTTTACGTCGTAAAAAGAACAATTTTTGGTATTAGAGGTAGAAATACATATTTACATAATAAATTCGTTTAACTGTATTGAAAAAAAAAATCATGGAAATTCTTAAATACGTTTTTTTTTTTTGTAAATTATATTATGTACCGTACACGCGCATATTAAAAAATATTTATTAATAAGTTATAAATTACACGCTGAAACTCCGCTCGGAATTATTTTATTCGAATTTGTCGCTTTCAAATCTAATACAGTAATAACGGAGCTGTAAAATCTTTAAACTCCCGCGACTTATTGTCATTTTTTTCCTTTTAATTATTATTATTATTATTATTATTTTAAAATCGTCGGTACGCGCGTTGAATATAAAATATATTTTATATTTCGCTATAAACATAATATCTATTTCACATTTTATCGTTATACATTAATTATTAATACGTCGGTCTATACGAAAAATCGTGTTTATCTGCCGCGTATTTTATGAGTAGTAAGGGAGGCACCTGTCTAATTCGGTATTCTAAATTTTATGAATATCGATCGAGGCCGATACATATACATATGGTAATAAATATTATAATACTCGTATAAAAAAATATGGAACAACTCATAGAAAAGACGTCTAGTGTGGATATAGTGGGTAGCTATTATACTGATTTATATAATTTTGACGTATTTCTATTATACGTACAGATGTGTAGACGACGATCAAGATAAAATATAGTAATAGAAAATTATACACTCCGAGAGACTTAATTTTTTTTCTTCTTCTGGTTTTGTAATCAATGCTAACATATTTTAGAAAGACGTTTTTTTATTTTTTTAAAGTGGAAAGGTGAACCTAACCCTACTCTGCTCACCAATAATTATACAAAAATAAAAATTCGGATCGACGACTGGTGAACTTAAAAAAAAAATTAAATATATATTTACAGACACGTGCACGATACGCTCATGGTCATTCAACGTACGCGATCTTAAATCAGCTCTTGTCTCCGCCTCCCCGCTCACCGATTTTTCTAATAAATTCGAAAATCGGATTTGAAATTATCATTTACAATTATTATTCATTCGCAAACACTACGGTTCCATTTGAAAACGTGCCTTAAACTAAATACCGTTCAATAATTCACGCGAATTTTATTATTATTTTTTTTTCATATTAAAAATTATCTTAAACGTAACTATACTTACTTTTCTAAATAACCGGGCCGTTGTAGTCGGTTAATTACTTAGCGCGAGTGAGACATTTTTGCCTAGAAATGTTTTTGCCGTTAAAAAAAATAAAATACTAAAAACTTTTCGACAAAAATCTCGCATATACATACGAATAGAGTAGTAAAACGTTTACGGTTTTTTCTTTTTTTCTTTTACCATAAGTATTACTGTAGAAAATGAGTTCGTTTTGTGTGTACAACACAAACTACTTTACATAATTACGTGCGTTACATATTATTGACTCGATATTGAGTTCATCTATAAGTATGTGAGTATTCTGTGTCATTCACTCGAGTAAATTATTGAACAAAGTCCAATGAAACTTGATGGCCTATGCGAGACGAAAACGTACTTCAACACAGAAATCTAATAAAAATTATCAAATAATGATTTCTAAAAGCGAGAGAAAAAAAATATTATATATATATTATTTTATTACATGTATATAAAAACAATTAAATTGTAATTTGACGTTTAATAATAATTAACCTACTTAATAATTCTCGTTCGAGTGAATCTGTCAATTACTCGTAACTCTTCCAAATTCAATTTCCGTGCTCGTTTATTTTCATATTCATTTTCATGTGCCCGTCGTCGGTAAAGACACACTCACTACACGTATGTTTTTATTATTTTATATTATTTACTATTCGTGAACGACAAATAGCGCTGTCGTTTATTTTTGTAAATATTTGTAAACATGTCATTTAAAGGTATATTAATAGTATCGGATAAATTCCAATGTAAAAGTGACACTAAATATACGACGATTTGGTTTTAAATTTTAGCATTATTTTAATTTTACTTGAACTGTTATAGACGGGAAAAACTAATTCGCTTAACAATATCAATTGTTTTCGTAAGCATAGCTGGTGTCACAGACGTTGTACTTAAACTTGGAATTATTTTCAGAAACATTTCTATTGAAAAAAAGGACTAATTAATGATTTTTCTTCATCAATGCGTTGTGTTTTTATGATTTCCCTATAAAACTTTCACTCAACTGTAACACGTTAACACATTATTACAATAGACAAAATAGTAAACATAAATATTATAAAATATTTATGTAAGGTTACAATGTATTTCCGCAATGTTTCTCTTCACTTTCGATAATGAAAACGTAAAATTCTTTTTATAATCCGAAATACTTGTAAAACATTACGAGCGTAGGGAAAACGCGCGTTATCCAACAAACGTTTCTGATGTCATCGATTATATGGGATTGCGTGTAGTTCAGTTTTCCCTACGAGACTGAATAATATCAATTTTTATAATTATATAATTTATAAAATATATATATGTATATGTATATATATATATTTAAATATACAGTAAAGCCAAAGAGTATTATGTAAAATAAAGTAATGGTTAACATAAAAGTTGTTGTATTTACTACCGGTTTCGACGACAAGAAGTCATTATCGGGTATTGAGCATAAAGAAAAATACAACAACAGAGGAGAAAAATAAAAATTACATAGAGAATCTTCTGAGATTATTATATATTTAAAAGTACGCATACAAATTTATTATCTACGAATATTGATTTATAATTTTTTTTTTTTTTTTTTTTGTAATTAATTACGCATCTATAACACATAATAAACGTTGGTAATTTTTATCGAATATTTTAAATACGTAAAAGAATCCGAATGAAAAAGCGCGAATCCCCCCGCCTCTGTTATAATAATACGTATACTCTCGTGCAGCGTAGTATTCGTGTTCTACGCGGGGACAGAGAAACGTGAATTGCTGCTATTATTGTTACCACACGAACGCGTATTATATTTATACACTCCGTTTAAAAACAACTATTTTTTTTATTTTTTTTTAAATTTTTGTTTTTGGTCCTTTGCCATTTCGTTTTATAAATGGTACACGTTGCGCACATGTTTTACTATACAATACGGCAGGTATATATCCGAGAGTCGTATAATTCAGATCCGAAAGACACACACACAACATAATATAATAATATACACGTACGTCCTCATATCGTAATTGCGTAACGACTACGTAGATCATTATAAACACGTGTGTGTGTATATACATATTATATTTTCGTGTTATTCACCAGAAGTAGAAATAATAATAATAATAATAATAATAATAATAATAATAATAATAACGCGTGTGCGGTATATTGTGAAAGGAATATAAAATATATATAAACTGTGGTAGGCATTGTCGTCACGGTTGCTCGGATTTGAACTGGAATTTAGATTTCTTCAAACGCCACTGATATTGTGTGCCGCCGGCACGATAAACACGCGCTGCATACAGCGCGTTTCGTTTTTATCGTGTGTACCGCCGTTTAAAACAACGTCTCCTGTCGTCGCAAACGGGCATTGGATTTGAATTTCGTCTGTCCGATATCGTAACGATGGTCAAAAAGAAAACATCGCTTTTTAATGTAATCCAACTGTTCGCCCGTGCTGCGTTCGCGCGCGAGTTCGGAGATTAAAACGTAATTTTATTTTATTTTTGGTCCGTTAAACTCTTACGCGAATCCGGCAATCGATCGGGTTACGCGCGCACGGTTATTTCAAATATCCGTCTCTTCGAAAGAGTTATATAGAAAAAAAAAGAAAAAAAAATCTATTTAAAAATCCGTCGACGAGCGAATTCAGTTATTGTTCCCCATCAGAATCGTGTACCGTAACGAACGATATGTTTTGAATTCCACGAGAATATACAAACGCAGACGTCAAATGCGGCGCGTTGAAAACGATAAGAGAGACACGCGCCGTCGCACCGTATGATGAGATGTAACAGTGTTTTGTAAATGTTCAAAAAAATCGACGAATTCTTCTCGGTTGTTTCGTCGTTAATTTCAAAAAAAAAAAAAACACGCGAATAACGCCCGCGATATTGTTTATTAGTAGTACTGATCTCTTCCTACATAAATGCACACACTCCGTAAACAATATCGGTGTTTTTTTTTCGTTCCTTCTCTGATAATACAACGCGTATACGATACATCATTCGATCGCGTGCGCTTTGGACTCGCGATTAATTAACTGAATTCCGTTTAACCTATACATCGCACCGTAAAAACGAGTTACGACGAGAAGGTGGAAAAAATAGACAATCTCGTTCGATAGTTTATACGCCGCCTCATGCGGCTACAACGGAAACGTTTGGGATTCGATAAAATACAACGTCTTGTTTTTTCGCCACGTATATTCGTTCGTCTCATTTGCCGTAGTCAATTTTAGACGATTTTGAGAGAACGCGTCGATGGTTTTCATCGAAATAATTGTTGGACGCGGGAAATGTCCCGCGTTGAAGGCGTAGTACCCTGTAGGCGCCGGATTTTCTGCACGAAATATAAATTATCCGTAAATAATTTTTTTTTTTTTTTTAATCTCAAAAAATAGTTACGAGAGCATTTGAAAAATACCATTTGTTTTTTGAACCTCGTAACTTCTTGAGAATTAAAGGTGTTTGAAGAAAAAAAACCACCAGCTCTGTTATTGTACGGCGTACGGTCTTCGGAGTTCTGTGTCTCCCGTGAAACGGTTCTTTTTTTTTTTACTTTTTAAAGTAAACATATCAATTTTTCAATCGCGCGTTTGTAAACGTCCTCTAAATGTCATTACAAACTATTGTGTAAATTCTTGCAGCGTTTACGCGAATAATCAAATACGAACGGGGTGTTTTTTTTTTTTTGTGCTGCCGTTTAAAATTTGAGTTCGTCCCCCGCCGATTCCTGTAAAAACGTCCCCGTACCAATGAGGATAGTTCGAATTCCGATTCAGTTCGAAATAGTTCGATTGATTCGGTTTTGTGCAATGGGGGACATTCGTTTTTTTCTGCCACGCCAATTGACGTACGGTTTTTTTTTTTTTTTTGAAAAGGACAAACGAACGAATTTCATAACGCGAAATCGTCGTTGAAAAAATTATCGTCGTACACGCGTTTTCCCACCCTCTAACACGAAATCGATCGAATCCATCGGACGCGCGCGTCGTAGTATTGTTATTTCCGCCCACGCGCCATAACATAATACCAATACGATGGGGGGGGGGGGCGCAGCGACTTCCCACGTGCACAGTCCCCATCCCCCTAACGAGACGAGTCTGCATTTTTAAAACGTTTTAATAATATTTCGTCTGGAGCAAGTACGCGTATATTTTCATACGAGTTCTAAATGATATACGAGAAATAGCGATCCCATCGTTTAAAATCTAAATTACCCGTTACATTTTACGAATGTAATACGAATTATTATTATTATTATTATTATTATTATTATTGAAACGGTCGAGAAATCGTTATTTCATACGTTCGCGTTTAATTTTCCCACGTCCCCAGGATCAATAATAATAATAATAATAACATCGTTATTATTATTTTATATACAATTTACATTATAAAAAAAAAAAAAACGTGTACTATTGCGGTGGGTATTTGGCGGCACTTCGGACCGCGGTATAATATCGCACGAAATAAACTCGGTAAACTATTCGAACGTTTTATTTATTTTTTTTTTTTTTTTACGAGAAAACGAGACGAATTTTGACTATACAACACAACGCTCGAACGTTCAATAATATCGGCTAACCCCGTGCAGATTGCGACCGTGTACACACGGTAGTAATAACTTGCAAATGTAAACTTTTTTTCCGAAGGGCTTCTCTGTTCCGTAATACCTGTATCCCACATTCTCTGTATAATAATAATAATAATTATTATTATTATTATTATTATTATTATTATTATTATTTGCAGACTTTAGCAGTATTATGTATATATTGACGTAGTTTCGACCTTATGTCGTGTTGTCATAGACGATTAGAGACATAAAACGAGTGAACCATATATATATATATATATATATATATTATAAATTATAATACGCTGCCCGTAAATGACACCTCGGCCGGCTTAAATGTATATGTGTACTGTAACGAATGGCGAATAAACGTACGTAGACACATATATCATATAGCTACACACGTCAAGTAAAATAAATTACAATTTCATTCCCAGATAGGAAAATTTTTTTCTTTTTTCCTTTGTAAAACAATAGGTTAAACTAGTCTTAATTAATGTACTACGCGTAATACACGTATTCGACATATGTTTTCATCGAACGAGAATACGATTTAATATGTGCTGCAGTCAGTGGCGTAGTCAGGATTGTGCAATGGGGGAGGGCGGGCGGGAGGTTGAAGTATGAATGAAACTACAAGTATTTACATTTTTCGTTAGGTTTGTCGCTCAACGCTCATATTCTTAATGAATCATACAAGAATCCGCTTCAGTAAAAACGTAAAAAAAAAGCAATGGAAGAGGTTTGAACGCCCAAAACCCATCCCTGGCTACGCCACTGGTTGCAGTGTTTGACGAGAATATTCATGAATTTTTGAAGTCAGATTTAAACAAAACGAAAAAAAAACCCCCCCGGCACGATGCTCGTATTATATTTTATAAGTAATCGAGGACGTTATAGTTTTTTTTTCCTTTTTCCGAATTGGAAAAAAAAAACCAATTGAAACTCAACCGCGAAACTAAACGATTATATACTTTTGTTTTAATAATAATTTATGTGTACAATATTCTTTTTCTTTTTTTTTTTAATATATTTTAGCGTAAAAAACAATTTCTATATTTAGTTAGTATTTTGTTTAGTATAATACGTTTACCATTGAGATCGTTCCTCCGCGTTTTTATAATATATTCATTAATATGTTAATATGTCTCCAAAAATAAAACGCCTTCGGGAATAAAACCCACTCGGAATAGTAGAAAATCGTCTATCGTCCTATCACTATAGGTTTTTGTAATTGCTTTTGTCCCCTATGTTTCTTAAAAATGCGTATTTTAGCTTTTAAAAGCTTACATCCGTCTCGATTTATAAATTCGTCGCGATCGATAAATCTCTTTATACGTACACTTTAAAGATACACCGCTCGTCATTTACATATTATAATAAATAATTTAAATAATAATTACGTTAATACGTTCGCGTTACTTAACTTTTCGTTTAATAAAACTTTATTGATTTTCTTTTACGTTTTAAAATATTTTCATTTGCAAAAAAAAGGTAACGAGCCGCGAGTGTCGTGAATTTGTATTAAATGTATTACGACGTAGAGAGATTTTAGAGTTTTTTTATTAATTGTGAAAGACGCAATGGATAATTACCGCCGCGCGATTGTATTCGAAAAACGATTCGGATTGATTCCGAGCGGAGCTTCAGTGTGATTTGCTGTCAGTTGTATAGAAAAGCTCGATAAAATGTCCGTTATATACATATAATAATATAAATAGCCCAATATCCCGGGAAGAACATTTTTACATGTCATTTATCATAGCACTGCTCCTGCTCAGTCGGAAATTTGTCTGAAAAATAAATTAATAAAAAAAAAAAAAAAACTGAAAATCGTTATAAAACCATACTATGACTTATTAGCGGAGCGAATAAAAATATTAATTTATAATATTATTGTTAATTACAAAATAATAATTGAATAGATTTAAAAACCGTAATACGTATCATATAATGTGTGTAGAACCGTCCAACTCGATACAATAAATGTTTTTCTTCTTCAAACGTTCTTCGATGGGATTTCTGAAAAAAAAAATAATACATAATGACAGCTCGCGGTCATATAATGTGTTAAATTTTTTTACAATTTTTCGTCGTATATACAGATTTTTTTTTTTTAATGTACGTGTTTTCTTTCATTTTCAAAATTCGAGTTATAGAAAGAAAGAAAAACGACACTTAATTCGATATCAGTCTTAACGCAACGGGAATTTGCTAACAAATATTTAATATTCTCTCATTATATTTTACATTAAAATAAACGTTTATTTTAAATTTGAAAAAAAAACCGACGTATACAATATTATATAATAATGACTACATAAGTAATATATACGCTTAGTAAACCGTGTAGTTTTTTTGATTCGTACAATTTTTAAGAATATTAGTAAGATTTAAATCTGTGACGATTCGTTGTTTATATTTTGTCTTATGACACGCCCGGCAATGTGTCGTAATATATATGCAGTTTTTTTTCACGGTTTTATTTATTTATTATTAATCCACAACACAAACACAAGTTGCCAACAAAATTATGTTTAGGCATAGCGTTTGAACACTGTGACTCGAGACTCTACCAAAACCAGACGTGGTGACATTGACATAAAAAGAAAACAATTATCAATATTTATATCAAGGACTATTCAAGAATTATTCATTATTATTATTATTTTTTTTTTTTTTTAAATAACATATAGGAATAAAACATATGATCGAGAAAAAAATGAACACAGACAAAAACACAATAATTAAATTGAAGTTATACAACACTTCCCATTGCGTTTTCCTCTTTTTTTTTTTTAGCATAATGTACATACTTATTTATAGTTCGTCTGTCGTGGAAAATACTCGTATATAGACGAATCTGAAGTCTGAAATCGTTGTTGCAAAGAAACATACAAATGTACTGGTTTTTTTTTGCACTTAAATTCAAAAATTGTCTATGGCAGTACTAATATTTAATAACTAGTTTTAATTAGCGCGTAAATTGTTCAAAACCGCGACGTTTAATTAAAATTTTAAAAATATTTGGCAGTCGGTTTCCTTAATTTTGTCTGTAAATATATGTATAGGAAAGTGATGCGTTGGTTTTCTATTTCAGTGTATTCGCGTATTAAATTTATTCTCTAAAATGACTTTCAGTACAAAAGTAAAACGCGCGTCGTTTTCTTTTCATTGTACGCATAAAACCATTCTTTATCTTTGAAATTTAAACCGAACAAATGTACAAATATATAGTGAATTTGGATTTTAAACAATTATTTAAAAACCTACGCGGTACGGCGACGACGCGTCTGTTATCTTATTAAATCGCACGTGTGCTGTACATTACGTTAAAATACAAGAATAATTTTTGTGATCGTTGTTTTTAATATATAATTTGTTTTATTATTGAAAATAATCGTTATGATTGTTGAATCACGCCGGTAACGTAGAAAACTATATTCAAAAAGAAATACTTTAATTTTTACCGATTAAAATGTGCCGACAGACACGGGGAAATATTAAAATTCGTATAACAAAGTAAAACGTATGAAATGCTCGCCACGACTACATTTACGACGAATTAAATAAATTATTTAACTACGTACGAACGGTCATTTTTCTTATTTAAAAACTACTAAAATTAAACGGATACAGTCGCGGCACACACTGTATAATTTACGCGCTAATTATTCTGAAATTATAATAAAAACGTCATTGACTCTTTATGTGAATTTTTAATTTATTACGTAAACAATATATTTCCCGTTTAGACGTTTGCACGTTTAAAGTATTGTACTGGACGACGAAAATAATTTGATATTTACTGACGTTGTTATATATTCAAAACACGTGTAAGTATTATAACTTTATTTTTTTTTAATTCGCAAAATTCTAAACGATATTTCACAGAACCTCGTCATAATAAATTTAATACACACACACATATCATTTATCACTATTGCGCCCGTTAATTATTTTACTGATTTAATGTATTTTATTTTTCTCATGTCAAATGTCAGACAGATTATCGTAACTCCGTATATGTTCGTGACCTTCTCGAATAAATTCCATGAAGTTTTTCCTCTAAAAAAAAAAAAAAAAAAAAATTGCTAATTCCCTAATAATTCTTAGTTATTTACGAACATTATACAACGATATGTTATGTAAAATTTGATAAAATAAAATCAAATCCCCAGTACGCCCGCGATTAGTTACAGTAGATTTTTTCCCCAACAAATTTCTGCGATAAATATTCGATTTAAATATTATTCAAAACGATTTTCGTCACGAATCATTTCTCGTTATAATGACGATTATAGAACATCATGATTTAAACGGCAAAAGTATTGACAACACCATACAAAAGAAAAAATTAAAATTTTTAAATACAATTATATTAGTAATCAATATACGTATATATAATAAGTTAGAAAATTATAATAACATACACGCATGACCAATATTAAAATAATATTTAATCGTAATTTGATTAAAAAAAAAAAACTACTAAAATAATAATATAATTAACGAACGAATAGTAGTTGGTGTACGGAGGAAAAAAATCTTTATACGAGTACATCTATAATTACTCCGTGAGTACATCCGTACACACGGAGAAATCTCGCGGTAATTCGATATCCTTAAATTATGGAAATACACTCTTAATTACCAATTACATTTTAAATATCGTAGAACGCACGCTGTATTCATGCGTCATTTATCGAATTCTTGTTTTCATAATTAATTCATTCTCCACTAATTAATGTGTGTGTGTGTGCACTGTGCGTACACTTATTTTTCTTTTTTTCTTAGAAAAAAGAAACTAATAAATTCTCGATATTATCCAGTAATACCCGGAGATTGTTATTTTACTATTTCAATCAAAATTCGAATGGATTTTAGATTATATTATGAATTCCCAATAATTTCTTCTTCGCATATACACTGTTTTTCCTATAAAATAATATATATATATATAATATTTACCAACAAACAAATGATTGTGTAGCTAGAAAACGTATTAAACGGTTTAAAGGGCAAATCGTAACGGCCGAAAACAAAATAACAAAACTGAAAACGAACGAACCAATAAAAAACGAGATAAGACGTGAACACACACGTGCGTTTATTATACATATATAACGAACGCGCGTTCAGCGGTGATTCAAAACCGTTGTAAGAGAGCGTCTAGAAAATCTCGATTTTGAACAAACGTTAAAAAAAAAAGAAAGTTTTTTTTTACGAAATCGGGTGGAATTTTTTCCCAACCCCATACAGATTCGGATCGTGGATGATAAAAACGTTTCAAACAAATCGAGCGCGTTGTGTCCGAAAGTCGTCTCGCTCAACAGACAAACTGTTTCCTATAACCGAATATGGCGCGCAATTATACATTTTTCAAAAGGAAACATTTTTTTTTTTTTTTTGTTTTTTTTGGTCCACATACGACGGCTTTAGGAAATAATTATATATATATATACACGGTCTTAATTTGTATGTAAACCGAATTACCGTGACCGGGAACGACGAATACGAAATATCTGTTTCGAATACACCGCGGTTTTTCGTGTAACGTATTAATATAAATGTTATGCGCACGGATGATTTTGAAAACAAGAAAAAGCAATTACTCTCCTAATGGTTTTAAAATATGAGTCAAATCGTTTTCACGTATTACACATCACACATTCGTGTTATTGTCGCGCGTCGCATAACTTCGGCATAACAAACGATTCCGTAACAGTTTCGTACAATAAATTACGTTTCAAAGGACCAACACACACACACGGGGTTTTTCGTTCATTATTTACGACGATTTTATTAATGGCGGGATACACTTGCGTCTAAAAGACGGCGACGTACGTAAAAATACGCTCGCGAACACCCTTATAAGCGTACGCGTAACAAAATAAAACAAAAAATTTTTTTTTTAAATATCCAGCCCGTAGTCGCTATAACGGTGTCGTTTTATTGATTTGAAAAATAATGATAATATTTTCGATCGAAGAATTTCCCGCATACATTCGTTGTCATTATTATTACAATCGGAGGGTTATTTGCGATCTATAAAATCTAACGAATTCTAAATAACAATAATAATAATACAATAATAAGCATTACGCTTGTAGAAGTGTAATCACGCGTGTTAAAATCGACGTTAACAGTTTATCGTGTTGAATTCGTATAGACGTTCTTAATGTTTTATTATTTGTTTTTTTTTTTAACGATAAATACGCTCCGTTTTCAAATCGAATTTTGCTATAAATAAAATATAATATATTATTATGTTTTCAAATAAACGCGCGTTTTATTTTTTTTTTTTTTTTACACAATATCAATAAACAATACTGTTGTTGAAAAAAATTCTATCGCTCGTACACATTAAAATGTTAAACTCGACTAATGTGTATATAATATTTTAAATAAAAGCGATTATTTCTAATGTTATTCGTTAGTCAACGTAAACGTCACGTGTATGATGCGATATGCACGCGGTAAACAAGTTATTTGAGAAAATCGTATTTGTTCGAAATTTCAAAAACTGCTGTTTCGTTTACTGCGTTGCGGCCACAATCGACTATAGTGATTTCATTTCGTTTCGGTGATTTTAACCAAATATGCTGATGAATTAAAACTGAGCGTAAAATATCGTTTCTCGTTACGTATAATAATATATATATATTACGGTGGTATAGAATCGTTGAATTCAACGTTTTGACGATTTTAAACTTGCACACATTTTTTTTTTCATCAACACAGCTGATATAAAAATAAGTTGTAATATACGATTTAACGAATTCTAATATTGAAATCCCGTTTTATATTTCAGAACGTAAATCTCGTACGGACGGACGATAATATTTATAAATGCAAAAAAAAAAAAAAAGAAGAAATTCTCATTAAAATGTCTCTGATTTAAAATATAAAAAGATACAGGCAAATGTAAAACGAAAAAAAAAGACGTGAAATTTAAACTGTCTACAAACGGATTGCCTATTTATAAACGTTGTATGCGTGTTAAAAAGCAGACAATTTGCCCTTACACCGATTCGCGCGGTATTGGAACGTTTCGGCTTCGATTGTAAATAAAAAAAAATGCCTCTTTCTGCTGGACCGTGATGCTTTTTCTTTTTTAATATCAATCATGATGCGGAGCCGTTAAATCGTTTTTAGATATTTTATTTCGGTAAACTAACGGCTGTTCAAACACTACATTACGTTTCCCTCCTTATACGAGTAACATACGCGAGTCTATTTATAATTTTCGTATAAACAATTATCGGAGTTTATTATTTTATTATTATGTAAAACAACATTAAAAACGGTATTTATTTATTTTATTTTTTTAATCGACGCGTAACGTGTTAAATTCACCGATTTGGTGCGCATTTGATTTACGTAAAACAACACAACGATTTTATGTTCGAGCTGATCACGCGCGTGCAAATTATATACGCGATTTGGAAACACGCGCTCGTGAATAGCGCGCCTATTATAAATCCTACGCCGTTTCGATTGCAAATGTTTTTGGATTAGAGTTGAAATTTATTTAAAAAAAAAAAAATCGTATTTAACAAGTAGGGGCCAATTGATTTTAAAACGAAATTAATTGGTATGTGTACGTTTTTTTTTTTTTTTGTAATTCTTTTCGACCGTCCGTCTCGTGAATTACACGTGGTGTTTTTGATTATTCCGTAGTCCACTTCGTCGGGCATACGAGGTACCACCGATTGACATTTTCGATTTTTAAAAAAAAACTAACCTCCTCCCCCTCCCTGCCGTCGTGATTAAATCAATCTCGACGAGCGTGATCGGGAAACTGCTGGACGACAAGTAATGCACCTATTGTGGTTGTGGGACTCGAGGATTATTGTACGTATAACGCGGAACAACGGGGGCGCGGCGGATCCCTGGAGATTTTTACGTGCGTTCAATCGCGAAAAGAAAACAAATCGAAGTGGACAATTCGTCGTGCCGGTTCCGAGGATGCTGTGTGAATGTGTGAAAAGCTCTCCCGGGATCGTCGATTCGTTCGGATGTGTCCGCGAAGACACGATCCATACAATTGTGCACGTTGTACCTAACAACGAAACGGTTCGCAAGCCGAGAACAACGATGTATAAATGAAATATAATAATTTATTATTATTATTATTATTAATTGTCGTATTTAAATGAACGGGAATTTACTTGGGGAAAAAAAAACGTTTATACATTTTGTCCCCTTTATCACCCCTCGTTCCCATCTACTCAAATGCTAGTCCCGATCGCGAGCGGTGCCGGCCGGTTACCGTACGGTGAGAGGGGGAGCACCACCACTCCTATACGGGTCCTCCCGCGTGACCAAAAATGGCCGGTAAATTATTTTCAAATGCTTAACAACGGATGGTAGGTAATTCTATACAGCCGGCCGGCGGCCGAGTTGTCGTCGTCGTCGTCGTCGTCATTCGGTGACGGTCGCGCGCCAGTGATTGACAGAAACGGCGGATCGGTAGAAAATAAAACGAAACAAATAGTCCGGTAGATATGTCTATTTATAGGCGATACCTGACCGCGGCGGCGGCGGCGGCGGGTCGAACGCGCGCGAGATATTTGCCAGACCGGGGGACTATTTAAAATAGAACCTCACGCGCGTTTACTACACTCGATGCGCGCGCCGGGCAATCGATTCCGAAGACGCACGCACTGCCCCGCGTTTAAATAAAATAGTTGAAAAAACGAAATAAAACATTTTAATTGAACGAATATTAGAGGGATATACGCGAAACGATATACGAAATTAACACGCTGCGGGCGCGAATAATAAATACAAGAGAGAGAGAGTATATTTTATGAAAAAATCAAATACAAGAGAGTCGTTGTTGTTGTTGTTGTTGTGATCAGTGGACGAAGTGAATGCGGTGTTATCATCCGACTTCGTTTAAACGGCATATTCCCTTCTGTTTCAGTTCGTTGAAAATTATTCGTCCCTGTTGAATCTCGAATTTTTTTTTGTTTTTTTTCGAATTTGTTGCGGTCGCGTTGTAATTTGGAAGGAGATCCCAGTAGAGTAAAAAAAGAAAAAACCGTGCGTTCCGTTTTTCCATGAGAACGAAACGAGAAAAAAACTACTTAATACTTTCATCGAGTGACTTAATCCGTTGGATGACAGGGTGAGTAATTCGACGAAAGTGGCCCGGTGTTTTTTTTTTACTTATTTTTCAACAATATGGACCGTTTTAACAACTTTGCCTTTCCCCCTGTCAAAACTCGAAATGACGACACCGCTTACAACCGTCTTCTTTCGATCCACTTCGACCAACGTACTTGTAATGAAATTCGTATACTATACCGCGGTCTCGATGTAAAGTCGTCCATTCGCGCGTGTGCAGCGGGGGGGGGGGTATTTTAGTCAAAAGAAACGAACAAAGTTACTACGCAGAATAATAAAATAAAAAAGACACGGACGAAAAAAAAAAGAAGAAATTGTGTACGTATGCGTATAACGGATAAAATTATTAAAAAAACTATAAAATATAATTTATATACGTTTTATTTTAAATCGCGGTACATTTCAAAAAAAAATTTTTTTTTTTTTTCAATTACGTTTAATTTCTTTTAACACATGTACAATATATATATATATAATATGTGTAGTTCTTCCGAAAGCGAATTTATTATAATCGTATATAGAAAATAATCGTTGAATTACTTTTTGTGTATATATGGTACTTTATTTTCTAAAACGAGCGTTACGCAAAATTTGTATTCGGATATTAGCTTTTTTATATACATGATTCTATTTCGGTTTCGAACGTTCTCCTTATCCTTTTTACCGACATAGAATTCCGTTATTGTTCTATTTTACATTTTACGTACACGTTGACCGACTGATATAATATTATTAATTATTTTTTATTATATAATACGCTTTCGTGCGTGTTTTTTTCGCAATACATTTCGTGATCGATATAAAATATAATGTTCTTGTTTTTTTTTTTTTTTTTTGAACCAACTACGAAAGAGGAAAAAAATTGCAATATATTATTCTCGTATATATCGTCAGTGTCTAAAAAAAAAAAAAAAAAACCCTATACGTTCAAGTGGGGGGGGGGGGGCGAAAAACGATTGTTGAAATATCACACCCATATTATTACATATAATAAATATGTAGATTTAATTCCATCGCTATACAATAATATAAATAGTTTGTGTAAACCGAAAATTGTTACTACGAATAAATCGAGGTATTTTTCTTTTTTTTTTTTTTTTACTCAAACCGAATATATCTCATGAAAAATCTACACTGACACCGACTTTGTTTTATAATTTTTGGAACGCTTCCATTAGAAATCACCTTAATAGTATACATATTTCATAATATTAAATTATTCGTATTTCGAAAGTTCCTTCTGATCTCATCCGGGTATAAAAAAAATCGTATCTACGCCGCTGCGGGATTATACAGTAGCACAACTGTTTTTCACGTCGGATTTATCACGAAATTACGCCGTTTTCGTTTTCGCAGTCTCCTGTAGTGTTCGTCACGATTTTTCGAACCCATTGCAGGACACGCACGTTTTCTACGTTAAAAAAATTCTAAAACCGATTCCGACAACAATTGGTATTCGAGCTACGCATTTGGTGTCACGTTAAAGTTTTTGCAAATTACTGTTGTGGTACGATAATTGAATACGTAATAAATATCGTAATTTTCAATATTTCCCACCCCGCGCGAAAATCGACAATTCCTTTTTTTCTTTCTCTAAAACGTTAAGAAAAAATTTCTCTTTAAAGGGGGACGGGAGATGCCGAGGGATGGTTTCGTGCCCTGCGATGGGACTACGACGAATGGAGTCTCAGGGCAAGGGCGTATACAGGGGGGGGGGCGATGGGGGCGATCGCCCCACCCCTAGATACTTGTGTATGTACCTATATCTACTGACAACTAAAATTAATCGAACTAAAACTAAAATGTAATAAAACATTTTTTTATTTAAAACTTATTATTTTCATATAATTTTAAGTTGGCAACAGATTCGACGGGCCGTTTTTCCACTCGCCCTCCCCCCTCCCCCTAGGGGATGAAGTAAATACGCTCCTGTCTCAGGGTCGACATTTGTGAAGGGTCCAAAGGTATCCGCCAAAGAACATAAAAAATTATCGCAAATACGAGACAAAATTATTGCCTTCCAATTATTAATCTCGAAACGTTTCGAAACACTTTAAACGTTTTTTTTTTTTTAATTTTTGTTCTTTTCTCAACGCAGGACTAATCCACGCCGCACCAATCCACTCCCGTGACGGACCGAGAACCGACTGTCTCACAGTCCCTCCGACATTCATTCAATGGCTAGAGAATCCGAAAGTCTGTTATACCGAACATCGATTTGACGCCTCAACACGTTATCATTGGTCTATTGGACCGCGCGGTGTCACACACCACGCGCCAAACAATAACGCGCAGGGCTGAGGTATTTTTTTTCCTCGAAAGAGGAGAGCCCTAAAACGGTCGCCCTGCCCGACGACAGTTCCGGCGGCACACGGTCCGGAGCCCTGCCGCGGTACGCGCACGCATTCGGTTCGACGCGCTGTTTGTCGACGTGCCAAATAAGCGCAAACGAGTCACTCCGGACGACGGCGAAGCGTATACACTCTCTCACTCCGCTCTTCCTCGTCTACACAATAATCGGCCGGTTTTCGTTTATACCGCCGGCGGAATTCGTCGTGGACAAAACGACGCACAGGAGCAACTTCTCCGGCACGGCGGCGCGCGCTGAACTTGAACCGTCCGTTCGGTATCCGCACGGAGCCTGCGCGCACGGAACGACGCGTCGGTCCGTTCTAAAATTAAACATCGGTCGCCGCGGCGCGGCAGCCGCCGCCGTCGCCCCGTGTTCAATGACCTTTGATGGAAAACGCACCTTTGCAGTGGCATTATCGCGCCCGTTTCACCGCCGTTTGTTACGTACGGACGAATCCGTTTGTAAAAACGTCGCGATTGTCGCGCGCCAGAAGAGTTTCGCGCGCTTCCCGAAAAACAAAAAAAAAAACCAGTCAACAACGCGCGTTACACGGTATAAATAGGTGATTTTTTTTTTTTAAACTTATTTATAGGAGGTTAGGTACGCGAGAATTCGAATTGACATTTTAACGGAGAAAACAAAATTACTCGAATGCCCGCGCGCCGCTATATTTAAACGATACGTTTTGCGCGCTTTATGTTACAGCGAACCCGGCGGACACATTCGTCGTCGTTCGCTTTAGGTGAACAAAAAAAAAGCCGAGCACCGAGGAGGTCGTGTGTCGTTGGACGCTCGAGCGAATTACTCGGATTGTCGTTACTGCGCGTATCAGTTTGAAAGCGATATTGAGATTGCCGTTTTGATATTACGCACAACGATTTTTGCACCGGAGTTTCGGCGTGCAAAACACGCTTTGTCGAAAAACGTTCCCAATCGCGCGGCTGATGAGACACGGTTTTGAAATTGCAAACCTTTAGAACGCATAAAATTACCACGCTCGCGAATTAAACACCTCGAGATCTACGAATAAAAATAGCCCGAAATCAACGGAAATTGTTCCGAAAAATTTGTCACGTCAATCCGAGGTTACGAGGGTTCGACGAGAATTCCCGGATTCCACGCGCGTTTAGCGTATCGATCGATTTTGACGAAATTGCGCGTTTTCATAGAATTTTTCAATAGTTCGCGTAGCACTCGCCGAGAACAACCAAACTAGTATAGAAATTAAAAAAAAAAAAAAAACTATATTATGCCCCGGTGTCGTTATAACATGATTTAGAACATTACGTTTCTCATACAAATAGTCGTACAAACACCGTATTATTATTATTATTTACATTTATTTATCCGAATACAATTGTATTTAATATACGTACTCGGTTTTTTTTTGTCGCGTTGATCAAATGAAATTCCCGCTCGTTCGAGTTGTCGTACAACAGAAGCCGCGATGCGTAAAACGGCATTAGAAATTTCAGTTTTTATTTATTATTATTTATTATTTTTTTTATGATAAACGGATACGATACGTTCCGTAGCTCGATTTCTCGTATTGCGTGTTATCGACTACAAATTTTGTGATTTTCGGAGAAGAATAAATCGAATGAGAAATGTTAAAAAATAAAATAACCCCACTCGGTTATATACGACGTTTTTTTTTTTTTTTTTAAAGAATAAGGGGCATGTCATGATCCGAATAAATCTCAACGAAATTCATTTAGCTTTTAAAGGCAGTGGTAGGGAAAAATCTTTAGAATAAGCGCTGATTGAACTGTACGTGTTGAAATCGAGGTAAGCGATTTGTAAAACTTCGATTCGCGTCAATTTTCAATTCTTAAATACGATAAACGAATTTTTTTTTTTAAAAATCGTCAATTTTCCTTTTCAAAAAAAAAAAAAAAAATTCAATACTGGGACCACTATGAGTTATATCGGTTAGACACGACGACGTTGCGCGAAATGTTCCAAAGTCTCCCAAAAACCGATACCAACATTTACTGCGCGAAAACCGTTTTTATAGAAATAAACGTATATTAACGAAATATGTTAAATATCGTATATAATTAGCGTTCGGATTTCGACGCATTTGCGCGTTGTTTTTTTTCCCCCTAAAATGTTTATCACGATTTTTATTTACAAGCTATATTCCGACAACAAATAGACTGTTTTCGTTGGCATATCTATTATTCTTCGACGTTTTTCACGTTTTGTAGCATTTTTAACGGGGCGTTTGTTTTTTTTTTTAAAGTTATTTTTAATCCATTTCTAGAAGTATTGTTTCAATGTAATACGGAAAATTCGCCCGAAATCGACACACACGATTATGTGCAGACATCATCGTAATATTATTTCAGTGTGTCACACCTGACTGCAGTAAATCAGTTTGTATTGTCCTGATATCGTCGTATACATCGCGTTTCGGGCAATGCGAATTATTTATCGTCGAATATTAAAAAATATTTTTAAAAACGAATTTTTTCCGGGATGACGGGAGGCGGGAGGTTTCAAGTGGATTCGAGCATTTTTTTTTTTTAAAACGTTAAAATATTCGAGCTCCAATTATATAATAATAATAATAATAATAATAATAATAATAATAATAATAATAATGAATGTCCCCCCCTCACGCGGGTTTGCGGCCAAATGTTGAAATATTCTCAAATAGAAATATATATATAACGCGATACTTAAGCACTAGTATATACGCTGAAATTTCCAGACGGTAAAAAACACACGCACACAATGCGCGTCGTTTTATAAAACGTCGACTTGACGAAACCAATTTAGCTTCCTCGTTTGGCTCAGAATTTAAGATTATAAATATACCTCTTAATGCGTACACACTCGTCATGCTGCAACACGTGAATACGATATATTAAGATTATTATCATAGCGCGTTGTTATACCTACATCACTAGCACCTACTGTTTCTCTATATCAATTTTAAAAAAATGTAGTTTTTTTTTAATATATTAAAATTACGTTAATTATTATGACAAAAAAAGATTTAAGAAAACGAATCGCGCTTATAATATTCTCGCCATATTATAGCGGGCGCATTTCGTTCTTTTTTTTTTATTTTCTTCGTTACGTTTACACTGGTGTTGGAGTACACGGTTGATAAAACACAATACTCGATTTATACATCATCGCATCTTCTTCTTCTTCTTCTTCTTTTATCATTAAGTGTTTTAATAACAATATAATCAAATTATATATTTTTTTTCGTGAAAATTTAATCGTGAAATCAACGCGTATATTTGTTTGACCTTGACTGTATATTATTATTATATAATTGTTGTAAAACGAATCTTATTATAGTAAACAAATATGTAATGTTTTTTTACATTTTTTTTATACGAAAAAAAAGTGTATTATTCGTCGTTTATTTTTATTACAATGTTACAATTTAAATATAGTTCGCGGCGATTGTGTGACGAACATATTTTTTTCGATGCTGAGCAAATTCAATCAAACGTTGGTAATATTTTGGATGGGGCGTCTAAAAAAAAAAAAAAATTAATTATATAATTAATAATTTGTATACGAATAGAATATCAGTTGTCGTCGAAGTCCTTAATATAAAACATTGTATAGCCGTTTATAAAAAATTTATGAATTCCAAAATGAGACAATCTGTGATTTTAAATCACATCTTCTTCGACTGTCCTTCTTTCTAGCAGACGCCTCCCTTAATACACACCCGTTCTCCTATCCCTTATCCGTTTTATTATTAATTTTATTTATAACGCTATTTATTCCTGATTTGTCGCATGGATCTATTTTTTGTTTCTTTTCTCGACGCAATGTTTCCAACGAAAGCGAAAAACAAAAACGTTTTATACGCGTCCTAAATATTTAGCCGGATGGATTGTCAGTGGCGTATTTTTACCGGAGCCACAGGGGCCCTCAATGTATATCCAAGTTGAAGGGCCACAGGATGGTTTTAATTATTATATTTAAAAAAAAAAAACACTGAAAATTTTTTTAAATATAATATTTATGCTGAAACTAATTTGATTTAAAATACGAAGAAAAAAGCGTACAGCGGCGGCGTTTATCATTTTACACGCGTCGCTAGTTTTTCAAATGGGCAGTTAGTTAGTTATAAAAATAAACTGTTATAGCTTATTGTTGTTAAGTAGATTACATTTTTCCGTCTACAACAGTTGAAATAAAATTAAAATAAATGCTAAAATTTAAAACCACATCGTTGTACGTTTAGTGCCACTTTTACATTGGATTTATCCGATACTATTAATATACCTTTAAATGACATGTTTACAAATATTTACAAAAATAAACGATAGCGCTATTTGCCGTACCCGAATAGTAAATAATAAAGATAATAATAATAATAATAATAATAATAAAATAATAAAGACATGTGTGGTCTTTACCGACAACAAATACATGAAAATGAATACGAAAATAAGCGAGCACACGGAAATTGAATTTGGAAGAATTACGAGTAATTGACAAATTCGTTCGAACGAAAAAAAGTTTATTATTTAAGTAGGTTCGGAACTATAACTAAATGTGTCCATTTATAAGTGTCACCTACTCCAATAATAATAATATCTTTATGTTAAGTTAGATTAAGAGAATTGTTTCGATAACAACGTCTATTTGAAATACGAGTGTTATTATGAATAAATTGGTTCACCATATTTTGTACTATATATATAGAAATTAAAATTATCATAATGTTTCACATTTTTGAAATTTTTATTCCTCGAGTTCAGTTTGTAAAGTATAATTATTAAACATTTCGAATAAATCGAGGTTAACTCGTTAATTTATATGCGTACACGGGACACGATTTTTTTCTTCTTATTCACGGTAGAACGAGAAATCTTAGAAATCCGTTTGAATTATAATGATGTGTTTTTTTTTTAACCGAGATCTCTTTTGAACGACATTCACCGATTCACATTCCCACTATTCATTTTGAAAAAACAGTTATCCTCGTGTTTATTACGGTGTATATATATACCTACGTATCTATAAAATAACGCCATTTATTATATTGTTCCATCGGGTTCGTCAAAATTCTAAACCGATTTTTTTATTTTTTTTTTGAGGTAGGGGAGATTTGTTTATTTATTTTGTTTTTTTTTTTTTTAATACAAAACGTTTGCACACGATGTCACACGATCTCCACACACAGATCATAAAACAGTGAATTATATAGCCAAGGGAGACCATATGATTTTTGTCGTACGGATCCCTGCAGTGTTTTTAAACCGTTTTCGAAGTCAATAAAAACCGATCAACCGATTTGATTGAAAACGAGGGACGAAGAAATGAAAAATATAAAATCGCGGGATTTCGCCGGGCTCTCGGCACCTCTCTTCACTCGCGTGCTTAAATCGCCACACTAACCTATCGTCGTTGCTGACGGTAAAATCACCGATCGCGATTATCATTGAACTTTCGAAAGAAAGCGTTTATATCGTTTTCCGGTTTCCCAGCTAACCAAAAACGCGCTGCTCGAATCATAAAAAGAAACCGTTGAACGAGCAGCCGAATGCGAGAAAAGAGATGATTGTTCGTTGCGATTATTATTATTATTATTATTATTCAACTCGTATAAAATATTATTGAAATATTGTAAATCGCGTGAGATCGCAATTTCAAATCGTTTCCTCTCCCCCGCTTTGAATCGTGAGATTTCGTCTAAAAAATTTGCCACCCGCTCGGTATAATAAATATACATATTAATCAAAAAAGAAATCTGTGTCTACGCACTGCAGCTGTTGTTTAGAACTGTGTATGAAAAAGAAAAAAAACATTTAACATATTTTACGTTTTGTCTACCGTTACGCCGTCTCGGACGTAGTAAAAAACAAGACAAAACAAAAAAACCGACTTAACGAATATAACGCGTAACGCGCACCTCTTCTTGGCATCACTTTTTTTTTTCTCGTCCATTCGGCGACAGCGGTCCCGCGCATCTATGTGTGTGTGTGATTATTTAAAGCCATTATTTATTGTCAACGAACACATCCAACTAAGTAAATCAGGCATTCACATTGCCGCGCGCGTATTATATATATATATATTTTTTTTTTTTTAATAATTTTTTTTTTATCTTCCCGTCGTCTTTACTGCATTATTTGACACGTGACAAAATATACTCGAACGATTCACGCGCGTCTCACACGCGTGTTCTTCAAACGAGACCTCTCGCATCGTAAGCCTCTAAAATTAAACAACGCGCGACACTTTTTCATTTTCCTCTCCTCCTCATCCCTCTCCAATCGTCTCGTCGTTTTTCTGCACACGGTTTCTCATCCGTTTAGGACACACAACATCTACGCAGCGTTCTCGCGGTACGATCACTATTCGTATAGCGTTTCGCGACGGCTTCCGTTTTTCAATTTCTAAACTAACGAGAACAGCACATTGGGTGTGAATTTAGAGGGTGCTTGACCTGTGTACCACAATAATTTACAAATTATTGGTAAAATATTGAAATAAATCGCTCAGGGAACTGGCCGTGTATTATTTTGTAAATAAATTACCACAATACTATACGCCGTGACGGGAATAAAAAATATACAAACGAACACAAAATTACACGGAGAAAATTATGAATATTACAATTATAATAACAATAATAATAATAAAACGGTTGTAAAACGCAAAATACACTGATTCCATTACCCAAAAGCGCAAAAACACGAGAACGTCTGTGTACGAAAACGCCACGCTCTTAATATGCGAAAGCTTAACTTTTGTCATTGTGGTATCAGTAACACTCTCCAGACACACAGGATCTCAGTTTAATTCTTGACCGACAGCGAAACACCATTTTTTATTTATACACTCAAAACTTTCAGGTTTTATATCCTTCAATAGATTATCACACAATTCGTATAAAATATTCAATAAATGAACTATAAAAATTAGCACCTGACATAATATTTAATGACAAAATATCGCACCGGACAATTATTAATTAAACTGTGTCGGAATAAGAAAAAACCATATGCACAACACAGCTACACTGACTTTCCTTATTGACGACGGTTTATCAACATATTTGATGACGTTTTATAATATACTACAGTTTTATACTTTTTTTTCTACATTGCTTTCGTACAAACCTATCCTAATCCTAGTGTCGTTTGCGCTTTCGTACACGTAGCATCGAAATCCATTTACGCTTTTCGTTCCTAATTTTTGAGCATTCGTACACATGTCAACCGTCGCTATTTGCGATTTGGGCTTTCGTATCTCACCGAAAAAAAAAACCGTAGAATTTAGAAAAATATTTAAAAAAAAAAAAAACAACAACGAAGAAATTGTGTATACATAACGAATCGAATTGTTAATAAAAAAAACCCCGTATGCCGTCGTATGGCTACTACACAAATTAATAATTATTTATGCAATTTTTTTCACACGTCCTATTTTCGTTCTTTTATTTATTTAATATTTTATTTATTTTTTTTTTTTTTTACTATTTTATTAATACGCCTATTATACACCTTGACGAGACGAGGTCGTATATTATACGCGTGTGCCAGTATTACGTATATTTTATTATATTTATAATATATTATTATGACTCGCCGAAAAAAAAGTAGACGAATTGATAATAAAACACGTAATACAAACTATAAAATATACCGAGTTTGATGGAATATCTCGGTGTGATTGTATTATACACAAATCACGATATTGACATAAACAAAAAATCCCCGTAATCGTAACGTAACATACACGTAAACAGACGGTCTCATCTATCTAAAATACTATATAGCACAGACTTTACCTCGTCTTAAACGTGATGAGATTGTAAATTTTAATCTGAAAATTTCATACGGTTTGAAGATTTCATAATTCCTGTAATACCTACAGGAGCGATTCTTCTTTTTTTACCACCAAACACATATAGTGATTTCGACACACACCGTGCGCCTGATATAGACACACGGTGTTTTTGCTGCGGTCAGAGGCGAACATGGTTGTTCGCGATTGCCCGCCGCGGCTACACTGAACGTTCCGTTAGTTTCGGACCGCTATTTATATTTTCGTCTTTCTGCTATCCCCTCTATGTTTTGTCGTAGCGCTATCTGGTGACCTACTTTCGTTTCCCGTTTTATCGCGGTCGACTGACGCGCTATGTCGGTACACGCAGATGTTTAGTTCGACACTAAAGCGAGCGATCAATCGTAAGCGCATTTTCTGTATTTATTATTATTTTTATTATTATTAATAATAATATTATTTCACGTATTTCGATGAAATGAAATTAACGCAATGATTCATTTTTCCTCGTTGTACAATCGTTAACGCGTTTACTTGTTTATTTTACACTTGTTACTATTATTTTTTTTCGACTTCTTCTGGTTTACTCACATTCACACGTTTTCTCGACCGACCGAGTTTACCGTCAGCTAAGCACTAATCGCTCGATCACGACCGATGATCGGCGCATACCATATGCGCTGATCGTAGGTCAAGCACCTATTCCAGCCTTATATACCTAGTTCAAAAGGGTGGATTGCTTCGAAAACGGAGTATAATAACATAATTGGATCGACTCACAAGCCGATATTTAACAGCCAATTGTTGTACTGTAAACGCACACTGATTAATGTGCCTGTTTTGAACAGGTGTTTGAATCGAAAGTGACATTTTCACGGCACGGTTAAACCCGCGTAAGAATTCGGTATTTGTTTTTGTCAAAAACACGGTGCTATGAACCAGATTTGCACCGTACCTTGAACCATTTGATGATTTAAAAAGACGTCCGCACCTAAAATGCCACTCGGGAATATTACGTTTTACGTTAGGGAGACACGCGATGAGCGTTTAATTATGACTTATCGCATTAAAAACCTTCTTTTTTTTTTGGCTTTATATCGTTAAAAACTCCTGGGGATTTTATTTCGAAGTGCTTCCCGAGGCCATTTTTGTTCCGCCACTCCGAGACATTACAGATTAATGGATTTTACAATACGTGTGATACCGAATAACAATAACGGTATAAATGCGCACGCGGGAGTCCTTATAAATTAAATATTTCAAATATAATACGCGAAATATATAACGATGTTTCTGCAACGGTTTTTCAATAGGTCCTGTCAATAGTTACGCGATGGCTTTTGAACGCGATCGCGCGTGGTAGATAGATGGACTTGCGCGATTCTTAAGCATAAATTCCGCCGTGTTGAACCCGATTGAATCCAATCTAACCCAATCCGACCGTCATAACACGACCGATTGTGTTCATACGCGGCGTACAAATCAAATACGTGCAGCGAAATTTTACGGCGTTCGAAAAAAGAAAAAGAATTCGATTCTATAATATTGCAAGCGAGTAGGACTGAGAAAACGCGCGTTTCTACGGAGTCCTCCATTCCGGTCGCAGAGCCCGGTCAACGCGTACGAATTCCAAGTATTTTCATACGATTTCAAAACTATTTTCGCTCACTAAACGCGCGCAAGAAAAACTTTTTTTCTTTGACCGAGACTTTTTTTAGTGGTAGGCAGAAAGTAAGTATGTCGTCGATGCGGAAAAGAATGAAAAAAAAAAAGAAGAAGAATCTGCGTAACGAGATATCGTAAAAACAATAACGTTTGTTTTTTCAAAACGATTCGACGGACGGCCAAATGAAAAAAAAAAACGTCGACGGGACTGCTCGCGCAGTGTCAACGGCCGCTATAGCGTTTTTGATATTATTTCGTTTTACGCGAATCGTTTTTATTCTCCGGTCGAGCCGCCGACGCGTTTTTTATTATTATTATTTCGGACCGGGCGACTTTACTTTTTTTCGGAACCGGTCATGAGAAAAATAAACACTCGAGACGAATGTGTATTTACATTCTGCGAGTAAACATTTTGCTTCTCGAAAAAAATAAAAATAATTTATATTTAATAAAACCTCATGGACTACGAACGTCAAAACGAAATTGTTTACCGATAATATTGCAGATTTTTTAAAATTCATTTAATCAGAAAACGCGGAAGAAAAATAAAAACAACGGCGAAAAAGTTATTGAAAAATTGTTTTTATTTATTTATAATAAACGGAATAAACGTAATACCGGCGATCGAGTGTTTTTCTTTATTTTAATAACAAACCCGTTTTAGTTAATTTTTTTCGCGATTTCGCTTGTATAGAAAGGGAGGAAACGAAAATTATATTTTCGTATAATTATGAAACTCATTTTTTAATAACAAATCGCGTTTAATTTTACGTGTTGTAAATCAGGCGGGTATGATTTTCCCATCGCAAAAAAGAAAAAGAAACAAAGGTTTTTTTAATTACGACGTATACCCTGCAAGGGATGAAATGTACGTAAAAAAATTTAACTCTGAACAAATCGCGTCTCCCCCCCCCCCGCGCGTTCTGCAAACGCGTTACGAACGTCTCCACGACAACTAATGTATTTAAAGAAAGACAAAACAAGCGACAAATTGTTACCAGTCGAACACTATATTTTTATTGAAAAGTCCACCGCGGAAAAGATTAAATAATGTTTTGGAAAAATACGTATTACGCAGATGGTTTCCGCTATAAATTGTTCAGCCGTTCGACACAACCGAATGTCCGTTAGTTCAACGGATTGCTATTGTTACACTCGCGATATTGGCTCGTAAGAATTGACAAAAAAAAAAAAAAAAACTCTTACTAAAAAATATTATTATAAACAAAAAAAAAAACACGTGTTCGCAACAGCAATGTACCGGCCAGCGCGAGCCATTACTCGTTTATATTATATTTGTTAGGCGTTTCTATTTATTTAATTATATATATATATATATATATATTATACTTACACGTACACTTTTTTAGTCGTTACAAAAAGTACGTGTAATAATAGAGAGTACACGGTCGCATGGGCTGTATAAAAAACAAATAATAATAATAAAACATTAAAACCGTACGAAAAAAAAAAAAATTACAAATTCCGAAAACCGTCATTAACGGTGTGATTTTATTAATTTAATATTAAAAAAAAAAAAAAATTATATATTTACTCGTATTTTAACGTTATAAAACGGTTAATGAATAACAGAGAGATTAGTGAAGAAAAAAAAAAGAAGAAATTTATTCGTAATATCGTATATTACATACGAGTGTTAATACGAGTGTTTCACTCGAAACGTTTAATGTTTGGGGAGGGGGGGGGGTGGCAGGGAGAATATAAGCCTTTTATATAATTCCAACGAATCGATCGAATATTGGACTCTTAATAACCATGAAAATATTATAAACGAAGAAAAACAAAACGGTAATAAAATATGCTCTAATATTATATATATTATAATATATACCTCAAATCTAATTATCTCGGAAAACAAACTGTACGCGCGCAATTTAAAAACAATAATCGCGCCTTTGACGTAATTACAATCATATCCAGACTCTCGCGCGTTAATTATCGTACGAATACTGTTGTAATGGTTTAATACGTTATTTTATTATGTTTTCACCGATTACTGCGGGTTTAAATAGAATTTTATCCGGCACGTTATATTCCGTTATCTTATGATATTTTCGCTCTCGGTAACGTGATTTTCACGTCGTTGTACGCGTACGAGTTCAAAGTAAATACATATTATTATTATTTCGGTTCGTATACATGTGCGTGTACACAAAACGCGTAAAATTTTTGTATTTCGAGAAAAAAGAAAACACCCATCGCTTATATTGCACAACACGTGAATTGCGTTCCAAAACATTATAGATAAACTGTTACGCGTGTGCGCACAAAGCGGATAAAGGTCAAAAACTCAAGAGTTACGAACACACACAACCTTGACAATATTTCGGTCGGTACATGGAACAGCGACAAATAGGAAGAAGAAAAAAAAACGATTACCGCTTGCAAATAGCGGATATTTTTAAGAGAGCGTATAAAAAATCGATTTCCCACACTCGAATATAATATATAATAGAATAAATATCGAAACGATTTCGTATGCGCACGCGCGCCGGTGTACAGAAATAACGCGTATGTTCATGATATTGTATTATGCCACTTGTCTCGTTAAATTTTCGAGTTAGCGTTAACTCCCCGCTTCAATCGGCCTATAGAAAAAAAGAGAAAAATTCTTTTTTTTTAACGTATTAAATCATAATAAACGTGTTGTCCGACAGACGAGAATTGTTTCGGGAAAAATGTGTCTCCCCCCCCCCGCATCGTCGTTGATCGCCGGGACACGGGGAAAAAAAAATGTAAAAATCGCGAATGTGTCGTTGGAAATCGGGACGGATGGTAACCCTGACACAGTGGAGTAAGGCTCCTCGTAATAAACACATTTTGTCGCTGCACTTGAAGCTTCCGATAAAAACTTAAAAATTCGACTTCATCGAGTTTGTCGGAAAACTTATGTATTATAAGTCGAAATTAAAAACATAGTCATTTCTATTACTTTAACTCTTTTTTTGTAAAAAAAAAAAAAGACGAATTCGTACTCGATAACTGTTTGTATTAAGGCTAATAAATAAAAACTTCGTACTAATTGCTTTATTTGTTGTAAGTTCATCCTCCAAATAGCTGTTTTATTGTTGTTTCAATAATAATTACTTTAAATTTAATATTAACTGAAGAACACAGCGATTAGTAATACGAAATCTACATATTTTGGTGCCCGGGGCAAAATATTTATTAAACGCAAAAAATATATATATATATATTTTAATAACATAAAATAATATTTTTAATTGGATTATATTCACTAACGTCTCTTATTAGTTATTACGAAATATAATTGGTACTGTACACTATAATAGTTATAATTTCTTGAAACAAAATAATAATAATAATAAACAATTTTATAGCTGTACTTTTCTTGCTCTTTCGGAAGCAAATTCATTGATTATATCATCATATTTTTAACTATTTCGTGTTCAATAGATACAATCGCGACTCCAGGTTATTTAGTGTGTAGTCGACCTTAAATACGATTTTATTAATTTAAATTTACTAATGGTCCGTTCACAAGACATTGAATTATTATTGAACTTCGTTTACGTTTTCGTACTCATTTCTATTCGATATTGGCTCGAGAGTATTTCTTCGGTTGTCGCGTAGGCGCGACTAGACCAGAATATCTTTGGTAATACGCAAATTGTGAACAACGCGTCACAGACCAGTTTTTTTGCACCTATTTTTCTCAATAATCATATTGAGTACCTATAGCACACCATTCTTGTAATATAGTAAATTGATAATATTTATTTCGAAACAATCGAATTGTGATGGAAAAAGGCTTTTATTTTATTGTGCACCACCCCCCCCCCATTCTAATCGCGCTGATGGGCTATTTGGACACGAAAATTTCAGATATAATAATTAGTTAACATTGAATACGTGACAACCACTGAAAGCAATTTAAAAATAAACGAAAAACGCTTTCTTGGCCGTCTTGACACACGCGTCGTGTATGTTATTCGTCATGATTCACGAATAATGTTATTCTGTTTTTACGCCTTCGAGACGTCCAAAAAGATCATTGGCCATTTTACCGTATACAGTGTATGCGTCGATAATTTGTTTCCCTTTATACAGTTTTCGATGCGTGTAGGAATAAACGTCATTCGTATGTATCGTTTCGTAAATAAAATCATCGTCGGTGATAAAACGCGTCACGTATAGGAAATTCGGTAATCGTCTGCGCAGTAATTGCACACATTTGAACCGGTCAAAAACGAAATAGTCCCTGCTCGATTGCCGTATGATTCGGTCGGTTTTTTTTTTCGCCAAAGTCAAAACGCGTAAACGTGCGTTGATATTGTTTAACGATTTTTTTTTTTTTAATTTATGATATCTTAAAGCCTCGATTACATTGAGCGAGTTTACAAGCTGCTAGTTGGCTATTTTAGAAGCGGACTAGTCGGCTAGTGCGATTGTAATGATTACACGCAAAACGTTCTATTCGCTCAGTAGACAACTAGCTAGCGAGTAAAAACCACGTGCTACATCGACGCAATTGGATATTTTGTAGACACTGAACACAAACTCGGCAGCGAGTAGCGAATAAAGTAGCCCGGCTTTCAACTTTACTCGCAGATAGTTTACAATCCGCTAGTTGGCTAGTAAACATGATTACACTGGGCAAGTTTACTAGCAAGTAGTGAATTTGCCAACTAGCAGCTTCTAAACTCGCTCAATGTAATCGAGGCTTAACAGTACAGCGTTATGTTGGCTATAAAAAAATGTGTAAATATGTTTAAAGGCTGTTTTGCAAGTTTCAGAATATTGACCGGCTATATATATATATATATACGTTTCCAAAACTTCCGCCTACAGAAGATCTAGAAAAAAAGAAAAAACACTGGTTCCGTTTTCGGGCAAATAAAAAAAAAAAAAAATTACTTAGTACCGTTGACACGTAAAACCGACGCGCAATTCGATAAATCGCCCGTCTTCTTTTAACGCTCAAAAGATTAAAAAAAAAAAATACAATACGCGATATTATTCATAATCATCTCGGCTCTTCTCATATGATTTCTACCGCGTTTAATCCCTTTTAGATAGTTTAATTTTTAAGGAGGAAAGAGAAAATAAAATTATTATTCGGTCTACGTTTTATCGTCTAATACAGCTATTATATTTCGCTCACGGTTTTAGTAAAGAAAATCCTTATGTTCTCTGACCGATTTATAGAGTAATAATAAATTATACGCATCGTTTTTCTAATAGAATTATATCGCGTGAAAATCGAAACACGTAGAAATTCGCTGTGCGTGCTCCTAAACATACAGATATGACGTTGTAGAATGAAAAACAAATTTCCCGTCGATTCGTTTAAAAAATTCTCAATATTATACAACAACTACGGCGGCTGCGTCGTGAAAACGAAGAGGGACGGCGGAATAAAGCGTATTAATACGCTATTTTTTTTCCCCAATTTTATTCTCGGACATTTCATTATTATTATTATTATAAAAAAATATATTCTAGCCAGTTCTTTATTTTTTCTTCGGCCGCCACCGTGCGTCTCATTGCGCCACTTTCGAGCACACGAAAATAAAACAACACAATTTCCAAACACACTAGACGGTTAATTAATGAACACCGCTTATTGTTTCCACACGGACTACACACAATATAAATATATTACTTCTATACGCGTGTATATATATTCGAAGAGTCGAGTCGAGCATGGATAATAATACTATATTATACAGCTAGTGTTCACGTTCCGTGTAATGCGTTTCTTTTTTTTGTCCCCCCTCGCGTTAATATCATTTACAAATCGACCGGACAAAAGAACTATATATATATATTTTTTTTAACTCATTTACAGCGCCGAGTCTGTTTGCCTTTTTTTCCCCCGGTTTTCGCAGATTTTTATTCACGGAAAAAATTCTCTAAATTCGTCAGACGCGCAAGAACGACATATTAACGTATGCGTTTAAATGTATGAATTAATTATATTATCGCACGAAATGATCCGTCGTAGGGCGCGAAATAAAACGGATATTCGGTCGTATATCAAAAAAAAAAAAAAAAACAATTGTCTAAAAATATATAATTATCGAATATAAAATATTTTTAAGTTTTTTTTTTTACTACAAAGCTGTCAACACAATATAATATTATACTGCAGTAGTGAATACGCGAGACTAATAATAATAATAATAATAATAATAATAATAATAATAATAATACAGATAATCGCGTAGGGAGGGGGGCAATCACTGTCGCTGTTGCTTCAAGACAACAGCTGTACGAAGCCAACGCGACAATTAAACGGATTTTATATGTTGTAATGCGTATAGGAAATAAACAATAAAAAAAAAAACAAAACAAAATTATTCAATTACACGTGTTTAATGTGTTTGTATAAAATCTGTCGTTCTCGTATTTATAATAACTACACGTGTAAACGAAAACGCCCTTTAGTGTTCAAACAAATCGCCTCGAGAAATTTTAAAGGTTTCACTCAAAAAAAAAATAAAAAAATTGTAATATTTTACGATAATATGGAATTTACAAAAAAATATTATTTTTTTAAGATTCGAGTCCTCTTAATTCGTTTCGATTATTTGTGCAAGTAAATAACACACTATTGTGTGTTTTAGTCAACTATATGATATATTATATGATACATAATTACAATTTCATAGGTAGGATTTAAATTTATTTTAAAATATATTCTCAGCTGTAGAGTAGTACCTACTGTAAAAACTTAACGCACGAAAAACGGTTGTTTTTTTTTTTTTTAACAATAATTACAAACTAATGGTAAAAATAAATCTAATAGTTAAACGCGACACGTATACAGTTATACGAGTTCCCTTTAGATTCAAAAAACGAAATTCAAATCGATTCGTTTTGCGCGAAAGATTAAGAAGGAAACAGTAAGAACGGTGAAAACAAGAAATTTGCGATACTTCGCGGACACGCATCGAACTCATTTTATAGGGGAAGACAGTAAAAAATAGTAGAGGGAGGTGTATAAAAAATTGGTTACGAAATCCGAGGCGTTGGTTTGATGCGTGACAACAGATCAAATGTCTTTAAGGGCGGCCCAAGAGAAATTCCAGATTAAATTATGAACGTGCGCGATGGGAGATGAGGAATTTCAAGAAGAAAAATATGTCCCGTACAACGGGACAGTCTAGTTTAACTATATCGCTACAATGTCATTCGTTTTATACGGACACAGTCTAAATGCAAATATTACACGACCGGCTGTATGAACGATTTTTTTCTTTTTAATTATACGTAAAAAAAACATATTTCGTATCGATTGTTAAAATTATAAAAATAATTTTTAAAACTGATTAAAAACGAAACTAACGCGTAGGTACCGCGTTAATTCAGAAACGAGAACTCGTTAATTTCAGTACGTATAATGATAAAAAAAAATCCTCGTGTAAGATGTACGTATTTTTCTCGACACAAAAAACGATTTTTTCTCCCCCCCCCCCCCCGATCGTACGCGAGTGAATTATTTTGTGGATTTTCTTCTATATAATATAATTCGTACTGTATTCATGAACACTGACGTAACTTTGTCTCTCTCTCTCTCTCTCAACCCTCTTGTACGACCACGCGTACACGATCATAACGCATACCCCCTCGACCTGTTATGATGTTCGGAAAACGTCAAACGGGAATTTATTGTTTTGCGATTTAACCGCCTCCGCGCGTACACAATCTTCCCGCGGTAATTTTTTGTTTTCTGAAAATAACCACCACCACCACACGCGCGCGGTTGACGAGAGGCATTTCTGCTATAGTATCGTTTGTCATTTATTATTACGACGCGCGCGCGTGTGTTGTCGTTGACGTCAATGACAAAAACGCGTGTATTTATTTTATTACTTTTTTTTGTTTTTGATCGACACACGCAACACTCTTTTCGCAATTTTTTTTTTTTATATATAATCGCGTTTCGATTGAACACATTGTTTTACAAGTACCGCGGATTCCGTTTTATCCCGCCGCCCCGTCGCATCGCACAGTCTCTCCTTTCGTCTTATACGATTTTACTTACGACGACGGTATACGATCTTAACGATCGCATTATAGGGCACGGGGGAATTATCATTGGATTCGCATATTTTCATTCAATGGTCCCCCCTTCCCTCTCGCCCACAACAAAAAAAATTGCCGAACAAACGTGTTTCGATGCGTCTCGTAATAACGTACGGTGTCGGGATCGTGTAAGGCGAAAGAAGAAGAAGAAGAAGAAGATGCGGCGGCGTAACACAGCGATTACGTACCGAAAACATGTGAGCTCGATTATTGGAAAAGATGAAATTTTCATAAAGTCATATCAAAAAAAAAAAAAAAAAAAAGAAAAAAGAAATATCCATTCTGTACACGCAGCATAATGTTACGTCTCAATCAGAAATAGCCTTACACGGGTGACAACTGGAACAATATTCGCGTCTAATCCGGAACGGGAGTGGAAAAAAAAACTGGAGATCCTTAACACAATTTTTTTTTTTTATTCTCGGGGAATTTATATTCGGAATCCACGTATTCAGAGATTATCCATAATCGGATAATCTTGCTGATGAAACTAAAATTTTAAATCTCGTATCTTTAAACTTTAACATTTCATTTGTTTTACGTAAATATTAAATCCCGAGTAATATATTCATATGGGGTAGACAGAAAATAATGACGATCAATATTTTTCAAAGGTACATCATAGTTTTTCCACTTGATTTTCACCGTTTTATTTGGGCGGACATAGATTTACTATAATTTATAGAACGTAATCCCATGTAAATACTGAATACACATTATTATTGAACATTAACTAAAATATCATATCTACATACGTATGTTATGTAATTTAAAATATAAAATATTATATAATAACCACATATTACATATTATGCGGTGGCGGATCTAGGATTTGGGGGGGGGGGAGAGAATGGGCCCAAAAATTATCATTATAATTTTATAGTACAATAAAATTTACAAATATTTAAGTACATTTGATGTAAGGCCTTCAAATAAAAATTATTCAAGTTTTCGTAACATGAAAAATTGAAAAATATATTTAATTTCTAAAAAAAGCTCAGGAAATATAACTGCCAAGGAGGGCCTCCCCCATTGAATCCGCCAATGATATTATGTTATGTAGTCCGAAATACATAATATAATTAATTGTAAATTATTATCACAGTGATAATACACATATATAAATTTAACGCTAAATCGTGTTACAATGTTTATATACTTTAATAAACACATACATTGTATACATCACAAGAATATTATTATGCCGAAATATCGAGGCGTATAAGTACTTAACACGACATAACAATAAAAATTATTATTATATATATAAAAAAAAAATTAACAATCTAATATTATCACACCCAGCCCAAAACATATTTTTACATAATATGTGTCCATACTTCTCAGTGATTCATGTCGAAATTTTACACATGCCTACACAATTAATATATTATAAATATCAAGAATCGATTAAAATAAGCGGCTACAAACGATACATATGATTACGATTGTTTTTTTTTCTTAACTAAAAATAATATACAATAAATAATATGAACTACTGAATTATCGAACGCAATGAAAATCATCGTATCAAAATAACTTATGTGCATACAATAATGTTCTAAAAGCAATAAAGACATTACGCAATTATATACCATAAATTATAATATTAAAAAAGATTCATGTAATAATTTATACTTGTTTCAAGACAAGAACTACGTTTTTATTTGTTTTACATAACAACTGCATTACTGCTGAGTTAACACAACAATACATGGTTATATAAGAGAAAAATAAATATCATTTTTAATTTTTGTTAAAAAAAAAAAAAAAGAAAAATTGTGTTTAAGAATTAATTTGAAATAATTATTAATATTATTAGCAATGTCATGTACATACTATTATTTAATTTTATTCAAAAACCAGGAAAAACGAAAATTATTTTTTTGTATTTATATATAAAATGTATATGCCATGGTATTAAGATATTAAGATAAATTTACACAATTGTAAAAACATCATTACATTGCTTAACACGATGTAAAATACCTCGAACAATTATTCAGTTTCTAATAGTAAACTGATATTGACACAATACAAACTATATACGACACAGACATAATTAAAATATAGACAAAAATATAACAGGTATAACATAAAATTTGGTTTCAAATAAACGAAGGTACAAAAACAGTTATATGAATGTTTTTTTTTTTATTACAGTAAAATATAATTTTAATTTTAATCAAAATCGACTTTCTCATTCATTTGTCTGTTATATAATATACATAATATAATATAAATATATACTTATACACGCACAAAATCATAAAATTATACTATTTAAAATATACCAATTATAATGAATTCTGTTGAGAATATAAGCGTGTAAAGTGTAAACTATAGGATTTTTTTTTATTATATATATTACAGACTATAAAACATTATTTTTATAAGTAGCAAAAATATATGCGATTTTCTTGTAAAAATCAAAATTAAAATATAGAATAATCTACATACTATAAATGTAATTTTACCAATTTTTAAGAAATTAATTTTATTTCAATCACTATGTAACATATGGGAACTCATTCTTCCTTCAAAATGGATAGTAATTGCATAACGGTTTTTTTTAAAAAATGTTCTGTACACCAAACCAATTTTGTACTAAACAACAGCATGTCGTACTTCACATTCACCTTTGCTCAGCCTGTATTCTGCCATTTTCGTGATACCGTGATAATGGACAAACGCAGCTAATATAACAAGCACGTGGAATATTTGATGACTTTGGAACTGTAAAAAATACATATTTGTCAAAATATTTACAAAAAAAAAATAAATAAATATATATAATGCTCTGGGTCACTAATGAGAATGATAAAATAACAACAGTAAAAAAAAATTATATAACTAGTGCCAAAATGACTTACGACAGATCAAAACTGATTTTTGTAGTCTTTTCATTAAGATCTTAATTTTTTATACTAATTTTATATGATTAATAAATTAAAAAATATTTTTTAAATCTTATTTTTTTAAATTCAATACTTTAATCTGGTACACTTTATATACCAGAATAGATAATTTGTTTATATGACACCCCCAGTCTAAACAATTCAAATTATTTGGCATTGGGCTTATTATTAACCAGCTAAAAATTGCATTGGCAAACTTACTGTTGCCACTCTTTAAAAGTTAAAAACAATCACTCAAGTATTAAAATGCATAAAATATAATATAAATATATTCATATTATAAAGAAGATTATCACATTTCCGAAATGTTGTCAATATCAATTGATAACGAATAATACTAATTATTCTTTTCTTACCAATAAATCACATTTTCCTGGGAAAAATCGTTCTGGTACTCGTAAAGCGTATAACAAAGCACCAGCAATGTATAAAAATCCCATAAGCAATAACCAACCAAGACTAATCAATGTAAAGTTGGAAAAGAAACCTTCAACAGCTCCATAATGAAGTGCTGGAATAACACCAATCAATCCAAAAGTAGTAAAAACACCTAGAAATACAATGCGGATTAAGCTTAAACTATTTTAATAACAAATACTATCATTAATTTAAATTTATTACGTAACAACAGTCAAAATTACCATATACGCATATACACATAAAAAGATTTTAAAAGTAAAATATGTTTGTTAAAAAAATGAGATGTGTAAAATTATGTAATAATTATGAATATTACGCCATTCAAAGAGAAAAATTTTTTGTTACTCTTAAACACATAAGATAAAATGCAAATTATAGTTTTGTTTACATAATTACATAAATAATTACCCAACACTTTTCGAATTAGATTTATGTTAAAATAATAATTATTTATAACCACTCAATATTCATAAATAATAATAGTAAATGATATGTTGAAACAAATAAAGTAAAAAAAAAACAAAAAACAAATTGATATTACTACACACACTTACATTCATAATTAATAATTGTCAATAAATTTAATATTAAAAATTGATAAAAGTTTGGTTTTAATACTAGTCATGAATACCTGCTCTGAGTGGCCTGAGGTTGGGATCACTGAATTTGTCCCACAGTGCTACGATCATCGATACTAGTCCCAATGCGATAATTAATATTAGATACAGTATCCATGAATACGGCTCACAGTAGAACCCGTAGTACAGCCATGGCACAAATGAGCCCATAATAAGTATGGCAATTCCACAATAATCCAATCTTAATAAATATATAAATATTTAAATTACTATTTAAATAATTGAAACGCTTTACTTACTTGCTGAATAATTTTCCAACAGTTTCTGAATGGCAGTGAACAGTATGGAATACAAACGAAAAGCCCATACAAGTAATTGCTCCGATGAAGTATATAATGAAAACCAATTTGTCTTGAAACGATAGTTCTTCTTCGGGTCTAGATGCAAAATAGAGTGTCATAAAAAAAAATGCGAGACATCCTGTATGAACAAAAGAAACAAAACAAAATATATATATTAACTTCATTCACTGTTTTATATAGTTAATATCAATTATAATCACCTAACAAATGTGTCCATATATTTCCGGTTTCAGTGTGAATACGAAAAATAGATTGAAAACAAGCCTGAAATGAATTTAATGGTGGCCTATGTCCAGTATGCAAGAAATCATTGTCTTGGAGCCATTGTGGTAAATTGTGAAAATGACACACATTCCACATTTTACGGCCGAGATCGCGAGCTTGAGCAGCGACGTGTTGAAATTCTGCTTGGGCCATAGTGCTGATATCCATGTTTTCATTTTCATTGGACGAGGAGCACATCACCTGAAAAATATACAGTACCAATTAACAATGATAATGAAAATTTAAAAAAAATCAAATATTATAATGTCCTCGTGAAAGTAAATCCCCTAAAAATTAGGGTAAAAACCCTAATCAACCAATAGGTACAAAATATTCTTACATCATTATTTCCACCATTTGTAGAGCCAGATAACAAATCAGTTTTCTCTGCGATGAATTCATCACTTTTCTACAAAACATAAATATAAAGGTAGCATACACAATCCAAAAAATGTGATGTCGATTTATTTTTAAATACTATATAATTCATTATATGGGGACGGATATGTGATAGTAAAGTGCACAGCCTTAAGAAAAAATATAACTTATCATTTTTAAGTGCTTAGATAAGTATTTAAAACTTTTTTTTTTTTCAAAAATTGTTTTCTACAATAAATGTAATGTATTTAGAATAATAATTATATTCAGAACAATTAATATGCGTGTACCCGATTATTTAAGTATAGAACGATACATAACAAAAAATATAAGGATATTTTTTAACAATTACATAACAAATAATTTTAATTTTTTTTAATCTACACATTATATATAATTATTGTTATTATTGATTTAATTTTTGATTAAAAATATGTTATTCATTTAATAACATGTATTTTTGTACAAAACTGTTGTTATACCCTTATTTTTAATGTGCATCATTAAATTCTTATTAACCGGAATTCAGAATATTACATAATGTTGTGATTAATATCCTTAATGATGTTTACAAAGTTATAATAAATATTGTAAACAATGCATAATAAAATAAAAATGGGTAACATTTTAACAAAAAAGTAGTTAATAACAAAATCGTTCCACAAAATATTTTATTTTTTTGATTCTTTAATTTTTGTTCATTAACTTAATCTACCTAAAAAGTTGAATTAAGTAGTTATCTTTTTAATAAATATGTTTATTAAAAAGCAATATTTTATTAAAATAATTTTTTCTATGAATAAATAAAAACATTAGATAATCCATATATCAATCGGCCATTATTCTTTGTTAATGTCAAATATTAAGTGCCTTATTTACAAAACTATCAACAAAAATGTAATGTCTACAATATAATATAAATGTATATAAATCTAAATAAAATAAAAATACGCAGGCATTTATTTACTTAACCGTTAAATTAAAATATAAATTTACTGTTAATAATCCTTTTATCAGTTTCTATGATAAAGCTCAAGTATTTTTAACTTATACTAATTAGTAATATTATATTATAATTCTTTACATATTATTCAGGGGATAAGTGTTATCAATCAAAAAGCCTTATTAAAAATAAGACTAAACTTTTATTAAAACGTATAAAAAAGTGAAAGAAACATTAATACACAATTAAATCCAAGGTAATAATTACATAAGCTATAAAAAATTATATTATGAACAAATAATTAAGAATACACTTACATTGTTTAAATCAGCAGATGGTACTTTACGATGCCTCAGACTATTACTTTTAGCTTTTGAAGGACTATCATTTTTCTCAGTGTTTATAATTGTTTCAGTCAGTACACTTTCTGACATCTTGGAATCAGCTTCTGTATCAGTCATCAATCTATAACAGCCAATTGTTCAGTATATGCAATTATTGAAATGATATTAATATGTATACAAGAATAAGTAATGATTATGAAAAATGTATAAAATTAAAAACTATGTAATGATAATTATTTTACTTTCAAATAACTATTATTATAATAGTAAGGGATATGTAGTTGTAAACAATAATAGCAGATTTTCTCAATAAAAATTGATAATGATACACGGGGTAATTTTTTATTAAAATAATTTTATTTAGATACAAATTACATCCTAACATGAAGAAATAATTTAAAATAAAATGAATAACGAAATAAACGCAATGATGTTTACGAATTTATGTAGTGTAGACAGAATTAGTTTTATATTTTAATACTTTACCTACTAATTAAATTGAAATATTAACCTTGAAAAGATTATAATTAAATTTACATTAATAAAAGTCATATATATATTAATACCAACTACCAATTTATATATTATCAACAAAACGGTTTGTAAATGTTAATTGTTATTTTATGAATTTTGGTAAAATATGCTCCCATTTGTTTATATAAAATAAATTAAAATAAAATTATTAGGTTATTATTCTTTTTTTTTTTTAATTTTGATAAAACAAACAAATTATTAGACTGTTATCGATTTTTTTTGTTATTATTTATTGTTTAAAATTACATATTATGTATCTAATATTTGACAAAAATAAAATTAAAATATTTTTATTTTATTTTAAAAAAGAAACTTGTCTTATTAAATGAATTGTTTATTTGATGTATGACATACCTACTAAACTAGTTTTTCAATTTATAAATAATCGAAGGTAGTAATTGTATACGTATGTAATTGAAAAAAATGTATTGATATTTAATCAATGGTATAATATTACCAATGTGGACAACTATATATAAATATATTTTAAATTAAAAAATAACTAAGTACATATCACGTAATAGATTTCAATAAATAAGTAAACTACTTTTAGATATAACACCAACCTACTTAAAATATATTATATACAAGTGCACAATGGTGTAACGAACTGTGTTTTTAAGAAGCAGTTGATCATGCACTTTAGTTGGGTGGGTCCTGAAACTTACTGGAAGGTGGTATTTACTGTTTTTCAATTTTCATAAATAATAAAATTACGTCTTCTAGTTATTCTCAATTTTGTGCATGAAGTTTTGGCAAAATTATTGTTTTGGTCCCTTCTTAAGTAGTATCTATGGAACGTTTGTTACCAAAAAATTGGGATACTTGTAAAAAATGAAGCATTATTTCTACTCGCAAAATCGTCCACAAGAAAATAAACACATCATTGTAAAACTAAAATTGGTGGGGAATGGACAATTAGTCCATTGTTTACTTCTTTAGTTTTTCAAATCCGTGACACCACTGCAAACGTATAAATGTCATTATTCAAAAAAAAAACAAAAACACTATTAAGATACAACGGATGGATTCCTAATAGCTCAAAGCGTAAAACATGTTCGATTTATGTATGAGATTTTCAGAAATAACAAAACCCAAATAAATTGCTTAATGATTTATGATATCTATTACAAACATTGAAATATAATTTCACCGGGAAAACTCATAATAAAATAATAAAATGGCTGATACAGTACGATATTTTTAAAAATTAAAAAAATACACTTATATAACTGTTGAAAACATTTAATTCTGGTTTTTATATGTTTTCAGTAAATATTATGAATGGATATGTAAATTAAATGAATATTATAAAAACACCTTAAAATGAATCAAATTTAAAGACGAAATTTAATCACAATTAAAATTCATAATATTAAATGATAATTGATTTATAATTAATAAATTGGGAAAAATTAAAAATACACGCACATTATATATTGTTGTTTGAAATGATTAAATTATAGATTATAAAAGAATTTGTAAAATTCTGCGTGGCTCTTGGAATTTTATGATATTCATGAAATACAAAATACTGAAATATAATATTACACATTTTCGAATGAATATAAATAAAAAATGAGTATTAACAAACTGTTTTATGTGTACGTGTATAGATCATATAAAATATATCAGATAATATTATTAGAATATGTATTGTAAAAAAAAAAAAAATTAATTCCCACTCTAATCTAAAATAAACTCGTTCGATTCAATTGATGTGTCGGATAAGTGATAACCTTCCGGAAAGGTTAAAGACATAAACTGTGTAGAAACCTTTGAATATACCATCCTACGTTAAAGCTCTCGATTTTGTATACACGTATTATATATTTTTTTATGTATTCGTTGTACCGAATACTAGTCGCGCGCATTTCTTTTTCTACGGTCGCAATTCAATCGATAACAATAAAATAATTCCTTATGGGAAATGTGCGACGGTACACGGAACAATGGACTCAAACAATGTAGGCGCACACGACCTACAGCAGACGAGATGCCGTCGACAAAATCAATATTTAAAAAAAAAAAGAATTTTTTTCTTCCCCCGAACGGTCGAACACTGCGCGTATTAATTTCTGCGATCATAGACCAAAAAAAAATGTTTGCGAATGAAAAAAGGGAGAAGTATACTTACGCCGCACCACCAAGACCCGATGTCACTTTTACGAATGATTCCGCAGCACGCAACTGCCGTTTTACCCGTCAAAACGGGACAAATAATCCGAAAATAAATTCGATTGAACGAGAGAGAGGAGAAAAAAAAACGTTCGAATAAAATTATTAATTCGCACGTACCTGTTGCGGTTTGGCTGAGCAGTAGGTAGTAGTCGCCCGGCCAGAAAAACGCGTGTACGCACGGCGGCCGATACCGAATAGACCGCGGGACAAGACCACTTACTGGCGCGTACAACGGATTGTTTTTGTTGACGTGACGGCAATCGCACTGGACGGCACCGGTTGCGCGTAATGACAAATTTGTTTTTCGAAAAATCGCTTTTTTCAACGACAACAAAGACGACGACGACGTCCGCCGAATCGGATTTCAACGCCGTTATCAGAGAATTATTAAAACGCGTCGGCGCGCGGCACTGGCACGTCAACGCTGCTGCGGGGTCCTTACAAACTGCGCTGCTCGCGTTTACTACTGATGTTGCGAGAAAATAATAAAGAGAATAAAATTACACACACGGGGGTGGGCGAGTGGGGACGGGTTGGAAACCGCGGCAAACTTCCGACGAATCGAACGAGTCGCGGACAGAGGAGGAGAACAACGACGACGCGAATTATAATAACGTGAACACGGTATTTATTTATTTTTTTTTATTATTCTGTTTGTTCACGCGATAAACACCGCACGCGCCGTGAAAGTCGTCGAACAAAAAAACGATTTATATTTTATTATCGACGGCCGACTACTACGACAGAACAAAAACAAAAATAAAAAAAACAGCGCTCGCGCGATTCGCGGACGACGTCGTTCGTAATCGTGTGCGCGTACATAGCGGTGTGGTGTGATAAAAGGAGTGTTGTGCGTGAACGAGCCGCCGCGGGGACGAACACGTCGCGTCCGTTTCGTCCGGTAGATGGCGCGCGACAAGCGTTTTCGGTCGCGGGCCGTCGTACGTCGTTTTTTTTTTTTTTTTTACACAACTGGTCCCCGGGGGGATCTTTACGTTTTTTGTATTACGCAGAGCGAGACGACTTCTTTCCGCGTCGCGGCAGTACAACAATTTTTAAATAACGAAATTTCAGAAAATATCCCGTAGAAAATTTTATGTTTATTTTATTGAAGTTTAATTCGTAATAAAAAAAAAAGGAAAAAATCGTCCGTTTCCTATATACCTATATCGAACGCGCCGTATGGACTCGATTGTTGTTTTTTTTCATAAATTCGTTATTATTATTATTTTCGACTCGTAATAACATACGGGGAACATTATTTCCATTCCGTATAATATCTATTTATTCTCGACTACAATAAAATATACGAAGTGAAATGTGCCTAACCGAAAGTCTATGCCGTAATTTCTCTTTAAAGATTACGACTGTCTCGCGATTTTTACGAATTGTTACATTTTTTTCAGTATCTACTGTTACATCTTTATGAAACGTCATACGTTTACAAAAAAAAAATAAATATATATGTTTATACGAGAGCGTATGAATTGTGCGTTGTTTTGTCGAAATTATATTATAGCGTTTTTTATATATATATAAAAAAAAATCTTATTATAAATCCCCGGTCTCTATATATTATACCGTAAACCCGTACGGGTTTATTTCCCGTGTTTTTTTGGGACGAGAAAAAAAAATTCGCGTGAAAATACGCGATACACGCGGGGTCGCGTAGTTGATTGTCGTTTGAAAAAAATAAAAAAAAAATGTAACCCGTTTGCCGAGACCACTTCGGACAAAACAAAATTAATTTCTCCCGCCCCTTCTCGAAATTGCTCGACAACGAGGAAGCGGTGGTAAAACGTCCTCGGCCTTGTGCTATTGCGAATAAAAAAAAACAAAAAACATTAATACATTTCGCGTTTATTTGCTTTTATTTTCTCTCGCACACATGTACTCGTATTAAATAAACGCTCGTCACCACAACATATTATTATTGTACAATTAAATCGAAATTATATATTTTTTACGTATATTATCGGTTTATTGAATAATGAGGACTGTTTGTCAGTCCCTTACACACCTATTATATATGTATATAAAATCGTTATGGGAGTTGTTGAAATTGTTAAAAAAATTAAGTCAATATAAATCGTAAAAACTTAAACGTTATATTCGGTTTTTTTTTACTTTCACTGTATTTCTCTTCGTTTTTCCACACGCTTAGATAAATCAAGAAATATATATATATTTCTGAGTGTCTGAGCATCCAGCTTGGTCTCATATCATACGACATGTGTCCATATTTAAACGAGTCGCAGTCACATAATACAATATATATATATTGAATATTTCATCTCTCCTAAAATGATTAATACATTGTTCGTTGACGAGATCCGGATCGCGAATTATCCCGTTTTCTCGATATAGACACGAGAATAACAATATCTGGAGATCTAACGAGAATTTACAAAGAAAACGAATTAATAGCGATTTTGTAAAACATAAATATATATATATTTGTTTATATTGCAGAAGGCAAACAATAATATAATTCGTTATTGTACATACCTATAATATCTAAAATCGTATTATTATATTTTTTTTTTCAAATAATATATCATATGAAATTTCATTATAATGTACATATTTATTTATACATATATTATTATATACCTACTATAGTTATTATAAGTACATATGATTAGTTTCGAATGGTTTAGAAATTTTTTTTTTTCTACAAAATACAATTTTCTTGATCAGAGGGAAAATTCTGTATATAATAATTATCACGTTTTTTTTTCTAAATCAATAATTATCTCAATAATGTATTATGTAACATTGATAATAATTGTATTTCAATTGTCTTTTAGTAAATGAATATACGTACAATTTTTTATATTATATACGCGTATATACCAGCCATAACGAACCGAGGCACTCAGCTAATATAATATAATATTATAATAACTCGCGTGCTATATATATTATACAACCGAGAATAATAAGTAGGAGGCACCTTACACCTTGTACACGTACCTATATATATATATATATATAATATTACATAATATTATGTTTATTTATTTAATACTGCAGCATATATGTGTCTGTAGTGTACCTCATGTACCTGTCCATGAATAATAGTGCTAGTCGTTAGAACGTATTTGATGTTTGCTACAGTGAAAAATTTTTAAACACAAATCAGTTTTTTTAATTATTTATAACCTCGTGATTAAGATTAGAGAAGATTGAATAAGGAGGATTTAAAGCCGGTCGATGTTCTCCAATCTCACATTAATATGCCACTGGATGACTATCGTAATATAATATATCGTATTAGGTTAACGCATTTTATAATAATAATAATTACGATCAACAAGGATTCTCGACTAAATACACAGCATATGAGTCATCTATAATATTATTATAACACCTGATGTGCTTTTACGTATTAGACTGTAAAATAAATAAAGCTGTACAGCATAATATTATAAACTCAAAAATGTGTGCCATCAAGAGTGTGTATTTACATAGGTGCAAAAATTTAAACATTACCTTGAATTTTGAACGTTAATCGTTTACAGGGAACGAAATTTAGTAAAATAAGTAGTATATACAATACAGTACATGTATGTTATTATTACAAAATTTAAGATGTAGCCGTTACAATATACTCAGGCTAAAATAATTGTTCTTAAAATAAACAGCAAACAAAAATTACACTTGTAGATTTTGTCGGCGAGAGATATTATAAAACGTACAAATGATCAACAGCGTTATCGATTTACAGTCATTATTTGTATATTGTTCAACGCGGTTAAATATTATCATCGATTATAATATAATTTGTAATCGATAGCGGCATTATTAAAGAATTGTTCAAAAATCGGATAAATAAATGTATCAAAGTGAAATCGACCAAAACTATCGAAAACTGTTTAAATGTTAATTAAATTTAATGCGCAAATTTTGTTCCCAAAACAAATTTTAAAAAAAATCATCAGTTTTTTTTCATAAAAGTTTATTTTTAATCATGCACACAAATAAATCACATTATGAATGAAACTGATTAAATTAAATGACCATCATTAATATATAACTATTTTTACATAAAAAAAAAGAAAGTATTTATAAAATGTCTTTTTTTATACACCTATGTATATTGTAAAATAACTAAAAGTGTATCAAAAGTTCTTATTAAGATATTTGTCTGATCCACTATATACAACAAAATCTTCAGATTTTCTATTTTAAATATTGCGAGCTATTGCCTGTTGGTGGATAATTTTTGGAAATGATGACTAATTACAACAAATATGGATTTAATGTAATTTGTATTTTGTTAAATTATTTTATCGATAAATTAATTTTAAAACAAAATATTTGAAACTTTATTATCGCATTATTTATGTTTAAAATTTTATATTTAATTTATCAAAAAAAAGAAAAACATTATTCCTATTATTATGTATTATGATTTCTAAAAAGTAACCCATAACCCGAAATACAACACATGATTTTACATATTTTGTGTGTGTGTGTTAGGTTGAGACAACAAATGTGAGTACGGATTTCTCTTAAATTATATTTTATTACTAAAACGTTTTTATGCATTAATTGTGTATCTTAATATGTATGTATGTATAAATTATGAACTTAAATAATTGTTTCAAAATTTAAAAAAAGAATTTATTTCAATTTTATTCGTTCTGTTCTGTTCAATTGTATTGAATTTGTTATTAAAAAGTATAAAAATAAATAAATTTTTGAGTATTAAGTGTAGAAGTCATTGAAGTCAAAATGAGGTGGACTATTGCATAAATTATTACTAGACAGAACTATACGTATAATTATATTCGTAAGCTAATAAGTTAACGACATAATGTACCTATTAAATTAATAGACATTCCAATTTAATTATCATCAGTGTCCAAATAAATGTTTAAAGAAAAATGTCAATAATACGCAATTTTCAAATTAAATACAAGTGCACTAAAATAATTATTTTTACCATCTTAGTGCAAATGTTATATTACTCTTAGAAAAATGTAATTTGCGTAGTAAACAATAAAACAAATTTATTTCATGTACAACAACTTTCATAAGGTAATTAATTTATTTAAGTTTCATTTTTGAACGTAATTCAGCTAATGTAATGAAAATAGCTTCTTCAGTTCTAATAGTTCTAGATCCTTGATTCGGACAAGTATTTAAATATACGTCAAACAATGTCGATGGGTTTTCTATGTCAATACTTTGATCGGCTTCCAACGCAGCTTCAAGTCCATGAACCCCTCCAAAACAAATCAAAGCATGTTTAAAATTGCTAAGTCGATTATGATCCGTTTCATCTATATGCACGCCTTTATCAGACGTACCGAGTTTTAAATCGTATCCACCAGGATATGGACATTTGGTAAATACTTCATTTATTGACTTGGCATTTCTTACTGTATATCCCCAGTAAATTCCCAATTCATTTTTAGGAGTACTCGGAGACACAACAACACCTTTTTGAAGTTTAGATTCGCTCGATTTAGGTTCTAGTTTAACAGTAACTCGTAGGTATGGCTGAAGACATTTGTCAACCAGTACTTGTTTTCTAAGACCAACGTCAACATAACAGCCTTTGCTGTTTTTTCTGGGTGGAAGTGTTGACACCACACCTTCTCTAAATTTATAACAATACATTACTTTAAACAGTGAACAAGACAAGTGGTTGTTTAAAGATTGAAATTGTAACTTACCGAAATGGAACATTGTCTTCTTGTCTGAAATGATGTGGTGCATCTAACGGATTCAACACTCCAGTGTATTTTAAAAAATTATGAATTGGAAACAATATTCTTCTCAGGTATTGAGGGCATTCCAAATATTGTAAAATTATTTCTAACTGTTTACACGTCTTTGAACCGCCTTCGGTTTTTTTATTGGCGACCATGACGTTAGTTTGTTCTCCCACATCGTCGAATACTACAACCTAATAAGGAAAAAAACAAAATTAAAACGTTTCGCAACCATTTGATATAAAACTAAACACCACAAACTTCGTCTATTTTATAAATGCAAGCGGCTCTCGCTATCTGTCCGGCCAAATAAGTTCTGAATTCGGGAGATTGAGCATTGTCTAAAATGGAACCGGGCACGGCAATGCTGACAGTCGGCAATTCTCGTATTTTCTTCGTTTTAGCTTTGACGTCACTCTTGGGACTTGTTGCAATGCAATATTTTTCTATTACCTCATCATCACACACCTTTTCCGTTTCTGCGCGTTTCTTTTTCTTTTTAACTTTTTCTATTACTTCCGCGGCAATTCCCTCGTTCATTTCGACTATTTCTGTATGTTTGATTTTCTTTTTTTTTTTCACTTTCTCCGCGACTGTATCGTTCTTACGTTTTTTCCTATTTTCCACAATACCGTCACTGGTTTCCACTTCAAACGACGCCATGGTTCGTCTTCAAATTCAACTCAAATTGTGTTGTTTATGAAACCACCGTAGATTGTCACGTGTTGACCTTATCAACGTTTTATATTCTTCTATGATAAAACCACCGGTTATTCCTGTGATAAAACCATGGTCTTTGTGATACGAAAAAAAACCAAAAAACGTAAAATCGAACAATACAAACAGAACAAGTAAAAAAGAAGTTTTTTTTCTTCGCCATAACTGTTACAAACTGTATTTATTGTTATAAACGTCATATTATAGTTATAACAATATTTCTATAACCATCAGCGCTTTTCGCGTAGTGAACGAAATTGGAACTAAATCGTATGAGCGGAATACCGATAAGACAAGTCGCCTTCGGAGAGGGGACCATGTCTTCTTCAGTAGAGAAAATTATCAAAACGCCGGCGGCAATTCAACGTATTTGAATGCCATTGAAATTCGAATAAATTGTTTTCTATAAACGAAAATTTACAAATAACGCAATGTAGTTTCGGAATCGCAACTTTAATATTGTCAGTGTAAATATCGTATTGTTGACAACAAAAAACAGCGGTTATATCTGTGTTAAAGGCCGAGGACCTATGGCCAGAGCTCGTGCTAAAGATCAAAAAAAAAAAAAAAAAATGGGCACCAAAGGTTATCTACGACAATTGTATTTCATTGATAAAAATGATAATGTAAATTCATCGTCGGATTGCCAGTGTACGGTTTCAGTTTTAAAAATTGTAGTCATCCAACAAGTGGTTACAGGCGTTTAAAAAAAAAAAAAAGTTTAGAAGAAAAACTTGGAATTTTCGTGATTTTTTTTTAAAACGATGGCGGCTACGGACGATTTGGGTAATTTCACTCGAATCATATTATACCTATATATATTTTTTCAAAATTGTTCAATTAATTTTACCGAATAAAAATAGTTTAAAAACTTTTTTAAAAATAGTCGTCGGCATCCTTGGAGGCCCTGTTTTTCAAAACTTACCAAGTATTGTTTTAATACGTCATCCCGTCTACTTATGTCGATTCATAAGAATCAACTAATCGATTTTGAAATTTAATTTTAATATATATATTATGATATTTTTAAAATAACTATTATTATTATAGGGCAGGTAAATTGATTTTGTGAAATATTGTTCAGATATTTTATCATTACTTCATACATAATGCACGTACAATTAGTTATATTGTTTAAGTTTGACACAAATTAAAAACCGTTAATTTAATAACTATCAAAGTTTCCTCTAAGAAATATACTTCGTCGTAATATGGTTTATTATTATTGGATGATCGTTTCAGCTCTCATTAGCGTATCCGATAAAACTGGGCTATTAGATCTAGCAAAAATTCTAGTAGACGCTGGGTTTAAGTTATTAGCAAGTGGAGGAACTGCTAGTTTCATAAAAAACGATGCAAAATTACCAGTTACGAGCGTTGAAGAGTTTACTGGGGCACCGGAAATTCTTGGAGGACGCGTGAAAACTCTACATCCGGCAATTCATGGAGGTAATTTTTTAATAATCATTAAACAATGAGGTCATCATTATTTATCATGTGTTGTATTACTATTACTTGAATCGTGAACAATGCTTTAATTTTAGGAATACTAGCACGTCTAACACCAGCTGACCAAAATGATTTAGAGAAAAATAACTTTAACTTGATAAAAGTAGTGGTATGTAATCTGTATCCATTTGAAAAAGTTGTGGCTAAGACCAATACTAGTGTTGAAGACGCTGTCGAAAATATCGATATTGGAGGTGTAACGTTATTGAGAGCTGCCGCAAAAAATTATGAACGCGTCACAGTGCTCTGTGATCCTGCCGATTATTTGGAAATAGCTAAAGAATTATCTTCAAATAAGGACACACTTTTAGAAATTCGACAGAAATTAGCATTAAAAGCATTTACACATACTGCCACATATGACGATCGTATATCAGACTATTTCCGTAAGAAATTTTCTTACGGTGACAGCCAAATGAATTTAAGATATGGCATGAATCCACACCAATGTCCAGCACAACTCTTCACCACAGAATCAAAATTGCCATTAAGAGGTAACATATCTTGTTTTTTGATATACGTTTATGAAAATGTAAAGACTTTACGTCCTACTCCTCTATACATTCTTAAGCTATTTAAATACGTAGTTGAGTATTTCAAATAAATTGAACATATTTTCTTAATAAATATGGCAATAATAAACTATCTCAGTGTATGCTTTAATGTATAGTTTAAAGTATATTTTGTAAAAATTTACTGTGTATAAAGTATTTGTAAGAGTAACAATCAATATTTTTTTTCTTCAAATTTTAGTGATTAATGGTTCACCTGGATATATTAATTTATGTGACGCTTTCAATAGTTGGCAGTTAGTCAAAGAACTTAAAGAGGCAACTGGTCTTCCAGCTGCTACATCTTTCAAACATGTCAGTCCTGCTGGTGCAGGTTTAGGCATGCCATTAGATTCCATTGAAGTAAAATTTTTAATTGAGCAGTTTATATTATTTTTAATTAATTAAAAATATTATTTTTAGAAATCGGTGTGTATGGTAAGTGATATAAAGGAAAGTTTGTCTCCAATCGCATCTGCCTATGCTCGTGCTAGAGGTGCTGATCGCATGTCTTCGTATGGAGATTTCATAGCTTTATCAGACCCTTGTGATTTAGTTACAGCTAAAATCATTTCTAGAGAAGTGAGTTAACACATAACTGTTACATTTAATATTTGTAATTGAATTTTGAATAACGTTTTAGGTATCTGATGGTATAATTGCACCTGGATACAGTGACGAGGCTTTGAGTGTACTCAAGAAAAAGAAAAATGGAAATTATTGTGTCTTGCAAATAGATGCAATATATACGCCTTCACCCATTGAACGTAAAGTATTGTTCGGCATGACTTTGGAACAAAAACGGAATGATGGGAAAATTGACGGGAGTCTTTTTTCCAACATTGTAACCAGCAGAAAAGATGTAAGTTAATCATTATAATATTTATCATTAGTCGATATTTAATTGTAGATGGTATAATAATTTGAATATGGTTTAGATGACGGACGCAGCTTTATGCGATTTGATTCTAGCTACTATCGTTTTAAAATACACTCAAAGCAATTCAGTGTGTTACGCTTACAAAGGTCAAGCTATTGGAATCGGAGCTGGACAACAGTCGAGAATACACTGTACTAGATTGGCTGGTGATAAAGCTGATAATTGGTAATTGATTAATTATTCGATATTATTTTAATTGAATATTAATTTTGGTGTTTGTGCATTGACCGATTAAATTGTAGGTGGCTCAGACAACATCCAAACGTTTTGAACATGCAGTTTAAAAAGTCAGTTAAAAGAGCTGTAATAGCGAATGCCATTGACGATTACATTGGTAACACTATTGGAAGTGGGCATTCTCGTTCTGCGTGGGAAAGTTTGTTTGAAGTAATCCCTGCTCAATTACTGTCTGACGAGAGAGAAGCCTGGAAAGAAGGTCTAAAAGGAGTTGTGCTTTCATCCGACGCGTTCTTCCCGTTCAGCGATAATATTGAAAGAGCTGTACAAGTATGCTTTATAAACATAAAAAATCATCTTGTTGAAAAACACCAGTCGTTTTATCATGATATTCTATATTTCAGAGTGGAGTTGAATATATAGCTTGTCCGTCAGGCTCAACCAACGATCAAGAGGTGATTAACTACTGCGACAAACAAAACGTCGTGTTAGCTCATACTAACTTACGATTGTTCCACCATTGATTAACCAGGTCGATTTTATACAATATTTCACTGTTTATCAATTACACTACTTATAATACAAATATAAAATAAGTTTTTCTACTCGATACAATTGCGTTATTATTATGACAATGTCCGTCTAAGTTCTCAGAACCGTATGGGTAATAGATGAGTTTGAAGAAAACTTATGTACGGTATAACACGAAATTGTAGTTATTTTGTTTATCAATTTTAAAAGCAAATAAACTTAAAAAACGAATAATTTTAGTACCAGGAAAACGTATTTGTATAGTATTTACAAAAACCAAAAGTAACTATTTGTAAATAATTATATTGATCTACTCGTATAAAATATTTTAAATATATTTTTAGGCACCGTTTAATAGTGTTTATATGTATTGCAGAAAAATAATATGTCCAACATTTTTTACTGAGATATTATTTTCTCGCGGTTGGTGACACTGGTTATTGCGAATGATTCAATCATTATCACGACGTACTCTTATCATAAGAGTAACCTGCTGTTCTTCAAATCATTTTCCCTCCAAATTATTATTATTATTTTTGTTAAAATTAATTTTAGGCTATTTGATGTAAATTACTGCTACATTCTATAGTACATTAGAACGGGAAATAATTATTTATTTCAGTTTTTTTTTTTTGAATTTTGCTTCGTCTCTAGTTAATTGCTACGTGATTCGTAAATGAAATATACTAGTACGTTCGTCGAAATTCATTTTTTATTTCGTTGTTCAGAATCGTTATAATAATTATGATTGAGTAACTTTATGAAAAAAAGTCGTATTCACCATTCAGTTTATGTGTACGACTAATAATGACGTTATCGAAATCGAAGAAGTTATACATAAGAAATAAGTTAAATTCCGAATTCCCTTTCAGAAAGATACAAATAGATATTCTGTGCAATTTGCTTATAGAAGTAAGTACAATAATTTAAAAAAAAAAACAATGTTTTTACATGTTAAAATTGTATTGTTTTATGTGTATTTCTGTATAGGATGATGATGTTTTACCCCCATGTATTTTTGTTCATGGTTTACCGTCAACGGGTAAAACTAGTTTAATCACTCGATTACTGCATTTTATTTGCAAGTCAGTTAAATTGTCCATTGTGAATTCTGTGTGCTGTTATACAAGTAGACTTTTGTTTGAACCTATTTTGAAAGATCTATTACGTAAGTAGTTCAAATTAATAAAACTGATTTCTTAATTTTAATATAATTTATTTAATTTTTTTTTTAATTTTTATAGAAATTGAACAAAATGATAATAAATCTTATCGGTGTGATAATTTTATGCAATTTTTAAATTACTTGAAACAAGCTAAAATTGAAAATGAACGAGTGATCATAGTGTTGGATAAGTGTGAATTATTAGAACATGATCAAGTAATTATATTCTCAAAACTACAAGAGTTGATAAAAAGTTGTCAGTTTTGTGTTATACTTATTAGCCAAGTATCTTCAGCTAAATTTGATAAAGACCTCGATTTTTTACCAGTTGAATTTGAACAATATAATAGCGGTAATTTTTTGCTTATTAAATATTAATTATAACAAAATACTAGCATCTTTTTTTTATTTTTTTTTATTTTTAAATAACAAGTTAACAAATATTGTGAATTCAAAATTCAGATATTACAGAGAAAATCTCATACTCCAAAATGGCATATGTAACCATTATTTTAAATATAAAAAATTACATTAAAAAAAATTGCTAAAAATAAGATGCCCAGTTAAATATATGTTTACTTTTATTATATATAAAAATGTGTATTGTTATTGTGTTTAGCTGAATTAAGTGAAATTCTATCAGTCAATAAACCAGATGAATGGAGTATGGAAGTTTACAAAAATTTTCTAACTATTTTTATGGGTTCGTTTTATGGAAGTTGTCGAGATTTAGTGGAATTAAAACATTTGGTACCTTTATAGAATAAGAATTAAGCATTGTTTTTTTAAAATTAAACAATTTTTGTATTTAATTATATATTTTTAGGCAAAACTTTTGTTTACTAAGTATGTAGAACCAATACAAGATGGGTCATGTGCTGAGATCAATCAAAATTTACTATTCAGGAAAATAAGTCCAACTATTCAATTGTTATTAAATAATGTTTATCTGGGGACTAGGTAATTATGTAAATGTATTAAATACATTTAGGTATTTTATGTAAATACACGAAAAAAAGTGAAAGTAAAGGAAATAGAATATTAAAACAATCATCATTTAAGACTTGAAAAGATGTAGGACATTGGTTTCCAAACTGGGGGGCGTATACACATTACTGGTGAGACGCAAGCAGTTATTACGAAATACAATTTTTATTTTAAAACTTAAAGAAAAAATTTTTATTATTTATTAATTATATTTTATAATTATTATTATCGAAATAAAAAGTAGTCATTCCGAATATTGTATAGTTTATTTGTAAAGTACACAAAAGAAGGTGATTGATTTTTTTCAATTTATAGGAGAGGGGGCGCGAGATTTTTGAAAATCTATAAAGGGGGCATAGAATAGAAAGGTTGGGAACCATTGATGTAGGAGTTAAAGAGTTAAACACATAAACCAATATTAGAAACTGTTTTTAAATTTTATAAAAATTGTATTAGTAAGGATATAAAATGAAATAGTGAAATAAAATTTAATCAAAAATACCAATGAAACGGTAATGAAGTATAGGATGTGTTCTTCACATGTTAGACCAATATTTTCGAAAGATTGCATATAATTTTAAATAAAAATTGTTTGTTCATTTGATTATTTCTGTATGTAATTATTTTTTTTTATATATATAATTACAGTTTAGAAAGTGTAGATGGTTTGTCCGATGAGAAAACTAAATTTGAAAAACTTGTTTTGGATTTACCATATTATGCTAAATATTTTTTAATTGCTGCATATATTGCTTCATTTAATTCTCCAAAATATGATAAGCAACTGTTTGTTAAAGCTTCAAATAAAAAGAAAAAAAGTAAACAAATATCAAAAAAGTCAGAAAACTCTACTAGTGAACTAGTTGGACCAAAATATTTCTCTTTGGACAGATTATTAGCAATATTTTATGCTATTATTGAAGAAAATACAAATATGACTGCCAATCTTTTAGCGCAAGTAATTATATTTTATATACATTTTTAAATGTTTTATAAAATACAATTTTCGTGTATATTAATATTATGAAATTTGAATGGATACGATACATTCATACACATAATTATTCGTCCGAGTTATTTTATTAATTTTTTTTTAAATAGATTAATACCTTGGCTGATTTGGGATTATTAATACGTTTAGGTGATGGAAAATTGGACACTCCTAAATACAAGTGTAGTGTCAGTTTTGATTGTGTCAATAATATTGCGCGGTACGTAATGTATTACCAATTATTTTTACATAAAAATATCTTATTTTGTTGTAAACATTTAAACAAACACAGAAGCACACATGGGTTTAGCACCTTATGCGTAGCACAAATTTAATAATCTATGAATGTGATATTGTGTGACTACAACTTAATATTGAATATTCTTAATTGTTTACTAAAATAAAATTTATTTTATAAATTTCAGGACTGTGAAGTTCAATATAGATAAGTATCTTGTATATAAATAATATAATCCATATATTATACAATATTTTGTTTGTGTGATACGTTAATTTTTGTAATATAGAAATTTGATTTTCAAGTAATTTTGTATAAAAATAATGAAATATATATTTCATACTTATTGTCTACAGTAGAGATTTACGAGTCGACAAACCGAGGTTTTAGAATACTTGAATTAATATTCAAAATAAATATTTAAACACATTACAATTAATATATTAAAGATAATAGAGCTTATTCTATAAAAACATTGTTTACATCGATCGAAACAAATTTACAGAACATTGAAATAACTATTGGTGGATATTTGTAAATATGAATAAATTGTGATTGTAAAATTATCGATATTGGCATAAAAGATGTTATTGACAGTAATTTAATGTAGCAAGAATGTAAAGTATAGAATCTAGGAAGGTTTCACAACTTCTCTAGCCATAATAGTACTACTAATTAATTTAACCTTTATTCGGTAATATCTTGTATTGCGCTGAATATTTGTATTCAAATAAGACGTTTTAATTTTAAACATTTAACAACATTCTCATTTCGTCATACAAATCCTAAAGCTATTAAAAAAAAAAAATCATAATTAAATATCTGTTCGATTACATTTAATAACAAATAAATGTTATTTCCACAGATAACGATGAGTTTTGACAAAATTACTCTCTACTAAAATTCGAGTGTCAAACGGGGCGAGCTCTTATTAAATACCGCTTCCTGGGTATTAAACTGACGATAACATCGCAAATAACAAATTACTTTAGTTTTTTTTAAATGAGGGACGGCAAAAATAACACTACTTGTAAATTTTTTGTACGATCAATCGCAGTCCTCCAAGATACGTTTTCAAAATAAGCGTAACGCTTTTATTGAAGAATTTTAATTTAAAAATGATGTATTTGTAGTTAAACGACAATTCGCGAAAAATGTAAACAAACACTGATCTGTTGAGTGATTTAATTTTTCTGAATTTCAATATTTCGATCAACGTAAATAACGGGGATTTGTTGATTTACACAACAAAAGAAACGTTGCGATTAGACGCAAATTTCTACGATTATTCAAAGCAGTACACTCGAGTGCAGAGCGACGGCGGCACAAACGTTTTTGTTTTGGAAACGTTTAAAATAAGAATATCGGCCGACACCAGAGTACTCTGGTGTTCGTCGGAACGGATCAGTGATAACGAGATTAAGTCGAAAATATTGTCAACGAATAAAACGACAACGATATTTTGTTACTTTCCGTGATAATATCATTACCGTAGACACATGATAATTCATAAACGGTAGTAGATCGAGTAACTACAATAACATTCACCGACATGAAGTTGCGTACAGTTTGGTCGTGTGTGGGGGAAAAAAAAACCGTAATAATAATGTACGCGATGGGGGAACAATAAAATTATATTAAAACGATATAATCGCCGAAATAGAAATATAATTGTAAACGTAACGAACGCTGTGGGCTTTCAAAAGGAGAACGTAGTACGCGCGCCCGACCGGGAACGTTTCACTGCTGCCGTGTCGCGCAGGGCTTTTTGCAGCCTTAGCCGCCCGCGGGGACGAACCCCTTCGAGGACCCGGCGACGACGCACAGGTTCGGTGAGTAAACGTAATTGGCGTCCGGACGATATTCCGCGTTTGTCCGTCGACGGACGCGCCACATTGGTTTTCAAAATGGCCGAGACCGGTCAAAGTGCATTTTACGAACCGCCGCCGCCGTCAAGGGTACCGTAAAATGTGGGCCTTTGGCTCTGCGGCCGAGGTCGTCAAGCTCCTGATCGTCCGCGCGCGCCCGCTCGATTTCGTTGGTTTTACGTGTGACGGGTATTCGGCGGAATTTACGGTCACAAAATATTGAGAATTCCTTTCTCGAGGCGGCCGCCCTTGTAATTCATAATTGGAGGGGGGGGGAACAACGAAATACAGTTTCGTCTCCGTGTTTCTCTAATTATAATCTACGCCGCATCCAAAAACTATTGTATAAAAGCAAAACAAATTACACTCCTTTCGTTGCCTTTCCCGACTTCCTCGCGCCCATCGATCATAAAATGTGTTTAATTCACAACGATCATTAGCCTAGTGGATAAATATTCTATTTACCTAAAAAAAACCACTTGTTTACAGTATTTTATAGTATTTCACTCGTAATCCATTTTTGGTGTTTTTTTTTTTTTTTTTGTAACGGATTACATAGTAGCACAGAATACGTAGTGTCTTGATTCAATGTGAAACAGTTATAATACCGGAGAGTGGATATTTATGGGGTTGAGACGATTGCGTTTTGTACGGCCGGCCGTGTTTGTTCACAGATTGTTGATTGTTTATATTTCTTCCGTTTGTTTTCACACAGTCAGTATAACGCAATCACACTGGTATTCGATTGTTTTAGTTATTGTATAAATGTGATTGTTTATCGGTGTAATGAAAGGTTCGTGGTAGATAGTGAGTACATCTTGTTGTATAGGTGGAAAAGGCCACACGGTTCTCTATTCATTTGTAAATATTATTTACCATAATAATAGTGTAATGAACTAATAACAATAGACCGTAAATAGAATACAATAGAATCGATTTATCGATTATCCAGTGTTGTATTTTAAGTAATAATAATAATGCCAATTAGTGTATAATCTGTGCATTATAATTTGTGTTACAGTGGTTTTACTAGAAAAAACCCACGCAAGAACGATGTCTTCTGCCTTAGAAGAAAGAGAAGAACAAAGTTCAAAATGTTTTATCTGCAATATCAAAGTTACTACTCGTTCCTCCTATAATGTTTATTGTGCATTTATGCCTCAAAGAGAAGTGTTATTAATGGACGTCATGTCTAGAATACTTAAGAAAATATTTAATCCTTCCGAGATGAGAAGTTCAGTGTTGTGTCGAAGGCAAGTTTTATGCCACATTTAATTTTTTTAACATCATAACTGTTCCCATCTTATTATTAAAAATTAAAATGTGCCTATTTTATTGATAACAATATTATTTATAGTAGAAGTACAGGTGTTGATAAAATAATGTCTTCGATATCAGCACCATTTTCTTATAAAGTTATATAGACAAACGTTTTATTATTGAACATTAAATAAACATGATATGTTTTTATTGACAAAACTCTGACATGATTTATTTCTGATCAATTTTTTTTATAAAATTTTTAAGTTAATGAAAATTAATCATGTCATAATTTCATTACGAGTATACTTTCATAATTTATTTTAGGTGTTTTACTCTTTTTGATGAGTTAGACCAAATATCTACACGTTTTAAAAAGCTTCAAACTGATATCATCAAACGTTATACATCTACGTGTATTGAATACAAAGACAATGCATTTTTAAGCGTAGTCAGTAGTATGGTTCCCACAAAAATTAATGAACTGTTAGTCGATGAACTTAAAAATAAAGACAAGCCATTAAATACCGAAGATGAAATTGGAGAAAAATCTTCTAATGCTTTCAGCGAGGTAAATTATTAAAATTAATATTTTAATAATAATGAATTAAATGTTCCTTTATATTATGATTAAAATTTCGATTTATGTTTGTTTTGTCATGTCACTAGATCGTCGAGACCATCATAAACAATATACAAGCCGAGGAAACTATGGACAATGAAAAAGACTGTATTATCAAGTCTACTTCCAGCAGTTTAAAAGAGAAAAAAGAAATATCTGTTATTGTTAGTGAAGATGTTGCAGAACACGTCGATAATAATACTGAAGACAATATATCATCTGATGTTGTTAAACCACCTGTGTGTGAAACGAGTAAGGACTGACAGTAACTAAATAACTATTAATTTAATTTCAAATATTATATTGTTTTCAAGGTGAAAGAAAACGTAGTATAGGTGTCAATTACAAATGTGAGCAGTGCGATGAATCTTTTCGGCGATCCTCCGATTTGAAAAGTCATTATGCTATAGTTCATCAGTCATTAAAACGGTTTTTTTGTCAATCTTGTGATAAAAGCTATGCAAATAAACAATCATTAAATAATCACTTGACTAAAGAGCACAAATCATTAGATAAACAGTTAAACGACCAAGATATTTCAAATTGTTCTATTAAAAGTTAGTGAAATGTATATCATTTTTAATTTTAGAACTAATATTCAATAATTTTTATATTTTAATTTACAGTAGAAAATGATACCTGTCATAGTGATGAGTTGGATTCTAACCTCGATTCTACCCTTGATGTCAGTGCTGATTACACAAACGATTCTTCCGAAAACGTGGTGATTGATGTGAAACCTGATTTTTCCATTGATACTAACAGCATGTACTTGGAAGAAGTTGTACAAGAAGAAAATGAAGAAGATGATTTTGAGTGGAAAGAAGAAGATAGATTTAATTATAACGAAGAAAATATTATTGAGGATAGTTCAAGTGCGGTTGATGAAACAATAACCCCTTCGTCCGGATCTGAGAGATCTGGTAAAAGACAAATGAAAAAAGGACGAAAAAAAAGAGGTAGTTCACGTTCTGGTGAACGTGCGTGTTTACCTGCTATACATAGTTGTGAAATGTGTGGCAAAAAGTGGAGAACCGTCACCGAGTTGAAATCGCATATTCAATCGCACAGTACTATTAGACCATATGTTTGCGAGGTATTTTACTCTAGGCGTAATAAATTTTTATTACCATTTTTTCTTTTTTTAATATAAATATGTGTTATTAGATTTGCGGTCAAGCGTATAAGATGAAGAAAGCTTTAGATGTGCACATTGGAATGCACAATGGTATACACCCTTTTACTTGTGAATATTGCAATAAGTCTTTTACGCAAAAAGTCGGTCTACAAAAACACATTCCCATTCATACCGGATATACACGTTTTCAGTGTGATTTATGTGGTAAGAGATTTATTCATCAAAAAAGTTTTCACATACACACAATGACTCATACTGGCGAGAAACACGTAAAATGTCCTGAATGTGGTCTGGCTGTTTTGTCTCAGTCACACCTTAAGCGACATTTAAGGGTTCATACCGGAGAACGTCCATATGCTTGTCCAATATGTGGTAAACGTTTTGCCGAAAAGTACAATATGAACGCTCATGTACATATACATGACAATAATGCAGGAAATGGCCCAAGAAGAAATAGAAATCACGTGTTAGTAAATTGTTTTTTTTATTTTTAATACTCTAACGGTAAACGTTATTTAATTTTTTTTTTTTTATTAGATGTCAATTGTGTGGCATGAGTTATGATCGTAAACATAAACTCGAATATCATTTGGCTTCAACACATAATAAGATTGACAATAAAATTTCTCAAGATCAAGAAATAGAACAACTACAACAACCGAAGAATGAATACTTTCCAGAAGTAAGAAAATACTAAAAGAAACTATAATATGTATATATATATTTGAGCATACGGTTTATAGTCTCTTTCGTTACAGTCGATTGTAAGATCATATTTTACATTTCTTATTTTGTAGCTTTATGTTTTCAATTGAGTAAACGATTGAGATCAATTTTACTATAGTGTTGTTGATACAAAGTAATAATTATAAAACTATAATTACTTGTGTGATATGTGTAATAGACTAAGATAAGAAATATGCTGAAATTTCCATAATATATCATTTTATTTTAATGAATGTCCATTTACTGTTCAGAATTCCCAGGGTCATCAAATTATCACTATGGATAATAATATTATTGAACAATGTAGTATGACTTATAATAGTAAACATAAACTCGAATATCATTTAACGTATAACAAAAGTGATAATAAACTCGCTCGAGACCAAGAAACAGAACCACATCAGTCTCAAACAGAATATTTTCAAGAAGTAAGAAGATGCAGTAAACATTTTTTATTTACGAAAATGTCTGCCTAATATTTACTTTCCCTGTCACTAAAACAAAACCACATTTTGCATTTCTTATTTTTAGCTACAATGAAAAAATATTAATACAAATCCATTTATTGAGAGTACATTATTTATTTGTTTACCGATATGCAGTTATGTTTGAATTAGTAAAACACGACCTATTAAAATAAAATAAAAAAATTTACATAAAATTAATTATTATAATCGGTGGTTAAAAACTAAGGTATTGGAATATAAGTTTTATTTTAACTGTCTATTAAATTGAAATAACGAATGTTACAATGTTATTTTCACCTAAGTATTAATAATGACAATTTACTGTTCAGAATTCTCAGAGTCATCAAATCATTGCTGTGGATAACAGTTCCATTGAACACAATGGTAGTACTGCAATGATAACTGTCAGTGGTGTCAAAGTTCCAATATCCTTAGACGGCTCTCCAATTATGGTCACAGCGTTACCACAGCAATCTCAAACCGCTAATCTTGTACCGTTAAACATACCGGCTGGGTCTATTCTTACATACACGCCGACAAGCACAAATAATAATGACCAACCAATGGTCGACGGTGCACAGAATGCTTACATGTCACAAAATCCTGTTACAATACAATTGTCTTGAGATAATAAGTACACATATTGTTTAATATTTTATTTTACGTGTATAAAAATGTAGAAATTACTTTTTTAAAGTATACTTATGTGTGTTTAATTATAGTTTAAAGAAGAAAAAAAATCATTTGTGACATTTGCTTTAAATGTTAAATTGTTAATATTATAATAATAATTGTTAATAAATTTAGAGGGTTAATCTCAAAAGTGAATTATAGTAATGATCAAAAGAAATAATTTAATAAAAATATTTAACTATTTTGATTTTTTACTTAATCCAAACGAACTAATTTAAGTTTAGAATATTTAAATTACATTTACGAATTACTAAATATTTCAAAATCTCATTTAAAGGACTGTTAAAAGAAAAAAAAGAAAAATATGACCTCTTATACATAAATAATGTATATTTATTATACATTATTAAAGAAACATCTCAGTTTTTCATTTTTTTTTTATTTTAAATATATTTTCTGCTTTTTTTTATTATTAATTTTGTTTTTCACCATAAGTTATTAATTAAGTTTATTTTTATGATAAAACTGAATCAAAACTATTTTAAAACATAATATTTTCAAATACAAAATTATCCAATTCAAATTTAGTAATGTGCAAAATACCGATTACTTGATTAATATTATTTTGTAACTTTCAATTATAAAACGTGGCCATTTATAATTTATATTGTATTCATTATTCTTAAAAATAATTTTTTTTTTTTTTTTTGACTGATTATATTTATATATTGGTATTAATAATACTCATTTAGTTTAAAAATTACATTATATGTAATTACGGTACTTATGGTATATTGTCTTATAAATTTCGTATAAGTGCCATTGGCTATTAAAAATTTGTTAGATTATATAGTTTTATATTTTATTATTTTAAATTATTTTTTTCTTTTAAGATGTGTTTAATGTTTATATTATTTTTTTAAGTAATACTACATTTTTATTTTATAGTTATTGTTAGTTTATTTTTGAATTGTAATATTATTGTTTTTTAAGCATATATTTAATTAGATTATTAGCGTATTAGTATTATCCATATTTTACAATTTCCATATGTATGAATTTTTTTACTAAATAATATATTTTGATACCAATTTATAGTATTTAGTGTGTACATACATCATACACAGTAATTGTTTATGCTGTTTTCCTTTATTGCTAGCTATTAGTCATTATACCTATATTATTGATAAGCGACGTAAAAATGTGACCATGTTAATTCAACATCATTGACATTTAGTTATAATATTATAAAGTGTTTAAATTATGAATAACGATATAATAAAATCGCTCTATACAGCATGGATTAAAACAAAAAAAAAAAAAATAATTGATTTTGTTGAAAACCGTATTAATGTTATTAAACAATTTGTATAATATTACACGAATTGAATATGTTATATTTGGTGCATTACAGTATTTACAATTGTAGAACAATTATGTTCAAATTAAGTAACGATTTATCATCGTTAAACGATTAAAATTAATTAATTGTTACTTTATATAAATTATTTTTAAGAATAAGTAAGAAAGTTGATCACAAACTACTGCATTTTAAATTTACAACAAATATACGTTAAAATGTTTGTGGAAGTGGCAAAAACTTGTTAAGGAAATTTCTAGCAGAAGTTATTGCATGAAAGTGTTTATTAACACACATTTTACGATGAAGGTATTTTATTTATTCACCAAAATTATAATTTACTAATTAGACAGCACAAAAAAACAATAATAATTACACAACATAATTCACAAAACATTAAAATTATATGGTCATCCTTCTTCCATGGCCAGTCTACAGTAATATTTTAAATGTATTGCTAGAAAAGATCGCGAAATCGCTAGTGTGCTTGCTACTATAGTTGTGGTTGCACAATGTAATCGAACAGGTCGGTGGTACACGCTGAATTTTAATCGCGATCGAGCAGCTACTATGTCGATTGCATTGAGCGAACTTAGTAACAGCGAGTAAATTCGTCCTGCTTAATAAAAGCACATGGTAATCGCTGAATAAAATATATTTATATAGTGCCGTAGCCTGGAACGCCGAATGGTTGATATTAATTGTTATCACATAATATGATATGCATATGAGATAAAATCAGTTTATTGTGATTAACTGACGGTAGGCTCTCTCGGAGAGTGTGCAATGTTATTATTATTCCAGCGATCACGATGAACACGACTGTACACGGACTGAGGTGTAATGTTGCATTACAACAAATTAGACTGAAGTCAACGATTTACGCATTGTCTTCGGGTAAAATTCAATTGGTTTCATTTAATTTTGTTAAGAAATGAATATGTACATCAGAAGCGTTTTCTTTATTTATTTTTTTTTTTTTTGGCAAAAAGTAAACGATAGTGTATACTCCTAACAATTTTCGTTCACGAGGTGAAAACTTAGAAAGGGTTCATCGATTGAAATTACTTTTCGATACATTTTAGCCTGCGTCAAAACGTGGTAGCCGTATGCCTTAATCTAAGTATATGTGGTCATAGATGACCATCGAGTAAAGACTAAAATGTATTAAAAATTAAATATAATGTATATTAGTTTTTATTTTCACCACGACACCATCGATAGATGGTGTGTTTTAAAGTAATCAAGCATTCCTGTGAGTAATTGGTAGCTATTGATGTATCGGTAAAATGCACGCTGCATTTGAAATCTAACAGTAGATTATACGCTGTATCACAGCCTAGATTTTATAAAAAAAATATTTTTTTCCTTCGAGATTCTAAATCGCTTTGTATATAAAATTCAATTGTTTTATAAAAAGTATTATGTAGACGTAGTATATTTTAATATAAATTATGTTTTAAAAATCAATTGTAGGCCTTGGAAAATGTGGTGTTGCTGTGATTAGAATTTCTGGTCCGTGTGCTTCTTGCGCTGTATTAAATATGACTTACTTAAAGAATTTACCAAAACCAAGAAGAGCATATTTAAAAAAAATAATCGATCCAACGACTAAAGAACAATTGGATAATGGGTTATTATTGTGGTTTCCAGGTAAAAATTGATTATTGACTTTCAAAATCTTTTTAAGAATTTAGAAAAAAATTAATTTATTGTTTTAGGTCCCAAAAGTTTTACTGGTGAAGATTGTTGTGAATTTCAAGTACATGGAGGTCGAGCGGTTGTGACTTCAGTTCTCCGAGGTCTTTCTAAATTGCCTGATTTCCGACCAGCTGATCCTGGTAGGGTCCAAAATGTTTTATTGTATTTGCATTTTTATATTATTATTACTATTATTATTTAATTTTACAGGCGAATTCACTAAGCGTTCATTTTATAATAACAAAATGGATTTAACTGAAGTAGAAGGTTTGGCTGATCTTATAGAAGCTGATACTGAATTTCAAAGGAAACAAGCACTAATGCAACTGGAAGGTTCTTTGAGACAACTTTACAGTTCATGGAGACAATCACTTTTAGAAGTATGTTATTTTTAAATATACGCTTAACAGTATTGTAATGTTCTGTTGTAATTTTAGAATTTAGCTAATGTTGAGGCTTATATAGATTTCAGTGAAACAGATAACATCGAAAACTTTGTATTGGACATGGTTGAAGTAAATCTAGAAAAACTTGCCAAAGAGATTGAGGTATATTCGATTAGAATTTTAATAAACAAACATTATAATTTGTAAAATTTATAGATGCACTTATTGGATAATAGGTCTGGTGAGATTTTACGGGATGGAGTTAAAGTAGCAATAATTGGAGCACCAAATACAGGAAAGAGTAGTCTCTTAAATGCTTTGTGTAAATATCTCAGTTTGTTATTAATATTGTGATAAAAAAACTATAAGCTAATAATTATAATAATAAAATTTAGTATATTTTCTTTTTTACTTTATACTTGATTATAATTTTTAATTGAAACCGGTAGTAAATAAACATATTGTATTAATCTTATATTTTTTTTTTCTTATAATACTCATTGGCTATAATTAATATATATATATATATTAATAATAATAATAATTAATAAATCATTTCATTGATGTAGGTAATAGAGAAGCTGCTATAGTAACAGAGTTTCCTGGTACGACTAGAGATCCAATTCAAGTAACTCTTGATGTATCTGGTTATTCTGTGCTTTTGATCGACACTGCTGGCATTCGTTCTGAATCGAATGACTTTATTGAAAAACTGGGAATGCAAAAATCTAAAGATCAGGCTGAAGAAGCTAACTTGGTAATTTTGGTGGCTGATGCTCAATACCTTCTCGACGTAGACAATATAGATTTATGGCTTCAAGAATACGCAACAAATATGAAAGTACAGTACAATAACTGTATAGTATATGTAAATAAAATTGATGTTGTGTCTGAGGACCAAGTCCTTAAACTTAAAAAAATATCTCAAGCTTCCAACTGGACTATATGTTTTGGCTCATGTAAAGTTAATAAAGGTTTAGTGGACCTGATGGAAATATTTGAAAATTGTTTAAAAAAATTGTTAGTAAATTAATAATATTAAGATCTTATTTTGCGTGTATTGATTTTTAAAATTTTTATTTAGATGTGGAAATCCAAATTTTGAACATCCTCGGTGCAGTCAAGCAAGACACAGATATTGTCTTACAAAGGCGTTGGATTGTATTCATAGGTATCTCGAAATATCTAAGTCGGACAAAAACGTTGATATTGCTGCACACCCATTACGTAAAGCAACAATATATGTAGGAAAAATTACTGGGCACGTATCTACTGAAGAAATGCTCAATGTGATATTTTCTAAATTCTGTATAGGCAAATAAAAAAATGTATTGATTGATGTACAGTCGTATTTTATTACTTCAAATACTCTTTCGCTGAAGTGTTTTATAGTCTAAGACTTAGGTATACATAAAAAAAAAAATAAGTAATATTTAATTGTTTTTACTATGGTTGGCTTCGCAAAAACTGGCGGCTGACCGCCACACTTCAAGCGGACTATCTGTGGTATTGATTATCCAACAATACAATTTATGTTGCGCAAATATTATGATAGTATTTAATATTTTGTAACTTTTCTCTCTCTCGGTCGTTATTATAAAATAGAAATAAAAATAATAATACTAATAATAAAATATAGTACATATTTAAAATGTAAATGTTTATCAATTATGTTTTTATATTATTCAACGAATATGTTTAATAATAATGATAATGATAATGATAGTAATAATAATAAATGAGAGAAAAAAAGGCTAAATAATTGGTAGAGGCATACGCGTTTATTAATTTATTTCGTTATTCCAATTGTTTATTTTGAACAATGAAATGCTGCTGTATATACTCTACTCAAACCATGTTCGAGTCAAAAGTAAAAAAAAATAAAATACATATTTTTTTGTTAAATGAGTATAATCTATTAATATATATTATAGGAACGTTCGTCTGACCAAATTTGTAGTCGTATACATTAATTATACATTTTCTCATTGAGTACAATATTAGCGTAAAATGAATTCTAACAAATATGAACGGTTTGCTCGAACAGTGCTTGTTCAACGTGTTTTTGTCGATAAGGTTTCGATACGTACAACGCCTCTAAAAACACTCTTTGACCCGTTGTGTTTTCAAACGGTCGGAACCACAAGACAAATCCAAAAATAACGTCTTCTTCTGAAAAAGAAAATGTTTTATTAAAATATATATTGTAATACCTACAAAAAAAAAAAAATCCAGTATTTCTATTTGTTACACACTTATTATTATATTGATAACCGATAAAATGCGTATTATATATTATTACCTTCTTCTTTGGTTTTCGCTATAAAACATTGGAAACTACGCTGAGGAGATTCGAATCCGTCTTTTCTGAAAGCTGTAACAATTATTATTTCGGTTGAGAAAAATCGTCGTTTTTTTTTTTTTTTTTTGATTAAAATTTTCACGTTTGTACATGCGAATTATTGTAATGCAATACACTAGGATAATAAAATAATTTTTCATTTTTATAAAAACTATATAAGAATAATTAGAATTGATACGCTATATGAATAGATCGCGGCTTATATAATACATAAATTATAATTTGACAATAATAATAATAATAATTTAATTTAATCGTATTATTATTGAATTACGTTTATATAATAATTAAAATTAATTATTGACATATAGGTAGCTGTTAAATTATATGAATATTATTACTCACTTTCTTTATTTAATTGTCTATTACTCGGTATCCCGTACTCGGAATAGTATTCCTGAAAAAAGAGACGATATAATTGTTTTAAAATTCGAAATTATTCTATAGACAACATGCGTAGTATCTTTATATATCTTTAAATGTTTACTACACGAGTTTCGAGTGAAAAAACCGATTCCCATTCGTGGTGTAATAGTAAATTCAATATTTTTTAAAAACTCGAAAATAATCGTATACAAATATATTATTACAAACGGACGCCGGGCCCTTCGAAATGTCGAGAACGTCGAAAGTCTTGAACATAAAACAAAAGTCGGCAAAATCTGACAAAAATGAATCCTCGAACGGAGAGAAAAACGTATTTCGAACAAAATGGTTTAACCGTTTTGTTACGAATGTCATGGCTCGGGAAAAAGAAGAATAAATCGCTACCTAAGCTCACTCGGATATACTGCAGTTTCCATATCCTTCGCAGTGGCGTACGCAGGATTTTTTCTCAAGGGAAGTGTCATAATATGCATGAATTGATAACCTTTTTTTTTTTTTTTTTTTGCTCATCACTCCTAAAAAAAAAAATCATCTCCTCCCACTATGTTATAATAGTATAATCAATAAAAATAAAATAGACAAAAGATTCATCGTTTCATAACCATCTCGGGTAGATCGCAGATCTTAACACTTTTATTGTTCGAGATTTCGCCGTTATTTTACGCTCGAAACGTTGCCTGTTCGAGATTTTCAAGGCTTCGTCGTCCTTGCAAACGCTACGACTCGATATTGTACAAAACAAATAATGTACAGATGATAAGAAAAAAAAAATTTAATAATAATAATAATAATCTACTACTACACTTCGGACGGGCGTATATTATTTTCTTTTCGGTCGTATAATATATTAATAATAACAATAATAATAATAATAATCGTACATTCATTAAAGATTGGAAATGTTTTCGAGAATCGTTGTCAGATAAAATGTGCGACATCGCGACAATCGGTTGCAGTAATAGTACTCGTTTTGCTGCAATTTATTACTTGTTGACAGTATTAATATTCCGGCATTATAACGTACCGGTCTATATAAGGGGGAGTTACCACGTTGTTTAGAATAACATTATAATATTATATTAATCGACATTTAAATTGCTATTTCGTCTAATGATGTTCGAAAAAAAATATGTATAATATACTCTTATATAATATATTATAAAAAATATTATCTGGTACATATTATAAATGCCTATGATCCTATATTATATAATATATATATAATGCGATGATTTATCAACGGATTTTGTCTAATGTAATACGTCTTATTATAATATATTTCATTATCGCAATCAACACGCGTCGTAATCATGACCCGCTTTTATATAGTAGTTATAATAACATAATATTATAAAATTAAAGCGCGTAATCTGCCACATGTGTTATAACGTGTACCACACTCTTAGAGGCTTTTTCTTTTTTACACGAGAACCAAATGTCAGATGTCGGTTATTATATTCGATCCGGTCGGGTCACGTTGAATTTTCACGAATACAGAACAGAAATTATTATTATAATACCGTTCGATTTACGCGTGTAATTTCATTATATATTTTATTATTTAGCTTGCACGCGTATAATGCATACATAGGAAGACGCACGATAAAAGCTGTACCGTTCATTTTGTTTGAGAAAACCAAAAATTTTAAATCCTAATTTCATACACAACAAGATTAGTCTATTACGGTAATAAATTCGGACATGGATGAATTGACGAATTTTCGTGTATACGTTTTGTCACGCTCCGTAAAATCGCATTATTTATTTATTTTTTTCATTCAATCCATTGCTTTATTCGTCATGTATGGGATGTTTTATTATCGATGCAATGTTGAATTGTACAAAAAAAAAAAAAATTGATCCCGAGCGAAATTTGAAATTCGAAAGTGAATAAAAAACGAATTAAAAAAAAAAAAACAGTCACGCGCGAATATGACATAAAAATTATTTATTCCATTAGAATTAATAGGATTTATTTAAACTGTATTCGTTATATAGTTTTCTGAAAATCAAAAATCTTAAAGAACTCGCATCATTAATCGGGAATTTTTTTCTGTTTTTTTTTCTTCATTCCAATATAGTAATCGGCGTAAATAATTTGTCCACATAGATGACTAATCCAATGCGAAAGAATAATATGTCTCTTCCAAGTTTTAATATTCAGACGTTTAATCGTCTTAAATATTACAGTCGTGTACAGTATATTCGTATAGTCAGAGACGGATTTACACAATTGTCGCCCCTAGGCAAATTTTTTTTTTGGCCGCCCCATTAAACTTATCAACGAGAAAACATATTTTTAAATACTTATTTAACATAACTACTAAAAAAATAAATCATAAAGACTGATACTAAACAATAATTAATGGCGGTTATGTTAATAAACTAGAGTTAAAACTAGGTTAAAAAACCTAGAGTATTCTCAATAAAATATTGGCCTAAAATTGCCGCCCCTAAAAATTTGCCGCCCTAGGCAAATGCCTACTTTGCCTGATACTAAATCCGCCACTGCGTATAGTATACATTATATATATATTACACTAATTATAATGTATTAATTTCAAATTTGCTAATTAACTGAAATTGAATTTTTTTCCCCCGAAAAAATGGTAATTTTTTCGAATAAAATTCTCGTGTTATACACACAATTTTATATAAAAACAACGTAATTTGCAAACCGCCGTATTTGTACGTGTACTATACTCATATAGTTTTATAATAGTAATTTTATAAATATATATTTTTTTTTAAAAAAAAAAAAACCAAAAAGAAATGATTTGTATATTGATCGTAGTCGGTATAATTCGTTAAAAAATTTAATAAATATATAATTAAAGAAAAAAACTTTTTTTTTTTTATTTTTATATGAAAACTACAATCTATACTTAATGGCACAATAAGTAATTATGAATAAGAGTAGACAAATTACAAGGTATTAAACGTGTAAATTATTAACCTAATATTAAATAAAAAACAGTTTACAATAACTTATACAAAGAACATGTTAAAATATTGAGGAAAGCAGCCACCCATTAGTGACACTTTCGTTTGATAGAAAGAAAAAAAAACTAAATGTTTTACGTAAACATTATTCGGTGCAATATTTTGTTGGATGAAATTAATTAAAAAAAAAAGAAAAAAAAAACGAATGTCCCGAAAAGATCTATATCTTGTATAATAATAATAATTTTTATTAATTATACGCGGCAATAAAATATATAACAATCTTACTTGCACTAATTCGAAAATTTCCTCACAGTCTTCGATCAAAGCGGGGCAAATGACAAAATTGATTTGTGGAACGTCTTCTACCAACGATTCCATAGCGTACAACGTTTTCGTTCGATTCATATTGTTGTTGTTGTAATGTTATTCTTAGAGAATTCTTTCGCGGGCTCGCTGAAAAGACGGATTGCCGATTTACTACAGTGTACACCGGCAAAACGGTAAATGAAACGTTACAAATGTTGAAGCGAGCCTATATATATATAATATATAATATATATTTATTTATATATATATAATTCTTATTTATTTTACTGATAATATTTAATTGAACAATATCGGGATGTATTCGTTTGCGAGCGATTAAAATTTAAAACGTGTACCGCGGCGGTAGCTCGCGGATAATTATAATAATAATAGTAATATATTCGCGCGCGGGCGGTTACAGGAGTGGTGGAGAATTTTTTTATTTTAATAACAACGCCGTGATTTGTGACTGGTACGCGATAATTCATTTTAAACGAGCCGCGAGTTGAAGTATGCTCGCTGTTTGTGTTGCTGCAACTAGTTTCGTAAAACAATATTACTCTATATGCGTTGTTCGAGATAACAGTGGTATATTTCGTTCATACCGATTTATATGCGATTTCGGCGCGTCCAAAATATTTCTCTCTCTCTCTCTTTCTCTCTTTCTCTCAATCTATATAAACAAAGTTGAAGAGTTTGTTTTTTAAACGCATTTAGCGTTCTCTAGAAGTTCCAGTCGGATTTGAACAATTTGTTTTTGCGTCTGCAGATAGCCCCAAATCTCGGGGAAGTCTCATAGGGTATTTAGCATCACGTCAAGACCATTAGAAGCCGAGCAAAAAGTGTCAGATAAAGAACGCTAAGCGAAAACGAAGTAATTCGAGCGCGGTGGATCTGGGGGCCCCAACAATGTCTACGATGGACAATTATTATAACGATAAAATAAATTTTAAATAAACGATGAAGTTTTATTCGTCAGTCATAAATATATCGACCTTAGCTGAGCGAAAAAAAAATTCATAGGCATTTTATAAAATAAACGAATAAAAACCTTAATGTAAGTTAAACGCAATAAGATGAATTGTACAAAATATATTTATTGCGTTGAAAATAAAAATAAAAATTAAAATATAAATCTTTTCTTTCAAAGTTTTGAACGTCTTTACACTGAGTATTGAATAACGAATTGAACAAAATTTGAATTATTATTATTATTATTATTATTATTATTATTATTATTATTATTATTGTTATTATTATTATTATTACTACTACTACTACTACTATTACTACTACTACTACTACTACTACTACTATAATACTACATCTGCATTCATAGGCGGATCTATGGGGTGTGCCAAGGCACACCCTAATGTAAAAAAAAATTAATTAATTTCTATTTAAATATTATACAATAGGTTATAGTATTGGTTAGTAAACAAGTGTTGGATACTTAAAATATCTTAACTATAGTGTATTTTATGGAAAAAAATTATAAGCCAAAAAAAAATGCATAAAGCGGGTAAATTTGTTTACAGCCACCCCTCCATATTATACAAAAATAACTACAAAAAAAGGCCGGGCACACTCGAATGTAAAACTCTGGATCCGCCTATGTCTACATTCCTTCTCTGTACAATAGATCTTTCTTCATAGTCATTATTCTTAGACATGGATATTTCATTGGCAGAAGAGGTTGACTCCATTTTCGCCCCTTCCTTTAACATCATGTACGATCGCCATTGATTCAGTTATATAGGTATATTCAATATTTATGTACTGTATATAGTTTTTGTTTTTTACAAAGTTTTTTATTATGCCGATCAAAGATCCTTGACGATATTTTTAAAGGCTGTACGTAAAAGTCGATAGTATATACATACCGCATATATGTAAATGTTCTATAGTAAGATAAAAAAAAACGAAAACAAATCTTAACTTTTGTCACAGATTAGAACCGTTATTGACTATACTGTTTACAACTTTATGTACAATCGTTACAGCTGCTTGTTTTTTAAATAAAATATATTTATATAGAGTAATTGTACGGATTGTAATTGTTATAGTACGAACCTTTAAATTGAAGTTGCGAAAACTCGTAACGCTATTAATTCTTAAGATTTTTGTTTTTCTATATGCACATACGAAAACGTTTAAAGATACCTGTTTATAAAAAAAATACAGAAGTATACAATATCTTCTTATAATTTTATTTGTGCACGTGTCGTGTTCTCTCGTCCTGAATTGTAGTAAAGGATTTTGTGCTAATTATAACAGTACAGTATATATGACCTGCCGGTGGTACCTATCCATATTTTTTATCAGTGACCTATACAAAAATGTATGAATTTCAATGCACATTATTATAAAATGATTGTAGTTTATAATTGCATATATTATAATATTAAAATTACGTAACAATAGTGGGACTCGAGTGTTTCGTAGAACATTTTAATATACAGTTTGGTACCGATAATATATATGTTTATGTGCGTGTGTGAGAAATACTCAAGAGTGTACTAATATTAATATTTTGTTTTCTATTTGTTGAAATTCTTATTTATTTTGACGTTTAATTTTGCAACTAACCTTTAATTGTTTCTATTGTTCTTATTTTTTTTTTTCAAATGTCATGTCAGATGTACCGAAATAAATAAAATAATTATTATTGACTGAACAAACGCGATAAATTCATATAACTACATTTTTTACGTTGATAAACCGTTATATATATATATATATACACACACAAATTGGGAGAGCAAAGCACACTTGACGAGATATTGTTTTATATTATTTTGTGTAACTAAATAATATTTGAATAAATATATATTATATATATTAGGGTGGTCCTTATTTTTTTGTTTTGGAAATTGATGGCGGCTGGTTCTGAATTTTGTTCAATGTAATAAAAAAATAATTATGGTAAAGTTTTAGTGTCGTAAGTCAACCCTTTCCTGTGCCTCAAAGGAGTCAAAGTTTTGTAAAAAGGGGTACATTTTCATTGTTATTTGTTTGTTTGTATATGATACTATTTTACATGAGTAATGAATATATTATGTGTATTAATTGACGATATGTGCAAACTGCAGGTCCGAGCCGGTCCGAGTCGGTCTGTGCCGGTCCGTGCTGGACAAGTGTGAATCCCGCTTTATCGTTATTAGTAATCATAACTGCAACAGTCGTGTTCTAGTATTTGAACAAGTTAATAAAACACAGTTACTACCTAGTCAATTTTAATTATGGAATCTAAAAGAAAACTTCGTGAAAGTATTTATTTAATAGGAAATACTTCTCATCAACTTTTTGGACGTAAATTACCTTCGAATAAACAAATTTTGTCTGTTTTTTTTTTTTTTACAATTTACGCGAGGTTAATTTAAGTATACGTGAAAATGCCCGATTGGTTATTGAAGTTACTAAAACTCGTAACGGCATTAATTCCAAGATTTTGTTTTTCGAAACTGTATACCTAAAACGTTTAAAGATACCTATTTATAAAAAAAATACAGAAGTATACAATATCTTCTTATAATTTTATTTGTGCACGTGTCGTGTTCTCGAACGAAAGAAAATGATTTTGTTAATACATTTGATGAATTATTTGATATTGCTCACACGAACGCTTTAGACATAATGAAAATAGACTTAGATAAACAGTTCTTACTATGTCAAAGACAAAAAGGTGGCCCAGGTTCGTTAATGGGCATCGATATAACCACACATAAAAAAGAAGTTAAACAAAATAAAAAAATTGGAAATATAGAGAAAAAAGAAAATGTAACCAATATGAATTTCAAAAAAAATTTAGGTATCTTTTATATAAAATAATCTATTGTTATTAAATATATAAATTAAAATTAATAATTATTGTAATAATTTATAGTTGAAACTGTGGAACTCGGTTAGGTTAGGTTAGAAACCTTAAAGTTGTCAATGATGCAGCAGAACGGGGTATAAAATTAATAGGTGACTTCAATAATTTCATAACAAAGGATGAGGAACAAAAAATTGATGATTAATTAAATTTTATCCTCCTTATTTTCTAAAAAAATGTATTTTCAAGATTTTCCTTATCTTAAGATATTTCATTAAAAGGTTAATATTACGAAAATGAGTAAGGAATCTTTTTTATAGAAAATATTATGTTTTATAATAATTGTTATATACCTATAATAATTGTGTAAGTATATAACTGAAGATATAACATTTAAAAAACTAAGAATCTATCTATTTTTCTAAAATTTAATTTTGACCGGATTTTCTTAAATTTACGGAAAACTATCAATTTTACAAAAATAATTACTGAATTATACTTTTAGTAAATATTTATTACTATAATAATGGTTCTATACTATTTTATCATAACTTTAATATTTAAGAGAGTACACGCAACAAATTAAAATCTACCCCCTTTTTATGTAACTTTAACCCCTTTGAGGCACGGGAAGGAGATAATTTATGACACCCAAACTTAACCAAAATTATTTTTTTGATGGAAAGAACAAAATTTAAAACCAGCCGGTATAAAATTTAAAAGAAAAAAATTGACCTCTAAAGCTAAGGACCACCCTAATATATATAATAAATTACATTACAACTAATTATAATATTTATAAAAAAAACCTTTTAAAAATCTACAATATTTATATATATTATTTTTTTTAAAGTACTTATTCTACGTGCAGGTTTAGATTTCTAAAGAAAAGATAATTTTCGGTAAAAGTTTATTATACATAATTACGGAGGCATAAAACTATTAATTTATGACTGTGTAACACCAACAGTTCTGTGAATACTGTAAATATATATTTATATAATTTATTATGTTATTTTTATCTCTCCACTTATAGTGTTATGAACATTTTTAACGAAAAAAATAATAACACGAAGGAGGAAAATAATATTTTTCTTCTTTAATGACAATAGATAACAGGTGTCACCAATTATCATTCGTGGAGGGCTGCAACAGAAATTCGTACCATTTTCGCGGGCCAATAAACCTCAATTTATGAATAAAATTTAGGCGAAATTAAAAAAAAATACCTCATTTAATAAACCATAATAAACAAAAAGTACTCTATGTGTGAAAAAATAGATTTAATAGATATTGTAAAATATATGAAATAAAAAAAATTACATAATAAAAATTACATAATACATCAATGAGAAAAATGACAGGTCTTGTTCTCAACCAACTGTTTGCAATTTGGAGAGTGTACAAAATTTACACCAGAAATGTACAAAAGTAAGAAATTACATTATTTATTTTCGTTTTTTCCCTATTTGTCTGTGGGCTGGATATAATTCGTCCGCGTACCACCGCCATTTGGTAACCTCTGATATATAATATACTACGTATGACAATGCATAAATAGTTGGTATTTGCACAACGTATAAGTAGGTATTATATAAGTGTGTAATTCATTTTTTATTTTCAATACTTATATTATATCCACTATACGTTTATATGAATTTCTTTATATATATAGACACTATAGACGCATAAACGACATAAGTGGTACGTATTATGCAACAAAATATTATAAGTCCATAGGTATATATATATACTATATAAATACTATGATAAACATTTTTTTTTCTTTTTTTTTTACTACAATGTTTATAGGGAACGATTGTTAAAATGTAAATTAAACACTTGTCGTAACGAAATAATCAATAAAAAAATTACAATACACGCATATGCAGATTTCCGTATGACTAAAATAAAAAATGTTGAAGCAATTTATTTGTTTATAGAAATCGTTAATGTTTTTTTTTTTTTGTTTTCTTGTATCGCGAGAACAGTTCAATTGAAAAATAACTTTGTTTGAAAAATAATATATTATAATAATCATAGAACTACAGCGGGTATGCAATATTATGTAATGTAACATTAATGTTTTATATTAATGCAGTAATGACGCATTTATGGTGAGTTTATATTAATAGCATTAATGATATATTATTATATAGACGATTTAAATAAATATTTTATGATTTTGCGCGCAGAGCTGATGTCTGACACGTGATCATCTCGCATATCATACTTAATTACGTCACTATTCTGTTATGCCATTTCGTTTTACCTATTGTTATCAGGGAATTTAAAATTTAGTCCTAATATTAGACACGTGTTGTTCCATTCAACAGTGAACTCTGATCTGGAAACGTTGCTTTTTTTTCATTTCACATTAACTCGTTAGATGATAATACACTATCTGCGAATTCTTGATCATCACGTGAATGAATATAAATTGTCAGATTTTTAACGAATGTCCATCGATAAATCGCTATACATACATAATACATTTAATATTTATATAGTGCATCAGTTTCTAATCAAACGTCTCTGCGGAGAACTGCGCAGAATTTTTAATATCGCCTAACAGTTATTTGACATTTAGTGTACACACGTCTAAATACGTCCACATAAAAAAGAACACACACATTTTGTTTAATAATCTAAACGAATCGAAATCAGCTAAAGTCGAAAGCCGGGGTACGGCAGACGATGATTTGTTAAGCGTTTAGTGAAATTCACAGCGGAATAAATATATTAATGTAATATTAATGAAATATCTATTATGTGACGCATAAAAACACATTTTTTTTTGTCGAATATAATACTGCGACGCCTTTGGGAGTGCTCGTGTTGGCTGATACTTATTTAGAGCGCGGGCGAGCAAATATTTGAACAATGAAGACGTTTCGCATCACATACACATTTTGAATTGTTATTAATTATTAAAATATTTAATAAGTATTTTATAATTCAACAAGACTAATGTATAAAATAACATATTAAATAAATATTTTACACGCGTTTATATAAATACATATTGTAATACGGTGTTTTCTTTTAATTTATCTATATAGTTTGTATCAATAACTTTTATTTGAGTAATTTTTTTTTAATCCTCTGTAACTTTTAATCTAACTTGAAGTTACTATTATTCATTAAAATCTCATGTAACTTAATTAACTAGTATTTTTTTTCATTTTATTATTTAATATTCAACTTTATAACTACATATATATATATATAGTTTGAAATGTTAACCGAGCTCGCGGTTTGCGAAATATTATTATGTTAAACTTATATTGGATAATACTCAATTGCCGTGATTTTTTTTTTTACAATATATTTCATACGCGTGGTAATTAAAAACTGATAAATAATAAGTTATTTTCGTCTGTTCGGAATACAATATTATAGTATGCGATAATAATCGACAAAGTATCTAACGTACGAAACGGAGTAACACGCCACTGCATTAGGTAAAAGACCTGCGATAATTATATATTTAATAAAACGTGAAAATTAATTTTAAAATGATTGTGTACCATATACAGTCAATAAATATTTTATAACAAATAATAATAATAATAATAATACTAATAATAATCGTATCGTACGATATTGTATTGTACTTTTCGCGTAAAAACTTGACGATGATTTCCTATTAGTCGAAATCGCGCGTTATAAATAACAAATAAACAAATTTAATACAACTGTAACTATTTATTGTTTTTCATTCTCGTTGGCTTTATTTAATGTAAAACCGTTTTGTTTTTCTACGTATAATAACGTGACAAAACACGAACGTGTTGTTGAATCACTGATCTCAACGTTTTAATCTATTATTATACATACAGGTAACGAAAAATCGTTCATTTATTATTATAGATAATTTCATTGTATACAAATATTCAACTTGTTGGCAATTTCGAATACGATCTGTATATGTCTTCATTTGCGTCAATGTGTTTTTTAACTGTCCCGTTCGTAGTAATTTCCGTAGAACTCATCGTCGTGATGTTCTCTTGTTTTTTGTGTTCCATATAAAACCACCTATAACAATAAACCGCAGTCTTCAGCTGATATACATAATAATGATAATAATAATAATAATAATAATAATAATAATAATATGGTTATCGGACTGATGATGATGATAATAATAATTTAGGTATATATATAGGATTGTATTTGAAAATTTCGAAATTCGTATTTATGTTGTTAAGAATATAAAATTTCCCGTGTATTCGATAAAATGAGGAAAATATGTTCTTCACGCGTGCGCGTGTTCATATACTCACATGAAAATCAACGTGGCCGGTGTGAGCGATAGCGTTCCGATGAGGAAACACAGTCCTGGCATGGTAGACTTCAATGTCGCCTTATACACGGCGGTGTACATCGGACTGTAAATAACTGGGACGAGTATTTCGCAGACACTGAATACCGCGGTGACTTGGCCTTATATGAAGAATTAACTTTTTTACAAAACAAAATTTATAAACAAAAAATTCGTGTACGTAATATTTTTACGGCACAGCTGGCGCTCGATTAATGAAACGGTGGATGTTACTAAAAATTATACGTTAAAAAAAAAAAAGAATTTTATACGGTTTGGCTTAAATGGAAGAGCAATGATGATCATTATTTGCGATGCGTTGCATAAGGCGAAAGGTAGGAGAATTATTGAGGAATTTAGAAGAAAAACGAGAAGTAGTAAAATGTGAACAGAAACGGTATATTATACGTAATAGAACGAGACGGGACTTTGTAATTTAAGAAAGATAGTCGATTGCGGGAGAATCAACTTCGACTTGTATTAGATTAAAGGTTTCTGCCTTATCCTCGCCACCACACACATATGCCTTTGGACTTGGATATATTTATACAATGTGTGTGTGTGTATTTTAGACTGTTACAGAATGGTCCATATAACTTACCTAGTTCGTCGGCTCGCACAAGTTTTGTAATTATGGACCTCAGTGCGACGACAGCCATTCCACTTACTAATTCTACTATGGGTCCTGAAATATATCAGTATAATTATTGTGTGTAGGTCCGGAATTTCGATAAATTCTACTCGTGTATTATTAGTTATTATTAAAAATAAAAATATAGCGGATATGAATATATTGAAAACCTGTAAGGTTCGTTCTACGTTTTGTTTCTTTAAATTTTAGTACGTTTTCAATAATTTTATTGAAGAAAACCGAACAGAGTAGTTTTGTCAATATATATATATATGAGTATGTGTGTGTGTGTATATGAAATCGATAATTTTGGAAAATTGTAAATTAAAAATGGCTAAGTATCATATGAAAAATATTAAGCGTGCGTATTCGAATTTTTATGCAAACAGAATGAAATCTTCGCGATGTGAATCAACATATATATATGTATATATATCAATCGTACGATAAAAATGATTTATCCGTAAATTGTGTTGTCGGTAATTAACTGACTAATTCTCTCGAGCAATTTTCCAGCAGTGTTGTTTTGTACCGACCTAAGTAGAACACGAAATCGGTAGTGCCGAATGCGTACACGTATCCAGACAAGATTTTGCTGAGGCACGCCATCGCCCCGATGAGCGCGTCGTTCATTTGCCAATATTGGCTAAACAGGCTGACCGAAACAGTAGTGCCTGTAAAATGTAATCATAACATTACTATTATAGGGTTACGACTAGGACGAAGAATAATTTTTGTCTCTAAATACCGCATTTATATTAAATATGTATGCAGATTATATGGACTAAAAATAACCGAAATATATACATATATATATTCTCGGAAAATCATTGCCAAATTTTATTTTGAACATAAATGTTTACGTCAAATAATATCTACACTACCGAACACTTAAATAATAATGTATTTCATTTTAAAATTCAGATAATAAAAGTAGAAATACTAAAGACTATCAGCTCCTGATTTAAATAAATCACGAACATTTATTTATTATATAATATATGTATATATTACGATTTTCTAATTATTATTTTTTCTTTTATTCGTTTAAAAACGCCGTTTAATGTTATCACATCAATAATAGTATAAAATGTTCAAAAGAAAATGTTTCAAAAGACGAAAAATACAATTTTACACTTTGCAAACACTAATATTACATAGGTCGTGAAATACATTTCTGTATAGGTATAAAGGTACGACAAGACATACGGTGGTGGTCAGCTATTGTCGTAATAGTATATCATTTTAAAATACATTTTCATTTCGTTATTAATATATTGTAAATAATAATTAATACCTATAACGTTTAGGATCATTAAATACGTGACGAACCAACTGAATTCCACGTCTTTCCAACCGAATCGTACCCGGGTGAACATGTACATTATAGAGATTTCACCTGTAAAAGCGTATGTAAACGTATATATAACTCGAAATAAAAGATAATATTTCTATTACAGATTTTATATATTTATATACTATAATAAACAATTATGTGGTTTTGATATCAAATTTCTGTAACAGGATTTTATGAAAATGCTCTATATCAGCAGGGGTGACGAAACTTTTTCGAGTCAAGTGCCACATTTTTCCAGTTAAGGGTTTGAAAATTGTTCACGTGTTCAAACAAAAAAAAAAACATTATTTTCTAAGAATAGAAAAATTCGTAGGAATAATAAAGTTAAAAATAAAAACAAAATAAATTCTTTTTTCTCGCGTGCCATTATAGTTCGCCACCCCTGCTCTATAACGTTTTATGCGAGCATATACCTATATATGTATATAGTGCGTTAACTATTCTTTCTGTTTCGAAAATATAATAATTTAAAAAATATTCGTGTTTATCTATACGTGTATAAATTAAAATAATAAATAACTCGCATATACAATTGCGAAAATCACTCGCTCTGCACCACACACATATATTATATATACTTTTATGATCCTAGAATATTATAAATAAGCTCCTCTTTTACATCAATCTATCGCATATCCCGGGTAATTATATAGTATATATACCTACGTCAATACGATATCTTATAATTCCACATAATATTCTGTATATTCGACGAGTACCTCTATGTATATTTATATATATATATATTATACAAGTATACTATTATTATATTACAATAATTTACAATCCCAATATACGACATAACGCGAAATATTATATTTATATGAGCCGCGGTATTAAAACAAAACTCATTTACATTTCTTAAATGCCAGCTATACATGTAATAATAAAAATATTAGTCACATCGCTATTAATCGATTTATGATTATTTTCCTTGCAACAGGTACAATAATATAACATATATTATTTGCGTATAATATTTTAGAATTTTTCGCGTGCACTTGATGATATGGTGCGTACTATATACATATATATATATATATATATATATATATAAATAATATTTGTGTAGTAATTTATGCGTTCCCGAAGTTTTTTTTATATTTAAAATCAAATTTCTTTAACATCATTTATAAGTATACGCTATAAACGTCATAATAGTGCAAGAGGTATTTAGGTGATTTAAAATTCTGATATTTCAATTTCGTTGATTGTGCGCGTGGAAGTGAAATTTAATATTAACAAAATTATTTTATTCCATAAAAACAATATGAAATTTCAGTAGAACGAAAACATTGTTATTCTCGAAAGTTCCTTTCAAACCCCTCTCCTCCACAGAAATGAATCGTACCAATTGTCACCGAATAATACGTTATAATGATATATCGTAGAAATGTATGCATATTGTATTTTACATTTTTACAACAATATTACAATATAGCGGAATATAACAAAACTGTACACGACTATCACTGAATAACATTGCAATAAATATAGGAAAAATAGCTAAAAAAAAAAAAATCCCTGGCCAGTGAAGGGGAGTTATAGTCCTTCCCCCTTGACAAAAGTCATTCAATTTTAATTCTACCACTTGGGGGGGGGAGGAGGAAGGGATTATCACAACAACGTTTCAAGCACCTCACCATAATATATTAGTAGTCCCGGCGCCAGTGTTTCTTTCAGACAATTTTCTCCGGGGGGGGCATTTGAAAAAATCGGGGGGTCATTTATATTACATCAAGAAAAATGCATTTTTTGGTAATAATTACCTAACTACCTAATTATTATTATTGTGAACAAAATTATTAAATACACAAAATTTTTTGTATAACCTTTTAGCTTTTTTTTTTTGGTTCTGGTGGGGGTTTTAACCTGACCCCCCGTAAATACGCCACAGACAAATTTGTCTAATATTTGGTATTTCTTTACTATTCTTCAAATTTTCTTCGGGGGGGCCTTGGACATTCTCCGGGGGGGACTGAGCCCCCCCCCCCCGGAGAAGTGCCTGAAAGAAACACAGCCCGGCGCTTTTTTGAAACAACAGTGACGACACACGCGCGCGTGTAACTTATGCTGCTGCCACAGTAATCACGGCTATGTATAAGCTGTTTATTTGTATTATGATCGTTGAAAAATATTTGTTTAAAAAGTGCGCGCGTATTTAATGCAGCCGTAAGACGGACGACCGATAGGGAAAATTTATATAAGAACGTCTCGCGAAAACGCCTTTCCCCATACGAAACGAAAGAAAAAAATTAAAAGAGTGTTTTAACCGCAGCTGTCAGCTTTGCGCGAACCACCGACCTTGCACGGGTCCCGTTATGGCGAATACCATGAACATGAGCAACACGATTCTCGGCCTCCTGTTGTTCGCCCCGGTACTGAGTGTCACGCGAACCGCCTGTTTGATGTGACCTATGTCGAAAAAGTCTTTGATGTCGCCGCAGCAAGTGACCGCCGCCGCCGCCGCCGACGACGACCGCGACGCCGTGAAACCGTCGATTTGTTCTGCCGGTTCTTTGACGAAGATCAGCCCGTAAACGAAACACATTGTCAACAGTACCAACGACACGGTGAACACGCCGTGTATACCAATCCGCGGTAACAGAACGCCGGACAGGGCCGTGGCCACTGGACTGCCCAATGACGTGAACGCGTTCGCGAAACCGATTCGGAACGTTCTGGTTTTGTCCTGTGTGTGTGTGTGTGTGTGTAAACGTCATATAACGCGAGTATTAATAATAATAATAATAATAAATTAATTATTGTAACAATTTCGCAGCGGCGAATCTTATATTAAAAACGTGTAAAAATACAGTAAACGACAGTACGTTTTGAGCGAATTTATGAGATGTTTAACTGCAACAGTGTATACACTCGCCCGTACGGCTGTGCTAGTTACGAGAATGTACGGCGAGAGGAAGAGGAGGAGGAGGAGGAGAACGGGGATCAACGGAGATTAATTATAACTAGGGCCCGGATGTTGATGCTCTAAAAAACCTAAAAAATGCCTTTAAAAAATTTGATTTTTAATCTTTAAAAACCTTTAGAATTGTTTGAATTACTCAAAAACTATTTATTCTGCGATCGTCTCGATCCATTTCTGATTCGAATGGTCGGCAGCGTTGACAGAGTTAGCGCAATAAAAACGATACACGTCGTCGCAACGTTTGAAAAACGACGGGGCCTCCTTTAGTTAGAACGTTACCGATTCATTTAGTTATTACTTTATTAATTACTGCAATTAATATATTATATGCGAATGATCTACATGTTATTATATATATATATATATAGTTGAATTAGAAATAATATTATTAGTGTATTATGCATTTTATATTTTGCAGTTTTTCTCAAACTTTTTATAGTATAGTATAATATATATTTTTAAAACTAAAATTCATGCACAAATGTTGGATTATAAATGGAAAAGAAATCACGTAAAATAATAATAATAATAATAGTATATAAACTCGTGATTTTTCCAATCGATTATTGAAAAATAATTAAAAAATACGTTAAAAGTGTCAAAAATAAATGCCCTCGAAAACAAAACAGAATAAAAATTAATGATTGTTAAAAATTATTGAATGACACTTTTTGCTAGGAAAGTCAATAAGACGTTTCAAAAAAAAAAAAAATAATGCCAAAGTCATCGACATCCGAGCCCTATATAGTTATAACACGCGCCATATATATATATATATATACATACGACGCGGCGAGTTCTGCGGGGCGGATACACACTAACCGTGGTAACGTCGCCGATGTAACTGAAAACCGAGAGGACGAGGGTGAACGCGCCGCCGGTGAGGACCGCGGGAACGGTCTCCGCGACGGCCGTGACCTCCATGGGCAACTGGTAATAGTAATAGTAACACAAAAGGCGGGCCGCCGTGGCCAAGAACTCGCCGAGAACGGGCACCAACATGCACGGTTTCCGTTTTCGGTTCCGGTCGCTCCACGACCCGGCGAACACGACCAGCACGCCGGTGATGGCGCACTGCACGATCGTCTTCCACACGACCACGTCGGCGACCAGCTGTTGGGCAAGCGTCTCGGCCGCCGACGTCGCGCCCCGTTCGCCACGCGAACCGCACGCGCTGTCGTTCAACGCCAAGTTCACCCGGCACGCCTTGTCCAGGTTCAGGTTCTGCGTGGCGAACGACGACAGCACCGTGGCCACCATGTAAAGTCCCAACACCGGTTCTACCGTGATCGTCCGCACCAGGTATTTGGCTTTGGCCGTCGCGCCCGTCCGTTCCGTCCGTTCCCGCTCGTCGTCCGCGGTCCGAATCCGTCGTCCGGCGGCGGTAGACTTCATCTGTGTTACAATATAACGATCGGTGGTAATAATGGATTTCGCGTTCTTTTTTAATCGATAAAATCTGTAAATAAAATCGCACATCGACTACTCGTAAAACGCGCACACACACACACACACACACACAAAGAAAATATCCGACCGGATAATCGCGCGCAATATAGCAATTATTACTACGCGTAGTAGGTATATATATATACGTATATAAAATACAATTTTTTTTTTTTGTTACTTAATCTTTCGCGCTAGAAATTCCGCGCGAAAATCGATAACGAATTGTTTGGGTAAAAAAAAAAAATCACAACGATTTTAATAAATATGGAAACCGTTCGTTAGAATATTATTTTCGCGTCGTTCAAATGTCCATCATCCGACATCATCTGCAGGATATCACGGGGGAACAAATCGCAGCGAGATTTCCACCCCCTCACGAACAGTATAGTACATATAATAAGCGTGTCCACCATCGCACAGGTATAGTCGTTTTCATAACTTATACGGGCAGGGAGATATTATCTTTCTTTCTCTCTCTCTCTCTCTCACTCTCTCTCTCTCTTAATCTATTTCTGTATTTTCCTGAGCGGAACGAAAATTTTTACAATTACCGTACACCGTATACTTCGTATATCTCATACGTGTTTATTATTATTATTATTTATCTGTTCTCATACGCGTATAGCGCAAACGTTTCGGATTTTCAAGTTCGATCTGATTTCTCGCTCGAGTAGAAAATTTCTATAGTTGGTACTTTGACACTGTTTCTTAATTGTTTTATTTTTATTATTTTTTAAGCGGCTCGTGAATTAACTACGCACACACCTTACCAACAATTTACGAAAAAAAAAAAAACGGTGAAATTCTGCACGACACGTACAATTTTCATCAAACAGAAATAATTTCGTTTTTTTTTTTTTTCAAAAATAACATTTCAAAAGTTTTTTTTATATTTTTATCAATTATTAATTTTAATAATGTATGTATGTATACGCCTATTTTCGTATTATAAATAGGCCTGATAAGTGATCATTTAATAAAATATACTATATAAGGTCTATCATATTATATTTCAATAGTATAGTAAACGTATTTCTAAAATCAATACTCAGAATTTTTTTTTTTTTTAAATTTGAAATTCGAAAAATTACAAACAATAAATCGCTGCCCCCCGATTATTGCCATTATAGAATTGAATTTCATTTTTTTTTTCTTTTAATTCCAAAAATTTTGGATGCTGTAGATTTGAAAATTTCACTATTTCTATATGATACATACATAACATCATTGATTATAAATAAATACTTACTTACATTATTTAAGTTTAATGAACTTTTAAAAACTGTTTACAAATTTCTTGTTAATTTTATCTAGAAAATTTCAATTATTTCAGTTTTTTTTCTACGTACAAAAAAAAAAAAAAAACCGTCTACTATTATTTTATATTCCTATACAATTTTTAATACAAGGTTTATCATAATGTTATTTTAAAATATGTTAGAAAAAAATTAAAAATTTTTCATTAATAGTAGTATAATTATACGTTTTTGTTCCCCTAAGCGTTTAAAGTTCATATATTGCATGAAACAGACATGGTCGTTTGCATAAAACGACGAGTTTTCCTTTCAAATTTTTCACACGGACAGTTTTCGTATTTAACAACCGAAAATTGAATACCTATACGCACGATTTAAAATGTATTTTCCTGCATAAATTACAAAATTCATATAAAAATCGATTTAATCAAAAAAAAAAAAAATTGTTGTGTTATGACCATATTGTAATAGAAACTATTCAATTTATTACAATTCGTAAATTACGAAGACGATATAATGTTTTATTTTTTTTTTACTCAATATTTATATAATATTTCACTATAATAATAATAAAAATAAAATTTTATAAATATATTTAACATTGTAGGTTATCTATTATATTTTAATATTATTTAGAAAAAAAAAAATTCTATGTGATTGACAAACACTGTATTCATACGTTTTATGGACACCGAGTTATAAGATTGCCAATGTCGTACGCAGGTGTCTCGGATGGTTCACTCCGCAGGACCCTTGCAGGGCAATCGGTACCTATCTATCACGCGAAAACGACAATTGTTTGAATTATCATTTACAATTAATGATTAAGAGATTCATTCGAAACGCTAATACGCAATTATAGAATTGTATAATTTTAATTTGTATTAAAATTGCTTATTATACGTTCTCTATACGCATATTATACATATTATAAGGTATAACAAGTGTAAACGAATAATTATTACTCATTAGGAAAATGTTCGTCTCGTTCGAAATATCCGAAGAACGGCCGAATGACTTGGCTATAAAATAATATCTCCAACGCGTCTAGCAATTTTTGTCATTCTTAGACAGGCGAACGAAAGAAAATCGCGCAACGTCCGTGAGAACCGAACGCTGTTATCACAAAATAATACAGAAAATGTGCAAAAATCGAAATGTTTAAGCGAAAATAATCGTTTCGCGTGGTGAAAAAGAATTTCACGAACGCCGTGATTTGTATAGAATTTTCGCACGAAATACAATTATTATAATTATACGGCGACGAAGAACAGAGCTGTTTTTTTTTATTTTTAAACGTCTTTATAATATTCTTAAAGAGTTATGAGATTGAAAAAAAAAATTGTGTTTTTAAAACGCTTATAATTCTATTTACGAAGTGAAAAAAAAAAAAGGCTATTCTATTGCGCGGTATATTACTGGTTATAGTGCAATTATTTCGATGAAAATATCGTTCTCGCTATTAGTGGAGAAAGAAAAACATAAAGTCTTATACATATATTATATGGTACGTTTTATACTCGTAGGAAAAAAATGACGTTATCGGCTTTAAATATTTTTTTACTCTTATATATTATTTCGTACGGAATGCGTTTGTCGCAGCGGTAAATAATAAGAGACAAACGATAATATCATTATTATACAAGTAGCTGCGATGACTAATAACTGGTACTCTACGGTATTTTGTCCGACCCTATAGTCACGATTCCAATAAATGTCGTGTATTTCGTCGCATTTTTCTCGTTCGGATCAATAATGTATAACTGCGAATTTTTTTTTAAAATATATATACAATACGATTAATATATATTTTATACGTATTCGTTATAAATATTACGGTGTGTTATTTTAGCTGGTCTTAATGGTAAATGTGCAATAAATCAGTGTTCGGATAACGTTCGTATAAAAAATTGAATTCATTCACGTTAACGTTCATACTTTTTTAAAAGAACACTTTCATTTTCACGGCCTTTAAAAATAAACGAACGGCGTTCATTTGTGTATATATATATATATTATATATATGTAGGTATATGAATCGCTTATAAAATTTATCATTTATTTCTTTGTGTATAAAATCCATATTCTCATAATTTGAATTTGATTTTATAAATACGCGTATAATATAGGAATAATTTTAGGAAATTTTATTAAATAATAATAAGTATGTATTTAATATTAATTAGGTAACTAAATAATTTTGAACGGCCTGAAAATCTTCAAGTTCATTAAAACTATAATAAACGTCGTTTACGTTCACAATCTATTTTAAAAAAAAATGAATGATGTTCACCAAATATGATAGCAGCAATCGCCAACCTTTTGGACCTCACGGACGACTAAATCTTTATTCTAAATTCTACAAACTACTTATATTTTTATAGTGTTTATACTTTATAGTTTATATTTAAAGTCTCATTTTCATATAATATTGTTAATATTATTATTGTAAATATATAATTATACAACACGAGTTCGCTGGAAGGTTCCTAAAATAATATTACAAATAATGTTCACATTTTTCCGCGGACCATTGGTTGGCGACCGCTGTACTATAGAATATAAATTATCAAGTAAAATAATCGTCTCTTATAATACCTCAAAAAAGTGATATGCTTAATCGATAAATTTGATAATAAAAAATGTCAAAAAAATACAAAAGTTTGATATTTCAGGAGTATTTGTTGATTATTTATGTTTATTACTGTCCATTCAATTAATTGATTAGTTAGTTAATTCAGTCTATGATATGTAAATACACAAAAAAAAAAAATTACATAATAATATTTATTCCATTCATAATGATATCAATAACAAAGCGTTTTTTTTTTTTAAATTTTGTCTTCATAACTAATAAATAATTACATGTTTGTAATAACTTTTTAAAAATAAACATTTTATAATGCATACCTGTGGCTTGTGTTGTTATATCACCTAATGCAAATTATTATTAGATAAGATAAAAAAAATGTATTAATAACAAAAGAAGAAAAAATTTTTCTTTCTATTTAAAACAACTGAAATGTACTTACACACATTCAATATTTAGAGATATGAACACCTGAGTTCAAAATATTGTACGAACGATATTTTATATTTTAAAAGTTTGAAAACAGAATTAAAAACACTATCTGATTAAAAAAAAAAATAACAAAATAACAATTTTTTTTTAATAGTTCTACATTTAAAAATTAAAAATGTTGAACATAGATTTATTATGTAAATATATATAACAATGATCACAAATAAATTGAACAAGATCATAGTATTGAATTGAAATTTTCTTTAATCATTTTATAAAAAAATACTTTTGAATACCACCAAGTCACAAAACAATATTATATATATATATATATAAGTAGTTACTAAAAATAAAATACTTGTCGTTACTGACAATAATACATAAAGAATACAGATTGTGTTGAAGTTAATAACGAATTAGGCCTATGACTTAAACTAAATATTATTAATGTAATATTATCATAATATAATTTTCAATCAATACTATACAGATAAATCGAAATAATATTTATTTTACAGTCATACTATGAGCTTAATTTTTTCATACATCTTTCCCAATCCTCGTACAGAGTTTTCATGTCGCTCAGAGCCTCCTTGATACGTATAGCAAATCTACTCGAATCCTGTAAACACAAAACGCAACAGCACATAAGAATCAAACCGATGTGGAAATCAACTATATACATACGGTGTGCGGGGAACTTTTCTTGCTCGATATGTGAAAGAAAATGAGATTTTCGCCAGCTATTATATAACTGACGCCATATCCATCATTGGCTACAGGACCAAATCCACCACCAGCAGATATGCAATTAGGGTATTTCTTCAAGTCGAACTGATTAGTTTGTCCATGTGGCGTTTGTGATGTCGATAACCTCCACGGTTCACTCAATACTTTCTATACGTAGAAAAAAAAACATAAATCATAAATCACTATTTTATATTTCAATATTTCTCAAGTTGTGAAACAACAACGATTTTGTGGCATATACTTTTTGTACTCAAAAAACCAAAAATACGGGTAACACCACATTTTGCCAAGAATTACGCAATCATTTGAATTTGTAGTTACATTTAAGAATGGCGATTCGACTTCCAAATACTTGGAAACCACATACAAGCAAAACAAATGTCTGTCAATCCCTTTTCCACACATTGCATCTTGGTAACCTCTTTGATGAGTTGCACACGCTTCTTTTAACAGTCTAATACGTTCATTTAACTGTACAAAACAATTTTAAATTTCAATAATTATGTTTGATTGATAAATACATATATGTATGCTTGTAATCAATAAACTAACATCAACATTTGTCTCCAACATTGATTTCACCCAAACTGAAGATTGCAGTGTACAAGGTCTTACAGTTTCAGTCCTGCCCTCCCTGTATAGTCTGGTCATCGATGCTTCATATGTCAAACTGAATTTACCAGCATCCTATAAATAAACAAAACTGATTAGTTTGTTGAGATGATTTAAATAAATAAATGAGTAAATCATTTGAATAAATATCATTAAATTCATTACTCTGTAATAGGCTAGTTGAAGCGCCATTTGAATGAAAGCGTCAGGGCTGACTTTAGCCTTTTTCATAAATCCCTTACCGTAATCTGCGAATGCCAATATACGCAGATCAATATCATTCAATAAATCTAACGCCACCTAAAATGACAATAACACATGGTAAACAGTTGACAGACTTGAAAAAAATAAATCTTTAGCAAATTGTTTTACCTGATATGATTTTTCAATAGATTCTAATACTGGTTCCAAATTCCACTGAAGTCTAATAGGTTTCGGTGGATCAAATTCAGGTACACCTTTTGTGTGTCCATTTTCTTGATATCTTTATGTTTAAGGAAACAAACATAATTAACTAATTTTGGCATCATTATCATCGTATGATAATTAACTATTCATCATTGTGTATTATTCTATTATGTGTATTGTGTGAAATGGTTAAACACATTGTGATGTTACATGTCAGAAAATATGCAATAATGTACTAACGATATTCAACCATACTCCATTATTTTTACAAGTATGCATTACTGAGATAAATCACTAAGGAACTCATCCATCACTAAATTATGATTAAATATGATAATTTGTATAACATAAAAATTCGTTCAGTTAAGAACTAATAAAATAATAATCAATAAATAAAAAAGAAAATATTAATAATGAATTGGATAGTATTACATTACAATCACAAAAGCAAACACACGGAAATAATTGAAACCGCAACATAATCATACACAAATGGATGGATTCCTGCATAATAATAATAATAATAATAATATGTACACAGATGTAGAAAAATGTTGAACAAATAAATTATATTGATTATTACCCCATAACAAGGTCGCCACAAAGAAAATGTTCCCATAAATGGCCCATAACCGGTGCATCTGCCCTGTCATCAATGAAAACAATAACCAAGTAGTATTGAAATGATTAAAAGCTAAATGAAATTCTTATGTATTTGGTTATTCTCATTACAATATTTTAAGTCATTAATGATGTTTTGAATTTGTATATTGTATGAAAAACAAAATAATGGTACATATATATATATATATATATATATATATACAGGATGACTGGTGATAAAATGTATAAACTTCAGAAGGTTTGAAGGAAAAGTAAAGTTCCTATTGACCATGTTCCGATTCTCAAGTATAAAGTAGTAATTTTATTTTTTGTTTTTTCTGTATCCTTCCCTGTATGGATAGGAAAAGGAGGTATTGTTCTGTGGCCACCTCGATCTCCAGATTTGACACTCTTGGGTTTCTTCGTGTGGGGATTTTACAAAACTCATGTCTACCACACAGAAGTAGACTCAATTGAAGAACTCATTCGTAGAATACAGGAAACTACACAAGAGTTACAACAAGTCATGACAACAAGAGCTACAAGAACAGAAGTTAGATGGAGAGCCCGAGCATGTGTGAGACAAAATGGTTGTCATTTTGAGTAAATTCTTAATTAGACTACGGTTTATTTTCAAATTTAATATTATTTTCCTTCATTATAAAAAAAACTACCTGATTCTTGAAAAATCTTAACTAAATTAAAAAAATTAAATGACTTTTTTGAATTTTTTCATGCTGTCTTTCTTTTGCCATTCTTTCATTCGTATCTGGGCTATGTTTTTTCCATTTAAAGTGTAATTTCTTTTCTTATTAAAACAAAATTTTTCTAATAATGATTATACCGTTGGAAAGCTTATTAAAAAAGGAAGTTTTTGTGAAATTTGAACACCTCTGTGATGAACTTTTCAATAGATTTTTTAAATTTACTATAGGATTAACGGTTCAGGAGATATACCAATTAAAGGAAAAAAATCCTTTTTTAAAAAAGAAACAAAAACTAAAATTACTACTTTATACTTAAGAACCGGAACATGGTCAATAGGAACTTTTTTGTTGCATTTGATGTGTACAATAACCTCCTGAAGTTTGTACACTTTATTACCAGTCACGCTGTGTATATATATCCATAAATACACATACACATTCTACATGATTATAAAATTAAGACATGCACGTTAAATTTACCAAAACTAAGAATGTATTATAATTGTTTCTTTAAAAGAGTACCATGACCTTAAAAATAATAAAAATATTCCCAGCAGCCAAAATAATTATAAAGAAAAAAGTTTAGGGTTTATTGTAGTAACATTACAACCCATTGAGTTACCCATTTTGTGCTGCTTCATAAAAAATCATGAACTCCCAAAGGTGAGACATAACTGCGGCATCAGCCCTGTAACAACGCTTGTTAAATGCAAATTCAAAACAATATTTGAAATTATAATAATTGAACATTCATTTGAGACACATTACACGTGGTCAACCAAACACATAAAAAAAAACTATTAGATCATTAATCTTGTAATAATATACTCACCAAGAATGCTCAGCATTAAAACCCACCTGGAAATAAAATTATAATTATTTTAAATAAATAACATTGGTGAAATTAAATATAAAAAAAGGTTCTTACTCTTCCATTTGAGCCAATACAAAGTGTAAATGATTTATCAAACCATCGGTCGTATCCTTTACCAGTCATTAATATTTGTCCAAACTTATCTAATTTTTCAGAATTTTCCTTAAAAAAAAAAAAATAATAACAATAATAAAATACATTAAATAATTCAAATAGTGTACAAATTACAGATGTACTATATCACATGTCACATAAAAAATTGACAATTTAAAATGGTAAAATAGTTGTCAATGAAATAGTATACTTAAACTAATTATAACTTCATGAGATAATTGATATATTTTTTTATTTATCAAACTTACAGGGTCATATTCATATGGAACTTCGTCTAATGCAACAACAAAAGCAGCTTTTTCAATAGCATCTAAACTTTGTCGGTTTGTACCTTTGAAAAAATACTGAGTTCGTGTATTTGCCCAATGTGTTCTATCACCGGCAGTCAAAGCAGCAACTTTTTCTTCGCCCGTACATGGTTCTTCTTTGTTATCAAGAATTGATTGTATTTGTCTAAATTAGTAAAAAGAATTTTTTAGAATGATAATACGAACAATTGCGTGTGCTACAAAATAATATATTTACACTTCAATTTCACAAGGATGAAGTATACGATTTTGACTATAAATAATGACTTTAAAATATCTTCCTGCATGGTATACTACAATGTGTCTGCTCTCATTGTAGTGAACAATTTTATCACTCACGGCACCAGGAACACGTGTGGTATTGAATATTCTTTCATATTGCCATGAACACAGAGGGACCAAACCTTGAACTCTAATCTAAATGGCATATACAGTAATGCATATACATATGAGTAAAAGTCCGTGATTTTAATATGCAATTATTTTATTACCGGTTCAAGCTCTTGTCGTTCAATTAGTCTTCTATACTGCAAACATTCCCAAATTATCATGGCAGCTCGGGCAGCTTGAACTGGCGTTGAATGTAACATTATAGCATCGGTGCCATAAAAATTCGAATTTACTATTAAAGGCGTTCGACTTCTTAAATACACATACTCTTCCCACCAATCTGATACATAATTACTTGACCACCTTTAAAAATATCAATTGATAGAAAACATGAATTTATTTCAACTTATTTGAGTTAATCATAAAATTAAAATAATAAATAATAATCATAAAAACAATAAAATAGTAATCATTCAAGTTGTAATAACAGAATTTCTAAAAGAAAAATATTTGTTTCGACTATAAAAACAAATCAATATAAAACAAGATTCTTATATATAATTTGTATAATGTTAGTAATCATAACAAAATTGTTTCATATTATTTAGATCAAATTTTAAAATAATTAAGCATAATATATTTTAAATATGAACATTAAAATAATTAGTTTTTAAATCGGAATCAAACACAAAATTGATAAAATATATTAACTTTTGAATAATTAACAATAAAATATATTATACATCTAATTTAATAATAATTGTTTTATTAATTAATTAATAATAATAAATCAGTTGTTTTACATTGATCACCACAAACCAAAATCATTTTAATGACATTGATTTTTTCAACAAGATATTTCTAATAATAATAAAATAGTATAAATTAAAACATTAATATTGTATCTTATTCTTAATACGTTTATGAAAACCTACAAAAGTTTTTTTTTTACTACAAGTAATACAACATATCAAATCATGTTATGCAGATTAGATATAAATTAATGATAGTAAAACTAAAATCATTATATACGAAAATATCAAGGTTGTCTTATAACCTTACTTCTAAATAAAAAGAAAAATTGTTTAGCATTTAAATCGTATTGAAATACTTTTATTTATAAGAATTTAATATCAACCAATAGGTTAGATTAGGTAATCATTAATAAAAATTAATGATATTCACTTTCAAAATTAATTTTTTTTCTTTGTGCAATTTTTCATAATAAATGTATCTATAAAAATTTTTTTCAATAATTTATAAATTAGAACTAGGATTCGGAAGTTGACGCATTTTGCATTTTTTTTTGGAATTTCTTAGCTGATAACTCCTTAGTTGAAAATGTGTTTCAATAGCATACAAATCTGAATAACTAATTTTTATTTTTTACTTTTTTAGCCATTTTTTGTCATTATTAGGCCATTTTTCCACATTTTTACTCATTTCCCACTAGTTAAAAAAAAAATAACAAGTTTATTGAAAACCTACTATTAAATTCTATTTTAAATTATATCATTTGTCAAATAACATATACCTTGTTATTGCATCTCACTATTTTACAATCGCTTCACTTCTTATCGTTTCTTGTCGACCATTAGGCCGATAACTTAAAACTTGGAAATCTCAAATCAATCACAAATTAGTATCCGATTTTATCTTGTCAATGACAGTCATTGTTGTCATGTTGTAGTGAATATAGTGTATATACATACATTTTATCTTTTTTTTCATATTTTCGAAATACCGAAAATAAAAACAGCGACAAATGCTCGTCTGCGTGTTTTATAATTTTTATAAATTTTAAAAATTTTATTTTAATTTTATATATTTTTATTATTTGTAATTTTTTAAGGTCATATTTTTGTCATTTTTGTAGGTCTTTTTTTAATTGTTTTTAAGTCATCGACTTCTGAGCCCTAATTATAACTAATCTACTTGAAGTATTGTATTGTTACATAAAACCAAGACAATAAAAATTTAATTTTAGAGAACATTCACATTCACTAATTTAAAATCAATTTAATCATTAAACTGATAAATGTCTAAACATTAGATTATTTTTTTAAAACTTTTATACAATCTAATTTAATTGTTAACCCATTAGGTGATTCATATAATCTTTAAAAACAATTATAAAATAATTATATAACAACATAATGATTAAACTAATAAATATTACAACTGAGAGATAAGAAAACTGAATACACAAATATTAATAATAGATAATAATATTTTTAAAATAAGATCAATAAAATATGTAAGTATATTATAAATACCATGATTTCAACCACAAGTAACGCTGGAGCTTGACTGCTATGCCTTTTTCAAATTCATTAGCCAACTTTATCATATTGTCATACTCTGTATCATTCATTAATGGACGGACGCTTCTTAAATACTATAATAGTAAACAAAAATTTAAAAAATATAATAGAAATTTAATAAAACAATATATGTAATTAATAATTTTTACCCTTTGCATAGTGTCCTTAACTGGAGGTAACGGAAGTTTTGGTAATGAACCTTGATAACTATAAAGTAACGGTTTACTTTTTGAAGAAAGTAATTTTATACCCAAAACCCAAAGTTTGGTTTGTAAAGATACATTTTTCCCAGCTCTGCTTTCGTACATCCATCCTGAATGCACAGAAAATGTAATAATGCTCTACAATTTATGTCAGATTTAAAATAAATACCTTTGTACATCAACAGGAGCTTGAATGTATATCTTATAATGTAAATTAAAATTAACCAAAAAACTAAAGATAAAATAAAACAAGAAACTATTTGCCATACATAGGATGTCCTAAAAAACGGAAAAATAAGTAATTTCAATTATACTCAATTATTACAGATTATAAATTATAATTTACTTACCCAGGTAAATGTTTCAATATAAAATCTGTACATTTTATAAATGTATTATTGGTATAACGAAGAGCAAGCACAATGCCCATCATGGCCCAAAGACTTTGTAATGGTGCTGGGAAAATACCATTGCGTACATTGTTCTAAAATTTACAAAATACAAGTACATATTTTAAAGAAATTATATAAAATTTTAACATTATAACGAATAAATGAAATATTCTTACCTTAAACCTAGCTAAACGTTTTTTCCAAGAACGAACTCCAGAAGCCCAAACTAAATGAAGCACTTCACGATCAAAATTAACATCCCAACCTTCGTGGGTAATTGAAAATGAAAATGCAACTGCTGAATGAGCTTCAGCCATTTTGCTTAAAAATCTAAAAGAAAAATGTGATATTAAATTTTTTTTTATTAAAAATCAGAAACAAAAAATTGCATTAATATTATTGGATAATATTAGAAATTGGTTAAAAATAATATTCTTCATAAGCACAAAAATATATTATTAATATTGTAAGTAATTAACACATTATTATCCTATTCAATTTTAACAAGAAACTAAAATAAAAATAAAATATTCATCTGTACAAAATGAATTTACCTTTAAACAACTATAACAAGGTAAACAACTTTAATCAATTGAGACAAACGTGAATTTGGTAATGTAACTAACCTTGCGTCTTTATCAAGGTTTTTTTTGTTTATAGTTTATATTAATACATTGCTATAGTCATGTTTACTTCCTTCAAAATGAAAAAAATACATATATTAGAAGTTCAGTTTTAATGACACTTTTACAATTCAAATTTAAAATAAACTAGATATTACAGTTACAATAATTTTACAAAAGAAAAACATTATTTAATTACATAATAATTCAGCAGACTAACACTTATGTAGTTACTCGTATAAATATGATATAGGTACATGTTATGCAATAATTACTTTCTTCTGAATTATTTATTGAATAGGTACTATATACAATACGATATGTATTTTCTGATAATTTGTATAACACGCAAATTGTAAATAAATAAATATATACATACATTATATAAAAAAAATTAACACAAATGAGAAAAAAATATATTTTATGTGTCAGACTAGGCCGGCGAGTTAAACTCGTAGGTCTGCTATAAATATTAATTTACTTTTATATATTTTCCTATATTAATATTGAGAAAAACGTAGTATAATGTATATTTGAATAGGTACCCTACTTTGTTAACTTCCCATATAAACATAATATACATAATAGCTATTTTAAAACCATACAATCGAATGGAAATTAATTTTAAATTGATGTGAATCTGAGACAAGTATATCTACTTATATTATAATATAATAACATTAACAAAGTTGGAAAATGTTAAAAAAAAAAATAAAAAATTTATATAATCTCCATCTGCACTATTGGATCAATGAACACGATAAACCAAAAACATTTTAATAGATACTTATCTGACTAATTTGTGTTTATAATTAAAAGTACTTGACTTTTACTAAACTACCTTAGCTATTGGTATTCGATGAATTATGGTAAAGTGTCTTCTCAATATGGCACATCGATACTTTTTAATATTAAATATTGCACTCCAAACTCTACAGATATGTTATAATATTTTATATAAATTACTCGTAGACATTTAGTATGAAATGAACCAGTAAACAGTTCAATAGTGCTTTGACTGATATAACGGCATATATTATCATAAAATAAATAGGTCACCTAAATGTCATCTGTGTTAGACGGTAAATGTCGTTTTACATTACAATTATAGCGAGTTGCAATGCTATGCAAATTAATTTGATATGAAAAAAAAAAAATTTAAACAACAAACATATTATAAGTACACTCAAATTTAAATTATTTAGCCAATACTAACAATTAACGATTAAAAAAAAAAACGTGTCTCTAATAGCTGTTACAAATAATAATTTGTATCCCAGCAAACTCATTTCAAGACAAGAGTATATTTAATTACACGACTTTCGATTACGAATAGGAGATCTTCGAAATAAATATCTACATAATATTAAATTTGTTTTTAAAGAAATATATATACGTGATGTAGGCGAATAGAAAATAATAAAGGTAGGTCGTTGTATATATATATATATATAATACTACTAACACAAATTTTTTTTAAATAACACAAAAAAATTCGTTTCGTTCAAATATCTACGATAGGTACTCGTAAAAGTCGACCACACGAACTCCGCTAAAAAATATGAAATCGTTTCGGTTTAAAACGAGTGAACCGTCGTCCGCGATATTATTTAATGTGAAAAGAAAAACAAAACCATTTTACCTCGTACGACGACGGTACCGTTACAATCGTAACAATAATTAAATTGCCATTTGATCGCTTTTTTGTGTGTGTGTATGTTCGTACTACCACTACTATATTATTCTTTGGCTGTAACGGAACGTTAAACGTGAATAATAAACCGAAAACGACCGCGAAAAGTGAAAGCGATGCGCAATCCTATTATTACGAGGAATCAGAAAACCGAACGGAACGACAACACCAAACGAACGCGTCTGGAATACTACTGATCTACGGACAATTGGAATTCCGAGACACACATCCATAAAAATACTACGGGGACCGATACGAGTCGACGTTATCAGAATTCAGAATATGAAAGCGCCATCTACGATTGAGACGGTTCTGTTTGTCCCCGTATGATTCATACCACGATTGTAAGCGCGAACACGCTTATTTTAAAAATAATAACAATAATAATAATAACAATAATAATAATAATAATAAGTAATAATAATAATAAATAACGTCAGTGGTAAAATTCCTAAACACGTACCTACTATTACGTGACGTACGACGATATTATTATTATTAATGTCGTAGAACATTCTCTGTGTGTGAACTCGCTCACACTAACGCCGTAGCTGGTAAAAAGAAAAAAAAAATTTTAAGGGGGGGGGCTTAGAGTATAAACATGAAATAATAAAATAATAATAGAATATAGAATAATTAAATTTTTATTAAAAATTAATATTTTTCATTATAATTTCGAGTGCAAAATAGACATACTTATTTATACATTACATGGGCGCCCCGATGGGGAGTGGCGAGACGAGGCATCTGCGCCCCCCCGCCCCTCTGGACTTCAAAATTTCGAATATAATTTTGAAATTTTTTTTAAATTTTATTATTATATTTAAATAGACATTTCATTGATATTTTGATATTAGTTCGTAAATTTAATGTTGACGAAAAGAAAATGAACAATATATTCTTTATGCACTAATATGAGACCTTCATAATGACAATATGATTTACAAAGTTCTAAAAATATAAAAAGCAATATGAGATAATTCTTGAAATAAATTATTGGATTTACCGACGGCGACCCCCGATATCTAATAATTGTATTTTCTTATCGATATCCAAATGAAATACATATTATGTGGACCGCAATTCAATCGTATATTATATTAACTCTTAATTTGTCATCACGCCGCCTTGATTTTATCATGCCTCTCTCCCTGATAAATTTCTGCGGCCGCAGAAAACTTATCTATTTACTTATACGCGTTCATTTTTTTTTCTTCTATTATTTATAAGAATTTCTTTACAATCTATATTAAACAATAATTATTTAATTATTTAAAACAAAAAATTTAATAATTATTTTGGAGTTTCGGTCGTGAGATTCCAATGACTGTAAAGAAAATACACCCACTGATATTACTCTACGCAGTTATGTACAACAAAAGTATATTAATAATGACGTTTAATTATAGACAGTAATTAATAGTTTATACAGACCATTCTTTTTATTAATTTTTTTGGTATAAAAAGTCTTCTCTAGGCCATTTCCTTTTCAGCCTACGTTTTATATTTTTACGTGTTAAGAAGTGGTCTGGGCGTAAACTCTGCACGCGATCACCTCAACACGCCGGCCTTTGATCTTACGATAAATAGTAGCCGCCGAATGAACGAAATTTCGTTACGCGCGGCGTTTCGTGTACGGTTCGCGAGTGTTTTTTGCTTTCTCGTTGCGGCTCGCACGACCTCGTAATCGAAACGGCGTGCGTGGAGATTTCGGAAGAATATTTGTTTTCGGACACGACTGTCGTCGATTGCGTGTTGTTCACAAAAACGTACGCGTTTTTGTACCAAAAAAAAAAAAAAAAAACCGCGTTGCCGCCCAAATGTCTCAACAATCCCAATCGAGTCGTATACACGACGATCAACGACCGCGATTCGGAGATTTGAGATTTAGACATGTTTAAACACGAGACCTCGACTCTGTGTTTGGACTCGTCACGTAATCGTATCGGACATTTCGATCCGTTTGTGTTTTTACCATTTAACGTCAATCCTCGAACCCGATTTATCCGACATTCCGTTAATGCCGTCTTTGACCAACACAAAACTGTGTACAGCCCATAATTACCTATACGGAAGAAGACGTCGCTCGAGTCATGACGGACACAAACGACGCATTGAAGTGTGCAGTCGACGATGCGTTGTCGAAATCCTTTGACGACGGAACTTATGACGGAGCGCACGTTTAACGAATTCAACAATTCGTCATCGTCATTTGGAAGAGAATTGTCGATTTGAGTTTACACCAATGAAAATGTTAAGGGATTGTCAAGGGACAAGAAACATCAACAAGACCAAAGCGTGTACGAGACTTAGTTAACGAACAAAAAAAAAATAAAATAAATATTCGAGACAATCTTTTATTCTAAAAAAAAAAAAAGTACACGTCATATTGCGTAGTCGATAAATACTAGTTTACGGGACGAAACGAACGTTGATTTTTGATGATTAATGTTCGTGCACATCAACGTTTTTACATCGTCCGGCCACGAGGCTACGGGGTGTCCCGTGCCCCTCCCCTGGAAAAAAAATGCCTGTTCTTGTCATTTAAAATTTTGAAATTTCATTTCGTTGACTCTGTGCACGCGGAGCTGAAAATTAATATTTACAAATTTATTGTATTCTACAAACCCCACGAAATAGGTAACGGTAGAATAAAAATATTTGCGTTTTTAAAAGTCCCCGATCCCCTCCTCCAATGAAACAAATATCGTATCTACGTCACTATAGACATCAGGGGAGGGGGACGTTTCACTAACGCGATACGATGCGACTAAAACGTCGCATGAAAGCCAACCGGTCGCGGGCGACTGAACGTAGTTGTTAATCGCTTCACAAACCGTATATAATATAATATACCAATAATCGATAAACGCCTATTTATAAACAATGAATAGGGTACAGAATCAAGTAACGATATGTAACGGCAAATTATTCCGCTCAAATATATAAAATATCACCTTATATAAATACATGAAGCACTCATACGAAAACATTAAAAATAAATCGGTTGATTTATAATTAATTTCAGTCAATCCACCAAATATCCATGACTCAATGTTTTATATTCAGTACCTGCCTAATACCTAATATAATACACATACCCGTTTAATATTCAATTAACGGTTATTATTATTAGAGAGTTTTTGCACGGCACCGGTTAAACGCTACGGTAAAAATAACGTTCGTACGTTAATATATTTATCGTAACACGTGAAACTTTAGTTTTTGCATTACACGGGATTTACCGGTAAAAGCCTTTTATCGTATTATCAAGTGTTATCGTATCGACACGGCACGACCAACCTTACGACAGCAGACGAAGTCGGTTCGCGCCACTGTGCTGTTATACACCACAGACTTTTAATACATCATAATTCAAAAATAAAATTATTTGTCGAGTTCAAAACTCGATTTTAAAATAAGTATTCATCTACCTAATCTATTCAAAATGGAAGAAATATTGGAATTGGTCTGTTTGGACGAAATGTCAATTGATGATGTTGAACATCTATTATTAAATGAGTTACTGTTATTTCGTAATGAAATACGTATTAGGTCTACGTCGTATGGTAATTTCGATTTTCAACAATTAAGCGATGAAGAGTGTAGGCAACTTTTTAGATTTGAAAAAAATAGATATGGATAAACTTAGGTTAAATTTAGGTATACCAGATATAATTAAAACTACCCAAAGATACAATGTGTCAGGTAATCAAAAATAATTTTTAATTTAATTCTTTTTCTTTTAAAATGTATTATTATTATTATTATTTTGCTATTGTATTACTATTAATAAGATATATTGAAAATATTGAGGTATAAATTGTTTGGTATAAACTGTTTGGCCAAAGCTTTATTTTTTTCTCAAAAAAAAAAAAAAAAAAAAATAATAATAATAATAATAATAATAATGCACCTTTGAAGTTATACTAATTCCGAGTTGTAAACAAAAATATAAATTCTATATTTAATGAATACATTTTACGTATAACCATATTTAACCGATTTACGTATCCGTTAAATGATTGAAAATAACCGATAACGATAATAGAATAACCGTACCGATATTCAGTGCGCATGCGTACAGACGTATTTTGGGAAATAACGTTAACGGAACATTACGTTATTTTTAACCGTTGTTGTGCAAAAACTCTATTATTATTATTATATCGTGTATTTATAAAATACATTATTTATCGCGTATTTTGAACGACTCGATGTTAAAATATGTTAATGATATTTCGAATACATAATTTGGTAATACCGTAGTTGGTTTAACATAATATTATAATAACAAAAATATCAAATAGGTGCACGAATAAAAAACTCTTTGCAGATTACCGCAGTGTCGCATAAATGCGAATAATATAAAGTAGTAACACGAGTTTGAAACGATATAGCTCCTCACAGCTATTATTGTTCTATTAATAATAAAATATATGCAAATTATTATAATTTTGAGTTTGAACACATTGTGTAATTATATGGGTATGTGCAGTGTGCACGAATAACATGATTGTGAAAACAACAGTAAAAATAATAATGTCGATTTACAGTTTAATGAGTAAAAAATTTCGATAATTTTGTTTTTTGTAAACGAAAACAATTTGTAAATGCGCTATTTAGAAAATGTGTATACCTGTACATAATGTAATACGCTGCGTAAGAGGCGTATTAAAAACTATACAATATTATGTCTTATCATTTTAATATCAAAAAAAAAATTAAAAAAAAAGACAAAATCTTAAATATTATTTCGTATGAAATTAATAATTTCGCGTTTATTGTGATATTCATAGCTGGTGCGTATTCGCTGTCGTATCGAAAGCGCATTATAAAAACTAGAATAATAAATTCTTATAATTATTAGTCGGTATTCTTTATACAGGAAATTCTGTTCCCACATGTGAGTACTACACGCTTAAATAGTAATTATATACAATAACAGTAATGTGCATAATTGACGTACCTATCGAAAAAAAACTAGTACGTGCTTGTATATTAGATTTAACCGGACACAGCTTGTTCCGATCTTAAATAAAAAAAACAATATGTTTTTGCGCGGTTATAATATTTTTGTTCTTACGAAATCGTATATAATAATATTATATGTACCTATAATTTATTAAACTATTTGGATTTTTTTTTTTTCATTATTAAGTCGATTTTCGTTAAATATACACTTAATTTTTTCTATTCATATGCGTGTTTAACACGATAATTTAATTCGATATACTCGAAACGTTCATTTATATATAAATATATATATATACACACACAAATAACATATATTCCTTTAGAACAGATTACATTTCAATTTTGCTTTGTACGTAACCACCACTGTATTATATAATAATTGCATATATACGATGATTGATTATTTTATTATATCTGTTAAACTAAACACTATTTTATGCGATAAGACCTTGAATTGATTTTTTTTTTTTTTTTGACAGTAATACATAATATTATATAAATTCAAATACTGGCAGTTACGTATTTGAAAATTTTAACCAATAATATGCAGACATATATAGTCAGAAACGTGCTCAGGAATGTCGAATGAGAATGGTGGGGTTGAAATGTTTTTTATTATTTATATTATGTGATATATGTAAATGTCTTGTTATTATAAGATGAGTCAAATGTGTCTTCCAGAAGCGTCATAATGTGTAGTTAAAAACATGATAATTACCTCCTAACAATATTAAAAAATAATTCAAATCAAATTGATAATTATAGTTAAATATAATATTATACGCCTAAATATTGATTTCAATAGGAATCAATATAAACGCGATGTTTATATTACAAATTTACATAAATAATGGGTAATATTTTGTAACATAAAATAATCGTTATTTTTGCTTATAAAACAAAGGCAAGTTATTTACACTTTTTATTTGTAATTATATATATATACATAAATATATGTAATTAGCTACGTAAATACGATCTATTTTCAATAGTCGATAGTGAGGGGGTGTGTGAATCCTCCATTAAGCACGTCCATGTATATAGTTATTACTCGTCAATTGTATATGCACCTATATTTCTTAAATTGTATAATAATTGTGATTTTATATACACATTAAATAGGTAAAAATAAAATCGCTATTCACACTCACATTTAGTACAGCTATATTAACAACAAATACTTGCCACCTCACACGTTATCGTATATTTACATTATAATTTACATATATATTCCAATAAATAGTTTAAATATTATGTATATTATAATTACTATTATACGTACCGTAATGATATGAACACACACACACCGGTTATTGTAATTTCAACTAACACAACCCTGCCCATATTCATTAGCTTCAATAACTGTTTCCATTGTGCGCATTATTATTGTTTTATACGTCATTACAATAAATAAATACAGACACTATTGGGTTCACCGAATGTGACACCGCGATTATGTTTCCATATGAAAATCATATTTAAATCGTATATAATAGTCTTTCACTGACAATCCGAATACGATCTAATCAATTGATTTTTAAATCCAAGATTTTTTTTTTTTTTTTTGAAAAAAAAAGAAATAAACGACATTTGTTTTAAACACAAAAATTGTTTAGTTTTAACTTGTAAATAATTATGATTATGAGATACTATTATTATAAGCAATTATGAATTTCAACGAGAGCTTTTTCAGCTAATTATCAATGTACGTTATATAATTTACAGCATACTGAATTTCATAGGTACATAACATATACCTAATACATGGAAAATCGCATACAGTTAAACAATATATATATATATATATATATATTAGGGTGTTCCTTAGCTATATATGATGGAAAAAAAAATCAAAATTTTTTTGGGTCTCACCCCCTAAAAACGTGTGTATATATATAAAAATGAACTAAAAAAAGTTTTGAGTCAATCAGATAAAGTTAACCCGTGCCGAATTTAACTTGAAGTTTGAATTTTTTACATATTTCAATATTTTTGGAAAATTTTTGTCATTTTCATAAATATCTCGTAAACTATTAAAAAAATCGAAATTTTTTATATTATTTATTTTAAAGTCCTTCAAATTGTCTATAACTTTTATAAATACATATTTTACAATATCTCTTACCGTTCATAAGATATATTGACTTGACTGGAAGAAATCACGGTTTTCACCACAATTGTTAATAATAGTTTAGGCTATAATGATTTTCATAAAATTGTTGTATAATTTTTCCCTATCTACTCACTTTTAATGCTCACATAGGAGGTACTGTAGATAATATAATAATCTTCTATATATATATATATTATAATGTTTACAATAATATAATTATTCTAATCTCTTTTATTTAATCCTTTCTTCATAAAAATAATAACCATGAAAAAATAGTAATATATTATATAATAATAATATAGTATTCATATTATAAGATGTAGATATTAAAGTGGTTGTATCGTGAGGATATCCTTACTCGATAACAGTATAAGTCCACTGCTTGTCTTGTTTTAATTATTAGTAAATTTAGTTTGTTTGTGATATCTGTTTAAGTAGTGCATACGAATTAAAATTTTCGCATTTGTTGTTAATTTAAATAATAAAAATGTCAAAAAAATTGAGAAGTGAAAATCAAATATTTTTAATTGGATCTGAAATAACACAAATTCAAGACTCGAAACTTCCATCAAACGGGCAAGTACTTTCGGTATTTTTCTATAATATGAGAACCGTTAATCTTAATACTAGAGAAAGTGCGGCATTGGCTGTACGTGAGTGTTTCATCTATTGAGAAAAAGATAGAATTCCTATTCGAGCTGTTCAACATTATATTAATAAATAAATAAATTTGTATGATGAATGGCACAATCTCCAAAAAAAATGCTCAAAAAATAGATGAGTCATATCGATTAAAAGAAAATGATTTTAAGAATAAATTAAATTTGTTATTTGATATTGCTCATTCCGATGCGTTAAAATTGATAAAAATCGATGTTGATAGACAGTTTTAATAAATCAGCGTTTGCCTGGGCATCCTGGATATCTTGGAGGTATAGATATTAAAGGTACAATAAAAGAAAATAGAAATATTCAACGGAAGTTAAATGAATGAAAAAGGAAAGATAGTTATAATATAAATTGTCCCTCAACTTCGGCATTAAGCTTTATACAATTTGATGAAAGTTCAGAAAATGAGAGTCTATAAAGTAGCGATTTATCAAAATTAGATACAAACACTCCAATAGAAATAGAATCCCCTCAAAAAAAAAAAATGCCAAGGAAAAATTAATTTTATTATACCAAAACTTGCAGGAGCTTTAGATAGGTGTCAGTGAAGTAATATGGGATTTTGTATATGTTCTACTAGCTACTTTAAAAGTATTAAATTATAATGTTGATGAATACATAATAAATCAGACATCTATACATAGATGTCGAGAAATATATCGCCGCGAACGCAGTGAACTAATAAAATTAGGATTTCGAGAATCTCCAACTAATTACGCGGTTGTATATTGGGACGAAAAAATATTGCCAAACGCCAAACACTAAAGTGAAATATACAACTATCGAACGACTACCAATTGTGATAACAAGTTAAAATATAGAGCAAATTTTAGACGTTCCACAACTTGAGCGATCAACAGGGTCAATAATCAATGATACTGCAGAAAGGGCCGTGAAATTGATGGAAAATTATAATGCAACATTAATACTGGATGAAGATCAAAAACAGTTCATATTACAATGTGTGCAAGAATAACGAAAAATTTACACAGATTGTAAAAAATGTACACTACTAAAGCAATATTAATTTTTATAGTATATTATAAGTATTAAACATTATAATATTTATTGTTTTATTTACAAAAATTGTTTTGATGAGGAATATTAATAAAATGTACCTATACTATTGTTTATAAATTATAATTAGCCATTCATTATTAATAAATTACACAGATCATTGTGTTTTTTCCAGTCAAGTCAATATATCTTATAAACGGTAAGAGATATTGTAAAATATGTATTTATAAAAGATATAGACAATTTAAAAGACTTTAAAATAAATAATATGAAAAATTTCGATTTTCCTAATAGTTTACGAGATATATATGAAAATGGCAAACATTTCCAAAAATATTGAAATATGTAAAAAGTTCAAACTTCAAGTTAAATTCGGCACGGGTTAACTTTATCTGATTGACTCAAAACTTTTGTTAGTTCATTTTTATATATATACACACGTTTTTAGGGGGTGAGAGCGAAAAAATTTTAAAGTTGAAAATTAAGGAACACCCTAATATATATATATATATATATATATAATATTTTGCCGGATGGGATATTTTAAGATTAATTTTAATTATATAATAAAATAATGTATTTTTCAAATGACGGTACCAGTGCAATTTGTCAATGTTAACTAAAATTTATTTTAGTTACTAAACAATTAAATAGTCAAGTATTAAAATTATTATGCAAACAATATAAAGTTAAGAAAATGTTGTTAATTAAGAAATTTAATATTTAAATGTATATATATATATATATATATGCGAATTGTATTGACTATTGACTATATATTAATCAATTATGTATCGATTATTCATTAATGTTACATTTTATAATAGGTATTCTAGTATATTTTTTAAACTGATTGATCTATATGTTTTATGCAGTATTTATAATATATACGCTCGCATATATATATAATAATAATAATAATAATAATAATAATAATAATTGAGTTGAACGAACCGTTGCAATATTTGTTGTTATACCTACACAGTCGCATGAAATGTTTAAGCACGAAATGTGACAGTTCCTAATATTAAGTGTACACTTAATGTTTCCTGTTTTTGACATTAACCTCCGATACGGTTCTATGGCTAAAAGTGTATAACGGACATGAGACTATTATTCGTCAGTAAATCTTGAATACGGTATAATTTTAAAATATAATATAAATATTCGATGAACTCCTCAAAAGTAAACATTAGTCATGGATACAGTGAACGTGGAGAGATCTTATGGTGGTATTGACGATTACCACCCTTCAAGAGGAAACGGGTAAATATTAATTTACCAAATAATTATTGCAATGAAAAAAAAAGAATTATTAATTTTAAATAATACTCAATAATAAAGTGGTAAACGATTATATATATATATATATATATATATATATATATATATATATATATATATTTATAATATTTTATTATTAGGTTTTTATTTGTATTAAAATTAAAAAACATAGAAAATTTAAAATATACTTAGTTATAGCTATAGTTCATATTTAAATAAAGGTCATTATATTTATATAGTACAGACGTTTTATAATATTAACGTAGGTAAAATATAAGACACGAGGCACACACTATACTAAAAAAACAATTTAAGAATGTTGTATTTTGTAAATGGTATATACATGTCGTAAATTACATGGAGTTTTATTTTATAAGCCGTTTATTGTCATACGTATAAAAAATGGATAATTAAATTAAACGCATTTTTACATAGGAAAAATGTATATATATATATATAAATAATCATCAACAAATTATTCTATATTATTATGTAAAATATGTTAATAAATTGTACGATTTTTATCTGAAAAATATATAGCGGAATTATACGAAATTATTTATGGGACAAAAACATTTTTTTATATATTCTATTTAATTTCATATAATTTTTTTTTTCTTTTTTTGAATTTACAGTTTAGGTTTAGGCCTGGAACCGACCACATTAATATCGATATTGGCGTTCCTCGCGTTTCTACTTCATGCGTTATTGATTTTACTCATACCGACACTGAAATCTTTTTTCGCCGGGCCCTTTTTCGGCCTGGGTTACGCGAATAACAACGGAATCGGTTACGGGAACGGATACGTCGGCGGCATCGGATACGGCGGCGTCGGCGGACTCGGAACCGGCGGCGTCGGCGGACTCGGAACCGGCGGATTCGGCGGCGGCGGTCTGCCCGCTATCGGAGGTGGTTACGGCGGTGGTTTTGGTTACGGAGTCGTGCCGTCTATACTGGGCGGCGTCAACGGCATATTGGGCACGGGGCTGTTGGGCACTACGAACTTGTTGGGCACTGGGCTGTTGGGTACTACGAATTTGCTGGGCACGGGATTGTCCGGATTGTTCGGTCCCGGGGTGGCCGGCACATCTGCAGGTGTTACCGGCCCGGTAGCCGCCACGGTTTCGGGGGCACCGATAACCCGTTCGAGGATGAACACTCGGTCCGACGACGAGGAAAACCGTAGATGGCAATCCGACGAAAACAAACGAGACGTAAGCACGAATACATTACAATAATACGGACGCATGTGTCATACGCTATAGATATTATAAGCAACTGAATCAGGGCTTACAGGGAGGGGGGAAACGGGTATAATATACACAGGCCCGTGGTGGATTGTACCGGGAAAATATTTTTAAAAAATTATTTTTAGTATTAATGGAAACCGCAGGAAAAAAGGCCTCGTGGAAGATCTATAGGAAAAGATAAATCGATATATTATAGTTGAAAAGGATGTGTGTGAGTAGACATAAATGGAATGAAATTTTGGCCACGACTGCAGGGATAGATGGCCATGTAATGTTGTACATTAATGGTAAAAAACCCTTGGAGAGTTGCAGTAAAGAAGAGTATAACAATATTGTAAATTTTTATAACAGTGTATTGATCCCGCGTGGACCATCATAGATATATAATATGGTGATACGAAAATAAAACTTCCTATAATAATGCGTCGTAAAAACCCTTAGATTCGTGTACTCTCCCCTGCACTGCATAAACGCGTATATAATTATGAAGAAACTGCAGTCGCGTATAATCAATAATACGTTATATCTCTTGTATCCGTTTAACTATGTGGAGTGTACTGTTATATGGCTGTGAGACATGGACCATCAGTGGACAAGACAAGAAGAAGTTGGAAGCCATGGAAATGTGGACATGGAGAAGACTGTTGAAAATCAGCTGGACGGAAAGGAAAAGTAACGTAGAAGTATTAAGCCAAGTAGGGGAAAAAAGAGTGTTGTTAAATATCGTAAAAGGAAGAAGTGGGAAAATGTTCGGTCACCTACTTAGGCATAATTCGTTTGTAACAAATATTTTTGAAGGACGAATAAATGGATACAAAGGCAGAGGCAGACCAAGGAAGGCATATATAAAAGAAATGATAAAACAAGCTGACTGTAGTCAATATATAGACATAAAAAGACTGGCTTTTAATAGAGAAGAATGGCGATCCAGATTTGCAACGACAAGGCACAAGGTCTTTAGTAAAGAAGAAGAAGAAGATCCGTTTAACTAGGGTAAAAAAAGAGTTCATATTATTATACTATTTGTTTCGAACTCTTAAAAACGGCTTAAGAGGTCTAAAATCAGTATGGTATGACGCCAAATTCGAATTGATTGTATAGTGCGTATCGACTAGTACAATAGATTCGATTATATGATAAAAAAAGCATATTCGCTAAAAACTTATATAAGAAGAGTGGTTACATATGTGATATTTTCAAATATTTGGTATACTACGCCGGTTGTTTATTGAAGGCCGATGAAAAGCTTGAAAATTCGGTATGGACCGAAATTTCTCAATCCGGTCCTACTAATATGTACGCATTAAAGACCTATACGATTTGATGTATTAAAACATATTTTTGAAAATCCCGACGGAGAAAACAAATTGAAAATTATTCACTGAGTTTTCCGTGAATGCTTTTTTCTCGTTAAATACAACACACGTTTGTGTCGAAATGATAATATAACATAGTAATTTACATTTTCCTTCGCGAGTTCACCTATATAATATATTAAATACAAATATTAGTTACTTTTATACATTTATTTATATATATATAGGCAAAATAATTTATATGTAAAACGCGTAAATTTTTTTAATATTATTTTTATAACATTCTTTCTCTTAACGCGTGTTTTTACAGCCCCTTCGCTCGCTTAGGTTAGGTTAATAGTTATTAAGACATAATGTTTAACAATATTTATTTAACATATATATATATTGTTTCAGGTTAAATCTGAGACAAGATCAGAAGACGAATCAACAGGTCGAAAAATAAATGCAAATGAACTGTTGAGTAAATGTAATTTTTACTTTTGTTTGCCCGGAAAAATGAAGTTTAATCGTATCCGCGTGTAATATAATATATTATAATACGAGAAAAAAATGTATGGTCTTAAATTAGATAGCATATTGTAATATGATACATTATAATAATTTTAATTCAAGGTAATTAGGAATTTTCGGTATTTAATTAATCTGTAGTAATAATAAATAATAATAATAATAATAGTAATATAACTATTATATAGTAGAATTATAATTATTAATATTTATTTACAAAAAAGCACTACTCCCCCCCCATTGTACTCGTGATAATATTAATTTAATTGTTCCCCATACATTCAGTGGTTTTTTTTTCAACATTATATACTGCTTAATCATATTATTTTACATTAAAATTAGACATATTAAAATGATGTATACGCGAAAAACATTCAAAACTACATAGATTATATGTTTCTATATATTACAGTAATAATTTTGATTATGGGTAAGTAGAGCCTTACGTTACCGATCAATAATTTTCAAATATATTTTGAATACCGCATAAATATATATATAATACATACATTAAACTATTATTATATAAGTATATATAAATTAATGTTATTTAAACCATTTAAATCGATTGATATTTGATAAGTGATTTCATATTGCAGCGTACTAATTGTTTGTTGGTAATATAAATCAAATATAATATATATATATATATATATATATATATATATATATATATATATATATCGCTATAGGTAAATTGTAACTGTAAAATATGTTATAATATATTATTATACATGTAGGTATTTAAATATCATTTAATATAAGCAATTCAGTGGTCTATGAGAAGGGGGGATAATTAAAGAGATTACTTATCTAAATATAGTATACTATATACATATTAGGAGGGGAAAAAAAAGAAGCCATTTATGTATATTGGAAGAATATATTGTTTTTATATAGATAAAATAATAGTATTAATTCTAATTTCGGTTGTTGTAAATAAACTTATATATTATTATTATGTGATATAATGTTTAAAAATTAATTTCGAATTCTTTTAATTTAATAATATGTAATAAATTATATTTACGTATAATCTAAAATATATTTATACACAATTATCGATCATTTATTGTTATTAGTTATTGCTAATATTCCATGTTAATGATATATTCGATATAGCAATAATTGTATAAATAATATGTACAGTGAAAGGAAGCTTTTAGGCTTCACACACCGTAACGATGAAAAAAAATTTATAATAATTTATTACGATATGGTATAATAAACATATTTTTAACTTATATAGTAAATGAAATTAAAAAAAAAAAAAATCTAACAGAAAAAAGACAGCATTAAGCAGACCGCATCAACTCCTACTTTTTTTTTACCTACACTGTGTACGATATACTGTGATTGTGTATGTAACACTTATGTATTAGAATGATGTAGTTATGTAATGTTAACGTTAGTTTCAGGGTCATCAAAATTATTGTATTTTGAAATATCTGAGTACTGATCTTTAATTTTTCTTCTTAAAAATTTATGAAGATAACAGCAAGCTAAAACCATTCTTTGTACTTTTTCTGGCGATAAATTTATTATGGTCAAAAGTAATCTAAAACGCGATACTAATATGCCAAATGTATTTTCTACTATACGCCGAGCTCGGGATAGCCTGTAATTAAACACTCTCTCTTCTCTTGTTAATCTCCTTTGAGGGAAAGGTTTCATAAAATTAACTTTTAGTGCAAATGCCTCGTTCCCGACAAAAACAAATGGCAATTACTGTTGGGCATTATTTTTGAAGGAGGGATATTTAATTCTCTCTTTTCTAATAACTGACCAAATTTTGTATTTGTTATCACGACTCCATCTGACATACGTCCATTATTTCCTACATCGACCATAATGAATTCATAGTTTGAATCTACGACTGCCATTAGTACAACACTAAAAAAATGTTTGTAGTTGTAATATTGAGAACCAGATCCTTTAGGCTTTTGTACTACAATGTGCTTTTCGTCTACGGCACCGACACAATGAGAAAAATCCTATTTGCTTGAAAGCAAATGGAATTCAAATCCCTTAGCAAGTGCACTCTGACCTTCAGAATTCTTTAGAAGCTAAAATAATAGAAATACTCATGTTAGTGACATTACATTTAATTGAGGATAACAAATTAATTTTTTTAATATCATCTTTGATACTTGGAACTCTGCGAAAAATTTACCAGTTTTATAATATGTTTAGGAACAATATACAAATGTTAAGCAACGTATTTGCTTACTATTGTAAATTACGTAACTTAACTGTAACGTTGTTGCAAGTCGTCGTTCTGTTGGTGAAATAGCTTTTCTCGTCACGGTATCTTGTTTTGTAATTATTGGTAATATCATTTCCAACAACTCAATAAAACTGTCATTGTTCATGCGTAAAAAAATTTTGGTAATCCCTTGGTTCAATTAGCTTTTTAATTCACTAATAAATTCCTTTCGTTTTAAATGCCATTACTTAACCCAACGCCGCCGATTTGGTTCTTTTGCTGATGCCAAATATAAAACAATTGGCAGACACGTTTTCCGATTTTGAGACATTTTAATAATTTTAATCTGCTCTCAGTGAATCGTGATTTCGAACCGAGTACAACACATATTATATGTTTGTACATATTATTATTATGGGCAAGTGCATTTTCAGGTGGCCAAAAATATTTTCAATATATGTATTTAACTATAAGGGGCAATTGCCTAAAATTACACTATAAAAGTTAAAATTTGTTTTTTTTAATCAAAATCAATTTGAAAAGTACTAAAATGACAACAGTTCATACTTTTTTCAAACAGCATGCAGTAATTGTTGGTTTTAATTAAAACAACAAAATATTTAATTTAAATTTAAATAATCTTTTTATTTTATCTTATTATTATAATTACAATTGTGAAGTAAGCTTTTGCAGTAATTTATGTAATATATATATATAACTATTAATATAAATACTACTTTAAAGGTATTTTACAGAACAACAATTTTAAAATTAAATTTTAATATAATTATAATAAACTTAGGTAGGAATAGATTATCAGTATTTCTTTACTTGTAAAATCAATTAAATTGAACTAAGTAGGTATCTACTAATAATTAATCAGTCTTGTAAGTTCCTTCACTCCCAAGAACGATTAACTAAAAAATGTAATGTATGGTGACTTCTTATAATGTCCAGTGTCATATTATATAAAACATCTTTTGAATATAGTGCTTATTACACACTTTAACATGTATATGAACCATTTTTTATATAATTAAAAAATTGAAGTTAATTTGAACATAATTTGTGTGTATAGGGCAAGTGTAAAGATATTAGTTGCACTTATTTTGTTATTGTAATTGTACTTACTCCGTTTGACAATTATTTGTATGGGGTAAATGCGTAATTGGTTAACTTTTGTTATAGATAATAAATTGAAATTGAAATCTACAACTTTACCGTGAATTAGAAATAAAATGATATTTACCTACTCTTGTATGAAATAGCTTTTATAAAAAAAAAAAAATAGTAATGTTTAATTTGTTGTAACGAAATAATTGTCGAAATTTATTGTTTAATATAACATCACAGAATTTCTTTTAAATAAAAAAAAATTCATAAACTTATTATAATTTCGATAATTTGAAGAATCAGTTAGTACCGGTATTAACCGGAATCGAAACCGAAATCCTAAATTTTCATGACCCGGAACAGAATTTTTTTTTTTAAAAAGAACCGAACCGGAACCAGAATCGATGAAATCATGAAGGTTCCAGTCCCTGGGTCAAACATTGAAACACGTACGAATGTAAAAAATATCTTAACAAAATAAGACTAACATTTAGTTTAACAAATGTTTAATATATTATAACACAATAAATAGATAAATGTTAACAAAAAAAATAAATAAATGTTGACAAAAAAAATATTGATAACATCAATATTGATCCAGGAATCATTTCTGTTGCAAGTAAGATGAAACCGTTTTCTCGACTTCGTTAATTATGAGCGAACAATTAATAGTGACAATATCTTTATAAATTGGTTGGACTGAAACATAAAAAAAGATCGGGATAATTTAGTTACAATTTTTATTATTACGTAATTATTATGTGTTTGCTGTTTAACAAACGAAAAGAATAGCTTACACATAAGTTTCTCGATTGGAAAAAATGATATTAATGATTGCTGATCGTGTTCTTCAACAATTCCCGCGATACTGGAATCTTTAATATGACCTTTTACATCTCGTAAAAGATCTATAAGACTTTCGACACGTTTGTCATTTATTTTTGAAGAAAAGACAAAAGCGTGACCCATTTCATCTGGTTTCATTACGCCAGTCTATAATGAACCAAAAATATTGATTGAAATGATGTAAAAATTTTAGTCGCGTTAATTCTACATACCTGTGAGAACATATTAATAAGTACGTAGAAAATAGCAACATTAACTTGTGAAAGTAATGGATATCCGATTAATAACAAATTGTCCGAGCATTTAAGTTTCTCTAAGGATTCTAAAATGGCCGTAAGAGAGTCTAATTGTCTTTTGTTATTGTTTATACCATCACTCATATAAATAGATGTTACGTCACAAACTACTACTTCACCGTTAATGACGCGTCTTGGGACTTTAATCCGAAAATGACTATAATATGATTGAGTAAAAAATTAAGAATTTTTTTTTTTATTATTATTATTAATAAAAAAAAAATACTAACTCTCTGCGTTTAATATCGTCTTCTACAGGAATGGTAAATAATGCTCTTGATTGATTGCTATAACCAATTAATTGATCCACACAGAATTTCGTATTGCGTATCACAGACACAGGCTTACCCATTTGTAAACTCAAATCGGATAAATCAATTTTGGCATCCTGTGTGTAGAAATATTAAAATTTAAACAAGTCATAAATAGTTAGCAGAAAATACAAAATAATTATTTAATGAAGAAATAAATATTTTTTAAATCGTGAATACATTACAGTATAGTGTCGAATGACAATTAATTACACCATTACAGGTATACGCAATTTCATATAATTTCTGAAACTTAATATTTATATTTACATCTACAGTAAACCACCAAATTCCAATTTTGTTATCTTTCCATGAATGTTGTTTAAAATTCATCATTTCTTCTTGTAGTAATTTTGCTTTGTCTGCCGCTTGACATTCTGTCCTACGTTGTTTCTCAGAAAATGAATAATTCATATCTATTCTTTTCGATGAAATTTGCGGCAAGTGAAATTGGAGAAACTATTAAATTTAGAATAATATTTAGTTAAGTACATCAATTTAAGATGTTTATTTTACAGACAATTTATTTTGTTGTTTAAATATATACGAATTTAAATCAGTTTTCTAAATAAACTTCAATATATAACTATAAATAAAAGAAACGACAATTATACAATTTTGAATTATTTAAATGTAACAAAACGGAACTAAAACATTGTTCATACTCATATCTATTTTTTTTTATCTAAAATGATAAAATTTGCCTTCAATTGTATGATTTAAGTTTTAAAAATTATACCAATATCGTAAAGATCAAGTCAGATTCAGAAATGTAGACTAATTACATATGTAAATATAATAATATAATGCCATGGTACAGAGAGAAATCATTCAATAATAATAATAATAATAATAATAATAATAATAATAAGTATCATTATTATTATTATTATTATTATTATAGCTATTGAATTTTTTTTAAATCAACTTTACTTCGAGTTTATTTTTTCCGACAATTTCTCTGGATGCGTCAATTGGCTTTATTTTATATCGATTAATAAATTCATTAGAGACAGAATATTGTAACTTAGTTAATTTTCTGATGTCGTTTTCCATTTTATTTAAGAACCGTTCTATGTTGCTCTCAATAACACCCATTTGTAATTCACTAAAATATTTTGAGCAATCAAACATAGACGATAAAAATTCTTTTGCAATTCTTTCAGTGGAAACATACTACAATCAGATGTAGCTAAAATGGTAAAGACAAATTAATAAATAACAATTAATAGCTTTGATATTTAATAATAACCGTAAAACATACTACGATCAACAGTTGAGAAGAATTTATGAATCAAAGGTTCCACATATTTTAAACCTTTGTATCCAGAACAAACAACGTACACTTCAGAATTTCCCTGTTTACTTGTAATTGGCTTTTTAATCTGAACCTTTTCAAAAGCACAACATAACATGAACATTCGGCATAATGAATTGCACTCAAATACAGTGAACATTTTTACGATAAATGTACCACCTAAAATTATATTAAAAAGAACATGAAACAAATATTTATACAATTAAAACCTATGCCTTCACTTATACCTTGTTCAAGTATCATTAAGGCAACCATTGTTTCTACTAATTGCAAGCGCATCACTAAATTTTCCTGTTCGTCAGGATTATTTTGACAGTCCATACTACCATCTGCTGTTACCTGAAGATAATATAAATTATTATTGTTTAAATATATAAAATTCAAAAGTGTGTTTCCTTACCAAACTTGCTTTTTCCCCAAAACGGTTCATAACGAAAGTGTGTAAATCTTTGTAGAAATTTTTCTGGAAAATGTCTCCAGTGTGATCCTTACCAAAAAACCAGTGTTTTATTGTATAAAACATAAACCTATCATCACTTATTAAATCAGGATCACCGTTTCCTTCATAATATGGATTTAACGAAACTCCTATCCAATCCCACTTGAAAAAGAAAATAATAATAATAATAATAATAACTATAATTACAATAGAAACTAATACAGCATATATATATATATATATGATTATTTACGTTGACATTTATCCGATTGCTTATAATGAAATGGTTGAGAGCAGAAATAAATCCTCCGGGTGCTTCGCACAAATGTACACTGTAGAATTTACCATTGTCAATTGCCTTTTGAGGTATAAGTTGACAATCATTTAACAGCTCATAAAATTTCAACCAAGCAAATGTCAACAGTTCGGGGTTTCCAATTGCTTTAACTCTCGGTAATATTTTATTGGCCGGATTCGTTTGTTTGGTATTTTTATGCCAATCGGCCAAGTTGAAATCGTTAAGCTTATCTTTGACTACGTTTAATGATATTTTTAAATTCAAAAATTCCGGTACCTGAAAAAAAAATTACATAATAGTCGTTTAATGAAGTACCTTTGCTAACTCATATTTGCTGACTACAAGATTTTTAAAATATTAAATTAAGAATTAACCTAAAAAAATTCTAATCGATTCGTGCTTACGAATACCGATCTGTAGACTTAAAAATGCATATTTTATTTTTATACGACTTTAATTCATATTATATTACGAGAAAAACGCTGCTATACTATAATTACTATACATACAATTGTTTTCTCCGTCCGTCTTGCGGACTCCTAAATGTAGCAAAAATCACACTTTCCAGGAAAAGTACACCATTCGGCGGTATATTATATTTATATCACAATGTCTAAATGTTCAAAGTCAATAAAAGGGAATATTATCTGCGATAGGCGTATCGATTTTATTTCCCCGACAGTATTAGTAGTTTTCAAAAAAATTATGCGAAAATCTGTGAGGAATTTGTTAAATTTTTAATTCTCTTATCAAAAAAATAAATAAATAAAACCAATACGTCAGGGATAATCGATAATCTTGTTTCCAAATATTTAGACATATTATGTAATATTATATTATTGGATGGTTGTGTTTCCGCCGCAAAGTAGCTAATATATTGCCCGTAAGACAAAGACGGAGTGACAGCAAATGCGGGTGTGACACGACGTTATCTCCATAAATAAAAAAAAAATTGTTCAATTCATTTCGCAATGTTTCGATTTTATATTTAACACATTTTAATTCCCGAAAAATAATAAGCACATTACGTATTGTTAATTAGTTTAAAAACACAATGTACGAAATATCCATTTTTTTTGACATATCTTATAGCTGGGGTAGTTCTATAGATTTGTGCGACACCGAGAGCGTTACCACGTCGTCATGAACCCGACTCATTTAGATGACGTCAATGATATATATATATATATATATATACAAAACATATACATGTACCGATGTATCCGCATGCCCTTTCATTTTTTTTTTTAACCATTATTAAATTTATTTTCATTCAAAAACAAATCTATTGTAATATTTATTATTATTTTTTTTATATATATATATATATATAATATGTATATTATAAAAAAAAAAGAAGAAAAAAACTGCTTAGAATAATATTCTTTGATAATTCAATGTCGAACACAAGTCCGCCGCCTGATTCATAAATATTAACACTAATAATAGGGTTCAAGTTATGCTCACCTCCCATTTGGCGTCGACGAACATCGTGCCGGCCTCCGGTAATTTCCATGTGTTTGAAAGGGACATGTGAAATTGTTTATCAAACAATTGGCCGATCATCACGTTTTCGTATTCGGAATGGCCGTCTGATCCACCGTACCGCGGCGTATTCTCGTACCGTCTCTTTGTTGCGCCCCCGTATCCATCGTCGTGTCTATTGCTATTGTCACGTCCATCGTACTTCGTCGTGTCGTCATATCGTCTCTTTACACCTCTGTCATCGTGTTTTCTACTGTTACCTCCGTCGTACCTCGTCATGTCGTTATACCGTCTCTTCGCACCTCTGTATCCGTCATCGTTTTCACTATTATTTCGTCCGTCGTACCTCGTCATGTCACTGTACGGTCTCTTCGCGCCCCTATGTCCGTCATCGTGTTTGCTGTGGTACGCCAACGCGTAACCACCGGCATCCCTGTTTTCATTCCGTCTTTTTTCTCTACCGTTGTTGTACGACCAGTTACAGTCTCTGTTCGTACTCATATTCCAACCGAAGATATTACCGGATAACACGAAAAGTCTAGCGAACATGTCGGAATTTAGTGATGCGCGCATGAACGTTTGCTGTCATCTGGACTTTGGAGCAGTAACGTATTTAGGATTTTATCAATGGGGGGGGGGGATATGTATTTAAAAATATTTTTTTGACCTCAAAAGGGCTTCGCTCCTTTGCCCTCATCCATCGCCACATTTCTTAAAAATATAGCGCTTAATATTATTACACACACACAAATTGATTAAAATAATTATTTTTCCAAACAAATAATGGTAACTAATGAAGAGTCTTATTGACGTATTTCCTCTATTATATTATGCAAGTAAAATCATACCTACTGGCTATTGTAAATAAGAATGACAAAAACAAAAAAAAACTCAAGGGGGATCTATCCCCCATATCCCCCCCTCCCCGAAAATACGCCACTGCTTTGGAGTACTTGTCGACACGAGCCAATCGCCGCGGGCAAAAAACATTTTCGAACTTAAAAGAGGACGAATAACTATGGACGCGCATTAATAGTAGAAGAAGCGATATTATTACACACACACACACACTCTATGAATTTAGGTTCTGTGCGGAACGAGTAATATATAAAATGTCTTAAAGTTCCATCGGAAAGAGTACTTCGGTCTTAACAGTCATAGTTTTTTTCCGATAGTAAATCGCATCTAGTTGGTACTTTAAATAAATATCATTCATTCGATTTTCTTGAAAGCGCTTAAAGAAAAAGAAAAATTACGTAAAAACGCGATTCCGTCGAATTCGATCGTTATAATTTTCAAATGTGGATATAGAAAATGAAGTATTCACCAAACATTGGAACATTAAATGTCGAGAAAAGAAATACCGAAGCTCCTCTCAGAATCGTTTTTACCATAAATCATAATCGTGTAGTATTATTACCGTATCGATGAACGCCTCGAATTGCCGGTTATCGTCTGTTTACGTTGATTGTTAGCGCTGACCAACGATTCTGTGAACACTATATCGATGGTAAACGCGTCAGCGTCGACTTCAATTTCGACAGAAAAATCGAGTAAATCTGGAAATATAATTAATACGACAGCGAAAAAATCCAAAAAAACGACGTTTGCGAAAAACTGATGTGTATTCGGCGTTGTTTTGAAGCTATTAGAGTGAGAAATACGTACCAAATAGTATGAATGTGTTATTTCAACAATTCAGAAAGAATCAAGAGAATGTTTTTAACGTCATAACGGTCAGTCGTCAAGGGAACGCAAAACGTCTATTTAATCCACTTAACCTGTACACCACACTCGTTTAGATAAAACAGAGAATACAATGGCATTTAATTTTATTATGTATTATAATATATTATTATTAGAAAAATCATATTCCATATTTTATAATTTTGTTATTTTTTTTTAGGTAAAATGATTTGAAATTTTTTAAATACATACGAGACAAAGCATTATATAATTCAATATATATATACGTTTATTATTTCAAACAATTCGTTTTTTCAGCCTATAGGAAGAGAGTGATTAAAAGTGGATGTTCCGCTACAATTATTCATATAATAATTAAAAATGCTGATTTTACTATAACGTCTTCAATAGTAAAAAAAAAAAGTATTCAGGTCTTTATGAAAAATGTTTAAATTAGTAAAAATCAAAATCGTACTACTGCACGCATAATAATAATTAATAAATCGAATACTATACACTGATTTATTATATAATATTAAAAAAAAAACTTATGTAAATGATTTTCAATATGCTACAATTTAAATTATTTCATTACGTATACTATACGAAATTGTATTATCCATTTTTCTCTGTTCCAAAGTTTAATTTATACGATTTAACACTTCAACAGATATAAAATTATCAACCCGAATAGTATTATAAAAATATTACCGTTATGGAAAACATCCAAATAATAATATACGAGTTAAAAGAAAATGTACCCAACCCCCCTTCAGAAAAAACTGTCTGGTACTGTCCCTTGCAGATAATAGACTAGGGATTTGATTCTGTAAACGTGCTCGCGTATTTGTGACGACAAAAACGATCACATTTTTCTAAAAAAAAAAAAAAAAAATAGCAAAATATAATTTCGTTTTTTTCATTGCATTAAGATTATTTTCCGTAGTAAAATGAACGTCCTCGACGTCGACTGTAAGTATAATATGTAAGTATGCGCGCAGCATACCGAAAGGGGTGGGGGAGGGATATTATATATTATATTCGTGTATCAATAGCAATGCAGATTCACATCGATTTATACCGCGGATAATTGTCATTACAGCTGATTCGATGCGGAGTGATTTTTTTTTTTAAATTAATATTCTTTTCACATAAACGCGGTCATTTGTACGTTTTCGTCGACACATAACTATAATAATAATTATACGTGTTTAGAATCCGTTGGCGATTTTAAGGTCCATCGCGCCATAAATTACTAAAAAGAAAAAATAATCGTTAATATTCCCTACTGTAATTTCGTTTATTAAAATGTTTCGTATATAATATCGATTTCGAATTGTCTATGCACGCGATTTAACTAATTCACACACGTGTTTAAAATACTCACTACGACTGTTGGTAGTTATCGCTATGACCCTGAAACCTATTTTTGATTACGAGTACTACTTTTTAAGTAGTTTTGAGATTTGAAACCAAATTGCAATTTTAAAATGCTCATAACTTTTTAAGAATTAAAGCTATTACAAATATAAATCGTTTAAATATATCTCAAGAACGAAATAATCGCCTGTTCTAATATAATATCGCCCCAGGTAACATTTTTGCCATTCAATGTCGGTTTATAATAATCATGACAGTTTAACAGTATACACGCGGTTAATGAACTGTTAATCGAGAACCCTTGTAGATCAATTTGAGTGTTTCGGTTCGAATGTTAACTCAAATTTAAAAAAAGTATTTTAATTTTAATTCGGTGCCTCCGACATCGAACCGTGCTGAAAATGTGTGGTCGCACCGACGGAAATTAAACGGTTCAGTCAAATATACGTGAGTACTGTTCGACGGTGTTTAGCCGCGGACGGAAACGAATAATGTCGTTCGCGTTTGCTCGCCGGGGCTACACTGAACGGTCCGTTGGTTGCGGATCGCTATTTATACATGCTTTTCATCCCCCCACTCGTCTGACGAAAACCAGTCGCGGCCGCGCATCCCCACCCATAAATTCAATCTGTATGAACGGCGGCGGCAACTGATTACGAGGAGTGACGATGACAGCCGTAATCCTGCGACGAATCGTAGAGCTTCTATCAGTGACTGGGAGCCGGGTCCTCCAACTGCTTTCAGCGGTTCAGTGGGCACACGCTGAAAGTGGGTCCAACTTAAACCGAACAGCCAATATTTTTGTTTCGCGTTTAATAGTGGTCGACTAATGTGCTCTGTTGGGGTATACGCGAATGTTTGGTTTGACGCTGCCCTAGCGATTAATCGTATGCGCGTTTACTTTATTTATTATTATTATTATTATTATTATTACTATTATTATTAATATTTCATGTATTTCAATTAAATAAAATTAACGTAATGATTCATCTTTCCTCCTGTACACTCATTTACACGTTTACTCGTTTATTTTATATTTTTTATTATTTCATTAACATTTAACTGGTTTACTTACATTCAAACGTTTCTCCTCGACCGACCGAGTTTACCGTCAGCTATAAGCACTAAAACGCTCGATCTCGACCGACGATCAGCGCATGACACATGGGTCGGTCGAGCACTTATTCCATTCTTATACATGATGATCGAAGAAGTAGAGTGCTGTGAAATCGGAATGTAACCATAGCATAATTGGATCAACTTATACGTCGATATTTAATTAACAATTGTACTGTAAACATTGCCATTGATCCATGTGCCTATTTTTAACAGTAGTACGGCGTTTGATTCGAAAGTAACATTTACATCGCACGGTGAAACCCGTGTAAAAATTCGGTATTCATTTTTGTCGAAAACACGATGCTACGTTCCAGATTTGCACCGTACCTTGAACCATCATTTATATTTGATCATTGAAAACGGCGTCTGCACCTGAAATGTTACTCATGATAATTACGAAAAATAATAGGGCAATTCTTTATATTCCCAACAATAAAACACCGCGAGAACCTCGGTTTCTTATAAGTACCGTCATTTGTAACAAGTATTCGTTTTCTGTTTCCTGAATTTATAAGCTTTTTATTTTAAGGTCATTAATATATTATCGTTTATAAGACGTTATAATAGAATACGCATTGAAACTAATTCTTGAAATGAGAAAATATGTACAAAATACGCGCTGTAAAAAAAAAAATGTTTTAAATTTTTCACAATTCGAATTTCGTAAAGCTTATACACTATATTAGCAATAAATATAATAAACCATGCGAGACATGCGAGTGCGACGAATTCCAAGACCTACTCGTATACTCGTTATATAATAATAATAATAATACGTTATAGAGACGTGATTCCTCCGCTTGTACACTACATATATATACAACACGATTATAATATATATGATGCGACGAGACGAACCGTCATCGGATGCAGTATTATATAATAATGCCGATTATTACGATTGAAATGATATATTTTTATATAGTCCACAGATGAAATGTGAAAAAAGAAAAAAACAGATCACCGGAAGTTATGGTGTCAAGTTATATGCGCGGAGATGGAAAAGCCGAGCTGAAAATATCTTGCGGTCTAAGACCGACCGCATCCATAACCGAAGAGGAGTAGTTATCTCCTCGTATATATATAACATACGCAGGCACGGTGCGGTCTTACGGAACGCTACAGTTTTTCTCTTTTGATTTTTGTTTTTCTTATAAAATAATAATAATAATAATAATAATAATAATAATAATAATAATAATAATAATAATAATAATAATATAATACGATCGCCGGAGAACCGTTTTAGGTTTTTAATAAGAACCAAAATTTTTTTATAACTTTTTGCTTTGCTGGAGATAAACACACGCGTTAAGCTCTGAAAACAACATTCGGAATATGTGATCCGTGAGACGGTGTAACACACCGTACCAATTTCTTTTTTGTACGCCAAAAATGTACATAAAAAAAAAATCTGCGCCATACGAAAATTGAAGGAAAAAAAATCGTATTATAATTAAAAAAAAAATTATTTGTTATCTATTTTTTTTTATTTTTTTTTCGTTTCCATTTTAATAATTTGATGTTATTATGGAATTAGAAACGTGTTATTGATTGCTTCAGACCTCAAATCGAAGTTCGAATAGAAAAATGTATAAAATCTATAATTGTTTGAAAACATTTCAATTAATTTCTTTAGAGTATAAAATTTCAATATTAAAAACCGATTTGGCAAAAAAAAGTATACACTATCGGCGCATTACTTCTGGGAAAAAAAATTTAATATTTGAAAAATACGGTGGAAATATCATAAAAAAAAGACCAGTAAGTATGTGCGGTGGTACGTGCACACTTCAAACGTTTCGCGGTTTCTGACCAACACACCTTCCGTATATATTAGTACGGCTGTGTATTCTACAATAGTGTCGTCGACACATCGTCGGCGGAGCACTACCGACTCGTTTTTGACACGAGTGAAAGATGCACGTGACTAATTCTGATTTGTTATTATTATTATTATTATTATTATTATTATTATTTTATTCTACAATTTCAATTAGGTGCATCCTCTCCACGTATTGTAGAAAGGGACCGGAAAAATCTGTTTTTTTTTTCGCATATTTCACTAGACATTTCAGCGGATACTGTGAAATTTTTTGGTTCAGATGGTTCAGTGGTTATAGACTATAGTGGGTGCAAACGAAGTGAAACGAAACACGTATTTCAATTGACAATATTACATTTATTTTAATGTATTAAATAATTTGTAGTACGCGTAATTATTTAATTGCGTATATTTATTATTTGAAAATTGACGAAAAGTCAAATAATTTTTTTACGTAACAACTATAATATTTATGAAAACAATCACTAGTTACTACTACTTTAGTTCGTTTAAAACCTCAGCTCTTAAAAATTTCATAGATGTTCGAGTTCAAATATTGTGTTAGATATTTGCACGTACACAGCAACGTGTCACAGAGCATATTTTTGCTTATGTAACTAATTTTGTTGACCGACCGATAAATACAAAAAAAAAATAAAAATATTGTATATATATATCAGCCCGATTTCGAGGCTCCGTGGAACATTAAATATTTCCTAATTAAATCGAATTCAATTAACCGTCAAAACAAACTTCAATTAATTTTCATTTTTTTTTCAAATTGAGAAATTTGTATCTGTTATCAAAAATGATTTAAAAAGTTTAATTTTTGAGATTTTTATATTAAAAAATAAAAAATATTTGCACTTTTCCTGGTATTCTGGGCAAGTGCATTTTCAGGTGGTCAAAAATATTTTCAATATATGTATTTAACTATAAGGGGCAATTGCCTAAAATTACACTATAAAAGTTAAAATTTGTTTTTTTTTAATCAAAATCAATTTGAAAAGTACTAAAATGACAACAGTTCATACTTTTTTCAAACAGCATGCAGTAATTGTTGGTTTTAATTAAAACAACAAAATATTTATTTTAAATTTAAATAATCTTTTTATTTTATCTTATTATTATAATTACAATTGTGAAGTATGCTTTTGCAGTAATTTATGTAATATATAACTATTAATATAAATACTACTTTAAAGGTATTTTACAGAACAACAATTTTAAAATTAAATTTTAATATAATTATAATAAACTTAGGTAGGAATAGATTATCAGTCTCTCTTTACTTGCAAAATCAATTAAATTGAACTAAGTAGGTATCTACTAATAATTAATCAGTCTTGTAAGTTCCTTCACTCCCAAGAACGATTAACTAAAAAATGTAATGTATGGTGACTTCTTATAATGTCCAGTGTCATATTATATAAAACATCTTTTGAATATAGTGCTTATTACACACTTTAACATGTATATGAACCATTTTTTATATAATTAAAAAATTGAAGTTAATTTGAACATAATTTGTGTGTATGGGGCAAGTTTAAAGATATTAGTTGCACTTATTTTGTTATTGTAATTGTACTTACTCCGTTTGACAATTATTTGTATGGGGTAAATGCGTAATTGGTTAACTTTTGTTATAGATAATAAATTGAAATTGAAATCTACAACTTTACCGTGAACTAGAAATAAAATGATATTTACCTACTCTTCTATGAAATAGCTTTTATAAAAAAAAAAAAATAGTAATGTTTAATTTGTTGTAACGAAATAATTGTCGAAGTTTATTGTTAAATATAACATCACAGAATTTCTTTTAAATAAAAAAAAATTGATAAACTTATTATAATTTCGATAATTTGAAGAATCAGTTAGTACCGGTATTAACCGGAACCGAAACCGAAATTCTAAATTTTCATGACCCGGAACAGAATTTTTTTTTTTAAAAAGAACCGAACCGGAACCAGAACCAATAAAATCATGAAGGTTCCAGTCCCTGGGTCAAACATTGAATCACGTACGAATGTAAAAAATATCTTAACAAAATAAGACTAACATTGAGTTTAACAAGTGTTTAATATATTATAACACAATAAATAGATAAATGTTAACAAAAAAAATAAATAAATGTTGACAAAAAAAAAAAAAAAATGTTAACAAAATATTGATAACATCAATATTGATCCAGGGATCATTTCTGTTGCAAGTAAGATGAAACCGTTTTCTCGACTTCGTTAATTATGAGCGAACAATTAATAGTGACAATATCTTTATAAATTGGTTGGACTGAAACATAAAAAAAGATCGGGATAATTTAGTTACAATTTTTATTATAACGTAATTATTGTTCAAATTATTATGTGTTTGCTGTTTAACAAACGAAAAGAATAGCTTACACATAAGTTTCTCGATTGGAAAAAATGATATTAATGATTGCTGATCATGTTCTTCAACAATTCCCGCGATACTGGAATCTTTAATATGACCTTTTACATCTCGTAAAAGATCTATAAGACTTTCGACACGTTTGTCATTTATTTTTGAAGAAAAGACAAAAGCGTGACCCATTTCATCTGGTTTCATTACGCCAGTCTATAATGAACCAAAAATATTGATTGAAATGATGTAAAAATTTTAGTCGCGTTAATTCTACATACCTGTGAGAACATATTAATAAGTACGTAGAAAATAGCAACATTAACTTGTGAAAGTAATGGATATCCGATTAATAACAAATTGTCCGAGCATTTAAGTTTCTCTAAGGATTCTAAAATGGCCATAAGAGAGTCTAATTGTCTTTTGTTATTGTTTATACCATCACTCATATAAATAGATGTTACGTCACAAACTACTACTTCACCGTTAATGACGCGTCTTGGGACTTTAATCCGAAAATGACTATAATATGATTGAGTAAAAAATTAAGAATTTTTTTTTTTATTATTATTATTAATAAAAAAAAAATACTAACTCTCTGCGTTTAATATCGTCTTCTACAGGAATGGTAAATAATGCTCTTGATTGATTGCTATAACCAATTAATTGATCCACACAGAATTTCGTATTGCGTATCACAGACACAGGCTTACCCATTTGTAAACTCAAATCGGATAAATCAATTTTGGCATCCTGTGTGTAGAAATATTAAAATTTAAACAAGTCATAAATAGTTAGCAGAAAATACAAAATAATTATTTAATGAAGAAATAAATATTTTTTAAATCGTGAATACATTACAGTATAGTGTCGAATGACAATTAATTACACCATTACAGGTATACGCAATTTCATATAATTTCTGAAACTTAATATTTATATTTACATCTACAGTAAACCACCAAATTCCAATTTTGTTATCTTTCCATGAATGTTGTTTAAAATTCATCATTTCTTCTTGTAGTAATTTTGCTTTGTCTGCCGCTTGACATTCTGTCCTACGTTGTTTCTCAGAAAATGAATAATTCATATCTATTCTTTTCGATGAAATTTGCGGCAAGTGAAATTGGAGAAACTATTAAATTTAGAATAATATTTAGTTAAGTACATCAATTTAAGATGTTTATTTTACAGACAATTTATTTTGTTGTTTAAATATATACGAATTTAAATCAGTTTTCTAAATAAACTTCAATATATAACTATAAATAAAAGAAACGACAATTATACAATTTTGAATTATTTAAATGTAACAAAACGGAACTAAAACATTGTTCATACTCATATCTATTTTTTTTTATCTAAAATGATAAAATTTGCCTTCAATTGTATGATTTAAGTTTTAAAAATTATACCAATATCGTAAAGATCAAGTCAGATTCAGAAATGTAGACTAATTACATATGTAAATATAATAATATAATGCCATGGTACAGAGAGAAATCATTCAATAATAATAATAATAATAATAATAATAATAATAATAATAAAAATAATAATAATAATTATCATTATTATTATTATTATTATTATTATAGCTATTGAATTTTTTTTAAATCAACTTTACTTCGAGTTTATTTTTTCCGACAATTTCTCTGGATGCGTCAATTGGCTTTATTTTATATCGATTAATAAATTCATTAGAGACAGAATATTGTAACTTAGTTAATTTTCTGATGTCGTTTTCCATTTTATTTAAGAACCGTTCTATGTTGCTCTCAATAACACCCATTTGTAATTCACTAAAATATTTTGAGCAATCAAACATAGACGATAAAAATTCTTTTGGTAATTCTTTCAGTGGAAACATACTACAATCAGATGTAGCTAAAATGGTAAAGACAAATTAATAAATAACAATTAATAGCTTTGATATTTAATAATAACCGTAAAACATACTACGATCAACAGTTGAGAAGAATTTATGAATCAAAGGTTCCACATATTTTAAACCTTTGTATCCAGAACAAACAACGTACACTTCAGAATTTCCCTGTTTACTTGTAATTGGCTTTTTAATCTGAACCTTTTCAAAAGCACAACATAACATGAACATTCGGCATAATGAATTGCACTCAAATACAGTGAACATTTTTACGATAAATGTACCACCTAAAATTATATTAAAAAGAACATGAAACAAATATTTATACAATTAAAACCTATGCCTTCACTTATACCTTGTTCAAGTATCATTAAGGCAACCATTGTTTCTACTAATTGCAAGCGCATCACTAAATTTTCCTGTTCGTCAGGATTATTTTGACAGTCCATACTACCATCTGCTGTTACCTGAAGATAATATAAATTATTATTGTTTAAATATATAAAATTCAAAAGTGTGTTTCCTTACCAAACTTGCTTTTTCCCCAAAACGGTTCATAACGAAAGTGTGTAAATCTTTGTAGAAATTTTTCTGGAAAATGTCTCCAGTGTGATCCTTACCAAAAAACCAGTGTTTTATTGTATAAAACATAAACCTATCATCACTTATTAAATCAGGATCACCGTTTCCTTCATAATATGGATTTAACGAAACTCCTATCCAATCCCACTTGAAAAAGAAAATAATAATAATAATAACTATAATTACAATAGAAACTAATACAGCATATATATATATATATATGATTATTTACGTTGACATTTATCCGATTGCTTATAATGAAATGGTTGAGAGCAGAAATAAATCCTCCGGGTGCTTCGCACAAATGTACACTGTAGAATTTACCATTGTCAATTGCCTTTTGAGGTATAAGTTGACAATCATTTAACAGCTCATAAAATTTCAACCAAGCAAATGTCAACAGTTCGGGGTTTCCAATTGCTTTAACTCTCGGTAATATTTTATTGGCCGGATTCGTTTGTTTGGTATTTTTATGCCAATCGGCCAAGTTGAAATCGTTAAGCTTATCTTTGACTACGTTTAATGATATTTTTAAATTCAAAAATTCCGGTACCTGAAAAAAAAATTACATAATAGTCGTTTAATGAAGTACCTTTGCTAACTCATATTTGCTGACTACAAGATTTTTAAAATATTAAATTAAGAATTAACCTAAAAAAATTCTAATCGATTCGTGCTTACGAATACCGATCTGTAGACTTAAAAATGCATATTTTATTTTTATACGACTTTAATTCATATTATATTACGAGAAAAACGCTGCTATACTATAATTACTATACATACAATTGTTTTCTCCGTCCGTCTTGCGGACTCCTAAATATAGCAAAAATCACACTTTCCAGGAAAAGTACACCATTCGGCGGTATATTATATTTATATCACAATGTCTAAATGTTCAAAGTCAATAAAAGAGAATATTATCTGCGATAGGCGTATCGATTTTATTTCCCCGACAGTATTAGTAATTTTCAAAAAAATTATGCGAAAATCTGTGAGGAATTTGTTAAATTTTTAATTCTCTTATCAAAAAAATAAATAAATAAAACCAATACGTCACGGATAATCGATAATCTTGTTTCCAAATATTTAGACATATTATGTAATATTATATTATTGGATGGTTGTGTTTCCGCCGCAAAGTAGCTAATATATTGCCCGTAAGACAAAGACGGAGTGACAGCAAATGCGGGTGTGACACAACGTTATCTCCATAAATAAAAAAAAAAATTGTTCGATTCATTTCGCAATGTTTCGATTTTATATTTAACACATTTTAATTCCCGAAAAATAATAAGCACATTACGTATTGTTAATTAGTTTAAAAACACAATGTACGAAATATCCATTTTTTTTGACATATCTTATAGCTGGGGTAGTTCTATAGATTTGTGCGACACCGAGAGCGTTACCACGTCGTCATGAACCCGACTCATTTAGATAAACGTCAATGATATATATATATATATACAAAACATATACATGTACCGATGTATCCGCATGCACTTTCATTTTTTTTTAACCATTATTAAATTTATTTTCATTCAAAAACAAATCTATTGTAATATTTATTATTTTTTTTTTTTATATATATATATATAATATGTATATTATAAAAAAAAAGAAGAAAAAAACTGCTTAGAATAATATTCTTTGATAATTCAATGTCGAACACAAGTCCGCCGCCTGATTCATAAATATTAACACTAATAATAGGGTTCAAGTTATGCTCACCTCCCATTTGGCGTCGACGAACATCGTGCCGGCCTCCGGTAATTTCCATGTGTTTGAAACGGACATGTGAAATTGTTTATCAAACAATTGGCCGATCATCACGTTTTCGTATTCGGAATGGCCGTCTGATCCACCGTACCGCGGCGTATTCTCGTACCGTCTCTTTGTTGCGCCCCCGTATCCATCGTCGTGTCTACTGCTATTGTCACGTCCATCGTACTTCGTCGTGTCGTCATATCGTCTCTTTACACCTCTGTACCCGTCATCGTGTTTTCTACTGTTACCTCCGTCGTACCTCGTCATGTCGTTATACCGTCTCTTCGCACCTCTGTATCCGTCATCTTTTTCACTATTATTTCGTCCGTCGTACCTCGTCATGTCACTGTACGGTCTCTTCGCGCCCCTATGTCCGTCATCGTGTTTGCCGTGGTACGCCAACGCGTAACCACCGGCATCCCTGTTTTCATTCCGTCTTTTTTCTCTACCGTTGTTGTACGACCAGTTACAGTCTCTGTTCGTACTCATATTCCAACCGAAGATATTACCGGATAACACGAAAAGTCTAGCGAACATGTCGGAATTTAGTGATGCGCGCATGAACGTTTGCTGTCATCTGGACTTTGGAGCAGTAACGTATTTAGGATTTTATCAATGGGGGGGGGGGGATATGTATTTAAAAATATTTTTTTGACCTCAAAAGGGCTTCGCTCCTTTGCCTTCATCCATCGCCACATTTCTTAAAAATATAGCGCTTAATATTATTACACACACACAAATTGATTAAAATAATTATTTTTCCAAACAAATAATGGTAACTAATGAAGAGTCTTATTGACGTATTTCCTCTATTATATTATGCAAGTAAAATCATACCTACTGGCTATTGTAAATAAGAATGACAAAAACAAAAAAAAAACTCAAGGGGGATCTATCTCCCATATCCCCCCCTCCCCGAAAATACGCCACTGCTTTGGAGTACTTGTCGACACGAGCCAATCGCCGCGGGCATAAAACATTTTCGAACTTAAAAGAGGACGAATAACTATGGACGCGCATTAATAGTAGAAGAAGCGATATTATTACACACACACACACACACACACTCTATGAATTTAGATTCTGTGCGGAACGAGTAATATATAAAATGTCTTAAAGTTCCATCGGAAAGAGTACTTCGGTCTTAACAGTCATAGTTTTTTTCCGATAGTAAATCGCATCTAGTTGGTACTTTAAATAAATAACATTCATTCGATTTTCTTAAAAGCGCTTAAAGAAAAAGAAAAATTACGTAAAAACGCGATTCCGTCGAATTCGATCGTTATAATTTTCAAATGTGGATATAGAAAATGAAGTATTCACCAAACATTGGAACATTAAATGTCGAGAAAAGAAATACCGAAGCTCCTCTCAGAATCGTTTTTACCATAAATCATAATCGTGTAGTATTATTACCGTATCGGTGAACGCCTCGAATTGCCGGTTATCGTCTTATTGTCGGTTATTGTCGGTTTACGTTGATTGTTAGCGCTGACCAACGATTCTGTGAACACTATATCGATGGTAAACGCGTCAGCGTCGACTTCAATTTCGACAGAAAAATCGAGTAAATCTGGAAATATAATTAATACGACAGCGAAAAAATCCAAAAAAACGACGTTTGCGAAAAACTGATGTGTATTCGGCGTTGTTTTGAAGCTATTAGAGTGAGAAATACGTACCAAATAGTATGAATGTGTTATTTCAACAATTCAGAAAGAATCAAGAGAATGTTTTTAACGTCATAACGGTCAGTCGTCAAGGGAACGCAAAACGTCTATTTAATCCACTTAACCTGTACACCACACTCGTTTAGATAAAACAGAGAATACAATGGCATTTAATTTTATTACGTATTATAATATATTATTATTAGAAAAATCATATTCCATATTTTATAATTTTGTTATTTTTTTTTAGGTAAAATGATTTGAAATTTTTTAAATACATACGAGACAAAGCATTATATAATTCAATATATATATACGTTTATTATTTCAAACAATTCGTTTTTTCAGCCTATAGGAAGAGAGTAATGAAAAGTGGATGTTCCGCTACAATTATTCATATAATAATTAAAAATGCTGATTTTACTATAACGTCTTCAATAGTAAAAAAAAAAAGTATTCAGGTCTTTATGAAAAATGTTTAAATTAGTAAAAATCAAAATCGTACTACTGCACGCATAATAATAATTAATAAATCGAATACTATACACTGATTTATTATATAATATTAAAAAAAAAACTTATGTAAATGATTTTCAATATGCTACAATTTAAATTATTTCATTACGTATACTATACGAAATTGTATTATCCGTTTTTCTCTGTTCCAAAGTTTGATTTATACGATTTAACACTTCAACAGATATAAAATTATCAACCCGAATAGTATTATAAAAATATTACCGTTATGGAAAACATCCAAATAATAATATACGAGTTAAAAGAAAATGTACCCAACCCCCTTCAGAAAAAACTGTCTGGTACTGTCCCTTGCAGATAATAGACTAGGGATTTGATTCTGTAAACGTGCTCGCGTATTTGTGACGACAAAAACGATCACATTTTTCTAAAAAAAAAAAAAAAAATAGCAAAATATAATTTCGTTTTTTTCATTGCATTAAGATTATTTTCCGTAGTAAAATGAACGTCCTCGACGTCGACTGTAAGTATAATATGTAAGTATGCGCGCAGCATACCGAAAGGGGTGGGGGAGGGATATTATATATTATATTCGTGTATGAATAGCAGTGCAGATTCACATCGATTTATACCGCGGATAATTGTCATTACAGCTGATTCGATTCGGAGTGATTTTTTTTTTTAAATTAATATTCTTTTCACATAAACGCGGTCATTTGTATGTTTTCGTCGACACATAACTATAATAATAATTATACGTGTTTAGAATCCGTTGGCGATTTTAAGGTCCATCGCGCCATAAATTACTAAAAAGAAAAAATAATCGTTAATATTCCCTACTGTAATTTCGTTTATTAAAATGTTTCGTATATAATATCGATTTCGAATTGTCTATGCACGCGATTTAACTAATTCACACACGTGTTTAAAATACTCACTACGACTGTTGGTAGTTATCGCTATGACCCTGAAACCTATTTTTGATTACGAGTACTACTTTTTAAGTAGTTTTGAGATTTGAAACCAAATTGCAATTTTAAAATGCTCATAACTTTTTAAGAATTAAAGATATTACAAATATAAATCGTTTAAATATATCTCAAGAACGAAATAATCGCCTTTTCTAATATAATATCGCCCCAGGTAACATTTTTGCCATTCAATGTCGGTTTATAATAATCATGACAGTTTAACAGTATACACGCGGTTAATGAACTGTTAATCGAGAACCCTTGTAGATCAATTTGAGTGTTTCGGTTCGAATGTTAACTCAAATTTAAAAAAAGTATTTTAATTTTAATTCGGTGCTTCCGACATCGAACCGTGCTGAAAATGTGTGGTCGCGCCGACGGAAATTAAACGGTTCAGTCAAATATACGTGAGTACTGTTCGACGGTGTTCAGCCGCGGACGGAAACGAATAATGTCGTTCGCGTTTGCTCGCCGGGGCTACACTGAACGGTCCGTTGGTTGCGGACCGCTATTTATACATGCTTTTCATCCCCCCACTCGTCTGACGAAAACCAGTCGCGGCCGCGCATCCCCACCCATAAATTCAATCTGTATGAACGGCGGCGGCAACTGATTACGAGGAGTGACGATGACAGCCGTAATCCTGCGACGAATCGTAGAGCTTCTATCAGTGACTGGGAGCCGGGTCCTCCAGCTGCTTTCAGCGGTTCAGTGGGCACACGCTGAAAGTCTTTATCGAAAGTATTTATTACTTTATCGTAAGTAACATTTACATCGCACGGTGAAACCCGTGTAAAAATTCGGTATTCATTTTTGTCGAAAACACGATGCTACGTTCCAGATTTGCACCGTACCTTGAACCATCATTTATATTTGATCATTGAAAACGGCGTCTGCACCTGAAATGTTACTCATGATAATTACGAAAAATAATAGGGCAATTCTTTATATTCCCAACGATAAAACACCGCGAGAACCTCGGTTTCTTATAAGTACCGTCATTTGTAACAAGTATTCGTTTTCTGTTTCCTGAATTTATAAGCTTTTTATTTTAAGGTCATTAATATATTATCGTTTATAAGACGTTATAATAGAATACGCATTGAAACTAATTCTTGAAATGAGAAAATATGTACAAAATACGCGCTGTAAAAAAAAAATGTTTTAAAATTTTCACAATTCGAATTTCGTAAAGCTTATACTATGTACATTTGTGTTAGCAACACGTTAATATTATTTTTTTTATAAAACGAAAATTTATTTTTTCGGGGTTCGAGGACAATCTCATTTCTTCTACATCTACTCTAATATTTCTACGGACGGTCAAAAAAGAAAAAAGGACTCGGTCTATCTGAGTCGTCTGCCACCATATAAATACGCCACTGAGATAAGGACAATAACAAGGCACTAGGAAGATAACAATGTCTCACGACACTCATTCTTTCCACCACCACCGAACGACGTTTTGCGCTTAACGTCTACGATTTATAGTTCCAATCACTTGCATACAACACACGAAAGCGTTGCCGTTTATACTTTATTTGAGGTTAAAACTGATTGTACAATACAAAAAAAGAAAACGAAGATTGAAAGAGAGAAACAGAAGAACGGATGTAAGAAAAGAAGTCTATTTTTTATTTTTTATTTTTTTATCGTATTTTATTTTACTATTTTGGCAATACAATTACATCTTATTGTCAATCATATTAGTATTTATAATCAAAAAACTCGTATACAAGGCGTTTGTTTTTTTTTTGTACGATTGTACGTATCGTGCAGTACATTGAATATTTTAATAATTTTTAGCGTTTTGTAGGTAAGTACCTACAGTTAATAGTGTTCTGTGGTATTGAGGACTGACTTTTTTTTTTTTACATTTAAATCGGTAGATTTGTTAAACGGATACACGTTATAGTCTGGAAATAATTATTACTATCAACCGCCTAATTAAATATATTTCATATGAGTTCAAATAAATTTAATTGTTTTACCTTAACAGTTCGCCAGCTATGATCCCAAATCACCGTTTAAGATATTGACTAGCCACAAAAAGTTATTATAATAATAGTATTGTCTTTTTTTATTATTGTCTTGTTATAAATATTGTTTATGCATTATATTTAAATGGTAATGAATCACAATAGGTATTAATTTAATTGTAAAATTACACTGTTCGTACATAAGTGATTGGTTACATCTGATTAGGCATTACAAAAAAAATTATAAAGTACATAAATCTTTATTATTGTCTCTGTTCGATCCTGTTACAGGTTCTCCATTTTTGAGAAGTAATTTATGGATATTTCAGAAGAAGACAGTAATGATAAAATTAATCCACCAAAGTTCTAACACATAAATCTTGTTTTTCTCCCATCACTTTATTTTAATAAACAGAATATTTTTGATAAAATTTAAATTAATATTAACAATTAAAATGCATTAACATGTAATATACATTGTTTATTAAATATATTATTTTCTTTTCACTTGGTTCTACGCTTTTACATATAGATGTGCGCATGGGTGTAACAAGTGATACATTCTTCTATATCAGTTTAGAGTAAAATGTGTAAATTGAACAAACATAATGTAAACAAAATGTTAGATCATCAGTATAAATTATGTAGTATAGCAATTTTTTGGGTTTGAAGGGGGACCAGGCTGGGTATATGCTATTACGATAAAAATAAATAATGGTTAAAAGTCTTGCTGTGTCTAATCTAAAATCTTGCACATCTCTGTAGTTCTGTGTCAGATAATAAAGGTAACTCTTTTTGTATTTATTAATTTTTATTTATCTTGTAATGAGTTCATTATTTTACTCGTAATAATACAAAGATATCGTACACTTAATAATTTAAAAATAATTTACAATGGTCTTGTGTACACACAAATAGTATTTTTCATAATTTTCACATGTAATTCATACTTTTTACATTGAATGTTTCAAATTTCATGTCATACAAATGTTTGTTTTTCGCTAAAGCTTGGTGCCTATAATCCTTCTCTTTGACATGTAAATCAATTTAACATATATCCACATAAATTGAAAATCAATCGTTTAAGATTACCTTAAGTATGCTGTTAAATTTTACTTCTCTTTTGAGTTAAAATCTATATTTGTGGCACCTGAAATTTTTACATATATCTATTTTAAATATGTAATTATTCTTTTGCATTTCAATTATAATTGTCAAATAAGTATTAATCTAGTTTTTTAGTAATATGTTTTAATGTGTAAATTAAAACATTGGCTGTTAGTTATTTTTTAAATGTTTAAAATATTAATTTTGCCTTTCTATACCACTGAACTATTGATTTTATTACAATTGTTACATACTAATCAATGTATTTGTTAAAAAAAGAAGATTAAAAATTTGCCATTTCTGATTCTATACAGATGATAATGTATGAAATATAATATAAATAGGAAATGCTATAACCTATTGGTAATTGTTTAAAATGTAAATTTTTGTTAATAATTACCCTTCTAACTCCAAGAATATCATTTAATAAATATCAAAAGAAATTCTTTCTTGTTAACGAGTTTAATTATGTAATATTCAATACAGTTATTATTGTTTACAATTTTTGTATTAATTTGAAAAGTTATATTTATATACACACTATCAGATTCTTTAAAAAAAAAAAACAAAAAAAAAGTACCTTAAATACTAATAAGATAAACTAAAATATAATCAAAATATGTCTTTTTTTAAGGTACAGACATAGTGTACAGTGCAATAATGCAACATGATTAGTAATGTAAATTGTTAATGTATAAATACAAATTCGTCAAATCAATGTATATAAAACAAAAGAATAATTATTCTTTCTGAGTGATTTTGTGTAAAAAAATGACATGCAAAGAATGTGTTTTCGGATTAATAAATACAAAACAATATTATATAGAAATATAACCAAACATGTTGGTAACTATAAGTCGACGACATTTTACAGGTATAGGACTACAATTTCTTCAAAAATATATAAATCATTAAACAAATTTTAATAATAAAGCATTTAAATATTAATTATAATATTTATTTTAAATTCAAATTCTTTAAGCATTATATTATACATATATAATAAAAAAAAATTGAACATTTCTTTTTAAAATTTCGTATATAATGTACAGATAATTTCTTTTTTCTTTTTCAAAATACAATATTATTTTTGCTAAGTATCTGCTCAATGATTTAATAGTAAATTTTAAATAATTTAAATCGATAAACATTCTTTTCTTACACTTTTAACAAAAATATAATCTTGACATTACACTAAATATAAATCCGACCCAATTTTATATTATATTATTTCATATTTAACATGAAAATGTGATCACTACATAATTTCACAATACATAAATATATATTAAAAATTAAACAATGATAATAATAAAAAATTGTTTACACTAAATTCATATTAGTCTCAAATATTTAGTTTATGCAATATAATGATATTTTTAATTTTCATGTAAATAAAATTATTATCAATGTTTGTTATTAAGATTAAAAATATCATTATATTTAATTGTATGTACTTGTATAGCCAACTTTAATAGGACATATTATTTTAGCTATTTACTAACAAAATAAAACTAATAAACATATAATTAACATACAACAATTCAAATTTAATTTCCATTTATCGTCTATCAAAAAAATTAGATTAAAATAGTCGATAATTATTAACTTTTGAAGAACAACAAAAGTAAATTCATTTATTCAATTAATTACATATTTTATTTTATTATAAGATGAATTAGAATTTTAGAAAAAGAAAAACTGAGATTTTTATGCAATTCGTAATTGCACTAAAAATTAATGATTGATTATCTAATCAATTATTTAATTTCATAAAACATTATCACCGATCTAATAATTATGACTACTACTAATATAGAACAGACCCTTTAACAATAAACACATGTAAAATAAACATTAATTATATAATAAACTAAAATAGTTAAAAACATATAAATGAACAACCTAAGTAAAAATACCAAAATGATTGTAAATAATAAATACTAAAAAAAAAAAAAAATGATACTAGAAATTTTGTCATAAAAAAAAAAAATAAATGAAAAATTTAATGTGATATATTGACTTTTTTTAAAATGCCACTGATAACCTTAAACAAAAAATTTCCCAATCATTGATTGAAAACTAAAATAATGTAAGATACATTTATAAGTAATAATCTATTTAAAATAAAATATAATTGTGGTTTATAAATGAATCAATTTATAATTAAGAGTAAAAAAAATTATTAATCCAATTTTTCGGACATCAATGTTTATAAAGATAAAAAAACCATCATAAAGAGTTATTTTGAGGCTTCATGATACACACTGAATAACAATAATACGATAATACAGTTAGTTGTTGATGTTGTCAACTGTATCTTTTAAATATGCTTGTAAATTTTGTTGGCATTCATCGCCAGTCCATTGTTGTACTAAGATATGTGTTTCTGTTTCTAATGCCTTAGCCAATTTATCTTTGGTTTCTTGTTTTTGAAGAGATTTAGAAGTCCTCATTGCCTAAAAAAAAAAAAAATATTTTATTAATAAATAAAATTGGTTCCTAAATTACAAATACAACTTTTTTTCAGACTTAAATTATTGTAAGATAATCATGTGGCATAACTATAACGCATATACTTTGATTAGTGTAGTAAATATGTGTTTCATATCTACTTATATGACAGTGATGTCTAGCAAAACGGACAATACAGTGTTCATATATCCAGGACAAGTATATAATTGTTTATATATATATATATATGTTCAGTTTATAAATACACGACACTAATTATTATATAATTTATTAAAAGGCACTAAGTGAACGAGATTTAGGTATCTGTGAACAGTACAGCGTGTGTAATATTGTACACCTTAGGTTTTGGTTTCCAAATCAAGTTGAACGTCTATGTAAATGTCCAAATCGTGGAGAATGTCCGTGGAAATGGAATGCAAATGATAATCAAACTATGCCTTTGAACAACCGTTCACAACTAAAGGTTTTACTTTTTTTAAACAAAATTTATAAAACAATACATTACATAATCCATCTAAATATGTTTTAGTTCTGTAAACCAATTAATGAACTACCAGACTGCACAAAAAAATCTGGCGATTCAATATTGATTGTAAAAAATAAAGAGGACAATAATGTTCAGATTAAAACCAAAGTCCACTGTAATTGCCCACATCATACAAATTGGGTGTTGTCATATCATGAACAAAGAGAACAACACAACGAGACTACTAATATAAGTTATATCAAAGATTCATTCACTTGTAAAAAGGTAAAAAAAATCACTATCTACCTAGTGACCTATTGTAAAACATTTAATTTAAAGTGTTTTATTTTATTTCTACGTTTTAGTTGGAGGATTGTAACACAGGAGAATTTTGTGGTCATATAAGAACAGATTATTACTCGACATACGCTAAATGTACATGTCCATATGGTCATTTGTGTTTGCACAAAGATAGACAAGAGAGTAATGCATATGAAATGTTCTTTTATGGAAAATCATACAGAGCAGAGTGCACGCCAATAAATAATAAATTAAACGAAGTCTGAAATGTAAAAAAATGCTCAACTCAATTGAGAAATACTTAATTTGTAAACTAATTTGCGCTTATAAGAATGAATTTATTAATGTGAACTTACGATTTATTTTATTTCTGTTAATATTACGTTTAGAAAAATTTGTATGAAAAAAAAGACTTATTTAAATATAAAACTAACCTGTAATGACTGTCTAGTTAATGCTTTGACCAATGGTATTAGTTCATCGTGGAATCGGTCAGGCCAAAGTGTTCTAGTCACCAAACCATAATAATGAGCTTGTCCAGCAGTTAATCTCTGACTACCCATAATCATCTCGGCAACTAATAGTCTACTTAAAATAGTTGTAGCAGCACCTTCAGCAATATGACCGAGTTGTGCATAAGGTGTTTCAAATGTTGCTTTATCACTGGCAAAAACCAAGTCGAAATGGACTAGCATAGTAGCACCAAGTCCAACTGCTGCTCCGTCGACACCAGCTACCAGTAATTTAGGAAAATTACTTAAGCATGTAATAAACTTTCTGTTAAAAAAAAAAAGAACAATTAAATTACAATTTTTTAATTTTTTTATATTAAGTTATTAAATTTGTTATCAGATGTAATACTGCATTCGTTACATTTGTTATGTCAATTTTTAAACAAATTGAGACAATAAATGAAGGTGCAAAGGGTTCTTGTCAACAATAACCGAAACATGTAATTATTACATTTAGAAAATGTATTTAAAATTTTACTTTTATGACTAAAGATTCAATGAGTATTTTTACGAAAAATTAATACAAATATACATTTGTACAATTTTAAATTCTATTTTATAAATGAATATTTAGAAAATAATAAACTAGTTTGATTAATACAAATTAAGAAAATTTTCTCTTATTATTATATAATACAATCAAAATAAATAAAAATATGAAAACTGGTATTGTAACAAAACAATTAAAATGTTTTTAATTTAAAATTGTTAGAACATGGCAGTCGCTACTGAATTGTGGATTAATATTAATTTTTTTTTAAATATTTTGTCACTTTTATTTTACCTCAGCAAAAACAACACTGAATACAAAAGAAAATTAATAAGAGGTAGTAAGTACATAAATAATGTACTTTTTTCTTTAACCTGCCAACCAATAAAACTATTTTTAAAGATCATTAATTATAACTAAATGAGACTAACAATATAAAAAAAAAACTATTTTTGGCAAAAAGTATAAAGTTAAAAAAAAAATTACTTGAGAGTTGATGAAATTTGAACAGCGGCTTCTTTACATTTTATCTCATCATCATGTATAAGAGGTGCTATATCCAAACCTTGACAAAATATTCTACCAGCAGATGACACTAAAACTACTTTACAAGTATCGTCATTTTCTAAATTATTTAATTCTTTGATTAGTTCTTCCATTACCTAAACAAATAAAACAAAATTATGGCATTCTATTTTACAATAAAACTATTGATATTCAAGAAATATAACTTACGGATACATTTAAAGCATTTTTCATAATAGTTGACACTGGTGTTAATGTAATATGTACCACTCCATCATATCTTCGAATAGTAATTTCATTATATGTGGTACCTTCAATGTCTTGTTTAATACTTTCTGCCAATGATCCTAAATAATCAGAAAAAAAAAATTATTTCAACTCTCCCAAAACTTTTAATTTGAATATGTGATTTATTTACTTGACATTTTTGCTGCCGAAACTTGAACTGGTTGTTTTTTTACTTTTTGAGGAGTAGAATTCTTAGGTTTAGCAAGACTTTTGTTTGTTTCTTTGTTTACATTATTAAACGATTGATCATTCGAATTCAATAATAGATCATCAGCATTTTTATTTTTTCTAGTATACACTCTCAAAGCTTTCACAGGTGTATGTTTTGTAGTCAAGTCATTGATAGATACAGTATTAGGAACTGGAAGTATTGGACTACCACCAACACTAGATGCTTCACTACTGGACGAATGTTTTCTAATAATTTTAGATTCATCTGCTGGAATTGTTTTTCTACCTGAGAAATTTCCCAAACATTTTATGGATTGATCAGAACCCTGTGAATCTACAGACGTTTTTCTTGTACACTTATTCTCGGGCGAAGAAATACATACATCGGACCGCCGACCCAGGCGGTTGGCTGACAAAGATGAAGTAGTTGGAGAACTCATTTTAAGCATAGCATTTTTCACCAATTTAGTTTTTAACATCAAGTCTTTTTTTTTGCGGCGAGTCGAAGGAAGAACGTTTTTGGAGTTATTATTACCTGGAGACCTTCTCTTTTCAAGCGAATATATCATATTTATTGCTCCTTCATCACTCAAAAGGCGATTAATTTCTCTCATAGTTCTTGCTTTAGCTACAATATTAGGTTTAGGTTCAGACTCAACTTCATTGATATTATCACTAACAGTCTCTTCATTTGTGGTTGGGTCCACCTTGACAGTAGACTGACGTTTGTCAGTATACGATTTAATAAAATGATCAATAGCTATTTTAACTTCTGGCACATCATCAGGTTTTTTACGTTTTTGAACAGAACCAATATCATTTTTATTCAATGCTTTCTTTTCATTTTCTGCCTTTCTTTTAGCATAATGAGAATCAAATCTTTTTGGTCTTGAGACCTCTTGAAGTTGTTTTAGGGCTATTTGCTTTTCTATCTCTGGATCCAATTTTGGTTTACATCTTTTGGTTCTAGTAACACTTCGAATAATTTTTTTTTTCACAACTGGCTTTGTTGTTTCCGGAATCTTATTACCATTGGTATCGGCAGTTTCAATATTCTCAAAGTCCTCAAGTATAGCAATTAATTCTTCATTAGAAGATATTTTTTCATCATTCTTATCTTCAGACTCAGTCGGATTCATGTGTTGATCAGCAGACTGATCCAAACTCTGTAGCGTATTGGTAATTTGATCAATATGCGGTGAATCATTAATTTGTAGAGAGTCATTGGAAACATTATTTGGTAATTCGTCGTCGGGACATTGAATTTTACTTATGTTATTCTCAACAGTATCTGTTATGTTTGACGATTTACTTTTAGCAATTATCTCCGGTTTTTTTATCAATAACTTTTTTTTAATCAATTTTGTTGAGCTTTTATCATCATGTTTTGATTTCTCGTCGGCAGTTTTTAAAGGCGAAATTTTACTAGCTAATCTGTGCGTTAACTTCATTGGAAAAATTTTATCTGGTTTTTCAACACGAGTTAATGGATATTTCTGTTGAAACCGTTCAAACAGTTCTTTGGCGATTTCGTCTTGGGTGACTATCTGGCTAGTCATGTGGATATAGGGTACTTTAACTCCAAATCTAGGTTTCAACATTAGTTTGCCAGAGCGAGAAAGTGATTCTTCAGTCAAAGACGATATATCGCGACCCGCAATATGTTGAGGAATCGTAACAGATATATTATCTTTTTTTAAAACAATCGGTCCGACAGAATTTTTAGTTTCGTTTATTACGCTCTCCTTTTCTATAATTTTATCTGTACTGTTGGTACTACAAGTAGTACTATCAGTCGATTCATTAGCCACAGATTCATTGGCTACTTCATTGACCACCTTGGCGCTGGATTCGTTTGTGTTATTAGTGTCGCTTTCTACTTTTTCAATTTTAATTGTTTCACTCGCCGACTCAACAACTTCTACTATCTGATCGCCGTCCACCACTTCTACGCACACTTCTTCTTTTTCAACCGCCATTAAATCAATGGACATTCCCATTTCGGACGACTGAGAGACGTCACTGTCGATTTGAACGAAATTATTGTCACACGTACCCTCGCCACCATCGGCATTCGGAATTTGTTCGACGACTTTGATGATGTCTACGTGTTCATGCTGTTGCTGTGAAATGTCGTCACTCGTTTCTATTACGTCGATACCGTCAGCACCGTCATCTATGCTGCTTTTGGCGTTGACATCATCTACGCTCATTTCGTGCACTTCAGGCAAATCTTCCACGCCGTTCGCCTTGTCCAGGTCCAACAGGACGACCTCCTCGCCGTCCGAATGACACTGGAAATCGTTGACTTCGACGACTTCCATGGTTGGCGGTGAACGGCGTAAAAGAAAAGAAAATAAATAACAGGTACACCTATTTAAGAACAAACGGGCGCTTTAGTAAACACGGTATTGCTCATGCACGCGGCGGCGGCGGCGGGCAAGGCGCCTCCTGACAACACCCGGACGATACGCGCGTTATTCGGCATAAGAACGGCGTCACGGGCACGGAGAGGGGGGGTTTTACTACTCACTCGGAGTGTTGCTCCTCTTTTCTTCCGATGTTACGTGGTGTTCCCCGGGCCGGACGGACGTCGACGCGCGAGACGGCCGCCTAGGCGTCTAGCATTTCTTCCTTCGCACTGGGCCCCGGGCTCGGACAGCGGAAACGTCGTCTCGTCAAAACGCAGCCGGGAACGACGGGGGGAAAAAAAAACACGGGCGACCGACCGTTCCTTTTCTAGCGATGCGTTCGTCAGGAAAACCGACGAAGGGGGAAAAACGCCATTTTATAAGAGCAATAACATATATACAGTATACACACTTTAACGCATTATTATACGTACCGATATAGAAAAACACGCACACACACACACAAACGCGCAGGAGATAAATAATTTATAACATACCCGTTTGCCCGATACCGAAAAACATCGTGGCACACATGTTGCACGCGTCAGCCGCTACGTTGGCCATCCTGTCGTCGCGGTGTTCTCTCCGGGGTTCCATTGAGTGTCAAACTATGGTTTTTTCATATTTACGGAACAGTGGTTTTCAACGATTTCGCGAACGCCGCGTATAAATATTACATTATCGTCCGTACGTTAATATGTATTCGTTATATAGTGTTGTTGTACAGCACGGAAAAATGATATTTCAGAAACATTTTCGTACGTAATACATACATTACGTATATTGAATATATTTTGTTTGTTTTAATCTACGGCGTAGGTTCCATGAAATTCGGTCGTTGAATTTTCAATACCGTTTTTCGTTTTTTCCCCCCCTCACAACACGAAGGTTTAATAATAAATAAATAAAGTATCCTACTCGTGTACTTATTGTCCGTAGATTAATGAGCGCATTTGAATGCCGGGTGTGCGCGTGCGTAATAAAGGAAAAACGACGCGCGTAATACGCGCGTTTAATTCGTTTTCTCTTATTCGTATGGACAATCGGCCGTTATCGTTTTTTGTTTTTTTTTTAGACGTAAATCCGTACGTTTTTTAACGACGTGTTATAATAAACCGACCAATAATTGCCAGTTTGACGTACAATATGGCGCAGCCGTCGCCAAGTGATGTTGACGAGGAGGGGGGGATGGGGGCTCGCGAGGATAATGAAATTGACGGCGGTATAAAGACTACGGAAAGAAATAAGGAGAAAAAAATTGTTCCTTGCTCGCTACACTCGAAACGTAGAGAAAAATTAAACCACGCGCGATTCGGCAGAATATTAATTTTTCGGATTCTATTAAAACGACGTTCGAATTTAAATACGCATTACGACAAATACAACGTAATCACAATAATTGGACGCGGGTGTAGTACCAGACGGAATTTGTTCGAACACTTTTTATCCATCCTAACCGAACACCATGATTTCGTAATTCAAACGATAAAATAAGTCGGCGGGATCGACAACAACTACTACTACTACTATTCTATTGATTTCCGCGAATATTACTGTGCAATACCCGCGCATATGCGTCGTGTCAACCATTCGAACGGAAACGGATGAGAAAATCGAAATACAAAAACAGTTATCGGAATGTATCGAACAGACAGGAGTATTTTAATAAGAATAATTATTAAAAATCAATGTGATTTTCGGCTCGCTGAAACAATATAGGAAGCATTCATTAGTATAGTTGCGCGGTGGATGGATGGCAAGCGTCAAAGTCTGATTCGGGAACTAATTATTATTTATTTCGTAACTCCACGCCAATATATTATTCCGATAACAGTATATAAAATTGTGACGTAGGCGTAGAACGAGCGAACAAAAATACTTTATATTACGGAATATTGTTTGTAAATGTACGAGAAATAATATTGAAAAGGTCTAGGACGTGTTATTTTTCTTTTTTAAAAAAAAAATATATATATATGTATAGGTTTCGGGAATGCGTTAAACAGAGTGTAATACTGGTACGTTTTTGTTTATTTTGACGACAAGAAAATCTTTTTTTTTTTTTGCCTCGTTAAACATAAAATTAAAACGAACATCTCATTACCAAACCGCGGATTTACCATATTACATAGACGAAGGTGTAATAAATAGATAATAATTAAAAACCATTATAGAAAATCACAATGAAATCCGGATTCTAAAGCAAAATAAAAAATTGCTATTGACCGTGTGGACGCACTGGGTAACCTATCCGACTGTTCTTGATAAAAAAAAAAAAAAATCACGTGATAATACGAAATGATTAAGCAGAACAAAACGAAATGTGCCACTGAGGCGACGTTGCGTTAAAGTCGTCCGAGTCCGTTTTTTCAAGCGTCGTAAATTAACTAAAAATTTCGATAATTATGTTGTTATGGAGTGGTTTTTTGTTCTAGCATCAATAGCCGCGTCCTTTTTTGTCGTTATTTTTTTCATACTCATCGGTAAGTACAACAGCGTTTTCTCTTTCGATTCATATCACAAACGCATGTTTTCTCGTATCCTTGTACTCGACACGACAACGATATTGTTGCAGACAAAGGAAAATCTGCGACGTTAATAATGTCGTAATATTATTGTTTCACGCTTGAGAAAAAAGTGTTTTGGATTTGATTACAAAATCGATGAAAAGACAATGAAATAAGAATATCCTCCTTTTTCACCGTGTCTTAAAAATCGTTTTGATTGTGTAGGAAAATCCGTGCGCATATTATCATTAAATATCTGGAATGCTTAGGCATTTCTTGTGTAATCACAATGAAACGTATGGTTTTTAATAAAATTACGTGCGTTAACACACAAATTACAATATAAAATACCATTACCGATGTTTAAATTTTCTATGACTATTGTATATCAATTGTTTGTTGATTACATATTACATATGACGTTTTCATATAGTAATTTTATATATGAATTGTACATTTTTATTAAAATTATAACAATCGAGTTTATGATATACATACATTTCTTTATCAGTCGAAGAAAACGGTTCACGTTTCTATTATAACTATAATCGTTTTTACAAAAAAAAAAATTCTATAATAAGCTTACCCGTCCTCCTATTTATTGAACAATCGATTATAGTGTTTGTTTTGGATTTTTAGGGTGGTGTTTGGTTTGGAAGTTGTACTTATCAAAGTTTAAACTAGTCAGAGAACTTTTCACTCAGCAAGCACCCGAAGTCGAGAATTTAAATATCACTCAAAAGACTCAATAAAGTAAACTGCCAGAAAATGAATATTCGCTGTGCTAAACCAGATGACTTAATGAATATGCAACACTGTAATCTGCTCTGTCTTCCGGAAAATTACCAGATGAAATACTACTTTTATCATGGTTTATCGTGGCCACAATTAAGTTATGTGGGTGAAGATGAAAAAGGAAACATTGTAGGTTATGTACTGGCCAAAATGGAAGAAGACTGTGAAGATAATCCTCATGGACACATAACTTCGCTGGCAGTCAAACGATCACATAGACGATTGGGACTTGCACAAAAGTTGATGGATCAAGCCGCCAGGGCTATGGTAGAATGTTTCCAGGCAAAATATGTGTCGTTGCACGTGCGTAAAAGTAATAGAGCTGCGTTGAATTTATATACTAATACATTGAAGTTTACCATTTCCGAAATTGAACCAAAATATTATGCCGATGGCGAGGATGCATATGCGATGAAAAAAGACTTATCACATTTTACATTGCTGTGTGCTGATGATGATATACCTAGTAGTGACTCATTGTCTAATGCGATAAAGAAAATTGAAATCGATTCAAAATGAATTGTTTACTTTTCTTTGTATAACATTGAAAGATATTAATTATAACAATATTGTATTTGTTAAATGAATATGATTTAAAATAAATAATAATTATTTCATAACATACTATTTATTTTGTTCAAAAATATATAAATGTGCGTTTTGTAATTACTGCTTATAATATTGAAGAAATTAATGCAGTTTTTAAATTATATGTAAAAAATATTTACTTTTCAGATGTATTTCATGTGCTGCAATTTTATATTTTATAAATTTTTATTTATACAAATAAAGTTAATCCTATCATTATACAGAAAACAAATTATTGAATATATGACTTCTGTTTTTTAAAGTTTATGAAATGTATTCAATCATTGATCTGACAAACTTAAAAAAATATTATTGATTAAGCGTCACATAATTTCAGTACAGTTATCTAGCATTTATTTTATATCAAGACTATTATTTACTTTCTTAAAAATTGTTGGTTTAAAAACAATCGTAAAAACTTTAATATTATACTAATTTTTAAATTTATTCGGATGACTGAAATAAAACTCATACTCGTCTTTTGTAAAACTGTAAATATTATTATGTTACTGCGTCTAATATCACATACTATTTAGATGTTTTTAACTTTATTGTCATACTAAGATTTATACATTTGTTTAGACAGATCAAATTAACTTTTAACCAATCCAATTATTCCAATTCATTAGTTTAATCAGAAATACAAAAAAAAAAAACTATATTATCGTTGGATATAATAATTAATTTATTATTCTTGATTCGTATTGTATTTCAAATAAATAAACATATTCTACATGGTTATAAATTTGGTAAAAATATTGCTCGTCATACGGAATATTAAATTATTTTATATCAGTATTGCCATTATTGTTAATAATATTCTATATAATTAGAAAAAATTAATATTTAAATGAATACATTTTTATATAATGTTAATTATAAAAGTATAAAAAGTTACGGGTGTCAAGTTACCTATGTTGGCTTTATAATTAACTCTATTTATTAATTTCCAAAAATCCATTAAAAATATTCTACTTCTCATTACAAACTATCTAATATAAAAGAAATATAAGGATTTAAATCCTTAAATAGTAATAAAACATCACATAAAACCGAATGAATTCTTTAACTTAAATAATTATAATTACAGCTGATATCTTTTGAATTAAAAAAAAAAAATATTGCACAACCTTGTTACAGTAAATACTATTATTGTTTACATTGTTTACAAAAAATCGTAATACAATTTGTATATTATATTTTATCTAATAAGTAGAAATATATCAAAATGACATTATTTTTTGCTAAAACACAATTAATATTACTTGTGTATTATTATTTATATTTATACTTGTACAAATCAGTATTTTGAATTAAATTTGGGATTAACGAATATATAAAAATTCATGTTAAGAGAATTTTTCTCGTCAATAAATAAAATTTTGTAAAATATAATTCATGCAATAAATGTAGGAACAAATTAAAATCACAGGATAAAATATAAATGTTTGCAAATATATATATATATATATATATAACACCACAATTACAAAAAAAATAATATCAAATATTTATACTTTGATTAGAAAATCAACTCTTAGATACAACGTACATAAGGATAGTCTATAAATCTAAAATCACAAGATTTTACAACTCAAATCCCATATAGCACACATTAGAAATTAAAATGTAAAATTTTTTCATATTAAAATATGAAAGTAAGTTATGGTACATGCTTCTAAATAATAAGTAGACTAGATTTATATATAAATATAGATTAGATACAAAAAAAAGTACAAATGCATCTTATTCGTATTCAATATTTTGGAAAAATAATTATTTTATTCTAAGGAATTACTTGCAAAGAAATTGAATATATAATCAAGATTCAAAGACGATTATTTCACATTCTTGTATTACGGAACACAAAGCATTTTTGGTGTTTAATTATTGAACAATTAAATTGTCTTGAGCACACAATTTAGGCGACTGATTGACTGTTATTATTAGTTGACAATTAAGTACATTTAAATTCTAAACTGAACTTTATTTGATTATTTAATTTGAACATATAAATGCATTTTATATTTATTGGTAACGACACAATTTTAGTTTATCTAGATTGTTCTCTTTAAACAAGGATGTTTGTATTTGTAATTTTCATATTTTTTATAAGACCACATTAAAATTAAATCACATTTTACACTTTTCACTAAATTAGGTTTTATTTAGCTAAAAGTATTAAAGATTCATTATGTAATATAAATATTTGGAAGTCATAAATCTGGAAGTATCAATAATAAATGTATGTATTATTATTTACGTATATTTAGATTACATTACTATAATACTCAATTAAAGATAATTTTAGAATTAATTTTTTGACTAGTAAAGTTTTTATTAACAATTAATGTTTTTGTGTTGCAAACAAGTTTTAAGTTGAAATTTGATTTTTATAGTGAACCGATTTCAAAATCATTTTGCAATTTTATTTATTTATTCGTATGGCAGTTTTTGCAATAACATTGTAGGTTTTAAGAAAAATATTAAACCTTAAAAATACATAGTTATTGTTTTCAATTTTAGTAATTTAGCTTTCAACGTGTAATAAAATTACAGAAAAAAGCAGATAGTTTTCTACTGTTTACAGTAAAAAAAACGTCAAATTTAAAATTAAAAGTTAACTAAATAACAAACAAAAAGAAGATTCAATTTGTTTTTAAGATAGATATTTTAAGATCATTCACGATATGCGAGATTTCTATAACGGAATCTACCATTTCTTGTACAGCAGTTACACTAGGAAAAAGCTGTGAAGCTCTTTTGGATTTATTTACTACATTCGAAATACCTATAGATAAAGCGCTCAAACACTGTTCAACATGATTCTTTACAGTTGATTCTTGTATACTCCGACATATTGTATCACCAACTACAACTAACTGATGTGAAATTAGTACTATATACTTGATTTTCGTAATAAATACTGTAGGTGGATGGTTCCCTTCAACGATTTTAAAAAACTTGTTCACGTGACCGATCAATAAATTTGATTGACTGACAATTTGATGACTGTAGAAAGTAAATATCTAAAATAAAATTTAAATTTTGAAAATGTATTAATGCATTAATTTTAATATTTATTGAATAATTAAAAAATGCATACTGTTACATCTTACTTTTTTGTCTTTAGTAGTAAGTTCAGAAGAACTGTGATTTTTAATGGAAGCAGCACTTGACGGACTATTTATACTTGAATTGATTTCATTTTTTTCATTGCCTATATATTCGTAATCATCATCTTCTTCATCTTCATTGCATGCATTTTGTTTTTTAAACAAAAGTGTAGAATTACCCTACAAATATATATTTTAAAATTAAAAAACTAAAAAAAAAAGAAATCACATATCAATTTATTTCAATTTATTTTTCTTTAATTTTAGATTAATATTTTATTTTAAGTCTAATATAAATTTATCTACTAAGTTCAGTGGCGTAGCCAGGGGAGGCTGATGAGGCTGCAGCCATTCCGAAGTTAATAATCAATTTTTTTAGTAAGTACAGTCTATACATATTAATCAATATGTATATAAATTATCAGCCCCAGCTCCCTCCAAATAAAAAACCTGGTTACATCACTGCTAAAATTATTGATTATTTGAAGAAAAAAAATTATACATGTGATTTATGGTAAACATATTAATTTTCATATTATTGTAAATAATTTTATTACTTTAATAAATGACGTGATCTGGCGTATGTCATCAGTCAATAATTTAGCACATGCAATTAACTTGTCTAAGGCATCTTCAGAATATTCACATTCAGTATTTGAATCTCTGTTCAAAATGTTTGCTTTCCAACCAATGTTATCCAAAGCATTTGTTGAATAACCAATTATTTTACTCGTTTTTATTAAGTCAAATACTAAAGGATGAAGTTTAGTCGAGATACCTAAAATAAAGAAAATTATATTTACAAGTTATCAATATTAATATATATATATAAAGTTGTCATACCTTTATCGGGAACGTTTACAGCATTTCCTAGACAACCTTCTGAAAAATCAATGAATTGGAGTAAACTATTTTTAAGTTGTGAAGAAGTAATTTTTATATTTGAAAGATTGGCTTCTAAATTTTTCAGATTCCTCCAATTAGGCCCGGCATAATTTAAAAGTCTAGTCGTGTTAGAAGAAACATCTAATGTTAATCTATCTAAACACTCCAGTGCACAATTTAAGTCGAGAAGTAATTCTTTAGGTTGTAAACTACTTAACGGGGGAACATCATATTCCTATTTTTAAATTGAAAGAAAAAAAAGAAATTAAATAAAATACACTACAAATCTACAAATATTTATTAATATACACATACCTGACTATCTATAGTTAAATTTTGAAATTCAAAAGGCAGGGAAGCTAATGATCGATTTTTAGGAACATCATAATCAGGTGCAATACTAGACCGATTAGAGTCACTTTCGCCTGCATTACTCCAAACACCAACAGTTGATAGCGAGCTAATTGAACTACTCGGAGTGACTTGTACATTTAATGATCTAGGTACATCGTAGCTTTCTTTTGAAACAAGAGGATGTTGATTTGGAAGCGGATCATAACTATCACTACAGCAACCACTGCTGCTACCAATACTGTGTGGTCGTTTTGAACAATCATTAGTTATACGATCCAACACTAAACAAATATAAAATTCAATAGTTGTGAAATATAATTATTAAAAATGTACAAATCTTTGGCATACTATGATTGGTAGGTGGAATATTATAACCATTGGCATCAACTGTTTTTTGAGGCGTGTCATATGAAAGGAGGTCAATCGATTTTTGTTGTGACGTCACCTAATTGACAATTCCACAATAATGAAAAACGAATTTAAAAAAAATTATAAGTATTATAAGTATTTTTATCTTTTAATTACTTTATTTAGATTTGAATGCCAACTCTGATGCATTTCATCAACTCTCATGCTTTCATGACTGCAATGATTCTGATCTTGACCACAATTCGATATAATTTGAGTTTCAATCACTTCATACACACCTGGTAACAGTTTTAAACGATTTCCAGGACAGATTCCCTAAATACAGAGTTAGATTAGCGAGTATAATCACACCATTGACTTTACAGAAGATATACTTGACGGCCTCGTAATGAACACAACCACCATCCCTCGAGACCAGCTGTATTCTGTTCCAATACTGTTAATATATCGTCTTTTCTAAACGCCAATTCATCCGGTGCTTCAGCAATGTTATCGTACATGGCTTTAGCAATACAATTCTATAAATAAAAACACATTTCGGCAATAAAATATTGAAAAAAAAAATACAAAGTCTTTGAATCCAAAAAGGATATTTGCGAAAATTTTTACATTTTTATTAGTTTACGGGTTTCTTTTATGAAGTTTTGTTAACAGGTGTAACGCACGTGTGGTTTTTTTTTTTTTAAGGATAGCTTATAGAAGGGTAAAAAACGGATTGATCGCCAAGGGGACACAATTAAGCGTTGGAAGTACGGCGTACTCACAGTGTACCCATTATTCAATGAACCGTTGGCATGGAACTGTATCATATTGCACGAGTCCAAACGCCTTGTTTCACGGGTATTTCGTCCTTACGGTAGACAAGTAAAATAATTGTTTCATCACAGTAATATTATCGATCATTTTCAATTCATCGTTCGGCTCCGCGTGCCGTCTGAGCGTTTGTTTTCGTAACGAATTATCTAGGTTTCTGCTGGAGTTGCGAAAAACCGTATGAATCGACATTTTTCTTCGTCTCTTCATGACTCATATCGCAAACATGAGTCATACACACACACACGAAGTAGGTCCACACTCCAGCAGTCCAGCGCATCGACGACGTACGTCCCCGCTGGTGTACAATATTCCGGCGGGCGGGTTGTTCTTGGAGTAAAATAACATTGGCGATCGCATTGATAACAATCCTACCAGCGGCCGTCCGGATAATCTCGACGATGGACGTTGGCAACACCATTTGTCGTCCCGACGACGTCGTCCACCGGTCGTATTTGCGCAATTTATATTATATTTTTAACTCGTCGTGATAAAATTTCGAAGTGTTTTTTCCCGTCGTCGTTGTCCGATACGTTGTCGCGGCCATAGGCGCCCGCAGAAACATTTCTAGGGGGGGGCAATCGTTCAACATATATATATACATTGGTTAGGTAAAATTAATTTCAATTTAAAATCGAAATATACTAATATTAACATATTATATAATACAATATTACCAAAATGCCAGGGGGGGGGGCAAATGCCCCATCTTGCCCTCCCTTGCGGGCGCCTATGGTCGCGGCGATACACTTCTGTCCCGTTGACGTTAATCATCGTCACCATCACTAGAGTTCCGTACGTGATAGGCAGGGCCGGATTTAGGGGGGGCCCCGGGCCTCCATTTAATGGGATTTTTTTGCATCCAAGTATAAAAAAAACAATATTTTATTTGCAAAATAAATTTAAATCGCAAATTGAATAAAATTAAAAAAAAAAAAACCTACTTTTATTGTACCACATTTTTTTTATTATTATTATTTTGGTATTTTAATATAAATATTTTTAAACCAAAATTTCTAGTAAAATATTGTTTTGCGGTAAATGTTAATATATTATTAAATTAAATTCACTTATAATAATAATATATTAAATATACGTTATCGAAATATAATATATACTTTTAAGGTGGGCCCATGGCCCCCACATTCCTAAATCCGGCCCTGGTGATAGGTTAAAGTTTCCCCCCGAAAACTTGAAATCGCTTGTACGCGGCTATTACCACAGTTATAGTATCTATTCTAAGGTTCGTCGCGTGTTATAGTTTCCGTCGTACGAAACCGGTTGCGAAGCGATTAGCGCGCAAATCAAAAAATGAAAATCCTCGCCGCGGTACTTTCAGTTTCTATTTTTTTCGTTTTTATTTTCGTTGATTTCGAAAGAGAGAGAGAGAAAAACGTGTTTTACGAAAAGTCGAAAACCTCTTTAAAAACTTATCATTTTCTTTTAGTCATAATAAACAAATACTTTTCTCTCGTAGTAAATTGATATACCTTCTTTATATATATTCCAAGCGACTGTCTATTTGTTAATGGTTAAAAATTTATCGAATCATTATTATTATTATTATTATCAATTTAGAAACGGCGAAGGAATCCGCCTCTTGGTTTCATTTTCTAATTTTTAAACTACATCGTATTGTTTGATTTTAGTGTTTTCAATTCCCGTAATTGCAACGTATTCGAGTGATAATAACAAAGACCAATGTACATATACAAATACAAGATAATTAAGCACAAACAAGTAACAATGATTGTGAAATGACAAGTGATTAATTCGTATTATATAATATTTATTTCATACAGACTTCTCTGGAACAAAAACGAAATAGGTCTTCTATTATTATTCTTCGAATTCGTTTATTTTTTATTTTAGATGATTTCATTTGAGAACCTATTAGATTTTATACTACTTGTTATACTTGTAACTGACTATTACTCATTAGGTAGATTTATGTGTCGATATAATAGGTAATAGCATACATTACACATATGACTTAGATAACTTAGAAATATATTGCCAATTTCCTGTTTTTAATATATAGATTATATTTAAAATATTGTATATACTACGAAAATTAATATTATTAACGAGTATAATATACTTTTTTTTTTTTTTTGTTATTCCTAGTACCTATGTAAATTTTCTTTATAACGTGTCCGATTATTATGGTAATTAGTATTACCTAAATTAATATTAACAACTAACATATTTCGTTATACGTACATACATATAGTATAACTATATTACCGTAAATATTATTTTATAACGTTAAATTTATTTACATTCGTTAAATATAAATTGATTGAATTAAAAAAAAATTAACACAGTCGTATTATGCATTCCTGTTAACAATCGGTTTTTGCCATGATCCGTAAATCATAATTCTTATTATTTTATTGTTTAGAAAATAATGACAAATTATTGTGAACGAGAATAAATTGTACCAAGAATTTAGGATATTTTATTGAACATTAATATTATTAATCTGTATCGACCATGTGTGTAGCTGGATTTTCAATCAGGAAAAGGGCAAAATTGTTTTTTTAAGATAGAGCAAAAAAATATTTACACCGTAGGGTACTGAAATAAATGAATTATTATCTTTTCTAAATTAATGTATAATAATATTCGTGGAGGCGTGTAAAAAGATTACATAAAAAAACCAAAAGAAATCTCGTATTTCCTGTGTGATATGTTAATTTATCCAATATACAATGCGTTATTTCAATGTGTGTGAATTTTTTTTTAAACTCTCATAAGTTGCGTTAATAGTAAAAACCTGTATTTTATACAAAAAATTCCGTTTTTGTTTATTATCATTAATAAGATTAAATGCTATATAAATCATAGACATAAATTGAGTTCTCCATTTTTTTTTTATAATGACGTCCCATAGTCGTGACATATGTACATATTCTGTACTTAAAATTCACAGGCCATAAATAAAGACTAGAGATGGGTCGCGTGTTGGAAGACCCCTGGATCATAACTGATGCCAAGATATTTTCATATTCATAGAATACAAATTGTATTTTATATTCTTGATTAATAAATAAATTTACTTATTCATCATAATATTTGCATACCTAATTTTTACACAATCGCTACTCGAATAATTTATATTAATGTTTATTGGTTACCTATTTTTTTATAACTTAATTCAGCACACCAATTCCCCTTTAAATAAATTATTATTTTATTATTTTTTTAATAGAACCTATAATCATTAAACTAAATAATTCATTATTATCTATCATCTATTAAGTGTAAAATATAAATTAAATTTGTATTTTTCATTACATTTTATTAAATGTATTGGTAGGTATGTAATATAAAATATTAGATAACGTTAATTTTTCACGCTTATTTTATTATGAAAACATATTTTATATTATAATAAAGAAAAAATTGTTTTGTATCTCAATTTAAAATTGATATACGTGCACAATATGGTACTAGTGCTAATGTGCTATATTACTATATTGTGTTGTGTGTGATCTATCATATTTATACTGAATGTATCCACGATACACCGAAAAGAATATTGGAATATATACCTAACGACTAATCCTGACTTGCTTTATAAGTTTTAACATTGTTATTTTATATTTTAATTTTGTCGGATGTGCTCCTAATACGTATGGCTCGAAATTCGAAAAAAAAAATTTTTATAATTAAATTAGTAACTTTAACAAATTACATATTTAATATAATTTGTGTTAATCCACCCAACATTGGATTTGTTGCCAAAAGTTGGCGCTTCTCCAAGTCTTCCACAAAAACAATGCGTTTTATAATTTTTTTTTTTAATGACATATTTAGCTCATACAATAGCCCATATTAATCTGGTTAGCTTTATTATAGATTTGTGTCTAATAATAAAATTGTATCTAACTATTTAATTATGCAGTATTCTATTTTTGTTTTTAGACAATAAATGAACGACATGTAACGAATCGGTCGCAAGTATGTGGAAAACAACACGAAATGTAAACATTGTTGTTTTTATTTAATTATGAATTCATATCATCCAAACATTATTAATAATATTATGTATTGAATATCTAGGATTTAACTACTCAATTGTGTACAATGTTCATTTTTATTATGTAGATATATCCAGAATTTTTCAAATATCCGACACATGACGTTTATGAGAAACACACTGAAGTGTGTTTCTCATGTCTGTAGTGAGCCTTTCACATTGCCATTCAATTGTGTGATTGTTGTTTTTCAATATCTGAGATTGGGGCCATCGTATTATTATTATTTTTTTTTTTTTTTTGATTTATGACTACAACGTGTCTGTAAGACCAAATTTTTAAGTCGCCAAATCGATAATAATCGAATCGAAGAGCGAACAAAAAAAAAGCGTTTTCGTCGTCGTACATTATTACGTTGGGAATACTTTCCGGAATATTACGGACTCCCCGTATAGTTACACGCTAAGTTAGGCTCTTGTGCAACAGTCGGTCAAACGCGAGTCGGCACGAACGAATATTCGCGTAAGAAAAACGGTTTCATAACCGTTTTATACACACACGTATTTATATGTAATCAGTGGGTACATAATAATATCAGAATAAATAATAAACGCATACTTGAAATTGATACGCGCGATTCATCAGGTTTAAATTTAATACAAAAAAGTCGCGGGCATTAATTTTGCAAAGCGTTTCTCATATTCGCTAAAAATACAATTTTTGCAAATTTTCTTTTTACATTTGATTCCGGTATTCGTCAATAGTAGTAATAATAGTAGTAATAAGCGCGCTATTATAAATGTCGATAATTTCGTAAAGGACAGTGACGTAGGCCGTAGTGTTTATTCCGTCACTTTGGAAAATAAACACGCGAATTATATATATATATATATATGTATTATGATAAAATGTCACTGATCGCTTATCCTATCCTCATTGGGAAGAAAGTCGAGTCTCCGCTGATACGTCTACAACCTCATTCGGTTGTCTTGAAAACCGACGGGCAGTAGTAACTCGTTTGCGTTTTTTTTAGTACTGACGATCGCAAGTCTTTCGGAAATCGATAAATTAAATTATCGTTTTTTTTATTCTTTTTCTTTCTTTTATCCTTTATTGTGCTTCGCGAACACGGCAACGGGCGAATCTAGGAACCGCTTTAGAAAACGCGTCTGTCGATGGTATCCACCCATTCGGTTCTGGGGCAAGTACTTTTTTTTGAACGCATACGTATATTATATTATTATGTAATTATAAAAATAACGTGCGTATAGTGTTTTCAGTAGGCGCGTTGAAAACCGCCGAACTTAAACGCTCGTGTCTTTAAACACAAATGTAACGTTGTCTTCTCTCTGTCCGGATGGGCTGGTTAACCTGTTAACCGGTTACAGTATTATCAACGTAAACGTAAAACGCATAAAAAAAAAATGAAAGTAAACTATACTTTAAATAGTGTAAATTGTACTTTATGTAGTGCATCCTCCAAGGGCCGTAATGTATTAAGACTCGAGCCGCGAGATGCGGTGACCTTAAAGTCTCATACAAGTTTTAAACAGAGAGCTGTTTCATTACGCTTAATTTGTATTATAAATAAATTAGCTTATTAAAAAAAGAACATTTTATATGAATATTTTAAGTTCTTGGTTTCTATACGCAACTTACATCGTAAATTTTACAAGACTATGACTTAAATAATTTATAATCTATACAATAGTTAATATGATATTGTTGTCTAATCTAATTAAAAATATGTTAATGTTACTAAAACAGTCAATTAATTATTATCTACATTTTAAATAATCATGATAAATACTGTTATATTAAATACGGCTATACACTGTATATAATATACCTATTAGAAAATAAATTTATACCGTGTTAATAAAACAATATAATAATCACAATAAAACAATAATTATACATCTACAAATATGGGCAAAGATTAGGCGAAACGCATTGTAAAATAATATTTTCATAAAAACAACAATGGTACACTGGTTTTAGTAGCCATGATAATGAATGTTGGGACAAACAATTATTACTATATACGTACATTATAATATAGAAATATGATAGTCTATATTTTATGTAAAAATTTTAGACTAAGATTTGAAGAATAATTATTGTGCTTTTTACTGTTTTGTGGCTAAGTAAATAATTAATTGTTAATTTTTATATAATATTTTAATTATATTTTTAAAAAATATTATTAAGAATGAACTCATTGTTTTTTACGAACAAGATAAGACTAGTCATTTATAAATTATAACAAATACGTCACGTCACTATTCAATTTGTATTTATTTTTGTATAAAGTAAAACTATATTTACTAGATTTATTTTGCTGTTATTGCTTGTTGGATTTATTGATATTTATCATAATTTATTAAATATTATGTGTGCGTGTTTGTGCATATTGTAATCTATCTAGTATTAATAATCACTACTTAATATTGGATTTTAATTGGATTTTAATAATAATTAGATAATAAAACGTACAAAAAAGAGTAATTAAAAGAATATAAATGATATGTGAAACACATAATAAATTTATAAATATTTTAAATAAACAAACAGATGTAAAAAAAATATTATTTTATATCAATATACGAGTATATATATATATATATATATATATATATATATATATATATATATATAATAGGTAGAGTAAAAACATGCAATTTATATTATATGTATATACAATTCCTTTGTTGATTGTAATTTTTAAATTTATTATTTTTAATTCTATATCTTTCCATGCAATATTCATTATTTCCTTTATGTAACTTGTTCATTTTTGTTCCGTCGTATTTTTCTTTTTGCTTAGTACCTGATACCCGACGATGACTATTTGTCGAAACCGATATTAAATGAACACATTTAATAAAACAAATAATTCTTTTATTTTACATTATACTCGTACACATGTAGGTAATATACATCTATTTAATTAGGTTAAATAGGTAAATTTTTAAAGAGTATGCCATGTAGTTCTTAAGTACATATACGTAATTTTTATAACATACTAATGTATGACATTTAGTTATTTACAAGCAATTCGCTTTTATAATTGAGATTATGGTTGCAATAGGTTTTGATAGTCTAATTACAATTTAATTTATTTTTTCAGTTTTGAGAATTGAAGACATTTAAATTAAAAGAATGCATCTATTGATTAAATCGGAGGTATTCAAACGGTGCGTCGCGGCTCCCAGGGACGTCGCGTGAGTTAGTGAAGGGAGCCGTGGCAAAAACCCGGAAAATAAAATTAATGCAATAATTTAGCGATTATTGAAGTGATAACGAAACACACACGACCAGTTGAATGTGTATAAATATAAATATAGTCTATATACCGTCAAATATCCGTCGTTAAATTTTCAGTGCGTGTCATATTTGCCAACATAGCTTTGAAAAATTTAATACCTTCTGCTACATCATGCCTATGTGAGACCGGATTTTCTGCGTTGGTTGTAATTAAAACTAAATATCGGTCAAAAGTGAACGTTGAGAAGGAGATGAGTACAGCTATTTCTAAACTAGAATCAAAATTTGAACATATTACGAAACATAAACAAGTTCAATGCTCATCCTTCTCGGTAAATTTGAATTTATATTTTTATTAATTTGTATTTATTAAGCATAAAATATCATTTTTTCTACGTTATCTATTTATTTGTAAATTGATCTATACAATCGTATGATAAATAAACAAATATTAATACATTATAATAGTTTACATGCATAATATAACCATTGTTTTTTTGTCATTACTAATTTGGGAGCCGTCAATATATTATTGTGAAGACAAAAAGGAGCCATGGGATGAAAAAGTTTGAATACCTCTGGATTAAATGGTTAAATGCCTAATGAATATAATTACTTACATAGCGTATAATTGTTTAATAAACTGCGTATATCTATATGTATATTAAATTTCTGACTTCTATTACAATCAAATATCAATGATTATTATTATTATTATTATTATTATTATTTTAATGATATATACAGATTGATAAATGATGGAATTAACCATTTAGTATTACTCTTAATAATTTTATTGGGTATTTATAGTTTCTATGAATCTTATATATGTGTTATATTTTGTATACCTATTAGTACCTACTATTGATTTTCACTAATATCATTGTTAGATAATTTCACTAATCTAAAATGCATAAATAGATGTCATAACATTAATTTTATAATTGTTAATTATTATTATTATTATTATTGGGTGTATTTATTGTACTGTAACCTTAGATAATTAGAATATGATTTGTAAAGTTAAATAATATAAATTGTACACTAAGTTCAGGTTTTGTTTTATTTTTAATATATAATCACAAATAATTAGTAAATTGAATTATGTTATTTTTGTGTTTTAATTTTGATAAGAAAAATTAATATTGAATTTTTCGGTAACGTAATAAGTTATTTCAACTGTGCTCTTAGTAATATTTCTAAAATTTTCTTTATAATTATTTAATTATTTTAAAATAAAGGTCATTCACCAACAGATAATATAATTTTGAAGTATTATATATATCATGAACTAATTAACCCACCAAATGTTTAAAATAGACATTAAAACTGTATTATTAATGTCTGAAGATATTGAGAATGAATAATAAATTATAGTTAAAAAAACACGTTTTAATAGCAAGCCGAACTAAAAAGTAGAAAAAAATTTTTAAGTATGAAGAGTTTGTGTCATAGCAATAGAAAGTCCAATAATTAATTACAATTATTTAATTTGGAATAGAATTGAAATAAAAATTAATTTATTAACAAAATAATTCAATTTACAGAAAAAAAAATATGGAGTGCATTTTATTATATTTTCATAATAACTACTTTTATAAAAATAGCTACTAATGAAATAATTGTAACATTTGATATCGAGCACCCTACGATTCTTTACTATAAATTGAATTATTTTGTTAATAAATTATTTTTTATTTTAATCTTATTGCAAACTAAATAATCATAATTAATTGTTGGACATTCTATTGCTGTGTGATATACATAAACTCTTCGTTCTTAAAAATTACTTTCTACTTTTTAGTTCAATTTACTATTGAAGCGTGTTTTTTTTTGTAGTATTTCTAAGCTATAATTTATTTTCAAAATTTTTTTTAAGATTTTTGAATTTCGGAACTCCTTGAAATTGGTAAAATTTAGCCTAAAAGATTCCATTACATACATACAGGTCAAGCCAATAAAATCGTGTTAAAAATAGTTTTACTGATAATGTACGATGATAATTTTGAAATGCAATAAATAACATTGATTAAACAAAATAAGCCATAAATATATATATATACGCACACACATATACATATTATTTATGTCTATAAAATAATTAGGCAATATTATGTATTTCTATCAAATAATTGTATCCAATGCGAATTGTGGTAATGAACAAAATAATAATTGGTAAATGATACAGAAATTAGTAATGGTGTATTTTTAAATTTAAATTTTATATTGTTATCAATTATTGTGTATTAATTATGGATATGAAAGAGGATAAATTTAAAATCTGTATAAAAAAAAAAAAAAGGAATCAGAATATAATATACTATAAAGTATCGATAAACACTTTGCATATTAATTATTAATATGTACTTACGTGTATATTCATACATAATTCATGTTTACATTTTGCATTTTTTACAATTCATTACAATTAATTGTGTTGTTAATATGTATTGGATTGTATTGTGCAAAATTTGTTTTTTTAAATTATTTAAATTTTAATATTGTAGAAAATGCCGAAACAACTATATAGGTATTATACTATTTTTATATAATATTAATACTATATTCGTAATATTGATTCTAGCAACCATGTTTGATTATGCCACACACTATTAAATATATACGTATTATAATACGTATATATTTAATAGAATGACATTTTAAAATCAATACATACAACTATTTGTGTTATTTTCCCTATGTAAACCCATTTGGAATACTACGCGAACTATAAATATATCTTTGTACGGTTAAAAATCAATAGATCACTGCAGTAGGTACATCATAAGTAATCGAATAAAAATACACATTGAGCTGTAAATTTTATTTTTCAACAGATTCGACAGTGTTGATTGGAAAATATTATTACGTTTGAAATGAAATGGTATTGACTATTGCGATTATTTCGTGTTTTTTTCGCATCGACAAAATCTGTCGGAAATCGTTTCGTTAAATAATGGAAACGAACAGGAGGCCTGACTGAATCACTACTACTGTCGATAACGTCTTTATTGGAATGATTTGACCAAGTGTTTTGATTGTTTATAACAGTGGTTCGGACCGTAGCCTTTTGATGATAGCACTTCACAGATTTTTTATGGTACAACTAATGACTTTTGACGAATAGTGGTACGAAAACTTCATTCGAATAATTTCGATTTTTGCCGTTGCATAAAGCCGCGTCCCCACACTATACAACAAATGTTAGCGATGGCGCATGTGACGACATATTCGACGTCGTTGGTTGCAGTGTAGACAGGCCAGTGAGAACGTTCGTCAAACTCTATCGACTGGTTCGTTCACGTTCGTTAGAAGAGCGGTAGGTCAAAGGGAATTTTATTAACAGTGTAGAGTAGACGCAATTTGGTCTGATTTAGTTGTAAACGAGCGGTCGGTGTGATTCGACTATACAATCGACACGTAATTTTATTCTCCCGTTAATTTTGTAGAATATTTATTATTTTTGTTGAATCACGGGAAAGCGCTACTGGACGGAGGAAAATGTAAAATTATAAATTTTGCACTGGTGAGTGAATAAATCGTCTTCGTCACTCGCCATTGTTGTAATACTCAAACTTGTGAACTTAAAAGAAAATATTAATAATATTCAAATTAAAAACGTCTTACTAGTAGGCTCCTCGGTCAAATACTAATTACGGTTATCTTAGATTAAATAATATCGCAAAATCAAATGCATATACGAGCGAACGCAACCGAATACCGTTTGTTGGAGTTCGTCGTATAGTGTAGACACAAAGATTAAAAATGTTACCGAACGAAACATTCCAGCACATGTGCCCCTTCGCTAACATTCGCTGTATAGCGCGGACTCGGCTTAAGAAGAATTTTCAATTCCGAATGAACCGTGTTGATAATTTATTATACGGGTGTTTTTTTTTTTTTTTTGAAATCGTAGTTGATTATGGCTCGATATTTTCAGTTGTACGTTACTCTGACGTCGACATAACGCACTGATCGAAATATCAAATCTAGGAGTTGTTACACAACTCACTCCTTGAATGTTTCGAATCACAATGCGAGTCATAAAATAGAAGAAATTCGTGTAAGGCGTTGCACACGTTTTATGATTTAACCTATAATTTTTCCAGTAGTTTACACTTACAACATTGGCTCGTCATTATCATAAATTGTATTTTATTTGTGTAACTACTAGACCTCTGACAATGACCTCTTCTCAATCTATATATATATATATATATAATTATATCTGTGTATATTTCTGTCCGTACGAGTTTTTTTTCGTACGGTACAAAATACAAAATCTAAATTTCTTTTACCACTCCGCGTATAACGTGCAAGAATAATAAAATGATTTTGTTCACTTCTATTTCCCAGAACACTCGCATGTAAATTAATAATGTAGGCATTACGAATAATGTGTGTAAAAAAAAAGTGGGTCACAAGAGATGCGGGCAAATTAGCGTTCATTAAATATAATATTGACTGTATTATAATAGTAGTGTTTATAAAATCGGGTAATTATCTGTCGAGCGAATATTATTGATGATTTTTTTTAGTATTTCACGTTGTATGTTTAAATTGATTTATGGAAAAAAAAAAAAAAAAAAAGGTATTAACTCGTTTTAAACGGTAATCGGCAATAATCACTCGGCGGTATATTACCTATTTCTTTGTTGTCGGTGTACACTGTAAAAATAAAAAATAAAAATATACTCGGCTATTCAATAGGGATCGGAAGCTGGCATTTTCCTTAATGTTAGCATAAAAAAAAACTTAAATGCTAATAACGATTAAGAACTCGTGTTCTAGCGAAATCATACGCATATAAAATATTTAAAAAATTGTACGTTTATATGAAAAAGAATTTTTATTTGTATTAATTCATATAGTCTCTATTTCTTTCGCATAATATCCTTTTTACTATTTCATTAATTTCAGTGTCTTTATCATTTATTATTATTATTATTATTATTATTATTATTATTATTATAAAATAATGATGGCAAGTAGTAGAAATATTATATACGTATATAATATTTTAACAACTCGGTATATTTTTCATTCGTGTTGTAAAAAAGAAATACGGAATCAATAAATATGTAGGTGTAAATGCTTTTTTACTACTATATAGTATACCTATCGTAATAATATTTGTCTATACAAGTTTCATATTTCAATTATTGTTGTGTATACGCAAGGTCAGAATGATTAGATATAGTATTAATTATTATTATTATTATTATTATACTAACAACATTATTGTTTTTCGTCTGCGGTTTAAATGAATAATTTTTTTAAAACGTTGGACTCGGTGTTGTGTTTCGGGTATCTATATATATATATAATCTCGGTGTTACACGATTATTATTTATGCACTGTTTATACAGCTATAGTATAACGAAAAATAACGTAATATATTATTGAAAATCGTGTTATTTGTTTAATCGCCAAATTTCATTATTTTCCAATGGCATTTTTTCTCCTCGGTTCGTATTTATTAGAATTTTTTTTTTTCCTCGTCGTTTTCAAATTACCGTTTAATCCGTACGGCGGTGCCGACGAAAAACAAATGTCGAATATCCCCCTCCCCTCCTTATTGTAATAAACACAACACTGCCGATAAGATACGATAGTAATTAAAACGAAATTTCGTCCGACCCGCATGTGCTGGTAGTTTCGATTATTATCGACGACGACGTACATATGCGTCAATGTAAAGGACACGTTTGTCCAAAGACGAATGTTAAAAAAAAAAAGTTATAAAAAATATTTTGCTGTGCATGTGAAGAACGATAATGTTTTTTTTTTTAGAAAGTTCGCCGAGAACGTCCGTTTAAAATTAATTTTTTTTTTTTTTTATAACAATTTCTCGTCGAAAACAACGGCCGACTGTTGCTGAAAACAACGACGTCCAATAATTGTTCCGTTGGAGACTTCCTCCCATAGACCGGTTACGGTCGGTGGTATTTGTTGGAATTTGGATTTGGACGAGTCGTCTCAACCGGCGGCTCGCGGTGTGTTATTATTACACATATTTTAATCGATTTAGTGTGTGTGAGTGTACACATTATTGAATTACACCACTCGGCGGTAGGCGCAATGACGTATTTGACGTCAATAAACGCGCGATTATCGTGTTGTTACTTGCGCGAGACCGCCCTCCCCCCCCCCCCGCACGCGTTCGTAATTCACTCCCCCGGTGTAAAATGTATGCGATAGTCGTCGTTTACATAATGTGATGTCCCCGACCGTCTTTGTGCTCGTGACAGTGAAAATTAATTGGAAACTTCGTCTCTCACCCCTTTCCACCGTTTCCGTATTTACAATACGCGTGTGGTAACACTACGCGATAATTTCGTACACTTGAACGAAAATATGATGGAAAACGATCCGCGGCCTGTGCAAATGGCGAGTGGGCCTCGAGAATTTCAGGTCTCTCATTTTGAAATTCGCCGCTTCAATGAGGGTACAAATTGTTTGGAAGAGATTTGACAATATGGTGGGGGGGGGGGAGGGCTAACTTCACACGCGTCCTCGGAACAACGACATTGTGTTATTACGGACGTCCTTTTTACCGCCGTTGTTGTCGCGGCCGCCGCCTTGGCCGCCACGCGGACGTTATCAGCTGTAGAGCGGCGGCGGGCGCATTGCGTCTGGTCTGGTGTGCGTTTGATTGCCGCGCGAAACGGGTCGAACGCGCCGCGAACACGTTCTTCGGGCGGCCTCGCGCTTCGTCACCCGTCACCCCGGAACAGCTGATATTCGTGACGTCACGAGCCGGACGCTGTGAGACGACGACGACGCCGCCACACACACCCGCGTGCGTGCCGCGCGTTTTTTATCGCGATACGCGGTGGCGTGCGGCCGAACACCGTTTCGTTTTCACAGCGACGTCGCTGCTATCGTCGGCTATCGTTGTTGTTGTGTTACACTCGTTGCTTGTTATAGTGCTGCTGCCCGCGACGATTATTCTCCGTACGCCAGCGCACGCGCGCGCATTCGTGTCAGCTGTGTCCGTACGAGTGTGTGTGTGTGTAACACTCGCCGTCTCGCGTCGGTTGGTCGGTCGACCCTCGAACGCGGCTCTCCGAGTGTTCACGCCGCCGCCGCCGTTACTCACGACGCCGTCGTCGTACCGTTCGTTCGTCCGTTATAATAAATTTTCGTACATTCTTCGTAATCGATCGTTGTTGCCCCGCGCGCGTATTGTGCACCGTCGACGTTTATTATTTATTTATCATATTATTATTATTATTATTAATTCGCCCGTTTCAATCGCTTATATAAACAAAAGTGGTGGGTACGTGTATCGTCCACGGGAAACGCAATATAAAAAAATTATAAATAGATTCGTAGCCGTTTTTTTTTTTTTTCGAATTTCTTCGCCGTTCAAAGGTACCTTATTATATTTCGAATAACTATATATATATATATATATATATTTGGTCATCGTCGTACAATACTTTTACGAAAGTATCGTGTTTTTTTTTCTGTGTGTGTTGTGTGCAGAGAGGAGGGGAATATTCGTTATCGTACGGTTTGAAAAACTGACCGTTTCCCCCCCCCCCCCGGGTTCTCGAAATTCGTGCGGACGGGGGAGACACGTCACGCGCGGCCGTTTTTAAAAACGCAAAACGAGATATATTTTCCCATTGTCGTCGTCGTCGTTGGCGGCGCACGGAATATCGTTATAAGGACGTCGGCATGCGCTCAGAGGTAAGTGGGTCAGGATCGTGGTTATGATATAAGTGCTAATGGTGCAATGCAATATGTTCCACTTTTTTTCTTTTTTTTTTTTTTCCGTTTCATTTCGAACGTTTCGTTTTTATCCGCCCGCCTCCTCTCCACCCTCTTTCTCCTCCGCAAAACCTCTAAACCACCGCCTATATTTAATAATATATAACAACGACGCGGTTGTTCGTGAATCATCGGGAAGGAGAAACTCTTTTCTGTTCGTAGGTAACCGCGCACCATTACAATAATAAACCCGCCGAATAGTCGTTCGCCGCTCCCCCTCCCCGCGCGCGATTCGAATTTTTGAAAATAACGCAAAGTTCGCTACCGCCGCCGCGGATGGCGGGTGGGGACGGGTGGCGGTGAAACGAGCGCGCGCGTCCTGTGCCTACGCCGCGTCCTATCGAAACAGATATTATTTAAGTGTACACACACGGGCGCGCGCATTCGTTTATTGAAAAAAACAAATTCGTCGCGCCCGGCAAACTTTGTCGTCGTCGCAAAAAAAAAAAAAAAATGTCATCGGCGGCGCGGTAGTATTGGCAGTATTGGCGCCTGGTATTATTATTGTACGCGTACCTACACGCATATGCGCGCCTAGTTCAGGGCCGTTCGACTCTCGGTAATCTTGTACTTGACATTAATAATAATCAAACAAATTTTCGTGTAAAACGTAATCGTTTCTCTGTGTAACGCTCGTGTGTGCGTGTGAGCGCGTTGTCCATAGTGCGCGAGAGTGTGTTGGCGCGCACGCGCCCGTTCATTTGTTACGGCGCTCGCGGTGTATCGTCGCGTATATCGTGCGTGTCTGTCCGTGCGTGCGTGCGTGCGCGCGCGCTACCGAGCGAGTGTTCCACTTCCAATCGCGTCGCCCGTCAGTTTACGTACGGACGCGGTTTGCCGTTTAACCGATTTTCGTTTCTCCGCGATTCCGGTTTGTTTTTTTTTTTTTTTATTTTCCGACTTTTTTTTTTTTCGTTTTTTCTCTCTGTGCTCCTCTACCCTGTTGCGCCGTTTCCGTTTCTCTGTTACCGTCCGTCTCGATGGATCGTCGTCGTCGTCAACGATGATAATGATGATGATGATGATGATGGTTGCTACCGTTAATAACGCCGTTCGTCTCCCTCACGAAACGGTAAGACACGGTCGCGGGACGCGCGCGCGCGTAATACAATTTAATATTGTAATATACGCGAAGAAGAAATACCTGATATTTGTATACATCATTTTTTTTTATTCCGTACACGCGTAAAACGCGTTATGCAATTTCGCTCGCACTATAATCGTTTTTAATTTTCGGTCCTGTATTTACCATACGAATACCGCCGACACACCGCCATTCGGGTGTCCGAATTTTTCGAACGCGGTAACGATTGTCTTTGGGCCGTACGCGCGAATGAGCTAAAACGCCCTTGGCTCCTCCGTCTGTTCAGACTGCTGCTGTTGCCGCCGCCGACCACCGCGTTTCGCAGGATACCGGAGTGTCTTAAAGAGTCTGCTGTGTGTGCGTGACAATCGGTTTACACGCGTAGCCGTTAGTTATTTTGCGCGCGGCTGCTGTGTGGATATATATATATATATATTCAGTCAATTTCTAATTACATAAGTTTCAAGTTTAAAACGAATCCGTGTGTTCAAGGTTGACATTCATGGACATTGTTACATACCTACTCGTTTTAAAATAGTCACAGTTCGATAATAATTATTTTGTGCGTATGTGTTGTTTTATTATTTACTGCGGACAGAGCGTATTGGTTATTTATTATTATTTTGACAAATATTTTACAAAACGCTCGAAGATATTTAATAACCCTTACCCTCTCCAGGTATTGTTTGATTTTCGTCTCCCCTACGGTATAACTTGTACGTTTGAATAATTTTCAAAATTATATAACATATATATATATATAGTTTTGGTATGCTGAAAATGAAACTAATTATATTAATACCTAATGAGAAAGTCATTATTGCCTGAAGGTAAACACCTCTCTCTCTCTCTCTCCCTCCCATTCTGTTTCTGAAATTCGGTATTCAGTTTCGCAACTTGTGCGAATAATCGTCTGTTTGACGTTATCGTAGATATTTTAGTTTATATAATTAAACTACTCTCGGAACTCGAGTTTATATTTGGAAAACTCTTTTAGGTACATACTGTTGACATTTTTATGTATATTGTATCCTTGTATCCTTGTTTTCAGAAGCGACCAGAGAATTTGGAGTGGAATGTGACGGCGAAAAAAAAAATATATATAATTGGTTGCGCTGGCTAAATAAATAGGTTTTTGTACATTAATGTAAAAACGTGGAGTCCGCTGATTGTATTTTATAAACTCGACTCGAAACGCACATTACACTATTTCAACAAACGCGTAACAGATCCAGAAATCGTCAACTGAAAAATGTCAAGTCTATCAATTTGTTTTTTTTATTTCCAAGGAATTCCAATTAAATATACTTATTGTTCAATTAAATCTATTTTTTTAATTTCCAGGAAGGTTGTACCTAGTTACGATTTTTATTTAATTTTTTTAATAAATTTAAATTATTGTTATATCAAACGAATTTCAATTGACAAGATGGCGGTTTTTATTCTTAACATTTCTCTTTTAATTATTTTATTATCTTTGTTATAAAGGATAATTATAACATTCCTTTACTTACACGTAAAAATGAACTCTAACCGATATTATTCTAAGAGTGGGTGTAATTTTATTATCTAAGATGGATGTAATCTATGATGAACAAGGAAATTTCGATCGTCCGACTTTTGGCATCTACAAATTGCATATAATTTAAAATATGATTATTCAAGATAACTTTTGCCGATTAATTTGAAAATTAGGTAAGACTAACAATACCTCTCCACGAGGATGTTAAATATTGCATTTTCACACAAATACCCACTGTGTTATTATTGCCTTATTGTGGTTTACATTTGTATAACATCTAAAGTGTAATGAAGTCATCTTGGTATAAATAATACATAGCGGTTTTTTTTTTTTTTTTTTTGATTCAATGTAATGTAAATTGTTCTTTAATTTTATTATTTTATACTTACGTACATACATCGTATAGTTCAATAATGGTAAATGCTTTACCGTTAAGATTGCCATAGTTATCATTTTACTAATTAGTTCTTTGAAACATTTAACATTCTTGTTTGTTTCAAAAATCCAAATAAAATTATTTCGTAAAAAAAGAAAAATGTTATTTACTTAAATATTTTTTTGATTTTAGTTTTTTTTTTGCATTAATGTTACAGGTTGGATTATGACAGAGCATTCGTTTTTCAATTGTTTCATGAGTTAATTCGATTATTACTATGAGTGTCGAATGTAGTGTTGATGACTCGTATCAAAACAAACATATTGGTGCTTTACAAAGTTATAGACCCTTTAAAGCTCTGAAACTCTTCACTGAACGTAGAAATTCACTGTTAGAACACGACTCATTTAACAACAAGTTGCCATCAGCCACCTGGTCAAACAATACGCCACAAAATATTGAACTCAAATTAACGGTAAGATAATTAAATAAATTTAATATTTATAAATTAGTTTTAACAAAACACTATATATATATGTAATAACAATAATATTAATACAAATAATTATAATTGAATATAATGTAGGTAAACACACATTATTTTAATAGTTCTCTACTTCCTTTCCTTAAGTTAAATAATAATATATTTATTAAATAAAAGTATTAAATTCTTTTCTATTATAATTCTGTATGTATTGGCTGTTATTTTTTTCATTTAGGTATGACTAGTTTATTATAGATACTAATTATTTGTCATTGATTTAGTGTATAAATAATTTTTTAAATTATTTTATTCAAGATAATAGATTAATAATTTATTTATTAGGCAAAGAAAAATTTAATTTGTTTATTTTTTTTTATGAACATCGTCTCTAGGTTCAAGAATACAGACATAAAAGCAGTGGCATGATTTCAGTTTTTAAAAGGGGGTAGACAAAAGTTTTGACAGATTCAGTTTTAAATGGGGAAAAAACCACTTGTAAACTACTTCTCACTTACTTTTTTATCATAATATAGTTGTTATCTTACATTCTATATTTATTACCATAGACTTAAAATAGCCTATTATTTATTTCTTTTATAGAATATTAACTTAAATAAATAAATACTTAATAAAACACCACTGCTTAAAAGTCACTCAAAACTAAATTAACATGTACATGTGTCGATCTAAATAATAATACTAAAGTAACACTTGACTGTAACTAATATAACACAATACTTATTAAAAAAAAAATAGTTAATATATAGTCCAATTAGGATTAAGATGAAATTATTAGATTAATTTTGTTTATTTTAAAATAATATAATTGTAATGATAAGATAATTGGAGAAATATTTTTTTTTTATGTTTTTATCATATACTAACATTTTAAGTTATATGGTACTGCATTGATGCTATAATTTTGTAGCAACATAATATATCTAAGGAAAAGATACTGATATCGAAAATGATTAAAAAGATTATTGAAATTAATTTTAGAAAGTATTTTAGAACTAATTATATTAGTAATAAAAAGTACATTTTTGCTTGTCGCTGAACAATCGTCATTTTGCTACACTATAATCCAGTTGTATTTTCTCATTTAAAAATCAATAATCAACAGATAAATATGATTTTCAATATTATAGTAAAACATTTGATAAATAATAATTGTAATTAATTGAATACACGTGCTAAGTTTGTCATTGAAACAATTCAAATGGGTATACTATAATAAAAAATTTAATTAGGTTTTCTAATTTTGATGATTTTATTTATTTAATATGTTGGAAAATATATTTCTTTATTATTTTTTTTAGTGTAAAGAAACTTATCTTAAGGTAACAAATACGTGGTCAGATATGCAGTTTGAAGCAGAAGATACAGTTGGCGAAACAAAGTATTATCCTCCAAAAAAGAGGTTTTTAGAAAAAGCTGAAATGGTAAGAAATAATTTATAAGTTTAATAAATATTTTTATTTATATTATATAACATAAGATAAATAATTATGTGGGCGCAGAAATATTGACTTTTAAACCAAATATTATAATATATAAAATACTCGGTCGGATAATGAAATTTGCATTACACCATTTCTTTGAACTTTCTTTTCTAATGAAACAAGATGGATCTTTATATATTATAATATATATTTATATAAATTTTTTAAATGTGTTATTTACGTTTATCTACAACGTTTTATATTATACAATATGTCAACACTTAATGATTTTTAAATATAACAACTTTATAGTGTACCTTCATTGGAATTATATTGTTTTCATTTAAGGTATTTGTTAATAATTTTTTTTGTAAAATAGGAAGCAGATCAGAACGATACAGCTGAAAATAGTGTAGCTACCCGAATTCGATCTCCAAATGACTCTGACTATTTAGGAGTGTCTACTAAGTGTTTAAAAGAGACTATTCTTCAGTATCGTAATGCTTTTGAAGACGAATCTGAAAAGCCAAATGCTAAAGCTTCTGAGTTCCTGCATCGTACTTTTGGTGATGTTGTCAAGAACAATAATTTAGACGCTGAGACAAATATGAATCTTTGTGTTCAAAATGCTCAAGATCAAAAGACTGAACCATATTATCGGTCTGGGTACAAAAAATTCACTTTAAGGCGTATTGAAGAAGACTCAAATGATTCGAATGCAATAGAAACTACTACAGTAATTGAACAGTTACCAGATAATATAAGTGATCAAACTGAAGTTAGTGAACCTAGAGGAAAAAGAAATCGAGCTTGCAAAGGAGTACGTTACCAACAGTTTATGAATGATACTTTATCGAAACGCCAAAATAAAAAAATGTAATTATATAGAAACCAAATTATAGTTTTGATATTAATTGTTTCTTTCCTTGTTTTTAGGACAAAAAAATTATTAAGTACTGCAGGTGCTACTGGTTCAAAACCACCACGCAAGGGTAAGAAATGCCACGCAAAAGAAGAAAATAAACAGACTGTTGAAATAAATTCATTACCAATTCAATCTCGCCGAGAAACTAGAAATAGTGCCAAAGCCGCTGCACTGCGTAAACAAAAAGAAAATTCTGATGAAATTACTGAAGATAATAAAAGAAAACTTGAGTATGTTCTTTAAGTTGTTGTTACACAATACACATAAATCATATTTAATATATAATTTGTTTTTTATTCAGTTCTGAAGATATAACTAAAGACTCAGATTCTACTTCCATTATGATCCTTCCTAAAAAACGTTTTAGAACTAAGTATGTATTTTTTATTATTATTTATCTATTGTTAATTTTAATATTTATAGGTATATGTATTGTGTTTGTTTTCTTTAGTGAAAATGACAATATGTGTGAAACTTCTGAGCAACCAAAAAGACTGTCATCGCCATCATCATCAGAAACGAGTTCCAGTAGATTATCGAGTCCAGAATCTAGTAGTAGTACATCTATTCATGTTCACTATAAAAAACGCGTATCACGAACATTTGTTGAAAGCCAAAATAATATAAGTTAGTAATGACATAGACGTGTATTAATATGTATATTGGACTCTATTTATTGATAATAAATCTTTATTTATAGGCCCTATTTTGTCAAATACCGATGTCAATTTACAAACTTTAGCAGATGTTGCCCTACGTGATATTCTATATTGATGATTGAGTAAGTGGATGTATGTTTTGTAATCTTTCGTTTAAGTGAAAACATACTTTTTTCTCGTTGTATATTACAAATTTATTTATATATAATTGGAAAATATAAGTTTTCTTCAATTTAAAATTTAATTATTTGTTCTAATATATTTAATTAATTTTTTTTTAATATTGTCTTAATAATTTCATAAAAAAAAAAAAAACAAAAATATCTAAATATTGTAATTAGTTGGGTCTATTTCAAAGGAAACATTTGTTTATAGATTAAAAACTGTTGTACTTATGAAAGAATTAATTAAAAATAAAATCAACAAATATATGTATTTATTATTTAAGTAATTATTAATAATTACAAAATTTTAGTTCTTGATGACCAATGCTACACATGATATGATACAATGATTACCTACAAAGTGGCTCAGTAGCTGATTATTAATAATATCTGTAGTTTAATAACAATATTTTACCATTTCAGTTATTTGTTAGAAATATTTAAGATAAATTTATTGCAATTATAATTTTGTACAATTTGATTATATTGTTTATTATGTTGGACCAAAAACTGGTCGAAATAAAGATTATGCTATGTCCGTTTATGTTACACTAAATGATTTTTTTAGTACAATATTTGTTTATTCTAATAAGTTTTAACTTTGATTTGTTTTTATCGTAATTTTTCATTATTGCCTACCTAATGATTATACAATATTGCTCAAGAGTATGATTTATTTATAAAAACAATATAACTGTTAACTATTATAATTTGTTATATTTCGAATGTTATTATGCTCAACGTTTTAGTTAATTCATTATGTACCCATTTTATGGATAATAGTATATAAATTTCATAATTTCTTTTTTAAAATGCCCTGTCTATCTTTTTTCAACTAAAATAAGATCTGTGTAAATGATGATAGAATGGTCATTCCTACCTATTTTCTTTTTCTTTTACTATAAATATTGTATAGAAATACTTTTTTCTATTATATTTTTTCAAATTGATTTTTAAATTTATTTTTTTAATTCAAACTTTCGATTATTTATCAGCACCTAAAAGTTTTAATCCACGCCTTAATATTTTTAATACGCATTTCATTGATCTCAAATTATGTATTCCATTAAATTTATAAATTGTGTTAGGCATGTTTGAGACTATTAACCCAAAGTACTAGATAATTTATGTTAAATTAACTGAGCACAAACAAATTCCTGAAAGAAAAAAAATATACACTGCCTTAAATAATTTGAAAACCTATGTAGGTACTTTTTAATGTACGTATCTTTTTACCCTGTAATTTATAAATAACTATTTTGCACAATTTAAAGTATAAATTGAGTTCTTCGTTTCAATCAGTTTTGTTCGCTATCTTAACATTAATAATATTTAGGATTACCATTACCAAACATGTCAATTATAGATTTACGAGTTCCTTTTTTTTTTTTTTTTAAATCCAGCTGTTCGGTTTTTTTCTTAGTTTTTTTTTTTTCATTTTGTTTGTATGAATTACATAATATTAACAGTATTTGTTTCTTGTTAATATGTTTTATTTTAGTTATCTGTACATTATTTTAATAATTGCAATGTATATACAGTTTCTTGTGATTACGATTTATAATTAAGAAAAAAATATTACCTATCTAAGCAATACTATTTGTTCCATAGTATAAATTAATTCATTAATTATGTTTTTATTTTTAATATTATTATGAATTATATATACGTAATCGATTTGTCTGTAATATTACACATGTTTATATTGTGACCAAATTTGTAATATTGTTAAACTAAAAATGGACAATTTGTACTGATTAAGTTTGACTAAAATGAGACACCACCGGACTGCGATGGTTTTTTTGCAATTAATAAATGTTGTGTTTAAATTCGTTCGTATGTTTGTGTTTTTTTTTTTATTATTATTATTATATGTGTCACTATTCATTATTTATTTGTAATTAAGTGGCATTAAAATGAACAAAATGTAAAATAGAAAACCGAAAGATAAATCTTTTTATTATTTATTGCCAGAAATGAGTGTAATGGGTTTTATAACTTGCCAAAAATCGTCTTTGTAAGATATAATTTAGTAAACAGGTGCATTTATTTATTTATTAATATTGATTTAAATTAATTAAAAATTACAATATAATCTAATGTTTTTTAATTAATTACTACTATCAATTTATACACCTCATACATCTGATAAATGGTCATTAAATGTGGTCTTTAAAAATTAAAACGTAAATAGCCTTGAAAGAGCTTATGTGCTGTGTTATATGAATTGCATTAATATAATGTTTTCTTTAATCTTATGACTAATATGTCTAAATACAACATTTTCTAATAACTTACATGCAATGCAATGCTGCAAATGTATATAAAATCAATACACTAAGTAGTGAGTTCCAAATTTTAAAAATATATAATAAACAAAATATTGGGTATACATTTAAATATGATAAGATTATTACATATTAATATATTATTTAAAAAAATAAAGTATTATTTTCAATTGATTGCTTTTTAAGTTGCTAAGATTTATATTTTCTGAATTCTAATTTTTTTTTTTTTTTAATTAAAAAGTTTAACATTTTATTTCTGGGTTTTCGATTAATTTTGATATTCCTATATATATATATATATATATATAAATCAATATTCTTTTATATTATGTTATGAAATGGCAAATATAATATAATGTAGTCTTTAAATTTTTTAATGAGTTATGTGTAGAATTCTTGTATTCAACACGGTGTTATATTTCTACTTAATAGTCAATAATTGCACAATATTGTTACTCTGTCTAGGTACACATGAAATACACCGGTAAACAACGGTGTTTATAATTTAATTTGTTATACAAATAAACGAATTGGTTTCGTTTAACTGCATGTGCACTTGGACCGATTTTTTTTTTATGAAGAACTCGTTAAAAATATTTAAAATATTTGTAATTTTTTTTTTCTGTTTGAACGGTGTTCAATAAGAAAGATATACCCGATAAAAACATAATATGCGTGTACTATAGATACTTACCAAATGAATGAAAAAAATTAAATAAGTGAAATTAATAATACGGCACAGTGTAAAGTTAATAAGTTAATTTTTGGCGTTTTCAATTAGTAAGTGGTCAGGTCTAAAGTAAAAATGAAAAATGTATAAAATCGGTTAAAAATCGATTTTATTTTTTTGTTACAAAAATTGAGATTTTAGAGTAAAATTATTATACACAAACAAAGGAGTAATAAATGAATACATTTTTCACCTTTTAATACAACACACAAAGTACTCATTTCACTATAAATTGTTAAATATTTTATTATAATATGAACGTAACTATAAATTATAAATATGCATTTCGAACGGATAATTGCCATTTTGCCAAATTCTCATATTATCTTTTGTTATGTAATGAATTATTTGATTCTAGAGGATTTCTTTCCGTTTTCGGTCGAAGTTTAAGTTTCACCACAAAACGTTTTTCTTCAATTTTTACAGGACGTGGTCTATGCGGTTTATGTTTTAATTTTTTCCGAATAAACGGTATTGTAATCGATAATAATTATTATTATACGAACATTGCACTTCCAAATTTCCAACATATCTTTTTTTTTTTTTATTGTCTTTAATTTTATTCTATTCGTAGAATAAAAGATTTTGAAAATGTTGAACATCGTCGCCTTCTCGTTGTGTGATGTGAAATGTATTCAATTTCAACTTGTATTTTAACAGCGTGCAGCCCGTCGGTGACGGTACGAAGGCTAATTAATAATTAAATCGTGTTGGAAATGTATTGATGGATTGTTCACCACGCGTACTACAATACTATATTAATAACTTATTGAAAAGTTAAACAAAAATTTTAGTTTCAATTAAATTTAATTAATTTATTAATTTTTAATTAATTTAGGCGTATGTTATAATTTCTACTAGGTATCTATTACTTTGTGACTTATACGGAACAAAACAATATGTAAAAAAAAAAAAAAAAGGAACTAGTCTTTTATTATAAAAAGTCTGTAGTAGACATTTTCAGCCAGGACATTTGCCCATTTCGATTCGTTGGGGCTATTGGTCACAAACAGATTTCTTCTCATAGATATTATGATTGTTCGCATAATCGTATGAACGCAAAAACGGGGGAGCGAGTTGAATTCGTTTTGCTTTTTTACTCGTATATAGAAGTCGGAAATTATTTTTATATATATATATATAATACATATAGATTAAAGATGAATTTCGACTATGATATATTTATGTGTTTATTTCGTTGTAAAATACATTTGTACAAATAAATAATGAATTATAAAGGCGATGGAATAGCGATCGATCGCGCGCGATGGACCTAAAATCGTCCGTAGTTTTTCCGCGGCCGTCAGTGTTATTTTTCGTGCTGCGTACCCACCACTTTCCTCTCGGCGTTCTTCGTCGTGGCCTCAGCGTTCACCTCCGCAGGTTTACCGAACTCGGACAAAACGGAGCCGGTCATCTGCAGTGCCAGTCCCGGCAGTTCTTTCATCGAATAAGTGACCGGTACACGCTGCGATTCGTCGTAGCCCTCGTCGTAATCGTCGTCACTGCCACCACCGCCACCGATACCGCCATTGTGGTGTTCCAGAGCCGGTATGAAGTGCTCGTAACTGAGCGGCTTATCGAACCCTAAAAAAAAAAAAAAACGTACGTTTTCGTGGTGGTGTATCTGTTATTGTAATGGTCAGCGTTTAATTTTTTATTAAAAGACTGAGGCGATTCTGCCGATGGCCTGTACGTTGATACTATTCCCGATGATAAAACGTAATCGATGCGCGTCACTGTGCAGTGAATAGCTGTAACGGAATGCGGAGTGAAAGCCGCAGGGGAAAAGACCAGACGAAAGACACTTGAACGAGTTGGAGAATAGACTTTGAGAACATTGCGATAATATGTAATGCGGGAAAATTGGAGAGCAGAAAAAGCGTCGTACGAAACGAAATCGAATGGCGAGATGTCGTCGCGTAAAAGCGGTAGCGAAAACTCGTAGGAGGGGAATTGCATTGCGGCAAAAGAAGAAAAACAGATGAACGCGCGAGCTTTACGACCAGCTTTGACGCGCGCACTCCTCACGTTCGAGAACCCGCATTAACCCGTCAATATCTCACACCGCCGCGCACATCGCTCTTTTTTTTGCACAAAGCGCAAAGAACTCTGTACAGACGCGCCGTAATCCTTCGTATTACAATATTTACCCGTGGCCAACGAATACGTGATCGCCCACGTGATGCCTTTGGCTATGTTGACGAGCAGCGGCTCTATGATGGCGCCCACCAGTGGAGCGAGCACTTTGCCGATGATCACTATCAGATGGACGACGGACAGTTTGCCGTGTTCTTGTTCCTTGCGCGCGTTCTTCGTCACCATCGCCTTGTACAGCGGAAGAGCTTCGTTGAGCGTCGTTTGGCTCTGCCGCACGTTGCCCGCCGACAATTGCGCGGCGGCGGTGGTCATTGTCGCCGGTCTTTCGGTCCCCGCAACTGATGTACCGCTGCAGAGCAGAGCCAACGTCGTTGCCAAAAACGCGCAGCTGCACGCGAAGGATTTCTTCTGCGGTTCGAACAGGCGCCGATAATGGAATCGACAAAGATTTTATTATTATTATTTTTTGAAAAATACGACATTTTTAAAAATCGACAAATAAAACTACGATTTAAAAATATTTTCTACGTTTTATATAGGTCTCGTTTGTAATTTATACTGTTGTGCAACTGTCCGTTATACATACGCATACACAGGATAGTTGTATGTTATATGATTATATTAATATATGATGTAGGTACCTGCTGTGCATCTATTACACACGAATGCGTCAAACCGAATTTGTGTTTTCACTGTAATAGAAATAATTTATTATTTCAAACTCGAAATGGGGGGGGGGGGTTGTCCGTTAAAATTTTGGGAAAAAAATTATAAATGTGTGTTTTAAATTTTTTTTTTTTTTTTTTTATTCTCTCGAGTATTCTCATAGACGAACCTAACCTCCTATTAATACTACGTGGACACTCATGTTGGTTTCGCCGCCGTGATTGTAGAATATATGCACTTGGAACGGGAAATGTGCAAACGGAGAAAAAAAATGACGAGGAGATTGAAAATCGAATTTAAACGACCGAATATCCGAAGTTTTTTCACGTAATGCATTATTACATGTGAAATAAGCCAAATATGGAAAAAGACCACTGGCCCTGCGGCGGGTGAGTAGATCGCGGGGGTAAACAAGAATTTGAAATGTCAAGTGAATCGAAGGGATTGGTATGGAAAAGCGGCGAAAGTCTGTTTATGACCCGTAGAGCGAAAACGTAAATAATAAACACGCTAACTCGCAGTGTGTTATTGAACAAAAGGGGGGGGAGAATTCTTTATAGGGTTTATACAGATTTTCAGACGTTTTTTTGTTGTTGTCATTATATCGGATACATCGAAATATAGTAAAATTAATGATATAAAATCAGACAACTGAACGAGTTTCGCATCGTATAGATCCCGAAACGTTATCATAGAACTTAATGCGCAGGGCCGGTATTATCCATTATAGGAAAGAAAGGCTAAGGTGGCAGAAAATAAATAACGATAAAGTTACGAATTTATTCCAGTTGTGTCGCACATCATCCGAGAGGTCATTTTCAAAACTTTTAACGATGAGAAAGAAGTAAATAGAATTTTAGATCATCGACGAAACAGGTACGTCTGGAATGTCCTATCCATTTTGTCTTTGGAATGCGATATAAATATATACGATGAGAGCATAAAAGATTTCGTCGAAGTTACGAATGAAAGATTTTTGATAGACATACAATCAACAACAGTTATAACAGGTCCGTTCGTTTCACTTAACATTTTGTTCGCGTAAAATTTTAATTTTTGATTATAGATGAGGCTGGAGGGTACTGCGGCATACGACGGCCCTGCTAATAATACGTCGTAATATTACGTGTAAACTTACGAAATCCATTTGTTTTTTTATATTTTCGTTTGGGTGTCCTTTGCCGCGCGTCGACGATCGTCCGCGTTCCGAAATTCGTGCCGGCAGCAGTGTGTGTTCACAATATCCACACGGATTCGATTAAGGAATGACGTCCTAAGCAACAGCGATATCGGCTTATAAAACACGGTTCCGATTTCCGTAAGTATAACGTCGTGTCGTCAATTACTAATCGATTTATCGTCCGATTTTTGTACATTAACCGTTTAAACTATAATAATAATGCGCGTATATAATATTATAACGTATTATAAATGTTAAATTTCCCGTCACTTGTGTGTCCGTACGTCCGTGGACATCGTTAAAATGTCGTAATGTTTGCACGCAAAGATTTTCCCGTCCTCGTTCATTAATCCGTACAGAATATGTATAAGAAATCTATACATACAATTAATACGATATTGCCGTTTGAAAATTTAATTGCATTTGGTTTCCCTGTGTTTCAGAATTACGGCGGTACCCATAATATAATGTTATTCGCTCGTATTATTTATGCGTATGTAGTAAATTAATATGAGATTTTCGTTTAATGACTACGATCGATAATAATTAATAACGTCGTACGCGTTAATAACAATAATAATAATAATAATAATAATAATAATAATAATAATAATAATAATAATAATAATAATAATAATAATAATAATAATTATAATAATAATAATAGATAAATAATCGATAACTAATTGATGATCGAGCATTATCGATATTGTTTATTCAATGGGGTTCACGCACCGGTCACTTATAATAACATAATAATTATAGCCATATCGTTTATAGAATTTTCATTACAGATTTTAGTGTTTTATCAATTATTACACGAACTCTACGCGCGTACGATGTCTTTCGCGTGTTTTTTTTTTTTTTTTTGTTGATACGCTTAAAAGTTTTATTTATACGGCGTTACGCGCGTAATATTAAAATTTCGTTGTCATAAATACGCGCGATAGAATAAAAATCTAATTGTACGGACATTGGTACAATATGACCCCGATATTTGAAAGTCATCTGTGGATAGAAAAACTAAGCGTTTCGTTTATCGTACCATGATATTATATCGATAAAACATAATGTTAAAATTTCTATAACGCGCATAATTAATATCCTTCGCGTTTTCTGTATCATCGTTAAATTCGTCGTACGTGCTGTGACTCAAAGACACCGTCCACTGCAGATTGAAAGCAAAATATGAATTCGTCATGCGAATTATTATTATAGCGATAACATAATTATCTCGTATTTTTGCTACACCCCCCCCCCCGCCGCGAATTAAATTATAATTATGATTAATTGTTATAATAGTCGATCATTTTAATACAAATTTCACAGAAATCGGATAAATACTTTCATTACAAATAGCATTTTCGCTATGACACATTCGTTTTTGGTTACAAACGTAACAGACAAAACGTCCCCATTGTTATTTTAATCGTCGATAAAACACGACGAATCGTGATTTTCGTGACGATCTATTGTGTTAATTGTCTATATTTGCGTACATTTTGTACAGTTTTCTTCGGTTATAAATCAAACAATTTTTACGCGTGATCAGTTTTTATTACGATTAGGAGGTACACGTCTTGTAATATGATCTTTATTTTTGAACGCGATATGAAAATTCGAATTACAATATTTTAAAACACCAGAAATAATAATAATAAAAAAAACAACGATTATTATATTATAGCATCGTTTATTCAGGGGTATTTATCGAATTTTAAATCGATAATATTTCAGAAACCGCGAAATTCCAAGAATGAAGTCTGGAAAACGTGTATGTATTTGCTTGTTAGTAGTTGGTCGACCGTTTTATTAGAAATCTGAAGTCCGGTCTGCTTGTAACGATCGTATTACGTGCACTTAGAACAAATACGTTCGGAGTGAAGGTCAGTTTATAGCATCTAATACACTTGGTTGGTTACACAAGCCTGAGATGATTATTATCGGTGTTGCTCCAAATCCGTACACGCGTGTATATCAATGGGTCGTGTATAATTAACAGACATTTTACTGTTTACATATGTTTAAAACAACCAATTTTTATGAACTAATGCATTTCGAAAATAGAATGATGAAATCAGCTGTTTAAGCATTAATGCGCGTTTTGCAACAGTCCGCCGTTTATGTACGACGTGTGTGTATATATTATGCAATGAAAAATGATTAATTATTTTCAGTTTCATTATAATAATGTAATTATTTTTAGTAATAATTATATTATATAATATTTCCTACAAAGTTTTATTTTTATAAAGATATTAATTTACGAACATTTTTTCCTATTCGACAAAGTCCACCTAAAATGTTCGAATTAATTTGCGTAGGTTGTACCTGTATACGTATGTAAAATAATTATATTATGTACTTATTTCAGATTATCTATGCTTATTATATGGTGTTGTTGTAGATAGTAATAATAATAAATCTATTAACAATATAAGCGTTACACACGAGTAAAATATAATTAATTTGAAGGCATTTTATTATTATTGTTATTTATTATCCAATAATGAATACGAATGATAATTTCTTGTAGTATTTAAGATATAATATTACACATTTTAATATTTATATATTATTCGTATGCGTATACACAATAATACATTATCATCATCATTATTGTAGTTTTAATTACAAAATTCATTTATAAGAATAATCAGTATGTAAGTATATATATATATTGATGAAATATAATATATAATATTTTACGCCATAAGTTTGTTTTATATATGGACGATAAAAATATTACAAAGAAATTAAGAAATAAAAAAAAGGAATAGTTTTTAATACGGACACATTACATTTTTACAAAACAATTTCAACTATTTAATAATAGTCAGTAATAAAATATAATAAGTGTTATTCTGTATTAGGTACGCGATAAAGGTTTTAATTGTAGAGTGTCTATTAACTCGCACGCTGAAATCAATCTGCGGAGGAATTCCTATGATGATACATATATATGTATGTACATTATATTTTCTGTAAGAATTATCGACGTTTGGAAAGCGAAGAAAAACACAAATATTGAAATGTCGTAAAAATTCGATGTGTATTTTAGTGTTGTGTTACTGAGTTTAGAAAAATTAAAATGTTATTCATTTTTAAATTCTTACGTAATATACAATTTATTGATATTTTTGTACAAAAATGAGATTTATTTTAATCTAGACATTATTACTATTATTGTTACCAATGATATTCAACGAGTATGATAATAATAATAATAATAATAATAATAATAAAGTAATGGTATACAAGACGTGGTTTAACAAATTATCGGATTTACGATGACTCCGTTCAAGCATACGTCCTTATATCCACGGCTGATCAGTTTCTTACAGAGCACCGATTCGAAGTTTGTGAACGCTTCGTTTTGATCGTCTTCGTTGTATTCCTGAGAAGGAAAAGAAATCGGATGAGAAATATGAAAAATAATTTGGTAAAATAAAAAAAAAAAAAACAGATCGTTTACGTCATTGAATACTATAGTAGGCACAAACAGCGGTCCGGGCGTCATGGCCTTGGTCTCTTTTTCGGCGTTTAACATCAGCTGATAGCCCTCTGTGGATGTAAAACACGCGTTCACTTGTTCCACGTTCAGTCCGCGTTCTTCGACACACTGCACGAAACGTCAAAATGGTTTTTTAAATAACTATTTCTTCTTTTTTTTTTTTTTTACTAATTTTTTGTAATTTCAGATAACATTTTTGCCATGCCTTTCGCCGTAGTAATATATTATATAATAGTGACTCACTGCAGGTGACGTTATATTTTACTAAAATTATGTATTTTTTTTTTCTAAACGAAATTATTAAAAATATCGTTTTATACAAGAGGAAAAAATACGTATTACAGATATTGAATAGAATATCTCTAAAATCCATCACAATTTCCTCTCTCTCTCTCTCTCTCTCTCTTGTTAATTATACCATATAAATATACACAGTATAGATGTGGGTGTAATTTTTTTTTTAAATTTCTTATTTTATCATACAGTTTTCATTACATTTAGAAAGTATATATGTATTTGATTACTATCCGCCGAGAAACGCAATTGAAAATTCGATTAATTTTACCGTTTTCTCGATGTGTCCCGGTTGGTCCGGGTCGTACATGGCACAGTTCACGTAGTCTACTTGAGCAATACGATTGTCTATGCGTTTCAGCACACAGTTGTGTATTGTATTACCGCGACATTCTTTGGGTCCGTGCTGGCAAGTGAAGCCATCGTTCGAGCTCTGAAAAATAAAACGTTACCGATTAAAAGCAAATCTGTATATTCTTATCCATTGAAAATGTGTATCGAAATGTGGCTGAAAATCAACGATATTCCTCTGTGTATAATTCGTTTTTGCGAGCTAGTGGAATAGTAAAAGCTGAATATCTCGTTTTATTACTGTTGGCGGATTAATTTTAAAATAGTAATAGTCATAATCAATGGATATATCGACTACTGGAAAATTATGATTCTCTTTCTAACACACCGTCTCCATGCTGAAGTCGGCGATCACTCTGCAGGCCGTCCTAAACTTCACTGCGTGTGATTGCTCGGATATTCGTTTTTTTTTTTTTTTGCAAATTCTTTCCTTGTTTTATTAATTTTTGACATAATATCCCAGTACCGTTCGTCCATAAATACGCCTCTGATATATATATTAATAAATCAATTACAATTAATGAAATACAAAGAAAACCAAACTATCGAAAACAAACTTATGATTTTATAAAAACATTTAAAAATTATTGTGAGTTGATATACGCGCGTATTTGCAAGAGAAAAAAAATGTATTTTATTTCGCTAATACAGAATATTCGAAGTATTTGATACATTATTGTATGATAAGTTATTATAATACATTTTATAGTAACTCAAACATTAAGACGGACGAATGAAAAAATTCCAATCATTACTAATGATACTACGTATATTATGATAAAGAAAAGGAAAACAGAATAACGATGTATTATTAAGTAGCAATAGTTGCAAAAGGCTTTAATGGCCGGTAAAGAACAAACGCGTATACATACAACAGTAAGGAAACAATTTAATTGTTATTTGAAAATCGAGAAGAAAAAACTTGATTTAATAATGTACGCGCATAAATGTACATACGAATGTCGTCTAGCTTATAATATTGTTTCGTGAAGTAAATATACATTTTATTACAGTATGTGATTAAATGTGATTTAAAATTCAAATAAATAAATGCAATTGTAGAATAACGTTGTTTGTAAAATTGATAAAAATGTAATAGTCAAAAGAAAAAAAAACCCGTACGATTTATATTGTTGCGTAAACTGTTAAAATGTTCAAGGTGAAATGACATAAATTTATACGTATAAAAACATAATTTCTTCGATCGTCTTATTGCCCCATCTCTCTCGGTATTTAAAACTAAATAAATAAACGAGTTTCGTAATAATAATAATAACAACAACACTTATTAATAAATATTATTATTCAATCGATTTAACAAAATAAGGTTTTTTTCCCCCGGACGTATTATTAATTATTATATAGTCGACGATACGCGTTAATATTTATATTTTTTATTCGTATTATCGATAATTTTCCGATAATTTCAACAGTGCGCAGTTCTTAATAGAATTTTAACGGGTTTATCGTTTAAAATAATCGTTAGTATCGGATTCGATAATAACGGAGACATATTATTGTAACTATTAAATATTGTGCGGCGTGTATACTTACGTATGCTTTACCGAACGGCACCAGGTTCAAGTCCAAGTATTGTTGTACTTTACAGAAGTTCGGATGGAGTTGTTTGATAATAAAATCTCTGCTGTCCGGACAATGCGATTCGTAGTAAACGGAAACTTTCAACTGAAAACAAAATACATAAAATTATGCCGAGAAACGGTATAATTGTCGCGACAACGGTAAATAACACATTTATTTCGTATTCAATCTCGTGCGTGTGTCGTGAAGTATTCGAATCGATTACGTGTATTTATAAACAATTTTTTTTTATTATTTTTTTTTCGACACACGATCGATTTATGATAGTAAAAACTAATATGTTTTTATGATATATATATATTATATATACACGAGCAAATTGTCGTGGCCAATGACAATTTTATGACACGGCGAACACACACACACACACACACACGTATGCAATATATTTTACACGTTAGAATTTTACGATTATATAAACACAAAACTAAGAACGCGATTGGTCATTGTGAAAGTAATAATAATTGGCTGTATAATGCGCGTGATTACAACGAATACGAGAATAATAAACGATATGCATAGATCGCGTACACACAACATATACGAATTATCACAAAATAATCGTTTCAGTTCTTTTGGTCAACGTTTTTCTGTACTGAAATTTCAATAGTCATTTTATGGCTTCGTGACGCATTTGAACCCGTCATCACTCATTTGAAACGATTTAAATACGACTTAAAATTTTCAAGTACAGTAATTTCCAGACACGTATATATATGTCTTGTCAAAATGAACTATAAGAACGATCGCGGGATGTACTTTTTTTGATGCATTCGAATTTTCTATTTCGAATGTAATATTTGTTTTCGAGGAACAAATGAGTTGGTTTTTTTTTTTTAGTATTACTTTTTTTTTGAAAATAAAAAATATATTCTTTACAACGTCGCAGCGCCCGCGATTACCGAGCAACCGGGGAAAAGGGTCGTCTCTCGAGGAATAATTATTTTTTTCTTTTATTCTCCTCGATACCGAATACCGTTTTTATACATATTGACGCGATGAAAAGACACCGTCAAAAATAATTATTTTCATATCGAAACTCATCATCACACATTGAAATGTGCATATACAGACTGTAGGCTAGACTGACGCATAACTCCCACAGTGAAGGTTTTATAATTTAATCTTCAGAATAAAAAGCCTCGATTACAGGCAAAACACGATCATCAATGCGTTCTAAAGAAATCGCTCTGAAACCGGCGCGTACTACTGGAAACAGAATTGAAAAACGGAATATAATATTCCCCTCTCCCCTCAAAAAAAAAAAAAAAAAAACTCTATTAATATGTGGTAGTGGTGTAGGAGGAGGAAAAAATACACGTCCGAATGTGTTGTTACGAGTTATAATATCCGTTTCCCCGAGTACGGATAAATTACACATAAATCGATACGTACCGGCCGGGATGTGTCGGCGGTGCTGCGAGACGCCGGTGGGAAGACGGTTGCGAGCATGGCGAACGCGGCCATCACGGAAATCGCGCGTTTCATTGTGAGAGACAAATGAAGATGAATAAAACGTAAAATTATTATTGCCTTGTGTTTTACGGCCGAAACGGTGTAGCGCGGCGGTTGTACAACGCGCGCCTGCAGAGAGATTCGGACGTACTGGTGGACGGGGACGTATTATTCGTGTTCGTCCGTCGGCCCGGAGCGAACGACATTTATTTTATTTTTTTCACTCCTCTCGTCGTCCGCAGCGCGCAAATCGAAACCAGTTTATTTACGTTCACGTGTGACGGACGATCACGATTTTATAAACGTTCATTATAAATTCCTACGCATAATAATTACTCGCCGCGGTACACGTACGCCACTGCAGTCGTACACGTTTGCGCGCGCGTGTGTGTATAATATATTATATTTATTATTGCGATTCGTTAACATAACGCGAGAATATAAAAAAAAAAATTTTTTTATAACGTTTGCAAATACGGTACACGCCTAACGATCGATCTCTCCTCCTCCCCCCCCCCTTCATTCTTCTCCAACAACGAAACACTAATTTATGTGGTGGAGAGGTGCACGTTATTTCGCCACGTAACTTATAACGAGCGAGTATAATAATATATATATATATATATATATTAATATTATAAATACGGTTATCATTTAAGACGAAACGGTTTATTTTCTATTTCTTTTTTTGTTCGATTCGACCTCGTTTCGTCCAGCGTCATTCGACGTTCAAACGACGCGCATTACAACATATATTATTATAAATATTTTACGTTGGTATGATGTGGTGGTGTGCTCTGTGCGCGCGTTCGTATTTTACGTTTTGAAACGGGCGGAGACACCGATTGAAATCCGTTATAATATGACGTACGTTCGTCTCGGACGATACGCGGTAAAAGTTTTACGCGATTTGTTTGGGATTTTTTTTTTGTTTTTTTGTTCGTCGTCGCGACCCGGGGGGGCAGGCTTCCCCCCCCTCAAGTCTAAAAAAAAAAGTAGCTAGGGAAAAATATTATAAGTATTAAAGTATACATATTAATAATACGCTATACTTAACATTAAATTATTAAATTGATATTGGTTTTCGGTCAATTACATTTATAGTTCTGTAATTTCTAATCGCGTCGTCTCAATCGTCATTATCCTGATTTCAAACAATTTTAACATTATAAACCTTGATCATTTCTATTGATATTATTTGATGGGCCCCCCCTACCCGTAAATCAATTCTGGATCCGCGCCAGCCGATACCAGGCATATTACGCGTCAATATAGATCTCAATATAATGTACACTATTTTACACGCATATTATTAAAATGCATATATGTATAATATGATATAACGATTTTAAAGTGTAAACAGCAGTCTCGTAGTTTTGTGATAAAAATTAAACATTTTTATTTTTTTATTTTTTTTTTCGTCTTTTTATATATAGACCATTTATATACAGTACGTATTATGTGTATACGGTCGGTATTTGCTAACAACGTTTAAAAATAATGTTAAAGATTTTCGATTGATTTTTAATCGGAAAGGCATTGTAAAAAAAAAAAAAAAAAAAAAAAATATCCGCGTATAGAGAAAACATTAGCGTTTTCTCTATTTTTGCGTTATAAATAAATCGCTCGTAAATTACTGATAATAACTATATCAGTGGCCTCTTAATTTTTCTCTGTCCTAGGCCTCGAAAACTCTAGTTGAGGCATTGCCGGTAATTCAAGTATACCATACAAACACTACGATATTATATATATACACACATTATACGTATACGCGAGTGTGGCGCATACAATCGCGGTGGTTGACTGTGACGGACGATTATAATAATAATAATAATAATTAATAATAATAATAATAAAAATAATAATAATAATTGGTGACGATTTCCAAAGTCTCGGGACGTCGTCTCGGTCTGTCTGTAAAAAAAAAAAAAATATATAAAAACGAACGTATACTATATAAATATTATAAGGTTCTGCGAGGGGAGATGTGCCCTTAAACCCGCCGATGTATTTCGCGCAGTGAAGCGATGTGCACCACAACGTACTTTTATTTTATTCCGTTTGACGTTTTTAATCGATTTAATACGCGTAAGAATGTATGAAATCCGTTTGAAAACGTTCTGCGGTGAAAATACGTTTGTAGCAATATACCGCGCGATATCATCGTATGTTATCCGGAATTGTTTGAAACGGAAAAAAAAAGAAAAATCAACGATTTTTCGTCTTTCCGTTTATCTATTATATCGAGTTTAAATACATTGGGCGATACTGTAGAACAAATACAAAATATAATCGATAAAAATAATAAATAAATAAATATACGTATATTATGAATTGTACGGCGGCGTATATTGTGAAATAAACAACGACGCGGTTCATGACAATGCGCAATTGCCGCGTTGATTTTCCTCGTTGAATTTGTTCACTGACGATACGATGTTATATTTTTTCTTATCAGCGCGTGTACGGAGAAATTCGACAATAATACATTTTCTTTTCGATTTTTTTTTTGTCGAAAACTTATAAATCGATAAATTTAATCGCTTCAAAGTGTATAACACAGCTACTATATTTGAACGTCTATATATATTTGAAAATCACTCGATTTAAAACGTTTAATTAATCGGACGTTATACCGGTTAATTAAATACTGTAAATCGAGTCCTTTATTATTAGCGATAATAACACGTAAAGTCATTGTCGCGCTGGTGTAAATAATGTATTTATTGTGTACGAGTGAAAGAAAATTACAATATTATTACGATTTGCCGAGTAAATTTCGTGAGTACATTAGGAAATCTGTTGCAGGTGTTTTGAATACGTAACGAATTAAATACGCCGCGCATGTGTATAGTCGAATAATATTGTGCAAACTAAACGTGTCGACTGCAAATGTTAATAAACGTCTGCGTTTTTCAACGCGTATATAACATGTTCGATTCTATTGGGTTTTTTTTTCGTACGACATACAGGTATTTATTTTGCGAAAAAACAACAAATCCCCCGACGTATATACAATATTAGCGTAGCATGCAGTACGCCGCGTATAAATTATCGGTGTTCGACAGATTATTCATTTTTATATTCCCATAAATTGGACACAGAAATATATTGTACGCTCTCAAGGTGATCGTGGTGTACAGTGAACGTGTGTGCAATACGCTATACCCACCTTATCCAATTCGTTCGAAATTCACGACGATGAAGTTCTGAAGTTATGTTAGTGCGCAATGTGGTGTATCCGACCCGAGTGTATGGGTACTTCAAAGAACGCCCGAGGAGGAAATAAGGAACTAAATAAGGAAATATTTAAAATCTCGGAAACTAGAATATCTGCGTCACACACACACACATATATATATATAATGAGTTAAAAAACCAAATGCGTAGATCGCTGCAATTCATTCTCCGAGGGGAAAAAATGTTGGATACCACCGTCGTGTGGCTGAGAAACCTCCGAGATCGGTTTGGTGTAACGCTGTTGTCAACAGTGTTCCGTTAGAACGAGAACAGATGTCTATTATGATTTCCAACGTCGCCGGAACAAATAGGATAACCTCGAGAACAATAGAAGTCTCTTTAAATTTTTATCTCGTTTAATAAATCGTTATGACTGCACACAGTGTATATTATAACAGATACAGTTCAAAAGTAAAATATTTAATAAATTGTCGTTTTACGGTACAGCGGATAACGCGCGATAAAGAATAAAATAAATAAATAAATAAATCCGAAAAAAAAAAACGAAATCTGTGTCATGAGCAATGGTTCGTGACGATCATCTCATATTTTTCTTCATCTCGTTTCTAGTGTCATCGACCGCCGCGGTCTGCGGCTCAGCCGTTTGTTGTGCAACCGCAATCGTCTCCGACGACGCGCCGGCGGCGGGTTGTCGCACTTCGATCGTGTCGGACGGCGTTTCGGATTGACCGTCGACAGCGTACGAAGACGGACGTTCTTTGTGCACTTGATTTATCCCGTGGCCGAATTCCGGCGAGAACAGTCCGTGAGGAGGAGAAAACCCTTGTAAATTGTCAACGTATAACAGTTATAAAATACACAGTATTTAAGTAAAAAATCAGATCTGTATAATACTATAATCGTGTATTTTCCGTTTTGGTTTTTCTTGAATCGTACTCGTAACTCACGTGTAAGACGATGCAAGACGTTAAATATCGCAAACATTACAAAATTATTGCAATTAACATCGCCGACTTACTGTACTAATCCGCAATACAAAAATCCCTATATTATTTCAAAGGAATTATCAGTTGAAATGTCCCATTTATATAATATCGCACAGGCCGCCCACCACCCCCGCGGATTCTCGTTCTCACTCTACAAATATTTATTATTGACTCATTTCGAATTATTTATGTTGTATTCTACAAAAAAAAAAAAAAAAAAAAAAAATGTATTGCGTATTATAATAATACTAATCGGTAGTATAATTATAATTGAATGCGTCGATTGCATTTCAAGCGTTAACCGTTAATTTGTTACAAAAAATCTGTAAATTTATATTAATTCTGAATTTTAAACAAATAATTAAATTATACTACAAATTTTCTAAAATGTTTAAATTAATGTTCTCGTTTTTAATAATTTACATTTTTCGACGACAAATAAACCAATTTTAGTATTAGAAAAAAACATGTAACTTTTTTTTTAACTACATTGAAAATATCCCTTCTGATTTCGTCTATAACTAGCCTATAAATTTGGGTCAAATAGTGCTTATAATTTACCAGTAGTGAATATGTTTTATACAGGGTATTACGGTAACATCGCTTCTTAAAATTGAAATAAAAATCTACAGAAATGTTTTTGCCGCGTTTACAGCGAATAATAATAATAATAATAATAATGTTGTAACGTGCAAAACGCGTTGTTTAAATTCAGGTTCGAATAATTCTCCTTTATGCCCCCCCCCCGTCACGAGGAGGAATAGATTTGCAATCTCTCTCGTTTAATTTTCGATTGCCCTGCCTTGAAAAATCGTCGTTGCTCTGGCAGTTACGTTCTCTCGGGATCCCTTTGTCAATTGTAAATATTTTAAGTTCTACCTCCTCACTGCGCGTTGTATAATATAGAATTATTCGATTTATTTCGTTAGCCGGTGTTTTTTTTTTTCAGTTATTTTTATATTTTTATATATTTTCTTATTGTTTAATACATTTATTTCTTAGTTAAGTTTTTGGTTTTTTCTTTTATTATTATTATTATTATTACGATAATTGCACGGTATCGTTGTTGTTGGTATTATGTAATATTGAGATAATCGTTGAAATTTAATGTGGTACCGCAGAATTTCTTTTAAATAATAATAATAATAAAAAATTAAAAAATTACCGGAAGCGATCGTGTGAGATATGGCCCAAGTGATCCCGTTGGCGATGTTGGTCAACAGCGGTCCAACGATTGCGCCGATCAACGGAGCGAACGCGCTGCTTATGGTCAACAGCAGGTGGATGAGCGTGGAGATGGTCTGGTGGTTTTGCGGATGGTGATTTTGACCGTTGTGGTGCAGCACTTCGGTTTTCCGACTGTTCGACGTGATGGCGCCCGTCATCACCAGGGCCGTGGTGAGTTTGGCCAGCGTGTCCCGTACCTGTTGCGCGGCCGTCTGGTCTTCGGCCGATTTCACCGTGGTCGCGACGAGTTTGGCGGCCGGCGCGGCCAGCGAGTGAACGGTCAATGCGATGGCGGACACCATCAACCTCAGCCCTCTGAACTGAACAATCGAATATTTTATTAAAATAACAAAAAAAAAAAAAAAAACCTTCCCGTATTCCAATGGGTTAAACGTACGATCTAATAAATGACGTCTACTCAAAACGGTATTTGTCGAAAAATTAAAAGGGAGCAAGTATTCATAGACGAATATCTTATGACTTAAACGGGACTTTAGCTTTACCGTTTAAATATTTTCAAAAGAAAGTATATATCGTCCTACGTGATAATTGTATTAAAATGTAATTTTTTTTTAATTGAAAATTGACGGATTTAAAAAAAAAAAATTTGAATTTTTTGTATGAACGAGTTTTTCCAAAAGACGAGACGTATCAAATCCCGTTGAATATTTATGCAGCGACAACAGGAATTCATTAACTCATCCAGTCGGTTCGTTACATTATTTTCTGTAAATTTTTACGTATAAAACAAATAATTTACACGGGAATCGTTAGATTTTTCCAAAACTACGGTACATTATAATGGAACGTTTAACGTCTCTCGTATATTTATACATATTAGAATACACAAATTATTATCAGACTTATACCGGACTCTTTGAGAATTCCGTCGTAGTATTCAATAACAGAGTATTATTTATAATTAAATTCGAACAATATTATATTAATTTTCTATATATATATATATAAACGTCTTGTTTCGGTATAAATATCGAATTATGTTTTATAGCGCATCGTGTCGCGTTTATGGGTACTTACAGTCATTTTTCGTTGTGGAAAAAAAAAAAAAAAAGGAGAAAAAAAATATCGTTTTCGAACGAAATTATCGGCTCTCTTGAACTTGAGAAATGCGCGGCGATTTGTACGGAATACGAATTGACATGCGTGCCGGTGATTTTGTCCGCTTGACGAGCACACGACGTCCGGAAGAAGACTTATGGTGAACGAAAAAAGGCCGTGGACACGTTTTATACATGCGCGGATTCTATCGATTAACGCGACATAATATTGTTTTAATAATCATTCACCGGTTAAATAGCGTTTAATTGCACGTCGGTACATTCGGAAATCCGATTAAGAGTACATTATTTTTAATATACGAGCGTATGTATAGTTTTCGTTTCCGTTATACGACAATTATATTATACTTATATATATATATATATTGTTTGATGTCAAAAATACATCATCATCGGCATTTACTCGGTAACGAGTGTAATATGTCTTTTGGCAGCACTATTTATGGGTTCTCTGATGATTAAAATAGGCCTGTTCGGAAGCCGCAGACTCTCCCGCGTTGATGGCACAACCAATTAGTTGTTTTCGTAATTTATCTCCTTTATCGTCTACATATATATATATATTTTTTTTAGGCTTATTGTTGGTTAATTGGTTATTGTTTTTGTTCGAAGTAACGTAGCCGCGGTCTTCTGCGAGGGAAAAAAATAAACATCCGTCAAAGAAAAAAATATTCAAATTAAAACCAATATTTATATATGTTTTATCTTTCTTCGCGGTATCGCAGTATACCCGCGATCGATTTTTTAATAAAATGTTGATGGATACGGTGTATATACTCGTATACATAGTACATTCTATGAAAACACTAAATGTGTAACTTTAAAACTATGTTGTTTATATAAAAAAAAAAAAAAATTTTAATTTTATTAGTGATCGGACAAATTGCGTATATTTATTAACGCTAAAATGTTTCAAAACGTATATAATTCTATCGATTCATACCTGTAATATATTATTTTATTTTTTTTTTTTTTTACGAAAAATATGAATAAACTAATTGCTAATGTGTAGTACCGTGTTAGCAATTAAAATTCGATGAAAGTTTCGTTTAATTGTACAGTTATGACTATAAATAACACGCGTTAGTTTTCAACGATAATCATTTAGGAAATCCGTATTTCTATATCCACCGACTGAAATGTAATTAAAAACTCGAATAAGTACTTCGAATTTAATTCGGCCTGTAGCGGTGAAAAAATAAAAATATATCGTTTGGAGAATCTTTGCTCGGGATTCGAATTCTGCGAAAGCAGAACTTCTTTGTTTTTTCTTTTTTTTTGAAATATTGATTTCCACCGTATATTTATAATAGATGCAACACGAAAAACCGTTTGAATAATGAGTAGATTTTATTGAAATACTAAATCACAATACTCTGCGGATGTTGGAAATTCGAATTTCGCGAAACGTCTCGCGGCTAATCTCCGGGTGTCGAGAAATGTTTAGACAGAATAAAAAGCCGGATCGATCGAAATCCCACAATTTCGTCATGGCTAAATTATTGACATGTTCATGAGCGCACGAGAATGATCGCTTATGTGAAAGAGTTTGCGGATTTGATTTTCTAATACGCTATAACTGTTGCGCAAAATGTATATAATTCGTTAACAGACTTTACGCAAACTACGCGACAACACTTTCAATTTGAGCAATGTTAATTTTTGTGCCAAATTTTATTTAAAACTTATAAAATACTGTCGATTGTAAATCCTCGTCTTCTGTACAAAAAGCAACTTCACGCGTAGTATACAACTCAACACGCGTGTGCGCACTTATATTGTCATCGTAACACTTTTTCCGGAGTACTTTCCACCCCGTACGGGGCAAGAGAAAACGATATTTTTAAACACATATATAATTTTGCGTTATTGTTTATCGAAAAATTAGCGATTTTGTGACGTGCAATACGTTTCGACCATTCGTTTTATGAACTACTCGTATATTCGAAAATGGCCGTTGAACGTTTAAACTAATACAATCGAAACGTCAGGCCATAGAGAAAACGCGATATGCCAATTCGTTGGTGTGTAAAAATGTACGCGTGTATTGTTGACTAAGTAGATTTGATTTTCGAAATTCTCACTGCTATAATATTCGAATTATTCGTTCCATTGATTTTGCGTTTTATTTCCGTAAACCGCGATGTTTGTTATTTAAAAAAGAATTTTTTTTTTCAATATTATTACCTCATGAAACTGTTGATATTATATAAAGAATCTATAGTGTACGGACGATTATAGGATAAACTAATGGCAATGACAGCGATTGATTTCATAATAAAAATCAAATAATATGTATTTATATAATAATAATAATAATGTAATCACTTATTTAATTGTATTTCTGATAAGATTTTGTCTCGTACAAATACGATATAATATCAATAAATCGAATTTATAACTATGTACTCATATACAATGAAATACGTGGGAAAAATCCCTCATCCATAAAAAAAGTCTGACAAATGCACGTACGTTTAACATTCGATATCTACATTACCATTGTAAAATGTAGATTTATATCCGTGTTCTCGGAAAAATAAATAAAAAGTATGTACCGATTCTGATAGTTATCAACACAAATCGCGTTACCACGTGTCAGACTTCCAAGGTTCAAAAATATAGATTAATGTTCGAAATTAGCCCCTGAAAATTGCCAATGTTCATCGATTTCCCATACGCGAGAGAATTTATTTTCTCAAATATCCGTACTAAAATATACTTTTTATTTGCGTATAAAGGAACGGGAGGGCGCACGATATTAATTTTTTCTTCGTGCAATAGACACGCGTGAAACGTCAAAGAGACCGCTCTTCCTATTACGGTCTAATCCATTTGCGATTGTAGTTTGCTCGAAAATTCGTTTCGATAATATATCAGATAAAATCATACACGAGAAACGACTTTAGTGTCAAAAAAAAAAAATTGTCTCCAGAGGAACATTGGAAAGCAACTCTCGAGCCCACGACGGTGTAATTTTTTTTAAATTTACGAGTACATCGGCTTAGCCGTCATATAATAATCACACTGCTGCGGGTTGCGCTTCAGAGTTTTTTTATATTTTCCGATGAGAATTACTCTTGAGTTCTTCTCGGACTTTCTCAAAGATATTAACAAAATAAGATTTTTTCTGCATTTAAAAAAAAAAAAAAATTAAATTATATCTTTTAAGTATACGCGGCGTCGTAGACGTACTATACATATTATACGCGTTTAGGATGTCGACGAATATTAACATATTTTTAGAAACGATAGAGAAATAATTTTATAATGGTACATTTACACGCGTAGTGTACTGTTATTACTATACTTAAAGGAGACCTTGTTTTTTTTTTTTTTTATTCATGCGGGGCATTGGCCTATCGGAATACGGATGTGCCGGGAGATTATATTATGTACCACTGCTGCAGCATCTACGCGGCGGCGTCAGCGGGTCATACGACGATGCTGTTCGTGTAGTGTATGTGCGCACCGCCGGTATACGCGCACTTTCCCCTCGTATTTTATTTATTTTTTTTTTAAGGGGAAAAATATTAATATAATAATCTTATTTTCTATAAAAATCTAAATTTACATTTCTATACGCGCTTATTATACACACACACACACATATTCTAAAAGTAGGCCTTTTAGATTTGTTCTGTATACAGCGGCGGGCAGCTACTGTAATTATGTTGTAGAGTAATCGCGGGGGAGGAAAAAAAATTTTTTTTTTATCCGAAGAGTGCACACTATGTATTCTTTTATAATTATTACTAAATAATAATAATAATAACAACGAAACAAAATAATACGGTACGCGAATATAATAAATATCGGCGTGCGCGTAATAAACGCGCGAGACAATAATATATTTATAATAATAAAAAAAAAAAATACCGCGTTATTACAATAATGGAATTAGACGAGCGTTCCGAAATACGTGATGCTGCAGTGAGTGGATTCGTCGATATATATATATACGCCTTTGTCTACGGTATATAGTACACCACATAAACGCGAACGTGTACTGTTTTAACGAGTTATACGATGACGAAATCACGGTCGTAAATATATTCCTCATATACGCGCCGAAAATGTTTAGTTTTTATATAGAGTGTATTGACCTGTCCTATTTTTTTTTTTTTATTATTATTATTTCAAAACTTCAAAAAAGAACGTGCGCCACGCGTTGTACATATGCATATATATATGTATAACGATTTTTATTTATTTTTCTCTCTCTCTCTCTCTCTTTCTTCCTCTCTCGCGTGAAGAAGAGAACTACGAGAAAGAGATGACGCGGCGCGCAGTAACGATATTATAATATTTTACTAACGGAATTATTACGACGACCACTGTGAGACACACTGTTATAGAACAGAGAATTTCTCTTTTTCGATTTTTTTTTTTTGTATACAGTATAGAACGCCGATAAGTCGAAATAATAAAATATGTTGTTTCCTCGGCGAAAGCCTCGATTACTCGAAAGAAAAACTACGGATAAAATTCGAACATTCCGTCCGTGTTATATAGCACGCGCGAGAACCGAACTCAAATTTATATAGGTATCGAATTATTTCTCGGTAAAGTCGTAACAACACTATATAGTACACGTTTTTTTAAACGTATTATTTTAATAATAACACTGCGTGCTTTATATGTAATAATAATAATAAAAAAACGACATTTTAAAAACTCGTTATGTAGAATTTTTTCCCCTTAAAACCTTGATAACTATCGAACACGTTGGTAAAGTCTCTTAAATCTCGACTTATCGATGTTTTGCATGTATAATAAGAACGTTATTTTGTTTTTTTTAATTATTTATTAACCGTATACTCGTATATAAGACCGAATATGGACGGAACGGAAATAAAATGAAAGAGTTTTAGAAGAAAAAGGAGAAGGAGAAATTCTAATGAATAATATTAATGCAAATTGAAGTATATTATTATCGGTCATAACGATTTCGTTAATAACACAATAATCAAAGGAAGAATAATTGGACGACGACCAAGCCAGAGGAAGACCTAGAATTGAGTATTTCCGTGACGTTGAAGAAAAGAGACGCGGGCTTGCACATCCAACCAAAACGTAAAGGAAACAGCGAACGATAGACACAATATAATGGACACTACTTGGACAAGGCGTTTCGTTTTAGAACACGATGATGAATTCAGTTTTGTGTACATGGCGTTCCGATAGCGAATATGGGCAATCATCCCAATCGCGATTTAATCGTACCATTCGATTTACTCGTATTGTTTAATAATATTTATTTATTTTTGTCTATTTAATCGATTTACGCGTATATTGCGTGTATTCGGTTGTAACAGACAGACAGAGAGATAGAGTGAGAGAGAGTACAGAAACTGTTTCCATCATCCGCTGGCGACGTGCCGCGTTCTACACCTACAACCGCTGCAACTGCGCGCGGGGACAAAAGAAAGTCTTCGGACGCTTGTTTTCTTTTCTCTTCAAATCCATTCCGAGATGTCGAGAAAAACGCCGTAGTTTTCAGTTATAATTTTTTTTTCACTTTTCGGATTTTAAATTTTGCACTATAATTATCATAGAACGGGTTATTTTAATTTTTTAGTAGATCGCGCGGAATTTTTACAGTATTTCTATACGTTCGGATTAATTTCGAATCGATGTCGAAAACAAGGCCGTATCGGAATCGCGCCGCGTGAAGGGGAAACAAATTTAATTAATTTTTTTCGACCGAATTGCACGCCACGTGTAGTTTGTAAATTACAAAAACTCCGTGAAAATTACAATTATTATTATTATTATTATTTATATATTTTTTGTGTAGGTCACAGACGTTAAATGTGTGGTATATAGCGGTACAATCGTCGCCAGATATTTGATCTGTTACAATGTGAGAGTATTGTACTACAATACATTACGAGAGGGGGAAAAAAAGAAGAAATTTCTTCAATTGAGTATATTATGTTGAAAAGATTTTTTTTTTTTACGAAAAAAACGAAATAAATGAAAAACGGATTTTTATTTTACGTATGAATATATTATTGCGACGTTATTTTAAAAAAAAAAAAATGTATAAAAATGTTTTCTATACCGATAGTCCATGTATAAGTGTGCGGTAAAAAGCGCGGGGAACGGAAACGCGTTGTATTATGTATAGTTATAAGTTTTTAATTTAAAAAAAAGTGTCACGCGCGATTCGGACATTTTTTTCCTTTTATTTTTCGTTAAAACAATATTAAGACGTTTGTTCTGTATTTATTTTTCAAACGAATAAATCGTTCAGTATTTTATACGTACACGATTGAAAGCCCCCCCCCTCGTCTACTATATTATATTGTAATACGTCAAATTATTATCAACAGTTTTATTTGAATGTTTTTGATAAAAATACGTTTACGTTTTTATCGCGATAATCGCATGGGTGGTAATCTGTTAAAAAAAAAAAAATAAAAACCAATTAATTCACTTAAAAATCGAATGTGGAAATGTATCGTTAACGTTTTTAATTCGTCATTTACCTCTCGGATAAATAATTGCAGCGATAGATTCCCCTCCCCGCCGCTGTTGCGAACAGAACGTTTTGTGATCGACAATAATACGTCTCTGGCACGTTTATTAAACGCGTTTAACGTATAATTGTCGCGCAAAATGAATCCCGTCCGTTCGTTTTTACACATTTCGAATAACGTGTACTACACGTTTTTTTTTGTCGTTCGACGCGCGTAGTTCTTTATCTCGCGCGCAAGACTCCGCCGGAACATTGGCCATTTCACACAAACAACAGCCTTGTACGAAATCCCTCGCGCGGGATTACAACATGGTCCATTTTAGTTTCCTCTCCCGCCTCCCCCGACACCGAACCGTCGTCGTTTATAATTCAAGATCGTTTCCGCTATTATAACCGTTTTCGCGCGCTCGCGTTTGCTTATAGTTTTCGGTAAATAAAAAAAAAAAAACAACCAACCAACCAACCGGACACAATGAAAACGTACGCAAAGCAGGTTATATGAGCATCGGATGCGTGTGTGTGTGTGTCGCGGCGTTCCATCATCGTTTCCATTACCCGTTCCGTCTCCTCTACATTATTATCATTATCATTATCATCATTATTATTATTATCATTATTATATATCTGTGTTAATGTATCATTTTCTTTTTTATTCGAAACTAACGGAACAGCGGATCGTTCAAGTTCCGGGGAGAAAGTATAATATAATAGTAATAGTAGTAGTAGTAGTAGTAGTAGCAGCAGTACGAGCGTGTGCCAATATAGGAGAGGTATCTATGCGAGCGATATAATATTATACCGCACCACACACACGGTTATAACTGTAAAACGATCCGACGAAAAAAAAAAAATCCTCCCCCCCCCCCAAAAAAAAAGAAAAAACCCGATATACGTTTTTCGACGTTTTGTATGTTTTTGTAAACCAGTAGCCAACAGCGTCGCCGCGCGCCGCCTCCGATATTGTATACGCGCTGCGGTAACGGGACAGTTCGAAATGGGTCCGAAACCGTATTATAACGGTCCCGTGACGTAAAATTTTTGTGGATATTACTGTGATTCTTTTTTTTTTTTTATTATTATTATTTTGATACCCCGCGCGACGACGGCTACCGTTTTCGTGTATGAAAACTACCTGCGCGCGCGCGCGCGTTCGCCTTTCTCCGGACCGGACGACGGGCCGGGGGACCCGTCTGCCGCTGCGGGTGCGTAGAAAACGGCGGGGTGGCGGGGGGGGGGGCGAAAGGAGGGAAACGCCTTACGCGCGCGCTCACATAAAGGAAGAAAGGAAGAAAAGAAAGGAGAAAAGAAGAAGAAGAAAAAGAAGAAGAAGAAAAAAGAAGACGAGGAAGAGAGAGAGAAAAACTTTTTTGAATGCATATATACATATCCTATATGGAGGAGTTTAGGGGTCAAGGCCGCCGTCCGTATTCTCGGATATACCGGCGAACAGTTAACATATCACGAGCGTTCGCGGTGCTCTCAAAAGACGCGCGCGCACGTATAAAATCTATACACACACACATATATATATATATATATATATACGCGCGTATAGAGAGAGAGTATATATTTTTGGACCGGCCGACTGATCTCATTTATCTCATCGGGACCACGCGACGGTACTCTGCAGCATCAGCACGAAGATGATAGCACCGCGGTAAGTGTAACTGTGGCGTGCAGCGTTCAGTTCAATCACACCACCTGTCGGCTGCGGCGACGCTCTCTCCGCAGACGCGTTTCAAAAAACGGCTATTCATTTTTATTATTATTTTTGCTTTTTGCGCACATTCACACACACACACACACACACACACGCGTTTCCCGCCAATTATCGCGGCGTAAAGGGCGCGCGCGAACGACGCGCACACTCGACAAAACCGGCGGCGACCGACCGAACAAACCGACCGCCACAACCGTGTACAGTACACGCGCGTCCGCTGCCCCGTTGTTGTTGTTGTTGTTGTTGTTACTCACGTGTACACACGACGTCTATCGCGATTATTTTTCGGCGGCCAACTCCCTCATCACACCCCCGCCCCGGCCGGTCCCGCACTGCGGCAGGAGACATACATCGAGACGGCTGCGACGAAATGCGCGTACGAAATGCCGTCACGTCCGGCTGCTGTAAAAACAATCGGTAAAAAAAAAAAAAAGGAAAAAAAAAACTATTTTTTTTTTTTTTTTTTTTATATTTATTTCGTATTTTGTATACGACGCGAGAGCGCTGTTGGTTTTTTCTCTCTCTCTCTCTGTTTTGGGGGTCGTCGGCTCGGTTTTGAAATCGCGCGTTATTACGTACCGGGGGGGACAAAAAATCGAATTTTCATTCGAAATCGTTCGATTTCGTACAATTATTTCACGAAACACTCGAGCGTACGTTTCGTTTCCTTCCACTCGCCCCGTGTTCCCGGAGTGTATTACTCACTGCACTCTTGGTTGCGCTCAGTCTATATTATAGCGTTCCGTTCGATTACCGCGCGCGCGATGCACCCCTCCCCCCCGCGTATTGTACCGACCGCGTAATATTATCGCGCGCGCAGTACGTTTTTTTGGGCCAACAGAACGGATCGCGGTTTTTGTCGTGACGCGCCGCGCGGCAGACGGATAGGAAAACGCTATATAAAATCGCCGGCGGTAAATTGTGTGTTTCAGGACGAAAATAAGCCGTAGCGCCCGCAGCAGCTGCCAACCCGAATTGGACGGGTCCAACAGCCGGCCGAGACCTATAACAGCTGTTCATTAGTAATAATAGTGGTTGTTGTAGTATTAGTAGTAGTAGTAGTAATAGTAGTAGAAAAGAATTATTTCCAAATCAAAACGATCGGTCCGTCGACAATTTCCATTCCATATACCATCGCGTATACGGTAAGTATATATTATTTAGAAGAAAAACAATTAATTTAATATTATGTATTTCGTTTATGATATTGACGAAATTAAAATTTACGTTAGAATATTGATACGCACACATAATACATATATATATGTATTTATTTCCAATTAAATCTTTATCGAGTGTATTGCGATAATTAGAAAAGTTTCACGCGCTGCGAGTGAACTAAATTTTTTTTTTTTTTTTTTTTTTCATAATACGCAAAAAACCAGCTCTTGTTTGCTAATCGCGTGGTGCTTAACGTTTTGTTAAACGTATTCGTGCGGTTCGGACGAGAGTATAAAAACGTATTCGAGAGTTTGAAAACGTTTCGATACGAATATGGTGCGTCGTCATCGATTAGGCGTAGTTTTTTTTTTTTTTTCACTACCGAAAATATTATAAAATAACTGATTTCAAATACGTACTGGTTAAACTACGGCGAAACAATAACCAACGAGCGGGAAGATAATGTTAACAAAAAAAAAAAAAAAAAATCACGTATAGTGATTTGTTTGAAAAAATTAATATTTTTAAAATTCATAAAAAAAAAAGCAATGTAAAAATGTATGTTTAAATCGAGCGTATAGAATTTTAGCGGACGTTTTGAAATCAATTTTTCGCGTGTTCTCTTTTTCCCAATAGTTAAAGCGAACGCGTAACCGGGGTGAGGGGCAATTTTTTTTTTTTATACGTCATGTTACGTATTTTTGAAAAAACGTAGTCTTGTAAATCGAATAATAATAATAATAATAATAATTGAAAAAACTCTATTTCAGGAACAGAAATGAAGACGTCGACAGACATTACCATCAACAGGCCGAAACCATTGTTTCCAAACCCTAGCTGCTAAAAAAAAAAAAAAAAAAAACAGAAAAAAAACGCCCGGCGATTTATTATATTAATAAATCGAATGTATGTACATATATAAATATATTACGTGAACTTAAATCCAAGTACGTTTACATTATAATAATTATTCTTCTTTCGGTAATCCGAAATGGAATCGTTTCGTGAACAACCCCTACTACGTTTCAGTTAGGCAAACAAACTAACTTTTTGTATTTATTTTATTTTTTATATTTATTATTATAATATACTATTAGTACCTGAAATAAGTTTGCCTTTCGTACGGGGTTGTTTGGATTCTCACTTACATATTCTGTGCTACTATCTCCTATTTACTGTCTCGTTCGTTATTATACATTTCGTCTATATAATCCATACATATATATATATTTATTTATTTTTTTCCAATCGTTTTATTCGTGTACAACAATCGTATGAATTCATTTCAATAGTGATCTAATACGAAATACATTTATTTTAAATAATATATATTCAAATAACGGTACAATATATATATATATAATATTATCTATACGTTTAAACACAAATACTTCAATAAACCGAACGTCGCAATAAAATCATTCGGTTTTTTTTTTTTTTTTTTTTGTAAAAGTATATGAATAAGGCGCGCGTATAGAGTAACTGTACGCTTTTATTGAATAAAAAAAAATAATTAATGTATAAATTTCGATAAAAAACAACGAAATTATACGATAATTATTATAAACGTGTTTAATGCTTTCAACGACGACAACGATGTTATGTATGCATTTTAATTATATTTGTATAATTTAATTCGATTTTGTAATAAAAATGTTTAATTCAAAAAATTTGAATATTATTTTATTTCAAATAGCGGCTGCTGGTGTACACCTATTAATAAAAATGTCGTAATTTAATTATATATGTCGAATTTTTCCTATACTAATTGGTTTTTTTTTTATGAAAACCAATTATTGCTTAATTAATTAATTATTATTATAACGATTACAATTCGGTATGAAAGTTTCGTTGGAACGAGAATTTCTTTTCATTTAACACGCTGGTTATTATGACAATAACGCGTATCAGTTCTAATATAACAATTATTTTCAATTTAATCGACGACGACAACGACGACGACGATGATGATGATGATGACAATTATTTCTACATCAAAAGTATTTGTGTCAATGGATAAACGTTTGAAGTTATTAAGCGTACATAGTATATAGTTTGTAGGACAAACCCGTCGGAAAGTTGCCTTTCGTTTCGATTCTCGTTTTGACATACTTATAATCCATATGTATATATATATATATATATATATATACAAAACAGCATTTTCAAATCATCTAAAATCTAAATAATTTCACACTCTACTTCCGCATTCAAGTGCACAATTATATATATATATATATATATAATACTTGTACTGGAAATTTCAGTTTTCTCTGCAACATTAACACATTTAATAGGGACAATGTATAAATCGCGTTGTATTATTTGACACACATTAAATTATAACCTATTTATATTCGTGTGTATATTATTATTATTATGTACGCTTTTTTTCCATCTTCTTCTGTACATTGTAATAAATCGAAATATGCCGATCATCACAGCTGAATTTTAATTTGATCAGCGAACGAAAAGTAGAATTATAATTTATTACTGAATTCACCTAATTGCACGTTCCTCCTCTACAATATATAGCCGAACGGATAAAGCCGTTTAAATGCAATTCTCTACCATTCATCAGTTAAAATAATGATTTTTAAACACCATTATTATGGTATTAAAAAGTTTTAATCAACTCTAATTAATCAATCCATTTACTAGAATTTCTCCACAATCTTATTTTTTTCTTAGATTTCTTCTTGACGCTCAAGACTTTTTTCCTTACGGTCAATTATATCGTTTTTCTCCATAACACGCAGTCGAGCTGCAGCTTCCATATTACAATATCCAAACCTTACATATGCATATATGTGCGCTTAATATTATACAATATTGCGCGTATTACGATTTAAAACACCGAAGATATACTATTGAATAATATTTATTTATATATACAAACGGCAAGTATAAAAAAAAATTTCCCGTCTTTACATCGTTTGAAATACGTTTTTGAACATTTTTTAAAACCAAAGAAAACGATACGAAATAATACCATTACATCGATGCGTGTGATATATATTTGATGAAGAAATGATAGTCACAGTTAATATTGTGTGTGATCGTCGTCAGTTCTTCTATGATTGTTTTAAAATAAAAACAAAAACTATACACGTTTACATCAATATAAAACAAATCGATCGTTTGGCGAATAAAGTCTACGACGAATACCTATATACGATATATCCGCCTTTGATCGTAAAATATAATTTAAAAATTTCTAAAGTCGATTTTCGAGTACTTCAGCAAAATCATGTTTAACTGCGTTTTAAAACAAGATCCGTGAGTACAATTTTAATAATCCAGTATTATTTTCATAAACATATTTGTCGTTTAATTTGCCCGTTTTCCAGTATGTAAAAAATTTATTTACCTAACGCCATCCTCACGGGAAAATCTTAAATAGGTCATTGCGAGTTCGAGTGATGCGAGCAAACGTCGATCGAATTCGAATCGATTGTCAACAGATATTATTTGCAAGCGTTCGGATAGAATAATGTTGTCGATTTTTCTGACTTTGAAACTTATATAAAAAAATTAATTTATAGGTAATCGTTCTCGTTTTTAAAAGAAGTAAGCATTTTTATTGATGAAAACAAAACTCAATTGCAATTTTAAAACCATTTGAACAGGTATGAATCTGCGCGTAATACAATTTTCATATTCTACACAATTATACGACAAAGACGGACTCGTTCATTTCACGATCTCGTGACGATAATCGAATTTTAAATGAATCGCTTATGAATTAGAACATAGGTTTTCAAACATATTTCATACACCGCCCACTTTGACAATCTAAATTTTTTTAGTGCCCCCCAAAATTTTTAAACTTACCAATTGTTGTTTATCTTTAAACAGTTCTTACAATTATTATATTTAAACATGCCATATTCCATTTTAGAGTTTAAACTTACATTTTAAAGGAGCATTTTTAATAAAAACATAAAAAACGCATACTTAATCGAATTTCGATGTATTTTTATTAAAGTTTAAACAAATCTTTGAATTTAAATTTATCGATCTTACTTAATGTGATAGATGAACTTGATGTAGTTTAACCAGTTTTTTTATATCAGGCTCGAATATACTTAAATACAGTCGTAAGTCGCCACGTTCGGTGACAAGCAGCAGATTTCTTTTTTTAGTTATTATTGTTGTTACGGCACAAAATCCACGTTTGGACAAATACGATGATGGAAACGCTATTGGATATTTTTGAACAATCCACCATAATCCAGGGTAAAGTTGCAGGATTACATAATTTTTCGCTTTTTTTAATCAGCTATCGCCCCCCAGACCGCTTCAACGCCCCTCAAACTCCTTTGGGCTTTTTACTGCCTCCTTGAAGGCCACTAACGCCCACAAGGGGGCGTTATCGCCCACTTTGAGAAAGAATGTATTAGAATGAGTATGATTTCGGATGCGAGTTCGATGTAAAAATCTGATTGAATTTTCGACGTCAATTGATATCTTTATATATATATATATAAGTATATTATTACTTTTACAACTTTTGCATTAAAATAATAAAGAGCGAGAAACACGTTCAAAAACACTTTTTAAAATTCGGCGCCTCTTTTAACGAGGAAAAGCGAAATTTTCGTATGGGATTTTCAAACAGTCCTCCTTCCTCCTTGACGCGTTTGCGGTCACACTGATCGATCAGCCGATAAAAAATTGTTGTTGATAAAAACGCATGGAAATTCTGTAGTAGCCAATATAACACTTTTAACCTTCAGCGAAATTCGATTCTCGTCTTCGTTTCCAGTACGTTTACGTTTGTTTCCGAGGTTTTTGTCCGTTCTTATTAATTGTTTCGGCGTTCGCAATGGCGATTGGTGATTATCCCGTCGAGTACAATCCCAAAGTGCACGGTCCGTACGATCCGGCCCGGTTTTACGGAAAGCCCGACACACCTTTCTCGCAAGTGAAACTCGGCGAGGTAACTATGAAATTGTACTTATAATTGATGTGAAAGTGTCCCGGCTCCGCGCGAGTCATCCATTTTAGCAATTGTGTATTTGTTTTATGTCTTTTTTTTTGAGCCTGTCATTTGCCCAAGAAATTAATGTGGCACTCCATAATACGATAGTATCACCGATGTCTCATAAAACGTCACTTTACCAATGCAGTTGAATTTCTTTCGACGATAGCGACTTGTATCGCTTTGAATGGGTAGGGGTGTTAAACTGTTCCGAATAACAGCGCACCGCTTTGACGCATCGAAATGAATGACTGAGCAACGTCCAGAACCCTTGTCAGAGTGTAATCGCTCTGCGATTGGTCGCTGTTAGAAGTAACACACGCTCTGTATAAACAATATGGTCAGCCGCCGCCGGAACATACTGCGGCAGCGCTAATTGTAGTGAGGATGCATGCTCGAGTTTCGACCGATTATCGTCCGATGCTCGGTGCGCTTTTATTTGGAACGGAGTGTAAATACTACAGACAACAGTTATTTTATAAATTATTTTTTTCACTAAAATTTGTCCTTAAAATCGCATCGTCATTTTTATTTTGAAAACTTTGGCGTTATGAATGAAGTACGTAGATTCAAATGTCATTGATACGGTGAATGAGTAATTTAAAATACTATTGTGTTATTTCTTTATTTATATCGTCTAGTATGTCAATATATGCCTAATCATAGGTTTTCTGTTTATTTTTAAGTAATAAAACTGATAATGCTTATATTTACAAAGCTGTTGTTAGTTGAGTGAATAATATTTTTCGATTCCCAATTTAATACTGATGAAATGTGTATCGTAATTTACGTGTATACTTCTTTTTTTTTTAGATCGGCCAATGGTTGGGTCGTCGCAATAAGTCTCCAAAAGCAGTTGTCGGTTCGATTTCACGCGCTTACTGGAGATGGTCACATAAATACGTACAGCCAAAACGTGCAACTGTAGCTCCATTGCTTCATATTATTACTGGGTCCATGGTGTTGTTTTACGTTATCAACTACGGAAAATTTGTTCATCATCGTAACTACAAATACCACTAATAGTTACTATTGAGTTTATTATATTATTAGTTGAATAAATGTTTTATTATTAAAATAACCGCAAAATTAAAAAATAATAAAATAATTTGTATTTCGAAATGTCAACAATCATCTTTTTCTCTCCCCTGACAGTATAGTGTCTACTTGTAATTTATATAGAAATTAAAAAAAAATTATACTCAAAAAATATTTTGTTATTAATGAACATAAACGGTATACAGTTTATTTAATTTTTAATATTTCATATAATTTATTTTCTATACCTTCATCTTTTCATCCGTTTGCGTATATCATTATTTGGGTAATTAGATATTTGTTCGATCTTATTATTAACATTATGAATTATGTGTTTACTTAAGTACTATAATAATCAGAGGTTTCTATATACTAAGTGTTTAATTTTAATAACATCAAATATTAAAATGAGTATTTTTTGAAACCATTTTTTGCCTTTCCTCTTAATGAATAACATTTTGTGAGGCATACTTTAAATAGAAAATGTACGATCATGATATTGTGCTAGAAGATTTCTTGATGAATACCCCTGGAATGTATATTTAATGGATTTGGAGGAGTTAATAAAAATTTAGAAGTCAATAATTCCATTAATCAATGGTGTTACACCAAGAATTAATATTGGCTGCATCAAAATTGTTTTAATAAGGTCTTAACATTGAAAAATGTTATTAATTTTATATTTTCAACTTTTTTGGGAAATACAAAACTTTAGCTATGGTAAAACTCGAAACACAAAAGTTACAATTTAAAAACAAAAAAAAAAAATATTGTATTCGTTTAATAATACATCCAAAATAGATGTGTTGAAAATATGACAAATAAAAATTTGAAAAAAAGTTTAAAATCACATGTTCTAATGTTCTATACAAAAATACCAAATGATAAACATAGTTTGTAAAATGAGTCAATTATATTTTCAATCATATTTCATTAGTTTTCAAAATGGATAGTACAATAACTTGTATTTGATCTAAAGTGACATAATTCTTATTTCAAATCTCAGAATGATGTAAAAAAAAAAAATAAACAGAACAAAAGTTTCTTTAATAATTGTCTTAGTTAATATTTTAACTCGGAATTGAAAGTATTTAAATGATTAGTTTGTAAATTTTTTGTCATTTTTAACTGTTGTGGAATGTATGTTGAAGATCTTCAAAGTCTAACATTCTTGTTTCTGAACTTAGAGTGTTATCAGTATCGTTTAACGGTTCAAATTGCTCTAAGCTTTTAATGAAGTCTTCTGTAGATGTAGGCACTAAATTCAAATCGTTAGAAAAAACTTCGTACACTCCATGGTCCATAAACGAATCCGGTTGGGAGACGTTAGAAGTAGATGGCGTGGACGCAATTGGATAGTCTAAAATATTTTGTAATATTAGTAAGTGTACATGATTTTATGAAAATAATTACAACTAACCAATTATAGGTACATTGGAGTGTAAATGATCAGTCATTGTGTTTAATCTTTCGGATACAAGACCGTCTACACTTTCCAGAGCCGCTTGATTTTCAACACACAATATTGATTCTTCCATGCTAGAACTTAGCAAGAAATCTACTTTGGAAGATTGACTGTCAAACAGATTTAAGTGAATAGGACTAGAATGGTGATTTAAAGCCTGAGGTGTGGACTCTTTGGGTTGTAAAATTTTTGTGGAGTTCAGATCCCAAACATCAGACGCTTTTTCCATTTCGTATTCGTTTTGAATGTTTTGTAAACTATAAGAGCCATTTGGTATACCAAACAAGTATCCTAATGAATCGTCTATGAACTGAAATACAAATTAGAAATATGAGCTAAAATTAGTGACACATTTTGTTTTTTTACCATTTGGTTGACATCAATAGGATTGGATTCGCATTCTGATACAAGTTTCAAAGACTTTGATATACTTTTTAAATTGATAATTATTGTACTCAGCTCCTTAGAAAACAATTGTAGATTTCCGTTTTCTAGTATACTGTATAATAAATCCCAAACTGAAATTGTTCCACACAACGTTTTGAGTAAGTTTGGCTTTTTTAAATGTTTCATTACCTAAAAAAAGAAACAATTAATATTTATTTAACTGAGATTTTTCTAATTAGGACATGTCTGTGAGTACTTGTTTTAAATGAAATGCCAAATTTTTCTTTGACTTCATATAACCACAATGTCGATCTTTTACAACTTCAGTTTGGGTATGCGTTTCTTTTTTGTCATTGTTTATAACAACTGAAACGATGATAAAAAAAAAAATGATTGACAACTAAAATATATTTACACAATATAAAAGATAAATTACTATTTGAAGGCGTTTCATGAAAGTTTTGGAAAATATCTTGTAATTCTGAATCAACTTCTTGTTCGGTTGCATTCGTTTTGTGTGAAGGAAATTTTTCCAAATGTTCTTGCATACGTTTCTGACCTAAATAAATTTTACCACATCTTCCACACACATAATCTGATTTCACATTGTATTTTACTTTTTTTCTACCGACTAAAAAAAGACAAAAATAATTAATATGTATCATGTTTTATATTTTAGAAATAAAGTAACTTGTATTAATTTGAATGTTTAGGAACTTTATTAAATATATGAATACCAAAGATTTAATTTGTATTTTTACATGATAAAATTTAAGCATGAAATGTACAGTGAGCACAGAGAAAAACAATAGATAGCTAATGAAGGTAGCAAAGAAAATATACACATTATACTACTTTATTCAATATTAGAATAAAATAATAAAACTGTTTTAACATTTTCCAGGAATAAAATATAGTTATTGGTCAAACAAAGTTATTGATTTTAAAAGAAGTACGTACTATTATTATCAACTATTAAAAATGGGCTTGGTTTTTCAATTTTTCTGTCCCCATCAAGTAAATGTTTCGAAGGTCTACACAAACGACCTGATTTGGTTAATGTTAATGGATATTCAACAATCTGTATATAAAAAAAAGGATGTTAGATGAACAAAGATATATATGAAGAAAAAATAAAATAATACTTCTTCTGGTTTAAGCTGTTTTGAAAATACATCTTGATTTGTCTCACTCTTGGTTAGGTTAGGTTCGGTAAAAATTTTTCGAGGTCGTCCTCGTTTTCGCTTTATTTCAATAGAATCTGAATCAGACGGCCTTACCAGACTAAAAGAAAAAAAACAAGAAAATAAAACCCCAACGTGCTTGACTAAAAAAATACCATTAGACGTCTTACTGGAAAATCACATTCGTGTCAGTTTTTGGATTGTATTTCAACACTTTTTTAGTAGTATCTCCAATATCTTCATCTTTTAATAACGACGATAGTTCATTGATAGATTTCTCCGAAAGCGTATTACTGGGTAACCTAAAAAACAACAGCTGTTATTACATTCGCATTATATTTATTAATCTTATTAGATTTATAGTATTTAATTATCTAGCAATCAAAGCACTATTAAAGTCGTTTCTTGTATATTTTGATCACTAACTCAAAATGTTTATCGTTATTTACTGCTTTGTTCAATGCTGTTTTTTCATACGACAACTTCTTAATCGATTTGGCGTTACTCTTTTGATGAACCATTGGCGGAGGAACACTCTCCTCGGTCATTATTTGATCGTGGTGTTCTACACTTGGAACGTAGAAGTCGTACGACGACATCGGTTCGCCGGCAGTTATTTGTTGTGGAATTTGTATGGTGCCGTCTTCGCAAAGTTCGGGGACCACGTTCAAAATGTAAACGGGATAGTTTTCCAAATTCGGTAAATCCATTTCTTCGAACACAATAAATTTATATTGGCGCAATTAGAAACGTATTCACATTCGCTAACTTCTTGGGGCGTTCTCCGAGCGTTTCGACTTGGCCGACAAATCGGGTTTTCAATTATTGCCGAAATTCAAATCGTAACATTTTATCACGGCGGACTGCCCCCACTATATAATATTAACCGGAATTGTCGAGATTGATAACGATAACAAACCGTTATCAACCTCCGGTTAGTAATTGTTCACCGATTGTTAACTTCGTGTGCGCGATAACGGAATTCCACCGATTTGCGCAAGGCTTCAAAACTACTAAAAAAAAAAAAAAAAAAAAAAAAGACGCGTTATATCACCCGCGTGTGTGTGTGTGTGATCGTGCACCCGGCGACCCCCCTGACCCCATTTTATTCGTCGCCAAAACATTCGTAGCCTCACCCCAAAATAATTACGTATTAGTACAAAAAAAGAAAAAGATTGTTTTTTTTTTTCTAAACGATTCCGGAAAAACGTATTTATTCTTTTCTTCCCCCCCCCCCCCTGACACTCCTAACTACACGCGGGGTCGATCGACCACCGGAAGACGCCTTCTCATAGACCGGCATATCCCATCTCTAGTGTTCTTGCACCACCAACACATCTATAATCGTCGCAATAAATATTCGTATCTCCCGCGATTCGGAAAATGCGTTTTTGAATTTTAAAGTTTTTATTTTTTTTTACCGAATTACACGAGCGTTAGGTGAGCACACCGAGCCGGGTCACAGTCGCCAGCCATCGAACTCTATCACATAAAATGTACTATAAAACTCATTGACTATTGGAGTTCATTTGATTTATTATTTGCGGCGTTATTATCATACGCGTAGAATTACGTACGCGCGTGCGTTTGGAAACCACTGGGTTTTCTTATCAGCATATATTACTAATATAGAGTAACATCGATTTGCAGTCTTTTTCTTTTTTTCTTGACGTGAATTGTATTGTGGTTTTTGACGAATACGTTTTCTTTTTCTTTAATTCGTATTTGTTTTTTGTTTTTTTTTTTGTAATAGTTTAATAGTCGTATTGTAATAGACTGTCGCCATGGATTTGCTGGGGTCGATTTTGAAATCAATGGAAAAGCCACCGACTGTGGACAGTAAAGAGAAATTGAAGCAAAAGAGTTAGCTTTTTACTACAATTATTTTACAAAATTAAATCATATATTATTATACGTATTGATTTCGTGTGTTCTTTTTTTTCTAAAAAATTCATTTTAGAGGCTAAAGAAGCATATTTAAAGCAACAGGCCAAGGAAAAACAAAGAATACTTCAGTTTCGTAACGAAGTACATAATATTCAGTATTTTTTAATATTGTATACGATTTTTAATTTAATATATATATATATATTTTTTTTTTTTATTTAATTCTACGTTTGTTGTTATTTTCGGGTTTAAAGTTTCATTTCCGATTTCTTAAAAGTAATATTTTTTTTGTTTTTATGAAAGAGTTTGTACGCTATTCGTGAGGAATTGGCTACTTGTCTAAAATGATATTTACGGAATAATTGTGTGTCCGATATAATACTCAGGCCAAAATATATACTCCTACGCAAAAATATGTTGAGCCTAATATGATAAAAAATTAATTCTCCAAGGTGTTTTCCATTATAAATTAAAACTTACAAACCATTAAAAAATACAAAAATCACAATACACACGAAGTACCAAGACACTATGCATTTTAACTACTTCATAGTATTTTTTCATTTTTAATCTTCATTACATTTACAGATGTGTTGTATACAAATAATATTTTGGCAATCAATTCTTCTGCACGTAATTAATCAGAACATCAGATAAGATATACACATTTTAGTTAATAAATTAATAATGTGTTGGTACCGTATTAGGCTAAGCGTATAGTCTTTGGTGTAAGCACACATTTCCGCGTAGGTATCGTATTGGACTAGTACCAACAACTGAATTGCTCACATCGTAATTTATAGATTTATATGAATTACTTGAATTTATGTATTTGATTTTAGACGGAGAAAAAAGTTACGAAATTCGTTCAAGATGATCATCAGACACGTTTAAAATTTCCCCCGTTGAATAAAGTGTTTCGAAATATAGTGTAATTAGGATATTTTATTTTTTGTAAAAGGTTGATTTGAAACTACATTATTATGTTTTACAGACATGAAATTGCAGAAGATGCTGGATTGTTAGCACACTCTTTTGGCGAAGAAGAAGTTGATCGATATATCATGATATTTAAAAAAGATTGTCCACCTTCTGATGACGAATTAAATGCACTACGTGATGGGCAAGAATGGAATGACGAAATTGCAAAAAGATTATTGGCACAAGTTTGTATTATACTTTTTGATTTTTGAGCAAGAAATAATGATGAACTAGAATATGTAAATAGTAATTTATTGGAAATGTTTAGAGGGAACAAGACAAAATTGAAGAAATGATGGATGAACAAAAACGAATGATGCAAAAGCGTACCAATCAAGATAAACCTAAATATAATTATAAAGAAAAATTTCAACATCTTGTTGGCTTAGAAGCAGCTGAACAAGCTGCACGGAAAACAGAAACTAATAAATCTTATGGATTTGGTAATTTCCAAAAAATTAGATTATTACATTTGTTTTGTAATAATTGTACATAATTTATATAAATTATTATAATTATTTTTCTAGTTCCAAGCGAAAACAAGAAAGATTTAAGATCAATAGAGCAAACACTAGCAGACATACGTGAAAAGAAAAGAATGAAATTGGAAAATAAAAGTTCTCAAAGCCAACCTTCAAAACCTGAATGATGTACATGATTATTATTTTGCATTTCGATGCAACATTTTTAAATTAAATTAGACAAAAAAGAGACAAATAATTCTAATATTTGGAATAATAGTTTAAATGTATAAATAAAAATTGTTATTTTGTGTGGATTGTTCTTTTGACATTCATCAAATAGTTTAATTTATATTATTTCTTTCATTAGCAAATTTTTCATAAATATTACCAGTGGTGCTGATTCTTATATTAAAGTCATTTTTAAAAATCTTTAAAACTGATCAGCTTGGGAACATAATTTTACATTTCACGCGACTATTTTATTTTTATTTTTTTTTTTATATAGACTTGGCTACCACTGAATAATGGTAATATTGTTTTTTTAAAAGTAAAATATAACAATACCCAGTATATATTTTTATATCTATTTAATTTAAAGTACAAATTTGCGTAAACATGTAAACCTAGTAAACTGAGGAATAATTTATGAAATATACTTTATTACAATTTAGCATTATTTCGTTATTAATTCATGTCGACATTTAATTGTAAAAATATAGCTGATAGTGTAATGAAATAAGAATTTAGTATTGTTTCTTTTTTATGTTATATATTTTTTGTTTATTTCCTTGAACGTGCACAACACAGACGTTCATCTCAATAGGATTATATTTTAAGTTTAATGGTTGATAAGTAAGTATCAAACTTTAGATACGTGAAATTCAGGCTCAAATGAAATTGTTATTTTCATTGTCGCTTGTGTAGTATAAATCTAAATTAATGTTGATAACAATTATGCAGTGCCAATTTTTTGTATTACACACTTAAGTACATTTACAGAGTACAAATTCTTCATCGATACACTTAAATTCACTATTGCTTTTTCCTACTTACTATACTTTTCATAAAATAATATTTCTAGAAAAATGTATTTTTTTACTTACAAATTAATTAAAAAACACTATGAATAATGATAATTTTATTTGAAAAAAAAATTATCAATGATCACATAATTTATTTTTTTTAACTTTTAAGATAAAAGAAAAAATTTTTACAAATATTATTTTGTGATTTGTCATTAATTAAAATAATATAAAAGCCTAATCAAGCATTACTTAGTTTATAATTTCGTATTACAAAAATAGGCCTTGAAATTATGTTTGAAAAAAAAAACCAAACAAATAATAATTTAATAATTTAATTATTGGTTATTGGATTTTATCGTTTTTATCTATAAAAAGCTACAATTAACTACAGTTTAATGTATTTTTTTGAATTATATTCAATAATTGTATACAATTAGATGTTCGTATTGATGATATTAATATATAGATATTAAAAAAATTAATGTAAAAATAAAATTCTTGTTTAATGTTAACCCGAATCTGATTTTACAATCGAATGTATATTAACTATGGAAATATTATCGGAATGGAAAAAAAAAATCTTATAAATATTTTCCGCAGAACAATGAAGAAAACAACACATTATTTTATATTTAATTAAAATTATCAATATAAAAAACAGAAATAAAAAATATATATATATACAACATAATTAACATTATTTTATTATTTGTTATTTGATTATTACATGTTTTTGTGAGAATTTTTTGAAATTTCCCGCGGAAAATCAAGGAGACAATAAATACATTTGATAGACACGTGTCTAACCTCCCTGCCGCTCGCGTCGTGTTTACAAAATCATAACCTAAAACATTATCGTCGTCCGCTATCTTCCTCTGTGTGTGTGTGTTTGTGTGTGTGCAGTTGGTGTTCTCTTGAAATGTTCTTCTAGTTTTCGCGTTTTGAACACCGACTTCGATTTGTCAAAATGGTAAGTTTTTCATCCATCTCCATCCGAACAATTGTCTAACCGTTGTCGAATACGTTCGTGTAAATGAATTCCTACAAAGTTTTCCATTTAATATTTATATATTTTACATAACGTAATAATATATGTTATTCGCAAAAACTCGAATTTATTTTTCGAGTCGTTCGTTAATCGACGTCAGTGAAACAAACCGGACACAACGGACGAATTATGTTTATTTTTGATATTCCTAATCATTTTCGAACTTATAATTCTTCAAACTGTGTTTTATCGACGTGGAAATGTTTAGGTCTAACGAATTTCTGCTATAGACTGTTGTTTGAAATTCGGTTATTTGAAATGTTTAATGTCGCGTTTGAATTATATGTCTTTTAAATCACCTCGTTCTACAGGCCAGGGGTCCAAAGAAGCATTTGAAGCGTTTAAACGCACCCAAAGCATGGATGTTGGATAAATTGGGAGGTGTCTTCGCACCTCGCCCAAGCACTGGCCCACATAAACTCCGGGAATCATTACCACTCTTGATCTTCTTGCGTAATCGTTTGAAGTATGCACTTACCGGTGCTGAAGTTACTAAGATCGTAATGCAAAGGTTGATCAAGGTTGATGGAAAAGTCCGTACTGATCCCAATTATCCAGCTGGATTTATGGGTTAGTAACTCATTGATTTCAATATTAACCTTTTTTTCGTGTAATGACGTATCGGTGTATGTAATTGGGAAATATATATATATTTTTTTTAAATAACGATATTTATATGTAAATGTTTTAATTATAATTTAAGAGTTAATTAATATACTAATTTTTTGAAAAATTCTAGAAAGTGGATAGTGATTTTTAAAATTTTGTATTCTCCAACTATTTTTGTATCTGTTATAGATGTTATTTCTATTCAGAAGACTGGCGAGCACTTCCGATTAATCTATGACGTAAAAGGCCGTTTCACCATCCACAGAATTACTCCAGAAGAAGCTAAAGTAATTTCATCGAGTACAATTTATTACTGTGAATTACATTTAATTAAAAAATTATTTTTGGTCATAGTACAAGTTATGTAAGGTAAAGAGAGTTCAAACTGGACCCAAGGGTGTTCCATTCTTAACAACTCACGATGGCCGTACTATTCGTTATCCTGACCCAAACATCAAAGTTAATGACACGATTAGGTACGACATCGCTACGTCTAAAATTTTGGATCACATCCGTTTTGAAACTGGTAAGTTAAGTGGTTTTATTTAAATTTTTTATTAATGTGTGCAGTATAAAACCCTTAATTACTTTTTTATTTCTTTTATAATAGGAAACTTGTGCATGATCACTGGAGGTCGTAACTTGGGTCGTGTTGGTATTGTTACCAACCGAGAAAGACATCCAGGATCTTTTGATATTGTTCACATCAAGGATGCTAATGAACATGTTTTTGCCACACGGTAAACACCTTCATTTTTATTATTATTATTATGGTTTTTTTTTGTTCCATAGTTATATGATTTTGATTTTTACATAATAAAATTTGGCCTTGATTTTACTATTTGTTTATCAAATATAACTGTAGAAATGAGTTTAATATTCGTGTTGTATGATGAAAACATAGTTCATTTGAGATCATATGAAATTTAGCAATATTTGCAATTGTCTTTCGCTCCTATCTGACACACGAAAACTAAAAAGAAAATTGTAATAAAACGCATTTGGACATTTTAATGTAATTTAAACAATAATTTGATGTATTCTTGTATGTATTTTAATGATGATACGTATATCAAGTCAATCTGATTATCGTTGATGACAATCATTTTATCACCACCCACCTCTGAAAATTACATACAAGTACAGTAAATTAATATTCGTTTCGTATGATGAAAACATAGTTCATTTGAAATAATATGATATTAGCAATAATGCAATTGTCTTTCGCTCCTATCTGACAAATGAATAGTATTTATAAATTAGATGTTACAAGCCCTTTCGCCACGCTATAATACTTCAAAATTAAGTATTATTGTGCCAATTTATATTTAAAAAAAAATATAAAATTAAAAGGGTAAAGAAAATTAATAGTCCTACTAGGAAACACAATGAATTGTTTCATATGTGTGTCGACATTATGGATATAAATCGCAATAATTAATCTACTTTCAGTCATTTGTTGCATAGTACAGAAACACTTATTAGAATATGATGATTATTTATAAATAAATACTACCAAGATCTTTGAGTCTATGTGATAAATATATAAATCTGATAATAAAATACAATTAGGCCTTTGATACATATTAAGTTAGAAAAATTCAATATAAAGTTTTGTTATTCTATAGTGATTACTGATTAGATACTATTTTCAATCATTTGTATTATAGTCATTTGACGATGGTCATATCACCAATAATGTTATATAACAAAAACGTAATTCATTTTAAATTGTATGAAATTCATCAATAATTCACAATTGTCTTTTGTTCCAATCTTAAACAGTAATAAAGAATAGTTGAATATTTTTATGTAATAATAAACTTCTGTTTTGTATATTGTAGTATGTATTTTAATGATGATTCTTATATCAAGTCAATCTGATTATCGTTGATGACAATCATTTTATCACCACCCACCTCTGAAAATTACATACAAGTACAGTAAAATAATATTCGTTTCGTATGATGAAAACATAGTTCATTTGAAATAGTATGATATTAGCAATAATGCAATTGTCTTTCGCTCCTATCTGACAAATGAATAGTGTTTATAAACTAGATGTTACAAGCCCTTTCGCCACGCTATAATACTTCAAAATTAAGTATTATTGTGCCAATTTATATTTTAAAAAAAATATAAAATTAAAAGGGTAAAGAAAATTAATAGTCCTACTAGGAAACACAATGAATTGTTTCATATGTGTGTCGACATTATGGACATAATAAATCGCAATAATCAATTTCCTTTCAGTTATTTGTTACATAATACTAAACACTATTATTAGAATATGATGATTATTTATAAATAAATACTACCAAGATCTTTGAGACTATGTGATAAGCATATAAATCTGAGGAGAAAATAAAATTTAGACCTTTCATATTATATTGAATTAGATAATATATTATTAGGTTATAATATTTTTTATACAATGTTAAAAAATAAAATTTTCTAAAGATAAAGTGATTACATTTTATTTTGGTAGTTATTGATGACATTTATATAATTATCACCTACCTCTGAAGATTAAATATTTAAAAAGTACTGTAAAGTCCTCATATTATATAATGAAAACGTAGTTCATTGTGAAATCATATGGAATTCTACAATAATGGATTTGTCTTTCGCTTAGAACATGATGTTGAAAATGTCTTATAAAATACTAATGTACTAATATTAATAATATGACAAGTGTTATATTGGTATCCCATTATATAAAGAAAAATTGATAATTAATATAATATTGCTTAAATTAATTAATATAATGTTGCTGGTAAAAACAATTAACGTTTTCTGTTGTTTTAGTATTGCGTATATACAATTATATATAATTTTGATGATGAGATTTTTATCAAATTGTCTGATTATCATTGATGACAATCATTTTATCACCACCCACCTCTGAAAAAAGTATATATATGTGTATAAATGAGAAATGAAGTATATTGTAGAAAACTATTATTTAATATGATGTTATTGATGTGTGTGTGTGTAGACATAATATTTATAATATGAAATTTTAAAATTTTTTTAGGTTGAACAATGTATTTATTATTGGAAAAGGTCAGAAGAACTACATTTCTTTGCCAAGGAGTAAGGGAGTGAAATTGTCTATTGCTGAAGAACGTGACAAACGTTTGGCTGCCAAGACCAAAACTAGCAGACGTTAAAATTGTTTTTTTGCATATTCATGTGATTTGAATAAATAAAACTAATAAAAAACAAATTTGTATTTAATTTTTTTTTTGTTATCCCGTATGGTTGTACTATCATATAAAATATACTTGTATTTTACGGCCAGTTATATATTGTGGTATTTTAAAATACTTAATGCCCACAAAAAAAAAAGAGAAATGGATTATTATAATCGTTGGATTCCTAATGCAAAGCTTTTACTTGGTGAAATACATATGAAAATTATTAATGGGTTATTTCATTATATTAATATTAGATTATAAAATCTAAAATTCACGATCGACTAAATATAATGAATTGCTAAATTTAATGAATAGTATTCAATTTTTCAATTATATTCCTTGCTAATACTATAAAGATAAAAGTTAAGGTTTTCTTTAAGTCGTTGCTCTTTAAATGAAAATTGAAAAACTGAATATTTTTTTTTATATATAACACATACAGATGGGTTGATATTAATGTTAAATATACGGTTTATTAGTTATTTATTACATATGACTGACATTTAATGTGCCAGAAGAAGTAAGAAAATGTCCAAATTAGTCACAAGTGTTTGTATCTAAGCAGAGTATTTGACAAAAATAATTGTATTCCACTAAAATATTTTAAATGTTTAGTCGTAAACACTAAAATATAGTAGTTTCTTCGACTTTTAAAAATATTTTTTGTTATTTAGAATTTTTTCTGTGTCATTTTTCTTTTATAGTTACAGTTGTAAACTAGTGAATACTTACGATATATATATATATATATATATATATATATATTATTTAGATTTATGATTTATATACACAAATTCTCCGATATGTTTTATACATGGCATGCTTTTTAATTATGGAATGGAAACCATTAAATATACGTCTGTACTTGTCGATTCAGACGAATCGTCTGTTGATAGTTATTCTTCTGAGGCAATTGACAGTAATACATCCATATCCATATATAATATACCTAGAAATTATATAATTATTGAATAGCAATAATAATATCGGACATCTCTTTTGATGATCCCTACAGCTATAAATAAATAAATATTTGACGTGTTATAAGTAAAGTTTAAAAACTAGACTCGACACAATATATGTTTACTTGATCTAGAAAAAGGACAATATACCTATATAGGCGTATAATTTATAGTATGAAATTTTTTTTATCATGAAAATCTCAAACAAAAACGTTTGATATGTACATTTAAAATGTTATTAATATATTTAAATACCACAAATCTTGGTAATAATTTACAAATCGTGAACAATTATTTTTATACCTCATACGATTACATATTATTTCGTATGCAAATTACAAAAATATTTTAAGAACATGAAATAGGTATGCGAAAATGCATTAAAACAAAATAATAGAATATATATTTTGATCAATCGATAAAAAGCGTATAAATGTTAATAATAATACGTAGAAAGTAATATTGGTAATTTGGTGGAATTAAAAATCAACATAAATTATTATATTATTTGAATATAAAATATTTTGTCAATGTAAGATAGTTGTTGTTAAATAATACTATTTTTCCCATAGTTCACAGTAAGTCCCTGTAGCGCAGAGGATAGCGCGTTGGACTTCTAATCCAAAGGTCGTGGGTTCGATCCCCACCAGGGATGGAACGGAAAAAAATTTTTTTTGCACTTTTTTTTTTAAAATTTCCTATTATTTATTATTAAATATATTTCAACAAAAATCTAGTTTTATTTTCAATTCCTTTTTTTGGTTCTTTAATAATCTAATAAAACTTGTGCCATATTCTCGCCGTACTGTATCGCACAAAAATTCTCAATGTTATTATAATATAATACCAACGAATCTCGTTGTAAAATTAATTAAATTAAATAAACTGCCACGGCATTTTTTAACGTTTTTACAATATTTCTAAGTGTACCACTTATAATATAGTTTTTGAAATATAGTTTTTCTCCGTTCAATTTACTGATCGTTTTGGTATTAAACGCATATAGAGGGAACTTATACGGAGTAAGTCGAAAAACGTTTACGTAAAGTACCACCGATTAGATACGATCTGCTACTGTGGAACGCAACGAATAATCAGATCATATCCCAGTACATTATTCTTTCTATTATAGTCGAGAAATTCTATTGAAAAATGAAACAAACGTTGTTGCGTAAAACTATAATAGCTCCCCGGCCGTTCAGTGGGGGGTACCGAAGAAAAAAAAGAAAAAGAAAAGAAACGTATTTAAAATCTCCACAGATAATCTTGGCTGGCTCGTGATAAAAAAAAAAAAAAAAAAAAGAGAGAAAAAATACGTAACTATTGTACGTTTATATGCATTAGGAGGTAGTGAGTGTACGAGACGTATAAATAATACTCGCGCCTTACCCGTTATTATAAAATATTGTAATGAAACGGCAATAACAACAAGACGACCGCCGGTATATTAAAAACTCGGAAAACGTCTGCCGCCGCGGTTATATAATATGTATGCGTCCGAATTTATTCTTGTACGAGGTTTTCGGTAGTAGAAGAAAAAAAAATAGTAGCCGCTGTTGGAGTCGACGTTTTGATTTTTCCGTTCGATATTATTTAATTTTTATTTTTTTTTTCTGTATTATACAAATGACTCGACGCGATTTTCCCCTTGCGACGCCCACGATTCGAAATACCCTTTTTATTATGACACGCGGTCACGCGAGCGTGGGCCGACCGACGGACGGCGGCGTGGCATTTTACGCATATTAATAATACAGACTCCGAGAGAGTAGAGATTCGTGTATGGTAATAATAATAATATACGATTCTTAGAATATACGAAGTGTCTTACTCTATATGAACTAACACCACGTTACGTGTGTATAATATAAATAATATAATACGAACACAACGAATTCGTTGGCGCAGACATTCGGTATGCCACGAAGGAAATCGGACGATTTCCCTTAAATGGTCCATACGTTCTCCTCCTCATCCCCCCCCCAAAAAAAACCAGGAAGAAGTTTAACGCAATATACCAATTTATATAAAATATCATATCGGTTACTACTATCGGTCTGGCGTGTTACGGAAAATTTTTATTTTTTCCAATATTGAAATAATAAATCGTAAAAAAATAAAATAAAATATTTTTTTAATAATAAATCGTTTACATTAAAACTGATATGAAAATAAGTAATATAGAATAATACGCATAAAACTTATAGTTTTATAACGCTCGGTTTTTCATTTTATCGGGTACTTGAATTTTTTCATATCTCATCACGAGTCACGTGCAAATAGACGCAAATAGCTATTAACTAAGCTAAGTCCTACCCTAAATTCTGCATGACCCCCGAATATTAACGACTATCGTCTGTCAGTCAATATTTTTGTGTGTTATCATTTTTTTTTTTAAACCAGGGCGAGTGTGGGATGGATTTAGACTTAAGCCCCCCCCCCCAAACTTCAAACACATGTTGCGTCTACGGTCATGTGTTTTAACATATTCTGTAGCCAGAACACTAGGAATCGTATAAAAAATAAATACAAACCACGGGCCATACGGGTTGTGCCACGGCACACTCTTGTACACTTATAGTCAGGAATCGTTCGAAGACTTAGCGTACCGGGGAGGCCAATCTAAGGCGTTTGAATGGATATTACTCAAAGAATAACGATTTTTTTCTTGTCTACAGTCATAATATTTCCGTTGGTATGACCATATGATATATATGGTAGTTTGAATACCCGCGCGTTATCCAACGGGCAGTGTGACTTGCAGTGGTGCGTTTATCAATTTTCTTTCTTTTTTTTGTTGTTGCGGTTATTAATCGCATCCAGTGCCCGAAATTGGTAATAATTCAATTGTATTCCGAAATTGGAAATACGTAAGAATGTTTTTCTTACGGATGGCACGGAGCGAGAGGAGAGAGGGACCGGATGTACAAGTGGTTGAATTTTAATCGCGTTTGTTCTTATAATTTCTCATTTTTTTTTGAAAACGTAAAATCGCGTACGCGCCACGCGGACGACGGTAATAATAATAATATAACGAATTTTTTTTTCCTCTCGAAAAATTCAACTATTTTCTAATAATGCGTACGGGGTAACATCGTGTTGTGGAAGCACCACTGTCGTGGACATCTAACACACACACACACACATTTCCCCTTTCCGTCCGAATCCTTTACCGACCGAAAGTGAATTCGTTGAAATCGCGCAATCGTTACGCGCCGGAATCGACTCGAAGAGAAGAAAAAAAAAAACACAAAAACGTTTCCGACCGGTTTTTTTCCAATGCTGTTTTTACGGGTTAAGGAAAACCGAGCGAGAGAGGAAAGTGATTTTTTTTTTTTTTTTTACAATACGATATCGGCGGAACGGCCGCGGTGTACAATCAGGGGCGTATTTACTTCATCCCTTAGGGGGGGGGCGAATAGAAAAAAGGGCCCGTCGAATCTGTTGCCAACTTAGAATTATCGAAAAATTATATAAATATAATACGTTTTAAATAAAAAAATGTTTTATGACATTTTAGTTTTAGTTCGATTAATTTTAGTTGTCAGTAGATATAGGTACATACACAAGTATCTAGGGGGGAGGCGATCGCCCCATCGCCCCCCCCCCTTGTATACGCCCCTGTGTACAATAATATCATCGGTGTTCCCGTATTGTTCGCGATCGAATAATAACAGTCGACGAACGGGTGCTGTTGGCGCAAGACGGTGGCGTCGGAAATCTGTTCCGAACGAAAAAATCGCGTACGCGATCTTCCGGTTTTTTTCCGTCGCGTAGTGTCGTGCACAACGCGCGCGGCGGTCCAGGTGTAAGCAGTGATGTTCCCATAAAATTTGTTGAGGGTATACTCTGCATCCAGGAGGATTAACCCCCCACCAAAAAAATACATCAACTCTCTGTTTTTGCCGAATGACCTGAGTGTTGGGGGGGGGGTTACATCCCACCCCTCCTAATCTCGTCCCTGCCTTAAGTACCCAAATCCAAAACATGAACATTCAATATTATACATATATTTTTCTTACGATTCACAGGAGTTGATACAAGGATAAAGGTGATTTCGATAGTATGAAAAATAATAAAATAATAAGAAGTAATTATATTTCTTCTTAAATACAATTATCGAAAAAATTAATTAAATAAATTAGTGAAAAAAATTGTCTGGAACTTATTTTCTTCGTTTGTTTCGTTTTGTTTTTTGCCACGTGGAACTGAGATTGCCGATCGATGATGGTCTTGCAGCCAAATTTTAACATAATATCGTGGACTTAAGGCGTAATAAGTTGTGATGTGTGTGCCGGCAGTATAGAGGTCTACAGTGGGAAAATGAATAAATATAAATTCCAATAATAAAATTAATCATAAAAATAAAAAATAAACTAAAATTTTTGAGGCCTTTCTTCAGTAATTATGTTTCTTTTTCCGTTGCACATAACTTGAGATTTGAAAATATACGCAGTATACCCATGATTTTCAAAAAATCATGAGAGTATACGCAGTATACCCATGATTTTTCAAAAAAATCATGAGAGTATACGGCGTATATGGAGTATACCCTATGGGAACACCACTGGGTGTAAGATCACTTCGTCGGTCTGCCAATAAACAATCAATCACGGTCGCATCACGTGGAAATAAGCGCGCGCGCGCGCGTGTTTACCGCGATCGTGTTTGTAATTGACGCGCCACCCGCCGGCCATCTCCAGGGCACAAAATCGTATTGTCCACCGGTGCGACAGCCGTCTCCCGTTTTTGTGTATTGCACCGGCCGGCGACCACCGCGTCCGGGGATTTTCGTAAGAGCTCTCCGTTCAGTGTTCACCGAAAACACATTACAATAACAACAATATCCGCGTTGTCCAGGTCTCTCTGTCGTTTTATTATCGTTTCTCCTCCACGCCGTGTGGCTCCGCGTCCAATGCTCTCAACCGCACCGAACCACACGTTATTATTATTATTATTATTATTATTATTATTATTATTATTATTATTATTATTATTATTATTATTATTATATATTATTATAGTGTTCACGAGGACGAGCAAACGGGCGCGACCGAACGCCCCGTAGAGAACGCGCGCCGTTGCGTTTACGTGATAAAAACAAAAAAAAAAAACGTTTCACTGGGAGGAAACACGACCTCACCCCCGGGAGGTTACATTGCTGCGACTGTATTTAAGACACGAAATAGAGTTGTTTTTTTTTTTTTTTTTTAATGTCTTTAAACGTTAAAAAATCGTGAGATTAAAACTAAAAAAAAAAAAAAAATAACTTTTTTAATAATTAAATACATTTAAAAAAAAAAAAATGCAGGTAATGTTGTAATTATTATTATTTCGTGTAAAAATGTGTGACGTACAAAAAATTGTCTTGTTAAAAATCGCAGGAGTGTCACAGCGAGACGCATTATTAAAATATCTGTTTGACAATCGTAATAATCGGCAAATGCTTTACATTAGACTGCAGTGGTTCCCAACTCAACACTAGGCACGGACCACTTTTATAAAATTTCCACCGTCACGGACCTGATTTCAATCTCCCCCTCTTTATATCACTTATTTTAAGTGAATAACAATAAATATATAAATATAATTTCGCTCATTTTTTTTTTAAATTTAAATTTCTTCATTTCTCGGACCACTTGAGACGAGTCCACGGACCACCAGTTGGGAACCACTGTATTATAGGCACCAGCGGCGCATTTCAGATTTATCTCTTGCGAGCGACGTTCGTGGTATATATAGTTTTTTATACTTAACGTTTTCGGCGCATTCAAATTCCGCATACTGAAATAACGGTTTTCGAAGTGTCGAAGTGCGGGAAGGATTCGACGAATTCGTAAAAAATTCAGAATCCGTCGTTTGATCCGTACAACACGTCCTGCAACAACAGAGTGTGTATCAGTGAAATCATCGAGTTTCTTGTTCGGCTTCAAGCATGTCGAGAATCGGGTCCGTTGATTGTGGATACCGAGTCATCCTTGGGAGTCACAACGCGGTCAAGTTTTCTCTAGGCAGTTTTCAATGTTTCCGAGTAGACATTTGAAATCATAATCCGTCTTGTCTCCCGAAACGGAGATTCTGTTAAACAATGGAAACAGTGTTAAACAGGGTCTCAGCGAAATATGGCTGCGTTGTCGTCCGTTCCTATAAAATTACTCGCATACAATCGTGGGCGAGTTTTAGAATTTTAACGAAGCGTACCCACAATTTTTTTTAACTAATAACAATTTCGCGGTTATTTAGGTTCCGGAGTAAGTAGTTGTTATTAAGAATCGTTTATTATTTATTACGAAAGAAAATAATAATTTAAATTCCGATTGTCACCCACAATGGCAATGATATACACCTAAAAAAAATTTCTTAAATTTTCCGCATTAGGCGCTACAAATAAATAAATAAACCTTTTCCGTGAAACGCTCGTTGACCATTAGTGAAAACCGGAATAAAATCCGTTGTTCAGTGTTCGGTGTAGACGTGGAACACACTCGCACACTTTTAAAATGTTCGTATATTCGTATAATATGAACGTGCGTATATTTTTTTCGTAAAACGTTTAAAAATCCGTACAGATCGTTCACGCGAGGACATCGGGTAGAAAATCAGCTGCAACAGCATGCGACGCGTTGTAATATAATTTATACACAATGCCGAGATTTGCGCATTTTGTCTGTTAGGCGGCGGGACTGCTTGCGGGATCAATGATAGATTAGCACGTTTGGCGGAAACTGGTATAGTTTTATACATATTTAAACGTGCGCTCGCGTACATACATACATATATATATAAATACGTATATACTTGACAGGGATTTAAATTTTATGTTATGCAAATGAAATAATCTGCAGGAAGAACAGGTTTGGTAGGCGATTGAAATAAATATATAACGATTCACACAAACACACAATTGTTTTGCACTATATATACTATCCAGTCCGTGTATAAACGGTTGTCATGTGACCGACAACGAATCGCGTGTCTTAATGAATAATAATAATAATAATAATAATAATAATAATAATAATAATAATAATAATAATAATAATAATAATAATAATAATAGACTCTTATGCAGTTTCCGACCAGTTTGTCTGCCGAAATGTCTGTGCGATAAACGTTTATTAATAATACAGTTTGCGTAATATTATAAAAATATATTCGAAAATTCAATACATATGAAAATATCATAAATGTGTTGAACGCGCGCATTGAAACGATATAGTCCAGTATTATTTATTTATTATTCGCAATCGTATTCGACGTTAATTATAATCAAATACGTATATAAATATAATTTATTTAAAACAATACGATTTACGAGTTATTCACAAATTCGAAATAAAATTCTAAAACGCGTAACATCCGTTTGTGCACGGATAGCACACAAATTATTATTAGTTTTCCTCATAACAAAAAAAAAAAAAAATCAAATTTACCACCGTCAAATGCCATTTACGCGAGTCGTGTTCGTATGTGACTATTGAAAAAACGTAAATGATATTAAAAAAAAAAAATGTGAATAATTTCGGAATAAATTGTACGTATATAAGAGTAAAAAAAAAAATTCAATAATGAATAAATAATAATCGAGTAAAGTGCGTTTGAAGATGTGACCGCCGAGAGAAAGATTGTATATATACGCGTTTTAATTTTCTCGTGAGCTGTATACCTAACGCATTTATATATATATAAAATCGAATTTATCCTGTGTGTCTCGAAGACATTTTTTTTTTGCATTTTTTTTTTTTTGTCACGTAGGAATTAATATTACGCCTTATAGGTATACACATAAGACAGAAGAGATAAAAAAAAAGCCATACAATATACATATAAATATACTATACATACTTTCTGTATACAAACGGCCGTTCTTTTGATCTCAAAAATTGACCCTCTGGTCACGAACCACACACGTCTTCGATGTACTCGCGTATGTGTGTTGTACGCACGTACATACGCGAGGAAAAAATATATAAATAAATAAATGAAAAACAAAAAGAAAAAGAAAAAAATTCTAAACAATGCAACCACGATTCATTCTTAAATCGTATTTAATAATAATAACGATAATAAAAAATTCTCTTTTTCCAATAACGTAGTGGAGGTCCGCGGGGACAGTACAAAACACATTTTTATTTATTCCGAGTTTATTCCAACTCCGAAGTACGTTATATATATTATTGTGTTTAAATACAATAACGTCGGTATAACCGATATTATACATTTATATTCTTATTATTTCACGTGGAACATGTGATAAGTGTTTTATTTATTTTTTTTTCAGACGAATAGTCAATCGAAGAGCTCACTAATAGATTATCTGTTTCGTATATGGAAGGCACGCGGCTTTTCAACCCTCGCACAGAAGATTATCGTTACAGTGCTGACTGCAGAGTGCAGGTGAATTGCGGCCCATCTCTAATTATCGAAAATGTAATCGTACGTTTAAGCGATTTCTACGCCGAAATGGCCGGTTTTCTAGATACTCACAAACTTTACTTGTGTAACGCTGGTATAGCTCTGTATATGAAAACGTTTAAAATGCAATACGTTGTATCCAGTCTGGGGTCAGTTTCGCGCCTAATCGAATCATAACGCAGTTTGTCATCAGCGAAAAATTCAGACGTATAATAATAATAATAAAAAAAAATACTAAAAAAATGACGACTCCGACGACACGATGACCACATTATTATTATTATTATGAAAAAAAAATTTTTTTCCCTGAGTGACGCAAACAGACTGATATGATGAAGCGGTGTAATTGTTATGTAGCCGCAACTCATATACTTTCCTCACATAAACCCGGGGCCGTAACTCATACACGATTTAGGGATTGGGCCGCAATTCACCAACACCGATAATGCTGTACCGCAAAATATTCTGGAATGTTACAAGGTGTGCATATGTGTACAGTGAAATCTCCCGATAACGCACAGCTCTCCATAACGTGGACGAATTTTCGGTAACTGAGACATTTTCACTAATTTTTCGGAGGGGAAACCGCCGAATAGCGGGGACACCTGTTATTAAAAATAATTACAAAACACGTTGGCGTTGGCGTGGAATCCTTCGACAAAATCATTATCGAACGATAAGATGAGATTACGACGAAAACATAAATGTCTTGATTGCCAATGTTTCTGTACGTTTTGTTGTTAGTTGGTGATGATTACTTTTCGACGCGACGAGTGCAGCGTTAAATTCGATTACGCATTACCATCATAAATATTGTCAAATCCGTTATATTATAGTGTACCATTAGATCTACAAAATTAGCAATTACATTTATATTTTATGTTACAATTTTATAACAACATAATTTCATAGTAGCGCAAATGTTTTCGTTTCAAGCATTAATCCAATCCTCTGCGAATCTCAAACAATCCCGAGTAGCGGACAAAATTTCGGTGACCGAGGTTGTCCGCTATTCAGACGTTTCCGTCGTATATACGTTTTTATATACTGCACGCTGTTGCGGAACGTCGCGGTTACAGCGGGACGAGGAGGAGGAGGAGAAGAAGAAGAAGAAGAAGAAGAAGAATATAATGTGTATGACCCACGCGCGCGGTCGCCTGCCGCCACTGTCGTTGCCACTGCAGTGGCGGCGGTGTGCTGGGAATCCGGTAGCCGGTTCGTGTCATTGTTTATGCAAATGCGCGCGGCCACTGCAAGTGGACGACGACAACGACGACACCTCTACCGCCCCCGGGGCCGGCCGCTCTCGCGGTGCCGCCAGTAGTTCTCTCATCGGATCCCCCGTATTTGTTACGTTATACGCGATAGCGAACCGTAATAATTCACTCGGCCGTATTTATTTATATACTTTTTTTCATTTCGTGTTTCTCTCTCTCTCTCTCTCTCTCTATCTATCTATCTTTCTCCTTTTCCTTCGTATACAGTATTTTCTTGTGTATTATTATTATTATTATTATTATTTTATGTACGTATATATATATATACCCGCCGCATTGTTCGTCGCCCGACACTCTACTCTCGTCTCTTCGCAGGTTTTTTTCTTATTTTTATATTCGCGGGGTATACGTACATTATTTTATTATTATTTTCATTTTTTTTTTCTACGTTACTTTCATCCGCGCGCATCCCATTCTATTCGTATTTGTTTGTCGCTGGTTCTTTTTTATTATTATTATTATTATTGTTTTTTTGTTGTTGTATTATTCGTTTTCTAGTCCTTTCTCGAGCGCGCGCTGTAAAAGCGGAATTCTCCGCGTGTACGCATTACACTGTTATGAGGCCGCCACCGCCGCCGATGTAATATCTACGGCAACAGCGGTGACGACCAACTACTACTGTCCGCCAAAGTGTTAAATTAAAATTGAAAAAAAAATAAATATGAATTCAATATTGAATTTGTAAAGTAATCGTTGGAAAAAAATTAACAATACGTTTAGAAAAAAATATTTTTATACTATTTATATATATATATCATATTTTATAATAATCAAGACTCGATAGAATAATAATTGTTATTTACAATTGTTTATTAAAGATGTACAGTGATCATACAATATTTAAAAATACGTAATATTCTATTAATTTTTACGAAATATTTAAAATTCTTGGCCCGTTCAAGAAATATATTTTTTCTATGATTCTCGGTATAAAAAAAAGTTTGATCGTCACTGATCTACGGTATACGCGGTATAAATACTGATTGCCCAAGCGTTTCTCAATAAATATATTATTATTACTACACGGGATAAAGACGATATGGAATTAAAGAGCAATTGTAGTTATCCGCGCGTGAGGATTAAATTTATAATAATAAAATTTATCTAAATGGATATGAAAAATGTAACGGATTCACGGGGTCCAGTTGTGGATGTCGTTCAAGCGAAATTAATGGAATAACATTTTTTAGAGTTTTGCTATTCTTTATAAATTCCATAGCGATTGTCATAAATTATTTCGAAATTCGGCAATTATTCCCGGCACTTCTATCCATCACACACAACACGGTTCAGTGTGCTCCAAGACGACAAGTACGATAATATGCATTTAACGTATAATTAAATAATCGTGATCAGAAATGAATTCCCGTATACAATTCTATATCGCGTTGGCTTGAATATAATTATTAAATTTGGACGCGAAGAAATCCCGGCAAATATTTCGGCGAGAAATTTTGAAAATTATGATGTTTTGCAAAAAAAAAAAAAACACGGAAATGTTGAAAACTTGAAGGAAAAAAAGGAATCGCGCATGGCGTAAAAAAATGACGCGGCGAATTAAAAAAAAAAAAACAAAAAAATGTGTTTAGGCCAGTGGCGGATTTACTACAATTATTAATTTTTCGTCGGGGGAGACTTAAAATTTTTCATAATAATTTCGCACGCGAAATATTTAGGATTTTTTTTTATAACAGTTATACTAGAATTTTTCGAACGCGAAAAATCGAGAATAATCCGCCGTTGATTCAGGCGCGAAAACGTTTTTATTTTTCGGACCGTTATAAAAAAAAAAAAGTAAGTCGTTTCGACTTCTGAATCCCACTCCGATCCGATAGCTGCTCCGGTATTTTAGAGATTCGTGAATTACGAGCGCACGCGGTACCAGATAATTATAATAATAACACGCCCGGAGACTACCGCGAAATCATCACGACCGCCGCTGTGACTCCACCGGCACACTGATGTCCATTCGTACTTGTATATAAAATTATTTTTATTGCATTATTTAGAAAAAAAAAAAAAAATGTAAAATGATTTCACGTTTCGTAACATTATTTTTTATGCACGTGATTGTTTCCGACGCGTGTGTCTTTCGTCATGACGCGTGATGGTCGTCGCGATACAACGTTAAAATTTGAATAATAAATCCATTCGGCGACGGCGGTGACGTGCAGGCCGCGCGTTTCGTTCGTTTATATCGCTGCAAACGGTTCAAAACGGTTTCGCGTCCCTGCCGGCTACGTCCCTGCCGGTTATAATGATGGGGGGGAGGGGGTGAGACGATACGCGGATCCCCACCCGGGGGATTTGTCAGGGATTTGATATTTTTGAATTTAATACATTTCCGACTTAACAGCACCGACTTGCAATTGTGATCCAATTAACACATTTGAGCATGTGAAAAAATTATTTTTTTTTTTTTTTACTATAATATTTTGTTGTTATACAAGTTATAGGCATAGGCGTGCGCAGACTCGTGTTTCAGGGGCAGCATGAGATTAATCCGGCCCATATTCCAATTTTTTCATTAAGCCCGGCCCATTATGTCACCTAGGTACTTTATTTTAGGTATCGAAAATTGTATAGGTTAGTCGTTGTCAGGAAAAAGTTGTTTTCAGTAAGATGAACTTTTATTATATTAATAAAATAAAGACAAACAAATAATAATATTAATAAAAAAATATTACTTAAAATTTGAAAATTATATACACACACACACACACTTATATTTGTAATTTATAGAGATTGTATTTTCAACTTGTGTAGGTACATCATGTTTTGTGGTAGTATCATAATTTTATTTTACTGAAATAAAATTTACAGAGGCCCGTAATTCAATAAATGGCGGCCCGTGCAGCACAAAAAAAAGATTCGGGGGCAGCATATGCTGCCTCTGCTGCCCCCGTGCGCACGCCTATGGTTATAGGTGTACGTCTTATTTGACGTCACACCGTTTTGGACAAAAAAATGTGTGTGTGTGTATAAGCTTATATACATATGCGTAATATGCCGCGTTCCTGCAAGTGCATATATATAAAATATAAATACGTAATAATAATTATTGTTATTGTTATTATTATTGCAGCCGTCGACGAGCACAGAATTGTTATACAGAAGGAACGTTTACGCTGCTCGTAACGCGTCATCGTCTGTAACTATCGCATATGCACGGTAATTATTGTTATTAGTTTCGGTGTAATAGCAGCGTGCCTATAGTAACTACGAATTAAATAACGCGCGCGGTGTCCTCTAGGGGGGAGGGGGGGGGAAAGAGAAGAAGACGAAAAATCACGATAAAAACCGGTAGTAAAATTAAACGGTGTCCCTGCAGTTAAAGAATAAAAAATGAAATACACGACGACGCTATTTATTTTTTTTCAGTTGTCGTTTTGCAGTCTTTTAACACTCGGTTATTTTTTTTTTGTTCTTTTACGATTTCACGTCGTACTCGTTAAAATCGTCATTGCGAAATTTACAGCTGGCCGATACTATTCGCGTACGAGGATTGAATAATACCTCACGAATACGAGCAGCTATAATAATAATAATTATATACTGCGGGGGAAAAAAAAAATTTATAACACGTATTGATTTCGAGAATCGTTCGGCGGTTTAGTTCTTATAAAATATATACACACACACACGCGCGCGCGTGCGTCAGTGTAAAAAGCAACATGAGAATATGACAAGTGGTTTTCGTATAACAATAATAATAATAATAACAACAATAATAATAATAATAATAATAATAATAATAACAATAATAATAATAATAAGAGATACGTGTTTCGTGTTTTTTTTTTTTTTTGAGCCGTTATAGTTTTTCTAATTGTAAAATTAGCGCGTAGAGTTGTTTTCTGACGTTTGTCGAAAAAAAGCATTGAGAAAAATCGAAAAGAAAAAACGACACTGTTAATACTAGTACTCTCACCGACCGTCGTTCAACCGTCGTCGCCGGAAACAAGAGGTGTACAAATCCGTGCGCTCTTTCTGATAGAATTATTCCCTGGTACAGACAAAAAAAAAAAAACCGAAACACACGTTCCTCGTCTCGTTCCGCGCTCAGAATCTCAAAAAAAAAAAAAACAAATCTTTCCTACAATAACGCGCGTGTGCACGCGGGAAAACTGTGTTCGTTTTGGATTTTGCGTCGCATATATAAAAAAAGAAGAAAAAAATTGAGCTGTCGTCCAGTCGCGCGCGCGTTTATTTCAGATTTCGTATTAATTACGCGCGGCCGCGGCGGCGAGTACCCTCCTGCGCGTGGGAACGTTAAAATTATATAAAAACCGTGCGGTAGAAAAATCCTCTTCGCTATATATATATATATGTATTTATACGCGACACGCTTGTCTCATCTTCGATAACCGCCGCTGTATACATATATATATATATTTTTTTTTTAATATATAATCGCATATTTTTACTTATTATTATTATTATTATTTCTCTTTCTCCGTCCGTCTCTTTTTTTTTTCTCCTTCGACTCGAAATACCGACGATTACGACGACGACGACGACGATAATAATAATGATAATATCGTGTAAGTATTTAATACGTTATAAAGAAATAGTGGCTCGCCACTTTCCAACCGTCCAAATCCGTCCCGCCGTGCGCCGCATTGCTGCGGCGGTACGTCTGGCTCGGGCCGGTACCAGTCCCCTCCACCCTCCCCGTATAGTTTGTTATAATTCGTACGGCGCGCGCGTCTAACAGCGGACCCGCGAGTCGCGCGACGGGGTTTCGAGAAACTCTCCACCGGCGGCGGGTCTACCACCCGCAGCTAACAATTAACCGCTCAGCGGTTGGCGGGAAAGAGAAGTGAAGGGGGGGGAAAAAAAAATATAGTAGCCGCGCGACCCCGGGCCTCGCCGTGGACAGATATGGAAGTTTTTTTTTTTTTAGGTATTTATATTTATTATTACTCTTTTTTTTTTTTTTTTTTCCGCCTCATCTCGGATATTGTTCGAGTGCGCTGTGCGCTGTGCGCGCGCGAGCGGGAGAGAAATAGCTGTCAATAAAGAAAGGAAAGAAAAAACACGAGGACCCGTTAAAAGGAAAAAAAAAAAAAACTAATTTTTAGGGGGCTCGACCGCAATTTTTCAGTCTAGACGCATAAATCTAATTAAACGTACCTATGTATATATATTTTCTTTTTTTCTTTTCTGATGGCCCGTTTGTACGGATTGTGGGGTTGGGAACGGGGAAAAATATGATTTTATTATGCGTGCAGGAGGCATATTTGAAAGCTAAAAGCGCGCTTGAATTTCGAATTACTTATCTCCTGTACACGATATGTTTTATTATATCGTCGCGAGTCGGTGACGTGGTTTTCGTTTTTTAACGTTACACGGTTAGGCAATAACGTTCGGTTCGGGTAAAAAAAAAAAAAAAAAAAATAAGTATTAATACAGCGTACTTGTTGTAATGTTTTTTTTCTCGTTTTACGTTAATCCTGTCGTGCAGGGGATCGTTTTTTTACGTATCGTAAGTTTTCTTATTAATTGTATTACACTTCCGTTGTTAGTTTAGAGACTGCGGAATAAATACGATTTTTCTTGTATTAAGAGAAAACGTCGTCGAAAAAATCGGCAATGTCAAACCGTTTTACAGTTGTACGTGAGACACGCGGATTTTCGCACGAAATAAATAATTACAGTATTTATTATCTGTACAATAACAGAGATGGTTTTTTTTTCTTTTAATACCTTTAACTGTTAAGGAGTTATGAAAAACAAAAAAAAAAGTCTGTTAGTTTATCGTAATTCGTTTCGGTGTCTAAATTGTGCGAACGTAGCGTTCAGAGTAACGATTTCTCTCTCGCGAAACAATTATTATTTTGATGAATATCGTGTACCGCGGTGCGTGCACGTATGCGGTAATTTTACCATAAATTACGTACACTGAAAATGCGAATATAGTATAGGCGCAATGTAGTTTTGTTACATTATATTATTCGTGATTGATTTGTATTATTTCAAATTTATATACGGTTAAATCTCTAAATATACCCGCGGACACTCTCGGTGGCCGAAAATTTCGTCCGGTATTTAGAGGGAGTGGAATTTGTTGTGGAGGAATAAAGTTTTTTATTTTATTTTTACATCTACAATTGAAACGACCAATTGGAAAATATTCGCAATTGTCGCGCATCCAAATATTAATCCAATTGCACACGCGTGGAGTACAATTTTACCCTTAATCTACTCAATCTAATATCTTATCAGAGTAGGTCGTATGGGCTTTAGACGTTCGAACCGTCCGACATCTTCTGAATCGTCTGGTAATCGAATTGCTGTTGGATTGACAAACTCGTCGATTTATTCCATAACTGTAAAAAGCATCGCGATGTTCCTTTCGAACCGGTATGCTGGTCCTGTGAGATCGATGTTTCGGCATCGTTGTATGACTCCGATGTCGGACGTATTGGCGCGATCACTTCACGGTCGAATCCGTCACGTACAAAATACGTTTGTTTTGCGTATAAATAGAATTTCGTATTTATTCTTTTTCCTTTGATTTGCAATGTTTTCTGGCGGACGTGGTGTTTCCAGTTCAACGGAGAGTCCGTGTACGGGGCGTCCCCGAGTATTTCGCTGAATTTTCTCGTGGGATTATCATTCGATTCGACACTGCACTGGGATCGAATTTTCCACCGTCGATCGCGATGAATAGTGTATTTGAAATTTTTGTTTTTTTTTTTTTTGCATTGATATACAAAACAGCGACGTCACACGAGTCCGTTTTCGCATACGCACTCCTTGTCCTTATACCATACGCGTATAATGTATAAAAAAATATTATTTATAAAAATTCACTCGGGAAGTTTCTACCAATCGCTGTAGTCGTTTGACAAGCCGTTTTTGGATTTTTCTAAAGTCCTATAGCGTACAATGTACTTACACGGCTCGTGCGCTCTCCTTTGTACAACAACCAATCAATCGGGTGTGCAATACGTCACTACCGTATAAGCGCGTACATCTACGTATATCAACGTGTCATTTTCCGTACGCGTCTTGACGGTCTTCTCTTCTCTTCCCCTCCGAACTTCAAGTCTTTTCGGAAATCCGTCCGACATCGCGTTTCACTTGGCTTGCGTGTCACGTAGCCGTTGTCCGTCACGCGTCGCGCGCGTATCAAAACGCGCGCGGTTCTTGCTTGAGTCTGTCTTGAGGTGTCGTCAACAGCGCACTGCACCAGCGAAAGTGTGTATTGCTGACGACAAATAATAATTTCATATTTTTTTAAATAAGATTTCTTTTTTGAGAGTTTCCGTTTCGTCAAAAGATTAAAACGATTTCGATTGAAAAAAAATAGTATATATATATATATGAAATTTTGCAATTTTCGCGTGCAGATGAATGATTATAATAACGCAAGCACGCTTGCGAATATTTTTACTATTTACTTATCACAGACGTATTTTGTGATTTTTTACACGTCTGTTGATTTAACTCGAAACGTATCAAACGGTACGAGTTATGAACACATATGAAGTAAACAAAAAAAAAAAAAAAAAAACCGCGTCAATTTTTAGGAAAAAAATATTTCCACTCGTTATAAGTGTCCCGCAGTCTCGTCGTCAACGTTATATTTTTTACACGAATACGAGCGCGACACTCTTTAATCCGTTTTTTTTTTTTAACATAAAAGTTAGAATACATTATATACGAAACAAAAATAAATATCATAAGGTTCGACGGCGATTTACGCGTATAATTAAAAATTTTAAACTGGGGTTATTTTTTCTTCTTTCTTTACGTTCAAAATCGTACCGATTAAGTATACGTTGTTAATGATACTTGTAATAATTATTATAATACACTACGTCGTAATATACGTGTACACTCGTTACGGTCGTATAAAGTTGTCTACGCGACAAATATATATATATAAATAAATAAATTAATATATATATATAAATACTACGGTACAACAACTCGTGTAAGCGGCCGATTATTTAAAAAAAAAATAAAAATACATTTACGTTTGACTAAACGTCGCGGTATAAAATATTGCGCGCGTTCTTAAAATTGAAAAATTTCCACTACTACATGTACACTACGTTGCGTGGCGTTTTGAATTGCAAAAACAATATAACTATTGTTTTTCTACATTCGCGCACGCATTCAGTTTAGATGTGTTGCTCACAATTTTTTCCAAGCCAGATTTATTTACTCAGATATTATTAGAACATTTTCAAACCGTATTATTCAATATTATTCCGTTATCAGCAAAACGGTAAAATCCTGAATTAGGAAATTTTCTGGAAAAACAAAATGTAAACGTGTTAAGCGGGACGGCCACTATTTTTGGTTACGCGTAACCTAACACCTACGCGTTACGATTCCCGCGAACACGCGCGGCCGACTCGCGGGGAATGGCGTGGAGGCGAAATAAATACATTTCGTATATATCTGGTGTACAAAACGGTTTTTTGCCCGGATGGGTGGAGGGGCGGGGGGGTGCGACCTATTCGAACGGGCCAGGGGCGTGTGGGTGACTTGGCGGCGAATCCGGCGCGCGGCCGGGCATCACCGCGCCGGGTGATTAACGAGAAACGGTATCCGGGACGACGGGCGTTCGTCAGGAAGTCTGTCGACCGAGTCGAGAGCACCCGGAAATTTAGAGCGCGCGCGCGCGCTAAAGACGGCCGAACAAAAGGGCCGTAAAAATACATTCCCCTCGCGCGATTCGTATAAACAGAAAACGGAGAGAGAGGACAAAAAAAAAAACACGGAATACAGAAAAAATATAATATAGCGAACGCCGCGGCGTTGTTTGCGTACACGCAGCAGCGCTGTCCGACGACGATCAAAATCCATGCCCTTCTTGTGTGTGTTTCGTTTTTTTTTTTTTTCCGCTTTACCGGACTCGACTAATGGCCCAGTGAGGTTATAACGACTTTTTTAGGGGTCGTCCGCCTGCTGCCGCCGCCGACACGCGTTCGCGCAAACTTTTTTCTTATTTTTTTATTTTTAACATATATATATATATGAGTTTTTTATTGCTACGTAATGACCTACGCATGATTTATGATTTTTTTTTTTTGTCTCATTCTTTTCCCGCTTTATTATTATCATCATCGTTCTGTGTATACGCGTTATAGATAGTTTCCGATCGAAACACTCGCAGGGCTAATTTCGCAGACTGTCGCCCGTGCACTGTGTGCGACCCTCGTACGAGCCACGGAAACTCGAGATCGTTCCCCTTTCCCGTCCATCACGGCGTCTCCTCTGCGAAATAGATATCTTAATAGATAAAACTCGGGGGAAGGGGAAAAAGAGCTGAGACGAGTGCGTGTCACGTGGCTCGGTAAATCATACGGACGGGAACGCGTGCAACGGAAGAAGAGAGGAAAAATATGAAAAAAAAAAAAACGTCACACGCTAAATCGCCGTCGCGCCACGTGCGAGAAGGAAACGTTTAGTAGTCGAATGTTACAAAAAATAAAACCATTCCGTCTCCTACGTAACCGAGCAAGAAAAAACTATATGCTTGTGGTGCAGGGGAGAACCGAAAAAGACTAAAAAAAAAAATCTATATAATATTCGTTTCGAATACACGTTTATTTTATTTTATCGTAAAGACGTTTTAATTAGATACATATTTCAAAGCGTATTTTCGTTTTTGCGCCGTTCAACTACTCCACTGCTCGTCTGCACTTCAGAGCCGATCGACGCTCTGATCTATTCGCGTAAGACGCGGTCAAATTATCGGCGAACGATTTTTTATTTCTCGAATAATAAATACGCATTAAACGAGTGAACAACGATCACTCGCAAGACGCGGTGTTTGCGTGTTAAACATATATATATATATTTTTTTTGTTTTTTACTGTTTTCGTTGTATAAATAAATCCCATTTGCCAGTCACGTTGGACGTCGAGCATTCAATTCCGTTTGGAATATTCTATTTTTACGCTTATACTTGACACACGATTGACGTTAAGCTAAATTTTTACCTCTGCGACAATAATCATACGAGCTCCGCGCACGAATTTCATCGAATAGACGCCTGCGCTATAATAAGCGTCTATCGTTTTGGCTCGGACACCGATCAATCGTCTGAATATTTTTTTTATTCAACAATTCAGATGTACGCGTACCGATAAAATATACATCCGGGGAGGCAAAACGACGATTTTATAAGATTCCTTAATACAATTTTATTAAGAACGGAGGCAAATGCCGCACGTATTGCCCACCCTGTAATTACGCCACTGGACGTTGTACAAGAGCTGAGATGACGGGCGAGGGGTAATTGCAGACTGCCGTTCTCCTGTTATAAAGAATTGTAATTCCAGTGGTTCATATGGAATTCCGTATATATATATATATACATTTTTTTTTTTTATTGAAGTCATTTTACTTTATTTTCGTTACTTTTATTTTATTTTACAAAATATATTTTTTAAATGAAATATTCTTTAATGAAATCTAAAAAAAAAAAAAAAAAAAAAAATAAACATTCTCTTTAATGCGCGTATTCTTGTATTTATAAAACCAATCAACTGGGTAAACATATTAAAACAATTTTTTTTTTAACGAATATTTAACGAAATTATTTTATTGCGTGAAAACGCGATTGATTGTATATATAGTAACGCGTACGCTACTACAGTTGAAATATAAAAACGCTATAAATTAAATGTTTTAACGTATATATATAAAATTAATTTATTCATTTTCTCACGCGTCGATGTATCTCCGAGTTGAAATTGTTTTGAACGAAACAAAACTGCTGGCATTCCTTTGTTGTTGATTATCCACTTTCAAAACGAAGCATAAAGTATTGTAGTACACTACACTCAATATTTACGAGTACATACAATGAATTTTCGGTAAAATAGAATTTAATTATACTAATTTTTAAGTGGTTAATTATAATTATAGGAAACGGATTTATATGTAATTTAAATACAAAAGTACGTATACACACATTGAAGTACAATTTATAAAATACGTGGAGAAAAAACTTAATTATAATAAATGTGTGAAAAATACATTAAATTTAATTAAAAAAGTAAAATACAAATTATAAGTAAAAGTGATTTTTTTTTGCCGAAATTCTGTGTAAAATTGAACTATTATATAAGTTTAACTCGAACGTTAAATGTCGCCTATTGAGTATTCAAATATTTTTAAAATTGCTGAACGAATTTTCCATATATATATATATGTATATATCAACTGATGATCGCGTATTAGAGTATAATATGCGCGTGATATCTGAAGACGTATAAAAGGCGAAATTTCGAAATATTTTAATAAAGATGTGCAAAATAATTAGTGAAATGCGTAAAAATCATTATAATTATATCAAAATTGTAAAAATAAATAAAATATAATTGACGTCATTTTAATGAGGGTGGTTTAAATCGTCAACGTTTCTATTATCATACTTTAAATATTCTAATTAGAATATATGCATTTACATATAAATCCGTTTCCTAATATTATAAACACGTGTAGACTATAGGAATGTATAATATATGTATATATATATATATATTTCAAAAGTAGTCGAACACGTTATGTATATATAATTAAAATAAGATTTGTCGTAAAAATTTTATTTTTAATATTTTAGATTTGCTAAATAAATATATAATTTGTATAATTCCTGTTATTACATCATGTCGAGCTACGTGTGTAATAAAATATTTGATACTTAAATCCTTATTTACGAATTATAAATATAATATTATGTACTATATAGTAGCTACTATTCGTTAAATTAATTAAAAAATTTTTTTTTTTGTAATATATATATTTTTTTTTGTATACAGTTTTAATTGAACATACACACAGGCGTATTCGAACCCGAATTACCACTTGCATATTATTTGCTTTATAATTATTAAAAAAAAAAAAAAAACGAAAAATAAAACTCTTCACGGAATAATTATATACATATATATATATATATATACACACACTCGTAAATATAGATTATTAGTGTTTATTATACGCATAATACGATTAATAATAAAAACATTTTTTTTTTTTTAATTTGATTTCGTTGTACGCGATGAAAAACATTATATCAAACACATATACCTGCAGTATATATTATAATGTGAAAAATATTTAATTAATCAAACGACAAAACGTATCGGTTATTAATCGTATATTTGCACGTAATCCACAACATTATATATATATATATATATATACGAGTATACTCGATACACCCGTTTTAGACTACAATATTAGAGAAGGTACTGCAGTGTACATCAATAATACTTTTATAATAGTGTGCGCGTATATTAATGTTCATATATACACACACGTACACAGAAAGAGGAAATAATATTAAATTATTCAAATTCCTGCAACAGTAAACGATTGGGTTTAAAACTGGTGATTTAATTGACCAATTATTTAAGCCTTCCGGACAATTCTATAGCGTGTGTATGTGTGTATTGACTGCGGATACTGGGCATTTGAATCTGATAATTTAAGAGATACCTTCTGTTTTGATAATAATAATAATATATATAATATTATGTGCGAGTATATGTGTAATACATACCGACATTTATATACTCATCAGACACAAGTGTAATTTATATACGTGTATATACACAGGGCGTTTCACGAAGAATAAAGTGATTTTGGATATTCATACATTTTTATTTGTATATTATTAAAAACGATATATAGCACGCGTTACGGGATGCTCGCACAAAAAATTCTGCGTCCCTCCTCCCCTCAACATTTGCTCGAACGATGTCCAAACGGTATTCGAATTCCCGTCAAACTCGCTCTAACATATCTGGTGTGACACTCGTATAGCCACTGTCGACGAGATTCTTGTACGCGATTTTTCTAACGGAGATTGCATCGGTGGGACTCATATTATTTATCTTTTATGTAACCACCTCAAAGGAAAAGAGTCACACGAGGTCATGTCGGGGTGAACGACAGGACCAGATATGAAGAAATGGTTTTTCGCACGACCTGTCCAAAGTCGTGGATGATTTTCGTTCTGAAAGCCGCGAAACTGGAGACACCATCTCGTCCTGTCGAAAAACGAAATCTTGCAGTCAACTCTGTTCGATTCGTGCCAATAACCAATTCTCAAGCGTATTGAGACGTGTGAATTTTACCGCGTTTTTCGCGTAATAGAAAGTGTCGTAAACGGTCCAACGTTGTTAGATCCATCTCGATAGGGTACAAAACACGTGGACATTGAGAGAAGGTCTTGTATACGTAGACCCGTGGATTTTTCAAGTCACATATATTGTGTCTGTTTACTGTTTCAAATAGGCGAAAAGTTGCCTCGTCGCTTAATTTACCGATCAAAAAAAAACCCATCGCTTTATACGATTGAGTAACCTATACCGTCGTAGCTACATAATACGCCTTATACAGATTCGATTGACTTTATAAAATATTAAATTTGCAAAAAAAAAAAAATAAAAATATTTAATTTTTAGTAGTTATCATATACAATTTGTTACATAAAATTAATCTAAAAACAGTACCTACACGATTATTGTATTCGGTTATAAGGTTATAATAATGTACCTACCGAAATATAGATGTTTTTTTTTAAAAAATTTACATCGACGACAAAATTTCTATACAAAATGTCTAAGTATTGCGTTATTTAGAAATTATTAATTGAATTGCGTTAATATTATATATAAAAACGAAAATATATTTGATTTTTTTTTTTGTATTAGTCAAACACAAAGTTTGTGTTTCGAGATGAGAAACTGTATGAATTACACCTGTGACTTTTCTGAAAACATTATTAAAGTCTACTTAAAAGAAATGTAAGTATATTGCATAAAGTATAATATAATTACACACACACACGCACACGCACACACACACATACAGTATCATATTTACTCTCAAACTAAAATTTAAGCGAATATTTATTTTCACCGTAAATGCAGCTAACGATATTATAATATATCTCAGAGGGGAAAAAAGAGATTATTATTATTAAGCAATATTTTCGAAACTATATTTTATAAGTTATTCGAATGTAAACATATAAACTATATAAATACTATCTACGAGCGAAAATCCCAATTTTTTTTCAAATCGATCGGAAATCACTTTGGAAAAAAAAGAATTTATATATAATACTCGTATTATATTATCCGTGCAATAACATATAATATTATAATTTATAATTATCAACGCTTATAATAGTAAAAAAAAAAAAAAAAAAAAATACAAAATGTTGAGTGATTTAATCTTTTTTTTTTCTTATTGATCGAGACGCTTTTTCGCGAATCTGCGACACACGATAAAATATAATACAAAGAATAAAGGCCTATTTTCCAGATATAAGGTAATAACCGATTATTTTTTTCAAAATTTTTTTTTTTGTAAATAACTACATAAAACAGTAATATAATATCAAAGCATATGGATGCCACAAAGGATTTTTAATTTTTCTTTTTTAAAATAATATTGTTTATCGAATGATGCAAAACTAACAAATCGAACGAATAGATACATTTTTTTTTTTTAAAGTAATTGTAAAATTAAATTAAATTCTAATAAAAAAATTTACGTATTTAATTATTTTCATTTTTTTGCATATATCGACGGACGTAAAATAATTAGCTTTTAAATATACTCAGTGTACGAAAGAATAAATTCATTCGGATTTAGCCCGTCTCCGTGCGTTACTTTAGACATGAAAAAATTATAAAATATAAACGAAAAAAAAACCTCCGATTCGTTATTATAGTTAATGAAATATAACGTATACATATAGGAGGATCTAATCAATTATTATAATATTAAATTATAGCAGTTCCATATAAATAGAAAAATGACTTTCTCTTCATCTACTTTGATGTACACGACGATTTCCTTCAGAATAGTCTATTAATGCGTTTTCGTCTTCCCCGCAGAATAATCAAACGGTGCAAATCGATAGAATTCTAATACGATAATTAACACCAATAACATTGTACTGGCGCGAGATGATGAAAAAAAAAAAAAAATCGAAGAATATCGTATTCACTATTAGCAACAGAATTGTATCGATACGAATAAAACTGTTATTTTTTTTTTTGCGAATTTTTTATGGCCGTTCTATTTATATCGGACGGGACGTCGAAAAAATTACCGTAATACGTATAACGAGAGAAAAACCGTAATGGTAAATAGGCCGAATAGATTTTTAAAAACGAAAATTCAACGGTTTCAAGTCGCCACGTTTCTTGTTCGTATGATACGTAGCTCTGTCCATATTATAGGGTCTTTCTCGACGACGAAACGATATTATTCTTTACTTCGGAACAACACGTCGACGACTCCGTTTTTATGTATTACAGTCTAATCGAAAACGATCTTTTCTACACGCGTAATAATAATGCGTCCAATAACGATATTATTATAATGTACGTGGTCTCAAGGGGAACGTACGTGTACAATATGATCAGCAATAGTCCAGTGATTTATTCCGGGGGAGGGGGGGGGGAAAAACGAATCGTATGACTAATGTATGTAATAATAAAATATACGTATTCGACGTATGTACACGACAGTTTACACGACTGTACAGATAAGGAGTAAAAAAAAAAAATGATAATAAAAAAATTGTAACAATAATAATAAAATAATAAAACGACAATAATAGCGTGTCAACAACGCTATATTGAAAAATTACCATAATGCGCGTGTGTGTATATACCAGTTGCGTATCGGCAATGGTCATCTGGAGCGCCGGACTATTTGAGACAAAGGTCACTCGGAAAAGTCATAAATTGTCTCGGATCGTGGCGCGTTAAAAAAACACACACACACACATTTGTTATTTATGTTAAAATAATAAATACGCGCGTTCACGTCTCCGTAAAACATACACACACACACTTGGCGTACGTAATCGGCATCTATTTCCAGCATCCAAATCGAATCATAAAGAATCAATCGAATAACATGATATGTTAGTGCTTAATGACATTTTAATTTTAATTTTTTTTTTTTTTTTTGGTATTAAAGAAATTTCAATCATTTCGATTATTACAACATAACATAATTACAATAAATGAGAAACGCACAAGGCGAATTAAATTGAATAATAATAATAATAATAACGACGACACAAATAATAATGTCCGAAATAATAACAGAAACACGCATTTAAATGAAATACATGTATATTTTTTTATCGTAATGTATTATACAAAGTTCAGATTTATGTGCGGTGTATTGGAAAATAAATTTCATCACGGCTCTAATAATCACGATATAATTGGATAGTAATATAAAATCAGTATACGTCATATTGATGTTTGGAAAGAGGAGTCGTCAGACGATATGCCATCCGTTCGTTAATAATAGCTGCGGAACAGTGAACAAGAAGGTGGTCCGAGTCACAAGTATCACTAAACGATATTTAACAACTACGTAATAAATAGCGTAATTTTCGATATAAGCGTGTACCCGTCGAAAGATATAAAGAAAAGTGGTTGTGATTATTTTTGGTGATTGGATCGATTGACGAGGAAAAATCGAATTACTCTTTGTGATCTTGCGTTGCACCATCGCGAATTATTATCGAAGAAGAATTAAACGCAAATCCTGATTTTTTTTTTTTAGAAAAACTGTAAAAAAATCGATATAAAAATGCTTATGGGTGGTGGGGGTTAAAATTTGAACGTAATATTATTGTAATTATTGTATTGTTGTTATACTGTACGTGTGTCATATTGTATAACTCTTTTTCACATGTCGATATATTACGTAATAACGTATTTGAAAATTTCCCGTTTTTCAAATGCCAAAGCGGTTAACGAACTTTTCTCGTACTCGGTATATATATCTGTATAGACACAGGCTCGTACGCACAAATTTATACAGAGACATTTATGTAAAAATGTTAAAATATTCCTGTTACATCAGCGGTCCATCGTACAACGATATCTACAAGTATGTAGACAATATTTATTGTCAAAAATAAATCATACATCGAATAACTGAATATTATACAGAGTTTTATTCGATTTTCTATTGTTTTTTATTATACATTAACGACGGTAAACAATTATTTTAAATCGATCAAAATGCTAAACGTGCGTGGTATGGCGTTATTATCACCGGGTTTTATAGCGCTAAAAAGTATTGAAATATGAAATGAAAAAAATCTTAAGCCACGCCTGTAAAAACAATAAAAATAACAAAAAAAAATAAATAAATAGCAAAATAGAAAAAAAAAGTGTTCTATTTATGAATTATATGGTGAAGGCCGACGCATATATTGTCTGCAATGGATCGTGTTAATTTATACCACCTTGAAACTCACATAAGACATCCGATGAAATGGCAATGTGTGGTTATCATTCTAATCTCCTTAAGATTACTAGATTTATTACATATACAATTTAATGCGTATGAACCAAGAAAGTGTCACTAAGAGAGTCTAAAACGCTTAAAATATGGAAAAAACGCGTAACGTAAAATTACAAGAAAAACTCGATGCACGTAATGAATTTATAGTTTATACTCAAATGCTGTACGCTCGATGCTCATATGGCACACGTAGAAAACGAACGATATTTTGTTTTCAAAACGGCTCTAAGGATTTTCACGAAATGTGAGGCGATATAATATACGGGGTATAAACGGGAACGAATTCGTTTATTATTGTGGCACTCGAGCTCTGGTTCGGACCGGAATTGCTTATTGGGGAGGAGGACTTTGGAATAGCGATCGTATAAGAAATGAAGTAAGAAACCGTCGACTAAACGCCAAATTGTTTTCAATTCCACACGGAGCTCATGTGCGTTGATATATGAATAAGTCGATCGGTGTGTGAATAGAATAATCGCGTACAGGTCGTTTATGTTTTATGCGTACACGGGACACAGTTCACACGAACAACGAACGCGTGTCATCATTACGTAACGTTCAACACTGTTGCTTTCAGTTCATATCCATTAAAATTCGTCTGTATACGCCCGACACTTTTTTTTTTTTTTTTTTTTTATACGATACACTCGGTCGAGATTATTTTTCGACGGGATATCGATCGTTTTATTTTCGCTATCGAAGAGTGCACTCGCCACAAAGAGTTAATTCGTCCGAGCGTGCGTATATTAATAATACAGTCCCGTTGTTCGACGGTTACGCGTACACAACTCCCGCGGTTGTCACCTGTCCGTTCGTTAACCGCGCGTTTGTGTATCGTGGGCGAACACATACCGCGGGGTGCAGCATACATACACGCAGTCTCATCACGCTCTTATTTATATATATAGAGGTATAAACGAAGAGTGAAAAAACTACTCTTTAAGTATATAATCCGAATTGGTAGCCGAATGTGTGTATACGCGCACGAGTGTTACAAACCGCAGCAGCCAGCGGTCGTGTATCGCAACAACCGGTTCTATTATGTGTACTGTGTTTTTATTTTTCTTCTTATATTATTATTTTTTTTTTCCATACCGAGTATATATATATATACACACACACATTACATTATATCTTCGCTGCCGGATCGAAGGCCGACAAAGAGGTTAATTCTCCGAGCTGACAGGCCGAATATAGCCTTAAAAAGTGACGTGCAAGAGCCTCGGATCGCGTCTCCACCGGGACTCGCGTGAGTCGAGGAGATACCGAAAGCGGACGATGTTGCCGGGTGACTTGCAAGACGGCCGGACGCGAACTAAGTCCAGCCGCGGGCGTCCATTGGACCGATGACGGGTATTTGGCAGTGCGCGTGCGCGCGCGACGGCAGCGACCCGCCGCGGGCGGAACAAATCGTAAAACGGACGATTGCGCGTGGTGGTGGTGCAGAGGCTGTGCTTGCTGTACACGAGTACATTTGCGGTACTTCGCCCGTCTCGCTACGACGGGATTTATTTATTTATACGTTCCGTCGTTGACAAAACATGAGCTGGTGGGCGATGATAATCGCGTTTTCAATCGTATCGCGACGATATGGGGGGGGGGAAGAGGTTCGATCGTGGAAACGTCTTAGTGGGACGCGATAATTAGTTCAATTCATTCGTCTACGAGAAATGAATTAAATAAATCGATTGATTTATATTAATATTTTATTAAACTACATAATTAAATTTCCGCGAATTCGGAGAATTAGCTATTATTGATTATCAAGACCATTCCTCCTCTTATCATCTTCCAATAACATTAAAATATGCATTTCCCGCCAAATACGATTTCCGGTCACGTGATTGACGACGTCACTTCCGTAACGGTTTTGCGCGACGCAAATGTTTCACTGATCCACATTTCAATGTCGAAAAAAATAAAAAATAGTTTTTTTTTTTTTTTAATTTTCTTCCGTGCAATATATGCTTTCTTGTATTGAGAGTTTTGTCGACATTTAATTCATCGATAAAAACGATAGTGTAAAAATATACGATATTGAGTCCCCGGTGACTGATTGTCAAATTAGAAAACGAGAAATACAATTTTTTTTGTTTGTTTGTAGAATTCACGTTGTCAAATAGTATATCGCGCAGCTATTGCAGAATGATCGATAATAAGCTCTTTGGAAACATTATGGTCGTTGACATTGACGGAAGATCGTCATAACGAATATACATCGAACGATTCAGACGCATCCGGGGAAAAATTTAATTTAAAATTTGACGATTGGTTATATTTTCCGCGACGAAAATCCAGAGGAAATATTCTTTTTCTAAATTACTTGGGAGTTTTTTTTTTTTTTATATATAAACGAATTTAACATCGAGTACATAGATTTATAAATAATATGTTTTCTTAATTTATTCGTAATTGGCGAACATTTTATTTACTATTTACAAAAAAAAATTTTACCCTCAAAAACAGCCATTTATTTAATTTTCCGATTTACCGGGCATTTTTCTTCTAAAATCCGACACCGATTTTTTACGTTCCTTTAGGCGACAAAAAAAAAAAAATAATTTCCAAACACGATCACTGTAAAAGCGCTGTAACCGGTCAAACTTTTTTTTTTTTTTTCCGTAGTTTTCCTTTTTTCCTTTGTTGGTATACGTTTTTTGTTTTTACATTTGCTCGTGTGTACGATCGTACGATCGAGTGTATAAGTGTCTTCGAAAGTCGAGTAGATGAGTCCAGAGACGATGACAGGAGCGACTCGCGCCGGATACGTGGTTCGATGGATATACAGTGATATAGCGCCGCGATATAATTTATATATTTATATATATATATAATATATATAAAAACATAATGTACAGAAGAAGATTACGGGTGCAGATCGAAACATCCGTCTCATAATGATAATAATATTATAGTGCGCATTAGGTTATGGTATACATACGTATACATAGGTACTTATACGATGAAAAATTCAATTTACATTATATATATATAAATATAAAATAAAAATCGAGGCGTAGTATCAAACGCGTGTGCAGTCGCGACGACGTCAATAATAATAATAATAATAATAATAATAATAATAATAATAATAATAATCGGACGACGATGTTAATACCCTTTAAACGACATGAAAATCGATTCGACGTGTAAGACGAAACGTTATTATTGAAATGATAGAGTTGTTGCGTCTCTCTCTCTCTCTCTCTCTTATTATAATAATGATGTGCTGTTGCACGATATACTTCCTCTGATCCATCTGATCCGCACTTGTCTGGACCGTTTGAATTATTTTCCCTACTGCAGAGGCGCGCACTGAATTCACGTATATTATTATTTATCGTAACAATAATTTTTTTTTTTCCCCCGTTCGCCGTATCAAAGGAAATCACAAGTATTTATAAATCATTTGCATTTCAAATGTGTCCAATCCATATGTACACGAGTATTCATCTCATCTGACTGCTGCACGTATGTACCTCGATACATTAATCCGTAAAATGAGTACCATGTAATGTTATATAGCCGGTAATTTCGATCGGATAACTTATAAAATCGTTGTACGCCGCATTGGTAATATATTCGTTTCGTTCGATAATAGCGCGCGTATGAGAGAAAAAAAAATGTAATATCAAAATCGTACGCGCGACACGTGTCACAAACACGTGAAACATTTTTCTTTTTTTACCATATTACGCTCTGTTACAATGTGACAAGAATACCTCCACCAAAGTGAAATATTTTCACGTCGCGTACCTATACAAAACTACCGAATAAAACGCGTACTGCGATTTGAACAAATCTGTATTATATGAGATTTAACGGAGTATAATAATAATGTGTTCGTATCCCGGAATTTACAAGTAAATTGTAATATTTGGCAGTAACCTTTTTATTTCGATTAACGAGAAGAATATCGCGAAAACGATTGACACGCAATTAATACAATATCATTGTCAAACAAAGACACATAAAAAATTCGTATGACTTCTGTCCACGTCCAATAGTGTATTCGATGACGACTCCCCCGAAGAGAACGTTGTACGCTCTTAACATCTCATAACGTGCGATGTCAATCTCTATAAATTTAAGTGCGACAAAAAGTGATTTCGCTATATTATTACTCGTCGAATAAACACGAAAACGGATTAATGTACTCGTGTTAATTTTTTTTTTTGATTTTTACGCCTTTAACGCGTTTAATAATTTAAACATTTCAAACGCAATACGCATCTCTGTCCGTTAGCGCGTTTTCAACTCGAAAACTACTGTTCCGAAGTCGACGACATTTTTGTACACGTTCTCCTGAGTGTAATTTGGAGATTATAACAACAAATACGTTTAAACGCGTTTGTTTCGGACGGGTGAAAATATTTGAAATTTGTTTTATCGAGTATCGTGTTAGAGTCATTTTATGTATAACGTTATATAGGGTTCGATCGAAATTACAAAAAAAAAAAAGTCCATATAATTATAAAATTTTCGAAAACCTGTAGATAGAACTGAAAATCTTCTCGAGTTTGAGAAAATCTGTTTTTGCAAAGTACACTTTAGAAGCATCTCGCAGAGGAGCAAACTTCCCTGTCCGACTTGCAACCTCATTCCAATATCGAATTTTTCGCTGGAGCGGATTCGAGTTCTGATATATATACAATGGATAATATTACGCGTATACCCGAATAGCATTTTAGGCGCAGACGCCGTTTTAAATCATTAATAAACGATAGTTCAATGTACGGTGTAAATTTGTTTCATAGCACCGTTTTTTTGACAAAAATGAATACCGAATTTTTACACGGGTTTAACCGTGCCATGAAAATCTTGAATCGAGGATTCAACACACCGCAACACTGTTAAAAATAGGCACACGGATCAGTGTGCGTGTACAGCACATAGTCGTTAGTTAAATATCGACATGTAAGTTGGTCCGATTATGTTATCGCTCCGTTTTCAAAGCAATCCATCCCTTTGAACATCATGTACGAGTCTGGAATGAGTGTTCGATCGACGATCAGCGCATACGGTATGCGCTGATCGTCGGTCGCGATCGAGCGTTTATAGAGCGTAGCTGACGGTAAACTCGGGCCGGTCGAGGAAACGTGTGAATGAGAGTAAACCAGTAAAAGTTAATAGAATATATAAAGTGTAAAATAAACGAGTAAACGTGTAGACGGGCGTACGACGAGGAAAGATTACGTTAATTTTATTTCACTGAAATACGGGAAATAATAATAATAATAATTATTATTATTATTATAAACAGGCGCGTTATTCATATAAGATGTAAACCCATATATTATTATATGTGTTATTGTATTATGTGCAGTGTGGCTTCTGGTTTTTTACTTTGGTACGTGTACAACCGTCTCGCGCCGAAGCCGGTCCACCGCGCCCGCCGTCCCCGTCCACGTACGTGTCTACAAATTCATTTATATACTTTATTATTCGTATACACACACACACAAGTGTGTACAAGTAATTTATATTTTTCTTTCTCTCCTCAGAACATAATATTATATATTCGTGTTGTATACACTTCACGTACACTGGGATACATAGCGATATATTTATGTAGTTAGCCGGTATCATTAACCTCTCGGTCGAGCCATCGCGCGCGCCGCTGTAACACCAGGAGCTCATTGCCTGCGCGCACAACACCGGCCGTCGTCGTCGCCCCGTCGCAAACGCGCGATCCCGCGCCAATACGTCTTGCGGTATACACTGGCGCGCATGTGTTCATAATATTATGTGTGTGTATAGTTTGTATAATACGTATAAATAAATTACAGTGTGGGACGCGCGCGACGTGTACGCACGTATTGTAATGTACGAGACGTTATTTTAAATTTAAAAAAAAAAAAAAATTTTTTTTTTTTATTTCTTTTCTCATATCACCCGATCACGGTTTATTAGTCGTGAGACGCCCGGCGGTATAATATTAATTATTATCATCGTACGGTTGAAAATCTAAAACGCGAATTGAAAATGCTTATATATATATATATGTACACGTGATTCCGATCTGTATTGCACGTATAATAATAATAATAATAATAATAATAATAATAATAATAATAATAATAATAATAATAATACTAATAATAATTGATATTCGTGTCTGCGCTTATTTGGTTTAAAAAAAAAAAAACAATAAATAATTGCTATTCCCTAAAGTTCTCTGGTGTTTAATAGTGTAACGCGCATTTGCTGCAAGTCGAAAGCCGAATGTGCTGTTGATGTCGGTTCGATTGAATATTACGTCGTTATTGAGTCGTATTATATACGGAATTATGGAAAAATCACGGTAAATTGCGTTCGGAAAACGATACTGAGAGAGAGAGAGAGAAAAATTCTAAAAAAAAAAAAAATAATATTTTTTGTTTTTGTAATTTTTCCGAAATACAAAACTCTCGTTTATACGTAAAGAAAAAAATATATATATATTACGAACATGAAGACCGCGAGTATTCCTCGTGCAACTGACGTTTTTTGATCGATCGTTTCAAATCTTATTGTAGAAAATAAAAGTCATAAATCCGAATCAAGCGAAGTCGATCGACTTTTAAATCATTATCGTTTTACATAATTCGCGCTTTTGGTTAGGTAACGCGTTTCTATTTGACTTCAAATGACAGAAAAACGAAAAAACAAAACGTGGAAATGTACGTACGATATAGTACATTTTTATAAGATATTGCAGTAAATGCGCGATGTACTACATATTATACGAGTACAAATAAATATTATTACGCGAAATAAATTTATAGTTACGAATAAATATAATTCGAAGTGGATATACGTCCATACAGTGGAAAAATCGGTGGTTCCCCGAATTCTACAGTGTAACAAAAATTTTATTTTACACGTTTCAATATTAATATAATTGCACTGTTTTCACGTGTTTGTAGCACAAAAATCCGGTCTTTAGGACAAACGGAAATACGTGTAAAACCATTGTTATATTATAGTGTATATTGTTAATAGATTTTAATACAAAAATTTTCACTAATGTGTTATACAGCTGTATATTGTATTGCACGTATAGACTCAATATAGTTTTATAAATATTATATAAATTATATTGTGTTCTCTACAGTTTATCGAGAATAAAGCAATAATGCGGTTACGTATATATTTTATATTATTTCGAACGGATATCATTTATTTGTAATACGTTTTTTCAGTTTTAAGATATTCCGTAAACTGTAAACTAAATAAAAACAATACGATTGATCGAAGATAATAATATTATATACGCGCGTATAACAAACGGATAGCGTTCGGGCATTTAAAATCATATTCGTCTCCGGAAAATAATATATTAACATGAAATATACAAATATCTGATAGAAATATCAGTTACATAATGTATTCATATTTTGCGTATAAATATTTTATTAATATTATTTTATAATTTATACACGCCCGCGGCGAAAAATCCGCTGTACGCGAGATAAATCTTTCATATTTATCCGTATGTATTGACGACATATATATATATATAAATATAGACGCAGTGTATATAGCTGGTGACATGGGTGTTATGGTTATGGCGCGGAACCGATTTTACCGGCGTTGTCATCAAAATATGACATTTTTTTTATATCAGTGATTTACCAAAATTTCAAAATTTTATCATAAAACAAAAAAAATCCAACGATTTTGTATATACTTTGAAAATTAAAAGAAATACATGTGAAATGTAAGATGATGTAAAAAATAATTGTATTACGAGTAGAATATACTGTAATGAGATAAACCGCGCTTGTATCAATGTTTCAGGGCGTTGTACTTATAAAAATTGTATTAACATATGCGTAGGTGCGGTATTATAAATTGATTTTGGTAAAAATCTCGCGTGTTTAACGTCATTTTAGTCTTTGGAATCGTGTAAAACGAAATTCGGTTTTGTGAAAGTGTTTTTTTGTTTTCGTATTATACCTAAGTATAACGTGCGTCGCGGCATTTCACGCATATCATTTTAGATCCTGAAACAAATGGATAATTTAAAAACAAAAAAAAAAAAACGAAATTGGTTTTTTTCTAATATAAATATTTTAAATGATAAATATAAAATATGATTTTAGAACTCCGTATCGATTATTAATATTATAATACGAATTATTGATGACATAGTTATGAAAATCGCGAATCTCATATAAAAGTTTTCGTTAAAATAAATTTAACAATTATGATTAATGGAATTATTTGACAAACGTAAAGTAATATTGATACGCGTAGTATTCCGTTTTCATTTTATATTTATACAAAGGCGTATTATGTTATAGAAATGAAAATTTTAAATATTTATTACGCGGACGAGTGGATTATTTTGAAAACATAATATTACACTAATGTTGAGTGATTATAAATGTATAGTTATTTCATCAATACACGCGGAGTGATTAACATTAATCTCGAGAAATATAAATGATACATATATATATATACATTTATATTCAAATATAAATGTTTTAAAAAAAATACGTTTGCACGTTTGAATTCTGTATATATGTTTTTCCATATAATTAATCGTTTTCTAACCCGCGCGGAGTCCTTTGTATTTGTTATGCGTTTGATTTGACCAGCTCGTATGATTTTGATTTTAATAAATTCTAAACGAATGCGTATTTTTTTTTTTTTTATCGGAATTTCAGCGAACTACGCAAAAAGCGAGCCAAATATTTAATTATTCATGAATCGCGCGGAGTATATAGCGAAGAGAAAACGGGGAAAAAAATAATAATAAACATTATTTATTCGTTTTTATCGGACGCGGAATATAGAAAGAAAAACAAAAAATTGGTTTTATTTTCAGAAACAAAAGTTCACGTTTATTGTTTGAGGTTTGTAGGAATGGGAAAAAGGGCGGGGGATATAATTCGGAGAACGGTCTCTATCGTTTCGTATCCCTTATAAATGATTATCAATTCGAAAAAATTGATTTTCAGTTGGCAGATCATCGCCTCGCACGCACTCATATGCGTATAAGCGGGTTTTCAAAAGGTTCCGTAAAACACGCCCCGACGGCCCTATTGAACCTGCAGATGGTGTGTACTATAAGTCCTTATGATTGTGATCCAGTGACGTTCAGATCTATCGAATGTTAATATTTTAGAAAACCAAATAGTTCTTACGAATAAAAACAAAAACGATTCAAAGATATTTTTCTTAAAAAAAAAAAAAAAAAATTAGGCGACGTGACGATATAACAAATAATAAAAAAAAATTAATTTCTAAAAATCCAAGAGGGTTGAATATTTTTAAAAAAAAGTCCATCTCGTTTCCAGCCTATCCTGCACTTCGATCACTGATCATATCGCGTTTATTTATAATAATCCCTCCATTGACTTCTATACCTCTATACACACGTGGGGCGATTGCTTATATATATATATATAGGAGAGGAGTCAAAGGGCAAACATTTTCCTTTCCTTTCCCCTCCCCATCCCCAAAAAAAACCCTCGTATATCCCAACGGGATTCGAATCCTCCGATCGTTAAAACGGTTTCGCAATTCAATGAATTGTATGATTGAACACACGAGTGGAAACGGTGACGGAGAAAGAAGAGAATTTAAGTGAAAAAGTAAAAAAAAAAAAAAATGTACAATATCCGCCCCGCATGTCCACACGGTGTACCTACGCACAATTCGAACGTGCAGCAGTACAATAATGACAAGTTGGTGCGCGTGTACGGAGGTGAAGTTTTTATGTTATCCGTGTACGGGATAAGACGTGAGACGGGATAATTCCTGCACCTGCTGCAAATCGTGCGTTTCTGCACCTGCAGCCGCCGCGGCGCTCGTCCGCACAGCCCCTCGAGACACACGCAACGTATATCGCGGGCGCGCGCGCGTCCATTCCACTCCGGCGCGGTAAATTGTTTTTAATTTCGTTTTTCGTTTAACGACACGCGCGGCGGCGGCGGCGGCGGGCTCTCATTTTTTTTTTCATTCCTTCTGTCTTCCGTAACCAATTTTACACGCTGCGCCGTCCCCGCGGCGGGCCATCGTAACCGTTTTATATTTTGTAAATAAAAATGTTCGCGTGTGCGCGGATATCATTTTACGCGCTTACACCAGTCATTTGTCACGGCCAACGTATTAACAACGTCGTTGTAAATTATATCGTTATAAACATCAAAAACGGTTTCCGTGTAATGAAATACCGCAGGCGCTCGTATTAAAAGGATCTAAAAAGGTGTAAATCGTTTTTCTTTTTCTTCTTCTTCTTCTTCTTATTTTCAACGCGCGTTTATTCGCCGATTACGCGTTGCGGTGTTGCGGCGAGATATTAAGAAAAAACCAAAAACATTTACGAACGTTCCTCCCATTTCGAAACTGTTGTTTTCTTCTGTTTCAACACGATTTATTTATATATGTAAAAAAAAAAAAAAACATCCATTATGCTCATATTTGTACTGTATTACATTACGTATAGATTGTATAAATAATATAAAAAAAATATGTGCGTGTGTTACTGTTAACGCAATAAATACTAGCAGGCCACGGGTAAATGCCCGAAATAAGCAGGCTTTTATCGGATAAAAATCAGTAGTCTTATTAAAAAGAAAATGGGTCTCCGAATGGTTTTCACGTTTCGACGTCACGGGCTGAAAAAATCGTTTTGAAGGGCGCGACGAGTTCTTTTTGAAGTTAGAGAGACGGCTTTTATTATCATTGGCTGAGAGAGAGAGAAAACTACGAAAAATGCGTTTCGCAATAATTTTACGAAAGAGAATAAATCGTTTCGTTACACGCGTACGAAAATGTTGCTTTTAACGAGAAACTCGGAATCGTTTTTGTGACAAAACTTTTGTGACACTCGGCGTTGATAAACTCGCAGTTTCAGAAACTGAAAAAACACGCGTGTTTTCGCGTGGAAATATTATATTTATCGCCATACGAGATATATTTTTATTTTTTTTTTACTTTTCGGTAACGTTCGACGACGGAGTCGATTGAATATCTATACACGTGTACATTTAATTAATAGTAATATATATTTTTTTTCAACATTAACGCATAGAATTACGCGCGTTGTGTACGTGTCGATGCGGCGGATATTGTAATACGTTCGGATAGGGCTAAGAAATGGAAAGAAAAGAAATGTTATTGATTGGACCACCACACGTAAACAAGTGTTTGAGCGCACGGGGGTCTTACTGACCGGGAACGCCACGACAAATATACAAGTGATCTCGTGTCCGCAGCCTCTCCGGGGCGCCTCCGGTTTCTAATTTTTACAGAAAAAAAAAAAATAATCGTTTATTTATAAAAGATTTTTAAACGAACCGCGTTGGACGGAACGAGACGAACCGTCGCAGTCGAGCGACATCTGTTTACGGGATCGCATTTCGATTCTCCCCATCACCATTGTCGGAAGACACCGAAATCAGTCAGTCGGTTATTAATAACGCGTTAAACTCGCTGTACCGTCGCAGCGAATTGGGCGGACACGTCGTATTTTGCATATTGAAAACGGAAGAAAAAGTATTCGTTTCTGTTTTTCGATACGTTCGAGTTTGAATTTCGTTTGCCAGTGCGTTCGAACCGAACACGCCGAGGAGGAGTCTGAATCGGTGACGTTTATTAGTTCACGCAACGAATGACCGATTACGGCAGTCGATTGGGCGGATATTTATCCGGCATTTTAAAGATTTTTTTTTTGGTTACCGCGTTTTACACACGTGCGGTGTTGTAATTGATCGCACGACGGGAAATTATACGCGAAACTCGGTTGATTCGAAATATTTTTAGTAGACAACAATGGGCTTGCCGCAGGCAGTAGATGTACGTTAGATGAAACGGTAGGTGTGTGTGTGTGTGTGTACACAACCGCGTTACACAATGTGCGGCGCGTGAAAATACGAATAAAAATGCGAACGGCGGATACGTACGAAAGCGTTGAAAAGAGACGCGCGCACATTTTATAAAAGTAAACATAATACGCTCGCGGGAGACGAGATGACTCGGGAGGTCCGGGGAATAGAATGAAACGGGTTACGACGGCGATAAAGGGAAAATAAAAAAAAAATAAATGATTGTCCCGTAAAAGAAGAAGAAGAAGAAAAAAAACGATTTCACAACGAAAACGATTTTCGACGTCCATTCACCGCGTGTCTGGCGCGGTAACTATTGTTATTATATATATATAGTATCGGGATGATACTATTGTGGCGCGCGCGCGCGCGTACAGCCTCCTGCACAATAGCGGACGCGTTCTATAAGGAAATATAAAAAATAAATACAAACGCGTAAAACTCGTAAACAAAGATAATACGCGTTTTGTTTCTCTCTTACGCGCGCGTGTGTGTTGAAATTTTACGTATATTTTGTTTCCACGCATAACACGCGTTAAGAAAAAAATAATAAAAACACAATCGCGTCGTACCACGTCGTATTATTGTTGTTGTTGTTGTACGGATAGAGTAACGCGCATAATCCGATTCGTTTGAAAGTATAAACTGTAGACTGGAGTGTATCCGCCGTTCGGGCCGAATGTCAGAAATCGTCGTGTACGATTTTTGAAAGAAAGCCGGTATAATTCATTACGGGGACCGGGGGAGGTAGAAAAAAAGTCGTAGGGGAAGGGATTTTTTTTTTTTTTTTTTGGTGTTGGAAAACAATATTACCGTCGCTGTTTTTAACAACGGGATATTTAATCGAACGCGACGTTTTTAATTTTTGCAATACAATTTTTTTTTATTAATGCCGCTTACGAGTGACGGATACAGCTGCAATTCTCTTATTCGATCGTTGAAACCCGTCGTCAAAACAATCGTTGTACGTTCTTAAGTTTTCAGTCCGTTTGAACTCGGACGCCAATAAAACCCTGCAACAGTACGAAAGTCGGTTGTGTTTTATTGATTGCTCTTGTGGATTTTCAGTTCCCCTTTTTTTTTTCATCCAATATGTCGATCGTCGATTCGTTTGCAATGCGGAATTAGACTGGAACATTCGGTTCGGGGACTAGTGAATTTTCAATAAAATGCCAATATAAATAGGTTTGATTTACGTATTTCACGAATTGACAGTTGACTAGTTCGATTATTAATAAATCCATCGAATATACACACGGTTGTATTAAACATTTAAAAAATTCAAATTTTTTTAAAATTTTTTTTTTAAAGTTCGTTTCGTTATGGTTTGAATAAATACAGTTCGGATTCGACCTAGAAAAGAAAAAAAATCTGGTTTCGTAACTAAATTGCTTTCTGTTTCGTATTGTTTGCGTACGAATACGCACAACGTATATACGCGCACAAAAAGTAAAAAGTATGAGTATTTACGAACAACGGGTTGGGCGTGACGCGTAGGTCGTAGTGAATTAGAGGAGGAAAAAAAAGTATTCGGTATAAAATACAATTTTCATTTAATTTATTAACATTTTCTCGTACGATCATTTGCATTTAAAAAAAAAAAAAAAAAAATATGATAATAATACTTTATATACGTTTCGTCGTTTTTTCCCACGATGATTATTTATTATCATTTTGAAATGAAAAAAAAAAGGGGGCTTTTTCTGCCATATTATTTCGTATATTATTAACTTAATTTTTATTCCATTAACCTTGTTCACCTTTGAATACGTATATTCGAGAACTGTTTTTTTTTTTTTTTTTTTTTACTAGAAAAATATTACGTTTTACTTGTCATCGTAGACGTATTTTAAATACGAAATTATTATTTTTTTTTACTTTTAAAACAATAAAAAGTATTTACCATTGTAAGTATTATTTGAAAATGTTTTTTTTTCTTTAACAGCCGATTACGACAAATCACCAGCTAATTATACATAATATATAATATACAAATTATAGATGGGTGGTAATATGTCATCACTGGTACCCGCGCGTATTATTAAATATATATTTGAAAAAAAAAACAAAAAAGAACACTAACGTATATTATAATATACGCGTAAATATATGACCAATATTTTATATCGATAGTTTTAATAATAATTATGTATAATGAAGACGACGGGGATAACTGATAATTTTTTAACCGACAAAAAGAAAAAAACGTGTTGTGTTCGACTACTTAAAAAAATATTATATACATATACGATAGTAATAATTGTCGAACGTTTTTGCGTCCATAAATATTGTAATAATAATAATAATAATAATAATAACTGGTTATGTTTTTTATATACGGGGTCGTATTCCATTGCTGTTCGTGTACAACTGTAAACGGGAGCCTTCGTATTTCGTATGTATAAAAGTAATAACAATTGATATCCGCATATAATAATGTGTGTTAGGTTACGAGTTTCTTCGATGCATTTTATAGCGATTCGATTCGCAATATAAATGTATTTAATCGATATTTTTCCGATATTACGTATCAGTGATTGAGTCAACAAAGGTAATACCAAATTAGAATTTTTTAAGTCATATAATATGCACTCGACATACTAAAACTACTCGGGAATCGGCCAAAGGGTTTTCCTTTAAAAAACTCGTCAGAGTTTATCAAATGTGTTTTTTTCGCCGTCAATACTTTATTAAATATTGCTAAAATAAAAAATAAATAAATGTTCATTGTACAACGTCCTTAAAAGAATGTTTCTTTTTTTGTTTAAAGCATTTGTAGTTTAAAATTAAAATTTGATATACACTTGTGGATACCTAAAAAAAAAAAAAAAAATTTAACTGTTCATCTTTTTCAAATAACAATAATTTGGTTTATTGATATGTGCATATTAATATTAATACGCGAAGCAAATAAAGTTAATAAAACGTACGAAATACACTGCGTAGTATATCATTCATAGAGTTGCGTTTATGATCGATTATCGGACTCGTTAAATTAAGATTTATTTACTGGACTTCGTAATACACGTATAGTTAAATGATTATTATTAACGCGGTAATCGGTGTTTATCGACCAGTTTCGATACGATACTTTTTAAATGTACACACAAACGTATTATAGTACTCATATGCGTATGTTATAAGTTTATATATATATATATATATATATATTAATATATTATATATATATAAAAAAAAACTTATGCGAGATGTTTTCAAATTGTATACCGAGTGTTTATGACGTCTTATAAATACGTTGAAACCAGATCTGGAATTAATAAAGTATATATAGACGAAAACCGGACAAACAAGATGCGCGGGTATTGAATTCGAAAGTCATCATCATCATCATCATCATCACATGGTGAATTTTGAATACAATTACCTTTATATAGATTCAAGTATAGGGTATATAAAATAATATGTAAATGTACAATACTCGATTCGTTATATTTTATTGGAGACGTCTATTATAATATAGAGTTATCGCAATTGCGGGTATTCCGTTGAATATTTATTAAATTAAACGAAAAAAAATAACAGAAATTTATTTTGTTCGATTTTCGTTGTTTTTTTTTTTTTGTATAATCTATTAATTATTATAGTAGGTGTATTTTTTTGTTTTAAATTATATTATACGGGGGTTTTATTCGGTATATCTATTAATATAATATATCTATACAATAATAGTCGTCTTAAATTTCGTACCGACGTACGTGTCGAATATATAAAAATGTCAATATTGTATATATTTAAAAATACTAGTTTGTGCGCGTAGGTTTTTGTACACGTTAAATGCCTGAGCAATTGTCGTATAATATGCGCACAGATGAAATTATATAAATATATATATACATCTAAATAATAAATTTTTATTTTAATATATATATATATATATATATATATATATATATATATATATATATATATAATGCGCGGAATATGGAAATTTAATTTTTTTTTTCCCCGTCGACAAAAAACTCCGGCGAATACTACAAGTACATAGTTTCAAAAATGTCAAGGATATAACGCACGTAATAATATATAAATCCTATAAAACGTATGTATATATATATTTAAACTCGATCTACACTTTTAAAAATCTCTAACTACGTACAATATATATATATATATAAATAAATATATATATATATATATATATATTATATATATGTGGACAAACGATTTTAATATATAGTTGTACACATTCTAGGATTTCGATTCATACCGAGATTTTTTTTTCTACTCTTATCCGTATAAAATTATATTATGTACGTAATATACGCGCGTTTAAACTATACCAAATAAGAATCTTCCAATGGAATTTCTTAAAAAAAAAAAAACTGCTATTTATTGTCGTCGAAACTTCCAACCGGTTCCTTTCCATAACACTTGTCAAATTACATCTGAGCATACGTCCTGCAACATTCACGTACCGCCGTTGTGTATTTCGATACGCTTGATCTTTTTTTTTTTTTACATTAAATATTATAATATTAGTACTGTTCGTACGATTTTAACGTGAACACACGATCCGATTCTAAGTTATTCTATATCGTTCATCCTAGAAAATAATAATAATAATAATAATGATAAACGTATTCGGGTTGGAAATTGAGAAAAATTATGCTTTTTCGAGTAGCGTATAAATATATTCACTTAAACGAATTAAAATAATAAGACGTTTATATTATAATATATGCGTGCAACGTAGTCCGATGTGCGCTACAATAACAATATAATGGCGTGGCGTGTTAGCAGAAATAAGAATACAGCGGGAAAAGTGTTATTATAGCTAAATATTTTATTGGGAGTTTTTGAAAAAAAAATTCCGGGGGCTGTAAAAAAAAAAAAAAAAGACTAAACCGCGTTTAAGTAATATACATTGCTGCTGGTTATATCGGTTGTTTTTTTTTTTTTGGATTTTCAGTAATTTTCGTGCTACTTTGACGATAAATTATAATGTTATATTTATTTATAACATTTTATACTCGTTTATGTACGTGTGTGTATGAAAATATGTTATTATTGAGTTTATAGTGTATTATTATTATGATCGATCGTCTACATTACATGATTACACGTATAAGAATATTCGAACGCGAACTCTGCTCTCTTTTCAACAAAATATAAAAACGATAAAAATACGATATATTTAAAATATACATATATTTTTATGTAAATATGTATACGAAGACAATATTGTGACAGACACGCGCTAGCGTATTTTTTAAGGAATTTTCACTGGGCCGTAAAAAATTGCTTTCTCAAAAAAATAGAAATATATATAATATATATATACGATAAAATTAGGTATTTTTCTCGTTATTCTATTGAAAATAAACATCAATTAAACGCCAAATAACTATAAAAAGTTAATATAAAAGCGTGTTTAGGACTTTATTTAAAACAATTTAACACTGTACCATTCGTAATTTTTTGTGCTTGGAGTTTTCGGTTTTATTCACTTATATATTCGTACAATGTTTTAGATGTTTTTTTTTGTGTTTATTTCCTTTACTTCATACAGACAATAAAGTCTAGTAACTTGTAGAATATAAAACCGTGAGGTATTTCATTATTTTAAAAGCCGAGCACTGTAAGCGGAATTTAATAGCGTAAACTCGCGTATTACCATAACCGCCAAGATCCGTAACCTATAAAAACGTTTAATATATTTAATAGGAGAAGGAATTCTAAAAAAAGATATGTAAAAATTGAAATCATTTTCTATATATATATATATATATACGTCTACATATTAACGAATTTTAATACGAATTGTATAAATAATAAAGTTATTCTCTCTAGGTATTGCAGAATAACAAATGCATCTATTGTATCGGTCGATATATCGATATGATCAATGGTCAAGTTGGAGAGACAGAAGGATACGGCGAACTCCGTTTTGTTTTATATCAAATTTAACTTTAGTTTTAATTCCTGGGGATAGATTCGAATATTTATTACAGATATTAATCTTATAGATTTTTACTACCACTAAAACCGGAAAGAATAATAAAAAAAAATCCAACACGTTATTTTTTTTTCATTTTTTGCAAAATTCATACTCATTGCCGTCATTTGTATACCGCGTGATGTATACATTTGCGTATTTTAAATTAAATGTTATAGTAATTTGTCCCGTGTAATAGCTATAGTGCTTGCACTACGCACGTAATATTGATGTAAATGAAGTTGTGTAAAGAAGTTAACAAGCATTTACTGTCAGGAGCGTGGAAAACTTGTGGATCAGATTGCCCATTGGTTTTTATTTTAATGTATACGTACAGGCTAAATTATACATTGAAATTTTTCGCCATGGAATTAATTTTGAACGAAAAAAATGAAAAAAAAATTACGAATTTTTTACTATGTAAAACATAATAACGCCACTGCAGGGTACTATTATATTGGGGGGGGGGGAGAGGGAGAGGAAATGAATTATTTTATTTCTGATGTACTGAAAATTCCGGATAGGATTGTGGTCTGCATATAAAAATATAGAAAAAAAAATGAAATGACGCAACTGAGCATATTAAAAAAAAACAACATAACGTTTACCAATAATATGCGGTTGAAAAACTAAAGAAATCGCATACCAACTGTTTAATCGTATACGCATCTATTTGTATCCAAACGACTTCTGTTATTATTATTTTGTTCAACTTAATTTTAATGTGTACAATCCTTACAAAAAGAAGAAGAAGAAGAAGAAGAAGAAAAAAATTGAAAATACGCCACGGCGGGACTATACCGCCGCCGCCGTCGTCAGTTAGCTACTCGTTATATGTTAGACTCGCCTTCCTTGCGGTACCAGTCAGGTGGACGACGACGACGAATAAATAAACGAAAAATTTCCACAGAAAGTGAGAGAATTTTTTTTTCTTGATCGCCCTTCAGGGAATTATGCGAACGGTGCGCCGCACTATATTATACACTTACTGTGTGTCCTTAAATGCGTATATAGTCCCGCGCGGTCTCTCCCGGCCACACGTTATTATTATTATTATTAATACACGAGTCGTATGCACGTATACCCGTCACTTAACTATACGTATACGACGCGTTCGGTAGTGTAATTTTTTGATATAAAACGCGGACGGGTGCGGAGTGGATCCGTCGATATCGGCGTTTCTCTCTCTTTCCTATTTTTTTTCTTTTTTATCATATACACACACACGAAACGAAAAAAAAAACCGTTTCGTCTGTTATTATACGATCGGTCGCCTCCGGGGACTCGGCGGTCCACACGATCAGATCGGTCCGTGAACGAGGATATTCTCGTATACAATAAATATACAGTGCAGGGTTAACCAGTCGACGGACGTATTATCTCGGCGGATCGTCGACTGCAAAGCACACACACACACACACGAGTTACGCGTCGCCGTGCGTGCAGTGTCGGATTATTGGCGGCCGCTGCTGATGCTGATGCTGTAGTAGTATGTACCTGCAGCATCAGCAGCAGCAGCAGCAGTATCACGTTAATATAATTATATTATATTTTTCCTGTCCGCGCGGAGACGCGAATTAAATCTGTATATACGAGAAAATACGGATTTTAGCCGCGAACAAAAACGGAATCGCCACTGGGTACACACCGTACACCGTTTTATATTATATAATATACGCGCGCGCGCGCGTGTGTGTGTTGGCCCTCGAGCGGGAGTGTCGGAACTGTATAAGGGGAGACTGCGCGCGTGCAGACACGAAATCATCGCGTCGATGCGTGTACTGGCACGCGAACGGCATTGTATTTTCGGAAGATTCGGCGGCGGGCCGCGGGGCATTTTTTGTTTTTATTTTATTTACTGTCCGACGAAATGGCCACCACGCATATACGCCACCATCGACGCTTTACCGATTATAATAATAATAATTTTTTTTCTTTTTTTAATATTACTGTTTCTCGTATGTGTAAGAACAAAAAAGAAATTGTGAATAACTCAACGATTTACAATAAACCCGTGTAGGTGACACAGTAGAGAGTTACATCATTTAATAATAAATGAATTTCAACACTAGAGACCGCCAATTAGTTTTGAACGGACGTAATTTTCCACAAAACACATTCACCACTTTGTCAAATAATTTGAAATTTTCACAAACAGCGATTTTCATGACTTACATTATATATATATATTTATATATATATATTATAGTCGAAGTAACGCATACGCCTGACATTGTATTAAATTTTCACGTCCTAAAGTCAAAAATTACTTGTTTTTTTTTTTTTTTTAATTTAATATCTCAACATTTATAATTCCTATTAATAATTGAAAATGAAAAAAAAATTTTTCCCTTAATATTATAATAAGTTATATATATATTTGGTGAATATTTCAAGTTTCTGAGTTATGATGAGTTACAAAAATACGAAGAAATAACGATTATCGATTTCGACGAAACCGCGTTTTTAACGAGTAATTTTAAAACGCTTTTAAGAAAATCGAAAAACGATTTTTTTTTTTTTAAATACCAATTGAGATCCGGCGATTTTAATATCGGGGCGAAAGAATTTGACTGTAACGATCGCTGCACTTTTTCTGATAGAATTGTTGGGTACAGACTAACGTTGTTTGCTATGCATTTAATGTATATAAGAGTATGAAAAAAATACAACGAAAAAAATCAAATTCATCGCATATTTGAAAAGAAAAAAAAAATTAACACCAACGACGTTAGTATAACATTGCGAAAATGTATAATTAATAATGACAAGAATAAAATGTAACGCCGAAGAAGAAGAGTGATTTTTGGAAAAAAAAAACCGTTGTTTTATTAAACAATTTTCAAAACACTTTTCGCGATATACGGAGAGAGAAGAAAGTTACGTAAAAAAATTACCCCAATTACATATATATGTATATATAAATAAAAAAAGTTTCAACCCACTCGAAACACGTCTTATAATATTGAACTATACATTACAGTGATCGGATTTATGAAATATATTTTCGAACGAAATTCGGGCCGTGACGCAATGAGAATTATCGTTTACGATTCTCCTACATATAACGTTTATCAAAACGCTCGGTCAATGAATACAGCTTTTTTTTTTTGTTTGAAATTATATTATTTTTTAAACAAACGTATTATACTCGCAGAGTATTATTAGTACAACGGTTGAAATTCGAGACGTATTTGTGGAGGAAAAAAAAGGAATTTTCGTCGACAAACACCGTCGACCCGGCGAAACGCCATCGGCACACACAGTGGAAGAACGCCCGAATTTACTGTTCGGATAATACGTTTGATTAAAACAACAGCTGCCGTTCTTACGTATATATATATATGTATAAAAAATAGAAAGAAAGTATAATTTTATACATTATACGCCTACGTAAATATATTACGTCGAATTATATGCAAATAGTACGTGTAATGACTGCGTAAAGAAAATAATAGCGTGTTTTTATTTCACGACGTATAAAAATGACAGATATAATTGATATAAATATGTATTGCGATGTATTTTAGGAAAAAAAAGAAGAATGAACGAGAGACGTCACGACGGAACATAATTCGGTTCTATAATAAGATAATAATAATAATAATAATAATACGGATACGCGTACACACGCACACATAGATTTTTGTTTACGTCAATTTACGTCAATTAACGAGTATAGGTGAATTTCGTTAGCTCATTTTCTGCATAATATAAAATAAACCCGTGGTGAATGCGAGACGCGCGCCCTTCGTATATTATGTAAACGTTATGGGTCCCCATCAAACTCTTTTCATAATAATAATAATAATAACAATAATATACGATTCGGATGGTTTTTTCTTCTTCTCGAAATCATAACGCTGTTGATTAAAAAAAAAAAAAAATTGTGTAAAAACGCGGTCTACGATTTCCCCGGAGTAAATATGACGACCGTTCGCAAGAAAATTTCTATAAATGTTCTCCGTACATGATTCGTATATTGCGAATGTATAAATTACGCGAGTTGTATAACAATCGGATATCCGACGGTCATTGCGCGTATTTTAGTTTATTATTATTTTTTCAATACACATACATTTAATCGTATACGTTGATAGCGAAAAAAAAATGTTCGGCAATTCGTTTGCCAATACGACCGCTGGGAAGTGCAGTTAGGTGTTATGGGTATCGTGTACGTTGGCGAGATGAAATAAACACAAATAATATCCACTGGTTGAGTGTTTCGGATGATTTTCTTTCCTCGACTACCGGGGAATAAAACGATTGTTCCCAATCGGATAACGTGTCTTAAGACACGTGGTCGTTTTGCATCGTTTCGGACGTATTCGGTGTGGTACAGACAAATGATACTACACGCGGTTGCCGACGCAAAGACGACGCGACCACGGGGCTTTCATGACGACGGCCCACGGCGGCGTCCGATTACGCGCGTTTCCCGAATAGCTTCGAATTTCGAGTACGCGTGTGCATGTGAGTAGAAAAAGAGACTCGTGTTTTCTTTCCATTCCTCCTCCTCGTACAGCCATCTCGAAAACACATATAATAATAATAATAATAATAATAATAATCGTAATAATACGCGGCAGACAAAGTCGAGCCGGACAGTAGCGCTCGTGGCTAAATTGGTCTCGGATTCATCTCCACGCCTCTTTGATTATTATTATTATTATTATTATATAGCGTATAATATTGCTGGCTGGCGCGCGCGTGTACCAGAGATATTTTGCCCGCCCAGACTATTAATTTCCTAACCCGTCCGCGTGTACACGCGTATATTAAAAAAAAAAAATTTCGTGTATACGTTGCACACGATCCGTATAATGTTAAAAATTCATCGCGGCTGTAATAATTTTGTATTGTAAACGAATTGAGAATATCCGTCGGTTCGTTGACGGGAATTGAAAGAAAAAAAAAAACAAATTCTTTTTTCCTTGTGCAGTTCGACCGCGTTTAGATCACCGTTTAGAGTCCAGAAAAACCTTAATTTCATAAGAGTTTTCCTTTACGACGTCCAAAGACATGTATTTGGAATCTTGTTCTTCTGGAATATATTTCGGGAAACGTATATTTTATCGGAAAACGTATTTCAGCCTGACAATAGTTACCTTGAAAATCTCTATTCTCTCGACCGCAGTTCGATTTCGACGGGCGTATTTTTTAAAAACAAATCGTTATTCGTTCTATGCGTATACGCGTTTCCAGAAAAAAATTTTATTCCGAAATTTTAATTTCCAAACACATATCTGTGTATGTTTCCGAGCAAACACCACTGTTTCTCCGCCGACGATATACTCGTATTTATCCAACGGAATATTTTCCATTAAAATAATAGTTTGCCGACAAAACGCGCTTCTATAAATGAATACGGCGGTTCCGAGGAAATACGTTTCAATAAAAAATTTCATAACGAAATATATAGTCCCCGCTCGTTCTTTTTTTCTTTTTTTTTTGTAGTCTATAGGACAAAGAAAACTGTTCAGTTATTATAATATTAGCTTACAGATTGTTCTTTCAGTACACGGATTAAGAGCGGATTTTTTTTTTTTATATAAAGTAATAATACGTAATTATAAAAATATTAATTTTATTCTCTTCTTTTTTATGATTTATCACAAATCCACACCTTTACTAACTGCCAGACCTTACAATCGTTATGCATGTAACGTACGTTTTAATAATAAATAATAATATGTAATAACGTATAATATATTGTATTTAAGAGGAAGTGTAGTACACGGATATATGTCTACATGTATGCGTTTATATATATATATATATATATATATATATATATATGTAAACGTTTCAATATATTATAATCGATATATTTTTTTAATAATAAACGCGCAACAGTCGCCCGAGGTTTTCGTAAGTCCGTGTAAAAAAAAAAAAAAAAGAAACAATTATTATTTTTTTCTTACCTCGTTCTTTCGATTATAATATTATATTCTCTGGTTTTCTTGCAGACGGTTTCACTGCGGGCGATTCGTCCGCGAAAACTATTCTTCTGTGCGTATACACCGCAACAACGGACCGACCGTCGTGTAATATTATATAACTTGAGATTATCCGACCGGTCATCGTCTGATTCAATAATAATAATAATAATAATAATAATAATAATAATAATAATAATAATAATAATAATAATAATAATAATAATAATAATAATAATAATAATAATAATAATAATAATTATACGCCTGCCTCCGTCTGGAATTCGGAAAGAAAAAAAAACAATTTTCAAAAATTTGTAACTTTTATAAATTTGTTTAAAAAAAAAAATAAAACGCGTTTCATATGGGGAAAGTATAGTCGAAAGGCGAAACGAATGGATAGGCCATGTAATGAGACGCGAAGGATTGTAAAAACCGATTTATAGAGCGGAAAAACCATAGGAGAAGACCAAGATTTGAATACCATTCAACAGACAATAATGGACCGAGGATGTGACTGGCGTGTAGAAATGAAAAAGTAAGGCTGATGATAGAGAAGAGCGGAAGATGGCTGCAAACCGATTTACCGATTTAAAACACACAGAGATTACCTGCAGTCGACAGATATACGCAAACGATATAGAGAACTCTGTTTTTTTCTTCTTCTTTTTAATAATAATAATAATTTGTATTCTATATAATTCGTCACAGTGTGTGTGTGTGTGTATGTATACTTAGGCAGGGGGGGGGAAGAATGAATTTTCAAACAGTAAATATTGTATGCACGCACTTTTTTTTCTTTTCTCTTTTACGCGCGTTCCACTGCGCGTTATCATGACGCGATGGCCGCCGTTTAAGGGTAATAAAACACCGGAGCTGGATATTGATGGCGGCGGTTCGTCAAATTTATTTGAATTACTGTATTGCCGGAGAAATAATAATATAACGTAAACAGTTCTCTTTGCCCTGGAATCCGCTCGCCGCGACCCCACACTTCACGTCGTTCGCCGTTATATATTCTTCCTCCTCCTCCCCAGAAAAAAAATAAAAAATTACCTTTCCCTCATCGTTTAACCCATTATTATTATTATTATTATTATTTTTTAAACCGAGACCACTTGTAGCCGCTGCTAAATTATTATAGCCGCGTACAGTACACATTAATCCTCGTCCGTTTATTATCGCGTTACACGTGTACACACACGCGTATATATGGGGGGGTAAACGTATATAAACGACGGTAGTGCGTTTTGTGATTTTTTTGTTTGTTTGTTATTATATCCAGTGTGTCGCAACGCGGGTATAACGTATTCCGCGTTATGTATTTGTACTCGTCGTAGTCTTTTTTTATATATATATATATATATTACACGAGGGGTTTTAAACGGCGATTTCGGTGGAAAAAATAAAAAACAATACACGAAACGTTTTCGAAACGAGTTGTCGTTCGTCGCGAGATGCGCAGTTCCGCGTGAATTCTCGAGGCTCATAATTTTTTTTTTAAATATCAATAGTCCGTCCCGTCTGTATACGACGTTTCGTAAAAAAAAAAAAAAAAATTACGATGAGCTGCACGAAGAAAATTTTCGAGTATTTTACAAAAAAATAAAAAAAAAAAAACGTTACGACTTACTTAGTGAAAACGCTGTGGGTACACGGAAATTCGTTAAGTATTCAATACACACGTCTATACGATATTTATATACGCGCGAGTTTGCAATGCCGTGTACGACTTCATTTCTGTACCCCGGAACCGAGTCCAACCAAGAGCAACAACCGCGGTTTTCCGGATTGTTTGACATATTTTTACAGTCTGTTTTTCGTCGAACCGCTGTGACGCGGAAGTCCGTTAACAAATTCTCCTTTTATCGTTTTACTAGAGCTAAACGAGCCAGTGAGTAACACGTCCCTAATTCTCAGTTGTTATAATACGCTCTCATGAAAATTTAGCGTAATGTCCGTTTGATTATGATGTACGGATCTGTTCGCAGAGTCATTGTCGCAAATTATTATCGAACGTTGTAATCGTACGTACGTTCTCTTTGAGAATTGTTTAAACGGTTTTTTCCTTTTTACGACGCGACGAAAACACCAGCGGCAAGCGATTGTCCTTTCATCTGTACGTACGATAAAATCCAAAGGCGAAAATCTGTGTATACACATAGCTGAGTGTAATTTACGTTGTCTATAGGATTGCCAATTCCCTCAATATTTCGCAAACCGGACACAATTAATAATCGTTTTTTTTTTTGTTTTATTTCAAACCGTGTTAGTATAAAATACACGAAGTACACGAAAAGAAAAAAAATACAAATGATACGGCATAAATCGTTAATAAAACTGATTAGTCTTTAAAACTATGTAATGAATACTTTTATTTAAAGTATTGACAGATGAGTTTATAAATATATAGATATTATAAACTTTAAACTTTTATTTAGTTTTTTTTTGAGTCGAAGGATTCGGAGAGGAAGTGAGTCGTAAAGTCTGCAGGACAATATTGAAGTCCGGTTGAAAGTGTTAATTGTCCAGGCGAAATCTATAATCGAAATTATACGGTTTTGCGTATTTCTATTACGCTAAACGGTAAAATATTTTTACCATAACAACTTTTCTGCGTGTTAACGCGTAAGAAAAAAAAAACGTTTTTCACATTTGATATTGTGATCATTTTACAAACAAGGATAATCGAATCGAATTTTCAGATTCAACAACGACGTTTATTTATTTATAAGTTGACACGCGAGCATTTTATTCATATGCACGTAATATATTATAGACGTGTGTAGACAAAATAATAATATTTCACACGATAATTTCGTTTTTTTTTTTTATTTTTAAATTAATTTTCGAATTTTGTACATAATGCGAAATAAATGGCGCGCGTACGATTCAGTGAAAAAAAAATACTGTGAGACGAAAGATCGTTTTCATCGTTAAAACCGGACAAATATAGGTAATATTATTTCTATATATTATTACGTGTTATCGAGATCGACGATGAATATAAAAACAAGATTGTACGCCTAAGGCTCGTGTTTTATTATATATCAAAAGGCGATATCGCGCTCCGTGAAACGTTGATTTATTACTCAATTATTTTATAAAATTTTTAAACATTGTTTGTAGCAAATATGTGTGTGCATACACACGATATTATACGCTCTATGTCCTGTGTAATATAAACTCGCGTGTAAACCGTCGAAACCTACGGAGACGCATATTTAGGATATCGTCGCCCTAGGTAAAGATTTACAATGCCGTCGCTCATAATATACATACTTTCTCCTCACTTACCAAAAATTTAAATAAAACAAAAAAAAAATTGTTAACGAAACGATACGATCTGTTTTATTGATATCTCATAATCCGAATATATGTGACTAACGTATATTATTATTATTATCATTATAACAATTATGATTTCGCATTCGACGCGTCGGTTTTTCGCCCATCGAATTCTCGAATATTGTTCAAACGTTATATACTGCAGGGATGAAAAATACATAATATACGTATTATCGCACGTCGGATTGAAGAGATTGTGTAGAAAATGTTTTTTTTATAATTTTATATACACAATATAGAAGTTTTTCGATGACTGGGGGGGGGGGGTTATAAACAGAAAATCATATATTGTATACTCGTACATTAAAATTCTGGTAGAAAAATATAGTTGATACGGAGTGATACGACATTTTCTGCAGGTACTGCTGCAAACGTTAAAGAGTGCAAATTGCAAAAGTTACACGTTGTTCGTCTGACCAGATCGGTAATATATTATGTTTTACACCGTACAGATATCTTATAATATATACGATATTTACTTGCTTTTATTAGATAAATAGACGAGTATGATATTTGAAATTTCGAAAAAAAAAATTATATGACTCATACGTAAAAGAGTATGACAGGTTTCCATTTCGATTTCTCCATCGGAAAATTTCTGCTCGTAATTTCAAAACGCGCGTTTCGAATTCGAGTTTTTGTGTACCAAATCGTTTTTCAGGTTCATACGTATATATCACCATACATAGCGTTTGGTTCACTGTTACTGGACGGAATTTTCAAAATCTCCCCGTAATAATTGTACTTGACTGTTGGACAAATGACTTACACAATCGTTTTTTATACATTATTCGGACGGTCTTCGAACGCCTTCCACGCCCTTCTCTCGAGTTTAAACGCTGCAAATAACGCGAATTATCGTACATATAATTCATCCGTCAGAACAACAGCCGACTCCGTTTTATTTTATTTATTAACGCGTTTTTCGTTTTTTCTTTCTTTTTTTTCTTATTTATAAATTGTTTTTGTTACGCGCCGTTTATCTGCTGCGCGGCACTCTTATTTATCGCGCCTATATATTATATGGACGCATTTCGCGCGGTATTATTGTAATATTAATTATGGCGCGGTTTTAAATCAAAAACCGCGTGTACCACCGCGCCCGCCCGCGCGGGTTTGAAACGTTTGGCTCGGAAAAATATGAATAATAATAATAATAATAATAATAATAATAATTTAACGAAATCGTGGTATTACATTACGTTTTGTTTTGCGCCGGCCAAAACGTAATCGTTTGAGGAAATACATCGTCCGACGATTGTAACCAGGTTGCCACGGATTGAGAATTATTCGCGGATCACAGCGTTTTTGGGTGGTGAGAGTGTCTTTATAATATTGTACATTTACTAAAGAAAATAGTTTTGACGAGTCGACGTGTGTACACATATATATATATATATAAATAAAAAAAAATTTTTAATCGCACATAAAAAATATGAGACGGACGGAACTTAAACGCGTGCAGCGTCATATACGAGTATATAGAGAGCAGATTTTTATTTTTTAAACAAATTATTTCATTTTTATTCGTAATATTTTGTTTGAAAAATTTAATTCGTTACACGCGATGTACGGTAATGTATTCGAGGCTAACCGCTGAAAGTGGCGCTCTCGGAACGCATTCAATACCGTGTTCACGCGTTGTGCGATAGACTCACAGATAGCGCTGCGGATACGTGTCAAACGGTCCGCCCCGAAAATATCCAAACACGGTAGGTAATATATATTATATATATAATATTTTTTATAAATTTTACAATATATAAAATAAAATTTAATTTTTTTTTTTATATATAAATACGTTTTGCCGACAAACACACTCACGGTACATTTTCATATATGTTGACGATTTTTATTAAATTTTTTTGTTTTTCGTCATTTATTATATAGGTATAATCGAGAATCCATGTACATTAACTATATAGTTTAAGTCGAGACGGTTGAATAATAATAATAATAATAATAATAATAATAATAATAAATGCTATAAGTCGAGCGCGATAAAAAATTATTTTATATACATATATGTTATACATTATTCGTTTTGTAAAACACGAAATAAGGACAGAGAAAGAAAACACCATACGCGTTTTAATTATAATATTTCAAAGCCGATTTTTCGTTTTATTTCAACATTTTCCTACTATAACTCTCGTACCGTTTCAGACAAACGTTCCATGTATATAATTTTCTATTTGTAATTCTATATATCGTCGACGTACATTTGTGTACCGTTTGAATATACCTGTGGACGGGGGAAGCAAAACTATAACTTTGCATTTTTTCTATATAAAATTCTAAGGACGCTTTTTACATATTTTCGTGTGTGTATATACGTATAGAAGAATACAGGGATTTTAACAAGCGTTCCGGTATAGGAAGTTATATCGCCTGTGTTTCACCACGCGTTTTCCAAAGAAACCAAAAGAATCGCAAAAAAAAAAAAAAAAATGTTTTTTCTTTTTTAAATTATAGAAGCCATTCGGTAAAAATCGTTGTTGACATATCATTCGTTTTGCTGGACACGGACGTCGATCGTACGGATTTTTTTTATTGAAACTCGCGAAACGTAAACACTCGGCGTTTACACACTATTATATCATATAAAATTCTAAAATCTAAACACAATAGTGTGAAACCATTTTCGAGTATACATATAATTATACATTCTCAGCACGCTTTATTTCATTCTTTTATACATTATATACACACGCGCGCGTATTATACAATTCGCGACGATATAATCAGCTTAATCTGATATAATATATATATATATATATTATAATGTCACGTCTCGAGTTTTGCGCAGAACCGCGAAACCGCGATCGTATTATATTTTTTTCTTTCTTATATATATATATATATATATATATAATAATCGCGGTCACACGCAATATGATGTTCAAACAAATAAAAAAAAAAAAAAAATTAAAATATTCGCTGTATAATTTTTCACGCGCGTTTCAATCGTATTCCAAAACAAACGATATATAAACGTAATTGTAACGTAAATGTTTTAGAATCTTCGTTTTCGTACGCGTTTATTTATAATATGTCGTCAATCAATCGCGACCGGAGGTGACTATATAAAAAAAAAAAAAAAAAACCAAAAGAATAGAAAAAAATTCAAATACGTCTGTGCGTACTCGTATGAACTATTTTAGATATGCGCGTATATATATATATATATATATATATATAATATAAGACGCGTTTATATAATGGTTTCATACACATTATATTGTACATATATTTTGAGTACTGTATACGAGAAACGTTCGTTTTAAGATCTGAATGACTGGCTGCTCCCTCGCATCGGCTCGTATCTGTAATAAAGTATATTTTTTTTTTTTTAAAAATGGTACACGAATGGTACGTATACTTCGTATTCATGTATTTTATTCGTGTAAAACGAAATAATTTAATTTTAAAAAACAATATCACCTGCGACTCCGAAAATAATTTCATTCGTTATACATATGTCAAACCATTTTTTGTTTGCTGCTCACGGGGCATCTGTCCTTATTTTTTCCTTAAGTTTCCATTCCATTTTTTGTTGTTCCATTATCACTCGGTAACTCGTTATACGCGTATATGTCTTATTATATATAACACGCTATTATATCCTAAGCTTACAAGCTATACTGTAGTCACTTCATCGGGCCCAGTTATATGCTTTATACCGTGTACGACTCACTGTAAGTTGTGACTCGATACGACGGGTGTTTAATATTTATTTCTTCGAATTTTTTTTCTTCTTCATATTAACAAGCATTGTTTATAAACATTTTCGCTCGACACTTATGGTTTACAGTACAAAAACGAGAAAAATCAATAAAAATTACATTGCAAATTAAACGAGGAAAACAATTCGATTATCATTGCAGACTTTTTTTAAAGTGTAAAGAAAAAAAAAAAAATTGAAAATTTCTCTAGGATACGTCATGCCGACGACGGTTCATATAATATGTGAAACGCGTTTACAAAAAAATATTATAATTTTTTATTTTATAAATATTTGAAAATTTCTGTACGGATAGCGAGTGGGTGGCGGCGAAAGAGCGTGTGTTATAAAATAATTTCGAGGAGTTGTCGTAATTATTTTCTTTTCACTTGAAAGTCGAATTGCTTTTAGTTTTTGCAATTGGAAAATTGCAAATACACAACAACTATATCAGTTGCTGTACAACGCACATATACAGGAATGTATGGAAATGCGAGCGAGCGCGGCGACGAAGCGGTGATATATTTAAATTTTCTCGAGTTTATAATACGCCGTACATATATATATATGAGACTATACGGCTTATATTTATATATACGTATTTCACAAACGTGACAAACACAAAATCGATTTTGTTTATACAGAAATAAGAATAGTTTGACATTTTATTATTTTATATACTCAAACGTGAATTTAAAATTTTATTCACCACATTTTCTACAATCTATCGTTGATTTTAAATAAGTTAAAATTGCTTTGGTGTATTTAGCATTTTCAATATATATATATATATGTAAATAAATAATATACAATACGCATATTAATTCTAATTAACGGACGAAATATTACATAAATCGAGGGGATTAAAAAAAAAAAAAAAAAAAAATAATATTAATATTTCAATAATTGAATATGATATTTATTCAAAAAATAATATATCGACTTATTATTATTATTTTTTATACGCGTTTCGTCGAATATTGAAATTGTCGAGTTAACGCGATGAAAAGTTAAAACCGAAGACGAACTCGGATTAAACGCCTATTTAACAATCAATAATTTTTTTTTTTTGAGAGGGTAAAAAAAAAAAAAAAACAAAGCGCTCTTTACGGCACGTAATAAATAACGTTTAACTATTGTAGCCTTACTCGTATCACGCAGCTCTGGACACATCGCGTGTTTCAAAACCGCGATAATCGGCCGTACATTTTAATAACTACAATTATTGAAATCGAGTTAAGACGATTGTTTGAGAACAATAATCGCGATTTCCTTTTTCGTTGTCGATTTCACTGTAACCGGCACAAAACGGAATAATTATTATAATTTTTTTTTTTTTGGGGGAGGGGGGATTATCTCGGGAGGAGAAACGAAAATTTCGCCGTGTCGCCGGGGATTGATTTGCGAGAACTCTTCGAATTGGGTATCCGTATACGCGGCGACAGGGAAAAAAAAAAAAAAGGGCCCATTTGGAAATCAATTTGGCGTTCCGGGGATTGTTCTCTGTCGCTAGCGGCGGGGGCCCGCGTAGGTGTGTGCCGGCGATAATGTCGCGATAATGTATCCATTTATACGTCGGAGTGCGCGGCGGCGGCGGCGGCGACAATCAATAGTGGCGCTCCCTGACGACGGCGGCGGCCCTTTCGCGCACACGTACGCGTCGAACGTCGTTCGCGTACGTGGTGGCGTCGGCGGCGGCGCGCGCGCACGCCCGAGCCCGACAAAGACAGACGCACGGCACAGAGTGAGACGGTACGAGTGAGACGCACGGTTATATTATTATTATTATTATGTACAGAGAGGTGTACATGCCGTTGCCTTGGCTACTGTGTTTACCGTGCAGGGGGCGCCCCGCCGTCAGCTGACCCGGGCCCGGCCCCGGATGGGCGGCGCGTCGTCCGACGCTCGGGCCCAACCGTCGCGGTTGTCGCCAACACGCCCCGACCGCGGTGGGGATCGACCGACGGGTCGCGCGTCGTATTCAATCGTTGGTAGCGGCCGTAGCGGCGGTGGTGGTGGTGGGGCTGAGGTGGCGGGGCGGAGGAGGGGACTCTCGGAACACCACCTCGCGCGCGCGGCAGCCGCTCTCTGCGGACCGCCGCGGCCGATCAGTCCGTATACGTACTGCGCGCCGGTCGCTATGTGAACGGTTCACGCGAGTGTGTGTGCGACTTGTGTGATTTTTTTTTTGCCCTCACGGACAGGCCAGCAGCAGCAGCAGCCGCCGCCGTGTACACGACGCGCTGTAATTACATATTTATATATACGCTCCGCGACGCATAATTTATATTACTGCGGCAGCAACGATTTGCTCGCCAATCGTCCGTTATTGTTATTTTTAAGAAAATTAATTTTTTTTTCGAATAATTATATATATAAAAAAAAACTTAAATCGACGCGTTCGCGATACGGAGTTTTTTTTCCATTCTCGTTCGTCCGTCCGTCCGTCGGTTTGCTCGCGTTCGTGCGTGCCGGTACACGAGTACGAAAAAAAAAAAAATATTTCTTTTTCTTTTTCTCTTTCTCGAAAAAACCGGAATAATATTAATCGAGTGCAGGGACAGGAGCGCGCGGTCGTCGCCGTCTCGGCGAGCAAAATCCCAATCGAGACTACCGTTTCCGTCACCCATCGCGAGTGCGCGCCGCGTGGACCCACCGAGCCCCCCGTGCGCGGTGTTTTTTTCCACTTTAAACCGGTGTACGAAAATCGTTCGAAATTACGGACTTAACGATTTACCCGCGCAGTGTTCGGGGCGCGTCGGTTGAATGTGATTGGAAAGCGCGGGTGATGGCCACCACGTACCTGCCGGTCAGCGGCGGCGGCGGCGGCGGTGGCGGCGGCCCGGGCCCCGGCGACCTGGACGGTATGGGCGGCATGTCGGTGAACCAGTCGGCCGGCCCGTACCAACAGCCGTCGCCGTCGCCCCGCGGCCAAGACCACCCGGCCGGCGAGATGAAGTACATACCGACCGGCCAACACCATCACCACCATCACCACCACCATCAAGTTCCTACGTCTCCGTCGCCCGTGTCGTTGTCGGCCGCCACCAGTTGGGTGGACCCGTGGGCCGCGTCCATGAGCATGCACCACCACCAGCACCACGCGCACCATCCGCACCAGGGGTTGGACATCAAACCGCCGCCAGACATGCGAGCGGTAACCGGCGGCGGCGGCGGCGGCGGTGGCGGCGGCGGCGGTGGCGGTGCAAATAACGCGCAGACTTGGCACACGGGCCCGCCGCCGCCGGTGGTGTCCGCGGGCCATTACAACAGCAGCGGCTCCGGATCGCCGCAGCTCGGCCACCACGGGGCGTATCACGTGATGAACGGCATGCTGGGCCACACGCACCCCGCGGTGCAGATGCACGGTCACAGCCCGTCGTATCCGCAACAGCACGAGCCGCAGTCGCCGGGCGGCGAGGAGGACGCGCCCACGTCCGACGACCTCGAGGCGTTCGCCAAACAGTTCAAACAGCGGCGCATCAAGTTGGGCTTCACGCAGGCGGACGTGGGCCTGGCGCTGGGCACGCTCTACGGTAACGTGTTCTCGCAGACGACCATCTGCCGGTTCGAGGCGTTGCAGTTGTCGTTCAAGAACATGTGCAAGCTGAAGCCGCTGTTGCAAAAGTGGCTGGAGGAGGCGGACTCGACGACGGGCTCGCCGACCAGCATCGACAAGATCGCGGCGCAGGGTCGGAAGCGCAAAAAACGCACTAGCATCGAGGTGTCGGTGAAGGGCGCGCTGGAGCAGCACTTTCACAAGCAGCCGAAACCGTCCGCGCAAGAGATAACGTCGCTGGCCGACTCGCTGCAGCTGGAAAAGGAAGTGGTGCGCGTGTGGTTCTGCAACCGGCGGCAGAAGGAGAAGCGCATGACGCCGCCGAACACGCTCGGCGGGCCGCAAGACGGTATGATGGACGGTTCCGTCGTCGTCGGCGGCGGCGGCGGCGGCGGTGGCGGCGGCAACGGCGGCCCGATGGGCCACGGTGGCCTGCACCAAGCGTACCATCATCAGGACCACGTGATGCACGGATCGCCGATGGGACCGCACTCGCACTCGCACAGTCCGCCAATGCTCTCGCCGATCGGCAACCATCAGTCGCTTGCGGCCCATTAACGTTTCGCCCAGTGGGACGTTGAGTACTCACGGCACCTGGCCAAGATGCAGCAACAGCATCAGCACCAGGAATGCACGTAGTCGTACTGTTTGTTTACTGTTTCGAACAACGTCTCGCTAAAGGGCGATATTAAAAACAACAACAACAACAAAAAAAAAAAATAATAATAATAACAACAACAACAAAATTCATCAAACACAAAATTAAATATATAAATACACGAGAATTCTTCGGTAAAAGAAGAACAACAGAAAAAAAAAGCCGACAGAATACGTTATATGTATAATGTATAAATTACTATATAATTCGACTATATATATAAATAAATAAGTATACAAAACACGGATCGTATATTGTTATTATATATATAAAAAAAAAAAAAATATATATATATATGTACGTAAATATATGTGTGTTCAATTTATATACGCATATGTAATTATAAATTTTTTCTGGGGGAAAAACAAAAACAAAAAACAAAAAAAAAACGTTTTTTTTTTTTTATCATTTTAATCGTTACTCCGCAAATATAATAAACGACGACGAAGAAGACGGATAAACTCGAATACATACATACATACATATATTATAAAAATATAATAACGAATGGACGACGCGACGAACCGATCGGGGCTGCGTGGACGGACGGACGCGACGGATGCGCGGTTTCAACGGCGTCGAGAGTAACAAGCAGTGAAAATCGCCGTCCTAGGAGGATGCTGTGAAGAGGACGACGACGACGACGACGACGACGGCGAAGACGGGCCACCGACAGTGACGACATCATCGCACGCACGCACCGACTGTGATAATAACACGTTATATATTTTGGTTTTTAATTTTAGTTTTTTGTTTATTTTTTTTTTTTTTTTTGGCCACACACCCACCAAATCCCCAAACACCCCTCCCAGGATAATTTCGCGCAACTATATATATATATTAATTCGTACATATAATATATACGTTACAGGTATATTTGGTTTTTTTATATATTATTATTATTTTCTCTCCCCCCCCCTCTTTTTTTTAAACAATACTTTTAATATTCGAAATATAACATATATATATACATCATATACAGTTGACTCGCGATATAATGAAAATCGCGATGTAAACTGCACCAATTGATACTGGTCGTTCTCCTGAAAATCTCGTGAAATAACAGTAAAAAAAAAAATTTAACGTATTTTTTGGCACAACGACGTTAAATTTCTCGCCAAAGTCCTCGCGTTGTAACAAATTTCTACAATTCTGGAGCTTGACGTCGCGAATTTTTAATTTTTATTAATATTACAAGACGCACGTCTGTTTGGTTTATGATAACTAAGAAAAATGTAAAATAAAATCAAATGGCGATGAGACTAAAATTCGTGTCGACCGAATTCGTACGACTCGATACGACGCTATTGTGATCTCTACGTTATCGTTGTTGTGTGTCGAAAGCGATCGCGCGCTCGGAATTTCGCCCAAAAATGATTCTGAATTCGGACACCGCAATTGATCGGCAAAGCGCAAGCGGTTACAAAATAAATAAACAATTAAACACGTACAATCGATCGTTCAAACGTCGAATTTCCATGCAGACCGCCGTTAAAACGAATTTCGTTGGTTTATGCTTTTGTGATAATACACGACTGATCTCGATGTAACGGACTCCTCGGTGTACCCAACGTTTTTCTCTCGGTCCCTTGAAATTCGTCATATCGCGAGTTGACTGTGTATTTGTATAAATGGGTACGCGCCTGTTAAAACACGATATTCGTGGTGTTGTACACGAGCGGGATTGCGGGGTCACAGTGTATATTATGCGCGCGCGTGTGTGTGTGTGTTTTTAACATCACCAGCTCGCGCAGTCGGGTTCGGAGAAAAATTTTCGTTTTTTTTTTCTCTCGTATTATCTCTGTAAAACGTTTTGATTTTTCGTCCGGAGACGAATAATTTAAAAAAAAAAAAAAAAACATTTTCTAAAAACGATCTCATATAAAACGCGCGTAAACGAAAAAATCGTTAAAAAAAAAAAAAAAAAAAAAAAACGTAATATACCGACGAAGTGTGTCTCCTCTATATACGCGTATAAAAAAAAGAGTGTGATTTCTCTACCCGTTCTCTCTCTATTCTTCGGGGGGAAAAAAAAAAATAATAATAATAATAATAAGGCTCACTGTCGTCTCCTCCGCGGCGGCTCGCCGTGTGTGTGTATATATAAACAGACGTAAAAAACGCGCGCCGCGTAATATATTTCTTCTGAGCGGCAATCTCGTCTGGTCCATCTATATCGTCTCCGCCGCGGCTGGTGCCGGGTGAATCTTCCGCCGACCGACCCCCGCGACGAACGTGTAAAAAAAAAAAAATAAATATATTACGAAAACCGGTTCGTTTCGAGGAGAAGGAGAAGAAAAAAGAAACAAAAACCCCGAAATCGAAATAAAGAATAAAAAAAATAGACGTTTTCTTCGCTCGTTTTCCTGCGCGCGCGCGCGCGCGCGTCTTCACCGCCGCTTCGTCCCCGTGATTTATATGACGGACGAAGAGAAAAAAATAAAAAATAAAATTATCCCGGAAAAAAAAAATAATAATAATATAAATAAATAAGAAGAACCCGCCGAGCCGTATGCGTTCTTTTACTTTTCCCCTTTCGTCGTCCCGTTCTCCTCGCCGCATACGCATTATTTTTTCTTCTTCTTACGACAACCGCCTCTACTAAAAAAAAAATCGGTACGCGTAAAAAATATTTAGCCGGCCCGCGCGCATCAAAAAATATCCCCGAATAAATCAACCGCGCCTCCCCGGTGCCGAAAACAATAATACATAATATTTCCCCGTATACGGTATACACAGTGCACGTAGTCGGAAAATAATATATATATAATACGAAATAAAAATAATCGCATTATTATTGTGATACGTACACGCGCATAATTATACACAATTTATCTCGCACATATTTATACGGTGGTGTACACACCGCGCCTATATATAATATATAAATTTTTTATTTTATATAATATGTGCGCGTATACGAGCATTTTATATATATAAATTAAATTTTTTTTTTTTTTTTTTTTTTTGCACGTCGAAAGTGTTTTTTTTTTATACTTAGGATTTATTTCCGCTTTTGTATTTTGTAACGAATTTATATATATATATATTATATATGTATATAAAAGAATAAGTCACTAGGTGTTTTATTTTTCTCGTTTATTAATAATATTATTATTACTATTATCATTATTTTCAATATTATTGTTTAACGATTTATTTTTAGTTTTGATAATCGTCGTATATTAAATAGACGCGCTAAAAGTTCACAATTAATCATTTTTTTCTTCTCGAAATTCGTTGTTATTCCTACACACATACACACATATATATATATATAGTTAAAGAAAGAGTACGTTAAAAAACATACACACACACACACACACTGAATTAGCCGTAAATATTATTTATTTACTTATGTAAAGAAAATGGAAATAACGGGAAAACAATATAAAAAAAAAATATATATATATACCCCATGTACATGTAAACATTTAGCAGATAACAAAATAATAATAATAATATGAAAACGTATATATTATAATAAGGTATACAAGATCGTTTTTTTTTTTTTTGTAAATACCGTAATAGATGTGTAAATATTAAAAAAAATAATAAAAATACTGTGTAGTTAAATGAATATAATAATTCACGATATATATATATATATAAATATATATATAGAGAAAGAGAAAAAAAAATAAAATATACACTTTTGGAACGTGTAATTTTGTTTGTTCATATATATATATAATATTATGTTTTTAATATAAAAATAAATAAAATAAAAAAACAATCGAGGAATTAAGTAAAAAAAAAAAAAAAAAACATTGTCTGTTGATGTTTCTTTTTTTTTATGATTATGATTATGATTATTATTATTATTTATTAAATTTATATGTGTTGTATAAAATAAAGAGAAAAAAATGGGATATAAAAACGATTTGAAATAAAAAAAATTTTAAAACAGAAAAAATCCAAACAGAATTTTCGATAATTTTTTTACGCGAACCCTTTATATCTATACACGTTACAATATATACGCGCAATTTGTTTATACGCATGTATTTAAATATTACAAACGCGTGTATATTTCACTGTACAATGATATTATGATTAAGACGAGCAGTAGTATAGTTCGGTGGATGTTCATCGAATTAGGTGAAAATTGTGGTATATTCGCCGCGGTTTTATTATGTTGTGACAATATATAATATAATATTATTTACGGTGTCGATATATATGTATATATGTATATATATATATATAGGAAAAACGTACACAATATGAATAATATGTGTTCAATATCATACTCGTGCATGAGCGTCGAGTAGACGAGTTCTCCCGGTCATTACACTTTTTTCTTTTACTCCAGAAATGTGTTTCGAGTAAAAAAAAAAAAAAGGAAATATTACTTGTCTTAATAATAATAATAATAATTTAAATACGTGTTACGATGATATTCGTTGGTAACGGCCGCAGAATTTCATTCGGAAATTCTTATGCGCGGTGACGATAGGGTGTCAGATAATATGTATGTGATTCAACCGGGATTTATACTTGGAAATCGTTGATTGACCGCAGTAGCGCCAACGTCGTATAATAATAATAATAATAATAATAATAATAATAATAATAATAATAATAATAATAATAATAATAATAATAATAATAATAATAATAATCTGTGTTTCTTACGATTTATGCGATTGGTTTCGAGACCAGACGGATTAATTAAACACGACGTCATCGCGAATAGCATATTATTCGAATATATCTGTAAGATAAATAAAATCATTACGAGTCTATAGTGTTACGTAAAATCCGTAGTATTATTTCCCGATCAGGCACTTTCGTAACGACGCGTTTCAATACAATAATATCGCGTGGGGCGAATAAATAAAACATATATCGCGTGGTGTACTGTACGCAATTGACGCACTGTACGTAATAATGCGGCGAATGGTTTGTTTTCTAGAAAAGAAAAGAAAAATGGAAAATCTGAAAACTCGTTTTGGCGTGATGTATTTATTACGGGTTTTCAACATTTTCATCGTTTATTCGTATACATACGGGGCGCGCCATTGTGTCACCCACTTTGCAACGATAAATGCCACAAACTCTATTTTTAAAACACGCGTCAACTGATGACTTTTGTATGAAATGTTTCTGAGTGTTTCTTCGAGTACTTGCGAATCGGTCGCGATTTACCGATCCGCGGCAATTATAAGTTTGACCGTCAGCGTTTAGCGACATTACACAGATTCGTTGAAAATAATATTTGAAAAAAAATAAAAAATAAGAAAATAATGTTTTTTATCTGTACGAACAGAGCAGTCGGATCCGGGTTAATGGCGCGTGGCGAGGAGCCCGTTCTCCACTCAACATTTCTAGTAATGTTCAATATTTGTACTCGTTTTATAGTATAATACGAAATATTCCACGATTGGAAAAAAAAAAAAACATATTTTCTTGCGATAATATAATTATATATTCCACGTATACTCGTAAATGGATAAATAAATAGACAATTATTATTAATGCTTTTGATTTTGGGTAACAATTTATTTTATACGTTAAATTTTACACGTGTGTATATATATATATTTTTAATCCACGGTGATGTTAACTGTAATTGATATAAGCCGCAATTATTATTATTATTATTATACGACCGATATTACGATGTTCGAAAAAGTGATGAAAACGGAATTTTAATATTTTTCCCATCCCCGTTGTTAGGGGGGAAACCGAAAAACGCGTACTGGCCTCTATAGCGAAGGCGTTAATCCGGGTTCGACCGCGACACAGACGAGTGTAAACGTGTATGACGAAAATTTACAAAACGCACGGTTATAATATTTTTTTTCCCTGGATTTCGCTATTTTCGCTACGGACGACACGTACACGTGCACGGTGTACACGTGTGTTCCGCCGCGGTATCGCATATGAGCTCCGGTGATGGAACACCAGATTATTTTCAAGACGAGCGATGAAGATTTCGTATTCAATAACGTTTACCGTACACGTCCGGCACAAGGGATAAGGGACAGAATATTATGTGTGATCGCAACAACAACAACAATAATAATAGTATTATCAAAATCGAAACATCTACGCGCTCGTCATTATTGCTTTAAACGTGTTTGAAGCCGATGACGTCCACTCCCCGATGTGTCTACGCGAAACCCATTAACCCATTTATATACATATACGTCGCGGCCTTTTTCTGTGAACGAGTGTAGATTATAATAATAATAATAATAATAATATCGATCGATTTATTGTGTGCGTGCGTGCGGCTGTTGCCCGAGGGGGAATCGACGTTTTTCTTTTCACCCCCTTTCCACCGCGACCCGTAGTGTTTATTATAATGTATAACGTTTATATATATATTGTACGTAAAGTGGTTATTTTTTTTTTCTTTCGAAAAATGTGTCGGATTATATATTATATCGTATATATATAAATACTTGCGGCACACAACGATCGCGTTGGTCCTTCGGACCAGGTACTATACGTTTATCGTGACCAAGGGTCGTACACGCGCACTGTGGAAATCGTACGTTATACTCGCGCGTACGTACACACACACACACATATAATATGACTTGACAGGTCACAAAATACGGTCGATCATCATTCTCTCGAAAAACGCTTTCTGTTCTCTCACTCTCTCTCTCTCTCTCTCTCGGACCAGCCGTGTGTATAATGTGTACAGTCCGTTTAAAAAGGATTCCTGCGATTCTATAATATACCGTATAACACGCTGCGACGGACGTTTACGCCGGCGCGTCCACAGAAACGATATTCTCTCGGAGAGGCGTTGCGTCAGAACGACGGCGCGAGTACAATATGGCGTGTTTTGTACGAACCGCGTTTTCGTGTACAAAAATTTCTTCTCCCGTGTTCTCTTAAACGTTTCTCGCGCCGGAGGAAAAGGGACTCGTTATTGTGTAATGTACTTTTAGTATACACAATATGCGTTCGACCAAAATGACTTTTCGAAAACAATTTTGAAAATGTCAATGCATTATTATCGTTTAAATTCCGATTCCGGATTCTTCTTTTCTTTCCTATAGATCGGCAATATAAAGAGAGAAAAACCGTATAATCGCGAACGCCTTCGTCGTAATAATATTTGTAATTTTCAGCGTTTCACGAAAAATATTCACAATCCATAGGAAAATTCGTCGACTCTTTCTTCGTTAAACCTTCTATATTATCAAACATTGCGTATTGAATTGTCGACACGGCGCGCCGCGTTAAATTATTATTGTTATACACGAAATTTTCCTTAATCCTTTATAGTCTCGTCCGTGATTTATCTATTTTTCTAAATTATACACTATCATCGTCAGAAAAATTTTCGCGGGCGTTATAATTATCGCGGAGTTGACAATATAATTATTATATATACATTCGTAATCAATATCGTTATCGAATTTTAAACGTTTTGCACTATAAAATTCACTCCATAATTTTTGTTATTTTTACTTTGAAGATTTCTTCGGCAATAGGATTTTCAACGACTTAGTTTTCTCAAATTTTATTCGCGTTATTATAATACGTACGAATAATAACGCCGCGCGCGCGTCCGCTTCAGCGGTACGCGAAATAAATTATAATAACTATTCTATAAGCGTATATTATATAAAAAAAACTCAGTGGTGTAAAAAACAAAAAAAAATCGTTTTAATTATATACTGCAAATCCTTTTACGCGTGTAATAATAATAATAATAAAAATAATTGAACTAGTATATTTGAAATCGCTCGCGCTTGTAGAAGATAAAAAAAAAAGAAATCAAGCTCATTAATGTCGCGCATTTATAATAACGCGTTTACGGATTTTTTTCTTTTTTCTTATTTTTTGCAGGTTTTTTTGTCGCGCAACGTCTTTATTTTTCAATGTTCGATGACGACGATGACTGAGAGAAATAACAACAAAAAAAAAAAAAAAAAACTCGATTCCCCCGATAGTTATTAAAACGTTTAATAATAATAATAATAATAACAATTAACGAGCAGCCTTGACGATATTTTAATTCTTACATTTTCACCGCGTCCAGTGTATTATACGGAGAGATTTTTTTTTTTTTTTTAATATAAAACGAATTTCAATCGAATCCAATCCGCTGTACTTATTGTACAGTTTTAAAAGCTTTATACTCGTTAGCTATTCTCGAACTGCGTCGTAATTTAATATTACGAACGCGTTCGTTTACGATATTCGTAGCCGCGTATATTACAATTTTTTTTTTAAAAAAAAAAAAAAAACAATAATAATAAAATATAACAATGCGAAATTGGCAGACACGATAAATACACGTCACGGGTTTGAAATATTTCTGCGGCGCACGACGAATAATTATTATTTATATATGCGGTTTGATTTTTTTTTTTTTCAAAATATTTACGTATTATGACAGGTGTGACTTGCACCCAATGTAGCCGCGCGAATCGACGGCCAAAGGGTTTCGTGTAAGTGTAGTGTATTGAACTGTACGTTATAAAGTCTCCAAGTGGATAACCGCAAAGGGTCAGTAATAATAGTATGAATATAATTATATATGTATGTTGCGGGTAATGTCCAATACGGTATCCTGCGGGACACGTCTCGCGTAATATTCACCTGCAGGGACACACATCGATAACGCAAGAAATTATTCCGTTTTCTTTTTAACGCATACGTCGTCGTGTAATTGCAAATGTATTATATTCGTTATATAACCGTTATATTGTCGTATTATGTAAATTTGTCGACCTAAATGCGCATTGAAATCTATTTCTACGTAAACGCGAAACGGTATTGCGAGTATCTAAAAAATACACGCACAAAACATACTTTTTGACACAATCCGAGCTTTTCGTTGTACTCGAGTAAAATTAAAAAAAAAAAAAAATAAATAATTATAATAATATTCGTCACAATAAACACTGGACGATATTACGAAATTGTACACGGCGCACTGGCGGTAAAACACTAAAAAAAAACGAATTTTTTTTTGTATTTGGATTCGTTTAGTTATTATTAACGTTGTGCGCGGTTCCGACCAAAAAGTCATCGTTGCGCACAGTGGTCGAGGCGATGCGAATTAAGCGAAGGGACGTCGTTTCAAGTTTTCAAAAAGGGACGGGGGAAAAGTCCGTATTGTTACGCTCTAACGCCGGTCCAATTGAACCCGATGGCGAATTATATTTTTTCTATTATTTCGTTTGAGTGACGTTTGGATCCATTGAACGTCGGATGTTTAGAAAACGAAATAGTTCTCGCAAAGAGAACAAAAACGGTTCAAAGATATTTTAAATTATAGAAGAAAAAAAATATTAATTTTTTAAAGATCCAAGAGGAATAGAATAATTTTAATTGAAACAAGAGAGAGAGAGAGAGAGGAAGGGAATGAAATAATGATAAAAAAACGTGAAGGGAGACATCTTCCCACCCCCTCCTCATTTCGACCATTGGTCGCGCGACTATGTTAAACGAAAAAGAGAAAAAATACGAAGGAATTAAAAATAAAATATAAATTACCGACGAAATATTGCATTATAATATAACGAATTAAATCGTTAAAAATAGCCCACTTATTTAACGTGTAGGAAATATTACGAGAATTTCCGAAAACCGAATTTATACGTGTATTATAAAATAATTCTTATTCGTCGCGACCGCGTGTTTTTTTCTTTTATTCGATAACGATTATTACATACTCGTCGCGCGCGTGTAAGTACGAGACAAACGGAGTTGAAACGGGGAACGAAACGCGAAGGAAAACGAAAAATAACAATTTTAACTATACGAGTTTTTTTTTTTTTTTTTAATGTGTTAATAACACGGTGTAGGCGGCTTCGCCAGCGTTTATACAATAATAATAATAATAATAATAATGTTATTATTATTATATATAATAATATTAATATACCGGAAAGATAGCGTATAAATGTATTTTATGTGTAATTAATTCGGTCTTACCGTTCCGTACGAAGAAGTGAAACAATTTTATTATTTTATTTTTTCGCCACCCCGCCGTCGTCGTATACCGGTTGTGGTGTGTGTGTGTGTGTGGGGGGGGGGGCGGTTATCGCCGGAACGGTCAATGCGTCGTGCGTTCGCGTAAGCCGCCGCCGTCGTACAGTCTCACCGGGACGGCGATGACTATCGCTGATTAATATACACACGCGCGTACACACCTGTCCCTCCCCGAGGACGTTTTGAGATGATAATAATAATTTCGAGACATGTGCTGCACACACACACACTGCAAACGTCCATCGAGCCGATAATAATAATAATAATAATAATAATACGAGAGGAGGGTACATACCCCGAAGGGCGGTATATTTTTTTTTTATACGGATTTTTTTCCCCGTCTTTTTCCATCGTCGAGTCGCTGTGGCGGCGATTGTTTTCCGAACAAAACTCACACAATACCCGAGTACACATACGACATGTATGTACAACGTCTGCACCCGCAACGTGCCCCGGTATTGCGTATCGCACGGTACTGTTGAGCGCGTTGAATGGAACGTGTGCCGTACGTTTGTAACGTGTGTCGCAGTGGCGTGCGCGGGTCGGGGCGCACATACGCTCACCTCCTCATGGGCCTTATTTTTTTTTATACTTCAAACACGACTTTGCATTCCGGCATAATAATAATAATAATAATAAATGTGAAATACGTGCTATTTGGTGATAATTGATGTGTTACAGCCGTTGACATTGACCACAATTATTGCACTCTAACCGCGGTCGTAGTCCATACGTGTATGAAAAACGGTCGGGTCAGTTGTGGTTTAATCGAAAAACCGATGTAGTTTTTTTTTGTGTGTGTGTGTGTGCGTTCCGCTATTATAGTGATAACAAATGAATATTATTAGTTAGATTTCTAATTAAATCGTTCGATTTAATGTTTTGACTTTTAAATAACCGTAGTCGAGTTAACGCGTTGTTATTATTCATCGCGGTTAAACGTACGGGCACCGCACATTTTAACATTTTTTTTTTTATTTTTTCAAATACATATTTTTAATAAATTTTACGAAAGTCATTCTTAAAATTATCAGAGCAATGGATTGCGATTAAATACTTTACATCGAGTGACATTACGTACGAAATAATAACGACGAATGACTTTATTTATTATTATTATTATTATTATAAGATAAATATTCAAATATAAAACATTTTCGTTGTACTGGTTTATGACATCCCTCCGAAATTCCTGTGTACGCTACTGCGAGAGTGTCCCGTAGTACGTGGGGGGTACTATATGGTAGTGGACATGTTCCCCCCCCCCTCTTTGTTGCTAACAGTGAGCCGACACGATTCGATTATAATAACAAAGCACGCGCGACAAACGGTCGATTGAAAATTAAAAATCGTACGCGGGTTAATCCGTGGTTACGCAACACTCACCGTGGTTCTGGGTTTTATTTCCTCGATAAACACGGTTATCGTTCGGAAGCAGTGAATTCTTAACGTTAACCCGAAGAATACGATGTACGATTGACGGCACAAACGGAATACGTTTAACCGTTGTTTAACGTTTCGCTGCACATATATGTTCGGCATATTAATATCTCAATGTGATTTGCGTGTGTAAAAAAAAGTATAAAAAGGAAAAAGAGTCAAAGGTGTCGTTGATGCGGTCCCAAGATGGGGCGGGAGATAGAAAGAGAGAGAGAGAGAGAGAGAGAGAGAGAAAATCGAATAAGCTACGCTCACCGAGCCGTTCGCATAAGCATTTTTAACGCACGTTTAATGTGTCGTCGGACAAGTGGATACTTAAAAAAAATCACGAATTTCTGCAGGTAATATTTATAGCCGTTTGTGATATATTTTTTTCCCTATTTTTCGCGATTTTCACAATAATACGGGGAGTTCGCCGCGAGCCGTCGGATACACACGCGACGCGAGGTTGTGGTGCGGCGGCCGGGTGTGTGGCGAACAAAAAAAAAAAAAAAAAAAAACCGACCGTACACCGTCGGATTCTCCTCTGTGCCGGGGAATTATTTTTCATACAAAATAAAACGTATTATAATAATATGACGAGAAAAGAAACCGAAAATAATAAAAACGTAGCGGTGTGGTGTTTTAATACGTTTAACGACGCCGCCCCGCGCGTGTCGGACGCTGGTGGTATATGGCCGAGTGTTTTCTTTCCTCCTCTTCCCCTCTCTCCGCCCGTAATGTATTCCGAAAACGTTGTGTTTATTTATTCAGTCGCGCATATACGCGCGCCCAGTGTGAAGGTCGTTTGAATAAATCAACGAAGAATCCCGGACGCGCACGTCCAAACATTATATTGTTATACACAGTATTGACCTAGTAATTATCCCCCGGCGGAGGGTCGGAAGAGAACGGCGCGACCGAATATAACGACGAGAGAGAGAGAGAGAGAGAGACAGCGCACTTTTCAACCCCATCACTGTAAACAGTTAACACTGTCGGTTTTTTTTTTTTTTTGAACATTCGACTCGATGCTTGTTCAGAAATACAAAAAAAAAAAAGAAAAAAAATCGCTTCTTGTTCCCTAGCCCGTTTAAATAACGAACTTGTTTTTTGATCTCGCGTTTTTCGAGGTTTTTTCGTCGACGTTTCAGGGAATGTTTTTTTTTTTTTTTGTTGTTGTTGTTGGATATTTCCATAGCGCGGTTACGAAATAAAAGGCTCTTATTAAACAAAACCACGGAAATAGGTTTATTATTTTTTTTTTTATTTTTCCGTGTATAAAATCGTCGACTGAATAGAATACGCTCGAACGATCTAGCGAATCGCGTCTGTACAGTTCGGTCGTTTGCGAAACGTTTTTCGATTTTCTCTCAACCCGAAAATTAGAAGGAAAATTGTCGTCTCGATATTTTTTTTTTAAGAAACAAAAAAAAAAACCATGGTCTTGAAATGTATACACCGCATATTACGAGCGTGACTTTGCAATTATGCATATAATAATATATAAAAAAAAATTCGTATAGTTTTCGGGTTGTTCAAGTCATTAAAGTGGTAAATTTTAGAATGTCAAGCGCCGAAAATTTTTATAAAAATTACTTAGAAAAAAATTTTTTTTTTTGACAAATAACGTGTTAGCTTCATCTCATCGGTTTTTTTCTATTGAATACGTTTTCAAACATTTTATAGTAATTGAAAAAAAAAAACACTCTTTTAAACGGTTCGCTTGATTTCGCCCAATCCACACGCGTCGGGGCTCGCTATACCATTATTTCTAAAGGATTTGACGAATGTATACAGTTGGATACTCTTGTGAATTCATTTGTCTACGAGTATATTATGTGTGTTGATCATCGGTATACACACGCATACATCGCACACACTTTTTTTCAATAATATATTATTATTATTATTATATTTACGTATATTGTCGAGAGTATATTACACACAATTACGTGTAGTGCTCGTATTATTATTATTGTTAAATGTGTGTGTACGGGCATAACTGCAATAGCAGTGTACGCGAGAGTGTGTTATTATATATTTATTTTTTTTTAACCGGCGACGCGTCGCGTGGAAACGGGTTGAACAACGGCAAACGTCCATTGTTTAATATCATAATTAACAAGTGCGCGCTGCAGAAACGACGTGTATAAAACGTATTCAATAAAAAAATAATATATAAATATACGGCGTGCAATACACACACACACATATATATATATACATTAAATTGTACGTATACAGGGCGTTTCGCTGGTAAAAAAAAAATATCGATATTTCACGTCTATACAATATTATTACTGCGCGGAGGACAACGTAAGAAGTTTGAAAGCAAAAAAAAAAAAAAATCGAATTTGAAAATCGACGTAATCTGTTTTATACGCCGACGCGTTATTTATTATTTCTGTAATTTAATTATTATTTAAAAAAAATAAAAATGTGCTTTCATTTCTTACATTTCAACATACAATTGGAATTCAGTGTTTAAGAGAAATAAATAAATACGTATATGTATTGAGTTTAGCGCAGGAGTAAAAAAAAAAAAGAAAACTTGAAAAACCGTCTCGAATAGAACGAAAATAATATTCATAGCGTCGTTTGTCAGACGTCCGTGAGACACACTCTCCGTATACGCCGTGTGGTTACATACCGGCGGATAGGTGTATTTCACGCGGGTTGTAGCGCGACGAGCCGACAACAGACGTGCAGCCGCAATAATTGCCGTTCGCGCGTAAAACGAAAAAATAATAAAAAACCGCCGACGCTCGGTCGACGAGTGCGGTTTTCAGAGAGAGAGAGAGAGAGAGAAAGGAAAAAAACGGACAATGTACCACGTGTATATTAAAATACGATTTTTTTTTCTCTTGACTTTTCTTCATTCTCTTATATTTTATTGAGTAAACGCACACAAAGTTCAAGATGAAAAAGAAAGAATCGTAAAAATATGGGGGAGGGGTGGTTTTAAATTTTCCCTAACACCTAACGCATTCGGATTTTTTAAACCGCGCAATTAGGTGGAGATTAAGAGAGTGTGCTCAGCACTGGCGCAAATATTTTTCTAGCCTTCCTGTAAATAATAATTTGACGAATTACGAAATTCCGGACTCCATTCAAAACGTTCAACAAGAAATTGACATTGACGACAGTATTAAGGGACAAAACGAATTGTGTTTAACACGTTGTCAATGCGCGTTTACCAATTTACGCAACGCCCGTCAAAGACGTTTTTCTATACGGCGGATAAAAAACGGCTACGGGATTTTCAGACTTGTGCTTTGAAAGCGATTTGACGAACGCGTTTGATACAGTAATTATTATTTCAATATGTGAACTCGCAGTTCAACGATAATAATATGTATAGTTTATTACACGCCTTATAGCCTTATTGCCGTTTGGCTATAATGTTAATGTAAAAATATAAATTGTTACGGGCTGTTCACGTGCCGAGCCGAATAGTTTTTCATATTTTCTCCACTACAATTCCATTCGATTCCGACTGTGAACGTGCTCGCATAATACGGTCGCAAATAATAATAATAATAATCTACGCGTATCCGATTCGTATGCGCAGAAATTGAAGCTCGTTTAACGATTTAAACGGTTACCTTGTTGCCATATACAGTAACCGATCATTAGTAGTTACCGCAGTAGTTCAACAATATTTTGTTATGGACATTTCGTGTAGAATACAAATAAGCACGCAGACCTTTTTCTGTCTTCTTGTAAAAGTTGTTGCCAATCGGATTTCATTCGATCCGTAAGCACTCCCGAGACACTAAAATCGTGGAATTTTCACCGAAATCGGTCGAACACGGGTTTTTATTTTTCGATCTTTTGGGCGCAAAAAGACTCGTTACATGAAATCAATTTCGTGTGATATATTCGTGGGCGACATAATCGGGACGAAGGAGGACTTTAGTTGTTTCGTAGGAGAATTACAAAAAAAAAAAAAACGCTCGTCTAATTTAAAAAACCCGTGTGGTTTTTCAAACGATTTCGAATCCAGCGAGTTTTCGACAAATTTTTGTCGAAAAATACATATTATAACGGTATTAACGCGCTCAGACGCTTTTTCGAATGACGGAACAAGTGGTTGATCTCACTGGGAGCAAAACAAACGGCGCGGCGTGCTCAGTAAAGGGATTGTTTTGGCTTTGCATGACAATGCCCTCGTTCACGCGCGGGACTCGTCGTACCCGGAGATCTCGTATCGCATCGCACATAATGGCCATGGAAACGATTTGATCTGTACCCTCCACCGCATAATTCTCCAGATGATCTAACGCTCAGAGATTACCTGCAAATATTGTTTCTATATATACACATATATTTACACTTGAAAGAGCATCTAGGGGAGGGGGATTGGAGTTTCGGCAACGACGACGATGATGATGATATGAAAACGGCAGTTGGTTGAGGCGAACCAAACGGCAGATTTCTACGTGGATGGAATTCAGAAGCTGGTTGTACCGAGATAAGTGTTTTAATATCGGTGATAATTATGTATTGTATACATATGGTCGTACAATTGGATTTAGCGTGATAATAAAATTGTTTTTTTCTTTTTTTTGTTTGTTGAAAACTTACGCAAAAAAAAAAAAAACAACGCGGTATAAAATAATTGTGTGTATATATAAATATAATACAGTTTACGACGAGTTGTCCACAATTTTAGCGTACTTCTAATAATTAAAGCCTATGTTTGGATATGTACGAATTGTGACGCTATACAAAATGAGCGGTAAGAGACGACAAATTGGATAAGAAAAAAAAAATCTTTGTCTTTTTATCCTATACTGCAGGTACGCGATATACGTGGATTTCTTTTTTTAAGCATCGCAAAACTCTTGACAACCGAATCAGTGCGACACTGATCGTTGTTTGGAAAATCAAAAGTGGTCTATTTTCAGGTATGATACACGATTATTTACTTATACGCCGATAAAAGCACAGCGTGTGCCAACGTAAAGAGAAAAAATAAATAAATAAATAACAATTCCCGAAATCGGGACGTCTGATACAAACAGATATCCTACCAGCAACACGGTTATCGTTAAAACCGTGGGCGAGGAGTAAACATTTCGTTTTATTCGGTTTCCAAACCGAGGTGCGCGCAGTACACGAAAGGCGTGATTTATACTGTGCCCGACGACGACGTAGGTTAAGTAGACGTAATATTTTTTTTTCGGTTCGTTCGTCATACCGGCGCGTATGGCAGTCTCGTACGGGCGGGCGATCGATCATTACGAGCGGGGGGGTGGAGGAAAAAAAAAGAATAAATAAATAAATAAATAATAATAATCGCCGTAATCCGACGGAGAAATTATACGAGTATAATATGTTTTTAAATTTAATTTTACGGACGACTATGGCGCGCGGTTTAACTACTCGTCGACGACGTGGGAATACAACGATTTCGTATAAAACGCGCGCGTTATTATATTAAAATAATAATAATAATAATAATAAAGAATACCGCGCGATATTGTGCACGGAAAATATGTACGCGAGCCGCCGGTCGTTTTTTTTTTTTTTTTTTGTTTTCAATAACGATCCACCAACTCCTACGCGTCGTCGTGTTCTTTTTTTTTCTCTCTCCTCTCCCTGCCGCAACAGAATTTCACTTTGGAAATCGCGCGACTCACGTAACACAAATAATACGATTATAAACCGCGTGCGTTGGAATTTACGAAAAAAAAAAAAAAAAAAAAAGTAATTGTTTCGGTCCTACTCCTCCGTACGCGGCGAAAATCCCGTCACAATCGCTTTAACCGATTTCGGCCTAAATCGACTTGACCGTGTGTTATTTTTAAACACGTTTAAGCGCTGGACTTGTCAGCGGAGCGGGCTAAAACGGGCTAAACGAATAGGTACGTTAAACACGTGTGCAGATCGAAACATAATTTCTTTATCGAAATGTCACGCGTCCTTACAAGTGCCGGTTCTAAAGGGCAGGGCACGAGCGCAAACGGCCGACTACTACTGGCGGTTATTGTCCTCTCGAACGCGACTGGATCGTTGTTTTGTTTGAACCGCCGAGGCGGGATTTTTTCGCACTCGGATATTCTTCGTCATTTCCAACGTCAATTTCAGCGGAGACCGTCGCGGCACGACGAAAGGTAAGTTGTTATAATATTACGTATTGTAATTAAATCACGGATTTCGTTGTTCCCGCACTGACCACGCCGCGTTACTCGGCTCTTACAAACGACGGACGACGCACTAAGACACGTTACCGGAAAGCGTTCGTTTATATCGACGTTAAAGGCTCCTGTAGTGCCGCCGACTCAACGGACAACCACCACCAACCGTAGGAATTCATTTACTATGTTCCGTCTCCACTTCCACGTTGCCTGTTTCGAAGTGACGTCGTGTCCGTTAAGAACAATTTTTTCTTTGCTCTTCAAAATTACGGGGAGAAAAATATGATGATTATCGTGTTTAAAAAATAAATCGTAAGACACTCCTCGTCGGAGGAGCACTTCGAAGCGTCGCGGGGTTCGGACGTATTTTTTCGGTAATCGTGGGAATTCGTTGGAATTTAAAAACGTATTTCCACGTATTTCGTTGCGGAAAACGAGAGGCTGCCGACCGCGAGTATATTACTACTGCTACTGAACAAGCTCGTTTAAAATTTTTCCAAATACGTATTTTTCGGAAACGGTGATATCCCTTCGTCCCACATTTCGCTGCGTCGATAGTGAGCAGAGCGGATTCGTGGAAAACCTGCGTGTTTTCACGACGTCGTTATTCGACTCGCCGAACCCGTACGGGATGGTGACGGAGGGGAATGGGGGAGAGAAAATGTGAAGGGAGTGCGGCGCGTCACGATCGGTTGTGTTATACATCGCCGCGCCGATCACAACGGTACCGTACCTACGCGCAAACGTGAAAAGTTTATTGCCTGCGCGGTCCGCGGTGAAAACGCGTATTTTATTGGAAACCAGTTTTGTCCGCGGTGTGTGTGCGCGCGCGCGCGTACAATAAAATAATATAATACACGTGTGCGCGTCGTAATGGTGGTGATGCTGCAGCCGTCGGCGGACGCGGACCACGCACGCGCGTTTTTATAATATAACGTCGAGTTACCGAAAAAATACGAATAAAAACGAGACGAAAAAATAAAAATCTCCCGCAACGCAGCAGCCGCGACCACTGGGGTAAATGCGTGCGCGCGTGTGTGTGTGTGGAGAGGACTCGGGGATCACAAACGATTTTATTATTACGCCGGAGTGTTATATAAAACGCGGGCGTGCGCGAGTCGTTCGTTCGCTTGCGTGTGTATTTTTTTTTTCTTCACACACACACACGCACACTCTGTCCGACGGCAGCTGATTTTTCCGGAATCACATTGTGTGTTTCGTTACACGGTGCGCGTACCACCGTGGCCGTTGCCAAACGTTCGCGCGCGCGCGTCCCATTGTTACGGTCATGTCTCGACCATAACCGCCCGGGGTCCGTCCGTCTGGAAAAAAAAAAAAAGAAAGAAATAAAACGTCGTACGGGGGGGGGAGGGGGTGGGGGCACAAGTATACAAGTACACGGCGCACACGGTGAAATATGTGGGGAATTTTCGTCCGGTACGAGTTGAGGAGCGTACCTGTTGCGTTCCTGTACGATAACACAATAGCGGTGGACCGTATGCGCACACGCACAGTCGTACGCATACGTGTCGTGAATTCGCTTATAGCGTGCGCGCGCGTAAAATAGAACAACAACACCGGTAGCCGCGACCCGAGGTCATCCGTCCACCACGCCTGTGGTTCTGCAACCGCGGCGCCGTTGTTGCGCGCGCGGGCGATCCGAGGAATTTTTATTCGTTTGTCGGAAGAAATTGGAAATGTCGCCGCGTTTTCGACGGCGCGAAAAGGAAAACCAACCGATTATTAAAACGTTACTTTTTGTGCGCATTACGCGCGCGACCAGCTCTAAACGCCGTTTTGGCGCGCGTATCGCATTTCGTGCGTGTGTACTACGTATCGTAACCAAAAAAAAAAAAAAAAAACCGCCGTACAATTGTGCGCGTATACGTGTTGGGAGGTCGCCGTTCCCCTCTTCCGGCCACCCACCACTCACAACCACCCACCCCCCCCCATTCGTAACCGGTTAGGGCCGTTGGGAATACGCGTATCACCGCGTTCAGAACGCAACGCGGCGACACTCGGCGGTCCGAAATGTTGCACGACGACACACGGCCGCGTTGTGTTAATCGTGTGTCGTCGAATGCGCGAACGTTAAAACGCTCTTGTTTATGCGGCGATCTGTGTGTGTGTTCCGGTGTTATATAATAACTTATGGGGTCGTGTGTGTGCGGTTGCGCCGACGTTGGTGAGCGAAAGACGAGCAAAAAAAAATGAAAAAAGTTTCAAAAAGTTAATTAAACGTCGATTCGGTGCGGAGACCGGCGTTATTATTTGCCGACGGAATAATAAAAAAAACAAATAAAAAACGTTTTTTTTTTTTTAAGGCGTTTGTCGTTTGGAATTTCGCGAAGTCGGCGGACGCCATTTTTTTTTTCGAACGCGAGAGAATAAATACTATTAAAATGTTGTGTACGCGCGGGGACTCGAGAGTTTGATGAGTAGTTTTTTTTTTTTTATATAAATAAACGCTCCGCCGATTATTGTGATATTTCGACGCGTTGTATACCGCGTACACGCTGTCTGAACGCTCTACTAAAACCGGGGATTATTCCAAGGATTTTTCTCCGAACCGCGCGAAAACCGAATAAATCGCGTTAGAATTTATTCGGATGCTTGAAAAAAAAAAAAATGATGTCCGCGCGTTTGATTATTTTACCTCTTGTTTTCCATATTAGTGCAAGAATAAAGTCTATAATAATAGTTTTATAACATTGAAATGTTTCGATGACATTTCTCGCTGTACGAGAAATCGTATTGAACGAAATTCTATTGCGTGTGAATTAAAATAATTATTGTATTAAATTGTTATATTTACTTTTCACGCGGTCGATTACGTGCACTGCTGTTGTAGTTTCGTGTCCGAATTCGCGTGGAGCCACCAGTCTATTTTGACATTTACTATTGATAGGTGTGTTGAAACGTCTGTTTTGACAGAATCGTCGAATTTGGAGAGAAAAAAAACATAATAATAATAATAAACGTACTCAATGATTTTTTTTTTTTTTTCAATTACTCACTATTCGTTATTAATAATAACTTATTATACTGATCGATGCGATTGTTTCAATAACCGCAAAACTACGGTTTTCGCGAACTCTTTTTCGTTTTTTTTTTTTTTTTTTAATCTCGTTACAAGAATCGTTATTTCATTATCACACACGTTATCAATATACCCGATTCGCATAAATATAGTCGCAACATAGTTTTCACCCTATATATATATAAAAACGATAGTTCGGAATTTTTTATTCGTTTTTTTTTCCATTCCGACATTCGTTACGCGGCTCTTACGTGATACACACACACACACACACACACACGAACAGACATTGTACGTACACACAAACAAACACGTAATATTATTTATTTATTTTTTTTTTTTTTTTGTCGAGGGTGGTGTCCGCGGGAGTGTATTTTTAGGTTCATTGAGCTCATACGCGCCGCGCGGCACTGGCGCGGTCGGTTTCTTTTTTTCATATGTAAATACGCGCGAGCGCGTATGTGTGTCCGCACAGTCTTCTCACTCTCTCTCTCTCTCTCTCTCTCTCTAGCTCGGGTGTGTGCCGAGGAGATTCATTATTATTGAATAGCCAAGGCGGTTGGGCTTATTATTATTATTTTTTTTTTTCTCTCAAACCCGTCGTAATCGTCGTCGTCGTCGTGTAGCCCACCGCTTCGGCGGACACAATATATTATGTGTTTTATGTGGCGTACATATACCGCTGGTCCTCGGTCTTAGAAGATGCTGCTGCTGCTGTTGCTGCGGACGAGAAGGGGGAAACTACCGTCGAGGTATACACACACACACACACACATCGTTCAATCGCCGTCCCGTTCTCGCGACTGGATTCTTTTACATTTTTAGTACGGTGAGTGTGTATACGTATATATATATATGTATATGACACGTATTTTTTTCTTCTTCTTCTAAACGACCAGACGGTTTTTGTGTCCGCTCCCCAGAGCCGTTCGACAAAAAATGTTTGTACGCGCGTTAGAAAGTGGCTATTATAATAATAATAAAAAACGAACGGCGACTTCTCTAGCGTTATGATCTCGTTATAAAATACACGGTGTGTCCAACAAATGCGACAAACGCGATATTTCCAGAGTTCTTTTTTTTTTTTTTTTCCCTTTTCCTACAATCGGAACGAGCTCGCGCGCGCGCCCCCGAAACGTTACAAATAAATATATCGTCGTATCGGGGTTTTTTCATTGTTTTGTTTCCGCACACCGTTGTGTGGTGTGTGTGTGTGTGTGTGTGTGTGTGGGGGGGACACACAAAACGTCCACCAAAGGGTGCCGCGAGCTCGGTGACGTGAATGCGGCGACGACGGTGGCGGCGGAGGGTCTGTCCGAAGGCCAGCGCGGCGGTGTCAAACAATGGAGGCTTAACACAAGCGCGAGCAACGCACGTGGGCATACGACAAAAAAAAAAAAAAAAAAAAAAAACGCAATAATAACCGATGGACGTACTGTGTGTGTGTGTGTGTGTGTAGTAAAAATGGTAACGACAATGGTTTGTAACGCGCGTAATGCGTGGCGGCGGTGGATTTTTTATTTTTATTATTCTCGTCTCCCCGTACGATTCGAAACGCGGATTCGGATCGCTGTGCTCTGGACGTTCGGCCCCGGCGGCGAGAGTTCCTCGGAAAAACGACGACGGCGACGACGGTAAAAAAGAGAGATTGAATATTTATTTTTTTGTTTTCCGTCGTCAAACGACGACGCGTCGGCTGACTACTGTACAGTTAATATATTTGTGTAGAAAGTTACGTAATATTTTCGTAAGGAAATGTCGAGATTCATAGACGAGGGCCGGATCTATGGAGGGCTATAGCTCAGGGGCTTTCGGAAAAAAATTTGTAATTATTTTATTGTTACAAATGATAATAATAATAAAAATAGAAATTAATTTTTTTTTTTGTATAATGTTTTAATTTTCATCGAACGATGTACGATAGGGGAGGTTTTTGTAGAAAAAAAAAAAGTCGCGAGCGTTTGACACGTATTATCGTTATTATTTTCATGTTTTTAATTCACGTTAATTTTTTACCAATTCGTATTTCTATTGCGTAACGCGATATCGCTCGCTCGTTTTGATCGTTCACTTCGATTCGAGTGGATTAAATAAGCGAACCGGCATGGGTACTACAATATTAAACGTTATTTAATACGCGAACCGTCTTGTATTTATTTATTTGGGCCCGTTCTGGACGGTTTTCAACGAATTTCCACGCGAAACAATTATTATTGTCGAAAGATTCGAATTCGTGACAAACCGCGGGATTTTCGACGAGTTTTAAACGAAAAACACTTCGAGGCCCATCATAATATGGCCATAGAAAAAAACGAAAAAAAAAATAGCTGAAAAACGTAGAGCGATTTTTTTCGTCGTTACGTACGGTAGTTTTCGACATTTTACTTTTCAAACGCGGTTCCGAGAGAAAATCGAGAGATTTCGCCTGTTTATAAAGTGCGTGCGACACGTGTTCGCCGGAAACAAATTGTAAAACTGTAAAGATCGCGCGGGCCGCCGCCACTCGTTTCAGTACGATTTCTGTTGTAAAGACGCGGTAAAAAAAACAAAATAAATAAATAAAAATAAAACAGAAGCCGCGTTTGGTTAGGTCACACCAGACACGTCGTTGAAAATTGACAAAAAAAAAATGAAAAGAAGACTCATTCAAATATTACGTCCACGGTAAATATCGAAACGTTTACGAATGTCGTGTACGAGGAAAAGAGGAAAAAATAGTAAAAACGAGGGGACGGATCGCGACGAAAAAAAAAACGCCGCGAGACGTAATAATAAATGTTCGGTGATAATTTTCGCGGCGCGGTACATGCCCGACCGTGCGCGTCTGGGCGTTGTAAAATCATTACGGCAATAATAATTTTACACCCGGCGAACAGCAGCATCGCCCTCGCAACGGTGAGTCCGGGAGCCGTCGCCGCCGCGTTTTTTTTTTTTTTTAATACATATTTTTCCGCCGCGCAATTCCCCAAAGTCTTTAAAACGGAGAGGCAAAAAACTAAAAAAAAGAGAACAACCACCACTACACTATCCGTCGTACCTGTTTCTGGATATTGTGCACGGGGCCGCCGTTCCGCGTTCGGTTTAATTTATTCCGGGAGGCGAGGGAAGAAGGAGAAACAAAAAATACAAAAAACAAAAAAAATTATAAGGGGCGAACCGAATTCGCTGTACGAGAGAAAACGGTTTGTTGCCTTTTTCTTTTTTCTCTCTCTCGGCGTTTTTTCTTCATTTCAACGTCAGCAACGGAATATTACACGCGGCCGCCTCTATCGTCTCGCGCGAACACGGAGACAACCGTACGCTTTACAATAAGATACAACGAAATTGTCGTTTTTCAATATTGTTGTTCGACGCGTACAAATCGAGAAACCGTGTTAATCATCCATATTGTATCCACTGGAATTGTCGAAACTCACTCGGCCGTCTACGACGCGAATAAGAACCGTACACAACGCCGGCGGAGCACTTTGCAATGTTCGTCGGATAAACCGACATCGACGTTTTAAATAAGTCTTACACAGAAATTTCCACTCGCCGACGATTCAATATCGGAGAATTCGTTGGAGAATTTCTTCTGGTCGCGCGTACGCAATGATTACGCAGGAAAACGTCGAGTGCCGCGCGCACCTGAAAATGACCTGAATAATACCAACTTTTTTTTTAATTATTATTAGTGAAATATGGAATTTCGAAACAAAATGTATGAGTGTTTCTGATTAAATTTGTACAATCGGATGATTAAAATCGTCTGGAACTGTTAGACATTTGGTCGATGAACGGACGCGCGTGTCTGCGTGTCGTACCGGACGGCCAGTACGAGAACGAAAAACGATTTTGGAGACGACCCGTTTAGTGTTAACTAAATGCCATTATGATAATCGATTAAAACTATATTGAGTCTATGCTGACAGTTCATGAAAGTGTATCGCCCCGCACGTCTCGAAGACTTGTTCGAGTGCTCAACGAAATGGTTCTGAAGCCGAAAATAAGAAATAGGAAATGTATGATTTTTTTTTTTTTTGGTATCTATTAATTATCTTACTTAAACGAACACAGATTTAGTTTAAACGAAAAACAAACGCATGTGCGGAAAAGCGTTCATCCGCGCTCTTGTCCGCGAACTACGCGACGTTTTCGAGCTGTATTGAGAGCTCGACGTTCAAAAACATATTCATAGCGCGTTGAACAATTGAAACGTTAAATTTTTAAAATAAATCTCAAGTAGGCGTAAGAAAGAATAAAATATTTAAGTTTCCGGCAAAGTAAATAAAAATAATTATTAAACGCGTGCACTGGGTGGTGTCATTACGTACCGGCGGCAGCTATTTACGTGGTTTTTTCTTGTCTTATAAATATTACCGATTACAATAATGACGAGAGGTATTTCGTAGAGAAAAAAAAAGATTTTTCGAAAGGATAACGGGGATTTGAAAAAGTTCTACGCAACAGAAGTGTAAGAACCGTTGTATTAGAGCGAGTCGTCCAACGCGATTACGTCGTGTCTCCCCTCGCGCGTCAATTGGCGCCGGCTATAATTGCGGCGAAGTCGAGGTCGATTCGAAAACAAAACTGGTTCGAACTATTGGAAAGAAAATATATATATATATTTTTTTTTTTTTATATAAATATACGAATTTATCTAATAGAAATAATTCGATGAATTTTCTTCAGATTTTTGCGCGAGGATACATAAAGAATACATTTTCTTACTATGACGTTCCTACGATTTCTACCGAAACAATTTTACGAAAGGACTGCGAACGGTAAAAATGCAATCATAATTTAAACAGCATGTTTTTATACACACGAAAACAAAAAAAATTCTTAAAAAGTTATGAGTCGTTTGGAAAATAAAATTTTTACCGTTTTTGTTTTGTACGCAATGCTTCAGCAACTGAAGGTGTTTCGAATAAATTGGCACCGTTAACAGTGTACGGATAAAAATCGTTAACAAATGTTGTATTAGAGATCACACGAGTGATAATCTTAAAACTTCGTTAAAACAAGCGTTGGGGAGTTGGAGGAAGAAAAAAAGAAAAAGGCGTCCCCGGTTACGCGATGCGCGTCGAAAACCCTTAACCGTCGTAACGTTGCGACGCGTTTTTCTTGCAGGACGCCCGCGTATATAAATAAATAATTTTCAACTAACGCGCGTCATAATAACGACTTGCCCGACCTACTGAACTAGTTGCGCTTTCCAAAAATCGTAGGACGTCTGCTGCTGTACAATATAATAATAATAATACACTTACATACATACATTTAAATCGACGTACACAGGCGGAAACCAGTTTTCATGTCGTGCAATCGCGCGTTTAGCGTTGTAAATTTACTCGAGTAAATCGCGTTCGAAAAAAAAAAAATTAATAATAATAATAAAAATTCGCCCGACGAGTTAAAATTGCAAACAGTTTGCGCGTGCAGTAGTCGGACGGATGATAATGGCTATTATAATAAACACAGAAACATTATGGGAAAGACTTCGCGGGCGTGTACGAACTTATAGCGCGTTCGTACACGAGTATACGTAATCGAAATTCATTCGTTTCACAGTCGTAGAATACGGAAAAACATATTATTATATATTTTGTGTGTGTGTGTGTAGCAGCTGAAGGATCGTGAGGCGATCTGAACTCCGGTCCGTTGTGGAATTCGATAAACTGAAATGCAAGACTTCGGGATCCGAGCCGAGAGTTCATAGAAATATCAGAAGAGCAGGAATAGCACAGGGATACCGTGTATTCATTCGGGCACCGTATTATGTAATCGAGACGTTTACACGATAGACTTCTACTGTAGCAGGCGGTTTCGAATTTTCCATAACAAGTCGAATAATTTCTCTCTATTTCAAGTATATTTTTTCGTCGTCCGCTCGGCACCGGATAAGAGAAATATCAAACCACCGAGTTTTACGATTTTCACCTGTACGAAAAGGATTGGCGGTCCTTTAACAAAAAAAAAAAAAATTAAATATCCTCTTCTTACTTCTCTTGGATAGTTCTTATGTTCATTCATGATACACGTACGAGGTTGGTAGGTTACACGACGTGGCGACCGTCCCCGTCTTTGAATTTTTTTTTTTTTTTTATCATTATATAAGGTGTATAAAATTGATTATCAACAGTGGTCGTCACAGCCCTTTATTTCATCCCTGTCGCTCCCATCGTACGGCTCACAGATCCGCCTATAATGCCCCCGAAGTGCTCGTATAATACGTCCAATGCGTACTGTATTGCGAGCTCTATTTGAACACCGCGAGCTGGCCGTTTAGGACGTCCGACTCTTGATTTCGTACTCGTATATAAATAAAAATTTCCGGTCTACTATGCGATTTGATCGGTTCGAACGTCGTTTTATTCGATATTTACACGCAGGTCGAAACCGCGTTTTTTTTTTTTTTTGGTAAAAGTATTATTTACGAAATCGCCCGAAGAGCGTCGGTGCCGTTCGTCGTTGTGAATAAAAACGTTTTCGTCTCTCGTTTCGTATCGGAGTCTATACGCGTCGGAGTGCAAAAATATATGTATAAACGACTGTTGCAGCTGTGATCCTATTGCCGTTGTGCACTATCGTTGTGATACGTTGTCGCGCGTATATCACAACAACAGTTGTACGACAATAGTAATAATAATAAGACGGCCGTCTCGTCGAAATCGCGGTGTCGGACGAGGAACGCCCGTTGACGGGGCACCGGTCTTCGGGCGCTACTGCGACCGTCGCCGGATATGAAATCGGCGCGCGTCTCCGAGGTCACCACCGTCGGACATTCCAAGACGCGCGCGCGTGTCCTCCGGCGACAGGGCGGATCCCACGTCGCATGTGTAATATTAAAAACAAAAATAATAATAAACGCGTCGTACGTGCCACGGGGGTTGGTACGCCGCGGCCACCAACCCGGCGGAATGTGTGTGTGTGTCGTCCACAGTCCACAATTGAGAAGCGTTTTTTTTTTTTTTCATATTCCGTTTTGGCGGATATGCCCCGGGTGGTAGTGCGGCGCGCGCGGTGCGGTGTCGTCGTCTACGTCTCCGGTCGACTGGAAAACAATGGGGGGCACCACGCACACCGGCTCTCGATATATTTTTACCAGCAACTGGGCGGAGGGGACGGGGATTTTTTTTTTTTCAGAATTCAACGCGACCGACGGTCGTACCGCCCACACGAGAGCGCCTCCAAAACGGACGCGATGCGTGGCACCAGTGGTGTATGAACACAATCGGAAACACAATCGGGGGGAATCTCCTCTCTCTGCGTTCTGTATACGCGCCTTATTATTATTATTGTTATTGTTATTTTATTACGCGCGGGTCTTTCTCTTTCTTTCTCCCATTCATCCGTTCTTCATTCTTCGATATTCGTCCGTCCGTCCGTTCTTTTTTTTTATTAATTAATCGACTGCGTTTGCGTGTACACATACGTGTGCAGCGTGTACGACGCGATACTGTTCCCGTCGCGACAAATCCGGGGTGGGAGGGATGGGGGGATCCCTATTGCTGGGCGATCGCCCCGTATATCGTTCTCTCGTTATAACGCGTGAACGATAATAACTCGTCGTCGTCGACGATTTGTTTCTTTCGGACACCTTTGGAGTTAACGCGACGTGAGGGCTTTTTTTTTGTCGTCGCACACTCTTGCGCGACATAAAAATCCGCGCCGATACGTGTTCGTAGTACAAATCGCACAGGAAAAACACCGTGGAATTCGTCCAGTTAGCGCGCCGTCAGGGTTTAAAGAGTATTATTGAGCTCCGCCGAACGCGTGTAATTATCCAAAAAAAAAAAAAAAAAAATTATTCTGATATCGATATTTCGGTCTTTAATCAATTCTTATAAAAAGCAAAAAAAAAAATCACGTCAGATTGTTTAAATAAATCGGAATTCATAATGGGAATTCTACCGGAAAAAAAAAAAAAACCACGTCGCAGTTTTGTAGTGCCAACGTGTGACGTCAATGAATTTTTAGGAATCGCAACGGGGACTCTAGCGTCCGGTGACTGTGCCGGCGACGTTTCGATCACCGAAACCGACGAAGACGAGAAAACGTGGGGGGAGGGGGATCGTTGAAACGAAGGAAAAACGATTTCAAACAGATACGCGCACACACACACACAATGCGTACACGTGTGTTTTCGATTTTCGTTTTCGAATCCGACGATTACTTTAATAAAATTTACGAATTTCCATTGCGCACAACGCTACCGGCGCAGTGTTGTTGCGCGCTACAAACTGATTTTAGCGACCGTTCGTTTATATTATTATATATAGACCCCGCGCGGAGTACTGAACACGCGTCAAAATCGACATCGGTCCCTTCAAACGGCTGGCAACGTACGCGCGCCGTATATAACTCGTATATATATAATAACTAACTAATTGCGGTGTCTGTGACCTCTGTCAACGTTCTCCTGCAGCCGATCGGCATGCGTTGATCGATTGTAAACAATTAGTTATACAGTTAGCGTATACCACGGGGAATCCGAGCGCGGACCATAGTTTAAGACAAGAGAGAGAGAGAGAGAGAGAGAAAGGAGAAAAAAATAATAATAATAATAATAGTAGTAGTCGGTATTATTATTATTATTATTTTTGACAAGAATATATAAGAGAATGCGTTACGCCGCCGACGTAACTATATAATAATAATATTCCTCGCGCGGTATAATCATCATCATCATCATCATAATTCATACGTAAAAAAAAAATATATATATATATGAATAATATAAACGCGTTGATATAATTTAATAATAATAATAATAATAAAAAAATAAGAAGAAAAATCGTCTTGATAAAAAATATTTTAATAAATTCGTAATGTCATCGCAATCGCCGTCGCAGCAGCCAATATGTTAATAGAATATACGTATATGTCAATATAGATCTGCGTTAAACGAATTCCCCACGGTATACGCTTTGTCTTAATTGATTTACATAGATTCGTCGACGACGCGCATCATAAATCGCGATTCGAATGTTGCGGTTTATATATTGGCGATAATTCATATCGGGTTTTCTCGGCTCGCGGAAAATAACGTCGAGCCGAGAAACGCGTAGCATTCTCGTTTCTCGTCCGTCTTTTATTTCATTTTTTTTTTTTTTTTTACTTTTACTTTTAATCCGTACGCAATTAAAGGCCACTCGTTAATTAGTAGCCGTTACTAGACCGCCTTCATTGTGGATGTACGTTTACGCATTTTCATGACTTTAACACGATTTGTTTTTTCAAATTTTTTCAATTTGTTTATACACACACACACACACACCGGTAAAAGTTTATTCTTATTGTATTACGTGATAAATAAATAAATTATTCGACAAAACTTTTATATATATATATAATAATAATAATTCACTTCGATCACGTCGAATCCGTAAACGTTTTAAACAAGACGCTGGTAGGCAGAACGAACAATCACACAGATATTGTCCTGTTCGCGTTCTAATTCACATTTTCCGATTATTTACTGTATTGGAAACGCGTATCGCATTTATCGTGCCGTTGTACAATTTCCGAAGCGCACGAGCATAAATATCGACATTGTCTACGGGATAAAACGAATTTGTATTATAATTTTTATTTTTGTTGTGGTTATTTTGGCCGAATTAGTATTATTTCTCGTCGACAGTAATATCGATAGCGACGAAAAGCAACAAATTCCCATTTCGAAAAATTACTTTACGTCTAAACTCGTTACGCTTCATTTTCTCTCAGTAATTATTGTATTTTAATACGGTAATTTTTTTTTCTTATTTGAAAATTTCAGGCTTATATAATAGACGATTATAATAGCAAAAATACACAACGAAGTGTACGTATTCTTCGTTCGTTTTACACGGTTATTTTTTTTTCTTTCTTTTCTATATTCCTACGTCATTCGAATAGGTTTCACACCGACTAGTATTATACACTCCACGTCGACACGATTACAACAGTCGTTAAAGAGGCGCAATATAAATATAAAATAACGTGATTGAAACATTGTTTTTTTTCTTCTTCATTTTCCTCGTTTATATACGTAGTACGTGTGTGTGTGTGTGTGTGTACGTACGCAAGTCTTGGCAATGAACCGTAAGTATTTGAAAACCGAGGCGGTAATTAGTAACACATATATTATGTTGAACTGTTTGCAAAAAAAGATGGAATTTCAAACGCTTATTTCATAAACGACGATGGAAAAAATAATAATATACACACGATATTTACGAAATCAAACGGTATATTATGATAATTAAACTATTGCGTTTGTGCGGACGTTTTGGAAAATAATAAAACTTTATTTGAAATATATATTTTTAATTATATTTCGCGTTTAAATCATAATAAAACGTAATTTATAACTTTATTATTAAATATATAAGATCACGCGCGTATAACGCGCATTCCAATGTATCAAATGCTGGGCTGTTGGGCGGGAAAATTATATTTAATTAAAACAAACAAATAAATAAATAAATAAAAAAAAAATTACCGACATCGTATTAGTAAACATTTGTATAAATTATGCGCGCTTTAAAAAAGAAATACAAGTTTAACCGCTTTAGTATAATTTAAGTTTAATACATGTTCCGTTTCCGATCCATGATTTATATATTATTATAATATAATAATATGTATGGATTGTGTTTTATTGAACGCGTGAAATCTCGTATAAAATAGCGAGTGTCTACCGAAATATAACAGAATTATCAATTAAATTAATAAATACTTAAAGAAAAAGAACGAATTAAACTATAGAAAAAATTGAGTGTATATATATGAATTATTATGAAATAACATTTCAGCACAACCTCCGAAACGCATTATGAATACAGTGCCAAACCGGCATATTATACAGTTTTGGAAATATGTATATATATATATATATATATATATATATATATTTGTATATATATAGAATAATAATATATTCGTATAGTAAGTACATGGTACAATAATAATCCACACATTTATATTCGTATATTATAACGCATAATTGACGTAAATTGTCAACTAACCATTTGTGTGTACTGCAATTTGCGGTTTTACAATAATTTACTATTAGTCGTATATATTATTATACGCGTTTAACGAGTTTTTCTATAATTTATAATATAATAATATACGTAAAACACTGTATACCGCTAATATATAAATATAAATAAATAAATATATATATATATATAGGCAGAGGTGTGTGAATTCGATAAAATAAACATTTCTACAATGTATACGAAACATATTCGAAATTTACTATACACACACACACACATACACACACACACACACACACACACACACACACATATATATATATATATATATATATATATATATATATATATATATATAATATTCTTTCAAGCACATTCGTATTGCAGTCGAATTATACATTTGAATAAATTTCCGATTATTATTATTGTTATTATTATTATTATTATTATTATTAAATCAAAGATAAAATAGTTTACATTATTAATTTAAATAGAATATACGTCTTTTTTCGATTTACCCACCTTTTTTAAGAGTTGCTTGTGTTGAAGGCACGGAACGATTATACAATATATAGAACACATACATAAATGTTTAGAGCTTTGTGATAACAGAATATTTAAACACAACGATTATGAAATAAAAAAAGAAAAATTGAAAGACAACTTGTGATACCAACTGTTATTAATAATGACGTTTCCGTATAAATATTGACAATTAACGTATTAAACTTATAATCTATATTCAATAATTCAAAAATTCTTTTCGCATTTTTTTGGTTTCTTGAATCTAGATTTATAGCATCATATTAAAACACGCTATCGCTAATTTTTCCACAGTCTTCCACATTATATCAATTTTCCGTATAATTGCAAATTTTCTATAAACTGATTTTACGGGCAAAACTTTGAACATATTTTAGTTTTGTAGGCGAGTATATTTCTTTTTTTTTATGATCTAAAATCGCTATGAGGACGTTTTATATCATATCGATTGCCGCGAACTCGACGTAAAATTCTAGTGAAATATACGTATGGAACATATTTTTATAGTATTATTAATTAAAAATAATTCGAGAGATATTAACGCTAATCGTGCGATTGTGGCAACGCGCGTGAGATTATTATTAATTATTGTAAGAGCGGATAAATAGTAGTATATGACACTATGTATCGCGATGCACAAGTCTAATGATGAAATAGTATATTTTTATACGATGACGTCGATATAAATTATCTAATGTGTGAGGGGGATGGTGTGTATGTGCTTTCCTGAAAACATGTTATAACGATGGAACACTAACCTTTAAGCGTTGATGATTTCCTTATTGCACACGATGATGTATCGCAGCGTGGCGTATAATGAGAAGGAGCGAACTACATGAAAGGTTTTCGTTTCCTTTGACGAAAGGACCGCGACCCGAATGCCGGTAAAGTGTATTACTCGAAATGATCTAATAACAATATTTATATATTGTTTAAACATCAGTGTAACTAATAAATACAATATACGGAAAACTTCGCATATTTAAATTTCTCGTATCGAAAACTTAATAATAATAATAAAACGAGGAAGAAAAAAATATATTTTAATTTTTTTGTTTTTTTTTGTTTTTTTGTAACTTAATTCGCCAGAATACCTCGTCCGACGAGGAAGAAGAAAATCAAATAATTTTCTTTTTTTTTTTTTTTTTGATTACAATCCGCAGTACAAAAGCGAACGACGTAGTTAGCTTGTAATCGAAAATCTGTCAGCCGATCACTGCGTCTTTTCTGCAACGTTTCGTTAATTGAAAATCCGATCGATTCGTTTTGAATTTGAAAAAAAAATTTGTTCGGTTCGCTGAGAACCAGGAGGTGAAAACCTGCTCAGAACAAGTCCGTCGCTCCTTAACACCATTTCGCATACGTTTTTTAACGCTTCCGTCGGATTTTTAACGCGTAGCTATTATATTTAAACGCGTTTCGATTTCGACAGAATTCGAAAAGTCGCGGTGAAAAAAAAACGGGTTATTGACGTAGTATATTTTTTCACACTGCGTGTACTGTTAAAAAAAAAAAATTTGAATTTCATTTTGGCACGATCAAAACGTTTTCGATTCGTCGCGCGTACTCTTTCACATAAGAAATATATAAAATACCAGCAATTTTAAGACACCGCGGATGATTGCCGCCCTCGACGGAATTGATTGCAGGAACACTGTGTATATCGCGTACGCTTTCGAAATAAAATATTTAGTATTTACGTAAAACAGGTCGTAGATTATATATACGAGTACCTATATATAAAGTAACGATATTAATAATATTTGAAAAAATTTCAAAAATTTCAAAAATTCCTTTCGTTTAACGCGCGGTTGATGATGTTCAACACTCGTGACGAATGATTATTTTTTATATACCTACCTATATTACCCACGCGTTTATATCCATATAAATTTAATTACAAGCACACCTATTGTATTTCGTGTATTTATTATAATAATAGGTATATAAACTTATAATTTACAATCATCCACGTATATGTAATACATAAACAGGCGTGTGTATGTGTACGTACGATAATAATTATAAAATTAATTGTTGTTAAATCACGTTGAATTTTATTTTCTCTATAATTATACACAAGTAATATTACGTGCCCGATATTAATATCAGTGAAAATATTTATTAATTGTTTAGACTTTTTATTTTCATCATCATCATCACACCGCGCGTAAAGTCCCTCATAAATGTACCTATATCATAATACTGGTAATTATTTTTTCCCCTGAATTTTTCACTAAACGAAATCTATGTTTAAAAAAAAAATCGTTATAATAATACCGATATTTTAATATTATTATACGAATTATTATTTTTCCATTTTAATTGCAGATACGTTACATTTCACATACGTACGTTTGATCATCCGCGTTTGATGAAAATGATGGAAATCGACGAATTCAAACGAAACATTAACGTCGTGTGTGCATTTCATTTTGTTATTTTTTCGCTCTGTGTATGTTTATATACACTCACATATTGAAGATTTGATAAATGTAATATTTAAAAGTTTTTTTATTTTTGTATAAATAATAATAACAACAATTATTCGCTAAAATCACTATAATTTACACTATATTTACAATTGAAAATAAAATAATTAAATTTCTTTTCTCGCAAGATATAAAACAACCATTTTAAGAATTTAATAAAAAACAAAATTTGGTATAGGAATTTTCATTATAGTCACTGGATGTCCATAATATTTTGAAGTTTATGAAAAATGTCTTTTTTTGAATTTTATATGCGTCGCATTGTCATTTGATTAAATTATTTTAATGCTGACCGTTACTGAAAGACATACATTTTATAATAATAATAATAATAATAATAATAATAATAATAATAATAATAATAATAATAATAATAATAATAATAATAATAATAATAATAGGATAAACGAGTACACGTATATAGCTTGTAAGATATATTATTATATAATTATTATTTCTATATGTATCGTGTTGGTATGTCACAAATTATAATATAAAAATTCGCGATAATAAACTCGATTTCCATAGATATAGATCCAATATAACTAAGATTTTTTGTAAATAATATTATATTCACAAAATATTGATTATGAGAAGAAAAAAAACCTTTGTTTTTATTTCCGTGTCCATTTCCTCATAATTAAAGTTGAATTAAATATACGCGTTTAATTGAAACGCAAAATGTATAATAATTATTTGGGGGAGGGGGAAACAAAATAAATTTTTTTTTTTTTTTGAACGCAGAACGTAAAACGTATTCCAGTATATGTGACAGATCTCCGTGCGGGAGTGCGCGGAATTTTCTTAAAGATAAAAAAAATGTAAGTATACATCGTATTGTAGTAGGCGACGGGTTTTCTGAAACATCTTATACGACAAGTGTAATATTTAAACGTCAGAATAATGTTAAAAGTGTTCGCGAGACTTAGAGGAGACTTAAAACGGTTTTAATAAAAAAAAATATTTAAAATATCCTTGTCCCAATTCTACGAGTATAAAATACTACGTAATATATGGAATTCCGTTTTAATTATATTAGACTTGATTTTTATTCGAATCGTGTGTAATTATTATAAATAGTGTTGTGGGAAAAATTCGTTAATTTGCGCGATTTTTTTTTCCATATGTTTATTTATTCATTTTTTTTTTTATTGAATTCGACTTTGCTGCGTTACATCGCACTTTGCCTTGACAATGAACGTACTAGTGTAAAATAACTAGAAAACAAACACATATTTCTTTTCTTTTTCGGAATATTGTTGTACAAACGAACACGCACATATTTTATACAGTGTTGTGAGAGAATATAAATGTGTATTTAACGAATAGCGAAAAAAATATTCTTAACCAGATATTATATATTAATACGTATAAATTAGTATGAGTCTTACATAACGTATTTTATAAACATATACTTATATAGTAATGCAGTGAAGTTGCCGGTGTGGGAAAGGGGTTTCGCTGCTGTAATACTCCCTTGATTTTTGTTTGTTTGTTTATGATGTTCTACTGTGTAATAATTAAATAAAATAATATATAATTAAATATTATAATATGCGATAATTGTGCGCCGGGGCCGTCCGTCGGTCGTCGATTAATTTGAGAACTCGGTACGCTGAGCAAATCGTTTATAATCATTTCGTTTGATAGCAGTCATTTTTTATCCAACATAAAATTTTACTTCTACGTACAAATGTATACACTTCACGGTTATATTCAATAACGGACTGGATACAAATGAATTGTAATCTCACCGGCAGAGATTTTCGGGTTATAGCGGCTGGGTCGTATAAACGATTATTATTCGTTTACTTCGTGTTGCTGCTGCAGGGGTAATATACGCATTTCAACGGACAGAAAACGAAAAGCTCGTTTTTTCGTCTGTCAGGAGGCCAAGTCCAGGAGTCCAAGTCCTCGTAAAAAAAAATCCTAAAAAGAAGAAAAAAAAGACGTTATACCAATCTCCGTTCTCCAAAAAAAAAAGGAAAAAAAATCGCTTCAAAAAAATTCAAAGTAAATTTTGTTAGAGCCGTTTTTTGTTCGCAAAATACGATTTACAGGAAAAACTCGCACGCCTCGTAAAATTTTCCGATTTAGATAATTTTTGAATTTTTATTTCTTCTTAAAAAAGAAAAAAGGAAGTCTTTGTACGATTCGATTACTTTAATAATAATAAAAATAAAACCGCACGAAAACAGAAACGTGTTAAAAAAGAATCTCGCGAAAAATGTTGAACCTTTTGTCGTAACGTTTAGAAACAGAGTTTTTGTCCGCAATGTGTCTTGTAAATCTTCTTTTTTTCCGTCAAAAATAACAAATTTATCGGATCACTGTGTCGCGAGGCGCGAGAGTTTTTCCTTGTGATGGCGAAGCACGTTACAGCTAAAAAAAAAAAGAAACAAAAAGAAAAAAGTCGTTTTAACCACGAAGAATATTAAATATCTAATCGAAACGCGCGTATCTGCAAGACGATTGAGATTGGTAAAAAAAAAAAAAAAAAACCACGAGAACCGCATTAAAATAGATTATGCGATCGAATGTCGAGAATTAGAAAAGTCGCGATCAAAAACGATCCTTTATAAATACGATATAAAGCAGAATCCATTTTAAAACGTTTTCCCTAGGGATCGGTTAAAAATAGCGTATTAAACGGGAAAAACGGATTGTGACAAAGAAAAAAAAAATTGTATATTACGGTGTGGATTACTATTATATTCCATCAAATTTCGACAAATTCGCGCAATAAATTACATTTTACTTATGCGGTGTTTAATCAACCACAAACCACACACATACGGTGTTCCCGTGCGGCGAATAGTCCCGTGTGTCCGTGAATATTATCGTCCGATAACCGGTACAAGTGCACACATTATTCGCCGTTACCGTTATGTTATTGGCGAGGTATTTCTTTAAATTTAAATATTTTTATTTCAACGCCGTTGGACGAGGAGTGCGGCGTCTTGTCCGGGAACACAGTGCGTACTATCCCGGTGTTGATAACACACGTCGGACGTTTCGTGAACATCGAAAAGGACTCGCAAAAACGAGCGTATTAGTCGGGAAATCGTCTTAAGCGACAGCGTCTTAAACGCGTTTCACTGTATATATATATATTTATTATTATTTTACTTTTTGGGAACTCTTTCGTTCGAAAACGAAATAATAAATGAATAGAAATCCATCCGAACCACTGCCGCCGGTACGAACCGCTCAGCAGACTCGCGGCGGTCACCGTTCGAACTGGAATGTTTATACAAAGGCGCGACGATCCGGTTTTATTTTCTTCTTTCCTCCCGTCGTCGTCGACACCGCTGTTATAGAGTTCGATGAATTCGGTAAAAAGACGCGCGCGCGGCGAAAGAACAAAAAAAAAAAAAAAAAAAAAAAACTCTACGACAACGACGAAATAAATATCAAATAAAAGAGGGTAAAAAATGTAATAATAATAATAATAAAAAAAAACGTTATTTTATATATATATATAATAGCTAGTGTTTGTGTGGCGTAGTCAAAAATCGATCTCGGCATCGATCGGACTGGGAAGCAGGAAAAAAAAATAATAATAATAATAATACGCGCACTGCGCAAAACACGTACCGCAATATTTACAGGGCGCGACGTCGTCGGGGTGAATTTTTAATAGCGCGCGCTCGCGACGGATTTCAATTAGAATTACAAATCGGAGGAGACCGTCTCCCCTGCAGGATAGTGTCTCTCACCTGACGATTGTCGACTGTGTGTACGCGTGTTTACGGCACAGGTGCCCGGGCTGTTGGCTTATATTATGTGTGCAATATAACCGCGTACGTGTTCGTGAACCGAAATCGTTGTGGATCCCGGCAAAGTCGAGTGAAACGAAACTGTCGAATTTTCGTCGTCACCGGACACGTTGCGCGAACGGTTAGAGACAATTGATTTGTTTAGAATGTCGCGAAAATTAATTTCTAATTCTTTTCTCTCGTCGTTATTCGAAACGACCGGGTTTGTTTTTCCATTTTTTTTTTTTTTAGACATTCGCGTATCGGTTTTACAACGACGTGTTTTTCGTCTGCAATCGAATATTCTAACCAAAGAGTATACAAATTTTTCTAGAAGAAAATCACAGTCGGGTATAGGCACATAATTTATTTGAAACGTTTTCCCCGACTGATTCGGAACAAATTGAATAATTCGAAGAAAAACAATTCTCGTTGTTTGTACGGCGAAAGGCGTTTTGAAAGAAAAGCATCTATAGCGGGCGAGCTGTGAAACGTACATTGCGATAAAAATGTTTTTTTTTTTTGGTAATGCCGATTCGAAATTAATCCCGCGGGTCGCCGCGGATTCGCGTGTTTCGACAAAATTGTTCGGCAATTCTTAACATTTTAACTCGGCGACCGAACCCCGTTCGTTTATAAAACGTTTGCGGCCGTTTTTTCTACTTTTTTTTTCTCTTTAATAGGGCGTTTACGAATATATTTTTTTTCTTCTAATATCGCCGCGGACTCGGTGTTGAGCGAAACAACAATTACCCGCGCATATACGAAAAAGCAGACAGTTTTTTTTTCCATCGTTATATTATAATTATTATACGATATAATTATATATATATATATATATATAAATTGTACGAGAATGGTTTCGGCGTAATTTGTGGCGTTCATTAACGAACGAATTAACAACAAAATATATTTCTATATAAATATACGCCGCGCAGATATATGTCGTATCTGCAGTCGGCTGTACGGTGCGATGATTTACAGCGGCGCGAACTTTGCTGACCGTGAAAGGAAAAAACATATTTTTTCACGTTAAAAAAAAAAAAAAAAAATTGTATTTTACAAACGAGTTATCCCTGAAGATACGCTCGCGCGGTTTTACAATTACAGAAACCGCTCATTAGACGCAATTGCGTAAATCACGCGATTCTATACACAGTACTGCGTAACGTACACACACACACACACACACACATTTCGTACAAAATTAAGATACAACGGACACGAGAAATCCGTAAACACTACGCGTTGGAACAGTTGTCCGTCTTCGTATGTTGTTATGATCAACGCGGAATTCTCGTTCTTGTATTTTTTTCACGAAACGAAACAAAGAAAAAAAAAAAGAAAAAACGTATCGAATTCTCGAACATCATAAAAATGTGGTTAGGCGATTGGAAACGGTTTTGTTCGGAATCGCGCGAAAATTACGCGTTTGGTGCGGCCGGCCCGACCAAAAATAAAATTAATTCGTACATTCGAATTCCCAGGACGTGCTTTTTTATTATTATTATTGACGGATATCCGCGTATATTTAATTTTCTAACGTTATGATAGCGTGATTACGGACGAAAAAAAAATTGCTCTTATACAACACAACATTGTTCGAGTGTGAGAAATTTCAAATTTTTACACGGGCACGTCGTATCGGTATTATCTCTTCATCTCCCAATCGTAATTCGTCACTATTTATCACTCGTCGTAATCACGTGCGAATACGTTTTTCCGCGTGTTATACCCTACTGCTATCGATTAATGTTTCTTTTGCACCAATGCGCCGCCCTGTTCGCCAAAAAACGACGCGGGTTTTTTAACAACTCATCCGTCGTTTCTGTTTATTTATTTATTTATTTTTTTTTTTTAAAATAAATTTTACTTTTCGATTCGACCCGATAATTCGTGATTTTTTTTCGAATAATATTATTCCCGCACTGCAGTCCGTGCGGCAGCTCCGAAGCGTTTTACGAATCGCCCTTCAAGGTTTCAGTATTTTTGTTATTTTTTTTTTCAACGATTATTTCACCTATTGTTCGGCAAATAAATAATAATTAACGGCACGTCGTGTTTGTTCCGCTGTTCCCGGAACGAAAACACTGCGAATTGCAACCGATTGCGTTGACCGAATAATGTACAGATGAAAATCATCTCATTTCTACCGTAACGGATTCACATTAAAAAAAAAAAAAAAAAAATTTGTCTGGCTTATTGTGTATTTTTCAACAATTTCACGTTCGGACGGACGATCTGCAGGACGCGTATAACGTTAACGAGAGCGTTTTCGATATTATCGAATAACTGTGAAATATATCTTACGATTATTTATACGTATTTTTTTTTTTGCAATATTATATTATTGTGTTGGAAAAAAAATCACAATTCCGTTCTTATCGAACATTATAATATCGGTCACTGCAGTGTACCGGATTGGCGTGCACGTATACGACTTGGCAATTAGAGTATTAATGCGTTTGAGGAAAAATATATTACTTATATCGATGGAGTATTACGCGTACGTGTGAAACCAAAAAACAATAATCCGTACGTAACGGCGTACAGTCGATTTAGCCATTTTATAAATACATGTTTTTACGAGAAAACGCGTTTTTCAGTCTCAGAATAAAATATGTTTATAGTTACAAACTACTAATTTCGTAGCTCACAACACGCGTCCCCCGCACCCCTTGACCCGGAGACCTCGGTGTTCGTACGTAATATATAAAACTATAATTCTCTTTTCGAGCGTGCGAAAATGTCACCGGGCATTTTTATACACCGAGCGTTTTATAACCGTGATTATACGACGATTAATATCATATAATATGCGTATTAAATTGTGCTCGGAGAACATATAATCGACATTCGCGTTGTCTCATTGCAAGGGTTCACGACGAAATAGTGTAATAATAATATGTTATATAGTTTTATTAGGTTTTTTTTTTTTTTTTTATAATACACGTCGAAACCGCGCATACAAATAAACGTGAACGTCGAACGTTTTCCACTGTGTGAGAACGTAATAATGTTATTAATCTCCTTAATTGGGTTCGAAATAAAACGTGATTTTGAATTCTTTCGGAACAGAGTTTAAAAAAAGGAGAAAAAAAAACGTGTCCGTTTCGGTTAATTATGTACGAACATCGAATTCGTATCGTTAATATTATACGAGTATAGGCTTACCACGAGGGAAGAGTTCACTCGTCGATAAAACGTCTCTATAAACTAAAAGCGTATTCCAACGCTATATTATTTTTTATATACAGTGTTTGAATTCGAAAGTTATTACTAGAAGGAGGAGACGTATAAGTGTATAAAAATAACCTATATATTTAAATACGTCCAGTTTTTATTAAATGATTTTAAACGGTTTTGCTTCGTCCTTAATTTTTTTTTTTTGTGTATTCTCCTATTCTAAACGCACTGGCGCGACGTATGGATAATTGAACAGAAAGTTTGTTTTTGAACGCTCAACAAAAGTCAGTGTACTTCGTTTCGATTGTATTCGTATCGCGAATAATAACATTTGCGTTTTTCAGTGCGATTAAACTATAAAAGTGTAAATATAAATGGGTATTGGACGACCAGCGTTTAGAGAAACCAGGAAAAAAGGGAGCTGAAATGTGTTTAAAGAATGAACTGGTACTCTGTTCCGTCTCCGGCTCGAGCGTTGCTTTTTTTATACGTACGTTTTCAAATCAAATACAGTTCGTATATTCTCATTATATGTTTTTTTTTTTTGAAAACAATTCAACAAGGCGTAGATCTTATACGTAGTAGAAGGGACTTATTAGATGCCCGAAGGCTGCCTATAAACTATTTATAATATCCTCTGCATTGGCACTGAGTAGTAACGAAAAAAGCGTCAATAGAGTTCAACACCATTTTCTTCTATAGACGTCAATCCAATGATTGGTATTGCAGCAATTCCCATACTTCCCCGTCGCTGACCTCCCTCTTCCAATTTTCGATATGAACTACATTTTTGGGGTCGTTTACAATTTAGTTAATGTATTGCAATCATGGTGTTCATCTGCGGTTTTTTCCATCGACCATCCCTTCTAAGATTAGTCCGCGGCTTATAATGCGAACTAATTAATTCATTTCGTCTTTTCTCTATACTTTTCCACAATGACCTTCTTTCCGAGACTATTTTTCTAAGACTTCTTCGTTCGCGATCTGATCAGTCCGTCTTATCTTTTGCACCACCACATCTGAAACGTTTCTGTTCTTCTCATTCCTTCTTTGGCCACAGTCCACGTTCTACGTTCATATACGCGATAACGTTTCAGATTTTTAGAAAACGTTTCTCCCGTTTTAAGGCGTGCTTTACAATTTTTATTATATTTACATTTTACCACACCGTATAAACGTACGATTGCGTTGTTCCGGCAATACGTTTTGCGCGACTGTTATTTAAAACATTATATTAATTGACTCCTCGTGACGATATATAAATATATAAAAAAAAAAAACGTAGTACAAAACAAAATCCGCACAATGGCATTATGGAAGTCGTCGTCGTCGTATGAAATATTGTGACCGAGACCAAACGCCAAAACGCGCAACTCTTGTATATTATTTACACCCCAGGGACCGGAAGTTCGGTTGCGGTGGAGTTTATTAACGTGCCCGGGCTCGATATAATCACACGGACTTTGCGGCGTTGATTGTGCGCCGTTTATCGTGGCCCCCGGTGTAGTGTGCGTCCCTTTACACCACGCCCGACACCGCCGTCAGCCCGTTGTTAACCGTCAACAATAGTAATAAGTAGGAGGAGGCCCCTCTACTGCAGTGCCACCAGGATACCGATTTTCGGTCGACGATTTAAACGCGTCAAACCGTCCGCAATAGAATAAGAATAATAACACTTATGGCTACAGGTTTGAATTCTGAGTCGATTCAGTTCTAAAGTGCGCGAAGTTTTCTCTTGCTAATTTGCCCGTATGCAAAGCGTGTTTATCGTGTTTCACACATTGATTCATTTAAAACCATTTTCAATATATCGTTTTTCGGGGATCGAGAACACGCGGAAAGCACCGTAGAAAAAAAAAACGAAACGTATTAACACGCACTTCGTACGCACCTAAACGTTTTTAAACAGTAAAAATCAAATACGATTTCTTTCTTTTTTCTTTTTTTTCATATTTTGAAAATCGAATATTATTTTTGCGCGTTTTTTTGTTTTAACGTGCTCGTGTGTGTATTTCTACATAGCGCGTGGAGAGCACGAATGCGCGTTTCTAAGATTTTCAAAGCACAATAAATAATAATAATAATAATAAAATGGGCGCGTTTTAACGGCGCGCGCGTCATATTTTTCCATTACACTTTTACCGTCCAAACGAATTATTTACAACAATAACGTCTTTTATAACAATATAAATAGCTCGCGACGCCCATACGCACGAGAGTACCGCGGGGTGTCGCGGCGTTTCCCGTGCGCGATATTTGCATAATATTACGTATTATTATAATGACGTTAAAGACGGCTGAGGCGGCGGCGGCGACCGGTGTAAATACACCTCTTTCGGCATAGTTGGAACAAACGTGTAAATCCGTGTGCGACGCAGGGACTCGTCGAAACACATCGCGGATTTCCGCGCGTATAACACACACACACACACAAAAAACACGCGCAGACGACTGAACCGTGAAAAGCCGTGTGATGGGAGGGCTCCGAAACGTTTAGAAATCCGGTAGTGGGACCGGGTTCGATGTAAATAATTCTATTGTCGTTTCGTTGAAATTCCACTGAAAAAAAACAAAAAAAAAAAAACGTACATGTCGGTATTTTAATTATTGTGCGCGAAACACAAATCGAAATCGAAACAAAACACAATACGTGTCGAGTAAATGTAATATAATATGACGATATAACGAGATCGAATTGTGTAAAACACATCGGTTTCAGCCGATAACTCTTCTACTGCACTTATAGGCGAAAGTCGAATGATGAAGTGTTAGCGTTTTCGTTATCTTTGTAACGGAGTCCTTCTTTCGCGGCACCGGTCAGGCAGGATCTTATAAGACGCGTTTCATCCAGTGGTGTTCCCATAGGGTATACTCCATATACGCCGTATACTCTCATAATTTTTTTGAAAAATCATGGGTATACTGCGTATACTCTCATGATTTTTTGAAAATCATGGGTATATTGCATATATTTTCAAATCTCAAGTTATATGCAACGGAAAAAGAAACATAATTACTGAAGAAAGGCCTCAAAAATTTTAGTTTATTTTTTATTTTTTATGATTAATTTTATTATTGGAATTTATATTTATTAATTTTCCCACTGTAGACCTCTATACTGCCGGCATACACATCACAACTTATTACGCCTTAAGTCCACGACATTGTGTTAAAATTCGGCTGCAAGACCATCGATCGGCAATCTCAGTTCCACGTGGCAAAAAACAAAACGAAACAAACGAAGAAAATAAGTTCCAGACAATTTTTTTCACTAATTTATTTAATTAATTTTCTTGATAATTGTATTTAAGAAGAAATATAATTACTTCTTATTATTTTATTATTTTTCATACTATCGAAATCACCTCTATCCTTGTATCAACTCCTGTGAATCGTAAGAAAAATATATGTATAATATTGAATGTTCATGTTTTGGATTTGGGTACTTAAGGCAGGGACGAGATTAGGAGGGGTGGGGTGTATCCCCCCCCCAACACTCAGGTCATTCGGCAAAAATAGAAAGTTGATGTATTTTTTTGGTGGGGGGGGGTTAATCCTCCTGGATGCAGAGTATACCCTCAACAAATTTTATGGGAACATCACTGGTTTCATCGCCTATGACGGTTGGCCACGGCCGACCGGCCGGAATACCTTTCGTACCACCATTCACATACCAGTGCTTCTTCTGTTCGATCCGTTCTCGGCGTTTTAGCGAGCAGCCGCCGTCAGGCATTTTGACGAGACCGTCGACCGTACACTTTCGGGGGTTTGATTGATTTCCGTTTCGTCCTCCCGACATTCCTATATCCGTCGAACCGGTTTTCTGAGCAGTTCTTCAACAGCGACACTTTCTTGACTCATGTCTCACAACGTGAAATTCGTAAGAACGTTTTCGTTTCCGGAAAACGTCCCCGGAGAGGTTTCGACGGAAACGGACGAAAGCGTTTTTATAGGTCTCCAGATTTTCAAAAACGGGGGGGAAATAGCCAATTGGACGGTGTAACGATCGCGTGCAGAAACGAACGATTTATTTACGCGAGCTCACGAAAAATCAATTTTTTCGTTTTTTTTAGTAAACCGAACGAGACTCGACGGCCATCGGTCTCCTGTATAGTCCTTCTGCGCTGCAAGTCTTTTATATTTTATTCGTCTCGTATCGTCTCGCTCGTTTTCTTTTGTTTCCCGTCGGCCTTTGTATCGTACCGCCTACGATAAACTGTTATGTGGTTCACGTACATTCCGAAATGTCTCTTCTGGCGCGTCCACTATTATACGTAAATATTTGTGCATTTACACACACACACACACACACACACATGAATCCGTGCAATAATTTACTTCGGGGGAAACGACTTGAAATTCTTGCCGAGCTTATACATACTTACGTATATATATATATAATCCGTGGATAATTATACATAAAATAAAAATAAATAAATGCGGTGCGAGTTTTAGCTACCGCAGCCCATCAGCCGTTCTCACGTGATACGGATACCGCAGATACCACGGATACCCGAGTAACATTTTTGCCGTTCAATGTCCATTTAAAATAATCGTGACAGTTTAACAATTTATACACGGTCTATGGCTGTTAATTGAGAACCGTTATAGATCAATTTAAGTGTTTCGTTTCAAATTTTAATTCAATATTTACAAAAAAATATTTTATAGTTCTAAGTAGGTACTTCCGACACTGAACTGAGCGGTCCGCCGGTTTCGGACCGCTATTTGTATGCGTCTTGCTACTACCCCCTCTATGTTGTGTCGTAGCGCTATCTGGTGACCTATTTTCGTTTCCCGTTTTATCGCGGTCGACTACTACGCGCTTTGTCGGTACACGCGGGTGTTTAGTTTGACGCTGATCGAGCGATCAAGCGCGTTTGTTATATTTAATAATAATAATAATAATACAATTTTGCGTATTTCAATGAAATAGAAATAACGTAATAATTCGTCTTTCCTCGTTGTACACTCGTTTATTTTACACTTTTTGCTACTTTATTAACTATTACTAGTTTATTCTCAGTCACATCTTTCCTCGATTACCGGAGTTTGCCGACAGCTAAGCATTAAACGCTCGATCACGATCGATGAAGATTTAATTTTTCGTCACTGCTTTTCTCCCGACATGTCATCCCTTAGAACTCGGTTCTTTCGGAATCTGTATAATACGACTAGGTACATTTAATTCGGATAATTATCGGATATTCGTTCGATTTTTAAATGCGAACGATAAAACTATCATAGAAATTGTGTTTTTATACTGCCAAAACGCGATTTCGTCGAAATCCATTATTTCAGTATTTCCCTAACATTTCGAATAATAAAATTGTCTATAAGCAATTAAAACCGTGGTATTTAAGTGATAAAATAGGTTATTATTCGTTATGAGAGCTGAGAATTGTAAAATATAAAACATAAATCCTACGTTAATTCGGATTGTATTGAAGAAAAAAAGGATTCGAAAATCTTAAATCATAATTTTCCTGTTATTATTATTTTGGATTTATCTGCGAAGTGCAGTATGATGGAAAACGGCAATTGGAACAAAACGTTTAGGTTTATTGTATAAGGCATTAATTATTATAAAATGTAACGTTAATCAACACTATATTAATAGTATATATTAATAAATTAATAAATATATTAATAATAATAATAACAATAATAATAATAATAATAATAATAAATAATATATTAATATTCTATGCTCAGTTTTATCGAACGCAATGATTTGATCACGCATTGCTTTGGAATTTATTTTACTAATAATAGAATTTTGTCTGCAGTATTCAATTTAAGCGACATACTCACAATACCCGCTACCATTTTTTTTTTAAATTTCATTCTATAGAAGACTCTTTTTTTCTCTTACACACACACACACACACACAATATTATATGTATAGTGTGTTATATACGTCTGGCGCACGCGTCTTCGACATCGCGTTATAATTATTAGCGTTTCCACGCCCCGGTCCATTCTTCTCGTCTGTATAGAGTAATACATGATACCTATACGGTATATGACGATGTACGTATATTGTGTACGCGGTGTGAGTAAATACGCCTCACTAATGACAGAGTAGTATTATTTAAAAGAATAAAAATAAAAAATTATAGGCGCTGCGCTGCGCAATATCGAAATCTCCTCGGGACTCGCTGTTCTTCTATAAGTACTATATAATGTATTACGTGTATATGTAATGAACTGTATATATTTACACACACACACACACATATATGCTTTCGTGTACAATAACGATTTAAATATTACAAACGTCCTTTCGCACGTGGGCAGAAAACGACAGTATTGTTCCAGTTCTCGTTGGTACGTACACAAGTGTACGTATAATAATATAATAGTTAATAATAATCTCCGATTTTGGATCCTGAGCGCACGCATACACTATTCGTATTGTTATTTGTCGTAACGAGCGGATCGAAATTCGAAATTACAATACGTTGTACGCTAACGTAAACTGTTATTATATATATAATAATAATAATAAATAATATGTATAATACAACTTTACTGTAGTAATGTGACTGCGTTATTATACGCATATTGTCGCGCGATACGAGGAACGAAATTCTCGTCTAATATAGAGTGTAGCGTAGAATAATTATTATTTTATTATTCGTACGCTTATATTATTATTACTGTGATTTTCGGACGAGCCTATTTGTGTCGCGTACGCGTAGCAAGTTGTAAACGATATAATAATGATTATTATTATTATTATTTATATACGACACGGGCGAGGCAATGAGCTGCTCGTTTGTTCCCTTACACGTTACGAATTAGTTAGTTGTTACGAATTCACAATATAATAAACGAGTTAAAGTCAGTCTTCCTAAAAATGACGATATTTAACACATATAGGACACGTCCGAGTCGACGACAAATTCATTATTTTCCATATGAAGATATAGATATTCGGTTAAGATCATATTAATCTCGCAAAAGCAGTGCGAGTATCATACACTGGAGATCTGCAGGGATGTGGAACGGTTTATTCGAAGAATACTATTCCTCGCATATTATTCTGATGACTTTTTTTACGCGCTCACGATTGACGGAAAGAACCGAAGAAGTGATAAAAATAGACGTTTGGAATTTTTTTTATAATTTTTTCGTTTTTGATTACACTACCGCCGTTGACTTTTCTCACTTTTCCTTTGTTTTTTCTATCAAATATTTTTATAAATACTCTGAAAACTCTACTGCTGCGAGTGCGTTGTGTTGTTTGAACGTCCCGCTCTGACTGTCGAGAGAAGCAGGTGTGTTCGTTTTTAACCATCAGGAATACGTTTGGAAGGTCCTCTTCTCCGTATATAATAATTTCTGTCCCGCTGCACTCCTTTTCAATTGTTGGTTTCCTACGTTCTATAACCGCGTTTTCTTTATGTATATCTATGTTTTTTAGACACCGGTCGTTGTACAAACTTTAATGTTTTCGTTTTGTTTTTACCATGTTACAAACTATTCGATATTTGTTCCGGTTACGTGTTGTTACGTTTTTCTTATTCTCTCCAATTATTTTAACAATATTTTTTTTATTTTATATAACCAATGTATATATATATATATATTGTAAATGTCGAGTTACAACAATGTCGATTGGACGAAGTTCTAATTTTTTCTCGATAAAAAAAAATCTGAAAATTCCGAACTCTACCGAAGCCGAATGATGAAACAGTTGCTATATAAACTATATGTACAATAGTAATGTACTAGCCGAATCTGATCGACTAGTAATTATTATTACATAAAGCCAATCAATACCTGTTTATAGTGGCGCGTAGATATTATTATTATTATTATTATTATTATTCACGCGTATATATAGTTTAGCTAAATTCAATATAATCGTCTCGTATATGCGACATACATCGATCGTCGACAACTTATAATATATATATATATTTTTTTTTCTTAATTTTTTAAACGTGAAAACGTTTTGCGAAACGCGCGTGGTATCGTCGCATATAATCTATCCGATTTCAGTGTATTTACGCGCATAATATCGTATAAATAATATAATGTGTGTAAACGGTTCACTTATACGTCGCACGTTTTTATCTTCGAGACAAATCTCATAATAATTATTATATATTTATTATAACAGTATACTTCACGTGCGAAATGATTGCCGTGCCTTCTTGTAATAACCGTTAAGCCGATCACGTTGCACGTTTGTATCGCAATGGTATAATACGCGTATAACTCTCCCCTTTCTCCTCTTCTCGAACGTATCGCGAGCTTTATTATAATATATTTTATTAATATAATAACAACGAGTATTTTATAGTATTTCGGGGGGAATATATACACATTTCAAATTATTTGTAGCAAAAAAAAAAAAAAAATTCGGACGCGTTCGAAATCGAAAATATAATTGAATTCCATAAATTAAAAATTTCCGTCTCTATTTGTATTATACGCGCATAGATTTGTGCTTAATACGCACAACGCGTTGTACGATATAATTTTAAAAAAACGATATTCGTTTATTGCGGCTTATTACCACTACGATTATAATATGGCGAATTTTATAATTTTCGCACGTATAAGTAAAAAGAAAAGTTTATATATATATATATTTTTTTTTTCAACTCAACTATAGTCGAATTAATTCGTTGATCAAAAACTACTTTATCCTTTATAGTTTTATAATCATTTATCAACGCGTTTATTATAATTATTATACGTAGGATTCATATTACTAACTATTGATTTTAAATGTTTACTGTTGACAAATCAATTGGCGATATTCATAATATAATGTATTGGGTTTTAATATTCTTAGTCCATCACGAGTCGAGTGATTCTTGTTTTCCATAAAAACATCTACCAGACGTCGTCGTATGTGTTCTTCGGAGTACGATTATTGTCATTAGAAAAACCTATTCTGTACAATACGTTGAAGTGTATATGCCAATCACCGCAGATTTGGTTATGTTCATTCGAAAACTCTATGGTTTCATTACTATTACAAAAAGTGCATAGATGATACACATTAAAAAAAAAAATGTCTGTCTGTAAAACCAATACATTTTTTGCTTTAAAAATCTATAAATCTATAAATGAATTGAAAATAGTTTTGAAAAACGATTTTTATTTTGCTAACCGCTAATATGTAATTTAGTATAAGCCATACGTACTTGTTGAGTAGATATGGAAAATAGTTCATATAACGGATATATTGGAACCATAATATTTTCGACTAAATATCCAAGTCAAGTCATGTACTTTGTTTCATATTAAAAAAAAAAAAAAAAGTAAATACCGTTGAAAAATAAAAATCAAGAGATTCGAGCGTCAAACGAAAAATGAAAACGGAGTTTTTCTTTGACGTTAACTTTAAACTTAAAATGTAAGTCGATTTTCTTCCCGTTGACCTTTGCCGCATAATCCGCTGAACGCTATTACAACGATAGATTTATTTAATATTAGCGTATTGGAGCGAAATATACGCGCGTTGCATATCACGTAGACGATATTTTACAGAACCGTTTGAATTGGAACGGGGGAGAGAATAAAAAATAATAATTTGTCGGGGTTTTTTGTTTTTTGTTTTTGTTTTTACTTCGCTGTATAAATAATCCATTACGACGCGTATTATTATTTATTTAATTTTTTTTTCTTTCGTTTTATAAGACCGTTTGCGTTGATCGATCATACGAATATAGCGTTTAAACGTTATTATTTCGCGTGTGAAAAAACCATATATATATATATATAACCGTGTACACACGACATGCGAGTGTTTATTTTATATATATATATATATATCCGCTCGACACCATTGTTTTGAAAGGTCACGAGATCCGGATTCGTGAAAATAGACTGCTGTTGAAAAAAAAAACGTATATAATAATAATAATAATAATAATAATAATAAAAATGTACAATATACGAATATAATACGCAGTTGGTGATTTACTTGAAAACCGTATATCTGACCGTAACAGTCGAATCGCGCGTCTTGTAATATATTCCTGCACGAGCGTTAGACTGGTTTTATAATATTATCCGCGCGCGTATACACCACCTATTTAATATAGCGTACACATTATATTGTACTCTATCGAGTGGTAGGAGGATAGGTATGCAACGAGCTATTTGTGTGTCGTATATATATAATATATATGTACACGATAATGATCGTCGTTCGTATAAAAAAAAAAAAACTCGCGCAAAAAGTTTTTCAAACACAATTAATAAAGACGTATTCCGTGTCAAGAAATCGAAAGCGTATCGTTCGACAATCGACACGCGCGTGATAAATTTTTTTTCACGCGCCACCGATTTCCGTCTGTTATTCGCGCGAACTTAAATTCTTCCCGCCTTGTACTCAAAACACTCTCCGCGTTTTTATTAAATAAGCAAAAAAAAAAAAAAAAAAATCGTTATATCGGTTTAATTTTTTTTATACGTAATTCTCGCGTGTAAAATGTAGGATAGGCGTTAAAATTTTAATTGAACGAAATCTCTTGTGACGTTTAAATTATTGCGTACCGATAGTTCTCGACGAGGATCTCAGCGCCGCCGTGCTACAGTCGTCCCGTTAGAAAAAAAAAAAAAAAAAAAACGTTCTTGCGACATTTCTCGTCTCAGATAATTTTTAACGAGTTTTAATTTCTAGAAGAAATTCGTTCTCTTCTCAGACGTTATTATCCGTTCGCGGGATGAGTACTGTTGTTTTTAAGTCATAAAAAAAAAAGACATTCGAACAACTATTTATCGTTCACAAATACGCGTAGTTAATAATCGAGATATTTCTAAAGAACAAAAAAAAAAAAAAAAATCGTTATAACATTGCCGGAAACTCATTGCATGAGGACACGGGGCTACGATGGATTTCATCGGAATAATCGTTCGACGCGCTACGACGTAGATATAACGCGTTTTGAAAAGAAAAAAATAATTATTATTATTATTATTATCATCCGAGACCAAGACTCGAGTCCCCGCCGAGTCGGACATTGGAAAAATCGCAAAGAATCTGTTTCTTTGGTCGTTCTTTTCTCACCCCTCACCCCGTTTTCAGCGTAAAATATTATTATTATTTTTTTTTTTTTATCAAATTTATCACGAAACACGTCAACAACACCGTATTGAAACGTCGTACCGTCGCGATATAAATTTTCGATTGCCAAACGCGAAAAACAATAATATTTACAAATAAGAAAACAGCCGTTGGCAACGTCACCCGGTCGTCCGTGCCAACGATTGGGCAAACCGCGCGTCCATTATCACAACTTTTACATATTATTATTTTTTCGTCGCCGCCGACAATAAACAGATAAATAAAAACGATACGCAGTCGCGTACACGCGGTGTGCCTCGTAGAGCCTTGGGGGATCCGCGGCAACAAATCGCCGGGCCGAGAGTCTCGTTCTGACGTCCGACGAAACACTCTCGTACACAATATTATCTCCCCGCGGAATGATAATAATTATTGTTATCGTATCCGCCGCTTTGCGCGTAGTTCTTGTAATATTTTATTTAGGCGCGTTTCACCTATACGAGCGTGTCGACCGTTACCGTAATAACATCCAATTATCGCGCGATAATATACGAGTCCGAATCGCAAAACGCGACTATATCGTACGCACACACACACACACACACCAAGTCGATAACAACATAAACGGAAACGTTATATTCGATGCGAAACGGGGGGAAGAAAAAAATCCGATATACGCGCAAGTAATAATAAAATCGACGAAATAACGATTTCCTCGCGTTATTTATTTTTTTTTCCGTAGAGAAAACTGCCGCGCGCGGCAGGTGCGCTCGACGACGACATTTCGACGGACGTCTCGTGTGTGTGTTTTGTGTACGACCTCCGGGTGCGGCGCTTGCACACGACGGACGGACGGACGGGGCTACACCGGGCGCGCTGCAGATGTGCCGCCGACCGGGCGACCACGCGCGGTGTACCCCGACGACAAGGCGGATAGTGTCGGCTGCTCCGACATAGAGCGAACCGTTCACATGGTTTTTAAAGATATTCTGTATTGATGTATATTATAATACGATATTCGTGGAATACGCGGGGGAATCGTGCGTGATCGGACGGTGTTGGGTGGTCAAGGAAACAATGGACGAGGCGGAAAAAGAACACCGAAACGCGTAACGCTCGCAAGAATGGAAGGAACCAGAAGAGACGAGCCGACGTCCGAGGAGTAAACGGACGGACGAAGTGATGGAGGATCTACAACAGATGGTGGGGAGGGGGGGTGTACGGAACTGGAGGAATGTCGCTAAGGGTCGGGATGAGTGGAGACGAGTTGTTTCGGGAAGCCAGTGGATAACTAGGAGCTCATGAATGAGATAATCATATGTGAATACTTTACTGACGTCAGTATTAGACGACGATGAAAAAAAAAGAAGCGTCGTTCGATACGGCGCATTGCGATCGTGTTGCGAGTGGAACGAGACGTAGAAATACGAAGAAAGACGAAGAAAACGACTTTCGAGCACTTGGTATACGGATCACGGTAGAGCGTATCCCAATTTTTGGAAGGAGTGCGTTGAATTCAGTCTTGTTTCTCGTACGTTATACGTCATCAGTGGCGTAATCACTAGGAGGCGGATGTGGGTATTGGAATCTTTGGTGTGACGGGATTTTCAAACAAAAGTACATTAAAAGCGTTTTAACGAACGCAATTTTTTCACAATCGGATGATAAAGTCTTCAGGTGTAGTACTCGACGAAATGATCCAAAAGCAATGGATCCGAACTGCAATTGTTTTGTCTTCTTTAAATGAATACGAATTTACTTTAAAAAAAAAAAATTTATATTTCTTCTTATGAAAAAATATCGATTTCCCCGCTCCTCCATTTTCCGTTTCACGAGTTAACCCTAATGCGAGTCGGCCTTTTCGCAGTTCACTTCAAACGTGCAACAGCCATTATACTAGAAAAAAGTAGAAAAAAGTCAATGCTACTCATTCCTCTATAATTTCTGCTTATATTGACATTATAACATATAGAAAAAAAAATTTTTTTTCTCGTTAAAATCTACACGTAAAATCGTAATGTCCAAATGATATTATAATGTTTAAAAATTGTTTTTAAATGATAAACACCGGTACAATTATATACTGATTAATATAATAGATGTATTACGTATAAGTACGTATGAGGTCTATTATTATTTAATCAGCTGGCAGTTCGTGACGTTTAATTTCAATTACTATATATATACTTTGTACATAATATTATATGCGGTTTGCGGTTATTATAATAAATGTATATCATTAGACGGTAAATGGGCGTGTATATTTATAAAATAATCGTTACGCGCGTATAACACTTTGCACTTGTTTCGGGAAAATCGTTGGTATTGTCTCTTTAATTAAATTAGAAAAAAAAAAAACGAAAATTAATTTTCGATTAGTATTTTTTTATTATAATATATATATATAAAAAATTTGAACGTTTCATCGTGGTTGTTATTATTCGGCGCAGCTCGTGCCCCACGCGTGGATAAAATTTATAATTGATAAAATAATTATCGCGTATTTAATATATTTATTATTATTATTATTATTATTATTATTATTATTATTATTATTATTATTATTATTATTATTATTATTATTATTATTATACAAACAGCCGTATTACGCATATATCACGGTTAAAATTTAAATAATACCGAACGAACCCGATCCGGTCTGAAAAACACGACGAGATAAGTCCGCGGCACGCATTGTGCGCATTTGCCGGTGTGCGTACACCGACGGACATGTCCGCAAAAGCGAGTCGTCGCAAATATTTTCGGTCGTCAGAAAGACAAAAAAAAAAAAAAAATTATATAAAAAATATTAAACCGAAGACGACGACGAGAAACGTGTACGATTTGTGCCGGACGAACATCGAGAAAATATTGATAACATCCGAGCTGAATTACTCGCGTGAACGGTTCAAATCGTATTTCCGTGCGCGCTAATCGAATATCAGTGGGAAATTCGTTTCGAGACAATACGTGTACAGTAAACATTCGAATTTGTTCGTACGAGAAAGAGGGGAAAACGAGAAATTTTTTGCTAATAAAGCGCATCGTTATAATAATGCGATTAAAGGAGAACTAAAAACGCAAACAGTTGAATCGTTCGAAATTTTTCCGACATTTTAAAATTATTCGTAATTATTCTCTTGGTATTCGATTTGTGTTTGAACGGAGGCCAATACGATTTTTAACTCTCCGTTCGCCGACTAATTCGGGTAATCTCTTTGCATCACACGACGTTACTGGAAGCAGTATAATATTTAAAATCGGTAATTTTTTTTTTTTTTTTTATGGTATTTGGTGTATTCTCGACGAATGGGCAACGTAATAAAAACACTTATATCGGATAAAAAAACCGTATGAAATATATTTGTACTCATAAACCGGAAACCTGGCGTACGTCGAGGGGCCAGCCAATAAGATCGGAAAGCATTTCTTCTCGTACAGAATTTTTGTCTTGGAGCTCCGTTCAGAATATAACATACGTAAAATACAATAATCATATTAAAGTCTTAATATTTAAACGCGCGATTTTTTTTTTTTTTTTTTTTTTGCCTAACCGCTAATACAACGTTTTAACGAGGTCGACCGATTTTTCGTCCCGATTACGTTATAATACGCATTCTACGACGTTAACCGGCAGCCGATTATAATTTATTATAAGCACATACACCGGTAAAGAGAGAGAGACAAAAAACGGAAGCGACGTCTGTAATTATTATTATTAATAATAATATAATTATTTTTTTATCGTATACATATTATATAATCGTTATGATAATATGTACGATATACGCGTAAATTGTAAATTAAATACGAAGACGTTGAGTTTCGCGAATACGTATATAACACATACTCGTATAGATATATATAATTTGATTTCCTACCGATCTTGGCCCCCTTTTATCCGTTTACACTCGGGCCGCGTTAAAAGTTGGAAACGCGCGTATATTATATTGTGACGCGCGCCGTATCCACGCGGTCCGGTTGCTGCGGACCACCTTGAGACGAGTGAATGTATACAGTGGCGTGTCGTCTATTTATATATATATATATTAATATATAATATATAAAACGGCTTTTTAACTGCTATTCGCGAATAAAACCAGCTCCTCGGGACACGAGTATAAATATTATTATTATTATTATTATTATTGTCATCATACGCGCCGCGCCTAATCGATTCGAATTTAGCAATTTTTTTTTAAAGGTCGTCGCGCTGCACGTCGTATTTAAATAAGCGACTAAAAAAAAAAAAAAAATGAATCGAAAACGATTAAAATCGATCGGGTTTTCGTCGTGTATACATAGAAACACTCGAACTTAATCCCTAACGCGAGTCTCCGGGACTCATTTTATCATATACAATACCCGAGTGTTTGAATTGAAAAAAAAATTAGAAGCGGGGGGATGCCGAAGTGCAAAAAAATGTGTACGTCCCTGAAAATTTTAACGTCGCGAAAATTATTCGTGGCGACTTCGCTCCCCCCTTTCCCTTGTACGTCACTATATTTTTCCAATGCACAATAATAAATTATCTTTATTTTATTATTATTATTAAAAATAATATAAACTCGTAACCTATACAATAAAAAAACAAAAACCGCTAAATTTATATGTTTAAAAAATATGTTCGTATGAATGGTGCACTAGTCTTGTTCGTCTCGTTTATATTGTTTCATCCGTACCTCATTTATCCCTTTCACAACAACTCTTCACGTAGCGGTGTGGCTTAAACGATTGAACGGGAGAGGTCCGACCCGATTAGTTACCACTAACGACGAGATACGCGCAGCCGTTACTATTACGCTACGCTACCGGCCTATCGCGTACTGTCTGTGTCCGGTCCTCAACTCCTCGGGTCCTCAGATCTTCCTCCACCACGTCAATCCATCTTTTTCCAGGCATCTTTTTCCTCTAGGTCTTTGGCGCTCACCATTCCGACGCTACTCTAACCGTTTAGTCCAGTCATCTTCTCCGGTCATGCGACCCGACCGCTGCGTCCTTTGGTTCTTAACGAAGCTCGTTACTCGGTGCTGGTTTCAATACGCACGGGCCACAACTGTTTTTTTTTTATTTATTTATTTCGCCAATTTCCCGACGTTTTATCGACGAATAGAATAGTCCACGTATTTTCCTCCGAACCTCGTTCTCGGATACCTCACTGACGGCCGCAGTAGCGTACGACACCGCACGCTACTGTGTGCGACGAGATACGTTAAACATCCGTCTTCCGCGTTACGGGGCGGTTATCGGTCAAAATCCGAATCTCTCCGTTTTCCCGGCGCTCGCAAATTAGATTGGAAAATGTGCGCGAAAATGATTGACGACGAGGACGACTGGGGGGGATAGGGTATTTGTTCGTAATAATGTTATAACACCGTGTGCGCGATAAATATCGAGTGACGCTTGTAACGGATCCGCGCCGTCTAGAAACCGGACAAATGCGCGTTTAATGCAAAACTTCCGAGCGGGTCATGCGGCAGAGGATTTCAGCCGGGCGATTGATAACGCGCCATAAGTTATTGTGACGCGCTGGCGGTCAGTTTTAATTTATATACGTCGAGTCGTTTAAGAATGAAACCGCGGCCGCACGTGTACGCGGGTAATCGCTCATCGCGGACGAATCCCCCCCCCCCCCGGACACACAATACCGCAATGGATACACCAGCGCGAGTGTTGGGAGAAGAGAAAAAAAAACCAGCGTTTCCTCGGCGTGTCAAGGATAGAACTCGTCGATATCGAGTAAAAAAAAAAAAAAAAAAGTGGAAAATCGTCGAACGATTTACAAAAGAAATCGCGCGAGATTCCAGTGGAAAATGCCAGTAGAAATCATTATTCGACCGATACGGTCGAGTAAATATTTATTTATTATTTTTTTTTTTTTTCCCGATGTCAATTTTAATCGGTTAACGTCATTTTTTTAAATTATGTGTCAGACATTAAACCGTTTGTTGGTGGTTGTATTTCGGAGTCAATTAAAAAAGTAAAAATCGTATTCCGCGAACGAATTGATTTTATAGTATTGAAAAGCAGACCGATCGAATGACGAAGAAGCAAACGCCTTCCCGTGACTTGGAACGTCGAGAAATTATCCCTTTGACAATTCCCAAATACGGTCCCGGTGGCGTTCCGAAGTTACCGGGAGCATACGGCGGTATGGGGGTGGGAGGGGGAAATTCCCGAATCTTAGTCTCAGAAGACCGTGTCCCCGTCGCAACCGGGTCTCCTTCCTGCCCGGGGTCGGCGCCATAAGGACGTCAAAAAAATAAAACACTGCGGACGATAATAATAATAATCGATGTGCGTGTGTGCCGCGAACAACGGTGAAATGAACAAATAAAAAAAAACGCGTAGTAGTAGTAGTAGTAGTAGTAGTAGTTATCCGCGTACGTCGCGTATATCCGGTTATACGTCGGTTTTCGTTTTTGGCGTGTAAACCAAGAACGAGGGGTGGGGGGGGGAACCGGTGGGGCGCGCCCCAAAGACGTTTCGATGGGAGCGCCCGGCCGGCGGTATAGAGGAAAGAAGGAAAGAATAATAAAAAAAAGAATAATAATAATAATAATAATATTGGAAGAATACGAAGGAGGAAAAAAAAAAAATCGTATACGAACGTCGAAGGAGAGATAACGTATGGCTTCGAGCCAAACTCGTACGTGTTTATTGGCAACAACGTTGACCTTGGACGAGACGGTTCTCTCTTTTCACGACTCGCGCGCGTACGATATTATTTTTATTTAACATTATTCCCGGGCCCGCGACGGCGTCAATAGTGCGCGTGTGCGTATTCCACGGCACGTAGCCGTCGGCTCGCGAAACGCCCCGGCGCGCGCATCCGGTCCCGGAGACGTCTTCGCGTCTTCGCTCCCGGCCGCCGCCGTAGCGATTCCTTAACAACGGTGCCGCCGCGTTCAACAATCCGCCGGACTCGACACCGGGCCGAATCCGACGGGACGGCGCGCGAAGTGGACGTGCGGGGCCCATTCTTCGTCGTCGCACGGCCGGATCGGTACCGAAATCACGCGGCCGCGGCCGACACCGTGACTCCTCGTAAACGTTTCGCCCTGGTCAACTGTCCCTTCCTCTCTCTCTCTCTCTCTCTGCCCGTCCGCGGTGCACCGCGACGCGGACGCAAACGAGGTGGCTGCAAAGGGTTTCCACCTTTAAACTCCCTCCTATCCCTAACCCCCAAAAAATTGTTCTTCTACTTCAAATCTGTATTCGATTCAATTATTTATTAAATCAACAGCGAATTTACGGCTCGTATATTATAACGATTATATTACTATGACTACACGACGCTCATTATCTTGAGCTTTACACTTATACGCTTTGTAGGCGATAATGCAATACAAGTCACATAAACAATCGATATGAAACGTTCTTTTTACTCGCTGATGGTTTCTTAAATAGCGCGTCATATGTGTCTTGTTAAAATATACTCTTCGTAAAAACCGTATTACGAGATTAATGCGGTAAATGGTTTTCGACGATGTATTTGCTGTATATATATATATACGTATATACACGGAAATCGGCGAGTTGTTATTGTTTTGTAATTATATAGGCGATTCTATCGTTAAAAATTACCAAATAAATAATACGCGAAATGTTTTTTTTTTCGAAAGTCCCTTTAAACCTCCTCTTTCCGGGGGGGAAATCGTATCTACTACGCCGCTGAATACGAACCAAAAGGATATAAATATAAAGTATAAATCATGACGGGACCGAGAAGAACGACTTATAAACGGTAATTGAAAGAAAATTAGGTGCGGCGAAACGGGAAGAGATAGGCGTTCGGATCACAGTTCGTGAAACGAGTGCAGAGGTTGACCACAGACGACGATGACAGAGGAAAACGGAGACCGTCAGTCGTTTAACCGATCTCGAATTAAATAAAATGTCTAAATATTTAAAATATTTGTCGTTTGTGCGCGTCTACAGGCGACTCGCTGCAGCTGTTCAAAAGTAACCGTGTGCGGCGATTTAAACATCTCATACGGATACAATATATCCATCGCGTTTCCCGATAATGACGTAACGAACGGAAAACAAATCGTTTTCGATCTATTTCACACCACGAGTGCCCGTATTCTCTTCAATGATCGTTTTTTTTTTCTATTTTAATTCGTAATTTACACACAATTGACTTAAAATTAACACTCGTGTGTTGTACAATATTTTCACATTTCTTTTTCTTTTTTCCATTTTTATTATTTTCTATTACGTTCACTCGTATGTCATACGGATTGCATCGTATTCGATATCGTACACGGGCGTTTAATAGAAATATGTACATATAAAACGTAATACGCGGTGTTCATTAATCTGTTTACGATAATTGAAAAACGTTTTGGAATCGGTACGAGGCGTGCGACTAATCTTAAATTCGGATTTCACTTACTCGCAGGCAGCTTCCTATATTCGGTATTATATGAATATGTAATTACTGCAGACGACGATTGGTTTTTTTCCCCTTGAAAATAATCAAAACTACAAACATCCGTGTGAAAATAATAATATTACGCGTGTGAAATAGGATTTTTTATTTTATTTTCTCATACGAAGTCCGCGACACTCGTGAGATCTGGCGATTTTTTTGTGTTTTTAATCGAGTTTCTCTCTTTCTCTCGATAATATTAATCGTAATAATTAACATAATATGCACACGACGCGTGGTTTAATCATCATCGAATGGATGGAGTGATATTGAAATCGTATAACCGTGTTGTAGAAACCGACGACGGTTCGTCGTTATAACGGCATACGACCGTTTTTTTATTATCCCCGAAGGGTTTATATAATATATTGTACGCCAGTGACGCGATTAGAGCTAGATTGTTTGAAGGGGGGAGGGGAGGAATCAATGTTTTCTTTTTTTTAATATGAGAACAAATATATATATTATTTTAAGTAAAATTTTATTCGTTTAAACAAGACAATTGTCGTATATATATATATATACGAGTATATTAAATTTTATAGTTCATATTTAGTACTAATATTTTTGACCGTGGAAACCATTTCGTTGAGTATATCCTCGAAATGTATCGGCGGCAAATTTTTACGAATTGCCAGCGTAGACTTAATACAGATTTAATCGATTACAATGTGAATTGTGAACATAAAATTATTTAGTTAAATTATACTAATTATGTCGTCGTTTCCGATAAATTTCCTCGTCGTTATCGTGGTATTCGCCGTTTTTTAATATATTTTGTTTAAAAAATTCCGTGTTTATTAAATTAACATAATAGCTAATGAGTAAACAATTAGTACCAATTAATTATGATACATAATAAATCGTATAGTGTAAACAAATATACTCGATTATTTGAGAAAGGCTGGGTTCGAGCAATAAATGTAGCAAAATTATTAATAAATCAGTCTACTTTGTTTTGAATCTATTGCCGCTGCCGCTGCTGCTAATTGCTATACACACATTATTTGCTGAAATAATCGTTTTTTTTTTTTTTTACATTGAAACAATAATATTCTAAATAAGATTGAGCTTCGAATTAACGTATTCGGAATAGTTTTAAAAACATATATATTTAAAGTACCGTGTTAAGTATATTTTCAAAAAAAAAAAAAACGATTTAAAACGTATTCTGAACACAGTATTTCGGTATATTACCCAAGTCTGTATAGTTATATAAATTATATTTCGCTAATCGATATAAATATCGTAAAAATATACGAACACACTCGCGAATCACCTTGAAATGTTTGTTATAATAATAGATTTTCAACAAATCCTAATGATTATAATATACGATTTTTTTTTTATAAAATATTTTTCAATTAACACGCCGCGTATTTATATTACCGATTAATTTCAATATATTTCACCGGCACGGAATACCTTGAAACGTTTTTATTATATAAATAATTATACGTCGTGCTGTTCGATGTGTGTGTATATTATTACCGCATCGAAACGGCCGTTTTTTCTCTCCTCTCAAACGCGGTTACACAGTCCAATTCGTTTTGCGTGTCTCGCAAAAAAAAATATTGACGGGAAAACTTAAATATTTTTTCTCTCTGTCTTTCTTTCGAGAAATCGTTACGACAACAACAACAACAATTATAATAATAATAATAATAATAATAATAATAATAATAATAATAATAATAATAATAATAATAATAATAATAATAATTGTAATAATAATAATAATAATAATAATAATAATAATAATAATAATAATAATAATAATAATAATAATAATAATAATAATAATAATAATAATAATAATAATAATAATAATAATAATAGTAATAATAATAATAGTAATAGTAATAAAAACGCGAACGGTACGAGATATCCTTGAAACGGTCTCTGTCTTTACACTATTTATTGTACACAGGACGTATAAAACTATCGTTCAACAAACAGGATAAGAACTACTACTGCTGCTGCTATTTACTACGCGTTGCTGCATCAGCTGCGCTGCTAGTCGTGGTGTAAATTTTGATAACCTACATTTAAACGGTTTTCGACGAATGCGTACGTATTATTATTATTATTATTTAAATGACACGCGGTAATTGTTTTTAAAATCGGAGGGAAAAATGTATATTAAATGAAAGTGTAATTAAAAAGTCCGGAGACTTATCGAGAATTTCACGTTTATATAATACGGCGTTCGTAAGTCGTATATTTCGTGTAATTATAGGATGTCACAGGGGCCTCTACGGTCCCTAGAATCCCGATGCGGACCCTCGGATATTTAGAATTGTATTTCGTAAAAGATTTCAAATATTCCTTGTTCGTACTATATAAATTTTAGTCATTTCTAAAATGATTCATGCTTTTTTTTTTATATACGTTAAATATTCTTCTTATTTTTATTTCTGTCGTTTTTACTGAAGCGTATTGTGGAAACGTCACTTTGTATCACAAATGTTGTAGAGTTGATATAAAAAAAAAGTCACTTAACTTCTTAATTCTACTGTATTACAATGGTTCGAAAGAGAATTAGAAAGATTTAAAAACGATTGTGAAAAGGCCGCAAGATTGTTGATGAATGTACAAATGGTCGGTTAAAGGTGAATTATCGAAGAGAGAGAGGAAAAGAAAAACAATTTGATAAACTGGCTGGAGATTTTTAGATGTGAAAACGATTTATCCTATCGAATTCAAGAAAGCTGAGGGAACGGACGCAAATAATGAAGTACGTCTATAATAATGGTTTTATAATAATAAAATATGGTTCCTAAGCTAATTTTTCACAAGAGCCAATTATTTATAATTACGTCATTGTATGCTCATATAACGCTAGTAAATATAAATATAAATAAATATATATATATATATATTTATATAACACGTTTAACGTTTATTATAGTTATTATATTAGTCTCGAACGCCCCGTTATACGTGTGAATTACTGGTGGTCGACCGATGTAGTTTGAAAACAGGAAAATTTTATTACGACCGGTTTTTTTAGCGTATGACATACACAGATAAATCGCAAATCGTTTAATGTGTTTATAAGTGCGTGTAGAAGACCAGCACGCCCTACATAACAACAACAACAACAAAAATAATAATAATAATAATAATAATAATAATAATAATAATAATAATAATAATAATAATAATAATAATAATAATAATAATAATAATAATAATAATAATAATAATAATAATAATAATAATAACGCGTTATTTGAGAAATAGAGATTGGTAAGAAATAAAATGTAAAGAAATATTTTACTACGGCATAATACGTGACATTATCATATTACTTACGTATTATAGTGAGAAATAAATAAAATAAATGAAACTACAGATTTCTACGATTGTCGTGTGTCGTGATAATATTACGTTGAAATACGATACGAATGAAACGGATTTACCGGGATTTATCGAATCGCTCGCGGAATCGACGTGGTAGTGAGGCGCCCGGGTAAGATTTTGTTGTAGAATAACAAAAACGATGTAATAGTTGGTCGCTTTTCCTTGTTCCGCCGTACACTGATAACGCGCGCCGTATGGTTATTAATTATATTATATTTACGAAAAATTTAAAAATTGAATAACGCACACGTCACTTTGCACACAACGACGCGCGATTCGCTAAAAATAAGATGACAAGCAACGCGTAACATAATATATTTTCAGCCCTTACAATTTTTATCGCTTACCTATCACGAGCCGTAGGAAACCGTGAGTTTTTTAATTATATTTCCTACGTCCGCAGTCTTGATGGAACCCGTCATATTCGTATAGACGCCGTAAACGCAGTCACCGAATCGCAGATCACGTAAATCGCGTTACCTTCCAAGATCCAAAAACAATTTTGAATCGATTATCTACTTTTTTTCCTCCCATATGTATATATATATGTATACGAGTAGTTTAAAATACACCGAAATCAATCAATAATTCCAACTGAATTCAAAACGTAACAACTGACTGCAGCGTGACGACAATAGGAGTTGATTTTAATTTCGCCGTATTTTTTTATTATTATTATATGAGTTCTAGACGAACAGATGACTATCGTATAGCGGTTTTCTTTTATCGCGAAATTTCGACACCGAATCATTCCGAAATCATTTTTTTCATTTTTTTTTCGCAATAATCGTCGTGCAACCGAATTCAATTTACCGCCATGACCGAAACCGTGACTAGAAATTAGATTTAATTCCGACGTACACACACACATACATACGAGTACAGTGATCTGAACCACTGCGATCGCAGTACGTAAAATACAAACGGATTTATTCTATTTGTAAGCATATATATATATATATATATATATATTTTACTATAGTAATACATCAAAATGATTGGGAAATAATATTTTATTCACTTGTATGTAGAGCATACGAGAAACCTTGGTGGAAAATGTTACGGAAAAGAAAAAAACCTGTTGAAAAGACTGCCTATTGTATAAGTATACCATACAGTATATACGAGTAGAGAGAGTAACTGCAGAAATTCGTTCGGATTTGTACGGTGTGGCTGTGAAGGACCAACCGAAATTGACGAAAACAAATGCGTTTCGGTTGTTTTGTCTTAAAGGCTGTAATAGAAATAAAAACAAACGTATACGAGACAAACACGTCCGGTTCGCCAATTATAAATGTCCGTATACACATTGTCGACGAATGAACGAGGGGAATTGTAAAGGGATTCCATTCCAAGCGTACATAAAAACGTATTATATTTGCATAAATCGTAAAATATAATATTGACAAATAAATGAATATCCGTACGATGAAAAAAAATAAATGTCGTAATTATTTTAAGCGTGTAAGTACTTGTACATGTTTTGTTTTTAATATAAAAATAGAGATTAAGAAATAATAATAACTCGTGGTATGTGATTGTAAATTTTTAAAACGGACTTCGAAAAAATAGTAACCGAACATTATTTCTACACAAAACTGTATATTTACAAGAATTATATATGTATATATATATATTTTTTTATACACGTGACGTTATTTCGCGGATTACACGACCCGTGTAAAATGTATACTTTTCGAGTTTGGCGTACGCGCGATTTGTAACCCGTTTTTTTTTTTAAATAAATAATAATAAAAATTACGCCGTTTTGGGTGTGCAAATGTTCGCGAAAATCCAAACGTGTTTGGATTATTCTCTTCCAGACGATTGTTATTCGTTCTCATTATGGTGACGTTTATTCCATAAGAAAAAAAAAATTTATCTCGAAACGGATAGCGATTATTGTTTAATATCGAATTTATTTCGAAATACGCCGTGGCCGCGTTAAAAAAATAAACATAAAAATCAGTTCTCTGGCGTTTAACGAAGAAAACATACGACTTATACATTTCGAAATCCGTTCCGGATCGCGTATAAATAACGGGGAATAAATTCAATTAGATTATATAATATTTGTCTACTCGATCTGCAGCGTTTTTGTATAAAATGTGTGTGTGTGTATGTGAATATGAAACGGTTTAAAAAAAAATTCCTACGAGAACTCGAGAAATATATTATCATATCGTCGATTGACACAAAAATAAAAAAAACGAACAGGATTAGTAATTTGTACAATATATTTTTTTTAATACATTTATTAAGTACACGGGGGACATTTATATAATATTATATTATCGGCGGCCAGTAATAAAACGAAACATTTTTTTTTTTTTTTATTGTTACTTACGTATATTTTATGTTTCAATTTCGACACGACTGTTGTGCCGGACGTTTGTTGCGGGTACAGAAATCGTGTACGACAATTTTTTTTTTTTAGTGACATTTGTATTTCCTTCGAATTCAACACACACACACACACATACACACACAATATAATAATAATATCCGCGGCTGGGTTTTTTATTCGAATATTTTCTGTACAAGTGTAATACGTACACACACTCGGTCGTGCAAATTATTTTTCGTTATATAAAGAGAAAAAAACGTTACAACACCGCGTGCGATGATATATATTTTTAATGTACTTTGGAGCTTTTCTCGTCGCGTAAGTGCTCCTTCGTGGAATGACAATTTCGTCGTCTTTGCAACGATTTACGAGATATCTAATAAAAGAAAAAGAACAGGAAAGAAATTCTCACGAATTCGTAACGAAACAGTGAAATTAATAATTGTGCTTTCTTATGTACGATTTAAGTACATGCCTATATAAATTGTGGTCCTTGTAAATGATACGCAGTGTTATTATGTAAAATATTCATTAAAATAATAACGCGCGGACAAACCATACATAGTTCCGTTCTCAAGTAAATTAAGTCAACATTTTTTTTTTTTCTAATTTTACGAATGTTTTATATACGCAAATAGGTTTATACGCGTACCGGTTTTATTTCTCTTTTCCCGTTCTATTTGAGTACAACTATAATGAACATTGTATGAAACGTCTCTATATACATCGTATTATATGGTCACAATGTCGCTTCGCCTTTTTCCCCCCCCCCAATTCACGTTATTCTTTCAGGGATTTTTCTCTCTTTTTTAAATATAGTTAACAGATTATTTTTTTATATATAGTTTCTTTTTTTTTGCGTTTGGCATCCGTACGCGTATAAAAAACGTGAGTTTTATAACGAAAAGAAAAAAAAATACATTACCACTCAATTAAAATACTTGTAATGTTTTGCGCGCATTCCATTTGAGCGCGTATTTACCACACTCGCGGCCTGTTTTTAAAATAGTGGAAGAAAAAAAAAATTACGTTTTTTCTTAAAAGTATATCTACTTGACCGGTACTCATCGCACTGCCGTATTTACAACACTTAAACGGATCGGGGGAAAAGAGTATGGAAAAAAAAAATTAAAATATACTGAAAATTTTGTTCGTACGTAGTATAATCGTTCCATTAGTGCGCCGTACGGATGATAAGCTATAAACGACTGAACAGCTCTTAAGTATCTTATATATTGTATGCAATTTATATTCATTGCAAATTATAGGGTTAAGTGATCCGACGGTGGAGTCGGGGAAAAAAAAAGATGAATATCGATGTTGGAAAAGAAAATCGTCTTCAAAATGACTCTCCTCGATGCTTTATTGATGTTAAAAGAATTAAATTTCAAACACAGTCTTGTGGTTCACAATATAGATTTCGCGCCAATAACGCACAAGCGCATATCGTTATAATATAATGTCGAATTCGCGCATAGTCTTCATTCATTTTTTTCCGGTGAATTATCATACATTCATTATGAACGACGTTTTACAATCGACACGCCGCAGGACATTTTTCTTTTTTTTTTAGTTATCGAAACGTCTTATTAACGCGCGTTATAGTAGGCACTTTTTTTCTTCCCATTCTTTCTATAAAACATTATATATTTTATACCGTCGTACACATAACGTACCGAAGATCGCTTGCTTACAGATTTAATTATAAAAACGGAATTATCGGCTTTTCCCGTTTGTAAACGTTGAATCAAATCGTGTTTCGAATCGGAGAAAAAAAAATAGTAGACAAATACAGAAATCACAAATTAATTTTTTCGTCTTCTTGAAATAAGGTCGGATTTAACATTGTCGTCCGCGCAACAGATTCCGTAATACTCGTGTATTATTTTCATCCGAGAAAATTGTCGAATTCGGTTCCGTGAATACAATACATAATTAATATAGTGATTACGCGTCGGGCAATTCGTGCGTAAAATGTTAAAAAAAAAAAAATTCGTACATAAATACGTGTAATCTCGCGTGACGAATCAAAACGTAATTATTATTCACGCGGTTTTCATCGATGCCAATTTGGATTTTCTCTGCGCCAAAAAGACTATTAAAAAATTCTCCGACGTAATAATCCTTTTTTTTTTTTTTTTTCGTATAATTCTGTAACGGACAAGAGAGATCTCTTAACTTGACCGCATCACGCGTAAATACGCGTGCACAACAATATTACGATTATTATACTGGATACATTTTTATCTCGCGCGCGTATCGCGAGACGGGACTGCGCAGAGAGGCGGTATCGCACGCGAATCTTAATTAAATAAATTATAGTAAATATATATATATATATATATATTTATTTGAATGTTAATGGCATTGAAACGAATTCGTGTGCGGTGTTTGTAACCGAGGGACCACCTCATTAAAGGGCCAAGAGTCATATAATACGTACACACCACCGATCTGTGGTGGTGGTCGCGTCACGCGATTTACTACGTGTACACGCGGCGTTGAATTTCTCGTGCTGCTGCCCGTTCGACAATTTTCATTTCGCGTCCCGACTATATTTTATAAATTGTATTTATTATATATATATATATATATATTTTTTTTTTATAACGAATAATATTTTTCAAACTAATTATTTCTCCCCTCACAATTATGACTTAGTTTTTCTTTATTTCAAACCAGTCCGGGCGGGTTTAATAGCGAAAAGCAAAAAAAAAAAAAAAAAAAAATTATTACTCTCGTTTGTCTTTCGAAAAACACTAAAAAAAAGATTTTATCGAGGATTTTGTTAGGAATTTGCACGATTTCGCGTACGACATAATCGGTTCGTCAACGGAAAGAGTGTATCAAACGAAATATCGCAATCGATACATTAGGAATTTTGTCCTACTTGAAGTATAACAATAGCGCCCGTGAACGCATAAAAGAAGAAGAAGTACTCGTTTTCCACATACTCGTCCGTAAATAATTTTATTGAATTTCCATCGTTGGATATATTACACTATTGTCGATATGTTTACGCGTTATTTTAACGATTGTTTAGAGCCTTTTATTCGCATATTGTTTTTATATTTAAAACCGTTTATTCAATGCTTTTTACCATTTTATTGTGGAAATTTTAATCAAACAAAAAGTTACTGCGCGCGTGTAACATATTTGTTTGACGGCGCACGCCGCTGCCGGTTAGGTGTAAGTGGAAAAACAATATTCGTACTCGTTACAAACGACAAGAGGACGTGATTTAAAGTGGGGGCGAGAGACGATCGCCAACGCTCCGGGTGGCGAATTTTTTCTTTTCGTACGTCTTACAAGCGAGCTTTAATTTCTATTAGAAGACGTTCTACGCGAAAGTCTTATTTAAAAAAAAAATAAATATATATATATATGTATTGGAATTCCGTTATGATCGGGTATTTCATAAGTGTTTCAACATCGTGCCGTTAACTTCTTGGTTAATGCGGTTTGTAGCGCACGTGTTATTGTTTCGCTATATTTTGTATATTATTTTGTTAATTCGTTTTAAAATATAATTCGTCGATACGCGCGCAAAACGTTCTTTCTTTCCTTTTTTGAATTTACACCGTTCAGTTTACCAAAACGCTCCGCAGAAGGCGAAAAAAAAAAAAACACGTTTGCACATTTACTTTAATGGCTCAAACAGACGCGACTGAGAGTAGTAGGACGACCGTTTCAGCGACGTACGCTTTTTAAACGGAGTCGGATTTAATAACGTAAAAAAAAAAAATTAACGAGATATTCGCAAGCGCAATAATAGCGGCTGCTGCGGTAACGGAAACCGATACGAGAGATTTCGCGCGTTGTAACGGTGACAGCGGCGGCAACGGTCGCGAAAAGAATAATAATAATAATAATAATAACAAAAAAAAAAAAACGTTATAATTTGCATAATATTTCGGATAGATTTCGTCGAACGGGTTAGGTCGGGAATAAAAAGGGAATAGAAAAAAAAAACGGTTTTTTTTTTTGTTCGTTTTCTTTTCGTACCGCCGCACGTGCATATATAATTTATTCGCGTCTTCTCCGGCAGCAGCAGCAGCAGCAGCAGCATCAGCATCCGCGCAGAACAAATATATATATATATATTGAGATCAATAGGATAATAAACGGAGAAAAGATTATTATATAATAATAATATGCGATGGAAACATAACGGCCGACGACGAGTCCCCGGGACCCAACAGACAACAGACACACACGAATCGTCGTGATGCGTACACACACCAGTTCGTTCGGATCTCGTTTTTCATCTCTCCACGGCAACGGCGGTGGCGGCGGCGTTTCCTCTCCTCCGTCCACCGGCAATCCCGCTGAGCAATGTGTGTGTGTGCGCGCATATTTATTATCGCCGCGCCGCGATTATGTATATTTTTTTTTTTTTATTATTATTATTATTGTTACCTGGGAAAAGAAAAGAAATAAAGAGGAAAAAAAAAATCCGTCGGTAAAAGGGTTCCTATATACGGTACGCCGCGTATAGGGAAGGCGTCCGGCCCCCCCCCCCCTTTGCATAAAATTTGAATGGCAACTTAGTTTTATTATTATTATTATTATTTTTTTTTAAACGTTAGTTTGCATATAACAGGCCCGTGGTGGTGGTGGTGGTGGTGGCGGCGGCGGCGACGAGAGACGAGAGACGGGCGGATCTACCTGTTATGTACGACGCGGCGGAGAGTAAGCGCGGTGTACCCCGGCCGCCGCTTCTACCGTCACCGGTGTGTGTGTGTGTACCGCGCTGTAACGCCCCGAGAACCATGAGAAAAAAAGGGTTGTGATTTGAATTTCACTTTCCGGAGGATGAGACCGAAGAAGGGCTTTGGATTCCGTGTAAAAACGAAGGGGGGCGCGCGCGCGCACGAGAACGATCGATTGTTGTTTGCGCGCGCGGCGTTATTTAAAATAGGTGTCTTCGACTAACCGACGACGAATAGGAGAACTGAGGCGCAGGGCGGGGGGGGATACGTGAAATGATATATCATCTGCATACGCGACGCCGTACCCTTTTTTGCATATTATACACTCGCGAGAGATCCTGCATATATATAAACCCTTTTCATTGATACGCTATTGAATATTACGGATACGTGCTTACGCGCGCGCATAATATACGTATATGCAGATCGATCGGTTCCCACGGGGACCCGCCGTGTGCTGCTGGTCGTGTATTCGGTACGGCGAGATTTTCACGCGCCTTTCACATATATATACTCGCTCGCTCGCTCGTGTGTGTGTGCGTGGAGCAAGACGAGCAACAACGGATGTTCTCGTCTCCGTGTTGTTTTGTAACGATCGAAACGATACGCGGCGGCGTTTCCGGACCGATTCGGCAAAACCGGTAAAAACCGGTAAAAAGAGTCTATTCGCGCGAACGGTTTTTTTTCCTCCGTCTCCGTCGCGCGCGACGACGACGACGACGACACCCGTCCTAAGCGAAAAAAACCGTAACGAGTCTCTCGTACGCGTAAGACTTAGTCTTCGGGCGGGAGGACAAAAAAAAAAAACCCCCGGCAAAATAGAATTTCTTAAGATTCGTCGATTTTTTTATCCTCTCGCGCGCGCCGTTTTCGTTCCACCCGGTGTACTCGACACGACGAATTCTACGATTTTAATGAAAATTACGCAGAAAAAAAAAAAAAACAACAAATAAAACGCCGGACACGTTTGCGCGTTTATTTTCGTATTCTCACAGATTGATCGGAATGTGTGCGCGTGTGTGAATCGCAGCCTCGGAAAAGACTCGTAGGACCCGCCGATAGGAGTCGACCCCGTGTTCGTACACAACGAACGCGTGTGGGATCCCTAACCGCGTGTTCCACAACAACGACAATAATAATAATAATAACGTTTATATGCGTGTACCGTTTTCTTTTTTTTTTTTTTACTGATGCTGATGCTGATGATGCTGCTGCTGTACAATGCCGGCCGGAGACCCCCCACGAAACACGTCCACCGCCGGGGAAAGAAAAAAATAAGGCGCGCCGGTGACTTATCCGCCGCCGATGCTATCTGCAGTACACTGTTATACGTATTTCGTTCGTCATTGTTTTTCGTTTCCTCCCCCACACCCGGTGTTTGACTAAGCCACGGAAAACAATCGACTCTCGTATTGAACACAATTATTATTATTATTATTATTAATTTTCAATACGTTAATAATACGTGTGTGATATTTTTCAAATATATTTTAAATCGTTCGCGTGAAATCAGTCCCGGACGTTGCGGCGAACAGATAGGGAAATAAGGAATTAATAATATATCGATTAAAAAAACAAAAAAAAAAATTAATATACGGAAAAATCACGTTAAAAAAAAAATAATATTAATAATAATAACACAGATTTTTGTCCGTCGTCTAATCTATTATAATCGTGCTGTCGATTACTGAATGCGTACGAAAGCATTCCAATAAACTGTGATTCGATTATTTTATAAATTATTATTATTATTATGAAAAAAAAAAAAAATTTAAATACGATAATTATTGTTGCTACACCGCGGGTTCGTTACCGGGTATTGAAAAAGCGAAAAAAACGACGTGGGAAACATTTGAAATTTAACAAAAACCGTTATTACAATCGTGAAATACCTGCAAATATAATATGGATCGCTGAAAGTGTTAAGATTTTAACTCCTTTAATAACATGCGTACGAAACGAATTCAAAGGGTACGAGGGAAAAAGAAATTTAAGTCTCAAACGCATTAATTGTATACACGTCCGAGCACAATAATGTATGGGACTGCATAAAGAATTTCCAAACTTGTCTGGACGGTATAATAACATTATACGCGAATGATTTCATTTCAGAAATTATAACCGCGTATATACATATAATACATGAAATATACGAGTAGTGAATCGTGTTACAATAACGCTGTATTTTTAAAAATTTTATTATACGTACCAATCGCATATTATTACGATAATCTCTCGCGCATTTACCCTTCGACAACGCGTACTGGATACGCATACAAGTATATATTTATTTATATTTAAAATATATTACTCAGTAATGCGGATAAAATAGATCGTATATTATAATATTATGTGTTCAAAGAGTGACGATGACATGTAAATAACTGCGTGTTCCGGCGAAATGTTTCGCAGACGATCCGACGAGAAAAATAAAAAAAATTGATAACGAACAAAATCACAAGCGGGAAATCATGAAACTTACGCAATAAAAATACGTTTGAAACGACAACGACAAATGTAGAAATTGCGCGTACATACGGGGAATCGAATGGTTAAAAAAAGAAGAAAAAAAATCGACTTTGCCGTTATTATTTAATATATATATATATATATATATATATAAAAAAAAATTATTTTTATAATCTGTATATTTCACACGTTTTGAAAATTCAAAAGAGTCCAATTTCTCTATGTAATTCCTGTGTTTATTGCGACGTTCACATAACGTGCCAGTTTAGATTATATTTTTATTAATATATTTAATTTAACTACCATTTCGCATTGCGTATACGTATTATGCGTTATGTTTGACGAAATAATAATAATAATATTGTAGTAGTGATCGCGCGGCGGAACCAGTCTCACGGGCTGGTAAACTGAATTCGCACGTACTACGGGGATGCAGGACGAGATTTAACTACTTAATAAGGGAGCGTATAAACACTATATTATATAGACATTATATCTACAGATAATCTTACGAGTACAATACACGTGATATACGATACTTATATTTTAAAATATACTCGTCGTATTAGGATCGATTTTAATAATTCGCGTCAATTTCACTATATACGTACACCTACGTATATTTTTTTTTTATATATTATAATTAATATTATTCGATTATTCGAAATCGTATCGTATATTTCCGCATGTAGAGATTGTCGTCGAGAACGAATCAGAAATCTACGAACGTGGAAAATCATTGATTACGGTGTATAAGTAACCGAATTGAATGCAATAAATATAATGTTTATGCCTTTAGATGAATACCTTTAGATGACGACGGGTTTATTAAACGGGTAATAATCAGAATATCTCATATAGTACGAGATTTAACGGTCGCGACAAACTCATAAGTTGTTTACACATCACTAACCGCTATACGTACAATACATTTTATACAGAAAAAAAAATTAAATTAATAGTCCAAGTTTTTTTTGTTGTTGATTATTTTGGTTCTAGGCGATAGGGGAGCGTGGATAGGGGGTTTATAAGGATTTTCTAAAAATATTTTATATTTTTATCAAGTAATTTGCAACGAAAGGATCACCCGTGATAGAATTATATACAAAACAAACGTTGTTTAATATGTAGAACGTCTAAAATTCTTTTCGCACTAATCGTTAATGTGCGTCGCGGTTTTCACGAATAGTACACGTTTTTCAAGAGATCCAATACACACTTGATCAGGTTTTCGAATTTTCTCGCGTTTCCTGTGCAATCGAGTTAAAAACGCAAATCAATAAATTTCCTTATAAATTGTTTTTTAATGTACACGTGTACATACATTCGTATCCGTATAATTCGTATTCCGGAGTTTAAATATTTTACACTAGTAATACTGTTGTAACGCGCTAAGAAATTCTCTATTGATTAAAATTTCGACATTTTTTAAAAACAAGAATTTTTTCTTTTGTTTTTGGTGTTAAACGTGGCGGAGGAATCTCTCGTACTCTCCCGCGTATCTACGCCGCTGACCGAAATATTTTCGCGTTCTCTGCAGTCGGTAACCGAAAAAGAAGCAGAAAAAAGAAAAAAAAATCCATTTCGATGTGTTTCCGAAAATTTTTCCATTTTTTCACCGTCGTTATACACCGCGACCGAAATTACTTTTGGCCTAAAAGTGCGCGCGACCTCTTATTCTTATAATAATATATTTCTCCTCCTCCCCTGTGGTAACGCTGCCGCGTGTTTTCTTCTCTCGAGTCTCATCCGCTATTTTATTATTATTACTATTATTATTATTATAACCGACCGCGTTTTTCGACCGAATTTCAAACGTGCGCGTGTCGACGAACAGCACGAACGTCACGTCTGCCGGCGCAGTTTTTACGCGCACGATTTCAACGTTCCCGCCAGGACTGAAATGTGTGTGTGTGTGTGTGTACACCACCGTCCGCCGCCGCGCGCGAATTCCGGTATTTTTGTATCCTCGTCACGTGCTCCGCGTCAGCCCTCCGGTTCTCGCGCTCGTACTTTGCACTTTCTCCTTTCTTAATCCTGTACTACGAACGCGCCCTTTTCCTCTCCCCCGTCCCGTCCGTCCCTCGAAACGCCGCCGGTGCACGTCCGCAATCACGAATCCCTTTTGCCCGCGCGGCGGCGGATCAACCGTGTCTCTCGATATGACCTCTCGCCCGCGCGTGTCCCTCCGGACCGCCGCCCGCGACCAGTCCGACGCTAATGGAACCGATTCGATCGGCCGAGTGCCCGAAAGTGAGAACCGCCGGAACGAAACGTTTCGCTTTAGGCGTTTTCCGTGGAAAATAACAAATAAATGTATTCGCCAAACGCGTGCGTGTACAGGACTCGTATACTCGAAATCAATCGAATTTTACCGCTTTTTTTTTTTTTTTCAAAATCGTCGACTCTTATTTTTTGTGTTTCGCAAACCGTTCCGATTTCGTGTTTATATATATATATTCCGTTACGTGGAAGCCGTTAGGAAAATTAGAAATTTTCATAATTGATTCGATCGGACGTAGAGATAACGCGAGACAATTGACAGACACGAATTTCGCAGAAAACCGTTTCTCGTTCGATGATGTTTTATATAATTTACGACGCTATTTGAAATCCACGCCTGGATTACCACCTCCTTCCTATCTCCGCGGTTGGTCACAGAATTTCGATTGAAAACAATTATTTTTTTTTTTTATTGTATTTCGCGTTAGTTTATATACGCACATAAATATTCAGCGGAAACGCCGACTGAGAAAATATACGTACGTGTGCAAAATGAAAAATATTATTATAATTACGATATTCGAAATACGCGAACGAGTTAGGGAGGAAAGAGAAAAGCATTAAAAAAAAAAACAGTCGCGAAATGTTCGAGACGGAGGGGGAAAAAGGAGAAATACGAGCAAAACGTGCATTCATAAAGAGAAATAATAAACGTGCACGCGTGTATTTACAAACTGTTAATACCGTTTTATTTTCGGTTATTTTTGTGACCGTGCAAATTACACTGCTATACAAGTGTCCTCCGCCCTGAATTAATATAAAGCGTAAATTACGATTTACGGCCACGACAGTGCGGCGTGTAATGAATGAGACGTCGCGCCGGAACGATTCGTAACGGTGGGCGTGACTGGACGCGACGACGTAGCCTAACCTCAACCGCAATTCTTATCCTGTTCCACGACGACCCGTATCGTTTTCGTTTCCGATCGCACACGAATCGAGAGAATTAAAGGGATACGGGGAACGGAGTGCTTTTTATTATTGTCGTTTTTTTTTTATTATTATTATGCATATAAATATTTCGTTTATAATTTGACTGTTTCACTGGGCAAATGGGATTGATTTCAATAAAACGTGATCGAACGGGCGTTCGACGTGAGAAATTATTGTAAATAATTGCGGCAATCCAAATCCAAATCGAGTAATTTAATAGAATCGATTCGGATCGGTTGCGGTTGAAAGGAAACCGCGAACGCGTGTAAGGAAACGCGGGACGGTTTATTGGATATTTTAGGGACATCGCGTTGTGTTTACAACTTAGGTTATCTTATTGAAACGGGATTCATACAGTGTTTTCGGCCCTACGCGATCACGGGATTTTATACATCAATCGTATTCTATCAAATTGTCTAAACAACGTAGCTGGTCAACGTTTTCGATTGATTGACGAAATAGTAATTTTCGTTTACGGAACATATTTTCATTTGTCGAAACCGGCATATTGTTTTGCCGGAATTCTGTACAACATTTTGTTATAACAAATGTTTATGATATTCGTTTGCGAATACACAAAATCGACAGCTGTAGGTAAGTATTCCCATCGGGGCACGTGGTGTGTTTATGGCAATGCAGGAGGGAAGCTGGAACGTAGCTGACGAAACAAAAATCAGATAATAAAACTGTCGATGAAAATTGCTTTTATCGCGATGAATTGTATTCAACATCGGTCGATTCAGTGCGTTTTATGCCGCAGTCGAACGACAAGAAGCCACTTTTATTCTTAATTTTTAAATATATACGTATAACGTCGTTTTCAGACACTTTTATGTATTATATGTAATTTTAAACTTAATGCGTAACACGTAAATGACAATAAATCGTATAGTTTTATTTATTTATATTTTTATAACGTATGATATGTACACGGGAAGGGCGAAATGATGAAACATAATTATATTGATCGCCGTACACGACGTATAGTCTTAAGTTTTAAAAAAATAATTGTTATTCATAAAAATGATACGTATATAGTTATGATCCGTTTTTGTCACACGCGTTATTCAGCATCACGACTTGTGCGTTAATCATATTTGATTTTCGATTACCGTTAATTCACTATATATTATATAATAAACACTGAACGTCATCGATATAATGTAAACAAATACTATATATTTATTAAAATATCACTGGTCGAATATAATATTTTTACATTAAATAGCGAAAAATAATAATAATTTACATAAAACCTTGTTCAATCGTATTCGGTTCGCGCGCACTATTATAATAATTAATATTATTGTATATAATAATAATTATAATTATAATTATAATAATAAAAATAATAATTATAATAATACGTGTAATTACCGTGAACACGTGCAATGTCATATCAGATGGTGCCTAATGTTATGATGGACACACACAAACGACGAGTATATAATAACGATATTAAAGTTTTAATCGTTGTTATATTATTATTATTATAATAGAATTTTTTAAAAACTGTGTTTAGGCGTTTGTTGTTAAAAATCAGAATGATAATTTCATAGTAAAAAAAAAAGAAAAACACTTACACAGCAATTACACGAATCGTAACAAATAACAATATATTATGTAAAAGACGAAAATATATAAAAAAATAAAATATATATATATATAGGAAAATATCGCGATATATAGTAATATTTTAAACGTATAGAATAACGAGTATATTTATGGACTGCTATTGTGTTTTATCTGGCAAATGAGTGAATTTTTTTTCTCAGATAAAATAAAATATGAGCGCAATATAATATATAGGAAATAAAAAAAAAATTTAAAAAACTAATTCAAATTTTGTGTGTTTTAGAAAATAATCGCTTACTAAATTATTTATCGCGTGGATCACTTATTTATAAGCAACAAAATAATATTTTGTATAAATTAAGTTTTAGAAGAATTACAACACATAAAGAAATCGAACATAAAAATTAAAAAATATATTTTAAATATATACAAACCGATTTTAATAATAATATTATGTATATATATATATATATGTTAAATAATATTAATAATACTTCCCCCCCACGTTGGTTAAAAAAACATTTAATTCGTATAATAATATAATATTTATTTATATTTATACATATTTATTTTGTGATATTCATAATTTTCTTCGCGCAATTTCGTTCATTGTAATATTTTTATTTTTTCGCCTAATACCCGCAACAATGATTTTTTTTTTTGTCGAAATAAATAAACAGATTTAATATACAACAACACTCCGTATTATAATAATATTCGTTGCTTTATTTTATTCATAAAATTCTGGTTCGATTTTTTACCAACACATGTTTTTATACGTACAAACGCATTACTTATACACACGTATAAGTAATAAGTGTATTAAATAAGTATAAGTGTATTAAATATCGATAGTTTTTATTTTTCCATTTCATTTTGTTCGCTATTTTTTTGCTAGATATTTAACTGTTGTATCGACGTCACGTCGGCGGGTATGTTTCTACGTTGTATTCGTTTTATTCGCCCTACTCGAACGAGACTACGACGACGACGGTCAAGTCGACGATTTCGGTGTGGGGTATTTGAGGGGCGAATTGAAAAAAAATAATAATAATAGAGCATTATTGTGTACGTCTCGTATGCGTAGAACGTTTATTTTTTTATTATTATTATTATTATCATCATGGTCGTAGTAATAGAATCCAAAGCCGAGCGTTTAATTTCAAATGTTTTTTTTTTTGTTTTCGTACATTACGCAATATAGTTTTTTCTACGCGCGTCTGTATCGTTCACAAACAGCAGGGGAAATTATCTTTTCTAATTTTTATAGCGAATTATTTACGTCTTACACGCTTGTTTTTTTCGCGCGAATTCGAATAAAAAAACTTATGGCGACGAAATCATACGAGTACCCGAGGATCGAATTATAAAAACATTTAGTATTTTCTTTTTTTTTCTTAATTCGCGTTGTTCGCGACAATTTTACGTATAATATTAATTTATTCGCTATTTCGTATTTTATACGTTGTGCGGTACATTGGTGGGGCGGGAAGTAAAGAAAAATAAAGAAGTCGAACGTGACTCCGAGGTGAGTTCTTTTTCCGCGATACGAATATCGTATCGTATATTATCAGGGCCGGCCCGAGGTATTATAGCGCCCCGGGCAATTTTTTATAAGAAGCCCTTAAAAAATATCCAATACGCTAAATACTATTTTGCATATAGGTATTGTTTAAAACGTCTTATATTTACAAAAATTCTGGATAAGATGAATTACTCGGACACAATTATCGATAAATGTATTATTATTTCTTTAAGTACACAGTGATTATTAATTATTCTAAATATTTTCACAATATTTTGCTATTTTGGAGTGTGATCGGATTTAGAATAGATGACCGGCGTTTTGACTGAAAACACAGAAAATGTCCGGCTTTCGCTGGTCGTCTGTCTGGGGCTCTAAGGCGGTTAGGTTAGGTCTATATCTTAGGCCGGCCCTGTATATTATTTATATAGGCGTTGATATCGACCAATTATTTTTAAACGGTGTACAACGTGAAACGTAGTATAACAATCCGGATATTATTATTATTTTTTTTTAAAAATATTTACCAATTTACAGACGTTTTACAGAAACGTCTTCTCTTACGGGAACGCGTTTTACAGAAACGTCGAATTTTTTTTTTTTTTTGTGGGGGGGGGGGAACGCGCGAGGAGATATCGATTGATTCACATTATCGCGCGTAGCAACTTTGTCGCGATTTTCTATATATTATCAAAAAGAAAAAAACACGACCGATAATTTCGTGTGTAAATCGGACGCGATCTGAAATCACTTTGTGTGTGCGTGAAAAGAGTTTGATTCTTTCGACGCGTAACCCCTTAACAACGTATTTTGTGGGAACATCGCCGATAGCGTATAATTTCAAATTTTAAATATGAAATTTTAAATTTAGAAATTAATTTCTACGTATACCAACAGACAAATCAAAGACATAAAATCTATTATATGTTTTTTTTTTATATTTCTACTGGAAATTAAATTGTTTTTTTTTTAAAATGTTTTACTCTTCTTTTTTTCCCGTCCGGTGCTATAGACGATAATATTTTTTTTTCGATAAAGTGTATAAAATAATAACGTATGTATTTATTGCTTTTTCTTTCACTAGCAATCGTCAAATCATTTTTTTTTTTTATGAAACCTGATGAGGGGGGGACTGGTTGTTGTCGTTAATCGTCAGTTCTGCTGTCGCCTCAATAGTCTCAGGTTCTTCGCACTCATAAACGAGTATGCTCTTGTTAAGAGCGACTACGGTTCGTTCGAAGTTTTGGTGAAAACTCCAAGTGTTGCCTGCAGGCGTTCAGCCGGAGGGTCGGGTGTTTGCACATCTCCTCTTCAGCGTCGTATATTTTCATAAATCTTCTCTGCGATTCCACTTCACTTTTGTTTCTCTGTGTAACAGCGATTCGCACATTTTCGTTTTCTCTCATCTCTAAACGCGTTGCTGTTGCGCACATCTCCACATTTCTGATGGCGGCTATTTGCTCGACTGAATAAGACGCGTTTCTTTTTTTTTTTTTATTTTATGGCATATTTCTCGATTTTTTCCGGATTTCCGACGTGCTCGCCCGTATTTTCGAAATGTTGTCGGTGCATTGCGCCGGTTCATGAACACGCGCGATTATATTGTACACGAGCCGATTGCGCAGGAATCGCAGAAATACGTTTGCGCGCAACAGACCAATCAAAACCGTAAACGATATTACACTGCGCGCTGTATAATATTTATTATTATAATATATAGACATTGCACACACACACACACACACACATACACACATATACGTGCAGTACTCTCGGTCGACCGAGTATAATACGAATACGTGCGGAGAACGCGGTTATCGGTTATCGCCGTCCGTCCGGTGCGCGCGCGTTTCGACAACCGTGAAACGCGCATTTTCAACGGCTGAAAACCCGCGCAGAGAGTTTTTGAAGTGCCAGTGTGCGTAGTCGATACGCCTGTGAGAAATTTACGTTTTAGCTTAATTAGAAATTTTCGATTTTACCGTGTCCGTCTGCGGTTTTTATACGGTTTTTTAAACGTCCCCGTACGGAAAGCGAGAGAGAGAGAGAGAGAGAGAGAGAGAGAGAGAGAGAGAGAAAAGAAATATATAATAATAAATCCCTGTAATATTATTGGCAGCAGAGCTGGTCAAAAACGCACCGGGTGCGTGCTTGCGGTTATAAATCCGGTGAAATTCGCGCTCTGCGAGAATAATAACGATAAAATACATAACTAAATAAGAGAATAAAAACGGTTACGAGAAAGAAAGAGAAATGAAATTAAAAAAACTGTAAATTAATATACGAAAATAAAATTTATACTTATAATGTGTATGTGAATGGAGCAAAAAAGAATTTGTATTTTTACACTTTTTTTCTCCGTTATTTACAAGCGCGACGTGATAATATTTCACGCAGTACAGTGGGAATTCAACGAAAAAATTTACAAAAAAAAGAAATTAAATATATTTTTAAGCGCGCATTGTTTATTAATTGATCGCGGAGATTATTTGACGCTTCAGATTTTCCAAAAAAAAAAAAACTCGAAAACGACAAGTACATGTGGTTTAATTTTTTTTTTTTGAACTTTTATTTTGGATTCGCCTTGTAATCTTTTATTTCTCTCGCGAAAAGTCCCGTTTTTTTCTGGTTTCTGTAGTAGAAAGAGAGAGAGAGAGAATAGGAGCTGATCGCTCTTTCTGTACGCGCGCCGAGACGAATGATCGACGGAGAAGTCGTCTTCTTTACTCTGTGGAAAAAAAACATCTCTCTCGTACACTCACACTTATGTATTATTATTATTGCTCGTTATAATAACACGTTCGTATATGTGGTATAGAATAGTCGTCGGAGTACAACAATGCCACGTTTGTTTTATCGTCGCGTGCCTCGTATACGATTATTATTATTATAATATTTACGTGCGTTTTCGACGTTATCGGCTATTTGAAACGCTCGCGGAAAACCTAATACGCGTACGTCCGTCCGGGCGTGTATTGTAATTGTAGTGTGTGTGTGTACAGAGCGATCCCAGAATATCATCCGATCGACCGTATCAGAGTAAATTAAAATAAAATAAAAAAAAATTGTCCTAAGATTTACACGGGATCCGTTATATACGTTTTTTTATATATATATATATATATATATACAATTTATTTCCATCGAATACTCATAAAAGAAATCAAAGAGAAAAAATATTGTATACAGGGCGGATTAAATAGTTAAAAAACACTCTTTTACTCGAGCCCAACCGATAAAAACTCCTGTTGTTCGGAGGAAAGAAGGGGAGGGGTCTTGCGGGAATGAAATTTACTATACGCAATAAAAATAATTAATACATTACAAATGTTTGATTCACTACTTGATATTCGCGTGAAAGTGGATTATCTGAACTACTGCCGTATTTGAAAAATAAATATACAAAAAATAATATTGAAAGTACGAAAATCAGTTCGCATTGAATTCAAATATTAAGATTTGTTTACATTTACGAATATTATAAGATAAAAGTAAAAAAAAAAAAAAAAACGTTCATAAATTAATTAATAATAAAAAGACATATTTTAAATAATATATTTTGTTTTAGAATCGATCAGTAGTGGTACTGATCGTGGATACTCAGTGGGATGATACTCGATGATAAAAAGAGGTTGAGGAAGGATTGGCGTTTTCTTTTTTTTGGTCCATTTCATTTTTCATTCACCACGCTAACGAGCGATAATTATATGTTATAATATATTTCCCGAACCGTGTGCACAAATCGTATTTGTATACGATATTGGCGACGACAACACGTTTCGCGTTAACCCGTCGTCATCACGAGGCCGAGGTCTTCGCAGCAGTACGCAATGGATTGGTAAATCACTCCGTGCGCAATGTCGTTATGTCGCGTTCTGCACGTTCCTAACACTGGCGCGGCTGTATGGTCCATGACAACACGGATAGTGTAATAATTCACAGCTCGTTTTTATATATATATATATATATATAAATATTATAACGACTGTAATATCCTTTCATAACGGACGTTTATTGCGGTTTGGCTCGTATCGACTGCGTTATGTACGTAATGTGCATCACGAGTGTCTTTGATATTTCTTCGGGATTCTGCAATATATGTGGCACAGGGTCGATTAGATTTGTTCTTTTTTTTGCTCTTTTCAGATGAGACAAATCTGTAATCGATTAATGTTTATACGCGTTTAATCGTGAATGAACTGCAGGGCGACGCGTGTGTGGGAGGGAGATCTTTTTTATTTTTTTCCGTGTGACAAATAGGTTTACATCGCGAGTCAAACAGTGGCGTCACTTCAGAAATCTCGAAAATGGGGGAATGTAACCGATTGGTTTATAACTGTTTATATATAAAAATTTTTTTTTGAACGAAATTCATTTTACTCTTTTTATCAACTATAATATAATAAACGATTAAACATAGACTACGCATAAATATTATTTGCAGACATTCGAGTTACGACGTTTTTCTTGTCCACCCATACACATGCGTTAGAAATGATGTTTTGTTGTGACCTGTGCTCCCCGAGCGCGGCTTGTTCAATTATTTCCTCTCTTTTCCACTCATCCGCCGTACCGGAGCCGCACCAACACCTATTTCCTCTTGTATTTTTTAATATATTTTTTTTTCTTTTTATGCTCGTCGCTCACAAATTCGTCTATGCGCCCCGTATGCGCGTGAATTATAAGTACCGCGTCAATGCAATTTCAGTATTATTTCAATTGTAATCAAAGTGTTTGTCACGCGCGATTTTCGTCATTACTCGAACAGTTTCGGCCTACTGTTCAACGAATGCGAGAGAGTGAGGGAAACGAACTACTACTACTACTGTGCGTCTAGGAATTCGGTAACATCGGGTGAATTTTGATGTGAGTATTTCGCGGACGCATCGTCCAGCCATTCGGTCGCGTTTTCTACGACCCCGTGAATTCCAGCGATAGATCCATATGAGCGATTTGGCATTTGGCAATTGGTAAATCGTTTTCGGCGTACGCGCGATATAATTTTAACGACTCGTTAAAAAGAATGAAAGAAAAAAAAAAGGTTGAGGAAGGAGAACGTTGTTTGCTAACGACGGGAAGAGAGATCTCGGGGACGATGCGGCGGATGAGGTTTCGCGTGTACCACCATAACTTGTTGGCCCTTCCGGGCTCCCTGACCGCTTACGCCGCCGGCGCCGGACCCATTTGTCTTTCGCGTGCGCCAAAAGCCGCAAAGGCTTTGTGTTTGCTGTGTTTTCGCCGCTCGTGTGTGCGTGTGTATTATTATAGTCGCGACGACCCTATTTATTATGTTTTTCTCCCTTTCCCCCATCCCTTTTTCGCTGTTTTCGCCGTTGTCCGAGGAGCCATCCGAGAACCCTTCGCGACGATTAAAGTGATAAACTGGTTTTCGTATAAAGAAATCCTAAATGAAATCCGTGATATATTTTCTATTTCAAAACGCGTACGCGCCACATAGTAAACGGGGGAGAAGCTGTTTTTTTTTTTTATTTGGCTCACATTTTTTTTCTACTCCTCTTTTTTATTCCTGGCGACTTAAAAAATAAAAAAAACGGATCGGTCGCCAGCGCGAATTCGATACGTGCATCATAAACCGTAAGGGAATTGTGAGTGTTCGTTTATGAAACGATCGTCGAAAGGAAAAACGCAAGGAAATGTCTATAAATTAATACTGGAAATTAACGAGGGGAGAGAGTCGATTCATTTGATTTTCCGAAACGATCTGCGAACGGTGTTATTTGGATATTCGGGAAATTCGATTCAAACGTTTTGTGTACGCGCGAAAATGAAAATAATACGCAGCGAAAAGTCTAAATTTCGGAGAAACGAGGAAAAATAAAAAAACAATTCTATTTCTGTACGCATACGCGTATTGCAGAAAGAATAAGATTTTTTTTTTTCAACGACATTTAATCTATATAGTTTTGATACGATATCAGACGTTTCCGCGGTGTTTTCTTTTACACTTGATTTTGAATTTATAAAAAAAAAAAAAAATCTCGAGGCGAAAACTAATTTTCCCCTCTACCTCGTCTGAAATAAAGCAATAATAATAATAATAATAATAATAATAATAATAATAATAATAATAATAACGCGATTTAAAACGATTTTAATTTAATAAGCAATAACTGAGTTTACGCGGCGGTAACAGATATTATTATTATTATTATTATTATTATTATTATTATTATTATTATTATTATTATTACTATTATTATTATATACGCGTGGACCGCGGAAAAAATATTATTGATGCGGATTTAAACGTATACCGTATATATCCGACCGCGCATTAACATAATTATCTAATATTTTGTAAACGCACATACAACACCACAGTATTACGTCTATTCGTCATCTCGCAACGTGTAACATTATCGCGAACGATAAAATATATCGAAACGTATAATAATAATATTATATAAATAATATGAACGCCACAGCTCTATAAACACGATTTCTTAACGTAATGAGAAAAAATAATAGCGCGCGAAAATATTCGGTGCGTGTTCGTGCCGTATTTTACGTTTATTTATTTCGTTATAAATTTATTAAAATCGTAAAATGAATATTCGAAAAGACAATTTCTATATATGAATCGAGGTTACCGTCATTAATCGCACATTACGAGTGGTGAATTATTAATTGCGCGATACGTACACGCGTATTATTCGCACCGAACAGTAGAAATATATTTTCGAAAATTCTTCTCGCTCGATTTTTCGGATATCTTACTGGTTTTATGCGGTCGATATCGGTCACGACACACGATCGGATTACAATTTGATTTGAAAAAAAAGATAAATATCTATATTAAACTTTTCATCTCGCAGTCTTTGCATGTAACTAATAAAATAATATCATTATTTCCCCACGAAGATCTTCGGATGTCCACCGGGGCTGACGCGTGCTTTTGAGTTGTCGGATTGATATATACGCGTACTGTGATATATCGCGTCGTATTGAATAAAAATAAAGTTTTCCTACAGACCATCGACTGTCCACACAATTGTACGCGTGACCAGTGGCATATTTTCCATTTTTTTCTTCTTCTTATAACGGGACAGTTAAACACACGAAAAATTCGTTCGCACTATACAAAACGATTTTATCAAATGTTTAAAATAATTTTTTTTTTTTATAGGAACGGAACTCGGTTATTTCTACGTACGCATTTATAGGATTTTTGAAAGCAGAAAATTACAATGAAAATTCCTAAACGCGTTGATTTCTGCAGGTTTTTTACGTGCTCTTTCCGCCAATCGCATAGCCAACACAGTAAATTCAGTTCTCGGTTAAACATTTTTAACGATTTTTAGCGGATTTTCTATTTATTCAACGACCGACGAACAATTTATATAAATACCGGCTCCGATGTAGGAGGATTCGTAATGTATATGATTTCCTGCAGATACTCTATTGCGGGATTTAAACGATTGATCTTTTGGGTCCTGAGGTGAGAGAAGGGAGGACCGAAAACCCTGTTGCGTACGACAAGGAAACAATATCGTAAATAATTATCGTGGCGAAATGGCACCGCAGCTGTACGTAAAAAGAGCTTGTGGACGCGTTCTGACTGGATTTATTTTTTCTTTCTTCTCCGCATAATCTATAATAAATTCCGAATTCTTTTTTTTTTTTTTTCAAATAACGTCGCCCGTGAGACTTGCGCGTAAATTATTAAAAAATATTTATCATTTCGGGATAAACGAGATCTGTGTGTCGGGATCATCTCGTTATATTATTTATAAAAGAAAAAAATTACTCTCCCTCGCCGACGGCACACACATACACACACACACACACACACGCGTATCACACAATGGTCAATTTGTTATATTATTGAAATGCGCGCGCGCGCGTTTTCTGCAGAACGCGGCCGTTTGCGCGCCAACGACCTCGGCATATTTCGTTGGCGTTGAAATACGACGGAGTCGGCGTTCCGTAGAACAATCGATGCGAAACCGATGGAAACGAAATTTTTTTCAATTTTTTTTTCCTTTATTATTTCATACCACAACGCGATAAATTCGCCCGGCCGGTCTCGCCTCGCCTCGTCACCGCGTTTTTATTATTATTATTATTATTATTGTTATTTATTATCGGAGACAAAGCGCCCGTTAATACCGGCCGGTGACAACGAATTTCGGTTTTGTGTAAAAAATAAAAATATTTTACATTATTCACAAACTTTAGACCAAATGTTAGAAATCGAATTTTCGCGTTATTCCTTCGCGGATTTCCAAACTATAATGGATGTATATGGAACTCGAATAGTAGTATTCGTCGAATATATCACTTTACATTATATTAGGAAGACAAGAAAAAAATTGATTTCCATCCTGAGATTTTTATAGAGATTAGAGATTTCGAGGTATTTGATTCATATATATATATAAAAAAGGTGTCGTTTTTGATTTTAAACCTATAAAGTTTAATAGGATGTCTGACGCACGCGTTACTTCGAATTACGTGCACAAAAAACAAAAATCTCAGTTTTTAAGTTTTTTTTTGTCATTATAAGTTTTTCGACAATGCGTGATTATAATTTTTTGTATAAAATTACGCGTTGTTTCATATATTAGTTATAATTGACGATATTACGCCGACGACGCTCCGCTCAGAATCGCGTTTTATCCCGTCGTTTTCAAATGTATAACAGCAACACAATTTTTATCCGAGTAATTATCATCTACACAACACCTCGCTATACGTACCATTTTTATTAATATTAAATGGCCAATACTCTTCTTTAACATACGTTGAGATTCCGTACAGACGATTTAGAATTTTTAATTTAGTTTTACGAGACGGCAGACCGTAGTAGCTACGTTCCGTTTTCGTCCGCATTCACGGGCACGCCTGTACGCAGTTGTAATTATTATTAATTATATAATATAATAATAATAATAATAAAAATAATAATAATACGTCGAACCGACACGAATTTCAGGCGACTGCCGTCGGAAATAACACGCGATTTTTTTTCGATTATTTTTATTTCATTTTTTCCTTTTACATTACTTACCGCGGGCGTCGTACGTTTTTATAACACCCGTTATCCGCAATATCTCGTATAACATACGGGGTATTCATTTTTTTTTTTATATTTCATTTTTCGTTATTTGAAATATTTGTCGATGATAATGACAGTGTTCGAAACGCATTCGGCGGTTGACGGGAATCAAATTCAGACATTTTTGTTTGAGCCGAGAGGTCGAGCATAAGGTTTTGACGGGCAACGAAAAATGTACACGTTCTCTGAAAACCGTCGAATTTTCTATTTTATTTCCATTCTTTTGCTATACGCGTTGTTATAAAAAGAAATATATTATTACTTTTATCGATCGCTCGCGCAAAATATTATGCAAAACTCTATTGTGTGTACAATCCGAACTTTCGGTGAACGGCTTCTGTGCAATACGATTGCAAAAGTGTTCGGCTTCATTTTCACGACGCAACGAATGTGTAATAATCGCAGTTTTTATGTAAATTTTTTTTTTTTTTCATATTCATTTTTATCGTTCTAAATGTTGATTTTACACGGAAGTGTGTTGTATTAGGGCGACCTAGCAGTCTAGAACAATGTGACGATTCGTAATAATAACACAAATCTCGAATTTGGTAGACGTTGGCTGTACGCGTACAATGTACACATGACACGCCGCGGTAATTGCGACACTGTATTTCCAGCTAAATGACAAGGGAGGACTGTTTGAAAGAGAAATAGTCGGCGACTTTTATATATATATATATACGGTTCTGAGAATCTTTTTGTCCGGGTATATATTTTTGAACACACCAGCTCGTACGCGCAGAGATGCGTACCAGAACCGAGACAATGTAATATACACGTGTACGAGCACCGTATAATAATAGGTATTTTTGTTTTATTTATTTTTTTTCTTGTTATGCAAATAGCGTTTTTATTATTATTATTATTATTATTATTATTCGACACCCGATCTGGCGGTCGATTTTCCTCGGGGCGCGCGGGCCCGAAGCGCTCGTCGCCACGCACACGATACGCGGTCGGCACCGAGTACGCGCATATAACTGGCGCAGGCATAAGCAACAAACGCACGTTTATACAAACGTTTATATATATATATATATATATATATATATATATATATATATATATTATGCGTGTACGCGTTTCCAGCTGTCGATGATTGAGTTATGTTTATTGGTTGTTTCCGAGACGAAATAAAAACAGAGTCGATGGGATATTCGACGACCGTCGACGTGTACGACGACGGATACCGGTCGTATTATTAAAAGAAAATGAGAAGTAAAAGAAAAAAAAAATATATATATATATAAATAAAAATAAATAGAAAAGATATCGTTAAAATTCTTGACCCGGACGCGTCCTCCTCTCCTCGTGTCGCGTACGGATCGCTTCTTGTACGGTATTTGACGACGACGACGACGAGGACATGGTTTTGTCTTTCAATGCGCGCACACAAACACACACACACACACAATAACCGTATAAGGTGCACGTATACACGCTGGAAGGACCGTCGTCACCGCCACAAGTTTCGTTTAATTGATAGCATTCGTATAAAAAATATTGCCCGACACTTTCGCGCGCTGTTACGCGGGTTTCGGTCGAATCGTATAAATTGCAGAGTCAACGTCCTAAATTGTTTCGTATAAACGATTGCGTATATGTATGTGAAATTTCACATTACGTTTCCGAGCTATCCCTTTAAAAAACTCGAGACGAGACGACCGCTTCCAAAATCCATCTGCCTTCCGTCACGCCACTGCAGATGTAACATACGCGCGTGTGTTACAAACGAAACTCGCATTATCTCCGTCAAAAAAAAAAAAAAAGAAAAAAAAATAACTTGTTCCGCCGTTACGCAACAATTCCGTCTTCGTATCACTCGTTTTCATAAATTCCATAATTATCCGGTCTTTATGTTGGCGCGCGCGCACAAATTATTACACCGTAGCAACGCGGCCAAACGATCTTCTCAGACGAACCGTATACACATCATAGGTAATTATTATTGTTATTATTATTATTATTATTATGGGCCGAGTTCGTTAAACTTGATGACGCGCTGATAAAATAATATAAAATATATATCCGCAATAATATATACGGATAACGTTTATAATATATGCGTTTGCCTTGACGGTACACGGCCGTCTGCACGAAAATCTCCGTTTTTGTAACATATATGTATATAACGCGACAATCGTCTCCGAAATGTCCGCGACGTCGTCGTCATTCCGATGTACACACCACACTGCACAATCGAGATTATTATAGAAAATAATATTTGAAAAGTATTAGATACATTTACTAATACTCGACGTACTGCTGTCGGAGTCGTACGCAGAGCTGATGTGATCTGTCAAAAGAATAATATAAGCCAGAAATTGTAATTAAATAGTTCCGCACATACGTTCCGTAGCTCAAAACGGAGTTCTTTTTTTTTTTCGGATAACTCATTCTCCGAATCGGAGACTACGTAATACCATAACGTGTGCAGTGTTTGAATTGGAGCAGGAAAAGTAGATAAGAAAAACAAAAGTGTTAGAAAAAAAAAATGCGCCTTCCTTATGAATTATATCGACTATACATTTTTCGTCACGCGTTATTAAATAACGTTTAATTTTTTCATTTCCACAATATCATATTATTATTATTATTATTATTATTATTATTATTATTATTATTATTATTATTATTATTATTATTATTATATAATAAACGTTTTCTTTTCTTTTCTAGTCATGTGTGTATTTAAACGAGTCCATAAATACGTAAATAATCTTTACCGTTTTTCCATTATTATTGTTATTGAAAATATAATATCGTAAACGATAATTTTTTTTTATTTTTAATCTGTTTGAGGTAAACTGGGGGAAAAAAAAATCGAGAAAAAAGTGTTCTTACCGTCTCGTCATAATTGCTTCACGCGGCAAATAACTCCGAACACAACACAATCGTACTGTAGACCCTACATTTTTACACAAAATAAATAACGTAACTGAATGTCTTCAATTCTCAAACAAGTGTATATAAGCCTATAAAAAAATACAATTTTTACGTTTTTTTTTTTTAAAACCGCTTATAACAATTCAAAAATATTCAACGAAAAACCCCAAATTCTGTTATTTACACACACACACACACACACATATATATATAATGTGATTTATTTCGCGTCTCAAGTACAAACGCGTGATTTTTTTTTTTTTTATATGGAATTCATTCCCTCGTTTCGATTTTTTTTAATTTTCCGTATTTTCGCTGTATTCGCTGATCCTATATCGAACGCCGTCTCCCACGCGTAACGTCTTCTCGAGAAAAACCGTAGAAGGGATACGGTGAGTTTTCTTAGGGGAAAAAAATAAAATAGATACTATCCCCGTCCCTTTAATCAACGCGTACATACCTGTTCGAGCGAGTTTGCTGCAGCGTACGGCTAAACTGGTAATATGGACTCGTGTGTGTGTATATAATAAGTATTGAGCATGAAAAATCACACGTCTCTCGCCGCGATGGCGGCGTGTATAATATTTTATTATTTACACGCGCGGCGGTGGCGTCGCGAACGTTTATCACTACCGTTAAAGTCTCCTCGCCAGCAGCTGGCTCGCTGTGTAGCTGTGTCCCACGTACGCAACGCATATATATATATAAGTAAACCGCGGATGCTGCGATACGGGCGGCGCACGCGCTTCACATCTCGTTGCTTATATATGTGTGTATATAATATTATGGGGAAGTATAAGTAATTGCGTCCGATATCGCGCGTCTGGCTACCGCGTATAATCTCGTCCTGACGCTGCTGCACGACAGCGTATTATAGCATATTATAGACGAGAGGTTACAGCCGGCATATTCTTCTTTAACCCGCTCGCCGGTGCATCGATGGACCGAGGAGAACTCACACACACGTTTATAACTTCGGTATCCCCATAAGGTATGGTATAATGTACAACAACTGTTGTTGTTAACCTATGACAGTCCATTACGTTTTTTTCCCCTTTCCTCCTTTCCTCTCTCACAACCCGGGACACGTATAATAAATACGAGTTGTCTCGCTGTCGTTGGCTTTTTTATTTTTCATCTTACGCGCGCGCGCGCGCTCGCCGCAGCTTCTATCCGTTTTATCCGTTTGATTTGTTTCTCTCGTATTTTTCTTCTCGTCTCACACACACACGAGTCGTCCCGTTGACCCCGCCGCCGCGCGCGCCCATACCACGCCGTACACTGGCCGGGATCAACACACCGCGAGACGCGCGGCGACCACCGAAATCCGAACAGAGCAACGAAATAAACAAAATATTATTCGGTTCACGCGCTCACCGAATTCGCCGCCCACGCGTGTTAACCGTAAGCGCGCTACTCTGCCCGAACCGTGTCCGTACAATACGCTTTTTATTTATTTATTACTTAATATTATGCATATGTATATATATATATATGTATTTTTTTTTTGTCGGCCAAGCGTCGCGTTAAACAACAATAAAACGTCGTAATAAAATAAAAAAAAAAACCGGGGAAAAAAAAAATCCCGGGCACTCGACGATATCAAAAAAATTACTACACCCGCGTATACGTTATGTTTTGTTTTTTTTTTTTTTTTATTACCGCGCGCATCCTGCCGTTCGCAGGGTCCAGTTATCCCGCAAACGCGATAATAATCAGGAAGAATACACGTTCGAACGAAAACGTGCGCGGCGACTTCCTCGGAAGTTTTATTGTTTTTTTTTTTCAAAAAATGAAAACGAAAAGAACACGCTCTACGGTTTTTATAACGACGGCTTCCTACGGATACGACAATATACGAAAATGATATTTTATTTCCCTCCCCCCGCGTTCGTACGTTCGTCTGTCTCTTCGCCACTAGAATTCCCATCGCGTACTCCGCCGGCGCGCCGTTTCGTCACGTCAACAAAAAAGAAAAAAAGGAAAATATATCGTTACGATACGCGCGACGATAGTCCACGAGCTATTGTCGCGCGCGCGCGTTTTCCAATGCCGGTCGACGACGATTCGCGTGTACCTTATTCTGTGGACGGACGGTCTCGTCGATGGATTTCGACCGCCGCCGTTGTGTACAGAATTGTCTTTCTGCAGTGTACACATAAAAACAAAAAAAAAAAACCAGCAGCAACGTGACGTGAATTTCGTCGGAGAAGGAATAGAAAGAAAGGATAAAAAAAAAAAAACTCTATGCGCCGAGCCAATAAATACGTGAGCATATACACACTCACGAGCAAAAAAATCGACTCGCACCGCAAACCCGAAGTCAAATATCTCTAGCACAGGAATTAAAACTTGTATACCATTTTCTATTTTTAAATCTATAAAGTCTCTGTTCCAGTCCTAAGAAAACATTTTAAAACTAACGCTTCGAACTTAAAGATTTCAAAATCAAAAATGGGATTGAAGTTTACGTTTTTTTACCGGAGATATTCAAAAGCGAGTTTGCGGTATGAGCCGATTTTTTTGCTCACGAGCGTATACATATATATATATATTTATTCGACATTTTATGTTATTGTTTTTCCGGTATTCGTAGCGTACCCATCACATGTTATGCTATTCACATAAAATATTTTTTTATTCGTCGAGTTTGTGCTGTAAGAGTTAATAATAATAATAATAATCGATTAAACATCCTAGTCGAAAATATGTAATGTTAGAATTAGGACGAGAAAACTAAAAAAAAATATGAGACGTGTTATTATTATTTTTTTTTTTATCGCGAAACCAATATCAATTCTATCGTTTATACTACAATAAACGTACGTGGAGGTCCGATTGAATTTTGTTCTATTCGTTGCGCGATTCAATGAAATACACTCGCAAAGGACTTGAAAAATTCAAGTTTTTCTTTTCTACAATAATCATTATAATAGTTCAGATACGGAATGTACGTTGTAGAAAAGTTTCAATGTTATGGTACGTAAAAATCCAAAATTATTCACTCGATGTCGTCTCGCAAAACAATTTATGAAATTGATTTTTTTCTTTTTTTTTTTTAATCGAGATGACTTTTATCTTTCATCATTTTTTCCCACTTCTGCTTTTCCTCGCCGTAAACGTTTCTCATAGAGCGGCCTAGATATTTTCCTGATTCATACGAGACTTTATATGGTTATCGGCGGTATATTTTTTTCTCTTTTTTTTCGCATCCATTCGAAAACGAAACTGAAAACGAGATCTGTCCGTTGGCATATTTATTATTTATACGGTACAACTACATTTCTTGTAGTCTCGCGTTTCCCGCTTGATGTCCGTCACTTTAGCTCCGAATTGCGCATAATACAACAGGAAAAGCGTAACGTAGTTCAATTATCGTATCGAGTGACAAATAAAATAACGCTTGGAAATACTTTTGCGAAACAAAACTCTAATTTTCTCAATGCTGCGTTTAATCTTCATTGACCAGCGTACCCTGCGGATTGTTGTATTAATGATTTCCCCCCTCCCCTCTATAAATGTTCTTGTGAAACAAAATTATGTTTCGTCGACATTACCGTCATGTATAATTCGTTTTGCTTTATACCTATTATCGACTTTGAGTAATAATTTTGCACTTAAAGATTCAATAAAATATATATACATATATTGTTCTACGATTTTCAACATTCGCGTTTGTACGACGTATTTGGAAATATTATTATAACGTTTATAATATCATACGATAATTGTATTGTTTATGGATAATTTTCTGTGTGTACAATGATGTGTAATGATAATAATGACGATAAAACGGTCATTGGAACGCGCGTGTACGTATATGTTATAATAATGTAAATGCTTTCTTCAGAGTGTTTAAAATCGACCTAACCGGTTCGGTTCACATGACGTTCATTCAAGTATCGTTTCGTGTACAGTGTACACTACATATACGAATATAATATACGTCCAACGAGAATTGATTGAGAATAATCGATGTATCCCGCGCGCGCATTCGTCGTCGTTTTTCGTCTTCGTCGTCATCAGCTTAATATACCGATATATATATTATCATAAATACTAGCCGTCCCCGTGCACTTGGTCGCTCGTCAAAAATGCCATATTTTATGTACGAATCAAATATTGTTCAATTACACTCGGTGTATGTTCAGAACTTGAAAAAAAACCACTTAAGTTCGATTTTTAACGCAGTAATTATTTTATTTAGCACATTTCATCGCATTCATTGCCCTCGAATTTATATTCGAAGTTTTCTATTCGTTGATTTTACAAAACGCCTATGGAACAAGGAAAAAAACAACATTTTCCATCGTGTGCAGACGACGTAAACATTAATCGACACTCGAAAATAATAATTACCGGTGTGTTAAGTAACTATTGTGTTGGTTATTAAAAAAAAAAAAAAAACGTTATTTTGATGCATAACATCATATTATATATATATATAAAGAATAGTTTTGTTATTTCCTCGTTATATTCTAAATTTGCACGATATAAAAGAGTAATATAAACGAGAGACGATTTTTTCTTTTTTCACATTAAAATTAAATTCTTAAAATAACGTATAACGAGACTGTTGAAATTAAAATTTACTTTTAAATTTTGGCGGTTCGTTGGTTTTTTTTTTTTTTAACTTTATCGATTTGACGTTTTACGTTAATATAAAATTGAATTTTCATCCAAATAATAATAATTTTTTTTATTTATTATTATTAGAAGAGTATTGTTATTTAGTCGTACGGATAAAGAGGGAATTTAAATTTAAAACTATTTATCTTACTGAACGGGTTATTAGTGTTAGACAAATTATATCTATCGCGCGTAATTATAAATGAGTTTTATAATTGTGATATTTTGTTGTCGGTGTCGTTGTTATTTTCCGCTAACAAAATTCGTTTTGACACGGTGTAAACGGACGAGAGGGGGATAAAAAATAAACGAGCGAGGAATTTAATGTTCGTGCGCGTATCGTGTGTGTATAGCGGCTCTCAAGTCGCCGTGCGTAGAAAGCAATTCTGGAAACGAGCCATCGCGATGATATAGAAAATATTAATATATATAAGAGTAACCAGCAGGAGACTGATTGGAAAGCAAATAACGGATATACGGCATTGTGTATCGAAATAAATGAATAACGAGCACGCGTATTACGACGAGACCGTATAATATAATATCGTAGCGTGGCGAAGGTGCAGAGTTTTAGACGTTAAACGGCGAAGGTGTAATATTTTTAAAAAAAAAAACAATTTTTTTCCCTCAACAAAGTCATTTAAAACACTCCGTCGAGTGCCGTTGCGTTGCATTTGTTTTTTTTTGTTTTTTGTTTGTGCTCCGGGAGAGGACGCGAAAATGTGTATAAACAGTTTTTTGCGAGTTAATGAACGAAACGGTTAAAATTAGAAATCCGTTACACCGCACCGTCGACCGTCAACCGCGAGCGGGGAGTTTTTTTTTCTTCAATTCACAATTTCGAATTCACCCAATTCGTAAAAAACGTCTCGAAACACCGGAAAACGTCTGTTTAAGTATTAATAATTCTCGGACATATATCCTCATGCAACTTATATAGGAAAGAAAATGGGTCCCTCTTGAAGAAAACAAAAAAAAAAAAAAAAACCTATACATTTTGTGTGCGTATTTGCACCGTTCCAGCGCCTTTAGACGTATGTACAGCTGTGACGACAATCCGTCGAGAAAATCACATGTATGCTACGAGTATATCTATTACGGGATGTTTTTTATTTATATTTTTATTAAAATACATTTTTTTTTTTTTTTTGAAAGAAATCAAAATTAAGAAAACTCACGTCGCTCTATTTATTTGAAATATTTGAATTCTGACTGAGAAGTGGAATTCGGCTTGATTAATGTCTCGGACCGTTCGCATTGTACCGAACTCATAGGAAAGTTTAGCGAAGATTTTCATTTATTTTTTTTTTTTTGTTTTGTTACGACCTGCCTAGAGATCAACCCTTTTCTACAATATTAAACAAAGTGATTCAGTTCACGCAATGCAGATAAACTGCGATTGATGTTAACGGTGACGGAATTACGAGGATTGACTCTCGTAGCACAATAATTCCAAAGTATTTGTTAAATAAAAATGTGAACTACAAGTGGAGAAAAAAAATTGTATAAATGTAATATTTATTGGAAACAAAATACATATAAAAAAAATCGTGTTTTTCCCTCTAATATCGTTAATAAGAGTGATGAAATGATTTGTTGTAAAATTGTATATTTCAACGCGGGACTCGGATTTTTTTTTTTTTTTTTTTTTGAGGGGCTTCTTATGGTAAGCGATTAAACTATATATTATGAACTGCACATAGGACGAGACGGCATAAATATAGAATTATAACTGCAGTGTAAGGAGCGATATGTGTGGTCGTCAGACGTCGCAGGGGTTTGAAAATGGGAAAAGGAGAAAAGAAAACGGATCGGATCGGACGTCGAATATAATAAATAAAATTGACAAAAAAAAAAAACCGTATAACGAAATTTTCGAGGAGCAAGAAAACGACGTTCGATGTAGTTATATATAACGTCGGACGACTTTTTTCTTTTTTTTCATTAATTTAATTTTTTTTTTTTTCCAGTGCACGAACGCCACTACACACAACCGGTCCAGAAATCTATCCGACCGTCAGGAGACTGCGCGGACACTGCGGGAAACGCGTTACACAGCGTCTTGGGCGCATTCCGCTCTCTCTCTTTCTCTCTCTCTCTCATTCTTTCTGGCTCCCAAGTAAACGTATATCGACCGTAGCGGGAGCGGCTCCGTCCGCCGACGATATATCGTCATCAATCTTTCGTTGCAGCCTCTTCTCCTCGTTCCATCACGATATATATATATATATGCAAGTCCACTCGCCGCGGTATACGCATTTATCTATGTATATTATAATTTTCTCTCTCTCGTTTTATTATTATTGTTATACGACGAAGACGAACACCGGTAGCCGACTATTATTATTATTATTATTATTATTATTATTACGTACTGGACCGAGGCCTCATTTTTTTTCCTCCCCGGAGTTAATTTGCATCCAGCGTGGACCGCGTTTGAGTAGATACGTTCGACACGTTGGTGGCGGGGCGGAGAGAAAAATTTAAACCGTAGCCGTGGACCATAAGAGGAGGAGAAGGTGTTTGTGATGGATACGCGCGAGTATATCATTGTCGTCGAGCTAGTGGAAAACCGGTTGTGTAGAAAAAAATAAAAATTTCGTATTTTGGCTACCGTGTTACAAGCGTCGGGTTGTGTTGCGTTACTCTCAACGTGCGATATTTGCACAATAAAACGACAAGTACGACGGATATTGTACTTGAACATTTGGATTTTATTTAAAATAGAGAAAAAGCGTCATTTTCGATATTTTCAACCAGAAAAAGGTTGCACGCATTGGAAAGTCAACAATTCAATATTTATTAAAATCCGAAAATATAATATTGTGATATATTTTTGCAAGAAGTTAAAACTGGTAAAATAGTGGAATATACGCGTTTGATTTTCAATATTTTACATATATATATATTTAGACTATTTTTTTTTTCTGAACAGTGGCGTGTATGAGATTTCATTTTGTGGGTGTTATTGGAATTCGGAGAATCGGATATATAAATTAGAAAAAATTCTATAATCGTTGTAAACACGCATATAAGTATCCATATAGGTTTAAAGTTTTTTTTCTTAAAAACTAATTTTTACCAATTCATTGGTCAATCGTTAGATTATTGAGATTTCGATAATAGGAGTTTTAAAAAAATAACGTTAATATTACACGCAAATGACAAATATTATAAATATTTATGCGAGAAAAAATTTCGTGCCGTGTTGTACTATCACCGTCGATTTTATTCGACGTGCATTAAAATCATATTCAGAATTTTTTTTTTTTTTTTTTTTGGTAAACACGAATGCCAATTATCGTTTGAATATTTTTTTTTTTTTTTTTAGGAATATATTTACATTTTTCGATTTTTATAAAAATCGGAGCAATAGTTATAATTATTTCACATCGTCCGAACCGCTTGCGAAAGAACAGATTTAATTGAATTGTTTTTTTTTTTTTTTTTACAGAGAAACGGCAATATAAGCGTAACACATTTTTCGTTAATTTTCTTCCTAGTGGAAAACTGTTTTCACGAATTATCACACGCACAAAAAAAAAAAAAAAACACTACGAAATCGACAATTTACTAAACGCGTTTTATGTGCGCGCGGGCGCGCGCGTGTTTTTTTTCCCGATCCGTTATGATCGCGCACTGCGCATTACAACCGCGGTGTATGTGTTTTTCTAAATATCAATTTGCCGCGTAAACGTATTTACTAAGCGAATTAATGTATTCGTTAATCGTTATGCGCGTTTAAACGAGAGGTCGATTCGCGGTGACTCTCGTAAGTCCGCGACGCGTTTATTACACCGTACAACGGACATCGTCATTACCGTACAATGTGTGTCAATAAACCGACGGAATGGAATAGTGTAGGAAAATATTGTACGGGGCTGCAGACGGCACAGTGACTTCTTCCTGGTCGCGTCGACATCGCAGTGAGTTAGAAGAGAAAAAAAAAACGTATGAAAATGAACCGATTTCGATATTCGAACAATGTCTCTCACACACGGCAAGGGGGATTTTTAGTAAAAAAAAGTAACGATATTCGAATTAATGACGTCCGTTACGTACTCGGCCGTCTTAGCGCGCACACACACGAGACGACAGTACACGCGTATACAGCGTGCGCTCGTCGTTGTGGTGGTGTGCTTCCGAAGCGAGACTTTTCTGTGTATCGTGTATCGGACGGGGAGTCTCGTGTAGTCGTGGAGAGTTGAAGAGAAACTCGAACACGATACACGTAATACGCGTCAGTGAGAGAGAGAGAGAGAGTTTGACATAAAAATTTACTGGCGTTCCGAGGGTTTACGTATTATATACACGTGTATATATATATATATATAATAATACCGAGAAAATCCCGCGGAATCCCGCGGCAGCCGGATATAGGGACGCGTTATGGCCCGTTTAAAAAAAGAAAAAAATTACTTTAATTTTAAAAACCGCCGCGGAGGGCTGCTACGGAAAGTCACTTATCTTATATATATATGTATATACGTGTGTGTACGTATACTCGCGTAACGACGGGGCCGGTTATTTATCGACGGGCGCGACCCTTATTATTGCGAGTGCGATTTCGTCTACTGTGACGGCCCTGTGTGACGAGGGGTTATTATTATTATTATTATTATTGTAATGCGTCGCGCGCGCGAGACGGATCCAGGAGACAGGGACGGCGTGGGCGGTATGACGGGGAACGGTGGCCCTGTATTGTAGTAAAAACATTTCCCCTCCTCCTCATCCAGCCGCCCCGCCCTCCGCGGCCCGTTAAAACAGGGATTAAATTAAACGGGCGCGCAATTTCGGCGGCGGTTTTGTCAAACGACGGAAAACGATGACCGTAAATCGACGCGGCGCCGTATTGCGCAAATTATGAAATTGATAGTTAATGGTTTTTACGACGACTGTGTATAAACATAAAACCGCAGCATCAGCAGCAGCAGCAGCAGCAGCAGATTGCCGTCGGCCGGCGGACGGGCGGGACCCCTCCGATCGAGTTGAAATTAAAAACGTAAAAAATATTTCGAACACATTCGCGGATTGCGGTCAGAATTTTTTACGACAACGAACGAAATGAAAAAAAATAAAAAAAAAATACGGCGCCGATTACGCGTTCGAGTCCTACGAGCTCGGTTTTTCTTTTTGTTTTACGCCCGTCAAACACGAAAACGCGTCGTGCCGAAACCCGAAGTCGGGACGTGGTTTCTCTTTTCTTTTTCTTTTTTTTTTTTTTAAAGAAAAAAATGACGTTGTGATTTTCCAATGTTTCGATATGGCTGCGATCGGATTTTCGCCCGAATAATTGTACGAGTCTTTCGACAACGAAAACATTGTTTCTACCGTCCACTGCGAACGTGTCGAAATACACTTTTACGCCAGGAATTTGCGAAAGTCTAAAAAAAAAAAAAAATGGAAATCGTAAAATTCACCAGAAATTGCGCATGTAAACGTGCACGAGCGTTCGACTGAAACGGGTGTATTATACCTACTGCGTCGCACTGTGCCGGAATAATGACTTGGACTTGCGACGACGGCGATAGAGATATTGCGGCGGCAATGTCGACCGAAAAAAAAAACAGAGAGAGAAAAAGAGGAAAAACAAACCGATCATCTACGTCGTGAATCTAATGACCGGTACCTATGGGGTAACCCTAATAACGACTGTCGTATAATACTTCTTAACACAGCCTCCGTACTGCGACGCGTCTTTCCCCTCCCCTCCACCCCACAGATCAACTCGTTTTTAGCACGCCGCACGACAGACGGATCGCCAACGTTTGTCGATTACATCTTATACGCAATAATATGCGAGTGATAATAAGAAGCGAAACGAATATACGACGGGGTCCCGTCTCACTTTCAGTCCGTCAATATTTTCGTTTATACGTCCTATCCACACTATTAAAATTGATTTTAGCCGGTAAAAAAGCAAAAAAATGTGCTCAACAATAATTATTTATTTTTTCGTTACAACATTATTGTTTAGACGAAAATGTTTTAATTAAATTATTTGATTTATTGACGCGTTCGTTTGGACACCAGTTTAACAATAATAATAATAATAATTATAATAATAAGAGACGTCGTCGGTGAGGTTTCGAAGGAAAAAGCTACTCGGACCCAGTCGTCGGTCGTATACAATCCGTCGGAAACTGCTGATACTTGATGAGAACTAAAATGGGGAAAAAAAAGTTTACTGTTAACTGTTCCACGTTAAAAGTGTGAGTTTTTCTTTCCTGCAGAACAGAAGTTTTCCAAAAAAAAAAGACGAGTATACTGCTGAAAACGTTATTAAAAAAGAAAATTTTTCCGAAATCTCGACACTTATGAGTGACAAAAATTAAAAGCAAAAAAAATCGTTAGATAAAAGTAATTTTTTTTTTTTAAATTTAGAAATATTCGAATTTTAAGATTGTATTCGTGAAAATAACATTGAAACCTCGTACGACATGTTTTTATCGAGAAAATTTGATGCGATTTTCAATGGGGTTTGCGAATTTGCTGTAGTGGGAACCAGGAGACGTGGCCAGTTCTCGATGAAAAAAAAAAAGTACGAAAACTTAAATTTCTACTTTATACTTGATAATCAGACCACGGAACTTTTTATTATTATTATTATTATTATTATTATTATTATTGAGGTCACTCCTTCTCAGAGTTTATACATGGTTTACCAGTCATCCTCTTGTATGTTATGTTATATTATCAAAGAGAATATGATAGAAAAATTCATTAGGAAACAATAAACGATAATAGCTAGTCCTGTGCCTGGTTGAATGCCAGATATAATTTTACGTACTGTATGGTTCTAATATATTAGGTCGCGTGTGACGCACGTGATACGTATAACGAATAATTTACAGTCCGACGACTTTTACACACACACACACACACACACACACACATACACACACTATACAGTTCAACGTGTTGAAAACGCTTTTGATTTCGAACCGGTAAATATTTCGTTTTTTTTTTCTTTAATTTTAATCGCATGCGTCTAAAAAAAACGAACGAATACATTACCCAGACGTTTTACTACATTTTCCACGTGTCGACTACCGCGGACGTCGTCGTGTGTACTTACTTAACGTCTATGTAACGATATCCACTTCAACGGTTTTTTTTTCTTTTTTAATTCGACTCACATGCGACCAACTCTCGTATATTTATCTACACGGGTGGCCGACCGGATTCGTACATATATATATCGAGAATATGTCGACTGTTATTTATTATTATTTTGTTCTATGCTTCTCGTCTTATTTTTACAAGATACGACGCGCGTTATCGTTAATTTTTCTTTAATATATAAAAAAACAAAATCGCGAGTTTTTTTTTCCATCTGCGACGGACTTGTATTTATTACAGTCGATTACAAGACGCGTGGATGAGCGTCGTTATACGTTCGTTGTATGACTACGGGAAACCGGCCTCGAACGGATTCGACAAAAAAAAACGTTGAAACGACGCTGTGCAGGAGAAGATCCAAAAAAATAACAGCAACGGACAGTAACAGCATGCCAAAAAAGAAAAGAAAAACGCCCGATTTCCAGCGCTTTTCCGAATGTTGACAGTTCGAGTTCGCCATCTGACTTTAAAGACTCGTGTGAATTGTCCGTTATGCGTATATTTGTATATTAATCGTTAAGCTATAATATGGTTTAAATTGAAGAGTAATAAAAAAAAAAACCGCTAAAGTTTCTCGTCGACAAGCATTCGTTATTGCTTCATCATTGAAAAAAAAAATAATTATTATTATTATTATTATTTTTATATAATGTAATCAATGATAATGCGTAATAACAAGAGATGAGTACGTCTTGTCCGTTCATATACGTATTACTTCCCCGTGCAACACGGAGATAAATATTTTAGATTTAAAAAGAGATTGCTTTTTGTTTTTTGTTATTAACGCACGACGACATAATTTTTTGTAATTCATAGAAATAATATTTACGACCGAGATGTAGTATTTTTTTTTTTTAATTTAATTTATATATAATATATATATATATATACGATTGTATATTCTTTATGCGTTCTCGTTAAAGTTTATCGTGTAATAATAATAATAATAATAATAATGCGTATAATATAGGAATTATTGCCTTTTATGATATATATATATACATATAGTGTCCTTCAGTGTTCGTCTAGATTTCAAAGAAGATAATAATATTGTATAGAACGACCGGATTACGCGTATTTATAATACACAATGTTATTAAACAAGCGCGGTGTTGAATCGATGAAGCATTGAAGCAATGGATGGACATTTTTGGTTTTTTTTTTTCCATTTTCCTTTGTCTCCGTCAAATTCATATTACGCAAAACTCTTGGCTATACGCAGAGAACTTTATACGTTTATTATGAATAAAACATATAAATAATTTAAGGTAAAAAGCAAAATTATATGGTCAATTTAAAAAAAAATATTTCAAAAATTACTAAGAAAAAAATTGTAAATTAATTTTCTCCCTTTCTATAGTAAGTCCCTTTCTATATCCCTTCGAGTACATATATATATAAATATGGTTTATAAACGCGTCTTTTCCCTATACGTACAAATGTATTTTAGTTTCCTTAGTTATATATATTTGTTTTTTCACTGAGATTTAAGAAGTCGGGACATTGTTACACTGATGTGATAAATAACAATACACAATTCTCGTCTCGTGTGATAATGTGGAAAAACGCTTTCGGGTATAGCGGGCAGCAGCAGAGAATCGTCGTATCGAGCCGCGCCGTTGCGAGGTTTTCAGCAATTCCAGGACTTTTATGAATTTACGTTTATTTCATATGTACTCGAAATTGTATTTCGAAATTTTTTTTTTTTTCAATTTTATATACTTCGCGGTATTTATTGTCGTCGGTCGTCCGGTTGTCTATACCGTTCGAATTATATAAAAATGATGTGGAAAAAAACATACAACGCGCTATTGTGGTGAATGCGCCGGACATGATCCCGTCTAGTAGACACAAGACCGGTACAATTGGCCGACAGTGTTGAATTCCGATATTGAGTTACTCGACGCGTAACGCGTTTTTATTATTATTATTAATATTGACTTTTTGGATTCCGAGCGAAGGGAAAATTAACGTATTCATTTTTACATTTGGTTTTGCCCCGTACCAAAACGTTTTTTTTTCGCATTGTTGACGTTCGGACGACGGATTCGCCAACTTTACCGTTGTAAAAGGGTACCGTCGGCTCGTACGATACATAAAGCTGCGGTTCTGCAGCAGTCCCTAAAATTAACGATTTGTGTTGTCGAAAAAAATGGACGGGGCACGGGACGATAGTGCGGTGGACGAGACTCGAAGAATTGAGAGAACGCGAAGGAGAAGTGTACAAGTACAGGGTCGATGAATACGAATACAAAGGACGTGAAGTCACGGACAGTATATTATGCGTACGTACGTGCACCGGGTTTTCGCGTGTCCGTCGCGAGATATTTTAATTAGCGCGCGTCGGCGGCCCCGGAGATTATCTCTGCTCGCGCTCGCGGACACCGACCCGCCGCGATCGACAGTCGGCCGACCACCAAACGTCACGACGTCACACGACCCCGGGGGACGCCGCGCACGCCGTCGTAATATATGTTTTAATACGACGTCACGCCGTGTATCTGAGCCCGGAGATCTCTGCGTTCAGGCCACACAGCTAGGCGGTATTACGTATAATATTATTTATTTATTTATTATTATTATTATTATACGTTTGTCATAGTCGTCGTGTGCGCCGGGCGGTTAATAGTACGCACGCGAACGGATCCGTGTACGCGGATACCGCAGTAGTAGTGGCTCGTGCGCGCGAGAGGATTTTTATTTTTGTTTTTTGTTCATCTCCTATTTCGCGTTATTAACGGTGTGAAGAGAAAGAAAAACGCTCTCCGACGGAGTAAATTCGTCGAGAAACAACTGGCACTGTCTTCCTTACAATTTGATAGACTCACAAAATTATCCGGTTTTTTCTTATTTTTAAGGTAATTCAATGGTAGATGATTACCCGTATACCACCGCCGAGTCCTGAACTTAAATAATAATAATAATAATCGACGTTTATTTTATAGTACCGAATGAGGGCGTGTAAAATACATTCGTTTACGGTGTTTCTTTGCAAAGATAGTTTAAAATCTTTTTTACATTAAAATTAAATTTGCAGAGTGCAAAAAAATGTTTTTTTTTTTTTGTATTTATATCGACGATAATAATAATTGTAATTACCCGTACGTAATTACAACGTGTTTCAACGTGGTCTCTTCGTCCGATTTCACAAATTTATTTTTAAAAAATGAAGATAGGACGGTGGAATGCAGCGAAAAGATATTCGTAAAATAATCGAGTTTTAATTATTTTCGTAACAAATATTCGATAGGACTTCCAATGACCGCCCGACGTCTGTGCGGTAGTCAAATATTTCTCCCAAAACGTTGCTGATCATATCATCGTGTCACGGTACTCACAACATCCGCGGTAATCCTGGTTTTCAGCTCTTCAAAGTCTACGCGTAACGGTGGTACATACCGCTCTACAAAGTCCGACGAAAAGAAATTACACGTTGAGAGACCTGGGGAACGCGGTGGCCGGGGATGAATCGCCAGATCGTTTTTTTATATTTTTATTATTATATGATTTTTTTTTTCACTAGCCCGCTCATACACTTCTTCTGTTTTCTACAACTCGCATTGACCTAAACGCATTAAAATGTTGATCCTGGGGGCACAGCTTTGACCAAGAACGTCCAAATTACTAATGCAAACATAAATTAGAAGTACACGTGGAATTCTCGGACGAGTATCGCTTTTTTTCTCTGTTCTTGGAGTTCTTTTCAAAATACATCAAATCCATACAGTTACCGTATACCAGTGAACCGCAATTTAACAACTTATGTTTATGAAGGAGCATAGAGCGAGGGCGGGGATAATTAACGTGACTTCTTTGTTGTTGTTCCCTACCCACTTTTTTTTTTTGTCAATTACGCCACTATTAAGAAGTCACTATTATATAGGTCCCTTAAGACTTTGTAATGACACTGGGTTCACAAGAAATTGTGATAAAAAAAGCAATGACATTAACTGGTCCTTGCGTTTATACGCACCGTCAATTCCGCACAATTCCCCACGTATTCCAGTTCAAGCGATTACGATTTCCAGTAATATAATGTTTGAACGATAAATAAAAACCGAAACACTCGACTTTGACTGCATTAGTATCATCGTACTGCAGAGTCGGTAAAAAAGAGGAAACAAATTCGCCGTTTTCGTTTTATTCCTAAGGAGAAAAAAGAAAACCAAATGTCGCGTGTCCAGAAGGTTTGATTTTTTTCCGAGACGTTTACACGACGGAATGCAATGAATAAACGGAAAGAAATATTTTATATTATATTTTAAAATTAAATATACCGCGCCAATCCCCGGACGCATATTATCCGAAATATCCAATTCGCATTGAATAAAAATATATTAGCAAAAAAATAAATACATTTGACCGCGATTATACTCCAATTAGTCCAAATTTGTTTGATGCGCGAACAAAAAAAAATGTTTAATATTTTTGCGATTAATCCGTTTATTATGCATACGTATGTGCCAATATCTGAACTGATAATCGATGTGTAATTATTTTTACATATATATATATTATGGGTTTAATTTAAAAGTGATTTTAACGATTTTTTTTGGAAAAAAATGAACTTTATAAGTATATTATAATATTTCAAATAACGCATAATATGTTAGACATAATTTCTTTTTCGAACATATTACAATACGTTATAGAACGTTTAAAGGAGTTATTACAGTTTAATTGGGATTATTCGATATATTTCCAAATCAAACACCAAACGATATTCTCAACAATCTGTCTCATCTATACTGCGTTAATATTGTACAGATAAGTATAAGCTTTAGAAACTTATACCAGGTATACATTTGTTTTTTTTTTTTAGTAAAAAAAGACTATTTACAAACCGATAAAGAATATATCAACGTGATAAAAATACAGCCAATTGAAAATTTTTTAAATCACAAAAAAAATGTATATATTTACCAAAACAACAGTAATTCGATTGATTTTTTTAACATAACGCTACATCGACACGACAATTTGTTTCGACGTATATAATTAAATCTGAGGTAGAAAAAAGAATAATATCACGGTGATGAATTATTTGAATAAAATATACGTTATTATTATCATTTTTCAAAACAAATTATCATCATCGGTGTGGAAATACTTTTGAGAAGGCCGTAATTTTTCGAAAAAAACAAATTATAATTTTTGAACACATATCGTTTCCAAACGGATGTATCCGTTTAGTAATAAGTTATGGAAAAAAAATATAAAATTCAAAGGGCATTTATTAACGAAAACACATCGACTGATATATTGTATAATAATAATATATTGTTTTATCGAAAGAATTTTTTTTTAACATTTAGAAAAACATTGAAAACTATGATAACTATTTTGACTAGGCCCGAAAAAAAATGAATAAAATAAAAACGAATGATTGAATTTGTTTTTTAAATATTCCAAATTGCTTATCAATTGTACGATTGGCGTTCTTATTATATTGAATAGGATTACGGTGACATGAAACATATATACCGACTGCGAGACGTTCCATTTGAAAACGCCAACGGCGGAACAGTTTAAATCGTTTTGCCTCGAAGCGCGAAAATCCTAAATACGCTATAGCGGTGATTGTTATTCGTTCTATTGAAATGTATTTTTGTAGGGGGGTTTTTTTTGTTTTGAAAAAAAAAAACAATTTTCGCTTCACGCGAGTTATGGCTCGTATATATATACGTATATTTTTTATATTACAACCCACGGATGAATTTTTTTTTCATTTTTTTTTTTTTTTTTGTTAACAAACCGTATAGAAATCGTACTATTAAAATCGACCGTCGTTCCTCCGATCCGTATACACGCACACACACACACACACACACACATTGCGTTTACGAGATACGCGGTTATAGGTACAGCTATAGAGTAACATCTCCGGAAACGGTGTGGTCGTCGTCGTACAATGTGCGTAGGAGGCGTAGATGACTTAACCTCGTCGTCGTCGTCATCGTCGTATACAATAGGAACCGCGTTTATTTTTTTTCGGGGCACGTTCGGTTCAACGCACTTCGTCGGATCGGATGGAAATTGAAAAAAAAAATATATTACGACGATACGACGGTGCGCAGCTCGGCGGTCCGCGGGATCCGGATCCTGTAGCAGCATCACCGCGTACCGACCCAGGTAAACCTATAAATACATACGTACAGACGTACGTACTCGGAGAAGTTTTACGTTTTTCGAAGAAAATAAATTTAATATTTCCGCGCGCGGTTCTTCTGAATTTTTTTTTCTAAATCGAAAACGATATATCCGAGCGATACTTGTCGATTTTTCCGAGCCCATACCATGTGACTGCGGTGTGGTAGAAACTATGCGACGACCGAGTGTTTATTATGCGACGATTATGATTTTATCGCGCCGCGTGTTATGAATTATTATTGTGCCGGGCTCCGGGTAAACGAGTTAGAGACATTTGTCGCGTCCTGGGTTGGACACTAACACGCTAATTTCACCACAATAACTAAAATGGAAAGCAGCGTAAATAGCAACATTCAACTAAACGGAGCTCAGATTCAACAAGTAAACGACTTCTGTTACCGGCTAGGCAGCATGATTAACAATCGAAACGGCATCAGATATGACGTGAGAAAAAAAATTGCTCTCGCTCTTCCTGAAAAACAAGAATCTATTGACAAACCGACGTCTAAGCGTTTAGGGACAAGGAAGGAATCTGCGAAATCATTCGTTTGGGAGTGTGTTAACTTACGGGAGCGACACCCGGCCGGACCATAAGAAAATACGAGGAAGACAGACCGAAGGCAGTAGAAATGTGGATGTGGAGGAAAACGACAAAAACATCTCGGACAGAAAGGAAATCGATGAAATGAACGAGTGTCAGAAGAGATTGGAGAACATAGAAATTTAATGAATAGTATGAGAAAAACGGAGAATAGATTGATTGGGGGGCATGTTATCAGGCATAACAATAATATAATCAGTAACGTCTTTGAAGGAAAAGCGTGTTGGGAATACGACCTAGAGGAAGACCAAGGCAGTCATTCTTTCTGGACACTATATATATATATACGTTGAAAGTTGAACAACTAGTCACTCGAAGGAAGCTGCACTAAACAGGGAGTGGTGGTCAAAAGCGACGGCCTTTAAAAACTGACCGACTGAATCGATTCGAGCACTGTTGCGCTTGAATACACGCGGCAGTTTTTTTTTTTTTTTCGATTTTTTAAAGTGTATTTCAATTGCACAATAAGACGACGTTTTATTATAATAAACGAATCCCCCTCCTCCTCACCAGCGATGGCTAATGGAATATCGACATTATTTTCCCGTCGGCCGACCGAGTATTATATACGGTTTTTTTTCTCTAATTTGAGCGTGAGAATGATTTCGAGTTTAAGCCGCGACGACGACCTTCTTCTCCGCAACCGTATACTGCTCCTGTCACAAGGCGGTGGCGACGGCGACGATAAAAACTAAAAAAAAAAAAAAAAAAAAAGAATCCGATATATACGTCGTTGTTATTACACATACGAGCTGGTCGCTAAATATTTATGAAGCCGTGTAATATATATATATATATATATAAATATTATATTATATGTATACACGTGTGTACGTACGATCGCAGAGAGAAAATAATAATTATTAATTAATTATTATGTTTGTGTGTATACTCGCTATTTCTTAGGTATACGCGTGTGTTTGCGGCGAGCGCAGCGAACGTTCTCGATCGTAACGTCAGATATCGTCATCCAGCGGCACGTCGTCGTGGAGATTGTCGCATTAGCCGATGAAAATAAATAAATAACACCGTGTTGCGCATCGTCGGCGAGCACTGAACTCTATTTCGTCCCCGCGGTAATTATGGGAATTCGAATTTTTTCTTTTTCTTTTTTTTTATTATAATTTACACGACTGTGTCTAGTTTTTGCAGTAACACAGAAATGTGTATTGTATACAACTCGATTGGACAAAAAAAAAAAAAAAGTATCGACATACGTTTCGATTATAATATTTACCGAATTTCGTGACGAACTCTTTGTTTTTAACGTTAAACGCGCCGGTTATAAAAAATTGTTATTTCTTATTTTCGTTTATTCCAAGACATATTTCTAGACCGTTTCATCGTACGTCACGCGCGTCGTTTCCAATCCGTCGGTCGCATATCGATTATATTCTTTTCGGTGTTCATATAATATGTCTTTTATCCTATTAAACGTTCTATAAAGTCTATTCCCGTCCGGTCAAGTTGCACGCGCGCAGAAAAATAGATCTGATTTTCGTCGTCCTTGATAGATCTGTGGAATTGTAACTCATATCAAAATGAATCAATTCATCATATCCATTCGCTATTCGCTGCCAATCGATAACATCATATATTACACCTGAACATAAGTCATGAATCATTATCCTGTTTCATTATCGTGAAACGCGCGTATTACGGTTCTGTAATACGACCATTTAAATAACCAGTACCGCGAGGGACAAGACGGTCCGACACATCCCGTAAATGTCTATAAATACGAGTACAAAGCGAAAATTGGGGATCGCAGAGAAAAAAGTGAAGTTTTTTTCACTTCCCAAGCGGAAAGATCCGCAGAGGCGAGGCGATATAAGATGTTTCACAGTAAAAAAAAAAAAAGAAAATCTAACAGTTTAAATATCGTTCGCCCACCTCGAAGCCCGTGCCAATATTATTGAATTAAATAATATATTTGTATAGCGCAACACGTTCAGTTTCGTTTTCGAAATCGCCGTAACCCCATACGCATTGACAATGTTTTCGCTCGTCGATAATAATATTATTTACACCGGCGGCGGCGTGTCGGAATGCGTGCGATACGTGGCAGGAGCGATATTGGAAATTTCGCAACGCGTCCGAGTGATGCGCCACGAAAATTCCACACGCGAAAAACCGTATTTGCAACACTCGACGAAGAGCGGTTTTTCTCTGTTCACCGGTCATTACGATCCTTTTAGTCGAGTGATTTTCTTAAAATTACAGCGAAGAATTCACTGTAATCCGACGAATATTTCCCGCGAGCTCATTAAGCGTTTACTACTATCGTCTCGAGACGGACTATATTATAAAAACGCTCTGTGTATATACCGTAGGAGATTTACAGACGACGGCTGTATTGTCGCACGACGATAAAACCGACAAAACCCCCGCAAGAAATAAAATCTTATAATTGCGAGTGACGAACTCCAAAATAAATAATAATAATAAAAATACGGTAAAATCAATTTTTTTTTTTTTTTTGTACCAATTCGAGTATTACTAATTTCACTCGAAACTATTTAGACGTTCACTTTTTAAAATGTCCGCGTATGGAAAACGGTGCCGAAATTCCCGTTGTTCATATGTGTCTGGGCATATGATACGAGAACACGGTATAATCGAAGTATACGAAAACGAAACAAATCACTTGATCGCTTTATCGCGAGCCAGATATTATATTAATATTCCCGTCCACCGGAAAATATTCACCGAATAACAAATTGATAGACGGGATTCGAATTGGGACATTTGAACGCGCGACGAGACATTTCGCGTTTAACGTATGTGTTGTCGGTCGATCGATTTACTGGAAGATTTTTTTTTTTTTTGAGATACAATCGTTATAATGCATTCAATGAAAACGCCATTCGGTCACGTTTTCTCGTATTGATAATAGTAAGATTATCACTTTTATGGACTAGCAAAAAAAAAAAAAAAATCAAAACCAATGACTTCTACGAATTGGCCTCGGATATCGGAAAGACTGTTAAATAATAATAAAAAAAATAATCGTTAACGCTTTTAAACGCGGTAATAAATAATAAACTTTGTCCGAAAGACAAAAAAAAAATAAAAAATTAAAACCGTTTTAACGCGTCGTTGTAATAGGATTTTTCAAGATTTCTTTCCAATACATATACTCGTATATACAGTCGAAGTATAAAAATTGTCAGCTCTTAAAAACGAAAAATTATCACTTTTTTTTTTTTTTTTTTAACTTAAAATTCATTCCGCGTGTACATTCTACTACGAGCGCAGTGTAAATAGTTACTCGCGGTATATTTGACTACTCCGTGTGATCATATTGCAGAAACATCGCGACATAACGGAATTTGACGAGAAAAATCGCCGCGTTTAAAACCAAACGTCGAGTACTGATCTTCTTAGACGAGTACCGCCGGAGTGAAATCCACACTGACGTACACGTAATCGGGAGAATATTCGAAATAGAGAAAAACGAAAATCGTTGTAATCGTTTCGTTCGGAATCGCAAAAAAAAAAAAACACGATCCGCCAAAAGTATCACATTTTGAGATACACTGCGACGGTGTACGCAATACGCTCGAGCGCGCGCGCGCGCGCGTGTGTCAATTACCGACATTTTTTTATTATTTTCGTCGGTGTTTTTTTTTTTTTTTTTACACTCTGTGTCACAAAGACGCCGCGATGTCGTCGCCTCGCAAAGACTTTGCCGTTCATTAGACGTCATTGTACCGGGCGCACGTATACGAGAGCTGTACATTATCGAGTATGGTGTACACGCACACAGTGACTACACGTCGTATTTCGGTTGTATTTTTTCTTTTTTTTTTTTTTTTACAAGAGAGACGAGAAGACACCGAGATGCGTGTGACGCGAGAGCGGTCCACAATCGTCCGACCTAATTGCCGAACAATCGTCCGACTAATTTCCATTGGACACACGACGACGATACGAAAGCGTTATTATTATTTACGATATTTATATGAATAATAACACCGCCGTTCTCATTTTCCTCCTCCTGCTCCTACTCCGCCCGCGTCTGCGCCGGGCCCGCGGAAAAGATTTTTCTCTTCTTTTTACGGATTTCTTTTGGATCCGGCAGCGCCGCGGTACGGTATCCTTCTTTCGTTATTATCATACATTGTGCTCGGCGTATAAATACTCTTTTTTTTTTTTTTGTTCTTCCCTCCCCTCTGCCACTTCTTCAACGTCGTTCGTCTTTACACGCCGCGCACGCCGTTTCGACGCGTCTGTCGCCGTGTAACGTATCTTTTTCATTTTCTCCGTTTTCACACTGGACCATCGCGCGCGCGTCGCGATCTCATTCGAAACGATATTACACAATACGTTTGTAAGAGTTTAATTTCCCGGTTGACCGTTCGAAACGTGTTTTTCTCGTTATTATCACTATACCGTCCGAACGGACGCTTTAAAATTCCATAACGTTTTTTTCACATTTCTCGCGCGCCCGTGACCGATTTGGTGATACGGACAGACGGTATCGCGCACGGGTACTCAACAAATGTCTTAACGCGCGCAACGGGGAAATTGAGATTTTACACGATAATAATCGACAAATCGCGAGTGTGTTGACAATCAGTCGATTGCGTATCTCTCTCGATAACGGTCCATAACGTTTTAAAGACGTAATAAATTAAAAAATAAATCGAAATGTTTTTCACACACGTGTATATATATATATATAAAAACTACGAATACACTCGTGTGTATGCGTATACGATCGAGCGAAAAACGAGTAGTATTGTTATGCAAAACAAAGAGAAAAAAAGAATATAGTCGTTGTATTAAATATGTTTATTTACTGTGTCGACGAAAAACGCACGTATAAAAATAATGTATGTACGACAACTGAATAAAAAATAACAACGGAGAAGTTACGCGGCGGAAATCGCAATAAAAAGACGCGCGAGATTAAAAAAAAAAAAAATAATATTTTCGATAATTATTTTAAAAACCGCGGTTTTAATAAACGATATTGTTCTCCGGCCGAAACACCGGTAAGGAAATAAAAATCGATTTACATCACGAGTTGGACGGAGTGCAATTTTTTTCGGGCGTGTTATATACTAAAACTATGTGCTAAAATCGAAAACTTTTGTACAAAAAAAAGACGTGTACCCAATGCGATCGTGTGAAATTTTCGAAAAATTTTTATAATTCGAATTTTTCTATATTATTATTATTATTATTCTTTGTATACTCGCGGTAGTAATAAATAACGAACGTGTGCGCGCGGGTTTTTGCGTCGTGGGAGTCGGGAAATAGCAGCGGCTGTTCGGATTATAAAGGCGCGTCATACGAAAACAGAATAAGATTTATTTCATAAAAACAAAGAGTATCGTCGAATTTATTTCCTGTGCCGATTCTGTATATGTTTTCGTGAGATACGGTCTCGTAAATATGAGACGACGGCGTTGTTAACGTTCTATGGAAATCGATAAACGGGAAATGATATTAAACGAATAATAATAATAATAACGACGAAATTCCACGGCGTTTGTAAGAAAATTATTTGTCGATCTATTTATTATGGACAATTATATGAAGCGCGCATGTTTAATTTGTCCTCGCGATAAACTTATACCCCCCTCCCACGTTTAACATATTATCGATGTGGTTTTGATCATTAAACTTAAAGAATCTCAAGGAGAAGGTTATGTTTATTATATTTTATTAATAAAATTCGTGCATCGCGTTCACTATTTATATAGGCGTACGCACATGGCGATTAATCACGACATCGATTAATCACTGATTATACACTGATTTTGCGCCGAGACAAGGAGAAAAGTGATTATTCGATGTTAGTGGGTGGACATAATAGGGCGGTAAAGCTCATTGAAGAAGGAAAGAAAATGATTTTAATGGCTGTACCGTGCAGTTCTTTTAATATTCATATATTATATATTTATATTTCCACGGCAACGGATTAATATAAAATATTTTTTTAATAAATAATGGACAGCCATTTATATAGAAATACGTTCCTTGTTGCGGTTTCTGTCGATATATATATTTTGAAAAGGTTATTTTGTACGAGCAATTTTCCTTGAAATTTTCAGTAAGTCGAAATTCTAACGATTTCTAAAATATTTAAAAAAATAATTCTGTACGAATAATGTGGAAGCGCTTGACCGATGAAAAATTCAATCAAGATTTAAGATTTTAGAGATAGAAAGCTGTATAATAGAAAATTGAGAACGATATTTCCTCCTCGTGTGTAATGTGCGTTTCGTGGTGAAAATCTATTTTTTCAAATCTCCGTAACTGTTTAATGGACGATATTTAAAAAAAAAAACGAGCAAGAGATAGTTTTTCAGTTTTTTTTTTTTACAATTGGCGTTTTATCCTTAAGATCGCTCTGAACAGTATTTTGTTTTACGTGAACACGGTTTTCGTGTTATTTTTTTTCTACCGCTGAATGTCAACGGTGGCGAGACGTCTTCTCGAGGCGATTCCGCGGAACGTCTTGTTAATCGTGTCGTGCACGAAGACTCCGTCGTGTGAGCAGCGGCGGATAGAAGTAATATTTACGATTGTATTATGACCGCATTAACGTGTATTTACCGCGTTGATATGCATATTTGTTATATTATGTAGTCCGTTAAAAGGATTCGGTAATTATATATATATATGTTATTGTGACCGGAAAACCGTATTTATTATACTCGTATGGAGGAAATGGGGGAGAAAAAAAAATAACTGAAATACATATAAAATTATATCGCGCGCGTAGTTATATACTTTTTTCTTCTTTCTCACTCTCTGTCTAAACGCGATACGGCGACGTTATACGCTGTCAGCGTATTTATTTGTTATTTTTTTTCTCTTTCCACTATTTGTATATAATTTAAAATTGAACATTTCGATGCAAACGATTTTCAACAGGTAATACGATTTACATAATATTACACTATCTATACACATCTATATAGATATATAAACACAACGACGTGTACGCATCGTATTATTATTATTATTATATAGCGTCGCGATTAAAAACCGAAAACGATTTCGATCTTGCGACGACGACGGTTCTCCCATGAAATCCGATAGAAAAAAAAAGAGAAAATTAAAAAAATACCGTTTTTACGTACTTGAATGAGACTTTTTGTAACGCGCACAATAGTGTATTTTAAAACGAAGAAAAAAATGTATATTTTTTCTTCTTTTTTTTTTTTTATACGTTTTTCGATACACCGATACGCTTTCGGTATATGATATTATACTCAAGTCGCATCGGTGATTCAGCGTATGGTTGTAGCACTCGCTGCGGTGAAAGTCTCGCGGTAAACGACTACTACTTATACGCAGCTAATACGTCATTATAAATTATAAATGTGGTTTCGTAATTTTTTTTTTTTTTATGAACGGAGCCAATAAAAATACACACGAAATTCCGAAATATTTTGTTCGGAGCGATCCGAGTACACAATATAAATTATATAAGTACATAATATTACGGACTAGTGTTGTTATTTATTATATCTCGCGGCGGCGTCCGCGAGAACGGATCGGAATTAATTTGATGGTAAAAAGAAAAAAAAATTTGTTAAGGTCGAATTTAAACGAAATCACAAATTTATGCGCAACGGGTAACTATTATTCGGGAGTTGAATTTCGGTGGCTGCGCGTCAGGAGCAGAGAAGTATAGACGCAATCGCGCAATATCTAAAATCGTGCAGATGTTATTTTGTATTTTCGACTCATGTACCAACACGGTGGTGTTAACAAACGCAAGGATCAAGGAAATCCTTTGGTCAATCCCGATTGAGTCAATGTATATATAGGGTTGCCAAGCAGAAGAGCGTGCAGGGATGAAAGCAGTTTTTATACGACTTTTTTTCAAAAGTTTTTAATAGAAGGAAATGGCTGATGAGAAGGTGATGAGGCTTTTCAAGCCGGGATAAATGGTCGAATTCTTTTTGCGGCTCGCTATTAGCCGTTGCAGATGCGTACGAAAAAAAAAAAAAAAGAATAGTCGCGAAAATAACTGCGTGAATTCGTGTCACGACGGAATAGCTGAAAATTATTGTTGAAGAGCGTAAAAATTTGTTTTAATTATCGTTAGGTTACTTAACATTTTTTTTTTTTTTTGTATCGATATCGACTACAGCCGAAAATGCCTTCTTTGTCAGTAAATTAATATATACGAAAAAAAAAAGAATTTTTTTGTTTCTTTTTTGTAAATAATGTTCGGCGCCTATACAGTTTGACGATTATGATATGTGCGATATGATATTATGAATTGCTATAATTTTCCGATGAATTTTCCAGTTCTTAACTCCGTTTATTATAGATTGTTGTCGTTTTTTTGCGTTTGCGTTTGCGCAAAACCGCCGCGGCCGTTTTATCGTAAATTTCAATTCTCCGTTCATTTATCGCCGTTCGAGAGTATAACTATACGCGTTCTATATACATTCATTGAAAGAAAAAATATCGGTATATTCACAAAATGTAGCATACTTCGAGGTTTTCCGAACGAAAAAGAAAAACAATTTTCGAACAATTTTCGTAGTGTATTAAAATAGCGAGACAACGTGTTGTGCAACGTTTTTCACACAAAACAATCGCACAAGATTTACAATAATGTTTTAGAGTATTTTTATATTTACTTTTACCTCCTGTATGGTTTTATAGGACAAGTTTATTTACTCGTATACAGTGAAGGGCTTTTCCACGGTATTTTCGATGCCCACGAATATAAACGAATTCTCGTTTTTTTTTCCTTCAAAATAAAACGTTAAAAGTCTTTTTTTCACCCAGACCATACTCGTCGTTGCCCCGGTAGCAGCGTGTCCGGGTTACGCACGGAGAGATGGAAAAAAAAAACGCGTGTAACAATTTACGAGAAAACCGATAGGAGCGTTCTCGTTAACACGCCGGAGCGCGGGCAAAGCGAAGAACCTCGAAAACCACTTTTTTTTTTCGCTTTCTCGGATTATCGTTGTTATACGAGGAGTTATATATAAATTCGTCTAGAGACGAAAATACGAATTTTAATCCATTATTTTTTTTCCTTCCCGCCCGTTCGTCCGTATTGGATTACAGTCGTACAGTCGTCTTGCCGGCCGCCAGCGAATCGGTAAAACGACGTTATATGCGCGCGCGTTTATCTCGCGCGAGATTTCGAATCGTTAATTAATGGACCCGCGAGTACAGAAACCGCGACGACACACACACACACACTGCGCGGAGTGGACCGTTCCGACGGGTTTTATATGTATATACGAGTAAACATTTTTTTATTATTTTTTTTTTTTTTTATATAATTCCGAGTAATAAAACATATTTTTTCACTCCGTTCTTTTTTTATTTTCCATTCCTACGGTCGGTGTGGTTTTTTTTACGCGTCGTACACACATAAGCGCGAATGGACTGCAGGGGTTTCGGAGACGGGGAAACTAAGTCCTCCGATATGAAAATCATCGGAATCCCTCTAGCCGGCATTTATTATCGTATTAATGTGACATTTGTAAAGAAGAAAACAAACATTTTGATACGGCGAAATATTTTGGGGAAAAAAACGTATTAAACGAATGAAAATTTGTTATTATAAAATGATTGTGCATGGTTTTTTTTTTTTTAATTTTAACTTTTATCCTGAGACGTTATCTAATAAACTAATAATGATAATTTAACGATTATTTCGGATCGTTTTAAAAAAAAAATACGGGGACAAAACTCTAACTTATAATTTTTCGTTTTTAGAATTGTACGCATCCCTCCCGTTGAAATCCCACATTTGCGCCTGTAGTTATACACTCGTTTTTTTCATCCTCCATTCCCTCCAATCGACTACTGTACACATGACGACGAGCTGTACGACTACACTGCTGCAAGGACGGGAAATTGAATTTCGTATTCGTAACATTTTTTTTTTCTTCGATGTGTACAAGCGGCGTAGCAAACCATGTTCTTAAGAAGCTTCCGGGATTTTAGTCGGACGGCTGGTTTGTCCTAAGTTTGTGTAAAACAAAAAAAAAAAAAATCCAGTCTCTAATATTCACGTGAATAGTACCGAAGAAATTTCCTCACTCTGCCATTTTTCCCTCGAGTAGTCTACTCATAGTAAATATTCTCAATTTTTCGCGTGATGACAATGTATTGACTAAAATCATTGTTTTGCACATCTCCTCGTCTACGGAACATTTGTTATCGGAAATTTGGGTATATTTACTTGTAAAAATCTGAGCGCTGTTACTGTTTGTGAAAAATCGTGTACAGAAAGAGAACAAACCCGCTTGTAAATCGTTGTAAAACTAAAATCGATGAAATGGGTCATTAGTTTTTCTTTAATTTCGTAACACATATGTAAACATAAATTTTAAGACTCGCCATGTATCATATAACGATTTATAACGGAACACTACCGTATGGTGCGAATTTCGCGGTTTGCAGAAGACACGGGCAACGATTCATAGACAGAAAAAACCACACCGAGAAGGCCGGGGGGAATAAATGTCGCGAAAAAATGCGTAATTGAATTGAGAAATCGCATTTAATTTTTACATTAATTGGAAAACAAATTTTTTTTTTTTAATATTATACAATTATATTTTAATTGTACTCTTTTTTTTTTTTTTTTTTTGCTACATTATATCATAATGTACTGCAGTGTAATAACACCGCGATATATAACAATATTTTACACCGCGGTGCCGCGTAAAATACGACGCGATTGTGGTGTTCACTCGCGTATTTAGGACGCTGCAAGCAATCGGAACCCTTTTCGAACGTTTTCGTTTCAACTCGTGCTTAGGTGAAATAACGTGCGAGCGAGTTGGTTAATTAACGGGGACGACATTAAAAAAAAAAAACAGTTTATACGTAATGAGCTCGCGACTAAAATACAATAATAATAATAATATATATATATATAAAAAAATACGTTCGCCGTAATTATTGTACATTATTATAATATATTTTGGTATACCTCCTATTACGAAAATATAACGTCGGCGCGTCGTATAGGGAAAAATAATACGGAAAGAATAATACAGAAAGACAAAATAAAAAAAATAAAAAAATTGTTATTATTTCATTTTTTGTAAACGACGAACGTGGCGCGTGCTAAACACGCGGCATTTTACAATGTATTTATCGTAATGAAATATTGTTAAAACTCACATAAACGTTCGGTTTTTCTCTCTTTTTTGTTGTTGTTGTTATTTTCTCACTAAATATATAATTATATTAATGAAACGCGATTGTGATAAATACTACGTATACCGTATACATATAAATACATATATATATATATACACTTTTAGATTGTGTGCGCGTACGTTATATACAGAGCGATACGATTATCATTTTATCGTACGCAGTACATACGTGCGCAAGAGGAGATTGTGGGAGGGGAATATCTCCCCGTGGGAATTTTTTTTTTATATATATATATATTTATATGTACTTATATTGTATGTATTTGTTTTTGTATGTATTTTTATATGTATTTATAAGTACTTATACTTATATACTTTATATAAACACGAATTTATGTACTCCAATTCGATCGTCATTAATTTTTACGTACGTGGTTGTACATAAATGTGAAATATGTGCTTGTGACGATAACAGCTGGTACGTAATACCAAAGACCACAATTATTACACTCTAAACGTAAATATTTTTTTTATAAATATTTTTCTATGCGTGTTCTGTTTATAGTAATCGCGCGGAATAGATGTGAAAGGTAAGTTTATAAAAGTCGAATAGGTCATAATAAATTATCAATATTCAACGTTAATTATTAGTCAAATTACGAATTTTAATATGGTTTATTGTTTTAAGTTTTAAATAATAATAACTTAACGAATTCTTATTGTTCATTATACGGTTAAACACATTAGCGGCTTCGCATTTTATCATTTTTTTTTTCATATAAAGGTAGTGGTGGCGCATTTGCCCAGAAATTCGAGATGACGCTAAAAACAATTTTTTTTTTACAAGAATATTCCGTTTTATACACATATATAGCGTTCGACGAATGAAATTAATTCGACTTTGGACTGTATTGTACAAAAACTGTTTCGGCGTTTACCGCGAAACGGACCGACAGAGTCCTATTCTAAAAGCTTAAAAATCGATTTGACCGTTGCGGATGGCTGGAAAGACGTCAAATGCATTGCGGATTTATACACGTATAATTAATTGTGTTCGAGTGTAAAATTGTCGATGAGAATTTCGAAATAAGCACTTTCAATAGTCCGATGGTTCGTTTTCGAATGATATTTAGCGTTGTGCTCCGTGTGCACGGAAAGAACAGTTATTTTTTTTTATTCGAAACTTGATATCATAAAATTGGCGAAATAAAATCGGTCAAGAATGGCTGTCAGATAATAATTGTCTATTAATATTGACAAATCTGTGACCCGAAAATGTCGTGGAATGAAATGGAATGTTTTAAAATATTTGTAGAGTTCTCACTTTTCGCGTTCATTTATATGGGGTTAAATGCCTAAGGGTTATAACCTCGACGGATGTTACAATACGACAACATGCGCCGAGATGAATTTTTCGTGGAAGTGCGTTGGGGAATACAATTGGAAAACAGCGACTTTTAAATTTTCACAAAAGTACATAATATATAATATAAAATATATATAATATACAGTAAATGTTTATATATATACACTTTATAATACATTACACAATACAAAGAGAGTATACGTCTTGTTACCACGTTTACAGTAAGCATAACATTTTATTTCCATATCAGCTGCAGGTGACAATGTCTGCATAATAAATGAGTTTCGGTGTACATTTCTAGGTCAAGTATATAATAACATAAATATATGCGCCGAGTGGAAAAGAAAAATTCGAGACATTTCGTCCCTCTCGCAAATATTTCGCTTTAATACTCTGTATAAACTGAAAAATATGAAACTAAACAGTAAACAGCAATCTGCAATTTACATGCGTATAGTGCGAATTACGGGAAATGCAAATGTGTTTATATTTGGTCGACAACGGTGTTGTATATATATATATATATATATACAGAACGAGAACAGGGCGTAATAAAATGAAGTGTAGAAAAAAAAAACTAAAATGCTCTTTGTTCACTCCTCTCCATCTATTACTGTAAGCTCGTCTCTTTTCTCATCGATTATGGTTCTTCAATACTCTATCCATCTGTCTCGTTTCACGGCGTTCAAGTGGTCTGCTCTTACTCGTTTTATCACCTTTTTGGATCGTGTATTTTACTACACGTGTCCAACCCAATTTATCCTTCTACTCTTCATCGCTGCCGTTGCGACGTCTTTTTCTCCCGGAATATCTCTTAGATCTCGGTTCATTCTTCTTTCAAATGTATTCTGGTGTCTCTCTTTGCCCCGACGATTTGACGTATATAATTCTTTTCATTCAAACATTACCAGATTTCGTTCATCCGCTTCATTTGCGGACCACACAATGATCGCTATATCATACAGTAACGTACAACGAACTCATGCGACGTTCATTTGTTTTGTGATAACGTTTTTTTATCAAACGAGCATCGGTTGTATAAATAAATAGCTGCGTCTATTCTCTTTCGAATTTCCCTTATGATTGTATCCAAAACGAATTCAACTCCTATTTCAACGCGTATTTAAAAGAATTTACTTCAAAATTCATAATAATCAATAAAAATTTAGTAAATAAACCGATTTAATAAAACAATTCTTATAGAAATAGGTATGCACATATGTGAATATACAATAAATATTGCCATAGCGTTTTTAACGAATTAAATTAATTATTAATAGGTTTAATACATACACAATTACTACGCTGTTTTTAATTTTTAATTCTATGTTTACTTTTTTTTTTCGTCTTTATTATAATACTCATAATTTTCTTTATACGGCTTGTTAATTTTTATTTTTCAATTGTTGTATTTTTTTGTTTTTTGCTTAATTACCGCTCGACGATGATTTCTTTTTCTGTCGAAACCGGTCGTGAATAAACGTATTCAACAACACAACTAGTAGTAATATATATATTTTTTTTGCGTAATAATAATTTTTACAAGCTTGATTATATATTCACGCATACGCAACATATTTTTTATATACGAATATTCATTTATAGTTTGTTTTTGTTTCTGTTTCTATTTAATATACGTATATTTTATAAATACACATTTAATTTATTTTTTTCACCGTTTTATTATTTAAGTCTTACGGTTAATATTATAATTCGTTGGTTTCGATTAACATGTGTATATATATATATAAAATAAAATAATTAAGTTTTTTTTTTTCTTTTTGTTTTACATTTTCACTCGGCTCCGCCGTTATAATATTCGATTGCACGTTTCGGTGGCAATATATTGTAAAATGTATGCCGACGACGACACGTTACTGTATCGCAGCGTGTATATATATATACACATAATTATATATATATATATATAATAATATGTAAAATAGTCGTGTTTTAAACGCGTTATATATCGGCGTTTTCCTCGTGTCGTGTACAAAAAAATATATATAGTTACGCGCGGTATATAACTGAACGTATATTTTGTGTATTTTTTTTTTTTTCACATAACGTCGCATACTTTTATATAATATATTACACACGTTATTTTATATTATTATTATTATTTTTTCGTTAATTCACGTTGTATCCAACCGTTGTCCGGTCGATTGACCTTTTAGCGTTGGCTCTAGATTCGCCTAAACAGGTTTATTTTGTTTATTTAAAGGAAAAAATTTGTATTTTTCTTCTCGCGGTGACATAACTTACTCGCGGTGTGTACACATAATACACGAATACGTATATACGCGTAATTTGACACCGAAAAAAAGGAAGACAAAAAAAACTTCGCGTAGGCGAATCATTTTACTACAATAATCATATATTTTATTATTATTATTATTATTATAATTCAGGTTCGCGTTTTATATGTCTTACACGCGTTTTGTGCTCAATATAAAAATTTACCACAAACGTGTATAATATTTATATATTATATTACCGATATATGTACGCGATCACGAGGTGCGCGCGCGCGCTCGTGTTTTTCTATTATATATATTATATAAACGAGTTTTGTGTGTTTTTTCAACAGGCGGATTTCCTCGACATGTATATATATATAATATTACTATACGAATAGTGTTTATGTATATATTTTTTTCTCTCTCTCTCTCTTTTAATAATCCCGTACCTATAATTAAAACGTTTTTTTTAAGACTAGCGATTATACGCACGAATGTAAAAAAAAAAAAAAATCCGAATCGCCAAGATCGTTTAAAGGTGACAATCGAATTGACCGAGTGTATTTTTTTTTACCATTGAATTTAATTAAATTCGCGCGTCGTACTCGACTACAAATATCTAATGATGCGTCCAACACGTCTTTGACAATTTTGAAAAAAAAAAAAAATTCATTATTACGAAGCAATTCAAACTTCACGTCGAGTTCCTGAAAATAGTATTTCCTTTATATTCCCGCGGTTTAAACGGCTTTTTTTTTTTTTTTTTTGCTTCTTGATTTACGCTTATACGAAATTTCACGCGTATAGTCGTGTTAACAACAATATTGTAAAAAAAAACATAACTCCACACGAGTTTTCACTCGGCGAGGCGATATCTTTCTTCGATATCGAATAAATCAAATTTTTTCCGATATGTCTCATATATATATATATATATCTTAAGGGATTTACTTTGTGAATTTTACACCTGCCGTGGAGTTTTTTGTTTTCACTCTACGCAATTCGGTTTTTTCTTTTTTTTTTTCTTTCATCGTTTAACGAATATTAATAATAATAATTAATAATCGTTCGTTTACATTACGTTGATAGCCGTTTTCGATCGAATGGATCTTAATAGATCGGCGGGCTCTCTCTCGCTCCGTCATGTGTACGCGAGACGAAAATCGTTCGACCGCCCCTGCAACGTATTACGGCGGCCGCCGGGAGACGCGGCGCGCTGGGTCTCGTCTCCGAAGGGGCGAATGTACCGGGCGGACAGGGACGTCTGTCGTTGCGCAGTGTAACGGGGGGGGGGGGAGCGTGCGCGAGCGCAGTTAAAACCCATTAGATTTTATACGTTTTTTTCGTATACGAACCGTTTCGCGGGCGAGGGAGACGCTGCAAGACGTGTGGCTGCAAAACGGAGCTCATCAACTATTCGGAAATTGGTTTTTTTTTTTTTTGTCGTCGCGCGCCACAGTTTTTGCATGTCCCAGTCCGCAGATAAAAACCGAATGGAATAATATCTTCTTAAAGAGCGTTTGCGCGACGCGGGGGCGAGGGATAGCGCCGAGGGTCGTTGCGCGCTTAAGGGCGTACGAGCGCGCGCGGCGTTTGAGCGGGACGGAAGCGAAAAAAACACACACACACACACACACACACATACACAGAACCGACTTTTCCGCCTTATTTCCCCGCCGCGGCCGCCGCGGCCGTAAAATGTGATTTATACAAATGGCTTAACCTTCGATCGGCAACGACGGACCGGCGGGTGAGCGACGACGGTGTGTATACACGCGAAATCGGCGGCGTGTTTTGTTTTTCGTTTATTGGTCGTCAATCTTATGGGCCAAGTTTCGCGTCGGCCGTTCCTACGACGCGTATAATAATGAATCCTCGCGATGCGCCGCGTTCTTCCCGCGTGCACACGAGACTGACACGAGCAGAGAGTAAAAGAAAAGAAAAACGCGCATTATTATCATTATTATTCTTTCCCTCTTTTTTTTTTTACTTTTTACTTTTTATTGTCAAAATAATAGTGTCTTTCGGTTCTCGTCGTTTTTCTTTCTTTTTTTTTTTTTTTACTCTCCCCCTGTTTTCTCTCCTCCGTCCACCGGTGTGTGTGTGTGTATTACTTCGTTCCGCTTTGAATCGCGTTAGACGGCTAATGAATTTCAGGAGACTCGCGCCCGATGTTCCTTCTCGTTTTCTTCTCCGGAGCCCATTTGTAACCAAATGAACGCTTCTCTTTTGTTTTTATTCCTTTTTCCCCGAAGTAAAAGAAGAGAAAAACGTACTTTTTTTTTCACAAAAAAAAAAAAATAAATAAATAACAAGAACGCGTGTCCGTTATTGGTTACGAAGGGGGAAAAAATATAACGAAAATCGACAAAAGACGATAATATATTTAGAGGGAAAATTTACAACAAAAAAAAAATCCCGATTCCCAGCTATCGTTGAATTCTCGCGGATATCGTGTCGAACGCGATATTTTGACGATAGCTGGGAACGCGTGAGATGCGATTTAAGAGACGAATTTCAAAAGAAGAGTGGCGCGAGGGAGTAATGTTGAAACGGAAAGAGGTTTTTAATAATAAGACGCGTTTAGACTCGTACGAAGCGTATGGACCGCCCGTCGTTGAAGTCGATTCCACGATTGTTTCACGCAGTTCGCACGTTAATAATAATCGGACATCGATCGCACGTAAATGGTCAAATTTGGAGTGTGTCCGTGTGTGCGCAATGTATGAAAAAAAAATAATTTCGATTTTCGAGCGCTTTTACATAAATTCCGTTGAATACTCGTTGAGAAAAAAAAATCGTTTTCTTTTCCAACTCTTCAGTCGACTATCCAACGTCGAAACAAATCCTTCGACAAATATTATTATTATTATTATTTGTGTTATTTCGTGTACGCGGGGATGACATCGAATCGGTGACGTTGAATCACTTATTGTCGTACACACGCAACTAGTGTGCGACGACGATATACACATAGCGTACACACGAGCGTGTTAAATATATTTATACGTTAATGAGGGACTTCAATATTTCTTATATAATACGTTTAAAACGTACGTCTGTGAATATGACTACTTACTGTTACGGTACAGTTGTGTATTTATCGTTTTCTTTTTCTCTTTTCTTTTTGTTATTATTATTTTGTAAAACGCGAACGGAGTGCGTACGTACAGCCATTACAGGAAACGTAATTTTTTTCTTTTCGGCGTTTCTCGTCATTTCAACGATTTGTACAACACGTATACGCTTTTGTATATACAAGTCGATATATTTCCCATCTGTCGATTTCGAAAAAAATTGTTTTTTTCTCTTTAAAGTCGTATTGTCTTATAGGTGTATATTATATAAAATATAACTCAGTCGTAAACGCTTTGACGTTAAGTATACCTCTATAGGTTTCATTTTACAAAGAACGAAGTTTCCGGTATACGCGATACTATTGTACGGAGACTGCTATAACGCTTATGCGTATTTGCAGTGTATTTTTCATTTTTTCCATATCGTTTATATATTATAATACAAACGTGTACAGTGTACGTTATAATTAATACGTTAGCGGCCAAATAAAAAAAAAAAAAAACAAACGCGCGTAACATTAAAGAGGAATAAAAAACAAACATTCGAAATTTTTATTAAATATGTGATTGTATATGCGTATTAGTTATAATATTGCGTTATTTTTTTTATTATGGATTGTACCAATTACCATTTATTTATATAAGTCATAATTAGAATTATAATTTTTATTCACTTGTTATGAACATAGCACAACAAATAAAATAAACGTACGCCAAAGTAATTAGTTCTAATATAAATTTTATTGTATTATTGTTCAATTAATATACAAATCGACTGTCGCTTATTATGGTAAAATTAAGACTGAATGCTCCGTGGTGTTGGCCGACGGGCGACGAGAAGGAATTCACTGAGTTAGTAAAAAGAGTCTTGCTCGTCGTCGCTGTCGTCCAACACACAATTCCTGATAGTTTTAATATTAACACATACTAATAAAATAAAATAATAAAATAAAATTGTAGGGATTCGTAACACACTAGAAAATTACGAGGTACGCGTGAAAATGTATTACATATTTAAATTATTTGACTGAGGATAATTAGGTGTTAAAACATACAATAAATAATACGTACGATTTACGCTCGGCGTACTAAAAAAAAAAAAATTATTTATTCGTTATATTATTACGAGGTACGAGTATTATACATTTTATAATTTAAATATTATTTTTAAATTAGAGGAAGTCGCGTTGAACAACGGTAGTTCGTTTTTTTTTTTTTAATATTAAATAACGACACGGAATTGTGGAATGAAAATAAACGATAATATAATACTAACATTCAGATTCGGTTAACTGAATATAAAATTACGATTTTCCTCCCCCCCACTCTCTATTTTATATTAAAAACTATGAAATAAGTACGCAATTATAGAATGTGCAAATATATTTGTTAAATGAAATTTTCATCTGTATGAGAATAAGACGAACTAAAAAAAAAAAAAAAAAACATTCAAAATCAAAACATTCTAATCTCAAGATATTGTATAATTTGGTAAATGAGTTTTTTAACTTTTTTCAAAACATTTAATTAGTTAAAAAGCACACGAAGACTTTTTCCGTTTTTCCGTTCAGTCACTTAGGTTGACCACGAGAAATCAGACAATTAAACCACTCAGTACGATAAATCCGTGTGAATCGGAGATCGCATTATACATCACCATCGGTCGTAAGAATAAGCGAGTCGTGAGAACGAGAGTTTGGCATTCCGGCTCGGTGTTCACGACTCGGCGTGACATTACGTAATGAGACAGCAGACGAATTTTCAAATATCGCCTAAAACCGTGGCGACAACGTTTGCAGGAGGCCGACAAACACTGGTTATAAATTTTAATTTCGGTGTACAAAACAAATGGACAAATATTGTTAACAGTGCGATAAAATCCAGCACACGTTCGGGTTATGTTAAGATGATAATCGGTGATAAACGGTATACGATCCGTTGATTTTTCCCGTCGAACTCATTCAAATCACACAATTACGATTATTATAGTAATTTTTACAAAAATCCATTCGTTTCCAAAACGCGTTTCAATAATAATTGCCGACGAATGTCCTCGAGCACACTACTATATGCGCTCCTCACTCGCTCAGACACCTCCACTAGTTCGGTAAATCGAACGTTTCCCCCGATTTGTCACGATGAATATAAGCACTGAGCACGTTTACCCGCAGGCGAACCGCGTACACAACACGGAATACGTATTTACTTTTTTTTCTTAATTCGGTACAACTGTTATTTAATTTTTAACGTGAAATTGTCGTCAAATCGAAGAATTCGCGTAAATTAAAACAATCACTTTGCCACGACGGACCACCAAGTGGAGGCTGTATATGAAAAAAAAAAAATACGTTTTCGTGTTATCGTGTCCCCCCCCCCCCGAGTGAAAACGTAAAAAGCGATGAGTTTAACCTTATGTAACAGGCGCGCTAATCCGTATGGCACGACAGGAGATGTGACGACGACCACTTCCCCGACCCCACAGCGACAAAAACCCGAAGTACGCTCTGTACACTTCGCGGCACACACACACACACACCGCGTTATAATATTAATGCGATAAACCGTCGAGGACGGGACGGGGGAAGGGTAGTGGAATTAACTGGTCGCAGGGGCCGTGTCGTCTGAACAGCGTTGGGTGCACGGCGACCGCGATCCCGTTGTTCGCGGTCCCGGAACAAACTGAAGAGAGCGATCCCGGTTTCGAGCGGGGACGACGACATAATATTATAAATGGCTCTGGACGATTGTCATAGGATCGTAGACGATATTACGCATTTGTAACAAATTAAAGAAATATTAACGGTATTATACAATGGGATTAATAATATTTTATTAGACATATTCTTATTTTTTTTTTTTGCTTCTAAACCGTTAGCGAACAACAAACGTAATTCTAATATAAATTTTTCTCGCGCAACACTTTTTGACTCGATTTTGTACATTAGCATTTATTTATACATATATATATTTTATATAATACGCAGTACACAATAATAAAATAGCAGAAAAAAAACCAAATATATATATATATACATAAAATATGTGTTAAAGGAATAGAAACAAATTTTAAATTAATTTAATTTATTCGACTATTTTTGTTTGTTTTCGAACCCGATAGTAAATAAACGTGTGTACAACTATAGTATAATTTTTTTCTCTTTATTTTCCATATTATTCATTGGCTCGATTGTACATGTTCGCGTATGTGTATTTATATATATAAATAATTATTTTTATAATACATCGGAATAAATGACATTATTAATATATTATTACGTATTAAAATCGCGAATCGTTTTGAAAATTTCGAACCGGTATAAGAACACGACGACGATGATTTTTATTTTTTTTTTGTTTTACAATTCCTTTTACCTAATGAAGTTTTTATTTTTCAAATATTACACAACTTTAAAACGATGATATCATCGTATTATATATGTATATATTTATGTTTGCTATTAGTGTTTTGAATATCTTACGGAAATAATCGTCGCGAAATAATCTTCCGTTTCACGCGAAATGTGAATTTAAACCGTTAGAAGAAAAAGAATCGCTTCATTGAGTATGTTTTTTTTTTAATTTTTCAATATTTCTATGTTATATCGTACGATAAACGTCACACAGAAAAAAACCGTACATTTCATTAGTTTTTAAACGTAAAAGAAACAAAAAATACAATAGACTGTCAAAAAACGACGTAGTAAATAGCCTAAAACTATTTCAACAACAACAATAAAAAATTCGCAAAACATTAAAACGGATAGGCGGTAAAAAAAAATTACGTGAAATGGATTTATCAAGATACATTTTTAACGAACGATCGGCGCAGTAATATTATTTAGACGCCCACTGCAGGCTCTCTCCCGTGTCGTCAGAATTCAGAGTTGAAAACTTTTTTTTTTCGCTATATATCAAATACCATTAGCGAAGACAAAAAAAAAAAAAATTACGGACAGAAATTGAATTTTAGAAACGGTTTATGTATAGGCACACCGTGACGAGAGTAATGTAATAACAGAGCCGCATAAAGTGTGTAACGATATTATATTAAAAATATTACGCGTCCCACTTGTGTAAAATTGATCAATTAAAATATATAAACGTGTTGTTCGTGTATAAATATATATAATGAATTATCCGCGAGTATACAATATAATAATAATAACCAATAAGGAATGAAAAAGAAAACAACAATATTTTTAACACCATAATATAATGCAAAGTGCTATAATCCGTCGGGGGGACGGGGGATTTTTTTTTCTACGTTTGTAAAAACTTTTCGATCGTCGTACAAGGCGCGCTACCGGTACTTTGATTTTTCTTTGTTTTTCTTCCATCTTCTTTTCATCAAAATTCGCATAACGAAATTACGAATCGACGTAGAAATTAATAACTACGCGTACGAAAAATTCTAGTCCCGAACACGTTGTTTTTTTTTTTTTGTATTTATAACACGCGTTATGTTATGTACGACACGGACGACAATAATAATAATAATAATAATAATAATAATAAAAAAAAAATGTTATCGCGAATACCTCGTCGAATAATAATATAAATACCGAGTATACTTAAAATTTACAACCAAGGTCGTAACGTTTCAATGTTATTATGCGCGTTAAGATAAATGTCGTTAATTTATTATTATTATTATTATTATTATTATTATTGTTTCGATAAACCGACGGAGTACTGCAGGGCTCGATATAAAACGAGATATTATCGAATATTGTACACTTATAAATATCGTTTCACGTATCACCAGGTTGAAGTAAAACTTCGTTCTCATTACGAATCATTTTGAATTAGGGTTTTTTTTTCCATAGTAACGAATTCATTGTTTCCCGTATTTATTTGAATTTAGAAAACGGAAAATGAAATAAAAAAAAAAAATTCCGAACGCTTGTTTTTCAATTCTTCAAACTTCAGGTCTCACTGCGGTCTTTTCACCCACGAGTATATTACAACTAAATACCATTAGAGTCTCTCCTGTTAAAAACAATGATCGTTTTTTAATTATTGCCTTGTGATTTAATAAACGTGGATAAATGTTAACTGTATACCATCAAACGTCTGATGTGGAATTCCTCGAGTAAATTCCATTTCGATTTCTCGCAAACATACTTTTTTTTTTTGTGAGATTGATAAAATTATCGTTTTGAATTTTATAAGAAAAAAATCACGTTTATATAAAGACGACGAGAGTAGTGTAAAAACAAAAAAAAAAAAACCTATAAACGTGAATACATTCAAATGGAATACCATTTGAGACGGAGCCCAAATAGCTTACCTATTGTAGCGAAATGTCCAACGAAATCAGTTATTTTGACGAAAAATTACGTTATACTCGAGGAAAGTCTACCTATCGCGGCTATATTCGGTTTCGGGAGAGAACAGCAGTTGCAGAGGGTTTAGCACTTGATCTGGTCACAAACCACTCGTGCTTACTATAATAGTTTAGATAGTCGCGGTGTAATTGCGAAATTCTTTTAGCTCGAAAACTCGGTGCGCGCGCGCATAAGATTTAACAATGAAGAGACTGTAAAGATTTTTTTTTGATCGTAACGCTTAGAGGGTTTTAAGAGTACGAGAACGACGGACTACGTCTCGTGATTAAAAATAATAACCGGGACGAGGAACAAAAATAAGTAAGAGAAAAAAAATACTCGTGTCAAGCGGTCATAAATTATTCCGTCCGACGGTGTAATTGCCTCGGTTTTTTTTTATATTTTATTATTTCGTTATTTGTATTTTTTACCGAATAATTTATCGAAAGCGGTACGCGGCGGCGAATAAAGATGCAAACGGATTTTTTTCTTTTTTACATTATACGTCGTTATATGGCCGATTATATTATGCGGACATTATATTATTATATACGGGAAAACAAAATCAGGAATCGCTACTGTACGCGTATAAACAAATTACGTTTCTCTATACGTAAACACTTTTATAAAAAGAAAAAAAACGAGTGGAATTTTATTTTTGAATTCGTTATTAAAAGTTTCGTTTTCACATTGAAACACTTCAACGACAATATGGACATTGAAATAAAAAGATAATTACGATATTTTATATACGTATACAAATGATGACACGTCACACCGCAATAAGGTTTGATATTAGGTCGATCAATAATACTACAACGCAGTGGGCGTGCATCATACAGTGTGCTCTATTGACGGAAACGTGATTTGCCTTAAAAGATTTGAAATTCTAAAAAAAAAAAAAAAAAAAAAATCTTTACAAATCCTAATGTCATATATTTTTTTTACCACTTTAAATTGTCCGACAAATTGCGTGTATTACACCGCGAAGCTCCGTTCGGAATAGTTTTTATCGAATGAATCGCTATTACAAATTCTGGGCAATATCCGAATTGTTTTTTTTTTCGAGCAGTGTGTAGCCTGCAGGGACGGTTCGAGTCAAAATAGGTTACTACAGACAAAATCGAATTACGCCGCTCCTATGAGACGATTTTAAATCGCATCTCCATAGAACACAAAACGGACTCAACTCGCTGTTGTTATTATTATTTTTTTAAATAAATAAATATCGCATTAGACGTATTATTGTTTTCGATTTTACTGAGAAAAAAAAAACAAACAAAACGTTTCTAGGATACGGAATTAAAATAATGTGAACTGGGTAATTATTTCTCATACTAATATCCACGTTCGTATCATCGGGACGAATCCGTGCCATTTTCCTCGACAAATTCAATAATCAAAAAAATACTTTCATCAGTGTTGACACCGTAATACGTTCTCCGGAACACTCTCTATATGCGCGGTCGTATGCGTTAACACTTTATTGCCGTATACAATAATATATTGTTTACACGTGCGTCTCGCCGATGAATTTTTTTTCATCCCTATAATGATAGGTCGACAGAGACGTGTTAAACATTCGAGGATCAATTTTTCGGAAAACTCCGTTCTGTAAACGAGCGCATGGCTCGGCTCGTCCCGTACGTCGAGCCGGCCCTGTTGTGTGCAAAAAGAGGAAACAAATAGAATAGGATCAGTCGACATAGGCAGTTGTCGAACAACACACAAATAATAATCGCGCGCGCGCGCGACGACGTCGTCGTAAATTTACATAAAATACGCTAACGTTCGTTTCCTGGTACGATTTCGGTGACGATGCTGGAGGAGAACGGTACGTTTCGCGTGCCGTCCCCGGAGAAAACTCGCGCAAAATATAATATTATGCGCAAATAAATATATACACTCGGTTTTAAAGTATCCATTACTCTCACGTACACGCTGGTGTATGTGCGTATATGAACCGTCGAGGAGGACGTCGTACTGATCCGCCGCGATCCCGCGCGCTCCAGGTGTCCCCGGGGAGACGGCGCGCAAGAGACGGGCGAACGCGCCGACGACCACTTCTCAAAGCCTGCAGCGGGCCCTGTCGTTGCGTATTATATTACGTGTTATGACGTGCAGAGCGCGTTATTAAGCGAGGCAATAACAATAATAATATCATTTTTTTCGTATTAAAAAGGAAAAAAAAAAACGCTCCGCAAGTGAATACTACCGACGTACATACATGCTTACTTTAAAGTTTTTTTTTGTTTTTCGAAGTGCGTATATGATCTAGAATCCTCTCCTCACTTAACTTCATCCCTGACTCACACATCGGCCCTCCCCTGACTCATTACCTTCATCTCCATCACACTATTATTTTATCTTCGTATTCTTCCTTTTCTTCCGATCTAAGAGATAATATTATATGGCGATTAAGACGGTTGATATACGAATAGACGATGGATCAATACGCGCGGGGTGTTGTTTTTTAAATATATGTCGCAACACTTTCGTTATATGCACCGATACGGAATATCGTGGAACGTTTTAAACGCGTTAACGTGGAAATTTACGACTAACGCGGTTTTTGATCATTTTCCGCATGGAATCACGCGAAATGTGTGTTCAAATTCACGTTGAAACAAGCATCGGACTACACACGCGGTTGCGTATTTACGGGCGCAGGAGAGGATTAAAACCTCTACTCTCCCCCACACACCTAGGACCTAGAGGTCAATTTAAAATGCAGTCGATGTCAATTCGCATTATTTATAACACGTTTGACGCGTTTCTACTGGTCGACAACAGAAAATGGCTGTGTGACGCGAAGGTTTTTATCGTTGTGACAAAATAGTACATACTGCACACAGTGTAAAGGAAATCCGTACGGTTTACTCGAGGAGGATAACTCTACGTCACAGTTTCGTTATTATTATTATTATTTTTAACGGGGAAGGCTTAACGGTATATATATACGGTCGCACGATTGGCGGAACGAATGCGCGATAAAACCCGAAAACGTTCTCTCTCTGAACTCTTCGATAAACGTAGACGTTTGGAATTGTCGTCTCATTATATGGTTTCTATTTTCTTATAAATGTATAATATGTGTATCAAAACAACCGAGTTCTATTATTCGATATGCGAGTAATTTATCGCAATTTTAATTACATTTGCAAAAAAATTAATAAACATGTTTTAATTCAAAATAACTCATAACTTAAAGAGGACAAAGTTTTTACGTTTTATTATTTTAACAAATCCTCGCCACAGAGAGAGAGAGAGAGAGAGAGAGACATTGAAACTGCACCACTGACCATACGCGTATACAGGTTTGTGATTGTATTTAAAATGTCAGACGTTGTCAAAAGTTCATGCAGGTTATAACCAAGCCTTCTTTATTCATTGGTTACAACTGTTACCGCGGTTACGAGTTTTGTTCGATAAACACGGTTATCATTAAAGGCAGTGCGTAAATTATTACCGCGTTTGTAATATTCAAAGAATACCATTGACGTTTTGACCACTGACGTGTACATCTATTCACGTGTAAGGCGCATATTTTGTTTAGCCATTGTTTAACGCTTCAAACGTATGTTTTATATGTATAATTTATCAGTGGTGAGTGTAAAAAAAAAAAACGAAAAAAACTAAAGGCGCTCAAGACTGCGAGAGAGAGAGAGAGAGAGAGAGAGAGAGGAAAAAAATGTGTACGAGCCGCAGAGTTGGTCAAAAAAAGTTTCTTCAAACACGTTTGACGAGAGAAATTTTTCAAAACTCGAATCTCGGCTGATAATACTTATATTATATATATATATATATATATATTAGCTGCGGTTTACGATACAACTGACAAACAGTAATTTCTCTCCTTTCAAAAAAAAAATAATAATAATAAAATCATTATCGGTCGATTCGTGCTGATATGAGATAATAATAATAATAATATGAAAATCGTATAAAACGGAAATCGTTTCGAATAAATTGAAATGACGCCACATATACATAATAATATGCTCATATTGTATACTGCAACTGACATATCGTATCGAATCGTCTCCAAATCCAAAAAACACATGCCGAGCCGAGTAAATATGTTCTAAACAATCGATTTTTCCTCCGCTGCCCGTATATTACACGTAAATAATAATTATTATATAAATATATATTATTTTGAGAATGTGTGACGAGAGACACGCACAGATATACGTGGACGAGCTGCGAGGACACGACGACGACTATGGCGAAACGCGTTCATGCACACAGTGGTGTAGCATGGTCACGTTTTCAAGAAGCAATCGCTTCTGGATTTTAGTCGGACGGCTGATGGGTTTTAAGGTTGTGTAAAAAAAGAAAAAAACAAATCGAGTCGCAATATTATGTTCACGGAATAAATACTGCAGCCAAACAAATTCCCTCGCTTTGCTTTCCCTCTCCACCGTAGTCTGCTCTAGTAATTATTCTGAATTCGGTGCGAGATGAAGTTTTTGACGGAATTGTTGTTTTGTCCCGAACACATAGTGTCTGTGACACGTTCGCTACACCGGAAAACGTGTATACTCGTGAAAATCGTAGTACTGTTTCTAATCAAAAAAAAAATGTCTACGAGGGGAAAAAAAAGACATAGTTGTAAAACTGAAATTGTTGAGGTCGGTCATTGTTCGCTTCTTTCTTTTTTCGAAGTTCGCGACGTCACTGCGTCCACGTAATAGACACGGATCAGTGGCGACGCGCGTATAGACAAGTGCAAATCTGGTCCAAAAGCCCATTTTCAGACCGACGATAAGTACACGGAATTTCGAAACGTTTTACGTACTGCGCGAATTCAAACGTACGACAAAATACACAATTCAGCAGCATGAAAACGTTTTATACAATATAGGTGTATGTCATTTCCGCGTTTATATATACTTTTTCTCGTTTCTTATAATCGATATCAGGCCACTTACACTATCGTTCGTATAATTATTTCGTGTTATTAAATAAGAAAAAAAAAAGAAAAGAATATTCGAGTGCGTAATAATTATTCACTCGACTCGTACCAGAAAGTCCGACGTATATATACGGGGGGAATTCGATTAAACATTTTTTGTTTTCGCGCGTTACGGTATTAAAGTAAAACCAGTTAGGCCTCGGGAATATTGCGCGTCGAAACGAAGTGAGGAATTTTCAATAAAATTATTAGTATAAGAGCTTTACGATCGAGAAGAAAAATATCTGAAGAAATTCACGATGTACAACCCCGTCCAGTCCGCCGGCCTGCAGGTGCGCAATGAACGGTCTGGAAAATGGGAGTTTTCCTGGAGACATTTAACATTTTTTCCAAACCATTTTCTTTCTCAAACAACGTGCACAAACAGAGCCGTTATTAACAAGAACGTTATTTTCTTTTGAAAAACTAACGAGAAGAAAAAATTTCTCATTTTCTCTTTTTGAAAACGGAATATTAGAGAGAGAGAGAGAGAGAGAGAAGAAAAAAAGACGGTGAAAAACGATTTTTTTTTTCCCCGCCAAGCGCGTGGTGGGTGTAAATAACAGTCTCCCGGCGGCCCACACCGTCCTTGCAGGCGCCCGATCACCGCGTCGCGTATACGCGTTAGAAGTGGAAGAAAAAATAATAATCGTTTTTATAATACATACATTTTTTATTTAAAATATTATTATTTTTTTTTTCTTTTTACTTGATCGTCTACTCCGTGTGCGCGTGTGAAGACGCGTTTTTTTCTCATCTCGATTCGTATATTATTCGTTATCGTGTCGATCGCCGTGTATACGCAGTAATAATAATAATAATAATAATAATAATAATCGATCGCGCGCGGTCCACAACACATTATGTAGCGGACGCGAACCGAGTGTTTATAGGGACGACGACGACTCTGACGTCAATTAAAAGGTCACCCGCGCGCGACGACGACGACGACGACGACGACGGATCGAAACGTGTTCCTTTTGAATAAAATAGGCCAACTCCATATCTGATCCGATAGAATTATATTATAGCAGCGTTGTTGCAACGCGCGCGCGTGTAGCATTTTTTTTTTTCCAATCCACTCGGTCGTTGTGTGTATGTATAAAAAAAAAAACGACGTGTGTGTGTGTGTATATATGTGAACCGGTGTGCCCACTCGACATACTCGTTTCGGACATTCTAGCCAACCTTCACGAGCTCTACGAGAATATATATATATGTATATAAAAAATACACGTGAAATAAATAACTCGACACACACACACATGTACGACGACTGACCGACTGTTTTCTCGATGGGTTTTCTATCGCTGGCGCGTTGTAAAAAAAAAAAAAAAAATATATATATATATATAAAATAATAATAATAATAAAAAAAAATAAATACTTTTTAGTCGACATACCGGTTTTGAAAACGTTGAGACATTTGGTTGACCAGATTGTCGGTCGACTCGACGACGACGACGACGACGACTGAGAAGAGAGAAAAAAAAATTAAATATATATATATATATATAAAACCCATCTCCTCTTATACACTCGTATATTTTTTTTTTATATACATATATATATATAATATTAAATATATTAAATACACGCGCGAATCCGACGCGAACGAAACGTTCCGTTATCGCATCGGCGGCGCTCGACGCGATACGATTTACGTCATCGCTCGACGGCGGTCGGTTGTCGCGTTTTCCCGACGACGACGCGGGCCCAACCGTGGGTGACGACGGACCAACGATTCCGATCGGTCCCGCTGCTGGTATTCCAACGCTGGTTTTTTTGTTTCTACTATAAAATATATAATACGACGATTTATATTTAATTATAAATATATTCACTTATCGTATATAACGCCACGCGAATTATTATTTTCTCTCGATATTTTACGTCGTTTCGGATCGCGTTACGAAATATCACTACCACCATCACCGCCGTTTATTCGACGAAACAATTTTAAAAGGAATTTTCAACGGAACACGCGCGGTGCGATTTTCGTGCCGGCTCAACAACATGCACCAATTCGGGTTTTTACAACGAGAGGAGGTTTTTTTTTTTCACTTTGACATTCTTCGAAAACGATTCCGCGGCACTACGTTTTCATCACACCCATTCCCCTCGTCGAGTCTTTTATTATTCCTCTCGTGTTCCGAATACGTTTTATTTCAACGAGTCTACCGTCGGCCGAACGATCGCGTCGTACAACGGGTTTCCGGGTCTAATTTTTAACGGATTTTTAATCGAAACCGGTGGTGCTTCGGACGTATCTAAAAAAAAAAAAAAAATTAAATATTAAACGTTAAAAGAGCTAATTTTCTAGTTTCATTCATACACGGTAATAATTCGTACGATTTTTTTTTTTTTTTTATTTTAAAATTATAACGATTCGTTTATTTGGCCTAGAGATGATTATAATTATATATATTTTTACAATGTTGTAGCACAAGCTCTGTCCGCACCGTCGAGGAAAATCTCTTATAAATGGAATAGTTTATGAATACTATCGCCAATCTATATAACCAGATTACGGTTGACACGGGATATATAATATATGCGTGATACGTTAATGTTTTTAAACATCGTTTTTGACGAGAATATTGACTTCGGTTCGTGTAATGTTTTTATTATTATTATATATTTTACCGCGACAAGAATTCCATTCGTAAGATATACTCGTTATAGCATTCAGTGACGGTTATATGGGAGAGGGGCGATAAGTGGATCGCTTCCGAGGGATTTGATATTTTTAAATTCAGTATATTTTCGACTTAACAGAACCGACTTTTAGGTTGATCCAATAATGTTATGGTTATGCTCCATTTTCGCCTCTCCCCCTTTTGAACATCATGTATGAGGCTGGATTAGTGCTTGACCGACGATCAGCGCGTACAGTATGTGATCGATCGTGATCCAGCATTAATAATGTTTAGCCGACGACAAACTCGGTTGGTCGGGTAAAATGTAAACGTGTAAACCAGTAAATGTTAAATAAATTGTAAACGTATGATAAAATAAAAGAGCAAACGTGTAAATAGTGTGCAACGATAAAGATGAATCCTTATGTTCATTTCATTTAAATACGTGAAATAATAATAATAATTATTATAATGATAAAAGAAATAAATAATAAACACGTATATCATACGAGCGTACGATTGATCGCTCCGTCAGCGTCAAACTAAACACAACGCATATATATATATATAGCGTCAGTCGACCGTAATAAAACGGGAAAAGAAATTGGTCACCAGATAGCGCTACGACACAACATAGAGGGGTAACAGCAAGACGCGTATAAATAGCGGTCGAAACCGATGGATCGCTCAGTATAGCCGCGGCGGGCAAACGTGAACAATCTTATTCGCCTCTTACCGCAGCAAAAATACCGTGTGTGTGGGGTAGACCGCTATTTCTATGCGCCTTTCTGCCACGTCGTCGCCGCAGCGCTATCTGGTGACTAATTTATTTTCCCGTCTTATTGTTATTCCGTTTACGTTCCATGCACCTTGTTTTTCCTTTTTCTGTTTTTGCATTTCGTCTCGGTACAATAGATAGGTTATTTGTTATTCGTCGATGTTGATATGTCTTTGGTAAAGGGGGTAAGTTCCATTTTCACCTCTCCTCGAACATCATATTATATTACCGCCACTGATAGCATTACGTTTTTATGAATAAAATCGACCATTTTATGATTATACGTTGTATAGTTCAACATCTATAAACGCTATAGACAACGTAAAAGCGCAAAAAAAAAAACAGTTCCAGTGGGGCGTCGTCGTAACGCTACGACGATGTGTGTACGCAATTATTATTGTTTTTTTTTTCTACCGTTGCCCGCAAACGTTTATAATACAGTGGCACGACATCGTAGCGAATTATATATTTCAAGAGCATCGCTCCGTTTAATAATTATATGAAAACCGTCGTGTAAAACGTTGGATTATTATTGTGACCGGGGGTCGACGGTATTTTATGAAATAATATAATATGACAACGCGATCGTCGCCGTCGTGGTTTTCGCGGCGTACGCCGTACTCCGCGGGTGTCTCAGACCGAGACTTTCCGGAACAATGCGCGTAATGATATGTGTGTATCTCGACGTAAACGTAGACGATGTACCTCGGAAAGGGAATGAGGGTCTCTCGCTCTCTTTGGAGTCCGGGGAGATGTGTGCGGCTCGGCGTACACGACCGGGATATACGTATATTATAAAGCTGGTACGACCGCTCCTCACGTTATTCGTCTATATTGTGTAAATGTGGACGGTGCTGAGGTCAGGAGAATAATATAATATTTGTGCGTGCGTAGTGTTCGCGAGACGAGGACAAAGGAGTGTTGGTAGCGTGTGTTTTGGCGGTGGCGAAGGGCCGCGCGACCGAAGAGGATAGCGGTCACGGTGTTATGAAGACGTCGCGCGGATTCTGCACGGGAGTAAATAATAGTTTTAATAATAATAATAACAATAATCGACGGTGGCGGCGGAATAGAGTGTGTTGGACAAATCTACTGCAAATGTCCCCGGAGGGGGCGAGAAGGAATGGAAATATACGAACGGGCCCATGTAATGTTGTATATTGAATATCTATTATTATCATATGGGGAGACCGGCCGTGCTCTACACCGATGAGAGTGTATAATATATTCTTTTGAATAATAACGTGTGTGTGTATATAGGCGATCTCGTCGTGCACTGCACAGTGTTTTCTTAAAGTTACAACAATAATAAAAAAAAATCGATGAATTATTTTTTCTAGACTCCGGTCGGAGCTCCGGAAATTTATTGTTATTACGTCTGTGTCCGAAAATTCTATCAGAACGAGCGTTCCGAGCGCTCGCACTCTTATTACCGGTAGCGAATTGTATCTAATTGGTAATTTACACTTTTCGATTTGCTCAAAAGCGTTTGAAGGGAAAAAAACCAAGAAAATTTTTTGACAATTTGATAAAAACATGTAATTTATGCTTTTTTTCTATACAGATATTGATAATGAAGTTCTCAAAACCGGGAGAAATAAAAGAACTGATGGGTATTAATTATTCCCAGTGATTCGGAAACGAGTTTTTGCGATAGTTATGACGGAAACAGTGATATTGGTGATATAAGTGTTATGGAATATTCAGGTTTATAATGTTCTTTAAATTCATTTGAAGACATAGATTTAAGTTCAGACCTAAATAATATAAATACATCTATTCATAATATACCTAGTGATAATAATCTGCAATACCAGCTTGTTGATGGTGTCGTTATGGACGAAAAAGTCGTCAATAACTTTGGTTTATTTGTACTGCAAGCAATAAATAATTATTCTGTAGTTAGATCTTCTAGTCCTACTCCTACTGTTTCAAATACCAATTTACATAACCAACCTTTTAAGTCATATATTATAATAATTGAATTTATTTTGTCGAGTGATATTAGTTAAATTCCTAACTGTTTTCATTTTAATTTGTCTAAGTCATATGCTTAAAAAAAAATTTCTTAATGTACTTTATACCAATCTAATGTAATGTAACTAATTTGACACGTTTTCATTATAAGTAAATAATAATTTATTTTAAACCATACGACTTAAACCATTTATGCAGCATTATTATGTCACATAAGAAAAGCTTATAGAGCTTTTAATATTAACTTTTATATTTTTCCATTATTTTTCCCTAGTTTTCCCTAATGTATAAATGAGTTGCAAACAAAATTTCTGAAAAAATAAAAAAAATCATGAATGAAGAGGTCAAGTTATGTTTTCGGTGTCCATGTAGTGAACACAAATCCGTGTTTTGTCGAGCAAAGGATTGTGATGGACGATCTGCACGAGGAATATAGCGTCGGGCGACCTCGAGTGATGGGAGAAAAAAAAAGCAAAATAATCGCGTTTTACTCGCGGATAAAGACTATATTAAACAGAAGACAGAATTGAATGGCATAAGATTGGGAGAGTATTTTTCTCAAACGGAACACAGAGAAAACGGGTCTTATGGCTAATAAATACATATTGTAGAGTGAGCTCAGGTCCGAAAACGCAATCGCCTTATCCGACATTGTTGTTAATTTTGCCGGGAGGATCCAGAACGCGATGGTGCTTGGACGGTACGGGGTACTATTGTATCACATTGCTTTGAATTTATATCGAAACCTATCTAAGAACCGAAGCTGGTATACGCCGCGGGTTTATGCTAATACCACCCCGAAGTAAATATATATATTAATATATGCGGTTGTTTATTTTGTTTTCCTTTTTATTTTTACGACACTGTTCATTGACAAATATAACACGGTCACACGCCGCAGTACAATATAATAATATTAATAATAATAAAAAAAACAATAATATCGCGTGACCCGTATTGGGGAAGAGAGAGATATAAATCATTATTTTTTCTCCATATGTATTTTTACGATCATCGATGAATCTGCGCAGACGTACCGTATGGTTTATAAATTATGTACACTCGACGGCGACGACGATGGTGGCCGGACGAGGGAGTGCGGAACACCTGTGTTATATATTATTATCGCGTACGCGTAATGAAAATAAATAACTCCGAGGCACAAAAACCGATCGTCCCGAGCGTCTCCCCTTGGATCGTGTTTTTTTTTTTTATATAAAAAAAATATCTTTCTGTCGGTTCCTTCGAATTTTATAATTTTATAAATATAGCTTTTTAGACAATGACGAGTTCGGACGAGTAAAAAACGGTACCTCGGAGTAACCATGTAAACGGCGAAAATAACATGCACGAGGCCGAGAGCAGAGGGAAACCGATGTGATTTTCCAATAGAAAACCTCTTCAGAACCGTATGGAAGAAGACCGAGGAAAATTTTTTTATAATATGAGCTCGTGTCGGGTGCTGATGACGCCGCGCACGTGTCGCTCGCGGTTGAAAAAACTAAAGGCGACGAAGAGAGGTACTGCGCAAAAACTCTGAAGCGAAATCGCGCACGGGCCAGTGTTAGATTCGCGTTGACACGGCAACGGGGTACACACGGTGTGACAGAAATCTGTGCGAAAACGGATCAGGTGTCGTAAAATTCGCTAAACGAACGCAACGGACACGGGAGACGACGGGAGAGATGGACGAATGGAGAGTGTGTTGGACGGGATGTTGTGGGGGATTCGTTGTCCCAGCGTGGAGTTATAGTCCTGCGCGCGTCACTACGGTACGAGCAAGAGTTCCCGCGCGAAATGGTGCCGAGAAAGGGACGCGGTTGTAAAAAAAGTAATCGACCGGCCGATTTCCGCGCGCGGTTTACGGTTAATACCACAAACGTGGTTGACCACAACAGCAGCAGCAGCCAACAACCACGTCCGTCGTGCGAATCCGTCCGTGAAATTGCCATGCGTCGCGGCGGCGGTGTAATAATAATAATAATAAAAAAAAAAAAAACTGCTGGCGTTCTCGCGGAAATCCACTCTCGGGTCGTCGACTGTGCGCGCGGTCTCGGGTCGCGTCTCATCCTCGCCCTTTCGCGTTCTCGACGAACGATGACGCGCTCGCGTTTCCGCCGTTTAAGTAATGATTTACAAAATAATATTCGTTGTACAAGAAGTGTACCTAACGCGCATAAGAATTTTTCATTTTCCGTTTGGCCGGAAAAGTTAACGAGTTCTTCTCGACCGCGAGAGAAACTCGCTCATCGCGAGTGTACAAAGCGTGTGACCCCTTTATTATTATGCGCTGAATGCGTACACGTTCCAGAGATTCGCTCCGTCCGTTATACGTGATAACAATCGTACAGAAACAATTGATAATAATGATTCGTCTGCACGGCCGTAGTTAAAACGGGGGCGAAACGTGTCTGCGGCCCCGGGCGCAAAATTCAAGAAATCGAAAAATTCATAATATAATAACAACGTAAACGTATAATATTATTTATGATTATTTAATCAACGACAATTTATTCGAATTAAAAAAAAAAAATATATATATATATCTTTATAAAATTAGTTCTGCGTTGAAACCAATAGGGCCGCAGTATTCAGTTGCTACCGTCCTGTTCGTCTGTGCCTGCGCACGCGAGAATGTCGACAATTACCGTCCGTTTTGCGCGTTGTTCTATACTCCGTTTCGAATGAAAAACGGAGTATATTACATATAATAAAATTATTATTATATAAATTATAACAATAAAATTATTATTATTATATAATGTTTTAATTGTATTGAATGTCGTGCAAACGAATATAATAATTAATAACCGAACAGTGAAGCGGAGAACGGCGGTTAATAAAATCCAAACGTACACGAGCGACAATTTTATATAATATTATTTAATTATTTTATTTGCGTTCGTGTGATAATTGTAAAGAAATTTGTTGTTCACGTGCCGTCTCTAGACGTTCGTCGTTCGGCTCTACACATCGATGTGTGCGCATATCAGGCAAGCCCGATGGCGGTCGGATCTATCCCGATCGGAAACGAACGTAATTAGATCGTTTGCGCGCGTCTTATTCCGAACGCAGTGCATATAAAATTAATACGGATTATTATTATTATAATTATTATCATCATTTTTGGTTTGAAATTGGAGTTAGACCATACTACGGGAAGGAAATCAAAGTTTTATCGTAAGAACAGAGATATGAAATTAATTTTGTTTTGAAATAAATGCGTTAAAACAAGACATTATTATATAAATAATAATACAATAATAGTACGTAGTTATATTAAATAAGTTGACGTCACCGCATCAAAAAAAAAAAAAATATATATATATATGTAATTAAAATATATCTATAAGTGTTTTTCATATTTCATATGTTTTTACGCAAAATTGCGATATTCAAACCGATTTTTTTTTTAAATTTCACCCGCACGTTATTATTACGACGACGTGATATATTAATTACGACTACCGTAACATAAACTGTTTTGGTATTTGTAATTTTTTCATTTGCAATTGTAGGCGCAACGCGATCGTGTGAACGTTCGCCTTCGGTTTATTATCACACACTTACGGCCGCATATGACGCGCAAGTCCAATTATTATCCGACGAATTACTATTTTTCAAACACACGGGGAGACGTCTCGTTGTTTATATGTATATATTTTTTTTTCCTTCTCCGGTTATAATAATAATAATAATAATAATAATAATAATAATAATAATAATAATAACTACAACAACAACAACAACAACAACAAGAGCAATAATTCCGGGATCGTTATTGTCGAGGGCCTAGGGTTCGCGCGTTTTGTGCTCCAGACCAATGTTGTAGAATCTCCTCACTCTCTCTCTCTTATTCTCTTTACAAACACACACACGTATAATATAATATCCTCGACGATAATAATTTATATATATATATATTTCTCCAGCGGTCCGCGGATATAATATATATTATAGCGGTATACGGTGCGCCTGGAGAATTGGCCGCCGAACAAATTGTCAGCTATATCGGTCCCGCGGGGACGGTATGGGCTGGAAATTATTAACGCGCGCGGCGGCGCTGGGGATGCCTCCTGCACAGGAGAGAAGCCGTCGTCGTCGTCGTCGTCGTCGTCGTCCTGCGGGACCACCTCTATATTATATATTATAGTCTCTCTCTCTCTCTCTCATTCGTCCTTCGTCTGCAGAGTCAGTCGTCATCGTTGGACTTTCGGCTGCGTTTTATTGCGCATCGAATTTGACGAGCCCCCGCGCGCGCACGTTTACGACTACTACTTACATCTGGCCGCTATAACACATATTCGTACGTTATTTTAATTTAATAAAATATCGGCGGGTTTTTATTTTTTTTTATTTTAGAAGCAGCAAACGCGCGAGTTCAATGGACAAATATTAAAAGCGGTCACCGCGCAATTATTTATTTATTTTTTTCCATATAACCGTTATTATTCGTAAGATTCATCGGCCGACTGACGATTTCGTCGCTCATTCATACACCGTCAGCCGTCTATTCGATTCAATTCGTATTTTACAGGGTTTTATTTGTAAAAAACAAAAAAAAAATTCGACCGGAATCTATTTGACTTCTCCCCGGTTTCAATACCGCCGCAGACGTGTTCTTCGATCGATCGATCGATTATAGAATTTTTCGCGAAAATAAAAATATCAATTCTCTGTCGTTTTATTACAACTCCCCCCCCCCACGCATTTTATTTTATTAAAAGGCTCAAGACGAAAACGCGTGCCAAGGCCTGCAGGATGAGAACCGGTATACCTGCGGCTCCTGTACCGTTTTATTGAAATATCGCGCAATGCACTTGGCAATAAGCCCCGTTAGTTTTTTTTTTATTTTACGAATACGCGACGCCCATTTTCATTTGTTCGGGGCCAACTCGATCGCAATTTATATTATTTTACTTGTTTCGCACTCGGTCGTCTGGAAAACGTTCCTATTTCATTTGAAGACTTTTGACCGCGCGAAACTATCGCGACCGTCGATAATTCGCTGTCGCGGTACTTTTTTTTTGTTTTTTTTTTTGACACACACGACACACAGCTTACCGCTCACCGGTTACCAGTAACCAGTTACCACACCACTTACCAGTTACGTGTTACCACATTGTACACGCGGGGCGGGCGAACGCGAACGTCATTTGTTCGCCTCCGACCACGACGACACCGTGCGTCGTGTATCAACTACCCGTTCGAAACGAAATAATAAAATATTAATTTTATTAATTATATGCAATTGATTTTTTATTACAAGTCCCTTATTTTGACGTTTTGAAGTGCTTATAGCGTTCGTATTTTCTAATGTATACCTATTGATAAAAAGTAACCGAAAAACTGCGCACCGCCTGAATACGGTACGCCGAGAGAAATGTAAATAGGTACCACAACAAGTCGTGTGATAGACATTTTACTTATCGGCAATCGCCTGACCGTTATTATTTCGATAAATAGTGTAACAATAAAAATTATTATAAACGAAGAAGTATCGGGAGAAGACATGACGAGGCGGTGCTCGTATCGGTTGTCGACCGTTCAGTAGGAAACATTTCTCACCAGATTTCTATAACGTTATCGTAATATGCCCGAATGTTTTTCCGTACAAACGAATTTAATTATTCGTAATAAATTAAAACATGTGTCTATACGCGAGTGTTCTCCAAACCCGAATAACGTTCCGAGTTATTCTCCACCGGTGATTCGCATGGTGTACAATAATTGTTTTTCGGTATTTAATACGAGATAAAAGCATATTTATTAATAAAACGAAATATTGTCGTATCAATTTTATTACATATATTTTTTTTTTTGTCGATTTCGCAAGCCAATATTATATCGTTATACATAAAAACACTAATAAGGAGTCCACTCCCCCTCTAAATACGTTATCGCGTTATTATTATTAAAAAATAAACGTATCATTCGGCGGAGTCCTATATAAATTTATACACACGACCTATAGATTTATAGCGCCGCGCGTCCGCGGTTTGCGAAGCGGCGCGACCGGTCGCGGTCGCCGACGTCGGAGCCGGTTTTCATTTAATTTTTTTTGTCTTTCACCGCCGGCTCCCGGGCACCCAGCCGGACGACGTGCGGTCCACACCCCGGAGGACACAACGACGATCTTACGTACACCCGGTTTTGTTGTTTCTTCTCGTCTAAACGACGACGCTGCAGATTCACCCGGTAAACGCGTGAAATTCCAGTCGTCGTAGTCCGCTCGATACACGCAACAAGAGTGTATCGCCGAAACTCACGTGAAACGATTTCGAATAACGCGTGACGACGAATAATGAATCTCGCGTTTCAAAACACATACTGCGCATTATATACGTAAGCGTTCTTTTTGCGAAATCGTCCGCTTTTTTTCTCCTCCGCTCGCTTTACTCGAAAATATCACTCGCGTTCCGCGTGGAAAAAATTTAAAAAAAAAAGTCTCGTCGAACGACCCGGCCGCGAGACGACATTTCGCGCTCGTTTCGTCGCGTTCGCCTGGCGATATACTCTGCAGGCTCTGTGCGCACAGAGAACAATAAAACCTATTTAATTTATCATCAATACCACCGAAGTGGTCAGCGAATTCGTTTTTCGTTTTTCAACATCGAAATTCCCGTTATTTTCGTGTCCGCGAGACGATCATCCGACGGGGCGGCGTTAGAAAATGTATCGAGCTCAAAAAAAAAAAAGAAAAAACTGCGCCGGAATACGTTATGTGGGGGGGGAGGGGGGCCGTGTAATGACGAAATACGTATAACGGCTGTCGCGTAAACTCGTAAATTTAATATGTGTTTATTTTTTTTCCGATACTTTTTACCGCGACCAATCGATTTTTTTCAATTTAATCGCGTCGGACGTTTACCACGTATTCACTCGTATATTATCACGGTCTATCGTCCGGGAGTGTGTCAAGTCGCTGCGGATCGTATACCGGTATTTTCCGGTAAACCGATTATTTTCAAGACTCGATTTCCACCAACGCGGCCGTCCGCTGCCACTGCATCGAATACGCCACTGCATACGCGTAATACGGACCGGCACTGTAATTAAGGAGCGTATTGTCCGTGGACCGAATTACTTTTCGCTAATCCAATTTTAACGTTCATTCTGAAATTATTATCGGCCGCAGTCTCGGCCGCCGCGTGGACCGCGCAGAGTGTATTATTATTATTATTATTATTATTATTATTATTATTATTATTATTATTATTATTATTATTATTATTATTATACACTGGCACCGGCCCCGCGACGCTCTTTATACACGTGCTCGGCATTCCGAAATGTGCGTATTTATTTATCTCTCTCCCTACGCGCCGCGGTTATTAATTTCCATTATCGTTAATAATCATGTTTAAAAGAAAAAAATGTATATTTATTAATATAAATGTTTAGAAACGTCATCATCGAGAGACTGCGCGCTGCTGCGGGACCGAAACAATGCGAAATATCGAGTATTTCGGATCGTGTTTTTTTCCCCCATCCCACATGTGTCTCGATCAATTTGCTGTCCTGTACATAATTATCCGTTGGATTGAATAAGCTGCGTGCCCGTTGTGTTATTACGACGATTACACGGATCAATAGTTGTGTACGTACGTTTTTCAAACGATTACTGTTATTATTATTATTATTATTATTATTATTATTATTATTATTATTATTATTATTATTATTATTATTATTATTATTAGTATATAAACGATACACAAAACAATGTACGAAAGATCGTATAACGCCGCACTCGGATGTATAGTAATCGAACCCCTGTGACTTTGCGAATGGCCCGAGGAACTGCTCGTTGCAGCTTCCCATAAACAAATAATTAATCGCGCGTGTTAAAAGGAGGGTTGAAATTCGGTTTACTCACTATACTCTGGCGATTCGCGCGCGTACAGTGTGTTATTTAATTACTCGGTGGTTTATTATTTTTCTTTTTTATTTCCTCTCTCTTTCTCTCTCTCCGACTGGAAAGTATCGCGGACGACTCTATAAATAATATTAACATAAACGCGTGCTTTTCGAGTTTGAAATAAGAGCGTATAGTGTATATAGCTGCGACGAGTCTGAGGATTTTTTTGTGGCACATAACACTTTGATATGACGATAATATATACGAATAATCCGTTGTAATATGAGGACAAAGAGTGAGTGACTTAGACGAAGACGTGTTATTATTTTACTGAATCCGAGCGGATCTGCATCGCTTGTGCGTACAACGTTGATAATTCATATCGTATATAATATTTACGATTAGCATTCACATTTTCGCGTGTTAAATCGTAAAATCACCATTTTTATGGAATGAAAAAATATCGAAATCTATGGCTTCTACAAAAATAATACGTCGTATTCGGCGGCGTGTACATTTCATGACTCTATAGGACCGTTGTTTTCGATATGCCGGGGAAATACAATAATGACGAATTTTCACGAAATCGCGTTTTAACTCAGAATTTTTTTTTCTTTTTTTTTAGGCCGCGTTTGAGAAAATCTATTGGAGAGATCGAAAAGAACGACCTCACTATACAGTATCATCCTGTACAGACGTTTTCTATCGGAAAATACGCGTAAAATGAACCGCACATTTTTTCTAGCCGAAAAGTTGTACACAGAAAAATAACAATAAACATAAAACATAAAATTCTCGCAGAATCCAAAATACCTTTTATTCGATCGTGGTACGTATATATATATATATATATTTGATATATATAATCAAAGATGACTTACGTTTTTTTTTTTTTTTACTCCGAATAATTTTACGTCGATTCTTCACGAATCAAATCAAATAATGTTTTTCGTTTAACACAAGTAGTATTATTAAAAGTGGCATTTTTTTTTTAAATAAACGTAACCAACAGCCAAGTTAAGTAAGGTATACGCGGTGTATTACGGCGATTCGAGCTACTACTGTAGGCGTTTTGGAGACATTTTTTCAAGCGAATTAATGTATAGTCGATTACCGTGAATTTTTATTTTTTTTTTCCAATACACTCTTTACTTATTGATGTGTATGGAGACGGACGGCGTCGTTTTATACGTTCGCACGAGAATATTGTAAAAAAAAACCGACGTTATGAACGGCGTGAGCCGCGCGAGGTCGTCATTGCGAAATAACAACGAAAACGAGGCAGGGTCAAGGCTATGTAATATATGTATTTTTTATTATTATTATTATTATAATCGTGGGTACGCCACCGCCGCACTGTATTTTAATATTTCCGTCATATCACATATTTATTTATATTACGTACGTCACGTTACGATGCCGCGAAATTTATTATAATAAACATCCGCGACTGCGACACTTTTCGTGTGAGATAATATGTGAAAAAAAAATTAGAAAAGAGAATGACTTGTGAGTGGCTCATTATAGTGTCGGTGTTAATAGAACAGAAATCTTCCGTAATTTTTCTCTTTTAGAAGTTTGCGCCGCTTAAGTTAATTATGATTTAGACGTATCGCGAAAAAGAAATTACGCAAACATATCGTTCGTGTACATAATATTTAATTATAATATTCAAACGATTTCCAATGCGTTTATTATAATATAATATAATACGCTCTGTTGTGTGCTTGCGGATTACGGTTTTACGCGCAAAAATTAAACCGGTTTTTTTTCTCCGCGATCCTATTTCGGGTTGCGAAAATAAACGCGACAAGAACGTTATTATTATTATTATTATTGTTAATATGGACCAAAGAACCGTATCTATTTAATGTGCAGATCGCGTATTTTAGATAAAAAAAAAAAAACTGTTCCGGTATAATTTATCAGCGTCGTTTTCGTATAAATATACGCTCGACACCTCGTGTTTATTATTATCGAATCACTTAAATGTTTATTTAACGTTTATTGAAATAATAACGTTAAATGTATATATATATATATATAAATTTTTATTATTCTAATATTGGCGTAAGAAAAACCGGTACGAAATTGAAATGTATAATTAGAAAAAAAAATAAAAAACCGACGTGGTTTGCTCTTGGCTGCGCCGAGGAAAAACTCGTGTGCTCCGCTATTGGATAGGGGGATAACTGTAATTACAACAATTATTGAACACGAGAAATCGCATTTTTCTAGAGTCAAATCAATCATCGTAGTGTTGTTTTCGTGTCTAATACATACACGTATAAACGATAATATTGTGTTGCGCCGGAGTTGATACCATAGAATTTTGACCAATTTCGATAAAACTAGTAATAATGTAATTACTACGGTCTATAACGGAGTGTCGGTGACACGGACTTAGCAAAAAAAATCATAAATTTTTTTTCGATTAGTGCGACCGTCTTATTTAGGTCTCTCACGCCGAGAACAACAGAATTTCATACGTTTTATTGAAAGAACGACACGAAAAAATTATCTTGTGTCGCCTGATTTTTTTTCCGAAACCGATTTTTATATTACGAATATTTTTTTCTTTATTAAAAAAAAAAAAAAAACGCGCTTATTTGACTTTTGATATGTATTTAAACATTAACGATCTTGATATCGCTCGTTTTAAAAACCGCGTACGTTTAGGGAGAATCGCATTATTTATTATTATTATTATTATTATTTTTTTTTTTACACGAATAACGTAAATCCACGTTTTTTTTTTTGTAAGATATGACAAGCCGACTGAGTCGATTCGTTACAATTCATTTTTTCATACATAAATTCCGACATTATTTTCGGTACAATGAAAAAAAAGCGTGGATCTAAAGATTCGAATTTCGTTTTTTTCCGTTGGAAAAGATTTCGGTAAAGTTATTGTAATATATTCCGGTTAACCGTGTAGTATGGATTGTGCTTACGCGAAGCAAGTATTAATCGGAGAGATATTTCGAGCCGAGTAATTTTTTTCCCCTGTAGCTAAAGTAAAAGTAGGAATATCTGTATGGATTACATTCGTAATGCGCGATTTATATGTAGATCCCATTTTCCCGGGATTATATATTTATAATTTGTGTGCATACACAGTTATTATTATTATTATTGAAACGAAACGCGCGGATACTGTGTGTATTTGACGGCCAATATGTGTATATGTTTTGAAATCTAAAATATCACAAAAAAAAAAAACATAAGCGAACTAAAAAACGGTCGTACAGAATCCAATAAGAGCTACAATCGAGAAATTACATTGTGTAACGTTCTTTTCCCGATTAGCTACTATTTAAACGAAACTCATAACTTTTAAATTTGATTTCCTTCTCCGTTACGATTTGGTCGCGTAGAAAATAAAAGCGTTTGGACTTTTAAGACTGTAATGTTTTCAACACAGACTGGTTCGAATAAACTCGATTGTAATAAATTTTTTTCATTATTATTATTATTCATTAAATTATCAATCCGTATAATAATTATTCGAGTTTATGCGTATATTACGGTGTAATCGCACAGGTTTCGCGAACAAAATCGAAAGAATTCCATAATATTTCCTACGGTGTAATAGGAAAATTCGGCTGGTATGTGTGTATTTAGAGAGAACGTCTTTTTTTTATATATAAATATTTTTTTTTTTGAACGACTTGCAGTATAAATAATATTCATGATAATATCGCGTACAAAAACTTTCGATCTGATCACGCGCGTAGTATATTATATAATATACCCTTTTCGAGTAGTGGTCTTTCGACTTAAAGGGACATAAAGGGGGGGGGGCGAAGTCTCTCCCCTTATTATCCCTGTCGTCGAAACCAGGACGACTGCCGCCGAGTCGCGGTGGCCGTTATAAAAAATACCCTTTTTCCGTATGCAGACAACGATTTCTGGGTCACACACACATACACACACAATATGTGTCGTTTAAACGTTCGTGTGGCGTATAGAAACAAAATAAATTATTCTATGAACTTGCACTGGTTCATCGTCGCCTACAAATATACGTATGCATAACTCGTATAATATAGTTTACCATATCGTTCGCACTATTTATTCCTCCTAATTCCTCCCTCTTTACAGCACTACGTTTGAATTAATTGAAAAGATATTAATACTATACGCGTGTGAAATTAAATTCTAGGGCGAAAGTATTAAAATCCGAATTACGATGAGCTGACCGCGGATTTAAAAAATTTGCCAAACGCGTTTCAATAGAAACTACTTTTAAATATTTTAATAAAATGCAGTTAATCGGAAAAACTCACTTACGTGATATGTGTGTGTGTGTGTGTAGAAATAATAAAAACGATGTGTTTAAAAATATTTTGTATACGAACAGATTTGAAAAATAATGTTTTATATAAAATAAGAGTTTCATATACTTTTGCGATCGGTTTTTGAAAATTTCGCAAATTTAGATGAGGAATTCGATTCGTTTTTTTTTTTTTTTTGTTGTTGTTTTGTCTTCGATAATGGATAAATAAAATATTAACGTTATATGATATTTCAATAGAAATTAATTCGATTCATAATTGCGTAATTAATTAATCGGAAACGATCGGTTTCGATTATTCTTGATGAACACAGTACGTGTCCAATGCCCGCGCACGTCGGACACCATCGAGACGCGACGAACGGTAGTAACGTATTTGTAACACCACAAAAGTGTGTCTGCGTACGAACAGACTATCAGAACTGTCGCGGAACATTTACCGTTTAACAACTCGTTTTTGACGAATTCCAAATCAATTTTTCTTTTTCGATAATCGTTTATTAATGAAAACAGTGGTTTATATTTTGCCCCGTAACAATTTCAATTCGCGCGCACGATTTCTTCGCCGTTTTTCCAAAAACACCTGTCTACGTGATTTCGCGTTCGATCATTTCTTTTAATTGTGTTTTTTTGTTTTTGCTAAACACCCCAGAAAACGACGAGTTTTTATCGAAACCGCGGTTAGACCATGTTAATAAACTCGTTTGTTCTACTTTTTTTCTTTTTTTTACAACGCTCTTTGGGATCCATTACGATCGTAATACAATATAGTATTACGATTTATTTTTTTTTAAATATATTAAATATTCGTCGAATACCGCGCGTGTGCGTTTAACCGGGGGTTGATGGAGAGTGAGAGTTCTGCGCAGAGACGGACAGACGGAGTGCGTGTGTGTGTGTGTAAGTGAGAGTGGGGCGCATCGTTAATTTGAATAAAATTTAAATAGTAACGGCGGCGGCGGCGGCGGCGGCGCGTTTGTTAGCCATTGGCGTAGGTCAGTTTTCGGACGCGGCGGCGGCAATGACTACGGTTTATGTAAATTCCGTTACGGACGGGCGGTGGGACCAGACGCGCGCTCGCGTCTCGCGTACACAATAATAATAATAATAATTAGTATTATTATTAAAATTAACGATAATACCGTTTGTTCGTTTACAATCGTCTTGTAATTGTTTAGTCATCTGCAAAGAGATCACTTTTAATTTCTGTCCGGGAACATGGGTTTTTGAAATAAAACACGTTCTCTCGCTCTATATACGTATATGTGTGTGTGTGTGTGTGTAAACGCGATTTCGTATGACGTTTTCGATGCGCAGCCATACGAGAGTATAGATCGAATACAGTAATAAATCACTATTAAATATTATTCGGATACGTTTTATTGTAGGATTTAGAAAACGGAAAATCGTATGTTATTTTATCGAAGAAATCGGTGTTCGGCGAGAGGTGTTCAATCGCGCGTGCTTTCCGCCGATTGTGAGCGTATTTACAACCGTAGCATTCGCCTCGTTCAAAACAATGACCGTTGATTTTGAATCCGCGACGTTGTGTAATTAATAATAATAAAAAAAATCTGTATGATTTATGTTAACCAAGCTGCGTAATACGCTTCCGTTTCCGATTTCATGCGGATATATTCTTCTGCGAGATCGATGAAAAAAGTCTTCTATGTATTCCAATAGAGAATATCGGCGGAGTTGTCCACGCAATAGCGTTAAAAGTGTACGTAAAACGCGCAACAATTGATTATAAATTGACTTTTCGATTTGACGGCGAGGCACAACCTTGCAATAAATAAACGTGTTTCTGTGATTCGTAAAAAAAATGTGTCAAAAGAATCGATTCGCATTAGGACAAAATGGTTTCGAATAAAATTAAAAGAATACGTGAAAATAATTGAAATCTTGTCCGCGGCAATGAATAATAAAAATTGCCTGTCGTCATACTCGTATATGTTTCGACAAAAAGTCTGTTTTTCCACTCTCCGTGTTTCGTTAACGTATTAAAAAACAAAAAAGAGCGAATTAATACATTCGATAATTTATTAGTATTCGAATGATATTGAATTTCGCCGCGGTTCACACGGTTTTGAGATTATTTTCTTTTTTTTTTACTACACTCACCGAGGACTCGTCGTCAAATATACGAACGTAAAAATCGTTTATAAATATATGCGTACGCGTGTTTTTACATCGCGTGTTTACTCGTACGGGATAATAAAATATTTTAAAACGTATACGTTATATTATGCGGTATGTATATATATATATATAGGTTCGTGGAGCGTACGAAGATGCGATTGCTGCAGATGAAGACGGACGCGAGAAGAGAATCTTTCCCATTCGCGATGAGATTCGATGGCAAAACGGAGATAAAGCGCGTTTTTATGTTATTTATACTATTATATCGTGTGTGTGTGTGTGTGTGTATAAATATTACGCGGCTATTAGTTTTACCGCTTTTGAAACCTCTCGGCGAGAGATGTTTTAAATGACAAAAAAAAATAAAAATACCAATACTCGTTTCACTCCACACTATACGTTCTTTTTATTTATTTATTTTTTATATATATATATAAAAAAAAACCTGTTTTCGTTGTATTACACACACGCACGCACGTATACGCGAACGAACGGATTATTATCTTACTGATACATCGCATACGAAATACGCGTACACCGCGAGCAATTTTTGTTTTCACGCCAAAGATTCGAAAACCACCGCTGTTCTCCTCCCGTAGCAAACGCCATATTTACAAATGGCAATTAAAACGTTTCGAGAAAAAAAAAAGCACCGTTTATTTATATTATATGTAATGGTTGTGTGTATTATTAACGCGATTATTTTTTACTTTTCTAGAACCCGATTAGGCCATTGCGAAATTAACGTCATCGATTTTATAAATACCGTTTTAACCGACATTTTTTGTATTTTGCACATTTTAATCAATGTACCGTTGATCGTACGTATAATCGCACTTATTACTCTTTGTATTAAAAAACAATTTTTTTTTTTTTTTTGAAAAAATCTTCTTCAAATGCACGCGTATCGACGATCCAACGTTTTTCCGTCGAAAATTATTTTTAATTATTTTATTCGCTTCTTTCCTAATGTTACCATAATATTGTCGTACAATATACTTCTGGCGCCCAATATTCTCCAAGAGTTTTCACGAGACCCTTCGCATTTTTCTCGACCCTGAACTATTTTTCTACATTCTCGTAATCCCCCGTTCTTCTGTTCCGATATCCAACCACTTTTTTTTTCTGTCCTTTTGCCCGAGATCTCTATTGTCATGGTGGAATTCATCACCGTTCTACGCTTGTACATTATCGTGTCCTCGCGTTGCACGTGAATCGATGCACGCTTTTTCCCATTCGTTCCTGTAGTCCGTGTCATATGCACCTTAAACATCCTCGTCGTTGGGCCGGTTTTATTTCTTAAATAAATATCGATTTTCGAGCACTTATTTAGGATTTATTTGTATTCAACACTCGGTACAGAGTTTTTAGCAATCAGTGGCGTAATTAGGACCAGGCCGTTGGGATGGGAGGGAATCAATAATTTGTCACGAGATACGTTTTTTTTTTTTTTTTTTTTTTTTTTTAAATGTAAATTTTATGTTCATTTAAATTAGACAGTTGGACACAAAAAAGAAAAGCGAATTGTATTTCGGATTTATTATTCTTGGTACACCTCGAGATGAATCGACGGCACATTTTTATGGACTGCCAGCCGTAGCGACAATCCGTTTAATCGATACCGACGAACGTGACATTTATAATTAATACCTTATTTTATTATGTATAGGCTGTTCCGCGTCTCGAAAAACCGTCTCCTTCTCGTATTCGCCGTCAGTTAACTTTCAACATTGCTATAGACGATTTCGGTCATCCGATTGTACGAATATCACGAGAAAAACACATAATTCGTTAAAAAATAAAAAAAAAATCCATCCCATTAATGAAAACGCGAAACGGGATGACGGTTCGACAGACTCCCGTGTCGTTCCTTCCACACCCGCGTACGCGTTGTTTATTCCGGTTGTTTTCGAACGTTCAAATCTTATTTCAGCCACGCGACGCGTTCTGCGCGTTTACAACACACTGGGAGATACGCGACGATGTCCTGTTTCCCTGATCACCGTCATCACGCTGCGCTGTATTACCCGGACGCGAAATACGTTTTTCGCAAGAAAACGGAACGCAAAAATCGTTATAACTCGTTATGTACCGGCGGTATTGGATTATCGAATTTCGAAAAATCCTTTCTTAACGGATGCGTCTGCGCGTCTTATTTTACGGAATAGTTTCTACGAAAAAGTCACCTGGTCTATACGAGACCAGTTGTTTACGGTTTAAAATGGCGTGTGAAACGTGTGAAATCGTTTCTCAAATATAATACATAATAACGATTTACACAAGGGCGTTCGACGAAGAGCGAACCGATTTATAATGTTTATAAATATTCACCGGCGAGAGAATTGTTATAAAAACGAATACAAAGCGTGTAAAATGGGATACGGTTCCGAGACGGTATTCGAATTCTCGGCAAACACACGTTCTAGCGTATCTGACAATGTACCGACGAAGACTACTCTGTCTCAATCCCAAAAGGGAAGAGTCACAGAGGGGGGGGGGTTGGGTACGTCAAAGGCCTCGGATTCTTTTGATTAGCATTTTCGATTGAATCGCGAGTAATGCGGCCGTCTTTCTATCTCTCTCTCTCTCTCTCTCTCTCGTGTCCGCGTCGCTTACTGACGAGGCAGCTTTTCTCCCTTTGAACCGATCGCGCCAACGGCGAATATCTATGGCGGCGGGTGGATTCGATAAATCCATTGCCCCGAAACTCACTGATCGGAACGGAATCGTCATTGCGACGAAACGAAAACGACAGAGTGTGATAGCGCTCACTCCGAGGAAATTCACCCGGTCGGTCTCTCGAGTCGTCTGTTACGACGCGTCCGAGATATATATAAAAAAAAAAAAAAAAACTCCGTGAAAAATCATTCGTTTCTCGTGTTCGTCGCGTGGGGAACGTATTGTTTTTCGTGTATGAGACGCCGTTTCGGGTGCGTGCCCGGTTATATAACGATAATATACGTCGACACGACGACCGGAGAGGTATTCGAAAAATTTTTAGCCAAAATCCGTGTGTTGCTTGGCTGCAGCCTCCGCGCTCAGAGGGGTTGGGGCGCGGCATTCTTTTCGTGCCGGTCCGTGACACGAGGCCGCGGTACGAGTTTACTCGTTGTATACACACGAATATAATAAAAAACGAGAGAGAGAGAGAGAGAGAGAGAGAAAGGAAAAAAAAAAACAAAGAATTTTAATAACAACGCGTCCGTGTGCGTGTGCGCGCGCGGTGTAGGCGGCGGAGGAGCAGAGGCCGTCGAGACCCGTTGCCCGGAGATCAATTAATATACCGGGGACGACCGGTGCGCCGCGCGCTCGAATACCCTTCCGGGCTAATCCGCGCGCGCGCCCGGTAATAACTCATATCGGGCGCGTTGTCGGTCTGACGACTACGACGACGACGACGACGACGACGATTGCGCCGCGATGACCACGGGCGACAACGGACCCCGCGAACCGGCTCGGCGCGCGTAATAACAAAATATAATAATAATAATATTATTATTATTATTATTATTATTATGTAAAACGCGTATAATAATGTATCGGAACGAAATATCCAATTTGATTTTACGCCGAGCGCGTGAATTTTAATTGTTTCACAAGAAAAACACACCGGACCGACGTGAAATCGGAGTGATTTTTTTTTTCCGAAAATATTATTGTTTATCGTGGTGGACAGCGATTTCCACGTATACCGCCGCGCGCGCGCGTCCGAGTCTCCGATAGACACTATAACCTAACGTGATTTACACGCGCGCACGGGAAAAAAACCGTTGGAAATGGGCGCCATAAGTGTCTGGGCAATTTTTTTTCTTTTCATAATTTTCTCCTTTACAAAACGTACGTGTAAATAGTTAAGTATTTTCGTAATAAACTGCGGAGAAAAAAAAAACAATAAAAATATCCTCGTACGTGTTACGGTCCGTTAGCGTACGTTCGTAACGGTTCGATTAGTATACTGTTACGCCGTTGTGTTTATCGGCAATAAGAAAACAAATTTTTTGAATACGAATTAAAAGAAAAGAAAAAAAAACGTCTATTGAATCAATACGAATTATAAGGCGATCGGACAATCGCATTAATACGTCGCGCGGTTTTTCTAATTCAGGGGACAACGATCACAAAACACGTAAATTATAATATCCAATACTCATCGATCCGTGTAACGCGTGTTACAGGATCGGTTACTACGCCTATAGGTGTCTTCGGATACGCGTTTCGTATTTTGAAAGTTGATTTTTTACAATTATACCCGGTATTATCGAGTATGTAATTTATTTACTCCTTGTATAGAAATATGGGAGGAAAAAAAAATAATATTTTTTTACACGACATTCTCCCGAACGATTGACATGTTCGACGGCGTCCAACGCGCTCTTATGCTCCAGTGTTACTAGATTATCGTCCAATTATGTCGTGTACATATTATTATTATTATTATTATAATATCATGAGAAAAATAAAATTATTCGGTATTTCGTATTTAGATGATACTTTTTTTTTCTACTTATACCTACTTGTCCGTCCCGCGATTCCCACGTATAAGAAAGAATCTCGATAATTCTAACCGGTCGGTGATAAAAAAAAAAAGTAATAAAATAAATTCGAGTTGTAGAAAGCACAGCGTTATCGGTGAGAAAAAGTCGGACGAAATTGTTTAGAGTTTTCGCATCACGGGTTTCATTAGACATCATCGAGGCGAACGAATAATGACTTTATTAGAAAAAAAAAAAGTGTCGTCTGACGAATATACTCGCTTAACATACCAAGTAATATAAATCGTCCAATATTTTGGGGACGAAACGGTAGTAATTGTGGCGAAGAATTCGAGTTATAATGTTCATAGGTCGGCAAAGCTCCGTCTTACACTATTATAGAACGGTCGTATTATATTACTCTTATTTCACACCCAAATGACTGCAATGACACGGTTACAACTGATACGAGAATATATTACAGAAAAAATCATTTAAAACGTTAGCAATACGCGTTTACGACTGCGCTGTCTCATTGAAAGTCGAATCTTTTTTCCAATGCCGGTTCTGATTTCGGAGGAAGGCACGAAAAACCGAGGAACCGGCAATAGTATTTAAAGGTAGATTTGATAAGATTAGTAGTGTGGCTCCAGGTGTAATACAATATTGAAAAACTGACAGGTAAACGGAACAGATTGATGAGATTGATGTGTACAGGAAGAATAGAATAAGGAAACGTGAGTGAGCGGCGCAGATGTGTGGAGGAGAAAACGGGGTAGACACGGTTTCAGAGGCTGTGAGGGACGTCATTTATGGAAATGAATGCAAAATTTTTTGGATAGAGAATTTTGAGAGAGATACGGGAATCTATACGGATGCGGTGTACGAGAGGTAAGAGATAGAATGATTTGTGAACTTGTATAGGGTAACCGATCGCGGTTGGTTGACAGTAAGGCGAAGAAGAAGAAGACCGTATAGTTAAATACAATAAAATAATACGCGTTTATATATTATATCCGTATATGACATCCGACACTATATTATAATATACGTACAAAGCGCGTATTATGTGTATACCGGTATAAGCGACTAAAAAAAAAAAAAAAAAAATCACGTAAACTGGTTTTTCTTTTCTTTTTTTTTTTTGATAGTTTATTATAATATTATAGATTCGTCAATTGGTTTACTCGCGTACAAGTGAGTTTTTTCAACAACGACGACGACGATAGTGTAGTACTTGCCGCAACGCATAATATGTACCGCCTGAGTATACTTTATATACGTAATATAATAAATCCAATAGTGTATAGTATAGTTCGGATAGTTGCAGGATGATGTTACAACACGCGTGTGGCATAGCGCGTTTTCTTTATGGACGTAGTGTCGAAATAAATTTAAAAACGTATCGTTTATACGCGCCTATATATGAAAGAAAAGTACGTCTATATGTATTAGAGAAAAAAAGAAAAAAAAAAACAAAACCCAACCGACTAGTTTTACTAGTATACACTGGCAGTGTACGAACGATGCGCGCGTTATATTATTGTAATTATTTCGACCGTATTGGATTTCAATTTCAAAGGACTGCGCAGCTAATGAACTTTCCATCATCATATATATATATATATAAGCGAGCGTCGTACAAAACGAGAGAGAGAGACGCGTATAAAACGCAAAATTACTTATATTTATTTTAGAATGCCGCGTATGAGCTGAAAGACTGTCGTATACCCGAAAATTTAGTAAAATTATCAACCGTACTGTAAAATAAATAGACACATATAACCTACTTATCATTTAAACGGTTTTCGCGCCGATTAGTTGTAAACCCGATTTCGGTTAACTGTAAAACGTACAGCACTCTTGCAATATGGCTGTTTGTTCCCTTATCATTTTGTTATCACAAAAAAAAAAAAGTCGATTCGTTATTTTCGTATTTAATTCAATTTTAATAGACAATAAATATGTGTGTTGATACGCCATTCCTATATTTGATGTCCATTTCAAAGGAAAGAGAGAAGTCACTATTGTAATGATTCTCTTTCTCGCACTGGGTGTATTTTTAAGTTATTTCAATGAGATTACAATATAAATATATATATTTATTGTCTTTGGAAATCATACGTAGCGGATAACAGTTATTTTCAAATTTCGATATTTGTATTCATACATAAAAATATACGCGCTAACATTGCCGTAGTTTATTTGCGGTTTTTGTTTGTTAAAATTCAATATACATAATCACAAAATTATCAGATACATATTTATTTATTTGTTCTTAATCCATGATTTTAGGCATGGCAGAAAGAGTAACTTGCCAATGGAAAAAAAAATAAACTACCCCATATAATTCTTAAGAAACGACCGCAAGATACGAATTAATGACCCAACCGTATATTTATCGTCTGTGCCGTATACAAATTACGGTAACGTAAAATCGTATTTTATCTATGATAACGTTTACCGAGTAAGCGATTATACTTAATCTTATTAATAGACACACTATTTACAATTCTTTCGTGCAATAACGCAATGACATGATCTATAAAGTAATAATATGTACAGAACCGATAGTTTACTCTGTCGATCGTTTACAGAACCGTTTTCCTGCAACCCAGCATTAGATCGTCATTAAAGGACATTGCGAAGAGAAAAGGTTTTTTTTTAATTTCACGAAACGATTGTCGTGCCGTAAAAGAATACAATAAAATCGTTACACTCTCTTGTACACTTTCTTTACGCGTGTTTAACGTGTAAATTGTTTAGCAGATTTTTTAACGATTGTAAAATTTAGCGTCGTACTTTAGCTAAACCCTCCGATCGTATCGAACAACGCACTGCATGTACTGAACGTACGGAACCCGTTCGCAACACATTCGGCTTCGGTAGTTCGTATGGAATTTTTATTTTAAGAAAACAATTTTTTATTTTAAGAGAAAAAACGACGTGAGACGAACCCGAAGCGTTACGCATCGGACCGACAAGTTGTAAATATTAAATTGAAAAAGATAGCGAATAATTGGTCGGGGGAAAATCATTGTCCTTTTCGTCCATTCTCCCGCCCGGGATTTGAAACGGTGGCTGCGAAATAAAAGCCGCCGCGTGATCGTCGTCTGAACAATAAGATCGAAGGTGTTTTTTTGTGGTTTTTCTTCTAACGAGTACACGGCGCCGGGAGAAAAGAGAAGACGGAGGAGAAGATCTGCTCGTACGCGCGTGTGTGTGTGTGTATTATAGTGTCTCGTCTGTAGTAATCGTACGACGGATTCGTTGTAATGAAAAGAAAAAAACGAATAACCGTACGGAGGACGTTTTTTTGTTTTTTTTTTTTTGAAAGAAACGTTTTTTCGGATTGTTTTTGGACGCGCTCCTTCGGTGGTTGCGCACATATCATCCGATAGATGTTTATCTTCTTTTTATTATTATTATTTTTTTTTCTCATTTACTCCGAAGTCCTCCGATAGGTGTCTTCTTCACCGGTCGTCTTATAATATTATACGAGCGACGATATCTCCGTCCCACCCGTTTCTCGCCCGCCGGGGGCCGGATCGTCGTTCGCGCGGCTCTCACTCGCGCGCTCCGCTTGCGCTGCCCCTGCACAACCGCAATGGGCGAGGAGACGGAATTTTTCCCCGCCGCGGTCATCACCGCGTCGAAGCCGTTACCGCAGTACACCGCGCGCTCGTCGCCCAGCTGGACGATATTAACAATAATAATAATATTATTATTATTATATTTTTTCCTCTCTTATATCATAATATAATTCTCTTCTCTCTTTTTTTTCTCTCCTATACGTATACGATTTTTCGTGTGACGTACACTCTACGTCGTACTACGCGTGTGTGTACGCGTTAAAGAGGCGAATATCGTTATTAAAAAAAAGAAAAAGTAAAAAAGTAGATTTAAAAAAAAAAAAAACCCGACGTGAAGACACGACACGGCCCCGGGACGAGGCCATCTCCTAATCCAACGGATTACGCCGCGGGATCCTTTATGAATATACATACACGTTCAGTACACGCACATACGTATATATATATATATATATATATAAAATACGCCGACGAATATACGAGCGAGACGAGGCAGAGCGCTTTTTTCTTTAAAAAAAAAAAAAAAAAAATTGTTTTTTTTTCCTCCGCACACGTATATGAGCACTCGTGAAAGCCCGATGATGCCGTTGGTTACCCTTCTACCGTTTACGCGGCGAAAAAAAAATATATTTTAATAATAATAATAATAATAATAACGCGCGGTGTTACAAAACTCGGGAGAAAAGGTTTTGTGAAAATAAAAGACGAAAAAGATAAACACGCGCGCTATTATACAAATCCGAATTTTACAAACGAGACGCGCGACGGTTACATATTATATTATGTTTTCAACGCGATCTGTCGAGTAATAAATAATAATAATTCGTACACACGGATCTCCGTGTCAACAGTCTCGGTGGGTAAAAAATAAATAAAAAAAACCTCCTATTTCCTCCCCTTACTCGATCGTTTTTTCCACTCTTCAAACGTTATACACGACGTGTTTATCGCCGTATTACGAATGAGCTGCCACGACATACTATTATTATTATTATTATTATTATTATATATCACGTTTAACCCTGTGTGTGTATGTGTGTGAAGATCCGTACGAATCGAGTATTTATCAACTGATCACATGGCTTATACTTTCGACTTTTTTCACGGTAGGAGCGAAGGGTATTTTTCTCGTAAATGAAAACGTAGAAACTCTGTACGTCTCCGCTATACTGGAATATAAAAGATTTTATGTTTTTTTTTTGTATTGCGAATTACAGTATTTTATTTAAACAGCAGTAGTAAACTATTCGCGCGTCGTTTATTAGAATTAAAGAAAATAAAAAAACGACGGAAAAATTTCCAATAAAACGATTTTTATTGCGGACAGATCGATTAGGCGTTTTTTTTTTTTTTTTTTTTTGTGAGTTCTTTTCGCCGACCGCGAACGTAGTATTATAAATATTCGTTAAAAAGGATTTTCGTTTTTTAAATCGATTAACACGTTTTTATCGAGATAAAAAACGTATAAAAATCATTGACCGTATATCGATCGTGATTATACGCTCGTCCGATGTGGAAACATTCGATTTCCCTTCACGTACTTACGCACCGTACAAAACTATACACTATTACGGATAAAATCTTCATAACCGTTTTCTTTTTCAAATTAACGCGTTACAATATACATTGTACGAGTATATGAAACGTTCACGAGGTTTTTCACTCTAATTGTTTATTTTTTCAAACCGACGTTTTGGTCTCGCGGCGGTAGAGGGGAACTCAACGCGAACCTCTCCCGTTTTCCCCTAAATGCGCCCCGTTGAATATTTATATAATTTTTCACGTACTATTTGCGAGAAATCAACGCGCAAACGGTATTCGTATCGTATCAAATACGTTTGTAGTGAGTGATCCGCTCTCGGGGAGGGGAGTTTTTTTTTTTTTACTCTCTTTTCCATTCCGTAAACGCGCAGTTATTCGTCGTTTTGTAACGTAAAAAAATAAAACCCGACTAATCGAAGAGTAAAAAAAAAAAAAAAAAAAAAAAATTATTTTATTACGCGTAAATTATTTTTTACTCACTTAATTTATTAAACGCGCGTTAACCGGTTATAATAATATACGTATAAGTAATGTTATTATTATTATTATTATTATTATCGAAACGTTATTATCCATCTCGTTACACGAAAATATATATATATATACGTATGTATAGCGTGTAAGTAATTTTTATTTCCTTTTATTATTATTATTATTATTATTATTATTATTATTATTATTATTATACGTTCGATGAAGTAAAAAAAAAAAAAAAAAAAAAAAAGAAAAATTCAATACACGCGGCCGTATGGTCATCGTCTAACGCGCCGCCATATCGCCAGTCACGCGCGCGTATCCACATCGTCGTCGTCGTTATATTTTATTTACTTTACTTGGCCAAGGCTGCCAGTGGTGCAGGTGACGCCCGAAAAAGTAGTAGTAGGTAGCTTGTTTACGAAAAAAAAAAACGACGACGACGACGACGACGACACACACGTGAACAAAATCAAAACGCCGCATCACCTTGAATATTATGTGACTCCGTATCCGATGTGCACCGTCGCAACCGGTTGTTATACCCGTTGCCGGCCCACACCGGCCCCTCCTCGCGCGTTTTGCAATATAATCTCGGCCGCGCCGCAGCGACCATCGGCGTCGACTCGGCGGCGGCGGGGCCGTCTACAATAATTTTGCAATTTAATTTAAAAAAAAACAAAAAAAATTCGCCGTTCTCGCGCGCGCGCGCGCGCGCCCGTGTACGATTTCGATCTTCCCGCGGGGGCTGAAACGCGCGCCTTGTGTGCGTGTGCGTGTGTCCGACGACGCGTTTTTTTTTGGTAAGAAGCCAAAAAAAAAAAAAAGTAACGAATACGAATGAGAAAAAAAAAATTCCAGAAGCGCGTCAGAACGGATTAAAAAAAAAAAAACCCCCGCGCCGCGGCGATTGCGTTTGTTTGTCAACGAAATAACAGCCGCTTTTCGAATAAATTATAATAATACGCGCGCCTGTATAACGACGGGCCGCGCGGTATTTTTTCAAAAATTCCACCCGCAAAGAAAACGAAAATCGCGTTTCGATAATACGCGATTTTTTTTTTCCCCTGTTATAGTTACGAGGCTGAAATCGGTCCAGCGATTTTAGTATTTTCGAGCGAAAACCGCCTGCACCCCGTCGCGGTTTACGTGGAAAAAAAAACCCCGGCCGACTTTCCACCGGAAAGTTTTTCTTTTTATACGCACGTTTATTTATTATATATATATAAAAATAATGGATTCGAAATTAATTGCAATTTTGTTAAAAAAAAAAAAAACACGGCGCTCGTCCCGTCCGTAACGTTTCCCCCCCGCCCCCGCTAATTTTACGAAAATCGAAGAAAAAAAAAACCGCTCCACATCTGCTCCTCTGACGCCGCTCTTCCGTACGTTTTTATATTCGATTGGAATGAGTGTACGAAAAAAAAGAAAAAAAAAAGAACGATTCTGGAGAAACTGAAATTTCCCGCGTGCCGATGCGAATGTCGGCGGCGGGCGCGTCGAATTTTTCTTCGGCGTTCCGCCGCCGAATGACAATAGAAGAAGAATTTCGAAAATATATTAAACGCATCGGCTGTTCGGATGACACTCGCGTCGGCCGGACGTGCTCTGTACGGTGTGTGAGAGAGAGAAATGTATCCGACGCGTTTCGTTCAGTGTTCAACGTTTCGGCGGCGGTATAATATTTGCCTTTTGCAGAGCGAGTTTGGTCGGGGCATCCGTTTTCGTCTTATTGCTTCGCTCGTGTGTGTATATACACTCATGTCTCGTAAACCAAACGCGCATTACACACTGTACACAATACACACACACACACACACACTGTACACACACTGTAATTGCTCGTGAGGCCCACACTCCACCGGACTCGAATGTACGCGTCGGTCTCGTACTTTGGCGGTCGTGTCCGAGAACAACGGCGGTTCGGCAAAGTCATCGCGGTCGCGTCGTAATGTTTATTATTCCGTCGGAGGTTAAAAACCCGACGAGTGTGCTCAAACTAACTGTGCCGCCGCCGTCGCCGCCACATCGGCACCTCTCGAAAACCGAAAAAAAAAAAAATCGTTTCTCCGCGATACGCGTTAACACACACACACGTGTGTGTAAAACAGTCACTGACCGCGGCATTTTTGTTTTTTTTTTTTTCGTTTCGTTCATTCCGTCTCTCGGTTTCCGCGTCTCGGCGGAGTTTTCTGGAGGAAACCAAGACGCGCAATAACAATGCTATTTAACCGATTTCGCCTTTGGAAAAACGATCACGAATATTCGCAGACGAAACGATAGAAATATGTACTCGGCTTACGCGATTCCGTTGACGTTATTTTTTTTACGACGATTTATTTTATATATATACTCGTATATATTTTTTTTTCGTTCCAAACCAAATCCATCCCTGCGGTAGTGCGCTGAATCAAACGGATGATCCTGCAACGGGATTCGGCGAAATACTCGGAGGGTAGGGGGGGGCAAATCGAAGTGAAAAACGCTTGAGAGTTTGTCGTTCCGGACATTCTGCGTTTATAGAATTTCGACGAAAATTCCGGAAAAATACTAACGAATTCGGTTAGACAAACACGGTAATTATTGATATTGTATAAGGACGTTAAGTAATGTGCTCTTCTTCCACGACCGCAGTCCATATTGCCCGTTCGTCATTCGACGATCGTTTTTTACGTCCCGTTTGCCCGATTCCGACGACGGACGAAATCTCGAAAATAACAGATGAAACGTACGTGTAGGAGGAGGTTTAATTACAGTTCAAATGATGGCTTTTGTTTGGCACTCGATTTGACTGTTTGACAGTCGATACCGTCGCGTCGTAGTTTTTCGGGGGAAAAAAGAAATGATGATAATAATAGCCACTAAAAATAGCGATGACATAACGGATTTGAGCGAGTTGCGTCGGAAAAACGTTCGTAAGTTATTTGTGCCGGTTCGGTAAATCGGTTTTAGCTTTAAGTCGTTACGTAAAGCGAGGTTTGATACGCGTACCAAGTACCGTTCGCTACTGGTCACAGTGAACTCGCGGAATGACCGAATCGGCCTGACGATTGTCTTGTATATTTGAAGTGTGTTTCGAAGTGATATTACGGAATTTCGGACGTAGGGGACACGCAGTCCGCGGTGTTGGTTATGTCGTCAGAAGTGTGTTATAATGAACGGCGGTACGGTTATTCGTTATTCGCGAAAACGTTGTAAAGACATGACTGCGGGACTCCGGAATGTGTTTGATGAGCGGACGACGGATGTGGAGAAATAACAATTTTTTTTTCTTTTAAAACGCCATTTAATAACAAGACATGGCAAGGAAAAATGTTAATTAATGTATAGTAGACAATCGCGCCTTCCGGGCTCTATCAAATACACGAGAGCGATGTTTGAAAACAGTATTGTATTGGTTTGTGTTCAAGTGCAATTGAGATTTCGTCAGTTAGTCTGATGAACTCGATGAATCCGTGGAGTGTCTCCCCCCCCCCGTTTTAACCGCGAAACGACGTTACCACGTACCGACTCGAAACACGCTCTGTACACACGCGTATAATAATGCACGGGACGAGTGTGATTCTATTATAATTATTATAATATTAAAATGTACAGTGTTTTACCGGGACGGAGACAATGACGACGCGTTTGAACTCGCGAAAAACTTAAATAACACCGTTCAATGCATATAATATAATATATACGTATGCCCAACGGTTATTCGTATTAAATATATTATTTATACGAGCAGTGATCGGCTATATAATACACGTACGCTTCATTCCCGGAGGTTGTTGTATTTATTTATTTTTTGGACACATCCATTATTAGCGTATATTTACTCATAAACACGGACAATAATACAAGCTAACCTAACCTCGTAGACACGTCGCATTGTCGCGATTCGATTCGACGTACACTTTGTACATGTCAAAAATTATCCGCCTAATCAATTAAATTAATATCAAAAATGAACGTAAATAATATGAGATTTTTTTTTTTTCTTTTGCGTGTTCGGAATTAACTCGGGTATGTTCAACGTTTTATTTATAATTATAAAATATTATTATACACGACGTAAATATTATTGTACTACTTTTCCTGTACGCATATCAACGACATACGTGTATATTTAACGCGCGTTTTTGTTCGCATTTTTTTTTTTTTTTTTTTTTTGCTTTTAATCATAAACGCCCGTGTACTAATGTAATGGAAACGTTTCATTTATATTGAAATTATTATAAAAAAAATATCAGCTAACGGACGGGACGGAAAAAAAAATAAGTTGAAACTTTAATATTCAAATTAAAATCTCGATTCTCTTAATCGATACAAACATAATGTTTTAAACACGACGTTTTTAATTCTTTTTTTTTTACGATAGTTTTACGTATCGTAATGCTTATAGCGTAAAGAATATATATTTTATATGAGTGACTCTCGCGAACGTTAAAAAATAAATTAATATAATTGAAACGACGACGATTATTATTATTTTTATGGTAATAATATATACGTATCACAAATCGTTCGTTTTTTTTATGTTTAATCGTCATTACCTAGGAATTTCTTGGTTTTTATTTTTTTCTAAAGTGTAAACTGATTTTTACATTTGATTGAAAAATCGTTTATTTTAATAAAATTGTAGATTTCCCCGAAGAAAATAATTACGCTGGGCATCGAGAAAATCGTAATATTTTATAACATTATGCAGAATATATCATATGTTTTTTCAGACGTAACTCAATGAGTTCGAATAACTTTTTTGAGAATGAAATTTGGTTCAATTTTAGGTACATACACTGAAAACGGTACAAGAAACACACAGTTTCCTAACCTGATCGACGTGTGTTGATAATGGGTGTCATACTTTTGTTCGGGTCGCACCGATGCCTGTAGCGAATTTTTAAATTTCAATTGTATTTACAATGTAAAATATTTATTTTCGACGATTGGATTACGGGATAAACTTACAAAAATGGTACTTTCAAACTAAATCTAATCGATTTATTATATCACATTATCGCAGAATTATACTTAAATCAAATAGCGCATGAATTAGTTAATAAATACTTATGTTTCGTTGTGTGCTCCTAATAATATGATCAATAGTAATACCGTTTTCGATTTCCGTATCCGAGTAGCATTTTAGGTGTAGACGCCGTTTCAAATCACCAATAAATGATGGTTCGAGATACGGTGCAAATATGGTTCATGCGGAACCGTGTTTTTGATAAAAATGAATAACGAATTTTTTCATGGGTATAACCGTGCCACGAAAATGTTATTTTCGATTGAAATACAGTAGTACTGTTCAAAATATCGACTTGTAAGTTGGTACTATTATGCTCTGTTTTCACAACACCCCACCCCATGATTGAACATCATGTATAAGGCTGAAATAAGTGTTCGACCGACGATCAGCGCATATACGTATAGTATTCATTAACCTTTGGTCGTGATCGAGCGTTTAGTGTTTAGCCGACGGCGTTTAGTGTGTCGGTCGACCGAAACAGGAATAAAACCGAAAACGAAAGTAGGTCACCAGATGGCGTTACGACACAACACGGAGGGGGTAGCGGCAAGACGCCTATATAAATAGCGGTCCGCAACTGACGGATCGCTCAGTGCTCACTGTGTACCAGTACTCACTCTACCGTTTAACAGCCGGGTGTTTTCTCAACACTTCGGGTGGATTCGGTTTCATTTTTTTCCACGCAGTAGTTTCTCAACGATTTCTCGAGCGCGGTATCCGTACTCGTTTTCTTCGGATTCGGTGACAACATTGCGGTTTCCAATATAAAATACTATCGTTATTCGGACATTCCCTTCGACGCCTTTCTACTCTGTTCAAACGTATTTTAACGTCAAACCAACCGCACGTTCGGTGTTAATAAATATTCGTTCATTATTTTCTCGGCAGTATATACGAGTGCAAGGCCGCCGACCTTGCTGGCGAAACTCGTGGCGGCCATGCGGTCTATAGCGGGCGAGCGCGGAGTGGTCACGGCAGCTGATGACGGGCGGCGGTTAGGCTTATCTCGTGTTCAGCATCCCGCGGATTTGCATAATATTATAATCTCCGAGTGTTTCGTAGCGCCGCAGAGTGAAGACCATTCCCTTCGGCCGTTATCTCAGCGAAAAACGTTTCGCGTGTTTTCTTCGCCAAGAATTATTTTTTTTTTTTTTTACGGCCGTAACTACACCGTGGCGATGAGTATCTGCCACATCGCGCGCTGTGCATGACTTCGGAGACGGTATACACGTCAATAAAAACACGACTGTGTTTATCGAGTACGGAAATTCGCGAGCAGCCCCGGACGAAATTTATCGCGGGAGAACGGGTTAAAGGGAATAAGAAAGACGCACGTACGCGCTATAAACAGACTGTATATACATTTAGCCCGGACGTTATGATTATGTTACTCATCTCGCCTTCGGCGAATGATCGAATTTTACAATTTTCACTCTTTTAATTTTCTAAACGGAACGCTGCTGCGTTGTGTCAGGGACATATTTTTTACACTTTTATGTTTATAATTTACTCGCGAAAACAAAGGAATCATTTTTTTTTTATTTTGCCAAAAAGTTGAACATCAGAGCCAGAACGAATTATTTCGAGCTATTCTAATAACGTTTTAAACGGTTGGACGTAAAGAGGGACAAACGATGAATAATAACATACTAAAATTTTGCTTCTTTCAATCTATAAGTGTTACTATAAAATACTCTTGCTTTAAATACTACACGCTCGTCTGTTTATATTTTTCGATTTAGCCGTTTAGCGTTGAAGAATGTATTGCAGGTTTTTTTCTTTTTTATACTTAGTACACAAATTATTTTTCTTCATATGATTTAAACGATGAATCCGATATCGGGAAAATAAAACGCCGTGTGTTTTTTTTTTTTTACTGTACTCGTTTTATACGATTCTGCGAACCGTAATGATTGTAACGAACTCAAAAAAAAAAAAAATAAATAAATAAAAATTACTGTACAAACCGAATATGTAACGCCTGCTGAAAAACAGTTCTGGCTACGACACTGCACACTGCTCTTATTAGTTATTGTAATACATAGTTATTGGACGACGCGCGTACCGAACTTATATAACGAAATGTGTATCGACCAGAATTCTATTACTAGAGAGTATAGATAAATATGTTTATCGACGATCGTCTCGAGACTCTGTTTCATTAAAGAAATAATAATAATAATCGCGATCACGTTATATATATATATTATATACGCGTGTAATACGTACGCAGCTCAGCAGCTGCCGTTATATATACGGACGACGATGTACGGCCGCTGAGGGCTATCCAAACTGGTATTACTACAGCTATAATACACACACATACGTATAGGATCTCGTCGCGGCAATAAGTAGTTGCAGTGTACGCGATGACGGTGATAAAGGATACGAGGGGAAAATGATCGAGAGACTATTAACGTGTTGCAGATACGGGGAAAATAAAAAGAGAGATCGATTATATACATATAACTGTGTTTTTATCCAAGTAGTAAATAATAATTGCTTCACTAAAAATTGCGCAAAAAAAAAAAAATATATATATATATATATAATTGAATACAATTTTTATATAACACACGTCCGTCGAATTCCCGAGTTTAAACAAAAAAAAAATTAAAGAATTTCCCGTCGATTCTCGTGACCACTGCGGCGACTTTATTCATACAACCAGTTAAATATAAATATTTTTCCGACGATTGTTTTCGTAGAAATGCGAACAGTTTAAAAAAGTCCGAAGAGTCTCGCGTAAAATGATTTTGAAAAAAAAAAAAAAAATTGTATTTAACGTTACGTAAAAACTTATCGACGTTGATATGGGAAATCGCGCGGTATCATAAACCCGATTAATACGAGATAACCGTCATCGATTTTATTCCGTACAAAACGAAAAATCATTTCGAGAAAGAAAAAAACAATATATTATCTCGGAGAAAAATTTATAAATCTCCAACGATATGCACGCGGCGCATGTTAATGGTAGTATAATATTATTAGTACAGTATATATATATAAATACAGATCGGACCGCGTGCGACGATTGCTTATAACATTTTTATAATAATAATAATAATACGCGGAAAAAAAAGAGTGAAAATACGTAGGATAATGCGTACGCGCGTATAAGGAAAAAGATAAAATGTGCCAACGACGTATCGATAATACGTAATATTACGTGTGTTAAGATCTTACGGCGATTTATTTTATACACAGGCGTACGTACGATTTATCGATCTCGATCGATTGCGCGCGCGGAAAGGGACACGGGCAGCAACGTCGATACCTATTCACGGTCGATCACGAAACAGAGAGCGAGAGAGAATTATACTTAACGCTATGTGCAATAAATTTTCAAATCAGACCACACACACACGCGTGATATTATTAACATAATAATATATAATATGATCGTAGTGTGCCGAAAAGTGGTTAAATACTTTCGATTTAATCGTACGCGGCGATATTAGATAAAATGTGCAAAATCGATACATTTATTCGTGACGGAATTAAAATAAAACCTGTTGTTAAACAGTAATAAATTACACGTCGATAGGACTCGCAAAAAAAAAAATAAATAAATAAACGGATAATTATTGGAGAATAGTTCAGTTATAGCCATTCATCGATACGTTATATTCGTAGGTATTAAAAAAAAAAAAAAAATACGAATAAATATCAATGCGCTCGTAGTCTCTGATTTCTCGCAGATCTTCGCTACACCGTTTCAATAATTGAAATCGATTAAAAATATCTTCGCCGCGCGTCGCAATCGCGGTTTTACGCGTTTAGAGAGTATGTAGTATTGGATTATAGTAATTAGTATGTACGAAAAAAATGTTTGAAGTGAGTTTTGGTAGTCTTGAATTTCGATCTCTGTGACATTATAAAAATTAAGTCTGAGAGGTCATGCTTTAATTTTGATACACGCTTTCCATGTATTGAGTTCAGTGATCGATTAGCAGTGGCGTTAATTACGCAAATTGTGTGTTTAATACTAATGTTTTGGTTCGAGAGAGTGAGAGAGAGAGAAGAGAGTTTATCTAGAACCCTGCTGCCTTAAATACGCCACTGAGGTCGACGCGTTTAGCCGTTAATATCCGTTTTCGAGAAATAGTGCGTTGGAAAAAAAAAATTTTCCACGTCTAAAAACATGTATCACGCGTTTCTCCCTAAAGAGAGTATTACGCGTTTTTTTTTTATTTTTTTGTTTCGGTATTTATTTATATTGTTTAGAATATAATACGACACGAGGGTCCGTCAGAGGATAAAAAAAAACCACCACTATACATACACATTGTACGCGTTCCAGACACGTATATTTCAGTGAACACGCACACACCCATCCAATGTATCAATTGACCTAGGGGATGTAAAAGTCTCCGTCTACTTCGTTTGCTTTGTCGGTTAACAAGAAGCGTTTCGGTGAAAGAATAACACGCGGCTCTTTATTTAAGTGTATTATTATTATTATTATTATTATTAATAATCGTGTACACGGTGGGTCGCGTGAAAGAAGAATACGTAAAACGTTCGTCATTCCGTTTCCCGTGTACGGTTGACAAGAAATGTCTCGTCGACAACGTTAAAACAGTAGTAAAATTTTCTGTAAAACCTCTGACGAATGGCGGACACACGCGGAACGGACCGTGAGGAAATATGTCCACCGCGTATAATAAATCTCTGCGAAATTAGTCGTCAGTTGAGAACGGAACGCTTAAAGGTCGGGACACACATGCCCGCACCGTATCCGATCCGCGTATCGGCCGAGTGTTGACCGTCACTCGGTGAATGAATAGTTCAATGATATAAATAGCAATAGTTCACACATCACCGTATCACGGCCGAGCGCAGTCGCCGCACCGAGACAGGACCGAGCGCGATTAAAATATTTTAATAAATTACGTTGACGGTGCGGGCTCGGCGTCTGTCAGTTTATGTTTTCAGTGTAGTTTAGTTCCTTACGTCTAGTTGTTTACGAAGCAAATATCATCTATTAGATGAGGTAACAATGTGAAAAATTCCCCTTCAATGGTTCTTGATTTCCATGCATTGTGTACCCACATTTTATTTTTTCTTGTATGTTGACTTTTCCATTTCTCGTCTTCTTCTTCTAACGCAAGCGCTATAATAGCTAACTCACTATTTTTAAAACTTTTAAACATAATTTTCACATCCGCCCTGGTCAAAATACTGAAACAAACTGAAACAGCGCTACTAGTAATGTTTGGGTGGCACCGACGAACTACGGATGAAGTACGGATGAGATACGGATATGTGTGGGTTGGTGAACGACGAATCGTGCCTCGGTCAACACTCGGCCGATACGCGGATCGGATACGGTGCGGGCATGTGTGTCCCGACCTTAACGCGTGATTTATCATAACTCATCCGAGCCTTGTTTCCAGCCGAAAAATTTTACACAGAAAAATTGCAAAAATGAACGCCATTATTGTAAAACCGATAGCTCTCGCGTATCGCTCAGAGTTTAAAAATAAAAAATAGCAATGAGAAAGCCGGAAAATCGATCCGTAGTGAAATTGATGAGGAATCCGTATCCGTTCGTGAGAATGACCAGACCGACGGACACGTTGAAAGTCGAGAAAACACTGCACATAAAATCAATAATCAAAACTCTAAGATCATATACTTATAAGTAATTTGACGTCTAAAACACCCTCGTTTTTTCTTTTTTAAATCTCGAGATCTTTAAAAATGAACAGTTTTCGTTATAATTGATTTTGAGAAAAAGATTAATAAAAATTAAAAAAAAACACATTATACACGTTGGAAAGTAGATCTAGAGTAGATATTTCACGGCATGTTCAAATAAATTCTCATGGTAACACTGCCCCAAATGGATCACAGAATAGAAACGGGTAATAATAATGTCTATTTTCCTGTGTTTCGTACGTACCAGACCGGGAGAAAATATTCGCTTCCGATCCTCTGTTTGTATTTTCGTCATGTTAGGGGGTATTTTTTTAAAAAAGATTAATTTATAAAACACACGTCTGATATATTTTTCACGTATTTATATATGACTTCTGTAGTATTTATACTGTCTGTACGCACGCGTCAAATATCGTTCGAATAGTTTGTATACAATATTTATTTACTAGGTTTTTTTTTTTAAAAATTTTTTTTTTATCTTTCTTCATAATATATATATATATATATCGCGAATTTTTCGTGCGCGATTTCGCGTCTTAATATATATTATATAGTTGAAAAAAAAAGAAAAAAGTATTCGACACAGAAAAAAAACCGAGTTGTATACGTATGTCATGCGAATGCGGAATGTCGTTCGCCTGTTTATATATCATATTATCATCATATATCCGTCAGCCATAAATCCTGTACAAACGATTTCATTATAACATATTACGTTACATATAATAATAATAATAATAATAATAATTGAATGATTGTTATCGTATATAATATATATACGAGTAAAACGAATGCGTGTTTCGTCTATACGTCACATGTCCATCGCGATTGATATCACCGGATTGACGAATATTGTGTGTTAAATTTGTTTTTTTTTTTATTTATAGGTCATTTATTTATATATTTTTGATTGTAGCGAATTACGTCGAAAATATGAAATTTACGCGTTATAACGGCGGGCGAGATCGTCGAGTTTTTCTTCTTCTAAATGATGTGTCGAAAAAAAGAAATAACGAAACATTGCTGCGCGGTAACGTTTTTCGAATTCTGTCGTAGAGACGACGGTGAAAAGTCACGTTTTATAAACCGAGCCTTTTGTTATTTTCAGCGGTTTCACTCGTCAAGTAAATGTTTGACTGCAATCTCGCAGTATAGCAATAGATCGGTTATATATTTTCATTAAGCATTTTTTGGCTGGCGGGGGGGGGGGTGTTTTTTCCAACATTTTTATTTCGAAATGCCCCTCGTTTTATGAAGCCTGACGACGTCGAATCGATCGGAATCGATTTGTCTTTAAGTCATTCTGATCTCGAGACAAATCGAGACGCAATATCTCACGTTACTCTTCCGTGTTACATATATGATTGCAGAACACACTGAACAAGTTGAGCTTAATTGTCTGTAATACGCATATAGTTTACAGAACAAGTTTTAGACGATTATCTAATTTTATTTGCCAATTTATTTCGAGGGGTTATGTACGACGTCGTCATTGGAGTGTTCACACAAAAGCAATTCGGCGGTCGTGTGTTAAACGAAACGGTTTTATTTGGTTCGGAGAACGAACCGAATGAAAAGTGAGAATTACTAGCGTGCACTGTTATTATCTATCGTGTGTTCATTGGGTTAACGGAGAAGAAAACGCGAAAATTCCTAACCTACAGACACGGGACTTGTGCAGTATATTACGATACGACTATATTATGTGACCGTCGAGTTTTCCTTATACGCTCGGCGGTGTACTCGTATAGACAGTGTCACGGCCAACTTAACGAATAATCGTCTCAGATGCGCCATTTGCATAATATATATATATATATATCCGATACACTTGTATCGAGCTCAGTGGTTGTGCTCAATTTACCTATATAATTCCGTTTTCTTCTCATTTTTTTTCCCCATCTTCTTCTTCAAACGTTTAATAATAACCCGCCTCTATCTCTCTCCCTCTGTCTTGAAAAAGAAATCGACGGTCTTTCACCTCGCGTACAGATCGAATACGATACATTTTTTGTCACGCCGTTTTTGGACCGTTCGAGTAGAAAAACTAATAGAATCGAAAAAAAAAAATAATAACATTTGACGGGATTTCTCGTGCGTTTATTTATATTTTCCGCTCGGAATTTTCCGGAAATACCATAGTCGAAAATAGCTGAAATCCTATAGAAAATTCCGTGACCGTCGTTTAACGGTTAAGAAACAAAAAAAGTCATAACGAAATTTTCGGACGCGATTTAAAAACCCCCACCCCCCCGTCTCTAAATACGAGCTAATCGTGTTTAGTAAGTAGTATTTGCGTATTTTTTTTTTTTTGCTCGTTTTCACATCGATGCGCGCAGTGTATTGAAAAAAAAAAAACCAAGAAAACGTTAAATTAAATTTTTGACACTCCCGGAACCGTCAAAACATTTCCGATAATATCGAGCGCGTCCGAATTATTATTATTATTATTTTTTTTTTTCAAATCTCAACGTCGAAAATCATTAGACGCGAGTGCGGCGACGACGAATACACCCGGTTGTTGGCCGCGCCGAGTTATTTATTCCTACGTACTGATTACCTCTCCTCGGAGCTGCGGCCCGTCTGCGTCTTGTCGTCTGTCGTCCGCGGTACACACACAGATACCAAAACCGGCCGAGTGTTTTTACCTTCGTGCAGTGTGTACGTGCGACGGGCCCGACGGGTAGCCAGCCGCCCGGCAGCGGGGACACTGTGGTGCAGCAGCTTACGGCGCGCCGCGGTGACGTGGAAAAATCGTTATCGCACCTTAATTATTGTCGCACGGGCATAAATTTAACTACCGTTGCATCGTCCTTTTGTCGGCCGCCGGATCCTTTTGATGTCTCCCGCGGCGACGCTGACGCTGACGACGACGACCGTCGGAAATTTTTCAAGAGTTTTTCGACTCCCTTTCACTCCGCTCTCTCTCTCTCTCTCTCTCTCTCTCTCTCTCTCCGTGACTATACCGAGGAAAATAATATAAATTCATTTCGGTGAAACCGAGTAAACACGACAACGACTGCAATAATACGCCCGTTTGCCCGTTATATTGTATAAATTCGTGTGTGTTACACTACACGTGCGTACGCGCTACTGAAGCCGACGCGACGACCCGGCAAGACTTTTGAATAATAATAATAATAATAATAATAATAATAATAATAATAATAATAATTCCTCGATATCGTTTTATATTGTTAACAATTCGATTAGTGGGAATGAGCTGAAACGATCGTTTCGCTATTTTCTTTTACACACACACACGCGCGCGCGCTAATCGGAATAATAATCCCCGGAATTATAATGCCCGAAAATTAATTGGAACAATATTCCGTGGAAAAGTAATTCCCGAACGTTTGAAACGGCTGCGACTCGGTCAATTCTGGATTTAGGACCATAATCTAAATATCGAAATTAATTTAAAAATGCGTCCACGCGGTTCTGGTGTGAAAAACGAGAATGGCTATTTAGATTTTCAACCATTTCGGTACCGTAAAATCGGGCAACATTAATATCGCGGGATAACTTTGATTCGTCTAACGTCTTTGACGACACATGATCACTATCTTCGTAACCGTTACTGTGGTAGTGTCGATTGTTGGTTACCGTCAGAAAAAAACCTACTCGAATTAAATGTTGAAATGTTAAAATCAAGAAAATCGTTGTTTTTTTTTTTTTGAAAAGTAAGTATACACATTACTATTGTGTACTATACCATTATTATTATTATTATTATTATTATTCCGGAATTCGACACACGTACAACAAGCGAGACACGAGCGCAACACCGGAGAATTTAGTATCGAATTTGTTCGATTTTAGTTAATTTTTATGATGTTCGGAGGAGTATTTTACGGTGAGTGGAGGAGCGTCTGCAGGTTTATAAGTTTCACCAACCGTGACCTAAATAAAAAAAAAAAAAATTAAAAACCGCACGTTTTAAACCTATAAATCACAGATAGTTACGATTTTTCGTTCCGAGCTAAATACTTAAACGTGGGTTCTGCGATATGGTATATTTATACGATAAAAATTCCTAGTTTCACATTATTTTCGCAGGCCGGCGGACGAATACGACAAAAATATCGTTTCTATGCTCCGTTCGAAATAAGAAGAATACACCGGTCTAGTCATCGTGACGAGCCGGGATCAGTTTTCATTCAAAATACAATGTTACTCCGTTATCAACACATTCTTGAAAACGCTTTTTGTGTACGCGATTATTATGATTAATACACTATATATATATATATATTGTGTCGACTCGTTTGAAATGCCTAATAATAATTACGACTGAGCGTTTTCGATAATATTTCATCTTGAATGTACGTCTTGTAAACAGTAACGTGGAAACTGTACGATTATCGGCGTGTAAATCCAAAAATCATCTTTTTTTTTTTTTCTATGACTCAAATAGTTCGAGGCGTTCAAATATAATTGTTATTAAATTGGAAGAATTGTCTTGAAAATTCGTCCGCGTAACGCGAAGACACCAGCGGCGTATTAACTTCATCCCCTAGGGTGATGGGGCGAGTAGAAAAACGTCTCGCCGAATCTGTTGCCAACTTAGAATTATCGAAAAATTATATGAAAATAATAAGTTTTAAATAAAAAAATGTTTTAGCTTTAGTTCGATTAATTTCAGTTGTCAGTAGATATAGGTACAAACACAAGTATCTAGGGGGGGGAGCGATCGCCGCCATCGACTCCCGCTCTTGTATACGCCCCCGGAAGACACGCACGTAGATTTATAAATTTTACGTCTCTGGAACTTTCGAAACGTGCCGTGAAGAAATAATGGATTTTCGGAAAAAAAAAAAAAAGAAAAAAATCGCGTTTTTTTTAATAACCGTCGCACACAAAATCGTATGTGTACAAAACACCTGCGGCGAAATTCGGTTTATCTTGAAATGTGCGCGCGAAATCGGTGTACGCGGACGTATAATAATAACCGAAACGCTCGTCGAAAAGACGGGCGCAGAAAAAAAAAAAAAAAACTTAAAAAAAATTTACATATCTTATTATAAGACCAATTATTATATATACCTCGTTCCGCTCAGAATCCAAGAATATCCGGTTATACGGTCGTCAGTAGTGCATTCGTGACGTCAATAGAAGAATTTCTTGGAGTAAAAATAAATTAGCTCGTGTGTGTACACACACACACACTGATTAAATTAGCACCTGCTCGCGTATCGTTTTATTATTAAAAAAAAAAAAAAAGAAAAAAGAAATATTAAATAACGCGTTAAGATTGTATCTAAAGAAGAAAAAGAAGAAAAAAAATTATTAAAATAATAATACGAGGAAAGAATGTCTTAGCCATAGACATTTATAACCTTCGCGAACGACGAGCGGAAAAACGGCGTCGTCCGGTCCGCGGTTACGTACTGTTTACGTCAGTTATTATAATTTTTTTTTTTTTTAATAATAATAATATTATAATTACGGGCCAAAAAAAAAAAAAAAAACGCGTTTCCCGAAAATATAACAACGACAAAAAAGAAAAAGAAAAAAAAAGAAGAAGCCACGTTTGATATTGGAGTGCGTGTGTAATTGCAAATAGGAAACGCGCGCTACATAACTCCGTTTTTAAATATTTATAAATAGAATATATTTAAATATAATGAATACGCTCATTATATTTAAATATATACAATGTTCAACTAATTAAATTTAACTCGATTAATTTCATATATATATATATACTTTTTTTTTCGTATGAATTTCAGTAGTAAAATCGTCTTTTTACGTTGAAAATCGACCAAGTTGGAAAATTCGAAATAAATACATCGATCGTTCGATAAATTTGAACGCGATTCACTGAAACTAATTCCGTCGATTTTGTGTCGATAAAAATACAATTTATGTGGCTATGAATGCCATTTTTTTTCTCTCCATTCGAACGTGTTGTCGAAAATTGACCGACATAAATTTAGACTGACGTTTAGGAAAAAAAAATTGTTGTTTCGCGCGTTCGTGTACACTTGAACCGTATATAAATATATTTTCTTTTACGAAAACTCGTATAGATATAAGTTTGTGGGCATGACGCGTGCGTTGTTTGAAATTCTATATTCAAATTTGTTTGTTTTCGGTAATAAATTATACTCTTCTCGCGCGTAAATCGACGGCCCTGCCGTACGCGTACGACCGCATAGAAAATTACTAAACCATAAACATAGAATATATAAATACTACGTAGGCGAATGACGTCGAGAATTTAGTCACTGTGTGTTACGTTTTGAAAAAAAAAATACATAAAATTTAAAATGTCTATGAGAAAAAAAAAGTTTCTAATAGTTAGAAAAATATTCCTGTGGTTTCGGTGACAACCGGATACCGAAAAAAATTTTAATAACGAAATACAATTTTATTCGTAAGGCTTCACGGGCCGTGTGCTCTTCAGACAGCCGGTTTAAGGGTGCAAAAAACAAAATCCGAACGTTTTCTGATCGTTGTCGAAAAAATTCGATTATCGCTATATCTGTGTGGGCTCACAACGAATTTGTATACTTTATAGAGAGAGAGAGAAGAGCAATTCACGGTTTTTTACTATTTTTTTTTTTTTTAAATAAAATACGCAATATATTTTATACTATTATTATTCGAAATCAGTAAAAAAATAATATTATGTTCTATAATAATAATAATAATTTGTAGTGTCTATTCCGTTAAAGTGTAAATAATTTTCAAACAGGAAAGTCGTAACGTGAGCGATACGTTTATTCGTATCTGTCGGTATCGAATTCTCATATGTCACCACGTGTCGTAAATAAAAGAGTTTATTCTTTTCAGTAATTTACCGACTGAACGGTAATTTTGTCGACCGATAAAAGTTTTTTACCGCTGAAAACTTCTAAAAAAGGCAAAAAAATTAAAAATAAAATGGTCCTCGCTACCGAATAATTGCCGTTTTGTTAAATTACACCCCTCATCCTCTCATCTTTTTCATCATCTTCTTCTTCTTCTTCTTCTTCTTATTATTATTATTATTATTATCGCTAATAATAACAAGAAAAATATGCTCAAAATCACTTTTTAAGTGCCCCTTTAAAATGATTTTACACTGTCTGCCAAATACTTCTGGAGCACGCTCATGCTCTATCTCCCGCGACGAAAAAAAAAACAAACCGTTTTTCTCATCGAAACACGTTTCGGACGTTTTCTTTCCCGTTCGCTCGCGCGTATACGTTCTCAGAAAACGCAATGCGCGCGTTTATTTTCGTATATTATACGCGCGTCGTCGTCGTCGTCGTCGTCATCGTCGGCGGACGTGTTTCCCTTCCCCTCATCACCGCCCCTACGTACGTTTATTATTTGTTAAAACGAAAGAAAGAAAGAAAGAAAGAAAAAAAACAACCGTCTATAGATTATCGGATTGATTGACAGACAACAATCGTCGTCGTCGTCGTCGACTGTAGCGACTGAGCAAGGTGACATTCAACCTCGTGTGTGTCCGTGACTCGGTTTCTCATTTGCTCGTTTCAAAAAAAAAAAAATAATAATAATAATAATAATACAAACGTCGTCTGCCCGACTATATTTATATATATATATACGCGTCACACACACACGGTACGCATTACAAAAGAAAAACACTATGGCGTCGTCGTCGTCGTCGCACCACTCGCACGTAAAACTTTGCAGACAATACGCTTTCCTGCGTCCCCGCGCCGGCCACGCGCTTACCGCAAACCTCGTACCGCTGTGTTGGTATATATACTCGTATGTTATATCGCGTACATTCGTCAGCCGTATAACGGTCTCAGTTTTACCGAGTATTTAATCGTTATAGATTTTTTTTTTTTTTTTTTAAATGTCCTCATTCGAAAAAATTGAAACTAAAAGAAGAAAAAAAATAGGTCCATCGCCGTTAAATAACAATAATAATAATAACGATATCGAGGAGAACTTCTGCTCGGGCCATCCGCCTTTTGGCGCCGAATCAAATATTGGCTTCTCGTCGATACGATCCATTGGCTATGGATGCGTGAAGATTTTTATTCTCTTTCGAAGTTTCATTCAGTTGAACTCATAAGTGGAGACGAGACAGAGGCGCACGATTTAACCTCCCCGAATATGCCGTGTCTACGCGCGTCCTACATATTATTATTATTATTACGTTCCTGTATACTCGGTTTCGTTGAATCGTTCCCGTTATTGTAATAATATGTCCTTTATTCGGGACGGCGGACTGTTATTCGTGTTACCTGGAACTAAATTCAAGGTGCCTCTAAACGTTTACCGCACTCAATTCGTTTTCTTAACGCAATATTTAATAATAATACGAGTAATAATGAAAAATTAAAAATATTAGTTCTCTCTATCGCTATTAGGTATTTGTGTTGACAAAAAAAAATGTGCCGAAAAAAATATAAAGTGTACAGAACAATAAAGAAATGATATAATTAGAAAAATATTAATATACACTGGAATATAGTTTTAACAGGACGACAATAATTAAACGTACGCAGTCGTGTCCGTTGTTATCGACGATAAGATTTCTGGATAATATGTCCCGCGATATAGATATGATCGCGTTAATAAAACGCGTCGAATACTACAGCAGCCGATAATCGATTATGCGTGAAATAAAATCAAGTTGAATTCAAGCGTTTCCAGACACTTTTATCGTTGTTATTAAAAAATAAAACATTATTAAGTCACGTCGAATCTGTCTGTTCGAGACATTTTTATTATCGGCCGTTAACAGTTTGTGTACACGATATTCGGGAGTTTTTTTTTTTTTTTTTTAATTTAAAAACGCGTTTCTCGTACAATTTCAATTACAATTGTACGTTCGTAGAACGAAATATTAACGCGATTAATAAGACGATCCATATACGCGTCAACAGGACGTCTTACACATAATGACGGATATTTGCCTACTACACATAAGAAATGGGTTATTGGAATTCGTAAATCGGTCCGGTTACAGCCCGACGATACGTATATTGTCCGTTTATTTTCGCGGACAACAATATAACGATTTTTAGATGCGCGGCGTCAATAATCGGTTTTTTTTTTTTTTGACCAATCCATTTGCGCCGAGGAGCTTTTTAAACGAATTTCGTCCGTTTGCGGGCAGATCGAGCGGCGCACAGTAGTACATACGTTTTATCAAGCGGGGGTTTTTTTTTTTTTAAAGAGACGTTTTCCGATTCTTAACAGGAATTTTCTCGACACTACAGCCAGCCAGAGGGTCTGCTGTAACGGAAAAAACTCTATTCGCCCCTTTAAATGACACTACATTCGTCATTTGTATTCTAGTACTCCGGACGGTTTCGTAAAATAGGGAATATTTCGACTTTTTCTATCGGAACAATTTATTTCCCTTCGCGTCGCGTCCCCGTCTAAAGCGGAACCTCTCATACACCGTATAGGATTCATAGAGTTGTCGTTACAAGAGCGTTCTCATTCCGTTTTCGACACTCCGTACCGCGGTTAAAAACGTGACCGTCCGACGGACGTAATTGAATTTCTTTTTTTCCGGGCAATTTCACGTCTGCGGCGCGCAGACTGCAGTGTACAACGTTGTCGGTGACACACCACTGGGACAACTTCTCGAAATCGTTGGGAAAAAGGACACGAAACTCTGCGTCCGCACAACACGCGTTCACCATAACGCGCGCGTCGCGGTCTCGGCACCGTTACGCGCGGAGCCGAATCGGACGACGTGTTGTCGAATTAAAAATCGATCTATCGCGTATCCCACAGGTAATAAATGTCGTTTTATTTCAGACGCGCTATCGATTTCGCATACGAGTTTTCGATTGCGGACAGAAAACGTCAACCGCCGAATGCGTCCGCTCACTCGACCGATCGGTTTCCAGACACTAATTAGAATGGCCGTCGGCGTGGCGAACACAATCGTGTTATCGTTTTGTCGGGTAAAAAAAAAAATGAACGTTTTTTTAACGTAATCGCGACGAGACGACTCGCTTACTCGTACACGTTATCTCATAAGATCGTTTACCGCGCCGCGTAATTTCTTTTCTCTTTACCCCCGTTCGTCCACGTCCGGCGTTCTCCGTGTATTTAAAAAAAAAAACAACTCTGCGAACACACCTTAACACCGTTGAACTCTGGCGTGCGGAGACGTTTTGGAAAAGTATCGATTACCCGCGCGCGCGCCCAACAACAACAACGACGACGACGACGCGATATATACGCGCGCGCCAGTAGGAAAATAGGGAAACGCCGTGGAATTATGGTTGTCGGGTGTGTGGGGGGGGGGTGTGTGGAATGACAGAGCGATAGTGAGGCGTGCGGGGTAACGTACGTGCGCGCGTAAGGACGTGCTGCAGAGAGAGAGAGAGAGAGAGAACGAGTGACGGACGGACGGCGATACGGAAAACGGCGGCGTGGGCTAAAGGACAACGAGAATGATTTTTATTTATTTTTTTTTTTCCTCCAGAAAGGAAAAAGGTCCTGGATTATCCGGGGACCGGAATGGCGGGAGCGGGGTGTACGTGTATATACGGGAGTCGCGGTGGACGGCGGCGGTGAACGCGGGTGCGCGCGTGCAAGACTGTTTTGTATGCAGGACGACACAACGACTACGGTTCTCCGCGTGCCGAAACGCGGCGCGGCGCGGCGCGGACGGACGGGAACCGAAGAAAACGAGGGGTTGCCGGAATTATGGTCGGCGGCGGCGGCCGTCGTCTATATACGGCCCGGCAGTGTGTGTGTGTGTATGTGTATACACATAGAGAGAGAGAGAGAGAGGGAAAAGAGGAGAAGGACGATGTGTATAGGAGTGGGGGAGAGTGTTCTCTCCGTTCGCGGAAGAGCGTACCATATACATACATATATACCTATACACCGAGTACACAGTAATAGTAGTAGTAGTAGTAGTAGTAGTAGTAGTAGTAGTGGTGTATAGCACGGTGGTGCATGGCGTAGCGTGAAAAAAAAAAGTGTATACGCTACGCTAAATGGAGATCAATACTGGTTCGAATCCTCGAACGCGCCGGGTGGTACGGGGGAAAGGAGAAAAAAAAATAAATATGACCGAACTTAACCGAAACCGAAGAGAGAAAACAGCCGCGGTATTTAATGAAATTGCGTGCGACGGGCCGGGAGTGAGTGAACGTGAGTGAGAGAGAGAAACCGACCGGGCCTTAGGCTAATTTCGACGGAGCCTCTCTAAACGACGGACAACGAATATTAAGCGTCCCGGACGGCGTGCGTGCAGGACGCATACCGTATACCGTATACCGTATACCGGTAACCCGAGGGTACAATCGCAATCGATACGTACCGACAATAATATAATGTGTGTGTGTGTGTATACAGCCGAGTCGGTGGCAATCTCTCGTCGGCAGCTGCGCGCGCGTGTATCCCTGGCCGTCGTCGATTATTATTATTATTTATCATCAGAAACGACAAAGTGATGATGGCGAGCAGATCGAGACAAAAAAAGCTAATACGCCATTCGCAGTCCTCGGAGAAGAGTATGGATGCATAATATTATGTAATTATAACTCCAAAACTTATGATTGCCATTGATTAAATTCCAAAGTGATATTTCGAAAAGTTATTTTCACCGATGCATATAAAGTTACGTATTTGGTGAATATTTCGAGTTTCTATAATATTTACGTATATCCATTAGTATCAAAATTACGAATAAAAATTAAGTGTTGAGAAAATCGAAAAATGACGATTGTAGAGTACTGACTAGATGTTATCGGAAACAAGTGGGGGATCGGAGACTGTATGAAGATCGGAGCACTCCTTCTGGTAGAATTCCTTTGGTTACAGTCGTAAAAAAAAAAACACGTCGTAAAATCAACGGATTCCTCCTCGTTCAACACATAATATTTAAAATGAAAGAAGATTTTTTTTTTTGAAAATCGATTTTTTATTCGTTCGCGTTTTTTATTTAAAAGGGTATATTTTTACAAGAGAAGTGCGTAAATGCGTATAATAAAGTGCTTTGTTTCTAAGGTTTTTAAAGCGTACAAATTCGGACTTTTTATGTCAAGCGAGAGTGTGTATAGCCCTCGTTTTCGACTGGTCCAAAACGAATCTCGCACGCTACCAAGGAAATTATATTCTATACGCGAGTGGATATTATATACTTACAAGGCGGTGGCGATTCGACACGAGAGTTTATAATATGATGCCGCATGAAACCGTAACATATAATTTCCGACCGCGTTTACAGTCGTCGTTTTTTTTTTTTTTTACTATGATTTATTATTATCGATTATTTATACACGATATTGTAAAATTGATTGATCTACACGTTTCGTACCGCAGGGTGAACGAGTCGCAATATCCGGAACTCAATGGAAAATAATATTACACAAATAGCGCGTATACGAGTGTGTACTTCCAGTATTTTACGGGCTGTAATAAGAACGAATTACTATTATTATTATTATTATTACTATTATTATTATTATTATTACCGGATGTTAGTGATCTAGAAAACATAAAAAAATGCCGTAAAAAAAGAATTTGTGATCTGGAAAACATAAAAAAAAATTTTTTTAAATTGTCTTGAATTATCTGAATTATTTATTTATGTATTATTTTATTAAAATTAATGTACGCTTGCAGGTCAAACGATTTACGATTTTATCAGGTACATATGTATTATATTCATATGACGTATTTCGTATTATTTATTTGCAGTTTTTCTCGACTTTATATAAAAAAAAAAATAGCGAACTCGTATTTTCTCTTCTTTACATTTAATTATTACACCCCTGAATTTGCACGCGTTAAAAAAATATCACGCGTACAATACAGGGATTTTTTTTTTTTAGTTATTAATCCTCGGATTGGTTTATTGTTGTTCTCTATCCTAATTAGATTCTTTCGGTTTCTCGCGTTTTCCTCTATTCGCGTCCTTCGTTATTTGGGCCACACGTATCTGAACTCGTTCAACGTGTCCCTTCAATTATTATTTTCGTCTTTAACGAACTTTCACCGTCCTCCTCCTAATCGCACTTCTCCGTATGCCACTCTGTACTCGGTCCAGAATATATATAAGCGTTTTCCCGAAACATCACAAATATCTCGTAGAGGCTTATATTTTTCCGTCGACCGAGTCTCGCGTCCTTAATATATTTTCGGAAAACGTTACGCATTGCGGCACAGACGCGATACGCGTCTCGTTCGTATTAGTTTACATTTACTCGTACCGTATATGTACGCTTTTATATTATCCGCGTGTGCGTATATACTCTATATTATTGTAATTCGATGAGGAATGCTTCTGTGTCTATACTGTACATCATCGTGTACAGTAAGTAGTACCTAACTATATTATTTATATAAAAAAATAATACGATTATATAGGGTTTATCACGCGCGCGTATAATATTTAACGTGTATTGTACGCGGTATAATGCGCGCCGGAGTCTTTAAAAACGTTTGAATAGAGAGAATGAGAAAAAAAGAGGGCTTAACCGCCCATTTTTCTATATATATATATATATACACATTATATTTAATACTGAACGTAATAATATTAATATATACCAAAGTGTATACGTGGTACACAAGCATGACTACGATACGACGGTTCCGCGTGTACCGCGATAATCGTGATCTCGCGGCTCGACGCACGCGGTCGGCCTCTGTCCGCCGCCGCGCTCCCGGCGGGCGGATTTACGGTTGTCACCGTCGAAATTACATCTCGTACGAGTATAAGTGAAGGAAAACGGTACGTGAAATCCGTTATAGCAGAAATTAAAGGGACCGGTCCCCGGAGGCTGTGGGTGGGGAAATTCGTCTGCGAACCGCCGGCGAGACAAATAGTCCCGTCTTGTGCTATTATTCCGCGTGTTCGTCCGTCGCGAGAACGGCGGGTTTTTTTTTATTTTTCCTTCTGCCCAGTACGGAAAAACTTTTTTTTGTAAATCATCCGAACGCGTGTGTTGGAATATTGAAACGACGACTTGGACCGAACCGCGGTAAGGACGTCCGTTCACACGCGTCGCCACGAGTCGACGATACGGTCTGACGTCTGACGGTCGAATTTTCCGCGACAAGCCGTAGAACGCGACGGGCCGAGAGAGGTCCGGTGCGCCGGGCAAAACGACGAAAACGAAAAAGAAATAAATATGTTTATAAAATCGAAAGGGAAGAAAAACACGCGAGCAGAGGGCATAAAATTACTACTGTCGGCTGCTTCGCGTGCGTCTGTATATGTATGTATACACGAGGATCGGTTGGGTTCGCGGCCGACACACGCACGAGAAATACGACTTTTGTGTGACGGAATGCGAGCGGAATTCGCTTCGGTGAGAGAGGGCGCGGGTATTGTGCGCCGCGACGACGATGACAAATTGGAATACTATGACTTTGTGGAAAATAGAAATAAAAACGCGCGTTCGCACTACAGTCCCTTTCGCGCCTGCTCGCACACGCACACACACACACACACCTTACCGCCCTTGTCGACGTGGCGTGCCGCTACGCGTTCTCTTTTTTTGGGCGATCGTTCCACTCACGTGAATATTATCATCCACGCCGAACGTGTTCGGTCGACGGGTCCGGAGATTATACGGGGGCGGCGGCGGTGACCGCGATTCACAGCGCGGCGTCGCGCGCGAACCGGTGCCCCGGGCCAGGTGAAAGAAGAAAAAAATAAATAAATAAACGGATATGCCTACTGCGCGCACAATAATATGATATAATACCGGCCGTATACCGTCGTGCGTGCGCGTGTGTCTTTATATATTATTATATTTGTATGAACGTGCAGTGTGTGTGTGTGTGAGAGAGAGAGGAATCCGATATGAAAGACTGTACGGATATACTTGTTGTATATTATGTTTTTAACGGTTTTATACGGATGACCCGAATGAAACGTCGACCTATATACACGCGCGCGCGCACACACACACCCCCTCGTTATATTTATAACGTACAGGGCGAGAAGAATAATATTCTCTAGTGTGTTGCGCGAGTGGGTCGTAAAGAAGAAGGAAAAAACATATTTTATGGTATGTTTTAATCCGAGTATTGATGACGAAACCCGGTCGCCCGGATAAAACGAGAAACGAATATGATGCGTTTCCCGTCCGAAACGAACGCGTAAAACGTATTTATATATGGTCCTGCAGGTTAACTTGCGATGGGGACCGTGACGGAGCTGCTTGCAGACCACTATTTGGAGAGAAAAAAAATATTCTTTTATAACGTACTAAAAATTTGTCCTAACACGCGCCGTAATACGATAATTCGTATCAAGACGACACAACAAGGTCCACGGTCTTATCATAAGTGTTTAATAGCGAAATTTTTTTTAAAAACACTCTAGTTATATCTTTCTATTTAATAATATATATTTTTATGTTACACACAGACAAAGAATCGTTTTAGATTACTTGTCTCCGATACACGTGATACCACAAATTTATCCGAATTGTGATGAGTCTACAATTATAACGTAGGTATTTGACTTCCATCGCGAAAATCGCTCCTCTCTGCTTATAATACCTAAAGTCGTCCCTGTGCAGGGTACACGACACAGAGCTTGACGAAACGAGAAAGAATAATTAGGACCCCCTACTGGAGCTAAAACGTATAGCTATGGGTCAAACGTACGTTAAAATTATAGGCGGCTATAGAATAAAGCCGACGTTGAATTGATAAAGGCGAGATAAATGAAAAAAAAAAAACGGCACGCAGAGTTTAAACGATGTGGAGATGAACACATATTTTTGACGCGGTCGCGTACGACAGAGTAAGAGAGAGAGAGAGAGAGAGAGAGAGAGAGAGAGAGATTTTGTGAAGGCACTGACGATGGTCCTAAACGGATAGGCAAGCTGAATAACATGATAACTTTGCTGTTATTTTGCCGACTCTGCAAGCGCGACGTCGGATACCCGTACTGATTTGAATCGGAAAAGACAAATAACGGACGTGACGTGGTCCGCGGGAGCAGCAGCCGAATACGTTTATCTCCCGATCACGATTTAGATTGACGGACGTGGATGAGAGACTGGACCGATTGAGAGTAGGTGTATGGCGATCGATATAACGGGAATAACACTATGTGACGACCAAGACACATGTGATCTTTAATTAAATGACTAATATCGTGGACGTTCCAATATAAGGACCAAGCAATGCGATTCTACAAACCGAGAAAACAGCGAACGCAATAATGGCCAAAGGAAAGTTTGAAATGCTTAAAGAATTCTGTGCGCACTCTATGGCATACCACACGCGCTGTGGTGCACTACGAAAAAATGAGAATTGTACAAAATCATTATTCGACGGTTTTAATAGTTATGAATTAATCGAATTAATCTATTAAAAACTGTTTTAATGCAGTAAAAAAGAGTATGGATATTTGTGCACTGCGTAACGTTACGGTTTTTGTCATTTCACACGGTTTCGTTTAATGAATAAAACGTTATTGTTAAATAAATTTGAACCGTGGACTTAATATTAGACTTGATATTCTCGTCTCGTGCGTGCAGTAACAAACGTTCCGTTCCATATTAGTACTTTTTATTAGTTAAATTTTCTTTCATCGTTTACACGCGTTGTTAACTGGATACGCGTCACCTGTCACGAGAAAAAAAAGAAAAAAAATTGTAATGATTTCCATCCCGGCGCGCGCGCGCGCACGCGTCTTTCGAAACATTTTTTTCGCCCCGTCTAACCACCGTCATAACCTCTTTTGAATTTCATTTTTTTTTCTCTCGACCGAAATTTCAATTATAAAACGGTCCGTGTCCTTAACGTCGATCTCGTTGCAGAGCACACCATTGCGGTTACACGTCAAAATGAGTTATAATATTGCCGGGCGCGCGTAAAATAAGTATAAACCTATAAAATCCCGCGTTCCTGCAGTACACCCGAATACAGACACTATAAATATTACGTATAATAGGTGTAGTCGGATATATTTTACGAGGCCGAGCCCCAACGAAAACGAAGATTTACTGACGCCCGGTGCAGTCACCGCGAGTGTTGTGTACACTTCGGGAACGGTATCAATATTTGAACGGCCTACATCGGAAAAGCATATGATATATAAAGGATAATAATTGCGCCAGAGTCGAAAGATCTGGACACGGGCAATCTTCTTAGATGGCCAGTTGAAGTCTGGACCGCGGTGTTATGGCCCGATCGTTTTAGATATCGCGTTTTTACGAAATCAGTTAAAAAAAAAACAATCTTTCGATAATACGTATTACGAGGAAACGCTGTATAAGACCGTGGAACATTACATAAATATAAACATCGAATACAACAACAAAAAAAAAAAAAAAAAAATGCGGAAAAAAACCAATAGAAATCTATTCGATTTCAAATTCCAAGTCGAATGGACGGCAAGGAAAAGGATCGATGAGAATGTATTATGATGCCCGTATTAAAAAAATTCGCTGTAATCGTGCCGGTGTCTATGTGTTATAACGAATTGTGAGTTGAAAATTCATAATTACGAACAATTTGAAAAAAAAAAGGTAGCTAGCCGCTCGTTAGATTTCGTTTAAGCGAATCATACGTGTAGACAGAGGTTTTTGGAGTTTTGTCAATTTACTACGACGAATTCGAATGGAGTATATAAATTGGGAAAGTTATTCTGAGCCGAGCTACGGTGTAATCGACAAAATCGCTGTGGGCTCGGTGATAATATATTTATACGAAATTTCGTAATATAATTATAACTGTCGGTTATAACGCATTCGCGGGTATATTTGATATATGTAAATTTTTTTTTTCAGGGTTTTTATGATATTTTTTCTGCGACGCGTTGAAAAAACTATTGAAAAAATCGAGAGAAATGAGCTCTCTCTCTGAAGTACCTACCTCACAAACTGAACAAAATTGTATAATCCAAGCATTCCTTCACACGTTTATACGCAGAAAAACAAAACGATTGACGTCATCGTAAAAACCACTGGGTTGCGTTCAAAATCTAAAATAAAAATATATATATTTTATAGTATATAAATAAAAAGAAAATTGTGTTTATTTTAGAGAGAGAAAAAAAGGAATTAGAGACCTATTTGTAGACCAACTAGAGACGATTATTTCTATATTATAATTTTTTTTTTTTTTTTTTTAGATTTTTAGTAACGCGTGAAATACGCTCAGTTGGCTCAGTTTTCGTTTTGCACCAACACACACACACACACAATTTAATAAAAAACACTTTGTCATGTCGAGTGCCAGGAGGCGGTGGTAAGAATGCTGCGTGTGGCACTCGTTCATTTCGCCCTCACGTTAAATCCGCCTCTGAATACACAAGCTTTATCGGCTTATACTGAAGATTTATTTTTAAATAATTTTTTATTACATACCTACTGGAATGTCGACGTATCGGCAAATGGATTCGACTGTGTGTCCGTGTGAGTCATAGCGTTTAAGTCGGGGATCGCTTGAACCGAGGGTGGAAGAGTAGTTTTGTCAAAAAAAAAAATATTTTTTTTTAACCGACTTCTGAACGTGTTACAGTGCACTATTAACGTTCTTGAACAATATTTATTCACGACGACGATTATTATTATTATTATTATTATTATAATTTGGAATTATAGACATATGGAGGGCCGGCGATGACGATTGTGTAATGAACTGTCTGAAATAAAATCAACGAGACAGCGATCTCTCGTTCTACAATAATCGTTTACGGACATATTTTTTTACGTAAATTATCGATATGAGTTATGTATGAGACGAGAAGAATATAATTTACGCCGTTGTCCGTGTCGTTTCCGAGAACATTATTATGGTGTCGCTTCACGAAGGTCTCCGTGAGTTTTTTTCAAAAAGGTATTTCAGTCGTTTGGAATTCGAATTTTTAATAATACTCTTACGCGCTGTTTCCGCTAATTTTTTCTCGATTCAAGCGCCGACGATTCGCTAATGCGAGTATTCGCTTCCGTCGTTTCTCAAAGGATTTTTAAGTCGATGTACGGAAAGAGTGAGAGAGAGAAAAAGAAAAAATAAATCCCCACGTACCGTGTACCAGAAGTTTTAATGTAAATGTATTTAATACATATTATTATATGCTCCGGGACCGGATATAACAGCAGCGTGTTAATTATTTAATAATCCTCCACGCGCACCAGCGTTCATTTGCATACATTATGTTAATATGTAAATCGCGCGGCGAAAAACGTCCGACGAGACGCGCGCGACGTCGTGCCACTGACCCACTTGCAATAATATAAGGAAATCGCGAAAAAATTGTGCACAATTTTACGCGGACACACGGGCCCGAATATATTTATAACATTACGAATATTAGCGTTCGGCAATTGATTAGAACATGGGTCCACGACTGCTTGTCTTCGACCATTTCACCTCCTAACTCTTATTCCGAGCAACACGAAACGTCCCTCGGCTCGATCGATCCGCCTCGGTCGATTTTCTTACTTTTTCGTTTTTTTTTTTTTTACCACGTTTCCACGTCGCGATCTCACGTCGTAACATTCGGCCCGCCGTTCACCGGCTCGTCCTTCAGTAGTTTTACAGAATTCCTCTGCTGTTCGTTGAACGCTACGGCTCGGCTCTTCTACATTAATAACGATTGTTCTTCGTTCACGCGCGTCGTTTCTTTTCGGCACCGCGGATTTTCCTATCGCCGATAATCATTTAATATTGTCTTCCTGCACTGTCGACGTCCACAGTGCACATTATACGGACTGTTAATTTCGTTTTCACGACGATCTCGACGCGTACAGTCAACGCCGACGACATTCGCCACCCTACTCCGTCGTTGTTAATCTGCAGTATGTGTGCGCAACGCAACGAAAAAATAATATTATCACGTTATCATTAATAAATAGCCGCCGTGCAAATTAATTGGGCGAGAACGGCCCGGGGACGTAATATATTATATTATTATAACGTCTGTTTTTTTTTCTTTTTAATTTTTTTAATACACGCGGCGTAGTTTTTTTCGCGCCTTATTTTCACCCTCGGTCCATTGGACTTAAACAGACGCCGTGAGAACGAGCGCTGTGATGCGGAGGGCGTCGTGGCGCGAAACGGCTTCTGTTTCTCGTCCGAGTAAATGAAGTTAACGGCTATATTAATTAATCGGACCGGCGTTCCAACCCTTTTATTCCGCCGTTTTTCTCCACGACGGGGGCGTGAGAGGTGGAGTTTTTTTTTTCTTCTTTTGCACTCCTCACTACCCGTACACGATTTGTTTAAAATACCGTGGTCCGCAGTTATTTATAACGCGCTACGACGGTGCGCAGCGCGCGTATGATGTGCACGAGTATTAAAACGAGTGGAAACGCCGCGCGTCATTGGCGGCGAGGAGGGAGAGGTGCGCGACGCGGATGCTGTGTTGTTGAAACACGCGCGCACTCCGCCGTAGACGGCGAGGGGGTGTGGGAGAGAAAAAAAGGGGTAAGGTTTATGTATATGTACGTATATAAGGAGATATTCGCGGACGATGACTTAATTTTTATTCGCCGGGAATTAAAGTCTCGCGAGAGAAGGGTCGGTCAAATGGAAAACGGGCGAAGGAAAAGTGAGTGTGTGTGAGAGAGAGAGAGAAAAAAACAATATATTTACAGTCTCCGGGGTGTAATTCTTAGCGCCCGCCGCGTCGGACGAAAACTTTTTGAATTAAAACGTTATAATTACAATGCAGTAAAGTATATGCAAAAGCAAAAAAAAAAAAACGAAACAAAAAAATGAATAAAAAATATAAATTCACACCGTCGTCATCGTCGTGCGCCGTAAATCCCGCCGGCGTATGGTTATTAATCGGCGTTTACTCGCGCGACTTTTCACTCGGCCGTTCGATTTATCTCTCCGTGTGATTATGGTGGTGGGAGGATTTTGTTTGTATAATCGTTTCGAATTATTCAAAATTTTTTTATAACGATAAATTAAATAAAACGGTTACTGTCGGTTATTGTGGTATAAATATTTATTAGGATTTAGAAAACGATAGAATTTCAATAAGAATTCCAAACGCACATATCCGTTGGAGAACTCACCGAGGGATTTCTTCAGGTTTCCCTTGCAAATCTTCACTATGCTGTTTTGCGAGATCGATGACATGTAACAATTTTCTTCAGAGTCGTGTAGTTACTATCGGCCGGCGTACGATTTCAATTTTCTAAAAGCCTCTTGTAGTTTTCTATGGAGAACACCAGCGGTGGTCTTTTTTTCTCCGAAATTTCATTTCGAAAAATTAAAAAGACGTGCCACGGTTATGTCGCAGGTTCGAAATAAGAACGTTAGGCATTATACCGAAGTCTAGAATTCGATAAATCGCTAATTCGTTATATTCTATAAAAAGAGAGACGTCGTAACCGATCCTGGTAGACATTTACAAGGGTGAAACCGCATTGGCCAGAGTATTATTTTAACCGCTTTAGAATCGCCGCAAATGTACGCTTCTTTCGAGAAATTGTCATTAAAATGTCGTCGTATCGCGTAATTCTGTTCGTGTCAATGTCGCAGTCCACTTTTTGTGATAATGGGTCTTCAAATAAAATTTGATGAAAATCATTAAATTGTAGAAATACCACAAATTGATTAAATTAAAACGAAATTACGCGATATAAAATTTTTAGTGATCTCATTTAACGTAAACGTATAATCAGTTTCAAAAAAAAAAAAAAAAAATGTTTTTTTTTAATTTTTTCATAAAGTGTAAAAAATTGATTTCCGTTTTACGAAAATAATAATTTCATTATGAGTAGCTATAACGCCATATATTGATTTGTGCATCGAAAAATAATAACAATATTTTTTGAATCGATTACGTTCATAAGAAAATTTTAATTTTATTACCCGAATTTAAAAGAAACATTTTTTTTCGAACAGTTTTTCGTTCGCCACGTGCAGTATTGTTCTGTTGGATTTCAACGAAAATTTATTCAAATCGAGTAAAACCAACACTACACAGAGGTCCGTTCAAAACGTTGAATATCGACGTGTGACTTATCGAATCAGACGTTTTTCCTATTTATTTTATTTTTTTTTTTTTGAATCCGACAAATCTCGCGATGTAATCCGTATAGTTTTGCAATAAATTTTAACTTCCGTATACCATAAGTGTATCGTATAAAAAAATACACGATGCGAAATCCGGACGTACAAATATCACAAATGTCCATCCACTGTTAAATTCCCTTTTGTGGTCTTTACCGCAAAAAAAAAAAAAAAAACATTTTTCGTACACTATTTTCTTTCTTATTCAAAACGTAGAAACGAGTACGGCACGCGTACACACATTTATATCACAATATGAAATTAAACGAATAGTGAATAAATCGTGTGATCTTTAAAACCGTTTTGCGCTACAAACAACGATTTCGACAATTTTATCGGCTAAAAACGTGGGAAACAAAAAAATAGAACTCTGCTGTTATTTACACGTCATTGAATATTTTATAATTATTATGGAATTGATATTTAAAACACACGCGAAACTCGATACACTTAACAATTTTTTTTTCTTTAATTCGTTCGCGTAATTGTTGTTTTCCGCACTTATATTAAACTTGATTACGATCGTGCCTTATTAAAATAGAAATTCTAGAAAGCCATTCATAATAAGTCTGTCGATTGAAACGAGAAAAAGAAAAATTTAAGTCGCGGTTGATTCTATAATAGCCATTACTTGTATCATTATTATTATTATTATTATCGGTAAACGGCTTAAATATATTAAATGACGGTTGATAGAATCGGTTATGAATTTCAATTTTCAAAAAAACAAAAAAACAACAGCGGCGTTTAATACGTGTACAGCAGTCGTCGTAGTCAACGAGCGTCCCACGAGGATTTGCTATTTTCAAGTGGTAACGTCCGGCGGTGTTTACACAACTCCGACCGCTTTGAAGAATCGTCAAATCTTCGTGAGACACCTAATTTCGTATTTTATACACTGCAATGCATGTGTAGCGCATACAAATTTACACGGACCATACGATTATGAATATATTATAAACGATTTTAATGAAATCGAACGTTTTGATTGTGATAACGTTACACGGACAAACGAAACCGAGTGACGGTCGAAAGAACTGCTACGTATAATGTGCGTGTATCGCGAATACGCAGAAAACTTACGAAAATTGAAATGTTCATTACGATATAAAACCGTTTCACTAGGAAAAAACAGCACCAAAGTTCGCGGTTTTATTTAAAACAACAAATTTTTTAGAAAAAAAAAAATGTTCACAATAACGAAGCCCCGTTTATTAAATGTGTTTTTAATTAATAAGTTTGTAATGAAAATAAAAAAATAAAGGTAAAAATTATATTTTCAAAACGCTTATAACTCCCTAACCGTTTCGGGTTTATTTAATAAAATGCGCGTCAGTGTAATTTATTTTGTGTGAAGATTTGGCTTCTTTCTCGCGCGAAACGAAATTATTTCGATGAAAATCGCCTGTTAAAAAACGGGCGGGCGTTTAAATGTTTTTTTTTTTAAATTTTAATTGGGAAAAAAAACAATTCTTGTTTTCGACATATAATCGCGGTGTGGTGTTGACGTAAATTCTATATAATATACACGCACTAAAAGTGGATCCTCGTATGTAAAACTTGATTTTCGATCGTTTTGCCATCCAAGAAAGAAAGAAAAAAAAAAACCAGATTTTTAAACGAATTTACGCTGCGAATAGGCCGTGCGTGTTTATTACCACATACCGCGCCTATGCACACCTGTCCGTAAAAACAAAAAATGATTATGAAAATTTTTTTAATCAGACCGTTCGTTTTTGTTTTCTCGATTTTTTTTTATCAAAAAACTATGTGTTTCAAGGCTATAAATACGAGTAGCATATACGTGTGTAATAATCGATTGTTGGGAATCTGGTCATGGTCGGCGCCGTGAAGCAGCGGTACGGCAGCCCGCGAACGTTTCGAAAAACCAGTCACGAGTTTAATTTAATAATATTACAACGTACGGACACATTCGATTCCTCCTCGTCCGAATTTAAACATTTATAGGTTTTTTTTTGGGTGGCGAATACCGCGGTCGGTATAATAAATAGTCTCCGACGTACCGCGTGGCGTTATACGAGCAATACGTTTTGAATACATTTCGCGAGATATTGTTTACGCGACGACGTATATAACGCGTAAATTACAAAGTATTATTATAATAATATTACACGCGTTTTCGTGCAGATATCACACAACCCTATCCTTTTGGTGTGTGCAACGTGCGGTAATGTAAGAGGCCGCGCATCTCCGGTTACGAGAAACGACGGTTTCTCTTACGTACAACAACAACAACAACAATAATAATAATAATAATAATAATATAGTTATTAGTTATGGCGAGTGCAGCTGAAACGATTTCTTTTTTTCCACAAAACAAAAATACGCTCGTACAAAAGAATAAAGATAGAGAGGAAAATTTCGGTGTACCGGTCCCATTCATCTATACGTATATAATAATATGTGTTTGTGTGTGCAGTAATTCGGTCCATCGACCCTATTCAATATTTTTACTTGTCGCGCGGCGTTATATCCGTCTAACCCTTTTCGAAAATGTGCCGACGAACATTACACTATACGACGTATGTACCGTATACGCATAACGTGTCAGCGATTCATAACGTTTTTATATCCACGCAGCAGTACTGGAGCCTACTGATTTTGAAAAATTTTCACTTACCACAAACACAAGAACGCGCAAGACGGCCCGTTTAAAACGAACAATATATTTTACAATATACTAAAAAAGGGGAAAAGCCTGTGTCGATTAGGAACTAAAACGATACGATAACGCATTGATTCGCGCGATAATTAAGAATCAAATATTATTATTCATGATGATTATGATTGAAGTTCAACGAGAGTCTTTCGGCGTTGTTTTGAAATTACGAGAGATCGGCGTGTTCGGTAAACCGTTGTTTCGTCTCGTTACGCAGCGCGTACATCGTCGCCGAATAGTGTTTCCGATCCGAACGGTTTTTGTTTTTGAAGGCGTCATTCTTTTCGGAACACATTCGATCTGTTTCGATGAAATAAATATTTGTCCGATGCAATCCTCTTCGAAAGGGTTTATGTTATTACATCGCACGGAATCGTCCTCGGGGAAATAGCGAGAAATGTCGGATTTTAGCGCTTTGTAAGCGTTCCAACAACGTGTCTCGAATCAGATCTTTCTCGGAGACTATAGCGACATAAATAAATTCGATTGCGCTGATTCCATTGCACTACCATGAAATACGGTTTCGTGCAGACTTACTCAGTACTCAGCGCATGGGAAAAGGATATATCAATCACAACACGACCCCGGAGATTGAAGATCGTCATAATATGCATTCCGTTGGATATGCAAGTCGTGGGGGATACGATGGAATATGATTTTCTCCGTGGTATTTATCGCGTTTTATTGTTTACTCTGAGATCACAGGACAGCTTATAGTATCGATGTTAGCACCTAAATCGGTTATTTTTATTTGTTGAGGTTGGTAACGAAAATAAGAAAATAGAAACGGAATGCTCGTTATATGGGTTTGTATTACGTATACGAGAAACGAGAATTATGCGTTCCATGTATGCGAGTTCAGTGTGCAGCAGACTCGCAGGTCTAGAAAAGTTTTAACTGTCAAATATGCGCGCAGATCTCGACAACCATTGGTCAAAAGAAGAACCTCTTCTTCGTCAACATCAGTCGAAAATAATGAAATTTTAGATCCCTAAGCCGTCGTTTGTGTAACCGAGCTGAACAATATTATTATCGTATACGCACGTCCATGTAGAGTTTAATACAATTATTCGGGTGAATATTTTTCTCTCGAAAAACGATATGAGATTTCCTCATACCGGTTGCGAACCACTGTAGCCGTTGTTCTTATGCGCAATATTATAAAAAAAAAAAACGTACGTGTATAGTAACCGTCTCACGAAATAGTATTATATGGACACGGGACGCGCGCACTCGCCACACTTACAAGGTTATTAAAATTTCGTCACTCGCGTTTCTATGTTATTCGCTATACGAGTGCAAAACGTTCACAATATATAATTGTATTTTTTATTTAATATAAATTTAAAAAAAAAAAAAAGATATGTCTAAAAAAATAAAAATGGCATTCACATAATGTAATATTGGAAAGGTTTTCGATTACGGTTTATGCAGATTTACGCGTGTGCGTCGTATTATTACTTAATATCTTACGGTATAATATTATAAATAATATACCAAAAAAAAAAAAAAAAAAAAATTAATAATACCGAAATTTATTATTCGGTAAAAAAACATATTGCCCACTCGCTCGAATAATATACCTACTATTGTAATATTTAATAATAATAATAATAAAACAGTAAAAACTAAATATAAAAGAATAAAATGGGGAATAAAAACTATAAACATATTATAATACTCGCATATAAATAACGAATTTGTACATTTAAAAATATATTACGCGAACGTATAAAATCGAGTCAAAGAGGTGAAAAAAATAAAGAAATACAGTGTGTACAGGAGTCGTATTTAATTCGTTTATTTATACTACCGGTTTCGACATAAATCACGAATGAATTACAACATGATATTACAGCCGCGGTACGTATACGACAACGTGACACGTATACAATGTAACAGCATCACGCCACGATGACGTAAAATATCGTTTATACGTGGAAATGCGATGGACTATCGAGACTATAATATGGACGAAAAAAAAATTTTTTTTTTTTAAGTACGAAAAAAATTCGATTAATTAACGCGAAGTTTATACGTTACGCGCGTTCGCATTAAATATTATGTAAACGTTATTAAGAGCGTTTGCTGCAGCCACGGCCCAGGCCGTTATTACCTACAATAAGGACGCGGTGGACGCGTTTAATCGAACGTTGAAAACAAAAAAAAATACGAGCCCGAGTTTATAACCGGATTCGACTGTGGACAAAATCTAGTCTTTGCGTGTAATAATATACAATGGTCACAATTTACGAAATACGTATTTCTCCGTTTCAAGTTTACTGCAAATAATTATTAGCCTGTTGCGCTAAAACTAATAATATTTATCGACCGTATGTGTGTGTATACATACATAACGTTATAAAACCGGGACGAGTGAAAATCCCAAAAATCAGTAAAGAATCCATTCGTATACTTAAAATCCGTAAACACGTTAATTATATATATAGAACGCGTGTATCGAATGTCTTAATGAATTTTCGCGACGCTTCGTTTTGTAATAAAAAAAAAAAAAAACTATAGTAAAAAAAATGTTTTTCGTATTATTTGAAAAACGAACGTGACGAAAAAAAAAAATAAAGATTTCGCTTTCGATACACGCACACATATGTGTCCCGTTATATTATAGTAATACCTTGCATGTGTTTGTTAAAAAATATTTTTAAATACAATAACGCGTGTCGATGAATACGTTTAAATTTTTTCAAAACACTATACGGATATCCGTTGCTATACATAATAATACATAGCAACGCGTTGCTAAATTAACGTATTTTTATTATTATTATTATTATTATTATGGAGTCGACATTTAAACTATAATATATCCTTCGATACGTTAATTAACGACGACGTTATTGTAATTTAAAGAGACACCGGGCATTGTAATGAAATCGACTTTTATATATATATAAAAAAAATATATATAATATCGTCGTCGTACCTTTAACGACTGCATTTTGTTTTTTTCTGTAACTGTACGTAAATTTTATTCCCCGTTAACAATCTATAAAAGAGAAGGCTGTCTGTGAACCTTTAAACGGCAAATGTATAGAAAAGTTTAAATTCGGAAAAGTCAAAAGAATACAAAACGACATTTTTCGTCTCGTAAAACATATACGAATCGGTTTTTAACGGAATTGCGCGAGCGCCGAAAGAGTGTTTTTATAAACCGCCGGACCACAATCGATAACAGCCGCAAAGTATATGTTAACGATTATCTCGGGAAAAGAGATAATACAATACACAGATTATTTGCACATAAATACGATAAAATCACACATTTCTCGTTGCTAACACGTCGACGGCGCGTTGTAATTTAAAATGACATTTACGTTTCAAAACGCTTTTGTTTCGCGTGTCGATTAACGCGTCTCGAGTCGGTTCATTCTGTGTACGGTATTAGCCGAGATCGCATCATTATGTAGTTAGCACGTGACGAATATATATATATATCGGCGTATTAGATAGATATCGTATTGTGTGAGTGAAACTCATGTGTCAGGACAGAATTTCTTTTCGTAGGAATGGTCTTGAGTTCAGAATTAGTTTTAAAAATCAAGGGAAGTGCCATCTCTCGGCACTCTCGCCACTGGTCCTTCGATTAAAAATATATCGGCGTATACGAAAAAAAAAGGCTTATCGGTTTGGAGTGTGAGACGCTGTACGGTAGTGAGAAGTAAGAAGTTCTCTTGCGTTTGACACGCACGGTGTTTTAAAAGCGGATGTGCTATTATAGAAGAAGCCGGAAAACGCGTGAAGAAGTTTTACGAAGCGTCGGAGAAATCGGAAACTCTCTGAGCAGCGAAGTTAGTGCTCGGACGTCATATGAGTCTGTTTAGCAGAGAAGAGAGAGAGAGAGAGGACTCGGACTGGACCGAGTGCAGATCGTATAATACATAAAGAGAAAAAAAAAACGGAGAAGCGTGAGGAGTTTCTGTCTCGACGGAATGCGCGGGAATTTAAATAATAAAAAAAAATATCGTGAACGCGCGGAGCGTTTTTTTTTTTTTTTTTTTTTGTAATTTATTATTTCTCTTTTTTCTGCGTCGAATGTGTCACGACGACGACGACGTGTGCGTTATTATTGTGTAACGCCCCCGTGTATACGCTATTATTATTATTATTATTATTATTATTATTATTACTGTAACGAACAAACACGAGAATTACAGACGATGAGAGAAGATAGGAAAGAAAAAAAAGGGTAGTTTAAAAAAAAAAGAAAAAAAATGCTATCATCGCCCGAATCTCCCCAGCGGCGGAGTTCGTCTCCACACAATCGTCACCGTTACACACGGGCGCGGTGTTACCGTCATCATCGTCGCCGCCGGTCGAACGTTCGAGGGTGTCTGGTCTAAAAAAACGGATTTTTTTTTTTTATTTTCTATCGCGTTATATTATTCATTTCGTATACGCGACTCGCAGTATGACGCAGTTGAAATATTTACTGGCGTATTCGATTACTACTCGTCGTTATTGACACTGCGAACGATTTCGCGCGAGGAAAGAAATTCGAATTATTTGTATGAATTTTTAAAAAAAAAGAAGAAAAAACCCGCGGCGACGACAACGGCGTCAGTGGCGGCTCGTGTTCCCCTACACGGGGACCAGTGGTTTCTTCGATTTATTGCCGCCAGCCCCGGAGACAGGAACGGACAGACGACAAGCAGACAGAGACAGAGAGAGAGAGAGAGAGAGAGAAAATGTTCCCCAAATATTCCTCCGTGGTAGGGGGCTGTCGATCGTTTTGGCCGATAAATCGCATGTTTTGGCGATACGCCCGGGGCAATTTAAGTCGAGTATAATGCGCAAGGGTGACTTCTAATACATGTGTAGGACGTGACAAATGCTCCGGGTAGTATTTCTTCTCTTTTTCCCCGGGATCGTTTTTTTCTACTCTACTTTATTTTTTTTTTTTTTTTTTTGCTCTCTTCCTCCTTTTCGCGTGTTTTTTTCTCCCGATCCCTCCATATCATCCGCGCGACGACTTAAAAGGAAAAAAAAAACCAGAGCTCATGCACATTAGCCGCCTTTGCAGCGCGCGAGGGTGTACGCACATACCCAAACGCGCGCGGGCTATTCGGTCGACCGTCGTCCGGCTCTTCCCTCGCGAGAGAGAGAAAAGGAACCTCGACCGCCGTTAAACTGCACGTCCGCAAAGAAAACAATTTTTTGTTCTCTCCTCTTTTTTTCTTTTGCCAAACAGGGACTGGAGAAATAAAACAGGAGAACGCACTGCGTCTCATTGTTTTTCCCACCGCGATAATTAAGCGATAGATCGATGAACGCAAAACGGCGTACGGTACTTTTTTTTAAATTTATTCGAATTCTCAAATACACTCTCAAAAAAATTCACTGTATAAACGACGGTACGTAATTTTTTGAATTGAATTGAATTTTTTTTTTTTGTAATAAATCAATTAAAACCAATAGGACTTTGATCGAGGTGAGGTCCTGGTTAGGTTCCAAGATCTATTTGGAGGAAGAGGAGGAGCGCTTCAATTAGACAGTGTAATGAATAAATGTATCATAAAAAAAAAAAAATTAAAATTGATATTAATTATTATATTTTAAACGTAATAAAATAATATCCATTTTTTTTTTTTTTTTTATTTGCCAATTCGTCGATTACCTAATCATCGTCTATATGTTCTTTTGTACGTGCACGAATAATGCCATGATCTGACATTCCAAAAAAACGGCGCATCCACGTTTCAATTCTTCTTATTGATGAAAAACTTTTTTACATTAATGTAAATGTAAACGGACATTGTGTTCCCGTACGATATAATACGTACAATAAATACTAATTGAATTGTTGTGTTGTTTAACGGGTCCCCCCGAGTCACTCGCCACCAGTGCTTTTCTCTGGATTCGCCCTTGAATTTGAATATATTTATTATAGCGTTTGGAAAACAGAAAATTTTAATAAAATTTCAATTTCTCTTGGTGACTTCAATTCTTTAGTGTATTTTTTCCACCGTCGATATTCCAGTGAGCATATATATAGGCTAATGACCATTAAGTGTTTCGTGGTCAAAAAAAAAAAAATAAATAACCGACCAGGGATACGGTGTAGAATTATTTCGAATAACACTCCAGTGGTTGCCGATTTTCATCACTGTTCCGAGTTTCATGAAATTCTCATAAACGTTTTGTTTGAATAATATTCGTATAATAGAGAATATCGGAATTTCTCTGCGCGCGCGTTAATACAAATCGACCTATTGGTAAATACGCCGCTGGCGAAAACGGAATTTATATAAATTATAATAATAATATTATATACACTCTCGACGAATAACACATTTCCATCGGCGTACATAATTTAATAATGCGTTTTATTACGCGGAATATACTATTTGTGTGTGTGTATCGTATTGAGATTTTTATTTATTTATTTTCATAGAGTATATGAAGGTGAATATTTATATAAAGAGAGAGAGAGAGTGTGTGTGTGTGTGTGTGTGTGTGTGTATGTGGGCGATAAAGGCGAATGTATAGGAAACTACACGACGGCGGCGTATATAATACGATTTGTCCAATAGATTTATATATACATATAAACGTTGTTTTTTTTTTTCTTTTTATTGGTACTTACGGAATTGCATTTCGATATACGCCTTCCGCGATTTTATTAGGCAATTGAATGTTTAAAATATCTGTTTTTTCTATTAGTCCTCTACACGGATCCGGGACGAAATTTTTTTTTTTTTTTTTAAGTGCGTAACCGTGTTTGTTTTTATAAATAACTACGCGAATATCGTTTGTACAGTAATAAAGCGGCTAATTTCACGTAATATAATATGCGTGCGATTGTATTTACATATAACAATAATATTATTGATGAATCGAATATAAATTTACGTATGTTAAATAACGGACGTGCATAGTATTTGGTCAAGGTAATAATCGATCGTTACGCGGCGTGAAATAGGCAACCGCGAATGACGCAACAAACGATTTTGTACATTTTTTTTTCACGTTATTTGGACTCTTGGATAATTGTGTCCTCCGGTTGTAGGTATAAATCGCGCGCAAATATATAACATGTTACACCGAATTCGCGTGAATCGTGAAATATGCATCGCACGCACTCGTCTATTCCGGAACACATGTATCAATTGAGGAAAGAATATCGCGACAATGTCAATATTATGTCGACTGTTTATGACGCGGCGGTGTGCGAGAAATACTCGGAAATAATAAATAATTGCGACGCGCGTTCTGTCATAATAAAAAACGTAATTTAATTAAAAAAAAAAGTTAAATTTTCAGTCTGCATCAGTCGAGTTCGACTGTTTCGTCGTAGCGGAAATTTATTCGTTTTGTGTAAATAATAATCGGTTGAATTTATATCTTTTTTTTTAACGAATCGTGTTACGCGAATAAGGCCATCTACGGAGAACGAAAAAAATGCTTTTTGAAAAAAATGCATTTTTACACGTGTATCTGATGCTCGTACGACACTCAAAGGTTATTATAATTTTTTTTTTAAAGAGTGCTTGGACGGACGGTCGGTAATGCTGACGGATAAGCGTTTAAAATAAAATCCAATAATACTCGTATATATTGTAATATGAATTTCGTAAGATATAAAAATATTTATGAAGAAATAAAAGTGTAAAAAATCATAAACCAGTATTTGTCATCGTGTGTGTGTGTGTGTGTGCAAACGTCATCGAATGAATATCGTAGCAACAACAGAATTCGTACGTTCGAAAAAAATAACGCAAAACGGAGTGCGATGATAAACATAATTATAGTTTAATCGTAATTATTCATAACCAAAATGGCTTTGTCAAGCCGTTTATTGAAAATGAGAGTAAAAGAAAAAAATAAATATATATTTTCAAAAATGCGTTAAGTTCTAAGTTATTTTCTTTTTACTTTGTCTCGTCAAGAAATTGATTATTTTACAATGATTTGAATTTTTTCAAAAAAAAAAAAAAAATTTAATTTCTCAAGTTTCAGCACACAATTTTCAGGTTTGATTTCACCGATTTATTTAACTCGATATTCGTACTAAATAATTTTTCCTACTCTTTCACATTCAGCCTTTTAAACACAGTATTTTGAGCCTGATTTTAGTTACATCAAAATTCCAAAATGACACTACAATCACTTAAATGGTTTAACACAAAATCAAGTTTTTTATTTTTAAACGTTTTTTTTTCTACAGTACCGATATACAAAGAGATTCTGTAAACGATTTAAATTACCGTACAGTTTAATTATAAGTATAAGTGTATCATATTATGCCTGCGGTTATAAGAAATTTAAATAACCGATTATATTTGTAAATATTCGACCGCGTACCTAACCTGCAGTGGTGCGTGTGCAATTGACGAGAAAGCGCGTGAATTTTGTATTCTAATTTTATATAATATTGTCACGAACTGTTCAGAAACCGTTTATGAAAATCGCGAGACTACGCGAACGAGAACAAATTTTTAAAGACTTAATGTGTTCCGAATGAAACTTGCCGTTTTCATCTGCATATTATATTATCGTGTGTATAACACGCCACTCGTATTCATATTGCAACGATAATGTGAAAAAACTGAAAAAATTTAATTATTTTCCGAGCACTGACACGCACGTCGTGAATATTTTAAGCGAATTCGAATTTATTTCGTGACATTGCGGTAACGAATTTTTTTTACGAAACGATTTTTGGTTATATACAAAAAAAAACTGTAAATGTTTTGCTTTCTGAAGCCAATAAGTCATACGGAGTGTACAATTTTATGAGCCGTTTTTTTTTTTATGTAATTTCGTTTTGAGTGTAAAATTTTGCGACACATTTAAAATTTCGACGAGGCTGCTGTTTAAAGCATACGTTTTTCGAGTATGAGCAAAAAAAAAAAAATTTAAACAAATAATAATTAAATAAGTCTCCATATTATTAATATACTGTTATAAATTATACGATGAATTATATTGCGTACGCGGGCATTGTGACCAAAACGTTAGTGTATAACATATACTCTCTCACTCGGCTCTTTCTGTATATATATATATATATATTATTTTAAAATGTGTTAGATATACTATTTGTATAGCAGTTTTTACCTTACGATTTTTATATTTAAAAAAAAATATATATATATGTATATTTAATTTAATTTTCTAATAAATAAATATATATATATAAACATACGATTTATGGCGAGCGTTCGACGTACAACATCATTAAAAATATACTTTAATTAAATATACGTGTACACATAATTCATGATTTGCTATTAGTTTGAAATTTTTTTCACACAATTTCAATTATTCGTTATCGGTGGAACACTCGCAGATATCTATCAAACCAATTAAATTCGATTTTCGATCATATTGCCGGTATTATCTGTATTTCTGATCGAAACCGTGTGTATCCACCGACGACGACTGTAGAGTACATCATGACTGAGTACAGTCATCCAGTTTGTCAACTCCGGATTTGACTATACGTCCATTATAATCGTATAATATTATACTCGCCTTAATTAAAAATGCGTCGTTGACGGATACAAATTATCATCAGGAAACGTTTATCGTTAAATAAATCGAATAAATATTCGATTCAAACATTCGTGCCCGTTTTTACAAAAAAAAAAATAATAATAAAATGTATTAAATCGAAAGAATTTTTTTTTAAAGCCAATTCGCGTTAATTTAGTATTTTTTATAAAAAAAAACCGAACAACTTTTAAAAGCTAATAAAAATTATTATTATACACTCGTCGTCAATTGTGTTGTCATACAATATTACCGTATAACCGGTGAGAAATCATCCGCACGATCGCGGAGAAATTATAATGTATCGTATTCATATGTTTATAGTATACAGACTCAAAAAATTCAATTTTTTTTACAAAAATACGATAGTGTTTTTATTAAAGTATGCCCGCAAATTTCACGACGTTATACGACAAGGAACGAGGGAAACTATTCCGTTGCCGCGATACCGTATTAAAGACGATTTGATAAATATTCTATGAGTGCGAAAATTATCCACGTACGACAAAAAAAAAAAAAAGGACGTTTCGTCAGTTCCCTCTATTTTCCGTAATTCTTTATCCGGTTTAGAGTAAAGAAATAAAAACAAAAAAAAAAACCGAAAAACGCGTAAAATGAAATGTCCGCGAATGGATACGTTTTCGTTAAAGCGTTTAAAAATCGTTCACCGCCGCTAAAAAAAAAAAAAAACCTATTGTAATACTTTAATATATACGTGAAAATAATATAAATATTGTGTAGACGTGTCGAACTGCGCTTACTCCTCCCGTTCACCGCGGTTTATCTTAAAGAAACATTTATTTAAATCGTATATTACGCCAAACAGTGTGTGTGTTCAATATTGTGAAACAGGAGAGGTGACGAGTTGTCAGAAATGTTTCGCAGACCGCGGACTTAGGGATTCACTGATTTAGAAAATTGTGCGGCGTCGTATATTTACTCTCTCGCTCCGTCTCGTTTTCACCCGCATCACGGCGTTCCATTCTCTTTCTCCGTTTTTCCACGCGTGTTGTTCGGGGCCGCGTTATGCGGTCGAATTGGTTTTTTTTCTCTCTCTCTCTCTCTCCGCTCTTCGCACGGCGCGCGGACGAGAGCGTCGTCGAGTTTTTCCGGACGTTGTGCGAGAACGCGCGCAGGGCGAGGAAATAATACGAGAACGTAAAAAAGCCAAAACCCACCACCTCACTCTCTCTCTCTCTCACCGTTTCTGCCTGCGTTCTCCGCACGCGTCCCCCGACTGCACACACCTTATCGCACTTGATTCGAAAGAAAATATAAACGGGCGGCGGCGTTTTGCGCCGTATACCGGCGGCACGTTGCGGCCACGCACGACTTCCCGGGCGGATTTAGTGCGCAACGGCGGCAGCCGATTCCCGGAGGAGAAATTAATTGAATCGCTTTGAATATCGCGCGGTGTATTATATTATTATTATTATTGTTATTATTATTATTATTATATAGGAACGAAACGCGGAGACGACTATTTTTTTTTTCCTATACACTTTTTCGCTCACCGTACGTGGTGGTTCGCCCGAGGGGTGAGGCGCAGCGCGGATTTAAAAGACGACAAAAAAAAAAAAAGCTTTTTTTTTTTTCTACACTCGAAATTTCACGGTCGTCGAACTCGGTTTCGTCGTTTCGACTGCCCTTTTTTTTTTTACGCGTGCGTAATACACGCGCGCCGCGGCTGCGGTGTGTCGTCGGAACAAAACGAACGGTGACGGGCGGGAGCGACCAAAAAGAAATAAAAAAGAAATGAAAAAAATCTCATTCTCATTCCGATTCTTACAAGTCGCGTCCTGACCGACGTTCGGTTTTCTTCTCCCACTCACCGCGCGTCGCGCGCGTTTCCCCCGTGAAAATTTCTACCAAACCCACGCGCTGTCTCCGCGGCGGAGAAAACCGTTAAAATACATAAAACAAACGTAGCCCCGTCCGACGCCGGATTCCACGCGTTAGTGATCACAAATTACAATATTGTCGTTTACGCACGTTCCGTTTCGAATTTGTTCCGTTGTTGTACGTTTTGTGCCGCCTGTCGCAGTGGTGCTCCGGCGGGACAATTATTCAAACGCGAGCTTTAGCGGAGTAGAGAACGTAAAAAAATTAGCAAACGATCTGCGAAGAAACGTTTTTAAATACCCGTTTTACAAATGACATATTTTTTTTATTTTTTTTTTTTTTTACGTTTTGGACTGCGTGCGATATTTTTCGAAAAAGGACGTTTAGAATTCTCCGACCTCTGCTTTGTGACGCATAATCAAACACACTTCAATGGCAATAATTTTTTAGATCTCACAATTGTTGTGCACACACTGGACTATATTATACAGGACGGTTCGAGGAAACATATTATTGTAAATAAACACTATTTATACGGTTTTTAACGTACTTTCGGACATTGTTGATCCAAAACATAAGCAATTAAACGGGTTGTATCGAACTTTTTATACACTAAACCGCAGCATACGATGTCATCGGCTTATTTGTTTTTCGAAAAAAAAAAAAATTTGCGATTCGAAAAAAAAACTATCGCGTGAAAGAAGTGAAAAACCTTTTTTAAAAGTACGCATACAGAAATTTCAATTCTCAGTTTCCCTCCCCCCCCTCTCCTGAAATTTATATTTAATAATTATTATAAATATAAATCAGCACCAACCGAAGTTTAATAATTACCGTATCGAAACTTGTTATCACTGCAGTTTCCGAACACGCCGGAAACTTATTCGACTAAAATAATATCGTTATTTTGAATTACAGACTATGTTACATCGTCCGCACATTAATATATATATATATAAATATATTACTCGAATTGCAACTGTATGCCCGTAAAATATTTTTTTTCGCTTAAAAAGAAACATTTGTAACGGTTTTTGGTTTATTACTATTTTCGCGTATAATTTATTTTTATGATAAGCACTCTCCCGCGTTGATTTGGACAATTCCTAATAGAGAGAAAGAGAGAGAGAGACGGTAATTTTTTTTTAAGAAAATAAAGGAACTCCGTTCTTTTCCCTTGCGTCCCCTTAATTCGAGCACTAATCTTTCATACCAACATTATATGAAACGTACGCGAGAGATTATGCGCTGTATTCTCTTTATGTAAATTAACTCTCTTTTCCCCAAAGAAATAGAAACACGCACATATACACTCACCCACACGAATTTCGCGTTTTAAATATCTGACGCGTTTACCCGCGTCGTATACAAAAAAAAAAAAAATTAAAGTGTCGCAGTTATCCGGTGAAATTTGTTCTTAAAATCTCTCCGTTCTGTAGTGTTATTGGATTATCGAAATTTCGAAAAAAAAAATAAATAAAATTCGAATAATTTCAAAATGTTGATACGCTACAATGGCATAGTGAAGAGGAGGGAATTTTACGGTTTCGCCATTTGATTTTTTGTCTTCACGATTGTACCGTCGGGTTTACACTGTTATTTATAAAATTATTTTAAAGGTTTTTTCGTCATTTATGTTATTATATTATTACAAACGTTTATATCAATGAAAAAAAATATGTAAACTATATTCGTTTTTAATTAAAGTTAGGATATTTAATTTTTTTTATGTTTGTTAGTTTTCGATGATTTTAACAAAAAAAAAAAAAAGACCTCACTACGTTTTGGCCCATGTCGCGTAAGTTCACATTTCTTCAAACTTTAACCTCTCTCTCTCTCTCTCCCTCTCTCTTGAGACGAGTTCCTGTCTTGGCCATCCACACCGTATGTATACAAAATTCACGACTCTTAAACGTGGATTTACCTATAGAAAAAAAAAAAAGAAAATAGACGAAGAAAGGACCGTTCAAAGAATATTACGCGTGTCACATGAATGTGCGCAGTGGTGTTTGTTATAGGAACGAAGTCATGTAATATGACTTTATAGCGCATTTCTCGATTTTACATATATTTATTGGCTTTTGTATTTCTACTGGAATAAGAAATTTTCAAATGTTTTCTAGAAAAAAATAGAAAACGTATTTTACATATTTTGAACGCATGTTTTGGAGATTATATTTTTAACCTGTTTTTCTCAATTCAAAATATATATTACTCGGCCAAATGTTATCCTATTTGTTATTTAAATTATTGAGAGTAAGGAAAAAATAAGTATATATATTTTTATTTTTGTTAAATAAATATATACGTGCAGAAAAAAAGTAGGTACTTAGTTTAAATAATATGATTGTTTTAAGCTAAATATTAGAGTGTATAATTATATTAATCAAATAGTTCTATGAAAATGGTTTCAATTTAATGAAAAATTAAGATCATAAAATCTATTAATTTATATTAAAATTGATATAATTATATAATTTCATATTAGAATAGATCCCTTATTTATTAAAAATTATGAAAACTTTCATTGTTTTTTCTTATGAGTATACACTCAAGTGCATTCAATTAATGAATATCTTCCTTTTAAATTAATGTAATATTAAAGTTGTAATGAAATAAGCATCGTATTAATTAACATAAAGTTTTAAAAATTAACACTCCACAAATTCATTATTTTAATATTTATTTTAATTTTTTATTATAATTATTATTATTCTTACAATACCACTGAATGTATAGATCGTGAAGATATTTAAGGAATATCTTACATTATTCTAATTTCCATGCTATAAGTAATTCGTAAATATCCATATTAAACACACACAAAATGTAACGAGTTCGTTATTATTACGCGATTACACTTTATTATGTTATTACATTTGCGCGTTCTCCAAGTGTTTGGCGAATGTGAAAATTAATAATTATTTTATAATTCCAATGAAGTCTGTTTTATAATGTGATTTCTGTTTGTCTGACAATTTATAACGAACAAGAATATGTTTTAAAATTAATTACGTTATAACGTTAAAACACAATTTTTATTCTAAATATGCAATTATGAAATAAATATAATATAATAAATTTTTTTTCTATTCTTTTTTTTTATTTTTCCTAAATGATTAGTTTGATTTTTACTAACTACCTATAGTTTTATGGTTCAACACTTTAAGTACAAGAATTGTTAAACAAACTTGAAATGCGTATGTTTGATTATTACAAAATGTTCAACATTGTCAAATAAAAAAAAATTAATTCATAATGCATTTTAAATATTGGCCTATAATATTATTAAATATTGGAGAGGTATAAAATAGGGGTAGGATAGGACATTTCATAGGTTCGATGAATTTTTCAGAGGTTTCACGAAATTGCGTATTCGGCATATTTTTTTTTATTATTATTATTTCTTCTCGCAAGTTTTTTCCATTTTTTCTTCTTCCTGTTATAAGTAAAATTGGTATTAAAACAACGAAAATTAAGGTATAAATTTAAGTATTTTATTATTTTAATGCCTTACGTGTAATAATATTGTGTATTGATCAAAGTGATGTTAAAATAAAAAAAATGCGCATTACATATTTTAAGGATATTTACTGTATTATCAACTGTAATTCCTATATGCATTTAATTTAGTAGTCTTTTTTCCAATAATCCGATGACATTTTTTTTCTGAGTCCATGCTGTAGCTAATGGATTTTCAAATACATTTTATGGGCTCAACGCGGTTCCACGAGGCTTAAAGACGTGAGCCCATTTATTGATCGTAGAATTCGCTGAAAAAATATATTTTGCTCGTTAAAACGTAATTTTGAGAATATTTTCAGGTTTAAGCATTGAGTATCCGATGGAATACAGAGGATGTGTTATGACTTTATATCGGTTATAACGTTATAAGCATAACATTTTTCGCATTAAAACACGCGATACTAGTGAAACAACTTTGAGTGTTTCTCCTTTTAACTCTGTAACGTAGTAAAAACTATTTGTCAACGAAACTAGCGTATGTTGTGCACCGGGTTTGTTGAAATTTCATCGTATACGTCTTATTACACGTTTAAGAAGAGGAGAATTTATGCCGAAACATTGTTTTATTTCAATGTTCGCTACCCTTCTATATCCGCATACAACATCTTAACGATAAGTGTTTATTCGCGGTGTATTTATTGCAACGACCATCATAACGTTTTGATTTTATATGCACTGATACGTTCGTAAAAGAAAAAAGAAAGAAAACTTCGTGTCGATGCGCGTTTTATGATTACGATTATTATTTTTTTTATTTTTTTTTTCTGTTTATGTATCCGATCCGTTCGTTCGTACATTTTTCGTAAACCGCGAACTCGAGACACTTAAAATTCTATTGCAGCTCGCTTTAAAAATGATAAAATGTTTTTACGACTCTATTTCGCTTCGTAAAATAAAAATAACGTATAGGTATATATATATATAGATATTATAAATAATAATAAAAAACAACAACAATAAGGACGTTAGAATAAAAAAAATATATGTATATCGATTTGTGCTGTCGTATATTTTCTGGTAAATATATCGTCACAATTATTAATTTCAAACGTGTGTATATTCTTTGAACAGTGTAGTGTACGTATACCTTCGACAATTATTATTATTATTATTATAATTTATAGGTCGAATGAATAATTTATACAATTTATATAGCATAACCATATGAACCGTGTGGTTGTCGTGACCTATACCAACACGAATTCAGTTTTTGTATTCAAAAGAAAAAATTGGAAAATATATGTGTACATACAGAGGTGCGGATCATCCGTGTCTGTTCGAATAATTTCTAAATATTATTCGAATTTAATATTATACAAACCACATGAACGTCGAAAGCATTTTCTATATTTTCGTTTCTAATTTTATATGCAAGACAAAGGGCGCAATACAATTATTCACGAAGTCAATTCATAAATTTCGCTTTACACGTCACACCCTACTTCCTTCTTATTCTTTTAAAACGTCCCTTAATGATTCTCCTCTCTGTACCTTACACGACTTCCCTGCTATCTGTGACATTAATCATATCCTTCTCAATTGTCCCTATTTATCCTTTGACCGTTCACGTTTCAATTCCTTTTTCAATTCCCTTAAAATTCCTTTTAATGCCCATCACATTCGCTCTTCACAATCTCCTGCTGTCGTCCTCGCTCGTTTTTCCCCAACTTCGGGTTGCTTTTATAAATTTTGTAATCACTACTTCATATTTTTGTTATTTTGTATTTAATACTTTTGTTAAAATAACTGTCGAAATTAATTATGTTATACAAGGTTTCAATAATAATAATAATAATAATAATAATAATAATAATAATAATAATAATAAAACTAATAATAATAAATCCATAAAACGTAACGTACGAATATAATTTCGTCTTATTGTTTTTTTTAATTCTTTGTAATAACTTAATATAATATACCAATATATTGTCATCGGCCTGCAGTGTTAAAAACATACTTGCGAATTTTATGTTTTTCGTTTAGAAATTCTTAATTGAGGATTTAACGATAAATATTACAATAAATTTGTATATACATATGTATTTATATATATATATATATATATTATAAATATAAAATCGAGCCAGAGATTATTAGAAAAAATAAAGAAATATTAGTAACATTTATAATTTTTTCTACGTAAATTTCTTCATTTTTATTTTTTTCTGTTTTATTTCCCTTAATACTAGGAGATAATGACATAAACCGCGGTAGTAAATAAACAAATTTAATAGAAAAACTTCCTTGTATATGTATATATATATTTCCTTATTTCTCATAATATTCTTAGGTTTGATTATCATAAATAAATATTTATTATTTACGTGTATTAATTCATAGCGTTATTTTTCGTTTCTATTCGTTTCGTGTATTATTCTTTTATTTGTTCAATTTTTTTTTTTTTTTATAAATAGTTTCAATATTTATACACTTCTTTTTTTTTAACTAATCCGAAACAAAGTTTTAAAAAAAAAATATGTGTATCGATAATGGCGTTTTTAATGCCCTTACTTTTAAACGCTTTAATTTTTAGCGTTTTATTCGTTTTATTTTAACGGTTAACGAAAATCCCTGTTTCAATTATTATAATAATAATTATTAATAATTATATATAATAATTATTATTATATATATATATTATTATTATAATTATTCGTACAAAAACGCTAATTACACGCCAATTACTATTATACGTATACAAATAATTTATTAAAATATATTTATACACACGAGAACTATTAAACTAATTGAAAATCTACTTGTAATAAGGAACGAATATTTTTATTTTTTTTTTTTAAGTACCTGTATGATATTATTAAGACGCAGTTAAACGCTATGTGAATACATACATATATATATATATGCACATGAGAAAAGGCGAAAAGTAATTTATGCGAGTAACACTTCATTTTTAAGTTTTTTGGACTACTTGGAGATTATAATGTGTTAGGTTTGACGTAATAGATGTAACGTTATAGATAATTTTTTGTTTTTTTTTTTTGCTTTTTTTAATGAATATCGTATAAAATATAGTGTCCGGTTTTAATAACACCAACACAACTTATACGTGGACAACGCGTTCGTGTACGAGTTCACCGATTCGTAGCAATTACATAAAACAGTTTTATAATTAGGTTTTAAATTAAAATTTATCACAATTTATAGTAGAAACGCGTTGTTTAGATTTATCGTCTAAACGTTGGGAAAGGATGAAAAAAAAATAGCGTTTATGATCTGAAAATGTCTTGTAAAATAATAGGACGCGCCCGTTTTATATAACATTGCCACGGGTTCACGCGCGTGATTATTCATCGGTTTGTGGCGTACCGATATTTTTGTTTATCGCGCGTATAATCGAAATGATATAATATGAACTGTGATGCGGGGACCGATTGTAATTGTTATTTCGTTCGAACGTATAAATTATACGAAATAAAAATAAAAAAAATCGAATAAATATAATCGTATTCCGTACGCGCGTAACGATAATGTACCTGTATTTATATATATATATATAATACGAAATTTATTTTATTGGAATGAGCCAAAAATCTGGTACGTACAACAGCAACAGCAGCCGATGATAATATTTTGTTCGCCAAATACGGTTGGAAAAAAAATCGAAGCCGTTTAACCGAAAACATTGCCAAGTGCACGTCGTATATGACTTGGAACGAACGGACGAAATTGATTTATCGAGACGTTTTAACTAGAATATTTCGAATAGATATATAGGCTATGCGAGGAAAGAGAAATTCCGATCTTATCTTTTTTGCGTGTTTTAACATTTTTTTTTTTTACATACGTATAGAACAGTTGTGTGGTTCGGTTTAATGAGTGAGAGCAGATTTTATGGGCAATCGATTAATTTTTATTTCGTGACAAGAAAATGTGTAGTTCGTAATTTCTGTATATATCCTGCAGGTTACATCTGATAAACAAAGATTTTGGTCAATGCGAACTCAAATGTTAAACACTTATAAATTAGATATTTGAAAAACTACTTTAATATTATATTTGTTTTGAAGCAATTATAGATAGATTTCTTGAATAAACGCTATTCACAGTGTTCCTGTATATACTATGGACGTTTTACGTTGCCCTAAACCTAATGAGATGTTTATCCTGAAATATAAACTATAAACAACTATAAACCGTGTGTCTATTTCAGTTATTTACACTATTATCTATTGACACTAATTATCATTTCTTTTTTACTCTACCAAATCACTATTTATTACTATAAAATGCTATAAATCCTCGCATACAATAAATTGTCATTTTACATTATTAATACATTTTATTTCATTAAATTTTCTTAAATAAGTCAAAGACTTGTAGTTAAATATATATATATGTACAATGTACATACACTCCCTATGTTTAAGATAAACATAGAAACATGTTACATTTATAGCTGGACACACGTGACCAGACGGTTTGACGCAATTTTGAAACACGAATTATGAATTAATAAATTCGCGTATAATATTCATATAAGCAATTATCAGCGTAAATGTCATTCAGATCGATAGAGTTCAAATCATTCAAATACATTATTATAATAAAATAATAATATTGTTTAATTACACGTTTTTAAATAGCGAAATTTATTTTGTTTTTAACTACAAAAAGAAATAATCACAGTCAATATTTTAATTATAAATAGTTGGCCACGACTTTGCCATAATATTATTCATGTTCAGTTGTTTAAAAGAAAAATATATATACGTTTGGATAAGCAGACATTTTTCATTGCACAATCAATGGAAGAGCTGTTAAGGTTTTTAGGCATTTCGAATTCTCGTTATGGCTACGTGTTGTCCACGTTGAAAACTATAAATTTAAATGTTCGGCTTTTCAGAGAAATCCGAGAAATATTTCTCAAATTCTTTCGAAACACCCACACATTTTTCGTACTTTTTAATTTTCAATATTATATCGTACTTCGTGTAGACGTCTAAACATAATAGAAAACTTAAAACATAATGAAGTACATCACAATTTTTCTCGTTCGACAAATTGAGAATATTTTTCCGGATATAAAAACGAGTGATTAAACGCTGCCTGGCATATGAATTATAAGTTATATAACTATTAATGTAACATAATATTCTATTTATTTTTGCGAAGATCTATCGCTACGGTCATACGGTCTTAAAACCATTATTTTTTTTTACATTTTGTCTTTCTGACGACGAATAAGAAACAGTGAAATTAGATACTGGAAATTATAGTGAAGAGATCGTGTGAAAGATTTTTTTTTATCAAAAACCCATTCGACATGAAGTTTTCGAGTTTCGCTATAATATTACAAACGTATTACTCAGCGGTCTCCTTATATATACATAAAAAAGAATATAAGTTTGTGACTATTTCATTTCAATACTTGACGTTATAAAAAAAAAAGAAAAAAAGGGAAAAACTGAAAGAATACTTTTTTCTCTCTCTCTCTCTCTCTTTCTCGCTTTACTAAAATGTCGCAAAAACGGTCTTGGACGATTTCTGTACATATAATATCTATTTACATAATATACTCTCGGTCTGTCCCGCGGCGACAGACTTTCGTCGGTTTTACAAGGAAAATTGACTCGAATTTACGTATATTAAAAATGTTGCCGAGTAACCGATCGGACGTATACGTACTACAAATATTATTATATTATCGACGGCGTTCGATACTCGCAAAAAGAGCCAACGGCCGAAAAGAAAAAGTGCACGGAATTATAATAGTTGTGGACAATTTTCTAAAACGATACCCAAATCCCAATAATCGTTATTATTACTGCTGTTATTCGACATAGACAATTTATTTCGTCATAATTCTGTGAGATTTCCTATGATTACGCACGTATATATAATATATTATACGGTTAGTTAAAATAAAAAATAATTTTACATCAAACTGCGTTGATATCTTGAAACATTAAAAAAAAAAAATTGTTTTTTTTCGTATATTATTTAATTCGTATACGATTTACTGCGCATGTCAAATGATTATTCATCGGATATTAAAAAATATCTTCTTCTTTTGTTTTTTTTTTATCGCTTTTTACAAACTTTTCCAATAGTTTTGCAGCTGCAAAAACAACTACTTAAAATTATTTAAACACACTGCATTTAAATAGTACATCAGGGAGTTATTTTAATAATCGTTTGGACACTTCAATAGTTTTTCGCGAATCAATTACGCGGGTACGCAAACCTAAGCATGTTACGGTACATAATATTAGAGAAAAAAGTGAATCGTCAAAATTTCACTATATATTATATGATAAGATATTGGATTTTTCAAATTTCCATTTTGTACTACGTCAATCACACGCATTATTATTATTATTATTATTATTATTATTATTATTATTATTATTATTATTATTATTATTATTATTATTATACCGATCCGTAATAATTATTGTAATAATAAAATTTTTTCGAAACGATTATACCTTTTGTATACGCTACGATTATTATTAAATATTATATTATAATATTAACGAGTAGATATAACTACACTATATACAGTTTTATATATTTCCGGATGTTTAAAAAATAAAATCAAATACGAAGAAGTGATGTAATAATAATAATAATAATAATAATGATAATAATGATAATAATAATGATAATAATAATAATAATAATAATAATAATAATAATAATAATAATAATAATAATAATAATAATAATAATAATAATAATAATAATAATAATAATAATAATAATAATAATAATAATAATAATAATGATAATATTAATAACCCATAACGATGACGTATAATTTTCTTTTTTTTAAAAAAGAAATTTTTTTTTTCTGCAAATTAACTATACATACGGAGTACACGTATGCGTACGTGTGCAGTACGTGTACGAGTCGTTAGTAAATAATACAATATGAATTGACTTTTTGGGCGGCGGTAGAATATAAAAAAAAAGAACGCCGCAGGAAGTGTAGAACTTTTGACCTGTTTTTTTTTTCTTCGAAAATATCCTTTCTCGTTTCGACTTCCCCCCCCCCCCCGCCCGCCCGCCACGGCCCATTCACCGCGGCGGACGGTCAACTTCGCGACCGCCACCGACGACGACGACGACGACGACAACGACGGCGGCGGATTTCCCTCTTTTGTTCGCCGAAAAAGTCAACCGCTTCGTACGTCGTTCCGTCGTTGTTGTCGTCAGAGACAATGCAACAGCACGTCGTCACCGATTAGCATACAATAGAAGCAAAACGACGACGACGACGACGACGACTACGGGCGACGTGCCACCACCTTCGCGTCGGGGCATTTTCTATATAATAATAATAATAATAATAATAATAATAATAATAATAATAATAATAATAATAATAATAATAATAATAATAATAATAATAATAATAATAATATGTCGCGCATTGCGCTCCGTCTTATGTCCCGTCATTATTTTATATTATTATTATTTATTTTTTTTTTTATTACTATACCGCACGTATACGAATAACGCGTTTATGGAGGTATAACGAACGGCGTTCACTTCCGAAACTCACACGCGCTCGTGATGTTATAGAAATTATTTTTTATACGTATACACACGCTTTAAATGTTGTTATTGTAATCGCGACGACGCAACGAGACGCGTACGGTTTTCGAATTAATAGCGTCGTTTGTACGCGCCGCGCGTCCGCGAACGCAAAACGTTATCCGCTAACGATTATTGTTACGTAGCACGTGGTTCGCAGTGGCGTAGGTGTGCGTGCGTGTGTGTGGAGGGGGGAGTGGCACGAGAGATTCGACCCCTCTTGCCCCCCTCCCTTCATTGAAAAAAAAAAAATAATAATAATTACCGATTTCAAAACGAACGATAATGCAGGGGAAAAGGCTCTTTACTCGGATATGAGGGATTTTCTTTTTTTTCTTTTTTTTTTAATGCGCGTATCGACAAATATAACGTGTTGTATTTGAAAGTACAAATACGATTCCATCGCATTGTTGCGTTCGAAAAAACGATTCCCCGTGCGGAGCCCTGTGATATTTCGGTTATAGAACAAGAAATAATCGGTTTTTAATTGTAATGAAAAAAGATTTTTCTCACACTTTCTTTCCCCCCTCACCGCAATGTCAACCGTATTCCACGAATGTTTCGAGTTTCTATATATACACACGTTAATTTCGAAATTACTCGAATCGATTTCGACGGAATCGCGGTTTTTACGTAATTTTTTTTTTTATACGGTTTTTGATTTATGTCTCCGAGCGTTATTGAGATAATCGAAAAATCGCCCATCTATTGAGTACCAATCAGACGCGATACGATAACAAAACTGTGACTGTGACCGAACACTCCTTCTGGTAGAATTTTCGGGTGTAGACATGAAAATGGCAAAAATCGTAAGACCAACACACGTTCCTCGCTCCGCTCAGAGTACAAAAATTCAATTTATACGCGTAGTTTGGATTTCAATACGTCAAGAGCGTTATCGTTAGAAAAAAAAAAAAAAAGACGATTTCGAATAAAAATCCAAGCATCGCGCGTGTGTTTATATATTATAATATTGAAATTATAATAATATCTGTCGGATATTTTGTTGGCGTATAGGCACACATTTATGTACAGTCCGTCGACGGGGTCGTACATATACAATCGGCGAGTTGACTTTGCTCATGACGGCGATGAATTTATTAAAAATCACTTTAAAAATACAAAATATTATATCTTATATATATATATGAAAATTTATTTCGAAAATTCCTTTGAATCGCCTTTTGCAGAAAAAAAATCGTCTCTTAAGAGTTTCGCGATGTGTTTTCTCGGGTATTCTATTCCGCGTTTAACGACGGAATAGTACACGTCTTTTATATAGATCAACCACCAATCGATTTTATATATTATAAATATATATATATACACAATTCGATCAAATTGTCGCTGTGGAGATTACTGTTCGTTAAACGCGACGTTTCCTTTTTTTTTTTTCAAGAGTGTACGCGTAGATTATAATATTTTTTGTTTTATTCGACGCGTATCACTTATTACCGAAACGGCTCTATCTTTTATGAAATTAACGTATACTACACTACTACTGCAACACAGACAAGGCCAATCAAATTCCAAACCGTACACACACATACGATATAAATATTATAATGTAAACGAGTATAGGTATAAAAAAGCGTGTACAGGTGCAAAAAAAAATAAATAATAACAACCGGTCTCGCGTACGCGAACGTGAAATTCAAACGACCTTGTTTGTTGGTAAAATTCAAAAAACAGTATTGAAAATTTTAAAGAGAAACACATTTTACGCGCGCGTGCCGGCGTATTGTTGGATATTATGTTGTTCTTATACGTTTTAATAAGACCATATACCGGTTTACACTGTTCAACTCCATTTTGTCGAAAATCCGACGAATGGGGGAAAGGAAATAACACTGCAGTAATTCAGTTATTATTTACCCTTCCTTGATACGGTAAAGAAAAAAAAAATCTATTTCGCACAACATTAAATACATCGCACGCGACGTTACTTCGATGTACTTTAAATAAGGAAAAAATAATAAATTATTCAGTGTTTTTTTTTTTTTTAAGATTAGATGCTCGTGAAATCGATACTACAATAATCTTTAATGTCGATAAACGTATTGTACACCTGGGCGTATGATAGGCGCGGAAGAAACCCGACTTCTAGAAGCGATCTCTTATTTCTCGTATGCGGTTCACTTTCAAAGTGATTATGTCTAAATCATAATTACGATTGAAATTATAAATTATCATCATGCGATTCAAATTGTAACGAATATATAATTCGAATATTTTAGAATACATGAATTCAGTATACGGATTAATAATAACAGTGTACGGCGATGAAGAAAAAAAAAATGGACCCAATACATTTTTCTTCAGATTTCTTATCCCACAAATTTAACCACAAATTTATAGTCAATCGTTTCGAGCGTGATGAAAAAATGTGCGGCCGTTACATATTTATTTATCGTCCATATAATAGACACAGACTCGTTCTCTTATAATAATTATTCACGATTAATTAGTCAATCGTGTATCTAATTATCATTTATTTAGACATCGAATTTGATAAACTCGTTTTGTTTCTTTACGATTTGGAGTTTTTCCCGGAAACGGTTATTAATAAAATAGTAAAAAGTGTTAAAACAAACGAGTGAACGTGTAAACGAGCGTACAGCGAAAAAAGACGAATCGTTACGTTAATTTTATTTCATTGAAATAATAATAAAAATAATAAATATAGCAAGCGCGCACACGCTTGCTTTTTTCTCTCATTTTTTAGTGTAAAAAGAGTCTATTTGTTTTAAACCTCGATTTACGTTCGCTGAATTCTCGAATTATGTTTTATCGTTACGGATTTTATGAGTCAGTCGACCGCAAAAAAAAAAACAGGAAACGAAAGTAGGTCACCACCAGATAGCGTTACGACACAACATAGTGGGGATAGCGGCAAAACGCATATAAATAGCGGACCGAAACCGGCGGATCGCTCGGTCCAGCCGCGGCGGACAAACGCCATCATTCATGTTCGCTTCTGCTCGCGCCAAACACACCGTGTGTGCGTGTTTGATGTATACACACACGGTGTTATTGTCGCGTTCGGAGCTGAACAACGTCGTTCGCGTTTGCCCGCTACGAAGAGCGCGCGGTGTGTGTATATAAGCAACTATACTTTCTTTTTCCTTTTCCTACATCTGCATTTCGTCTTAATAGATTGTCGGACAATTTCTTTCTTCGTCATTTGTCTTTGACGCAGGTATTTCATTGGCAGACGACTCCAGTTGACTCCAGTTTACATAATGACGCGCACCGTTGCACGCCGTCGTTCACATTTCAATATGCGTATACGTCGTATTGTCATCAGTTACGGTGTAGTGTATTTAATAAAATATATATTATATAAAACGATGCGCACGACAACACAATATATATTATTTTCGTGCGCGGACGATTACGAATTACTTTCAAGGGAAATACGTACATGGACGCGAGTATATATTTAATTATTGTTACGGTACGCAATTGGTCCCGGGCGATTTGTCACGCGCGCAGGCTCCTCCGCGGCAGATAAGAACGGCTACCGCCCACGCGCGCATCCGACGGAAAAATAACGCCGCGGTGCGGATGAGGTACGTTTCTTTTTTTTTTGTTTTTTGTACCGAACGACGCTCACACGAAATCCGTCGGATAACGATCAGTGCGCTATTGATCAGAATCAAAGCGCTTTCCCGATCCAATCCACGCCCGATATTACGGCTAGTATTTATAATTTTGCCGCCACGCGTGTAGGTTGGGTGTCCGGTAATTAAAGGGGAAACGAAACGAGAAGAATTCGTTGGAAATGAGAATATCCGGGCCTACCGAGGACTGGTTAGTGGTGGACGGAGAGAGAACGCGGAGCTATTGTATTGTATATAATTAATGTACGCAAATATACGTTATATAACGAGCGAGAAAGGAGTGTTTTGGAAGGGTCGAGCTAATAGAAGCAGCGATGGAGCACAGAACCGGCGTGTGGTGTAAGACCGTTGGGAGGATCCAATACGAAACAGAGGACGCGATGGAATCATTGAGAAGGTCGGAAAGGAAAAAGCGACGAATAGAGAAACGTGGTGGAGCGTTCATTTTTTAAATATAAATTGTTCAACTGATATTGTTTTTTTTTAGTGTAAAAAAGGGTCTATTTGTTTTTAACCTCGATTTAAACGTTCGCCGAATTCTCGAATTACGTTTTATCGTTGCGGATTTTATAATCTTTACGATTATATTTCATCGTTTGTCGCAAAAATAATAGCGCGCGCTTATTACCGCTAAATCTCAATGAGAAAAAAAAGTTGTTGAATTATTAATATTTTTTTTTCCTACCCACGGAATTTTAATTCGTCCTGATCGCGAAATCGTTTTCGTAAACCATAAAACGATTAAAACATAATATGTCGCTACGAGTATTGTTTTTGATTTGATTTTATTGTTTTTTTTTCTCTCGTATCTAAAATGGTAAGTGCTTTCGTACATTATACATACGTATATCTAGCCGTCGAGTACCAATAAAAATAAATAAATATTACGTAATATTTTAGATCTTCAATACACGTTATATCGCGTTATATGCGTATTGTGTATAATGTAATAATAATAATAATATTAAAATTATTATTATTATATACACGCGCGTAAATGGCCGATTTTGTCGCGTTACCAGTTTCAAGCGCGTCGGATCCGGTTGCGCAACGGTCATTTACGTCGTCGACGCTTAATATCGATACGTTCCAATCTCGGCATATCATATGTGTATATAATAATAATTCGGTACACGTGTTATATATATATATAAACCAAAAATCATATTCTCTAATAACATTTTGAGAATATTATTCAATTGTTTATGTCTGTAATTCTACAATTTTTCCTTCATATTTTTATTTATTTCAAAATAAGTTAAAAAAATCTTACCATATCCGTGTAGTAAAAAAAATTGAAATATTTTTGAAAACGTCTTAACGTTATGGCGCTATGTGCCATTTACATACATTCCACATACAGCATTTTTCTATACAGACATTTCAATATTTTCGACTCGTGAGCATTTAAAAATTCAACACGAGTGTTGTTTATTCGTTAAAAATAATATCACCTATCCATAGGATTCGCCAAAATTACAAACACGTTTGCGAATTATATTATATAACATTATTAATATTTTACGAAGTTTTACTATAGCGTGTATTATTCGATTTTTATTTATTATTATACAGCTGTACAAATAGTGTGTAATGGATAAAAATGAATTTATTACTTATCGTCCCACTAGATGCTCGACGAATTTTCCGGTAATAATTGGTTTGTTATTTATGTTGATAAACGGTTATAATATACATTTAAAACTCGATTGCTATCTGGAGGCGAAACGAATACTTTCCGATTAAATAATCGTAAGATATTATTATATTTCATAACAACTAATTCTCGATAAAACAAGAAAAAAGACATTATAATAGAATAATGTGAGATTATACTTATACGGAACAACGCAGAATACACTAGGGACGATACAAAAATATAATAAAAGAATAGTAATAATTTATTAATTGTTCATTCAATGGTATTCGGATATTTAATGTACAGGAACGACCTACCTTTTTATTATAATAAAAAGTCTTAATCGGTAGTTGACGAATTCTATTATTATTTTTTCAATCATTTCTATATTGAACCATTATTATAATTATTAATTAAGAAATGGAAAATAATATTTGAGGTTTTTATTTCGTCTACGCGTGTAACATAAACTGATCACCGAAGCTCGTACGAGTGTACGTTTTTCATTACATATATGATTTCATCGAAATATCGTAATAAATATCAAATAATAAATATACTTTCTTTTTTTTTATGTCTACACTCAAAAATTCTACCAGAAGATGTGCTCTGATCTTCATATTCATATCTACTTTGTTTTCGGTAACGTATTGTATATAGTCGGTACCTTAGAGAGGTCGTTATTCGATTTTCTCAATACTTTTTTCAATCGTACGAAATCACAATCGAAAAATAACATTAGAACGATAAAAATGCGATTTCGTCGTTATTTTTCCGTAATTTCGAAACCAATGGTTATAGAAACTTGAAATATTCATCAAACATGTAACTTTTTTTGTTATATTAACGAAAAACATTTTCAATAACTTTCTTTTAATTTTTGATTGTTTTTGGCAACTATAGATTTTGAGGTAATTAATTCATGAAAAGGATTAGTTTTTGATATGTACTCAAAATATTACACCGGAGTTTCGTTCAGAATCTGTTTATCGAATGCGATGACTTATCGTGCATTTAACATGTAGTGTTGGTACTTACAGCAGTTCAAACCTAAAAATCGAACAGCTCGTAAACATTTTCTTTAAAAAAATCGCGCAACAAGTCCCGAGTTTGATTTATTGGAATGGTTTTAGATAGATGCACTAACATTATAGTGCTTACAGCTTCACGTAACTCGGGACGATCCTATAATTATTTAAGCGAATTAATGAAAAAGGAAAATAAACTGGTTTTATATTATAAACGCGCGTTATGTGTGTAAACGTATTCGATTATTATATTATTATAATTTTGTAAAAAAAAAAAAAAAAATTAAAAACTAACTCTTACGTTGATGTACAGTTTTCAGAACGAACGGTTTTGTAGCACAGACGCTAGTCGAAATTTTCGAAATTCGGATTCCACAACAGTTGGTTTTTGGATTTTAGATTATTAGTGTTATTTTTCCAATTTTGGTTATTATTTTTTCGCTAATACGCGTTAGATTTGAATTATTTTCTGTTTTATATAAATGTCGTGACGATAAGTTGGTAAGAAAAATCGCCTATATTACAATCTCTTTAAAATTGTTAAATTATCGCGATATTTCGGCAGAACTTTGCTACAAATAAAACAATTTTTTTTCGCTGTTTTTACGACATACTTAAAGATATTTCCCCCTTCTCCCCCCTCCAATCCGTCATAACGTAGCACACGTTTCAGTACTTTGTAGCGCTATAAAATGTGGGCACTGCTAATAATATAAGAAGAAGGAGGGAAAAAAAACAAACGTTTACGTACATTTCATTCAATAGTGTCGTTTTCAATATTTTCGTTTTTTTCTTTTTTGAAAGAAGAAGGAAGGGAAAACAAACGAAAAGAAATTGGCTGACGCAACACAATGTACGAATAAAATTATTAAAATGACGATGCGCGTTGAAAATAATAAATGAGCGGATCGTTGTGGTGGGCGGTTTTTATGTAATATACGCGTTGATAGAACGGCACGGCGATTATTTCTTATATCGCCGTACAACATAATAAATTATACAGTGACGGCATGCAAGGAGAGGAAGAGAGGCGTTAGAGTTAAATCCTTCTCCATCCCCCTCAAAAAAAAAAAAAAAAAAACACAATTAATAATGATAATAATTCTTAGCATTGTAAATAACGAGAGCAGGAAAATTTGCAATATATCGCCAAACGAAAATCCCGAGTACACTCGTCCGATAATGTGTTTCTTGTGTTCATGAAAAAGAAAGAGAGATTTCGCGCGATTTTCCACTGCTCCCGAAAATATCAAATGCGGACGATTATTATCATTATTATTTTTTCGTTTTATCAAATCGCGAGCGGACGCGAATCGAACAAACGTCGTCGAATTGTCGACGTTCGTCAATATTCATACGCGTCCCCGGGTTAGAGAAAAATGAACAGGACCGGTTCACGACGATTCCGTCATTCGAGAGAGAATAGAATTTTTTGTTTTTTGTTTTAATAATGACAAAAACGCGGAGAACTCGGAATTAACGGATTCTCTTTATAATCATCATTTTTTTTTTTTGTTATTGTTTTTTCGTCAAATCGTCCGCCCGCATACGACGACCGCGTTCCGCTCGGGCCCGCTGGCGAGCGTTTCGTTCGTTGTGCCCCTCGGTTCATGGTGGTGGTGGCCCGTGCCGCGGTTGCCTCATCACGACGACGACGACGAGTTCAAAACATCGCCCACGTACGCGTCCGTATATTATTATTATTATTATATTTTTTATACGAACGAGTCGGAAAGAGTGAGAGAGAGAAACACACACGCGGAGAGCGTTATGAGCTCGAGTTCGTGTGTGTGTGTGTGTGTGTACATCCGATCGTTTTGTAGTCATGTGGGTCTGCCAGAATCGTATTTTATTGTCCTTATGGTATACACTAACGGGCGCGTATACGTACGTATTATAAATAAAGAAGAAGAAGAAAAAAAGAAACACGCGGACACGTGAATTGTCGTTGTTCGTAACGAAAATAACGTTGTTGGGAGGGGAAATAAAAATAGGTGCGGCCTTTTTTTTTTCTTCTTCTTCTTCTTCTAAATAGAAGTGTCCTGTGCGCCGCCGCGCTGGGCGCGTTATAAGTACACACACATCGCGGCGGAGACGAGAAACTTCTCGTACACAACGGCGCGACGTATACAATGTGTGTTCTGCGGGTACACCCAGCCCGGCAACAGGTTACACACAGCGCATAGTTAAGTCTGTTATAACTATACATACGCGCGTATATATTATTATATCGCGCGTACACACACACGTAGTGGTATTCGGTTGATTAGAGGTGTACCACCACGTGCACTAAACACTTCGTACCGACGGTTATATTGTGTTACAATCGCGTCCGTGTGTATGCACGCGAAAAAAAAAATGAGAAATTTATTTTCCTCCTCTCGACGATATCGCGTCTCCTCGACGACCGCTCAGAATTATTTTAATTTCTCCCACCCGCTAATAAATTACGCGAGCCGCTGCCGGGGGCACTAAAAAAAAAAAAAAAAATCCCGCAATCGCCGGAAGACCGGGTCGTAACCGGGACTGCTTCGGTTTATTTTCACACGCGGCGTAACAGAGACGATCGCGTCGCCTCGCGATTTCCCGCACGGCACAGCGTTTCGGTTTTTCTCTTCCGCCGTATTATCAAACGGACAGTGTACGAGAATATAACATAACAATAGTATAACAATTGTCAATACGAATTCCCGAAGCGACCGGAGTGAACGTCGAGTGCTCCTCTCGCGGCGGAGATTTCCGTCGTCTGAATTTACCGACAACGCCATGATCGGGGAGTCTTCTTCTCTCACTTGTCTGGACGATTGCGTTTTATTTTGAGTGTACCAAAATACGCGTAATAAACGACTGAATTTCGTATAATTGTTATTATTATTATTTTTTTCTTTTTTTTTTATGTTATCGTTTTACGTCGGCTGTGGTTGATTTTTTTTTTTTTTTAGATTCTCAGAGCGAAAAATATTTATCGGTTTTACGATAACAGAGGGGAGGGGGGGGGGTTAACGAACTGAAATGCGTCTGGTGGATACTTCAGAGAGGTGATTTTTCGATTTTCTCGATGCTTTTGTTTTTCGAACGCACGGAAAAACTAACGTATTTTGTAGCTAAAACGTTCAAGTCGTATGTATAAAAACGAAACCACGGGCCACGCGGTACACCCGGCGGCACACCTTGTGCGCACGCCCGTGTTGTGTTTAGTCAAGAATCGTTCGAGGACTCGACGCAGCGATGAGGAGCTAAGCTGTTATTTAAACAGGCGTTACTTAAAAATAACGATGTTTTTCTCTACGTAATTATACATGTTGGCATCAGCACCTGCACGCGCTGTCCAACGGAGTTTCTGTCGATTTTTTTTATAGGCGTTGGATCGCGTTTAGTGCGTGAAATCGGGTATTTCGTATTTTCCTTATGATCAACACCGCGGAGGAGAGAGAAAACGGGATATTATAGAAATCAATTGAAATCGCGCTTATTTCTAATCGCCCGAATTTAGATTATGAGCGGAACGAAGAGTGTATTGGTTTTACAATGACGCGCTCCACCGGAAAGGAGTGATTTTTAGGAGTCATACCTTGTCCTCGGCAACACATCGCGTCTAATTGATACTTCCGGAGAAGTCATTTCTCAATAATTTTTTTAAGCGTACGAAAAAATTACATTACAGCCGCAATAACGCGGTATTGCTCCGTTATTTCGAAACATACTCTATCGCTACAACAACGTATTTTCTCGCGATTTTCATTTATTTATTTATTATTTTTTTTGACACGATAATTTGTATACAGCTCAACTACGATGTAGGTAACCGTTCTTCTTCTTAATTTTTTCCTCGCGATTATCAAAAGCGACTCGTGATCTGACGACAGAGTCGATATATTTTTTTCTTTTTCTCCGAACACAAGTAAAATCTGAAATCGGTTGCAAATGAAAAACGACTTGCGAAGCCGTAGTCCTGCTGTTCGTTATTTTGTGTGTGTGTGTGTATACACCGGGAAACCGTAATAACACATTCGATTATTACACGCGATTTACACGAGCGTTTTGCGGATTATTCCCGCGGTAACCTTATCCGGCGCCTGAAGCGCGTAGGTCGGCGGTGTACATATACCGCGTACGTATATTATTGTAATCGGCCACACATACGAGTATACCGGCGGCGTGGCGTCCGGACGTCGTGACTCTCCGTTTGCCGCGCAGAAAGTCCGGCCGGATCTCCTGCGCACCTCACTTCTTCGTAAATAATATTATACGTAATACGTATCTCATTGAAAGCGCAGACGTGTATGTGTAAAAAAAAAAAAAAAAACACGACCTATATAAATACTTATTGAAACGGGTTATGCGTATTTAACGAAAAATAACACACGATGTGAACAGATTGAAAACTGAACACGACGTGTAACTATTGGGTGTAACACACACACACACACAAATTTCGTATAATGGTTACGTTTAATAAACTGAAATGAAGACCAGTGTTGTAAGTTCGTAGTAAACGCGTTATTAAATAATCTAAAATACGCGTTGAAAAAATGAATATTTTTTTACTAGTCGTCTTGGACCAACAGCAACTTACGAGCGGTAAAAATCGGTCCGAGCCAAAAGAAAGTTGTTGGTGCGCCGCGCAGGAGAGGAAAATCATACGAACCACGTGACTATCGAGAATATGCGTGAAAAGGGACGTAAGTGAAGCCTGCATGGAATACTCGTTATACTGCGTGTTTAAAGATTGGAACATGGACATGTATGGATGTATTTAAGAAGAGTATGACGACCGAACGAAAAACCACCGATGATCAGATAAAAAAAAAAAAAAAAAAAAACGCACGACGGAAAAGACTATTCTACGACGGATCTTTTTATGATTTTACGCGGGTCCTCGGCGGACCGTTTAAAATCCATTAAAAACGGAGAAATTAAAAAAACGTTGAAAAATTAAAAACTGACAAAATGACTTTTTCAATGACGTCTAATGTAATAAAAATATTTCTCGTATCGAAACGTTTGTTTACTTAGAGGACTACGAGTCATCTCGTCGGACCATAATACGCGTACCGCGTATACGGTTGTTTCTTTTTTATATATATCGTCTCTCGTTGTCTAATTACATAATCGTACTGACGTAACTCGAATCGAATTAACCGCCGGACACTGTAACAACGAAATTCTGACGCGTAGGCAACTCAATGTTTATATATGCTAATAACTGGAATACGTTTTCAAAACCATTTACACATTGCAACACACAGTTTCAAGCCGCACGTTTAAAATACAATACGGTGACAGAGATGTACAATTAAATTCTTTGCCCGAGACGATCATCTCTCGGGTGAAACGCTGTGCGATTGCGTACGCGCGATGCGCAGGTCACGCGATAAATAATCCGATGATTCCGGTGACGATGACAATACGGTTTTCGAGAGAACTCCCTTCCAAGACTTCTAGAATCTTGAAATTTACACCGAATAACTGACGTGTATACGTGGAAAAAGACGTCTTTCGAATTTTTCGGTGCTATTTACAGCAACTATTAGTCGCCGAGCTAAGTTTCGAGCAATAGCAGAAGTAATTTTTGGTTTTAAGAGCTGAAAATCACACACAGGTCGCGCTATACGAAAAACCTCGACAATCCGCCCGGGTCACGATATTAGTTTTTTTTCTTTTATAACCACTTTAAGGAACGGGCGCGACGTTCGGAACCGTTTAATCGAACGCGACGGATTACTATTTCTCAAACGTACAGTAGGTAACGGTAGTGATAACGAAAAAAAAAGCTCTTAATACTTTATTCTCAAACGTGATTTTAGAGGTCGACACTCGTGTTTTTTTTTTTTAATATTATTAATTTCGCACGCTTTTGCATTATTATTATTTTTTTTTCGTAGATTCCGAACGTATCGTAACGTTTTATAACGACGACGAGTTTATTTTTTATGTCGATATCCCGAAAATTGTACCGGAAAGAACGCTCCGATCTTTACGGGTCACACACGTATTGTTTTCGACATATCCGCCGCGGTCGCGGTACTCTATTATAAGGGGAAAAAAAGGTAATTCTTCTCAAAAGCGTCTTAGAAGAGGAGAGAATTACGCGTAAAACCACAGGTGGTTTCTATATTTTATATATCGATATAACGAACAATAACGTTACGCCGAATGTCCGCTTCGTAAAAAAAACCGTTTCTGTTTTTTACCGAATAATGACGCGACGGATCGATATTTCGTCAAACGCTTGTGTTATGTACTCGTAGTACAGTAAAAAAACAAAAACTCTTTGAGGCTCAACTCGCAGAGATACCACCGCGCGACGACGGACTCGATCCGAATGCGGACGCCGCCGTGTCGGACCCGTCACTGCAGAGCGGTGGTATAGAGGAATTCCTCCGCAGTGACGGTGGAGAAAAACGCTCAATATCGTCTCCGACTCGTTTACAAAATATACCAACTACTACTACTACTACTACTACGGTTTATTTCGTCTTTCCGCGCGAACACAATGCTCATATTTACCCGCGCCCATTGTCCGCTGTACACGCGCATATTGCCAACAACGGTCGCGCGTTTGTATGTGTGTGTGTGTGTGTGTGTACGTGCGTGGAAAACAATGCGCGCGCCCGCGTTTATTAACAACAATGCCCTCGTGTCCCCGGCGCGGACACAATCGCGCGAGCGGCGTAACACGACGACGACGAAGAAGCGCGTCTTGTTTGTGTGCCGCGCGCGCGCGTGTAGAAAAAATAAAAATAAAAAATAGTCGATGTCTTTTTTTTTTTTTGTCCATCTTCCACGTTTCCGAAAGAAGCGTTTCTCAAAGTCAATAATTACGCGTGTACCGCGCGGCCCCGCGGCCGTGAGCGTGTCTGAGGTGCTAAACGTTACACGACACCGCGCGCGGTTAGCGTTGGTCGGCCGTTGCTGCGTTGTGTTTGAAGTAGACGAGAAAGAAGCGAACGGGCGATGGGGGGGAGGGAAACCCGAAATTAACCCGACCGTACCGATTGTAAAGAAATAAAACTCGGAACGTCGCCGCGACTAATTTTATTATTATTATTATTATTATTCCCTTGTATATTGTGCGGCACAACTGACGTGCACTGTACACTACGTCTCGAGACGACGCATACGACTCGATATCAAAAAATTTATAGTTTCGCTTCTTTTCATTTTTTTTTTTTGATGGACGGATACAGTCCGGTGCTCGAATCGGCAAAATATCAGTGAAAAAAGAAAGCACTTAAAAAAAATAAAAACAAAATTGACCGTTTTACAAAAGAAATTCGCTTTGGTACAATTTGGACAATACCTGCACGCTTTTACACGGCAGTAAATGGTTCACGCTTTGAATCTCCTCCGTTTCGGAGTAAAAAAAATAAAAAAATATAGTTATGTTAAGAATAGAGCTCCGTCCTCTTGCGCGGAATATTTTTCACCCGTTACATGACTCGCAGAGAATAATTTATATTTGCTTTTACTCTTAATATTTTTGTTTTGTTTTTTTTTTTGTTTTTGACAAGATCGTACTGTTTTCAAACTATAAGACGTGTTTTAGAGTAATATAAAACTTGTTTCAATTCTTTTTTTTTTTTTTGCGCGCGCGCAATATATTATCCGGAGCACGTGTATGATGGATGCAAACTCCGTTCACTTCGAATTCTCCGCAACGCGTACCGCACGGTAGGAAGGAATACGAAAAATAACCGTCCGAACGACGATTTTCAGGTCGCCCGTGTAAATAACGTTTCGAAATTTTTTTTTTTGTTTCCGTAAACAAATTTTCTTCTCTATATAGGAACAACGATCTACTTATACGTTCAGGTACAGCGTACCGGTATGATCGATACTTATTCTTATAGACGATTTACGATTTTCTCATTAGATCATTTGTGCGTAAAGTCGAAACGGTCCGAGGATTAGAAGAAAACCTATTATCTCCATAGTTTTCAAAACCGTTTCAAACACTCTCACAAGAGTACGCGTATAAATTACACCGAAACTCACACCGCTCTCCGAATCGTTTTATCGAATGCCAACGATTTGAATGCCACATATAGTACACATAATAAACAGTCGCAAAACCACTCTAAAAATCTTTATCCACCACCAATAGGTAATTCGGTTAAACATTCACCGCGACGCTCTCGTCGCCTTCATCATTATTACCGGTCGTTTTTTTTTTTTTTTGGTTTTAAACGTTTTCGAGTTTCGAATGTTTTTTCCGATAATAATAAAAGAAAAAAGACGTGTGCGCCGAAAATTCGAAGAGAAATAAAACCAAACCGAAACCGCTAAGCTACGACAGTCCATTTCGAAGCTAAATGCGCACTACCTATTATTATTATTATTATTTTGACACTCGGGACAGAACGCCAGCGAGCGAATACCGTATGAACGCCTCGCCGCCGATTGGACGACATGTATTTATTTATACGATTTTGATCCGCCTTAATCACCCTGGACAGGCCTTATCGACACACACACACACACGCATAACAACGTTGACGCGTAACGATGTCGTTATGCGCGTAGCACGTGATCGTTTGTACGTGGAAAACACGCGTGACTGCCGGGCCGAGTCCGATGCGTGTGGTGCGCGCGCGTGTAAAACCGAAAAGAAGGACGTCGGGTCCTCCTCGTCCGTCCCGCAGTGGTTGTGACGCACGTGACTTGCAGGAAAAAAAAATCCTCCGCGGTCGTTTCTACACACACACACACACACTACGGACGCGTCCCCGACTCCGGTGAATCGTAGTCGGGGCACGTCGGCCGCCCGGTAATGGTCCAACCTTGACTTGGACACGGACACATCGCGACGACCAAAAGGATTTGTCCGCGCACCGCACGCCGCGTACGCGATATTTTCCCTCTTGCCGCGACACCGCGGTCGCGCATTAACTCGGAAGAAGGCTTTCGCGGCGGGCACCGCGCCGACGTGCAGGAGTAATCCCGTCCCGTCCCCCCCCGGAGGGCCTGCCTAGGTGTATGCGCAAAGGAGATTTTTCTTCTTGTTTTGTTTTTCCGTCATGATAATGCCGTCGGAAGAGCCCGTCGTAAACCGACGTGCGTGCACGGGACGGAGCGGCTGGAGCTGCAGCGAGAGACGGCCGCATTTGAATCCAGACGGGACGTAAAGAAAAATCGATTTTCTCCGTACACCGCGGGACGGCGAACGCTTTCGACAACGATATTGGGAAATCGTAAAACGATCAACAACGACAAAAAAGCGAGTAGCAGCGAGAGGGGGCAGGAGAACAGCGAGTGTATATTGCGAAAAAGGAGAATTGCCGTTCTCTTATCGAAAAAATCAACCGGCCGCTGTAGGCGGTACGCGATTGCCCTCTTGAATACCGTCTCGTATTGTATAGAGACGATCATCGCGGCAAGAAAATTTTCCGAAAATAAGTTAACGCGTTATGTGAACTCCGTTCGAACGTAACGATAATTACAGTTTTATCATTGGTTTTATATGCGAGAGAGTCGTATGGGTTTTAAAACGGTGTTCGTCATGCGTTACGCGTTATCCCCCCGTTGTACCGAATCTCGTATCCATACGCCACACACTCTATTCGATACGTTTTTCTCTCCGCAGTTATTTAAAATAACTATTGGAAATTCGGAATAAAATCTGAATAGTTCGTAAACGCGACACGAAAGAACTGATAAACTAAATATGGTCTTACGGAATCTCGAAACCAATACCGATTACCGTGACTCTGTATATTATTATATACGTATAAACTGAAATAATGAAAATCACGCGATATCCATGTGAAAACGATTGTCGATTATATCATTCGTTTTGAAACAAATGTGTGTAGAAATATTCGTCCCGAATACATGGCTTTATACGTATTATTATATTAAGGAAAATTCTGGACCCTCTGCTACAGGAGATCGAACCGTCGTCAATAGGTATTTAATGAATGTAAATAACGGTTAGCTTTTCGTTGTGTATAATATGCCCGGGGAATCGTTGTTTTACCGAACGCAAACGATTTTCATAGCATTGGTTTCAAATTTACGACGACGACGACAAATACACTCTAAACATATTGTTGTTTATCGTCCAAATAAAATAATTCGCGCGAACGATATATTAAAAAAAAAAAAAAAAAACAACAAAATTTTTTTTACGTTTTTATTTCATCGTTGAGTCTCAGGAAAATCGGTCGTTTCCTAATCCGCCTGCCACCGCACTCCCTCCCTCCCTGTACATGTACGCGTACAGTATCAATCACTCGTGCAGCGCGCGTACACAAACTACGCGTAGCTGATAGTTCCGCGCCGACGGCGATATTGTCGCCGTTCGTCGTCGTCCGGTTCAACGTTCGCTGTGGCCGGTGTAGCGTTACCGGCGCGCGCCGCCGACATAATGAAACTTTAACGAGGGGGGACTATTATTATTATTATAATGCGCGCGTATACCGTGTGCCCCGGACCGCAGAACGCGTAAAGCGTACGCTTTACGGTATTTTATTTTTTTTTGTCGTTTTTTTTCCGTCCGAAATGGTGGTCGTGGCGCGAGATTGTGTAGTGTTGTTAAACGCTCGGCCCGAATTACTGTACGGCGGCGATCGGGACACTGTAGCGCGAAGGCGAACGAACGCGCGGCAACGGCGGTGCACTCGAAAAACGCGCGACCCCGAGAGCGACGAAAAACCGTCAGCGGGGATTTGTGATTAAACGAAAACGTATTATTTTCTTCTTATGTACGTGTTAAACGGTAAAGACGATTGACTTCAATTGCTATCCTTGCACAGCTCGAACCACTGGACGAATCGAACGGGAATTTGGCATACAGATAGCCGTTATGGTGTTGGCATTGGCTGGAAAAAAAAAAAAAAAAAGGATTTTTGAAAATTCTAACCTTTAAAGCGCAATAAACGGGGGTTTGAAATTTGTGTGAAACACGCGGTTGTACTGTTGTTCGAATAGGCGTCTGGAAAATATATTAGTAACGTAATAATAAATAAAATCGAGACGTTTGTTTGGTTTTTTTTCCCCCGTGAATATCATATATAGAGACTCGACTTTTTTTTTGTTCACCACCTTATGGGATAGCCATTGGGTCGTACGACTGAAATGCAAAAACAAATGCGTTTTGAAAACACCGTTCGCAACGGTTCACTTTGCGTGAAAAATAAGAAAAAGAAAAGAGAGAATCCGAAAATAATAATATATTGGAATTTAAATAAACGGTATGTATTACAGTGTAATGAATTTGCCAGTGTCACGACGAATGGCGGCCGTGTTTCGGTGATAACGTCGAGTTTTTCTTTTATTTTCTGTTCAAATGTGTTTATGGTTAATATACACGTCATATATTGCCAGCGTTCGCGCGATTAGTTGAGCAAATATTATTTTTTTTTTTTTTTTTTTTTAGTGCGCGCGTGTACCGAAATTATTAACGCGCGCGCGGAAAGGGCGAGAGACGAACGTTCGGAAACGAGCAAAGTCAATGCGCGCGTTCGTCGAAAAGACTAGACGAACAGACACGTATTCCGTTCACACATTTATATAATCTTATTGATATATACAAATAGACAAGAATTATACGCGGCCTCGGTAAACTCTTAAATAGTCACCGGACTATAATTTTCACTCCAGTGTCATCGCCGTGTCGGGCAAAACGAAAATCGTAAAAGAAAATTTTACGACCGCATCCACGACGATTATTATAATTTGTAGCGAAACAAAAAAATAATATTTCCGAAAACAAAATATGTAAAATATCTTTTACGCTTAAAAGTTTATAATCCGTACGCGTCGTCGGACAATTATTATTATTATTATTTTTTCTTCGGTTCACTGTTGAAAACACCAAAAACCTCTTACACTCGCTGAATGTACACAATTATAATTTTAATTTTTTTTTTCTCCCCCGGGACTCAGCAAAGTCAGCCGAGACAGCTATATAAAATATTTATAAACGATAACGATTAGTTATTTAATTCTTTGTTGTCTAATTTTTTTTTTTTTTTTCAGAAATTCGACTGGAATAACGATTTCAACGTTTAAACGAAATACCGCGTGGCGGTGTGTTAATCGCGCAATAACTACATTCGCTCACAGGGAAATCAAACGGTGTTTCGTTCGTATTTATATGGTACTAATAGAATAAAACCTAAGTGTTTGTTCGTTTGAACGCGCTAATCTCTGGAACCACCTGCAATCGGATTTGAAAACTACATTTATAAAAACACAATCTTGAAGAACGTCATTGGCTATCTGACAATACGCTACGACCCTTAGGAGTTGAGCGAAAATAAAAAGTCAAAAAGATGAAAACGAAGTAACGGGGTGGGCAATGCGACGTGGCTGGTCGGGAACCGATTATGTTAACAATATCAGTTGACGATGAAATAAGTTATAAAAAGTTGATGATGAAGTTTTATTAGTCACACATGGATTGAAATGTTACCTTCGTTGAGATAAAAATATTAAAAATAGAAAATGGAAATATTTACGTCAAAAGTGGATTAGAAGCATTCAGATCAATTGTGATAAATAAATTAACGCGAATATTTATTTTCTTTCGAATTTTTTTATATTTCGTTTTCGTACAGTAATTATGTTATTATAAAAGCGACATTGTAATTAAATTTTTTTTTTTTTTGTTCATAGTCATTTTATACAACTAAATGAATAAAAAACATTATTGTAATAGTTAAAGACGACGAGTGTGATGGAATATGCGAAATAGAATAATTATTTTGTTGAAAATAGAATAAAAATCAAAATTAAACTTAAATGTTTTATATTATTTTTTAAAAAAAAAAAAACGTCCTTACATCGAGTATTGAATAAGGAGAATTGAACAAAATTCGAATCACACATGCATTTTTTTTACGGGCAACGGAATGCACGGTGTCGGCTAATATATATATAAAACGATAACCGCATAGTGTCGTTCGCATTACGAAATCAACACGGTTCCTATTTTTTCAGCTCAAGTTTGGCACTTATTTATTCTCGTAAATAAACATTTCAAAAAAAAAAAAAAAAAAAAATGAATAAATAACAAAATTATCGGAGCTCGGGTTTGGCGACGAATGATAATTCTGGTCAATTCTAGTCAACTGCCGACTCCGGTCCAACACTATTGTTAATAAAACATTTCGCGAAACGCAATGAACTTGTGCGAATGCACTCGATAATTCGAAAGTGTGAATTTATCGCGTTAACGTAAATCCCGATACGGATTCAAAACGAAACACTGCACGTGCGCTGAAACGAGCCGAGGTTTTTATTTCTTTTTTTTTCCTCCCCCCTCAAACAAATAACTTTAGTACCGCTCCTCCGCTCGGCAATTATTTTTTCCCGCGCTTTAACCAACCTCTTGCCGAGTACATCATACCAGCTATCACGGTGCCAGTGGTTCTTTTTTCTTTCTATTACACTAGTACGAGATATTATTGTGTGTGTGTGTGTGTGTGTGTGTGCTCGCGCGTACACTTCATGTGTGTGTTTAAAAAAAGAAAAAGCAAAAAAAAAAAAAACGTATTATCGGCCGGTCGCGTTGAATATTCATGAGAATTGAAGAAGAATTGGAAGTGAATGAAAAAAACACGCGCGCGCGCGCCGTATAAACGGCCGAGGTAAATAAAATAATAAGTCGAATAATCGTTCGTGTACGGTGTACGCATTATATAGTCGTGTACAATGAGTAGATACGTACGCGTGTGAACCATTTGTTTGTGTCTGTTGTGTGTGTGTGTGTTGTGTGTGTGTGTGTCTGTTGTGTGTGTGTGTGTGTGTTGTGTGTGTGTGTCTGTTGTGTGTGTGTGTGTTTATACGGAATATGTAAAAAAAAAAATAAATAAATAAAAAAACCCGCTTTTGCCCCGGTCGGTTGTCGTAATTTATCGAGCGGACAACTGCCACCGGAATTAATCTCGGACCCCGCGACAATTGCCGGTCGTTTATGCAAATCGGACACACGGTATACCGGCCAGCGCGTTTAATATTTTCATCTTACGATGCGAAAACGCGACGGTTACCGCGGTAAACGTTTACCGCAGACTCGCGGTATATGATGTGCGTGTGTGTGTGTGTGTGTGTGTGTGTCGAGGGTAAACAATTTTATTGTAGGGAAATCGAAATTTATTTTTTTTGTTTTTCTATCTCCTCGTTAAAACGCGGAAACGCGAAAATCGGTTTTAAAATATTGCATTTTAATTTTTTCTTTGTTCTCAATGAACGTTTTAATTTATTTTTCCCGGTAACTCATTATAATAGCGCCCTAACCGCCACTGGTCCGTACGGTGAGATTTTTCCGTCACGTCGAATTTCTGTTCACTTTTCTTCCGGGTTTTGTGCAAGTGCGGAGTGGGAATTGAATCCGGACCGGAATGATATTGTTTTTGATCCGAGTCCACACGCGCGCTTACCCAAAAAAATCAAAAAAAATTTTCTCGGTTTTTTTTTTTTAGTTTGTTTGTATTTCTCTAATAACGACGCGAAAAATATTTTCACTTTTCCCATCATTTTTCGAAACGAAATAATTGTTTAAATTCTTTATGTATCCGTCTCTACCGGTATGAATTATACGAACAAAACGAGTTGGTTTTGAAAAAAAAAACGTTCGGACCGTAATACGAATCGCAGGCCATCTGGATAAAACTATCATTTTCCAAACCGTTCTTCTGCGGGTTTTCTCTCACACGCTACACACGCGTTGTCGTGATCGATACGCGCGTTTTATCAAGTTTTTCTGAATTAAGTTTGTCGAAAAAACAAAAATTGTTATAAGGTAAAACATTTCGCGACCGTGGACGATCGGCAATTTAGTCAGTGAAATGCGATTGGGGGGGAGGAGGGGTGCCTTTACTTTTTTCGATCGTTGTGCGACGACAGCTGGTGCACCACGCACAAAAATAAATAAATTTCACGTCTGGGGGAAAACGATATGACGACAAAAGCAAATGATAAAAATGTTCTTGGTTTTTTTTTCTCTTTTGCCACACTCCGTATAATACGATATACGTAAAAGACGAAATAAAAAAAAAAAAAAAATTACACGTTATTAATTACACGTTTGGTAATTTTTATAAAATCGAATTGGTTTTTTTCTCCGTGTTGCCGCCTCCAATTCGGTAGCCGAGAAAAAAACCAATAATAATAATAATAATAACAACACGACCACCACGGCCGCCGCCCACCATCCGACTGTACGAAAACGGCAATTAAAATCTAAGAAAAAAAATAATAATATACGTACCAATAATGAGTTTGGAAGTAAACGTTGTATTGTAGCGCGGCGAGGAAAAAAAGAACGACTTCTGGAATTACATGTGTTGCGCGCACTAGTATTTATGACTTATAAGGATACGAGTTGTACCACGTCCCGCCGCCACCATCGACATTTCGACTACGCCCTCACGAAATCCACGGACGACGAATACATTTTGTGATCGGCGGCAACTCGCGCGAGCGCGTAATAAATTATAAATACGATATGTACAGGCGGTGCGGCTGCGTCGCTTATATAACAGCAATGGGATAGTATTTATTAATATTATTTAAAATAAAAGGAAAACATCGGGAATTCGCAAAGACAAATAATAATAATAATAATCCGACGTTATAACACTCGTCATAAGATAATGTTAAAAGAGACGAATGTACGTTGTGATATATATATTATGTTAATTAACGCGATAAAATTATAAAACGAATATCGTTCCGATTTTCAAGTGAAACCAAATTCGATCCATAATCCCGTCGTGCGCACTCGTCAATTATTGTCACTCGTTGTAAATTGCTTCTTCGTGCAATACGGTTTTTTTTTTCTTCTCGTGACCTCTAATCGCACACACATTGTTACGGATTCTTAAAGACACGCGGAATCGTTGAGTCCACTCCGTGTTTTCGTAACGTCCAATGCGTTTTAGACACTTAATCCCCGCGTAAATCAATTATTTTGACCCGAGTGCTTTTCTACCTCGCTAGTTTGCAAAAGATTCCAAGAGTTCGCAAATCTGTTTCATTCATTACCATATATTTCAACGTATTATCATCATCACGGTACACGACGATCGCAGAAATCCGTAGTTGCATTTATTTTCTTTATTCCTCGTCATATATTACACAGGTATTATGATCATATCACGTGTTTCGTGGTAGTAAAATAATTCTTTACATTTTATTTCTTATGGTCCTTTTCTATTTTTATTTTCGGAGCCACGCGTTATTATTTTAATTATTATTATTATTATTATTATTATTATTATTATTATTATTATTATTATTATTATTATTATTATTGTTGTTGTTATTATACACGTAAACGACGAGGTCAATACCGGTGCTCAACAAGCGTTTTTTTTTTCATTCTTTCTTTCATTTTATTTTTATTTTTTGTTTTTTTTTCATTCTTTCTTTCTGACGACCTGAACGTCAAGGCACGTGCTCACATTTTTCCCGTTTAAACGTTAAAATATAAGAGAAAAATACGACTACAATGAGAGAAAAAAAGAGAAGAAAAAAAACAGCACTCCATTCTATTGCGAAACAATACGCGAGGTTTAAGCCGATATTCGTTTGCGTCATATTTCGCTTCGACTTGCGTCGGAAAGTAACGGCGTTTTATACCGTTTTACACCCGTCCGTGTACGTATACTCGTACGTTAGTAAAATGTTTTGTGTAAAACAAGTAAACGCGAGATAGACCTTTCTTATTCATCGAAATTTTTCACAACACTATAGCCGAATTTTATTTATATAATTCGTATTATATTTACAATGTTAAACACTACGACGTTTCAACGTCATACGCGGTACTCGAAACAAACGCGTCAAACAAGTGCAAGAATTTAATAATAGTAAAATGTTCATAAATCTATTACGATATCGAAAAAATGTTTCGTTAGGATTTCAAATTTCAAGATGACGACCGTCTTGTATTTATTTACTCCGCCTAAGTTGATGATAATACGCATTGCTGTTTCTTTAAACCAACTAATCAACTCGTTAGACATTTAATTGATACACCCGGTCAATTGAGTCTTTCAGGTTTTGTATGCATACATTTTCATTGTTGTAAACATGTGGCCAAAAGTAGCTATAGTACTCTATTAACGATGCGTTGACTTGGTTAGTTCTCATTCATACACCTGGCGATATTTGTCAGAATTCTCCAAGTAACGTATTTAGAGGGTCTCGACAAATTTATCGGACATCAAAACACTTAGTACTTTGGATCGTGGTGAATGAGTTAAAAACGTTTTTCATGTATTTTTCGCAAGCGCATCATCGTTTCTTCTCCATTATTGACGATGTAATTAAGTTATAAACGTTTTTCTGATCGATGGAAAATAATCTTATGACAGTTGACAGCCGTTTTGAATAATAATAATAATAAAAACACTAAACAACGTACTTTTATGTACAATATACAACCGATTGTCGTTTAGTAATCACTATATGTATATATATATATGTAAATATAGATGAATTTGAAACACTCATCTCAATTTCGATCACTTAAATTAATATGCACGATGATATTTTTTTTTTATATATAATATCTATGGATTTGGGTCAAAGGATTTTATGTGTCGAAATATTTTACTGTCGTATATTTACGTAGATATTTAAATTATTTTGTGACGCTTAATTTAAAAACAGAACGAGAATTTTGACTTTCAATTTTACAAACCAAAAAATGGGCCAAGTTCACATTAATGGGCGTGCAGCTGCAACAGGTTAGGTCATTAATACAATCGCAAATATCACGAGTATAAATAAACGTATAAAAATAAAATAAGAAACAAATAGCAAATGTATTTATATATTGTATACACCCAAAATAAAATGATTGTGTAATTTTAAAATATAATATACGATACGGTAATAAAAATATAATTGTTGTATGTTTTTAAATATTTATGTGTGAGTAACGTCTACACCTGTTACAGTTAGAGCAGTGAAAAACAAATAAATTCTTCTTTTTGCGTAAGTTAACGAGTCTCGCAACAACAACGACACAGCATTAAATAGTTTTTTTTTTATTGATGTATTCCTACACGTTCATATATACACATATCGCGAGACAGAATAGAAAACGAAATTTAATAGAACATCAAAATTACTTATTGTGCGTATGACGCGAACGAACGGTGTATATTATTACTCGTATAATAATATACTGGAACAGTTAAACAGCAAGTGGTAATCATAAATTATCAAAAAGGACAAGCGTATAAAATATAAATTGTTGTAAAGCACAACGAAATGTGTGTTTATAATACGTACATAATGTCATTACATATTTATAAAATATACATATCGAAATTATATCGTAGATTATAACTATTATCAATTATTATCGAATTCGTAATTGTGTCTTTATTTGAATATTTATTGAAAACGTTGAAAATGTTTGATTTCTTCTATTAAAACCATTTATAATAATAAATTACATTAAATTAAAAAAAAAATCAAATTTTAATTGATAATTCAAAAAACGAGTCAATAATGCGATTTCCCTCTCTCTCTCTCTCTCTCTCTCTCTCTCTCTCTCTCTCTCTCTTTTAGATATACTTTTATAGATACTGATACAGTATAATTTCGTCTTTAAAAAATAATTCAATTTTTTTCCATCGAATTACAAAATTTGTTTTTGAAATTACAAAAATATCGTCGAAAACTGTGAACGAGATTAAAAATCCGGAAAAAAAAACTAAAACACCGTGTCAACGTTGAATATCAAACACACGTGCGTGCACACATAACAGATTATCCTGATTAAAATGAGTAAAAAAAAATCGTCCTGTTAGGTGTACGCGCTTGTAATTGTTTTCGTTAAACAAATTCAGTGGAAATAATATTAATATAAACGCGTCGTGCCGAAAACGAATGCATTCGAATTTGCTCACACCGTATTTTTATTCGTTAGTATAAAAGCATCAACACCAATAATTATTATCAACCTTTTTTAAATTAAAAAAAAAGACAAATATATAACATTTTCGTCTGTTACGCGTTGGTTTCGGTTTTTTATTGATAAGATGAGTACAAGCTATTCTCGCTCGAGTCATTATTACTTCATCCCCTTCATATATCAGGTAGATATTTCGATTTTTCGACGTTTGGATTTAAATTTTTTGAGTTTTTTTAAATGTATAGTTTCTTCAAACTTTTCTGCAAGATTTCATTATTTTGATTTTAATATCGTTTTGATTACTTTAGTTTTTATGATTATATTTTTTTTTGCAGAATCCTTTACTCTCGTCAGCTATTACATCCGTTCCTTCAATAGGAACAGGAATCCCTAGATGATTTTTTTGCTCGTCGTCGTCAACGTATGCATCCTTGTACGTAACCTAACGTATGTAAATTTGTTGTACAATTTCGTTCTCGGGGTATAGAGATTTGAAATCGACATTATACGTACATTTAAAGAAACAGTGATAACGAAGAAGTTGTCTTCGAAATTAAAACTATACTGACTTTAACTGCTTCGTATATGGAATAAGTCTCGGCTGTATAAACACTAGTATAATTGTAAGCGAAAAAGTATTTATAATATTTACGTGGTTTGCGATTACGGAGAAGTTAATACTATCGAATTGTATGCTTTGAAACAGCAGTGTAAACTTTGGTGTACTGCCTCTTTAGTACTGCTGAGATATTTGTGCGTGTTAATAATCTGCTGCGGATCCAAAGAGTTATGCGTTTTGTTCAATATTTGTATTCGCACGGAGACGTACATTTTCATTAATCAATTTGAAGTTTTCAAATATATTACGTCGATTGCATATTTGATTGGTGGATGGTGTATTGAGAAAAATATTGTCGGTTATTTGATATGATAATTTTGATTTAAATTACACGTAAGTGGAAGTTGCGCAATACGATTTACATTGGACTCGTTCTTAAAACTCCTGTTGTCAAATCGTGTACATTGTTTGTGGACCGAGGTAGAGTGTGTTTAATTTGATTCATACATCATATGCTATTAAACGTAGGGCGCATTAAACTTTTACAAAAATACGTATAAATAATCGCCTTATATTCGTTCACGGCGAATAAAACATTAATAATATTGTATAGTCCACGTTTCACAACGTTCATGATACCGACTTACCGATGGAGTGGGACGTTTATGAGAAAGGGAAAGTGAATAATATACAATACGATACGTTTATCGCGGGAAATAAATGAAACGGAGGATTAAAAGGCAAAGAAAATAGAAATAGACTTAAGATGAACATGATAAGAGTAATAATACCGCGTATAATGGTGCGTATACGTACACTGTACAGAAGACTCGTGTGCGAGCGAAACGTTGAATTGCTGTATAGAGATGTGTGATGGTAGATAAGGCGCGTGCGAGGGAAAAATAATGACGACAAAACTCCCTGACGCAAAGGAACCGAATATATATATATATATATATATGTGTGTGTGTGTGTGTGTGTGTGTGTGTGTGTAAGGATCATGGGAAAAGAAAAACTTTTGAACGCATTATTAAGACGCACGGATTATATATTTTAATAACGATTTTTAAAATCGTGAATTTTGAAATTGTTTGTATCGCGGTTTTCGATATTCTCGTGTGCGAGACCAGAAAACGGTGAAAAATCGATGTGTAAACATTTTATATGTGTACAATGTACATTCATGTCATGAAAGCAATTTGAGTTATAATTTTTTTTATGGTATGTCCTTATTCTCAGTGTATCGATATATGGAAAACCTTGTTTGGCGCGTAAAGATAGTGATTAATATAATAATATATCGAGATGTCATACTTTACAATACAAAATTAATTACATTACAATCAGAGATCGGATTTTTAAGGTTTTTACATATTTTTACTGACAATATTCGCAGCACCGATTTGATGAGCTTTTTCGACGATTCATTCGTTTTCCTACGAACTGATATAGATTAGGTTTTAGCGCATAGAATAAAGCATATTTAAACGTCGAGAGAATGTTTTGTGCAAAACGATATGTTTTACGAATACATTGAGATTTAACAATAAACATTTCACATACAAAAAAAAAAAGTCAAATGACCGGTCGGTTGGTCGATCAGAGAGAGAGAGAGAGAGAGACTAACAGAACCTAACCTAAAAGTTACGAGTCGTTGCACGAGTATAAACGCTCTAAGCTGTCTAGTTCCTTTGGCCGCCGCGGCGTGCGTTCATCCATGAGTCGCCGCCAGAGGGCGGTGCGCATGTCGTCGTCACTTACATTATATATTATAGTATGTCGTACAATATTACTTATTATGTGTAATTATGTTATTTACTATAAATTATGTCAAATGTGAATTTAAACGTCGAGTATTTAATATAGACGGGGCTAGATGCTAAAAAAAAACTCAATCGATTTCGTCGGTCCTAAACGTATTTTAAATTATCTCAAAATACGATCAATTATACGTGAAGGCGGACTTGGCCCCATTGTGCAGTTCTCTCATCACTCTGCAAATTTACAGGCGTATAAAAAAAAAAAATTCCTATTAAACTGTGCGTGTACCTATAGACGCTTCAGTGTGCTACACGCGAAAACATAGATAAATATGATATTATGACGAGATTAACGAACCGCGTGACATTTTATTACGCTCGGCTCGCAGAAGATATATATATAAAAAAAAAGAAAAAAACGAAGAGCCCGCGTCGTCACATTTTTTTAACGATTTTGTCTCGTAGTTACCACAACTATGGTGGAATACGTATACTTAGTACATAATAATATTGTTGTTAATTGTAAATTATCGACGTCGTATATATTCGTTTATTATGTCGAAACTATAAACGACGCTCGTCGTGCATTACGAAGTAATAAATCATACTTTTTTTTATTATTATTATTGTACGTATAACATGTGCGTATTATAATGTTAAAAAAAACGATACGCATAGGGTCGTTTAAATTTTTACGTCCGAACAATTTTTTTAACGTTCTCGTACAGAGAAGAGAGAGAGAGAGAGAGAGAGAGACAGACGAAATAAAATATAGTTTGTAAAAAAAAAAACCTTTCAGCGTATATAACGCGAATATATTTATTTATTTTTTTTTTTTTAGAAATAATAAATCGACACATTTTTTTTTTTTACCACATTATGTTATAATATATTATACCAACAGCGGCGGGAATACTTTCGTTTTTTTTTCTTTTTGACTGTTTATTATACACACATATATATATATATATATATTTAATATATTATTTACGCATAGGTCGCACGCACATGCACACATAAATAATATGTATATAAATATATAGGTTCGATTCTAGGTTACCTATATAATATTATAATAACCGTTAAGATTTTTAATTCTCATATTTCAGGTTTGGAACGTCCATATGATATGTATAAATACAAACCAATTTTTTTTTATATAAATATATTATAACCCGATTACACGGAATGATATTTTGAAAATAGCGCCGAAAGTGTGGACGGTTGATGAAAAAAAATAATAACTGAAATTTATACCGGCGGCATTAAGATATCACCCGATATAGATTTACTGATTTAATAAGATAACCAAAATAAGAAAAAACTACGTACGTTTTACCATAATTTAACGGAGGAAAAATATATATATTTTTTTTTGATATTCACTGACCATAGAATCATTTATATAAAAACATAACGCAATTTCTAAAAAAAAAAAAATAAATAAAAATTTATTTTATCGGCATTTTGTGTTTAACAACTCCGAAGACGAAAAAAATATTGTTTTCCAAATACGTGTATGTTTCGTTCAAACGCGACGAGTTTTTCTCTATATAAAATTATATTTTTATATTTTTTATAGGTTTTTATTTTTACATGTAAAAAATTACATGTTTATAAAATGCAAATTGAAAGCTACAACCGTCCGGTTCTCCCGTCCCGTCTATTACACAATAATAGTTCGTCGTCGTACTCGGTATATTATTATTATTAATTGTATGCGAAAAAAATATCGAAATAATATTAATAATACAGGTTCGTGAATACAGGCCTGTGTGTTAAAAAAAAAAAAAAAATCCGGGAGTCCTCTAAACTACAATATGCGTGTTCGCTTCCGAACTTTTTTCGAATTTTCAAAAAATACCCGCGAGTTTTCGTCCTGTTGCCCAATAGTAATATATATATATATATATATATGCCGAGTGTAGGACGACCGTAAATATAAAATTCTAAAAAACCGCACTTTAATTTGCGAACAAAATCTTCGCCGAACCTTCGCGATAACGCGGCCGATTCGACTTTACTTTTCTATATACGCACGCGCGATTAAAACGTCTTATGAAAATCGAAGACACGATTTTCTTTCGAATATACAAGTAAAAATAAAAAATAAAAAACCGGATAAAAATCGTCTCGTACGGAGTTTATCGACTGGGCAATCGGTGGCGCGATTAACACAGACATTCCGCGAGCGTTTCAGCCCGATTATAATATTAATCAAATGTGTATCGTATAGTCGAATAACGCGAGTTCTATTATTTTAATCGATCGTTTATTAACGCAAACGATTGTATTCAATATGGAAATAGTGATGGGGACGATTCAGGGCTCCCTAGATCCCTCCCCCACCCCTAATTGCGCCGCTGGGGACGACTTTACGCATAACGCAGTGTGCACACGGTGCATACAGATATTATGTCCGACACGCGTACAGGACCGATGTCTGATCCCAGACATGATGTCTGCGAGTACAGTTATCTACGCGTAACCATAGATTGCGCGGATCTATTGCGGAAACGACATCATTTGTTATTATTATCATCGTATCGACCACTGCCGTTGGCATCGGAAAATGCTGGGGGGGGGGAACATAAGGGGCAGTTTCCGCCCCAGATATAATCACGGGGGAGGGAAAAGCAAAGTTATACTTTTGCCCCGTCGGATAAAATTAATTTAAACGTTTTTTTACTTACTCTATAACGTTTTTCTTGCATAAATAATAATAATTTATTACCCTCACTCCGTATACCTGATAATTTCTATTAATTATTTTTTTTTATTTTTTTTACTAACGCTTTGACATTCTTTTAAAACGTTTTCGTTTTAACGAGGTTTTAGCATATTTTTATTTTATACTCAAATTCACTTTTACGCTGTGTACAGAAAAAAAAATAATAATAAATAAATACGACTATTATACGAAATAATTTGTTCCTCTAATGAATTAAATAAATGTACACTCCGATATTATGTCGTTCCGATAAGACGTGCACGTACAATCAGAATTAGTCAGTCTCATCATCGAGTAACCAAATTTTCGTGTTTATACACGTGACGATGAGTGACATAATAATAATAATACGACGTATACACATATATATTTCACGTATATTGTTTAAAACTGGTTTCACATTTATTATATAATAATTACTATACTTTTTTACATTTAAACGTATAGCGTACTGATGAGAACTTTTTTTTTTACGCATTACACACCAAATGAAATAGAAATACATCAGCCTTAAATGTTTAGCCGCCACCCTCCACCCCCTATCTCCGCGTCCGCCATAAATGAAAAACAGTTCCTGCGCAATTACTACCACTGTGTTACTACACCCTGCGACCACGGTATATACACGGCACATACCGTTATTGTACAATCCTCGAAGGGTTACCGGGGCGGCGGCTGATCGTTGGACCGAGGACACGATTATTAAGAGGAGGAGAAGTAACGTGGCGTATGGTGCGCGCAAGAACGAGACGGCGGAGAGGTATAGTAGTGTCCCCGTAAAGCCGAGCAGCAGAACTGCGATCACACGGCGTACCCCGTTTATTACACACACACACACATAACCGTGGTAACCATGGCTACCAACGCCGAACACCCGCGCCATTTGCATATTTCCCCCCGAAATCGCCCGCGGCCTTTTTTTTTCTTTTTATCAATTTTCACGTTCTATCGTTTTTTTTTTTTTTTTTAACACATCAAGTCCTATAAATATATATCACTCGGACGTTGCATTCGAACGCGCGAAACGAATATTTCCGCGTACGATAAAGACGACGAGCGGTCTCGAAACGTTATTTACACACATTTTATAATAATAATAAAAAATTATAACACGCGCGGCGTAAGACAATAAATGGTTTATCAAGAGTTTTCGCATTGTTGCGTTGTCGGGCGGAAGACGTTCCTCGGTCGTCCGCACGCCACACCGCTGCGCACCGTTCGGATGACGGCTAATGACAAAATCGTGTTCGCGGCTGGTCGTGACGCGAACGTTCGCGGCCGCCGACGGTGTCCCACGCAACCGTTGCACGCCTTCTTCCGGGCGCGTGGGCCATCGAAAATGCGCTTCTTCTTCTTCTTCGTCTTCTTCTTCTCCGTCTCTCTCTCTCATTTTTCTTTTTTCTTTTCTTTTGTTTCGCATCGTCCGTTGTATCGGATAATATTGTGTACGCGTAGACACGACGGCGTTGGGAAAAAGAAGAAGAAAAAAAAGTAGTAAAATAATAAACGAAACCGGAAATTCGTCGTCCGGGCGGCAGCACTTCGCGCCAAGGTTTGGGGCTAAAAATATAAACTATAACCGTGTACTGGGTCGACAACCTTAATCCGAGGCCGCGCTGGCCGGCGTATGTGTTCATTTCAATTGCAGCCGAACAATACGACGTTCGTTTTATTAATTTCGCATAATAATAATAATAATAATTTCTCGCTCAATACGAATTTTCGCGCGGATTATTGTTCTTATGTGCCGCCTACGCGCGATTAATAGAAAAAAAACCGGGCGAAAAACGTTATTTATTCGTGTTTTAATCGATTGTTATCGAAAAAAAACGTTCCCGGGTGTATACGTACGTCGGATTTTATTGTAATACTCGCGCGGGACAGTGCAAAAAACGCGAATTAATTGGAAAAGTCCAACAAACAAATAGTTCAATGTCGTTAATATCGAATAACATTTTTCGATGAAATAAAAATTAGTTGTATGATAATTAGTTATCACGGAGTCGTATCAAACGTTTGTTTATTTCTCACCTGGACCATACGGATGCCAGATCACGCACAACACTCTTATTACACTTTTCGCTATCAACACTCGGTACAAAATCAGTTCGGCAAGGTGAGCAGAGCTCTGTAACAGTAGCGTTCTTATGAATCATCGGAGGCGGGGGGGGGGGAAATGTTAGTTTTCCGCTAAACAAACTGCAATACAAATAACTATAATGGAGTATTAAAAACAAAAATCGACCGAATCGACTCTGACGCCACGGACCACGGGGACCTGCAGCAACCATTTGGGAATTTATTGCCGTAATAATACATGGACTTGATGGTGCTCGGACACTGTACTGCCGACTGACACTGTAGGTGTCTCGTATCGTAGAAACGTATCCAGACCGGTCGTATCCAGTCATAATATTTGTCATAATTATTTTATTCGCCTAAAATAAAATAAATCGAATAAAATTTAATAGCGTCGTGCGCGCACACGCACTTGAACGGAATCATTTATCCCGTGGTCGCTGCGAGGGGTGCTCTACGAAGTATATCATCATCACCCTTGCGGCGCGCGCGTCTATTATGTATTGGAGTACACAACAATGTTCATTGTACGGAGTCAACGACGCTTTATATTATATTATAACGCCGCGCGCAGTCGTTATAATAATACGCTAAATACGCTCGACTCGATATTGATGACCCGTTAATTTCGGTGATTCTCATTATACACATCCGATTATTTGCCCGTCACGGTTAAGGACGCGTGTCGTCGTTAAATCGTCCAAAAAAAAAAAAAAAAAAAAAACAAGAGAGATGCCTTCGCTCGATTTACTTAAAATAAAATAAAAAATTGTTTTATGGAGTTTGAAGAAGAAAACAAAATGTAACTCGTCGTTTAAACGATTAGCGCTGTTCAATCGTTCGTTTCCAAACGTCATATCAGTTCTACATAGGCTCACGTGTGTGTGCGTGTGTCCATATGCATGAAAATTCGCTGGTTATTCGTAAAAATTCGAAGGTTTGATTTTGTAATTGACGTTTTGCGAGTGACACTTTCAGGAGAGAACTCGGTACGAACGAAATTGGTGGAAATACGGAGGCGCGAGTTTTCTAGTGAAAACGTCTTATTTTAAAACGATCGTCTGTTTCGTTGTTTTTCCTTTTGATGAGCGCGAGAGACATTTCTCCTATAAATCCGTCGGGGACGACTAAATTTTCCACGGTATTCGAGATTTCCGTCGGATCTCTCTCTCGCGCGCGCGCGCGTTTTTCCTTATTTTATTTCATCGAACCTGGGCGGTCGGTCGGAACTCGGAGAATTACCTCACCTCGCGCGCAGCGAAACCGAATATTTTTCATATGATTTTACGATTTTCTCGGCGACCGAGTGCCGTCGTTTTCGTCGCGTCGCACGCTTGCACGGACGGCAGCCGCACGAAGTGTATAAACGGGCGCAAACGGAAACGGCCGTTTTCGGGTTTCGCGCCACACCACCGAGGAGAACAGCGGACGTGAACCGGTCGCTCGTCGCGCGGTTTTTCCACACACGTGGCCGGTGGACACACCGATAAGAGAATTTCACCCAGCCTCCATCATCCACCAATCCCCCCGCCAAAGCGCTACTCCGCCGCCGTAGAGTTAACCGCACGGACCGATAAAATATTTAATAAAACGTCCGTTCGACCGTTGTCGTTCCCGGTATGGCGAAACCGGTGGTGACGGGATTGTTGTACGGGTACGCGGAGGAATAATAAAAATTCGTCGTCCGATACCGCGGTGGATATTTACCGTCTTCTTTTTATTATTATTATTATTATTATTATTATTATTTTTTCTTCGTACGTGTATCGGAAAACAATGCACCGCGCAACAATAGTGTGACGATCGCGGCCGTGGGCCCTCCCGTTGCGTGTACGATATCGTCCGCGGCGGCGGTTCCGGTCGTGACACGCAGTCGAGCGCCCTTTGCCGCCGGTTCGCGGCACGAGCCGATGCGTCCGCGGCGATGACCGCCACCGCCGCGGCTACTGTATAAATTTACTGTATTAATATATACCGCTTGTGTTCTGCGTACCACGAGGAGGCATATACGCGTGCGTTATTTATGCTTTTATTGTTGCGCGGTAGTAGTAATAGCAGTAGTCGTCATAATATTAAAAAAAAAAAAAAAAAATACATATACGAGCGCGGCGCAGAGGATCGTGCGAGTTTCAACCGCGAGCAAATCGACCGGCCGCAGCGTTTTCTCCTCGGTCCACGTTCAACCGCTTATAATAAATGCCGCCGCCGATCTTCCTCCGGCGTAGAATGAGAGGGGAGAATACGCGCGCGCGTGTATGGGAAGGCCGTCATACCAAATTCGGACACACGACTCCTGCGCAGAGACCTTCGGGGCCACCGTCTGTACGCGTTATTCGCGACGATAGAGAAGAAGAAGAAGAAAAAGGAAAAACGTATAATATGATCTTTGCAACAATATTACCGCGGCTCGTATATAATGTATTTATGCTAAACGCGATCACGAAACGTTCTTCTCGGGTTTTTTTTCTATTTTCTTTTTTTCTTTTTTAGGAAAATTTTTTTACCTCATTTTCTTTTCTATAGCGTCACGTCGTTACTATACACTCGTGCGTGTGTGTGTGTGTTCAGTGCGTGCCAACGGGCCGAGTTCTACGGCCCAGTTATGGTTTGCGCGTGTTTTTTGCGAAGACGTATCTCGTCGCCGGTTCGGACGGCACGTCAAAGGGAACGTATTATTATTATTTATTTATTTTTTTCTTGTTTCCTAACCCCGTCGTGACGCGTTCGTTTATTTTAACGAATACAACTTGCAGAATACGGAACAGTCCAATCGCCCTCGGATTTTATTCTTTCGACCAAACAGACGCGCGGTTCTGACCTTTTAACACAACCGACGCTATAATTTTCATAGAATAACCGAAAATAATTGTTTTTTATAAAAAAAAAAAAAAAAAAAAAAAAAAAGTAAATTTTATATTTAAATTTGTCCAACGTCCGTAAAATGATTGTACGAACGATCTAGTCTTGTTTTATACTGTTTAATTGGTCTCCGTTTCATTTATAATCTCCGTCTCTAAACATAACCACCGGTGTAAATGATTTAACAGACGATTTAACACGAAAAATATGTAACACACATATACGATCGGAAGTCGGAGCACTTCGTCTAGACGAGATTATATTTATTTTTTTTCAACGGTTTATAATGACTTCTTATAAGGCAACTTTTTTGTTTATGCGATAAAATTGTAAACACAAATGAGTCTCTGAACAGCGTTCTATTTGGAAAAATTCTAGAAGGGGGACGCTGTAATGTTTTTCAAAAATAAGGGGGGAATACTCCGTTCCCCCCTTCGAATCCAAACGGTTTCACAGAACACGACGAATACGAATAAACAATAATCGTATACATATTTATGGATCGTCCGATTTTCAAAAAATGTTTACATTTTTTCTTTCTTTTTTCACACAATATTACAAGTTCTACGCTAGACCGAAGGGTTTTCAATAAACATTTCTAGCACAGCGTCCTTTTTCGTTCTTTCGATATATTGTACCGAACAAATGATTACCACCGCAGCCGTCGCAGTTCGTCCACCCCCGTACTTCCTACGACTCCCGAGCAAATAATAATCCAAAACCAGGCGTCGAGTATAGGCAATTTGCCGTGCAGCGGTGCCATTCCACGCGCGCATGCGTAAGTTCATGATTTTAAGAAAAATGTCGTGAAACGCTGTTAAACGTATCGAGAAAATATATTTTACGGAAAAAAAAATCCGTACGTTACAAATGTGGATTTTGATTTGTAAAAAGAAAAACGTGACACGTTTAATACGTTAAAATGTTCTGATAACGGTGAAAATATGATAATAAAGTTCAATTTTACGATAAATATTTAAAATTTTGTATTTGAGAATTATTTTAGCGAAACGTTCGTAATGCAATACGATCCTCGCGCGTGAAAAATCAATGAACAACATTTGAAGTAATAATAATAATTACCAAATATTTGTTATTCCGCCTTTATTGTCAATCTAATCCATATGTGTCGTATATATATATTTATATATGAAGGGCTACGGGGAAAAAAGATAATAGTCAATTTTTTTTTTTTTGTAATTTTTCTTATCTTAAATTTAAAAGTAAATTGAATTTTCTTGTTCATTTTGTCGAAAATTATTAATATAACTAAATTATGTTCTTTTGAATTATCCTGTACTTAATTTGTTGGTTTTCTTTGAGTTCTGAAACTATAAAACTGCAATACCAAATATTTTAGGAATATTGACAATTATCGTTTTTCCCCGTATCCTTTCATATCTATTATTTTTTTTTTTTTGTATTACTTACGGACGACGACGAAAACTATAACCGCTTTACATTCAGATTTCTCGAGATTTACGCGAATATATTATTATGATGATAAAAACCATTCTCGGCATGACGACCCCGTAAGACCGTCCGGGTACTTTAGAAACCCCACGGGCATTTCTTTTTCCATTTAAGAACACGCGTTATCTTTGCAGCCCGCCACCGCATCCTCCCGCGTCCTGTCCGGTCAGCGGCCCCTTTGGAGATTTTCTTCCCGCGCAAAACAATCATAACCGCCGTAATATATCCCCCGTCCCGGTTTACCGTATCCAGTACACGTATATATATAAAACGTCGTTTGATTTATTGTGGTCACTCGCACAGCACAATACACATAATATGCATAACACGCGTGTATATATTATTATTATTATTTATGGAAGTAAATCTAAAATACCGAGCGCGATATATATATATATATGTATATATTACACAGCTGTAGCGCACAGCATCCCTCCGCGATTTTCGACGTTCGCGGTATGCAGTTCGAACGAAATTCCATATACGCGCGCGGTCACGTGTAGTCCAATAATAATAATAAAAAAAAATAAATAAACGACGACGGTTGGAACGGGGGGGAAAAACCGAACGAATTTATCGATTATTTTAATAAATTCCATTCGACGTAACGTAAACATCATACAATATAAAGCGTATACGAATATATGCAGATTTCCCGCACCGCGTATTATGTGCAGTCGAAATCGTTGGAAAGTTGAAATCAATCGAATTATTGTAATTATTTCTAATAATAAATAAAAATTCGTAATTTTTTTTAATAATAATGTTTTATGTGCACAATTCTCAAAAGACAAAATATTTTTACTTCAAACACTGTTTTAAAGGAAAAATCGTCGATGAATAGAGACGTGCGGTTTTATTCTGAAAGTCTCTAACAGTGTCCGGGTTTCCAGAACACGCGACGCTCATTCTTATTGAAAAATGAAATTCTTCGTTTATCAAATTAAACATATTTTCAATATTATTAAATAAAAACCCTGCACGGGGACTGCGTGCCTAACGCACGAATTATAAATTACAATTATTGATTATAATTTATATGACGTCGCGAAAACTTCACCAAAAACCGATTTAGTAGTCTGTAATCGAGTGTCTACAGCTCTGTCCTTATACGTGTATAACTTTTAAAATCCTTATATATTATACAATTTTCCGCGTGCATATCAATAATATTATCAATAATAATAATGATATTAACAATAGTTTGACAATAGTAAACAAGTCAAACGTTAAAATTAATATTTCAAAAGTGAATTATCACGTTATTTCCGTTTACACTCTGACTTCGTTTACATTAAACAGAATCGCATGAAGCATTCAATTCATCACGCAATTGTTTATATATTAATTGAACGAGTGGGAAAACACTCGCGGCGTTACGTCGCCTAAAAAAAAAAAAAAAAAACGAAAACAATTTCATTAAACATATAATTGGAATAATTAATAACATAATATATAAAGCAGCATTCCTATATTTTTTCTCTCTCTCTCTCACTCTCGTTTTTATCTGTACGCGTATATTATATGGTGAACTATTACGCACTGATGAATCAGTAACGATGCGATCCCGGATACAAGAAACATCATTGGGGATGTAATAATGTCAAAATAAAAACGTCCCGTTTTTCCCCTAAATTGTTATTGGACATCATTACACCACCTACGCGCGGCGCGTCAGAGGGTGGCGCGCGGCCGGCACGGTGAGGTAGAGGTGGACGCGCGCTAAGCAACCCTAAGCCTCGGCCAGCGCGGCGCAAATAGGGGACCGCGCGACTTCTAACAGAAAACATACGCACAAACGACACCTCGTGTCCGAAATGGCGTGTCGTTAACCTTAACCCGGGTGCCGGTGACCAATTAAGGGCGCGGTTACCGAAACCGATGACCCTGGGTGCCCATAAAATACGACAGACACGTAATTTAATGATCTTGGGGTGGCGGACCAACCCACTACTTCGGGACCACTATATAGCGGGATACCGCGGTACACAACCTAACGAACGATATTCCCCCGAAATAACAATAATATATACGAACTAACAACGTTTGTCGGCGGGACAACAACGCCGCCGCGGACGAACGTCGTCTATATGGTGTTTTTTATTTTTTTTTTCCGGATTTACGGGAAAAACATCGGCTTTCAAGTCGAAAACCCGTCGTGTATATAACCACACGTCGTTAGGTTTTCAAATAAATATATTAGAAAACGAAATCCCCGGACACCGAATCGAAGAATTCGATTTTAATTCAACCGATTCGTATACGCGGTGCGACAATTATATTTATAATACCCGTTTCACGATTAACACGACAATATATTACACAACGACGACATTGAAAATATTAACTCGCGCGAAGAACACGGAAGACGACGTGTCGACGTAAATGAGACTCGATTTACTTACGTTCCTACGATCAATTCCGTGCACGTGGAACCCTCATTTTCAACCCTATAAAAGCGTGTAAATATGCTGACAAAAAAAAAAACAATCGTAAGTTATATTCAAAACGGACAATGTGAAAAGAAAATTCAACGCGAGATTGAAAATGTTTCTTTTTTTTTTTTTTTGTCAACATACTTTCAAAATATAGAAAAATCCGGAAAAATCAACAAAAATCGCGCGATGGTGTGCGTTTTGACCGGGTGGTGGTCCGGTCGCGGCTGTTTACGCGTATTGTTATTATTATTATTATTATTATTATTATTATTATTATTATTATTATTATTATTATTATTATTATTATTATTGATAGTATATAGTAATAATGATAATAAAAATTTCTTACAATAAATTATCATTCATCATTAGTTTTATAATATAATCGAGGGAAGGGAAAAAAAATCGTCGCACTATAGCAACAATCGCGGTATATTATAGGTATATAGGCATTTATACAATTTCCTACCAAACCATTAAAAATAATAATAATATATAAAATAGCGGAATAATAATAAAAAATAAATAAATTCCCCTCCACTCGCCGCCGTACGTCGCGGCTACCGTGGCCATTATTATCCATTGTTGTCCCGGAACGGATCTTATCAGTGGAACGCGCACCGTTTGTGCAGCGCACTGCAGGTTGATGGCGACCGCCACCGCCGCGACCATGATTTGTGGCCAATCCGGCCGGCCGGATGTCACGTCTAATTGCGTTTCCTCTATTCGTGACGTATCTACTCGACACGTATATGTTATTATTATTATTATTATGATAAGCGTGTATGTATACAATACGTGTGTAAGCGGCCCATATTATACACGATAATAATAATAATATTATTATTATTTTACACGGGGAACCGTTTTATTATTATTATTATTATTATTTTAACGTTATTCGCATTGTTGTTATAAGTCGTCGCCGTAGAAAAGAAACGAACGAAAAATAAAAAACCGAAAGGAAAAAATAAATACAATCTGAAAAGGGTTTTTGTATAAAAAAAAAATAAAACGTTTTCCCCTCCCGACACCACCGGCGGTATCGTGTTATTCGGCGCGGGTCTCGGGCACGTAGAAAACCGATTTTTTTTTTCGTTTTTACTTTTTTGTTCAACTCCGCGGAGTCAACGCCGCAGTCACGAACCGCGATGGTTATCTCGGTGGTGCGCGCTCGTCGGCGCGGTGCTCACTGCAGCCGGTGGCGGGTACACGTACACGGCGCGAACGCGCGGTGGATTCGACAAACTCGTCATTATTCCAAGGGGTTATACGCCACAGACGAGCATATACCGCGCGTATAAGGGAGTTCATCTGATAAGATGTACACCGTATAGTGTTATGAATATACAGTAGTACTGCGATGCGGTCTTATGAGAGGTACAGGTCCGGGTGCTCGGTGTCTGGGCGCAGTGTGAGAGCGGAGGGAGGCAAAGACAAAAAAAAAAAAAAAAAAGAAGGGGGTGAATTCCTCCTTTACCCCCTCCCCCCCGGCCTGTACACGTCCTTTTGTCGCCGCAGACTATTAAAACAAACGCTTGGTCGAAAATAATAATGAAAACGAAAAAAAAAAAAAATGTTTTTTTTTTTACTTATTATTTTAATAAATACGAATTTTTTTTTATTTCACTCATTATTTGTGTCTTCGGCGTCGCGTATGTATAGAGAACGAAACACGTTTTCCACGCTGTTTCAACAATATAACACACAACACGGTATAACGCCGAACAACGGATTTTTTTTTTTCCACTATAAACCGGCGCTTATTACGATTATAATAAATGAGTCTTCTCGAATCTTTCGATTATTCCGTATTTTTCTGTAAAAAAAAAAAAGAAACGAATACGCGTTATTATATACCCCCTGCGATCATCGAAACGCAGCGATTATTGAAAAAATTCAATTTTTTTTTTTTTTTTTTAAGATTTTAGTAAAACGCCAGCGAACATTTTGTCCGCACAACACGTCGTTTTTACACAGAAAATAATTATGTATTTATAAACATATTTTAGCGTAGAACGAAAAATACGTGACTGCATATCTTGAGAAACGATTTAATGTAATATAGTTAAGAAATCGAAAAAAGGATAATTATTATTATTATAATGATAGGCCCTGGGCGAGTTTGGGAGGTCAGCTGACCCACAGTTATTTTTTTTTCTGTAAAATGTGGCCCCTCAAGTTACATAATATATTTTTATTTGAAAAATTCAAACAAAATTTAATAGGTATATTGCAATTATACGTGTAAAAATAAAATAATAAATATGTGTAATCCCTACCTAAAATCTAAAATACCCAAAATTATTTAAATATTCCAAGTAAATTTGTTAATTTAAAATACATTTTATCGCAACGAATAAAAATAACAAGTAATTAATAATGTCTAAAGTTTGTAAGGAAGTTTTAAATTCTACTTTTAAAAAACGGTTTAACTAGTTATAACTTACATTGAACGTTGGTATGAAAACGTGATGAAAATAAGGTAAATTGCGAGCAACTATAATAGGTATATATAGTTGGATGTAGCTTCTGTACAGTGGCCTCTCGTAAATGAGGCAGACTCACAGTACTAAAATCCTGGGTACGCCATTGGATAGGCCCGTGTATAATTAGGCTGCTGGAAGCTGAGCATATTGTTCTTTCGGTGTGTGCGTTTCAATGAAAACGATTAAATGACGGTATACATGATTATATGATTTGTATTTGTCGCTATAAAACTCGAATTTAATATTTATATTAAAAACATATATTTCATACCGTTATATAATATATAGCGTAATTCTGCAACGCGACGCGCGCGTTCATTGTGTTTGAAACACAACAATTCTCGGTCTTTGCGCAATTCGAATCGAACAAATAAATAGAAATATTTCGCATTATTTCCAATGTTTTTTAGGACGTCGTAAATCATTTTTCTTACATATAGAATGGCATTTTATTGGAGTAGGGTGTTATCTCGGTTAACCTTGGAGCTATATACTTGCGGGTGAAACGAATAACGTATTTTAGCGTTGGAAAAATTAATTCTCGCCGCCGCGCGAAACGTTCGAGTACAAAAACGCAATTATTAACGCTCGCCTTTTTCTCGGCGTTCTTTCATTTAATTCACACAAATCCTCCTATTCGTACGCATCACGGTCCTTTTATCGCGGCACAAGACTGTGCGTCGGGAGAATGACACAAACAATTTTTTATTATACATAAAACGTATTTGTTTCGCGTTTATTACGTATTTTTTTTTCCACAAATTTCACCCTTAATTGTTATATTTATATGAATTTACCGTGCAGGAGACTATATATTTGAAATCTCACAAATAAAAAACAGACTTTTATCGGAATGACCCATTCGGCTATAATAATAATAATAAAAAAAAAATTTTCCCAATTACATTTACAATAAATACACAATTAAACGTTGTTTTCTAACGTCGAGAAATTGTTCATTAATGTATCGTAATCCGTACGGATCGCGAACGACTACGGTTGCACGACGTTCGTGTTTTGCAAACACTACAACGATAGAGTTATCCGATTCGTTGGCGAGACGAAAATTTTTTTTTTATAAAATCCCTTAAAGAAATTGAAAGAAAATCACCCACTATTATTATAATAATAATAATACGACTTAATCTCGCCGGATCGTTTTCGTTGTTCCGCGAAATACAGTAAAATCCGATACGTCTCTCGGACAATATACGTTCTTATATCGCGAACAGCAGATGTGGTATACTCGGCGCGCGTTTGAGCGAATTTTTTTTTCCTCCTTTTCTCTCTCTCTCTCTCTTTCTCTGTCTCTGTCTTATTCCGTCCATTCTGACAACGACACGCTATGAAATTTGATTTTCGCGATATTATCACGCGGTTGTATTACGTACAAGAGACGGCGACCGAATTGTCGCGTTGCAGACGAAGCAGAAATACACGCGCGCGCGTATACAACAAAACACATCCATTTATTTCGATTAGCTACGGATACCCACGGGGGTGACACGTATATAATATTACGCTGTGCAGAATGTACGTCGGATATATATTTATTTTTTTCCTCCGTAATAATAGTGCTCGGCGTCCCCCTCGACGTACTCTTGTCCGTTCCAATAATTCCGCGCGCACACTCTGCGGCGCGCGGACTGTCACCGTCAGCGGCGGCTGCAGCGTCAAGTCGCTGGCGGTGACGTGTTGATTTCACACATGTCTGCGCCCGGAAACGTCAAATCGATTTGGTGGGGTTTTTTTTTAAAAAAAAAAAAAAAATTTTTTTTTTTTATAATATATATTTTTTATTTCGTTCTTTTTTTTCTTGTCGCTCTCACACATCGCGCGTCAGTCCCGTCGCGTCCAGAGCCGAGTGGCGTGTATACACATTTTTTTTCTAAAAAAAAAAAAAAAATTTCAAAAATGACGAAAATATTAAAAAGGAGAAATAAATAAGAAGACGGGGGAAGAAGGTACAAAAAAGAAAATAAACCGTCAGATTTGACCGGGTCAACAGATTACGTCAAACCGCTTAAACATTTATACGTATATAATAGTATATATATATATATTTATAAACCGTAAAGTGAATATTTCGTATATTACACATACTGCCAGGACCTGATCCAATACCGAATTTCCATATTAATATTATTATTATTATTATTATTATTCCCGTCTGACGCGTTTTTCCAATTTCATCGTACGTGTCTACGCAATCACTCCTATCCGTCCCTTGGAAAATTATATTGCTTTATATATTGTTCTATATTTACGACAGATTGATTTTTAATATGTCTAACAACGGCGGGCGCTCGGTTTATTTATTTTTTTCTTTCTATTCCAGTAAACGTGTATTTTATGTCGCGTACGCTTTTCGTTATATTTTAATAATAATGTACGGGGGAAAAAAGCAATTTATCGATAAAAATTCGAATATTCGGAGGGACCGAGACGTGTTATTCGTGCGTTCGTATAAAAAAATAAAAAATAAAAATTCGTATGAAAAATGTTAATATACCTACTCGACTAATGCTGCATCTAATGTATTTGTTTACACTCTTTTTATTTTTATTGTGCTCGTATATTATATTGGACCCGAATATAAACGCCCAGAAAAACTATCGAAAAGTGCTCCAATAAAAATGTTTTTTCACCTTCTTTTTAAAAGAACCGAAAATATTATTTATTTATTTTTTTTTTTTTACAATAAGCGTTATCCGTCGAAATATCGAATGGAATGAATGACGTTTGGCACGAATATATAATATAAAGAATTCTCGAAATAATATTTTTAATTAATTCAGTTCAGATTAATAAATCATAATAATACGTAATAGCGTATAATACATGTACTCCGGTATAGCCGGTTAAGTTTTCTTAATATCCGAAATATAAATTATATATATATAAATTGTGTCTGTTGCTGTCACACAGTTCAAAGTCCAATACTCGCTCTCCAATCGTTCCAATCATACATGTAATGCTTTAGAACGCATATAATATATATAAACATTTAGAAGCAAAACGTTTTCAACACATTTTCTAATTCACAGAGAAAGTTTTGACAATTAATAATTGATTTAAATTAAAAATAAATACATATGTATATAGTATATAAATATATCAATATTATAAGGGGGCAGGACTAGTCTTTAATGTCGTTAAAACAATTATTTTCGCTGGACGCGATACATTCTTTTTTTTTTGCCCTTCTCCGTATTAGCTTGTTACAAACGTCGTATTGCGCGGGGTTCCGAATTACAGCTCGCGAGGCTCTTCGTTGCATTGCCGCCCTGGGGCCGACCGGATATGGAAGTCCCGCGATACACATTGTTCGGGACAAACCTATATCATATCTTTTGCGGACAATCAACAGGTATTTAAAAACAAAAAAAAAAGTGCCCTTCCCGAGGGAGGGGGGGAGGTAGGCCGGTTAGGTTCTCCACCTGCAGCATACGCGTCAACACGTGCTCCCCCACCCTGCCCCCTCTTGACGATCTCCAAAACGTGGCTGCGCAGTTGTTTGGGGATATATCTGCTCATATCATAGTATAATACACGCGTGTGTGGACCCGAGAGTCTGCGGCCCGTACTATATATACATTATATCGATCTCCATCGCTCGGGTCTCCTCTCATTACAATTGCTAATGCGCTCCACTGCATCGCGCAATCCGCCTCCCCGTGGCATAGTTACCGCGGCGGCGGCGGCGGCGGCGGCGTGCTCCATTCATGTTTTCGCATAAACACGCCGCGCGTAGAGTAGTGGTGCATCGTCGCGCATACATATTTATTATGCGCCGTATACACGTCCCTTTTTAACATGCAAACCTTGTAGCCCAGACGTCGTCGTCGTCGTCGTCCTCATCGTTGTCGCAGTCGCAGTTGCAGTCGCATTCGCAGTAGCCGTCGACGCGAATTTCGCGTGCGCGCCCCGCAGGGATCGCCGTATATTGTTGTAGTATTGAGTGGTCTCGTCCGGCGGTATAACGCGCGCGGTTATATTGGTAACCCATCGCAGGACCACGCGACTCCGGGGCGTCTTCAGGTCAGTTTTACGGTGTCTGGGGGTTGGGGGGCGAGATTTAGCCGAATGGAAGTCGATACGTCAGAATTTGACAACACTAATTGTCGCCATTCATCTGATAATACCGTTTGTTTTTCGTATTACACGTGATACAAAAACGATTCTTTATTTGGGCGTAAGAAAACAAAAAGTATTTAAAACAATTTCCCTATTGAATTCCAAATTAAACGCTTATGACAAGATGGTCATGTTAAAATTGTGAACCATAATATGTCGTTTTTGCTATTATAAGTGTTAGAAAAATTTATTATATTTTAATAGTAATTTTTTTTTTTTCATATTGGTCTGTGATCTTATAAGTAGGAAGGGGCTGGCGATCGCCTCTCGCTCCCCACGAAAACGCGCTTACACGCGACTCCGGCAACCGGTTCGACGACGACAAACATCATAACATTATATTTAATCCAATAATTGCACTTATTCTTCTTCTTCTTCTTCTTCTGTACCCGTTCATCGTTTGCATGATATATAATAACAATATGCACGAATTTCTGTAGAGTAACCGCCAGATGGCACTGCGCACGGACGGTAAGTATGTAAAATTACACGTATATCCGTCTATAATAATACAGCGGTTCTAAAATTGCTGCCCTCCCACCGCCGGGGGGTCCGCAACGCTGTCGTTCGTACACGACGTACGCGAAGTGTAAATATAATCAAATAATTCGGTTTTCAAATTTGAAAGTATTAATACGTGTACTCGAGTTGATATACATATAACGAGAGTAAAAAGGAAGAGCAGTGCGATATAAGGGAGAACAGAAGAAGCGTGTGTAGAAATACGACGGGAGTCAAGTTACAGTATTTTCCTGGTACACAACGTTGCAGTGTTAATTAAAAAAAAAAAAAAACCAACGTCAAAAATCGTATACTACTCGCGGTGAAGGGAATGTGTGTGTGTGTGTACTGACTATTATACAACAGTTATGAAAATATCTTATTAAATACACGGCAGTAGTAATAGTGGAGTGGCGGAGGTCATGCCACGGAAACAACGAATTTCTTTTGGAAAAGTACTTTCGTTTGAATTTCGACATTTGCGCGTTTTTTCATCCTTGAACGATTTTCAATTGAAACGACGTCGCATACAAATACGATTTTTATTCTCAACGATTTATGAATGTAAGCATTATTCGATTACGTGATTTTGGAGAGATGGTGCAGCGAAATCTGACGGTAGGTAACGGCTAACGAAACGAGTAGGACGGGAACGGGTGGTTTGAAGTAAATAAGGGATGAAAGCGTGGAGAACGTGTTTTGTCGAAAAGAAGACGAAGCGTGCAAAGGACGTATGTCCGCATTCAGCAAGACTATAGAAAGTCAAAGGTACGAGGAACAGGAGCGTAATCGTAGGGAAGAGAATACAGGTATACATTAACGCGACTAGGTGTTACAGTAAATACCGAAAATTGTTTGCCTTTTCTTAGTGTTTTCACAATTACGTTTAAATGATTTTTTTTTATATCGTATCCATAATGCGTATTTGTGTACATTTTGTATTACAAAAAAAAAAAATAATAATAATAATAATAATAATAAGAATACATTCGAATAGATATAAATTTACTCTACTGGAAACAGTTATAATATTATGTGAACGCAGCTGCTTCTCGAACATACGCGGTCAGGTGAAAAATTGTATTAGAACGATATAGCTTGAAATATAATTAGAAAGGTTTTTATGACCGAGTGAAATCGTAGACAAATATAGACACTTAAAAAACTACGAAAAATGTGGTTTTCAAATTTTCAACGTGTGCAGTTGGATTGTATAAGAGGAAATATATAAATATATAAAAAAAAAAAATCGTTTTCTTGAACTCTTCAGAATACACCCGAACGAATAACAGTGTATAACGTTTATACTAGTGGTAAAATGGTTAGGAAGAAGAGCTGCAGACTTTTTAAGAATTATACGAAAATTTTAACCCCCCCCCCCCACAAATTTTCGGTCAAATCGAATATATAAATATATATAGATTTAGTGTTCGTTTTTTTTTTTTTTTATTTCATTTTCACGCCATTCCCCGTCATCGACTTTACTTTTTATTTTTAGTAAAAACTTTTCCTATATAAAGAGCTGCACCGCCGCCGTTACCACCGGAAAGAGTTTCCGAACAAGCGACCCTTTAATAGGGTTTGACTTGTCGCCGGGTCCGCTAGTCGGTCTCTCCCGCGGGACCGTGACCCTTTCGTCAATGCGCGCGCGTACAAAAAAAAAAAAAAATGAAACGAAATGAAATAAAAAAAAAAAATTTCGCTTCGTTAACATGTTTATTTCTTGCCAGTCGTGTCAATCCGGTTGATTTCCGTACGAGAAAACCGTATTCGTTTTGACGTCTGTCAAAAAAAAATAAAAACCGCCCGCGGACCTCCCATGTGTATTGGAGGACTCCACGCCGTTTCTATTGGTAACGATTGACGACTATATATACTTTTATTTTTTACGTTTCCCTTTGGAAATTAAATCGTTAAGAACGCGAGTGAACAAAAAATAAAAAAATCCGAATCAACGTGACGTTTCGAAATGAAATTCGTCCAGATGGTTCTGGCCCCGTACATAACGACCAACGTATATATATTCGCAAAGGGACACTATAAATAAACGACACGCCACCATATTTAGAACCTGTTCGTGTTATAATAAAAAGAAGAAAATGTGTGTAATTTACCGTCGGGATAGGTGACAAGTTATCGAGTAGGAGGTGTATAAATTTACTGTTTTTTTTTTTGTTTTTTTTTTGATCGAATAAATCTCGGAATGACCGAAAAAAAACCGATTATGATGTAAAAAAAAAAAAAAAATAATAAATACTTTATTACAGTCGCATTTAAGATTTACGGCGGTCACAACGATTGTGGGTATTATAACACTTCGTTAAAATTCAATTCGCTACATTAATAATTTGATAGAAACATTTGGTTGTGGTAGCTAAACACGAAACGCGTAAAAATAGAGAGCTTATGATTCGTTCGATGAATGATGTGATGTTAATGAATAACGGAGTTAAATATGAATTTAGAACAAAACGTTTATTATTTAGTTAAAAACTGTAAGAAAATAATATGCCCTCAAAAAAATTCATGTAATAAAAATTCACTTTGAATAAAATTACATTTCTTTATTTTCAATATTAATATTTTATTATAATATTTAATTAAAGGATTTCGACCTAACGTGTAAATAAATATGGAATTAAAAAAAAAAAAAAAACAATTAATCGTTTTAGTTTATAATTTGATTCCGTCATACGATTATAAAAATAAGTTAAATATAATCTTAAACCATGAAAAAAGCGGGGAAGATGTCATAAAAAAAAAAAAAAACTACCTCGTTGGAATACATATTATGTATAAGCGTGTTCTTTAAAAACGTTCTTGGCGTCTCGGGAAGCGTCGAGCATCCCAGAAAAATGATGCGGACCTACATGAAAATTCTATTATAGTTTATTTTTTAGATATTATATGAACGTTCGACTTTTTTTTATTTTTTTTATAACTGTCTGACCAGGAAAACCTGTACGTATTATATATATACACGAGCTGTGAACAATATATTATGTTAATTCAATTGATCGCCGCTGTGCCATACAAGTGTACAAAAGAGGGCCGCACCATCTATTTCACCACCCCACGCGCGACACGTACGTCTATGTGTATACTACGCGCTGTATTCGTACATATTTAACGAGTATACGCGCCGGTGGTGAATTGTACAGTGCATTTTCAAAAGTGTTTCGAGTGTCGTGTTTAAAATGTTTTGTAAAATAATTTGTGAACCCTTAAATATTTCACGAGTGCGATAACTGCTCGTACACGCGGTTCACGAAACAATTTTTTAGTGCGCGGCGTGTTGCGCGCAAACGGGAAAACCTTCCTCTGCGAATCCGTATAGAAAAAAAAAATAAATAGAAAAATTGCGTTGAGAAACGGTTTTCCTCCTAATTTTACAGGATTATAATTACGGGCTGTGTCGAAATCGGTTGTAACGTCGTGACGGATTTTAAATCTAATTAACCGATACGAGGCGCGAAAATCTCACCACTCGAAGCGAACCGTATTTTAATTCCGATGAAAAAAAAGATTTAAATATCTTTTTAAACACAACGTGTTAACGTTCCAAAAAAAAAAGAACTTATCCGAATTAGGTGCTGAATTTGATGTTGAATTTTCCGAACACGCGATTTTACTTATGAAATTTGTTGGAATTTAAAATTTTTTAGAGACTTTGAGTAGTTATTCAATTTACGTGGAATTTTCGGAACGATCACTGGGGACTTGCATAATATATACGCATATTAAATATGTCTTTAAAAGTCGCGTTTTGATGAAGTACGTTAAAAATAAACATTGATGCGAAGACCGTATTATGGTTAACGGCTGTTATGCAAAATATACGCATATTCAAGTCCTCAGTGACCACATTTCAAAAACCTCACGAAAACTAAATACTAGAAATCTCTAAAATATGTATATAATTTTTATTGATAATAGCGAGACAATTTACACGCATTTCGCACTAATTCGAGTTACTTGTTTCTCTAAGTTAATGATAATAAAAAAAAATGTAACCGATTTTTTTAACTCGACTAATTGCTGTCATGATTTAACGAGCCCAAAATAATTGATTATTTTACGCAGCCTCGTTAAATATTGCTCGAATATACTTATTTTAAAAACCAATAATGCGAGCACACCATATAATTTATGAAACGGAAAAACACTTTGACCGTGTTGTAACCTCGAAACGATCGGTATACGTTTTCGGAGTAAATTTTTTATTATTTTTTACCTTGGCTAAAATTGTTGAGCAACGTGCACACAATACCCGAATTCACAACAACGTTATATATTATATATATATATGCACACGCGATAAACGAATCTCGTTCATTACAGTGTATACGTATAAAAGAATTCGTACAATGTGACATGCTCTGTGAAGGCGTGTTTTGCAAATATTCGTATTTTATTTGGAAAAAAAAACAATCACGTGTTCTCGTTCTCTCGACCAATACAGAGTACAGAGTGTTTCAAAACTTTAAGTGTAATACACAAGAATGTACATAACATAGGACCATTTTATAATATTTTTATAAGTGTGTAAAAATAAAAGTTTCGTGTTTTAATATTTAAATATTAGATTTTTAGGTTTCGAATCGTCGACGAATTACACATTTGGTTAAAAATAAAAATAAACCAGAAACACGTCGCTTGATCGTGTAGTTTTTTTTCTTCTTATTCATGTAAAAAATATTTTCTGGAAACTCTCTACATTTCGTGTGAAATCGCAATGGAGAAAAAAAAATAAGAATAATATACGATACGTCAAATATTACACGAAAATCTCTCGTTATTTTGGGAATTTTTCATTTTTAATTTCGTGAAATAACCGAATTGTGTGTTTGCGATCATGAAAACGCCACTATCGAAACCCATTAAAAAGAAAAAAAGAAAATAATTTTAACAATATTCAATTAATATTAAAACACGTGTGAAAAATAAATTCCTCGTTTATGACGTACACGCGTCCTCAAAATAAACCATTCGCGTCACGATTACACGCTCATTCGATCAAAACTAATAACACACTTTTGCTTTCACCTCGACTCCCTGACGCCGATCTTAAATTAATTATATCCTTTTTCAAAAGTTTCTCAGTTGTACCTATAAGAGTTTATCTACATTAGATTCCATATTCCTTCTAATCATTCCGGAAACCATACTTTCTACTGTTACAATTTTCTGTTTTGTACAGATTTAATTGTAATTTAATCTAATTTTACGTGCATCGACTTGATAAATTTGTATTATTTAAAAATAAATACTATTACATACGCCACTGCACTCAGTGTTGTCAATATTTATTTACGTCAAACGACAATTTTACAAAATGTTAAAGGATGACATAAAATTACCTCCATCTAAACGTGTCAAAAAAACCAATTAAATCCGATAGTTACGCTTTGGGGCAAATAAATAATTTATTTCTGTTTTATCCGGTCGCTAGTATCTTTTTCTAGTTTGATCTGCTGTGTCCCTCTTAACTGAATCCTCAATTTCGGTCTTTTCGAAGATCTTTCCTCTACTAGATTCTGTTTCGACCCAACCACTCTGTTATTAGAGAATTCTGACACTTGGTTGCATGCCCCGTCCGGCACTGTCTTCCTTTCTCGATAATCAGCTCTATCGCGTTCTTTTCGTTATACATTTCTCGCAACTGTTTGTTATTTTTTCTTCTCCACTCTCCCAATCTTTTATTGGTCCAAAAATCTTTCGCGTTACTTTTCTATCTAATAACGAGAATTGATATTCCTTTGTGTCCAGATTTTCGACCCGTACAATAACTACTACACGTCGTATCAGCATGTGGTGTTTATTAAGTAAATCGACACTTATTATAATATAACATAAATTACAAAAAAAAACCTATACAGATGAAACTAATACGAAAACAGGTATGTGCGACTCGTACAGAACACTACAATCGCGCAACGATTATTTTCGACACGCACACGTCAATCGCGCATTGGAAACCACTCGTTCCGAGGTTAGTTATAGAACAATAATTAGTGACCAGTCGCAAATATGAGAAACCGTATTTTTTCATTTTTTTTTTTTTTTTTTTTTTTACTGTGAAGAATCGGAGTGTGTTCTTCGATCGCGCGTGTTCGATATAAACCGACCAATTCACGATAATTACGTTAAAAAAAAAAAAAATTGGACATTCTAGTCAGTTTCACTTGGCTCCCTCACCCGCACTTCACTGAGCGAACGTTAATTATAACGTAAAATAATATTAAAGCACGAGCGAACGGTGAACGAAGTGGTCTAAATCGGGGCCGGTTCGCGGCCTACATGACCGGGAGCGCGTGCAAGTGTCTGTATATTATTATCGTCTATATAAATACGATTTGTGTGACGTTTGGGTACGTCTCCGTAACGATTATTATTATTATTATTATTATTATACGAACGAGCCACGACCGTTACAAACGATATTGCCAAGCACACATCCGCTGTACACATTATACACCTAACCTATAAGCTGAGTATGTTGTGTGTGTAATAACATATAAATAACGGCCTGGAAGAAGTGAAATATATATATATATAAAAAATAACTATATAAAAAGAAGAAGAAAAAAAAAATTCCGTATTAAAAAAAAAAAGTAATAATATATACCGGATTCGTGGGCAGACCGGATAATTTATAATATACGCGCGCGCGCGCGTGTGTGTGTGTGTGTTTTTTTCTTTCTTTTCATTCTTTCGACGAACGGGAAAAATAACCATATATACCGTTCAAGATTTCTGTCATCGTATGTCTTTTTATTATTATTATTTTCGTTTCGGTATAACACTCCGTTTGCAGTATATACCTGGAGAATGATTAACCGCTCGTCGTGTATTAACAAATTTCCGCGGCGGGTGTGGTCTTCGCCGTATATATATATATATATAAAAATAAAAACGTGTTGTATTATACGTTTGTAATGCCATACGGTCTTTGTCGAAGAACGCCCGCGCACGAATAGCAAAAAAAAAAAAAAAAATTAAAAAAAAATGGACGTTTCAATAGAAATTTATTTACTTCCCCCTTAGGGCGGCGGAGAACGCGTTTGCAATATTCCGAATTAAAACACAAAAACGGTAATAAAATGTATAACGAATGTCTATAATTTCGCGTTGAACGGATGACAACAAAATCGCGTTTTAAACGTTCGATGCCCAACAAACATAACGACGGCGCAAGCGATAAGTAAATAATAATATTTTCAAATATTTTCGTTTTTTTTTTTTTTTTTATGTAATTGCGCGAATTCACAGTACAATAATATTCGAAATTAATCGCATACTATTTGTTTTGGAAAAAAAAAATCAAATCGATTTGATAAAACACCCGATTCGAATGTAAACGTCCACGGCCATTCAGCATAGCGTTTCAGATACGCGTTTTCGAGATTACATTAAAAGAAATAATGACTTCGTGAACTCACAATACGGTAAAATTCAACAAACTATTTCCAGTTGTTCACCGCACGTTCGAGAGCACGAGCGCCACCACAACAACAGAGTTATCTAAAAAATAGACAAACTTATTTTCGATTTCGCGTACTTACTGAAGTGTACTCACAAATACCGCAATAATATGTACCATCGTTACTATACAAAATGGGTCCCCGGCACTACGACGACCCGGTCACAAATTGTCAATTACGAATTATTTCAAACGCGTATGGACGGATGGTGAAATAAAGGCGTGAAAGCAGTTCTTAAAGACTCTCGATATTATCTAATACTTTTATATATATATATATGTCGTTCGATGACTTAGCGTGACCTCAAAAAAATAAATAAATAAAATCGATGCGAACATCACCACACCGTTCGCATAATATTATATTAACATACACGATTTCGGTCCGACTTTACGACGGAAAAACAGATCTAACCACGTTATATAACACATATTATATAGTATTATTATGTAATGCGTTCTATACGAAGAAATATTAATCCCAGTTTATCTGTCACGCGTTATTCTCATATTCGATATATTCGTAAATTTATATACGTAATATACACTGCGTATAAACGTGCCGTACTCGTAATATTCTAGCGAGATCGTTCCTCCCCCCCCCTCCCCGTCTCCGCTCCTATTACCCAGTTATATTCAAGTCCAGAATAAAGGGAAATTATATTGACTTTTGCCGGAAACAAAGAAATAATGTAATATATGAGCGTATTATAAACTCAATGATTGTGTAATAATTTAAGCTGCTAAGTCTCGCGGTGTTTTTGTATTTTTCGAATTCTAATTTACACATGTTTCGCGGGGTCCATCGTATTCACTACACGCCCCAAGGCACCGGATATTCTTTATATCCGGTGCCCTGATTATATTTCTGTCTCCGATCAAAAATGTTGTATTTTTTTTTTTTTTAACGAAAATTCCAATTTTAATTTAATATACTAAAACAAAAAAAAAATATTCCAATTCGTTTCCCTCTTTTCTAGTGGTTAACGTAAGATTAGCGTATTATCTATACAATTTGGCGTACTAAAAAAAAAAATAAATAAATAAAAGAATCCTAACGAAACGTATCAAATCGAAACTCTCACAATAAACTTCGGAAGAAATTTTTGTTTTTGTAAGAATTCAATTATATTCTTCCTATTCGTAACGGTCGAATTTTCTCGGTTTAATTTACGTCTCGGCCCGTCGTCGTCGTGCAACTATGTACGCGCGTAAAATATATTGAAAGCCGTGATCTGTCGACGTTCGCTAGCAGATCCTTATGTAATATTCGCGTTTTTCGACGGTATTTATTGCGTGTCCGGTAAAATTAAATCAATAAAAAAAAGCGTTAAAATATGGTATTGAAAAAGTCGAAATACGCAGTTGAACGCGGTACAACATTTGAAAAAAAAAGAACATACGTCGCGTAAATACTGTTAAACGTCGATGAATCGATAATTGTACGCGATTTATCGCGTCTTTTTCTATTTTTTTTCCTATTACATTTAATTATCATTAACGGTGATGGGAGAAGGGGTTTATGATATCCAAAGCAAACTCGCGTGATAATAGATGAATAATAATAATGAAAACGGTGCGAATACAGATCACTAGCAGCGCGCGGTGTGTGTGTGTGTTATTTATCGCGCACATTACAAACGCGAAAGATGTTATATTTTTCAATGAAAGATTTGTAAACGAAATCCGAGTTAACACGTCCACGAAAACGAACCCCTTTTCCTTAATTTATTCACGGCTTGTCGGCGTTTGAAATTCGCAGTTTACGTATTTCGATACATCGATAGGAAATTTGTAAATTTCGCGTTTTTTTTTCGAATACGATTCGAGAAAACGTCGTGTTAGAATATCATTATATATTATGTTTTGATAACGATTGAATAGAGAGTTTTTTTTTTATCTCTTTTATTCTCACAATTTTTCAACAAATATGTCGGTAATTCGTCGGTATATAGTGTTCAACAGAGTCGGACTGTTACCGAGCAAAACCCGGTGGGCCGTTCAAAATAATTGATTTATAGGCCGATTAAATTTGATGACGCCAATTTTTAATTTGATTTCCTCTGACGTTGAAGACCTCGTGTATTTATTTCAAAATTTGGGGCGGTTTTGATTCTGTTTAGGAAGAGTTGTTTTGTTTTGTTTTCATGGAAAATACATACGTACACAATGAACTGAAAAGAAGACCGAATTTATTTTATTACCACAGGCCGGACCGAATTCTCAGTCCCGACCCTGGTGTTCAATCGAACGGAACTTCGAAATTATTTTTTAATTCCTTCGTCAATTCTTGTATAGGAAAAAAATTATCCTTTGATCACTTTCGCTTAATTTTCGAAACATCGTCCGCAGTCAGGTTCGGTGTTGTCAACGATACGAGTCCTGATCGAATCGTCCGTGGCCCAAGAGTTGAAGAATTTTTAAAATCAATGGCTTAAAAAAAACGTTCAACGAAATATCGTTAGACATTATTCACTCGTATCCGTTGTTTAAGGATTTTTATTTCAAAGTAAGTTTTTTTGCCTTGATGGTGCAAACACATATTTCTTTTTTTGTAAAAAACAAAATGAATATTGCCGTACACGATTCTTCCAAAACGATACGCTGCCGGCGAGCCACTGAAGTCGAATAGCTCGTAAAATTTTCGACCGACTTTGGCGAACAGTTGCCTCGGAAAGGTTTTCATTGCGGCGGAGAGCTGCGCGCTAACACGCGGCTGTACAATGTGCACAGCTCCACGCGTATTTTATTAGAAATCGTTTACGGCGAAAAATATCGTTCCCAAATGGTTCGGCGGCACCCGCGGACGGGATTTATGAAAATCGTTAAAAACGAAAACGTCGTTTTTATACAGGCGAACGCGTGTGGTACGACGGCGATTTATTTCCGCGGGACCGTATCTCGCGCCGCACATCTCGGCTCCACAGCGTTCGGACCGAACACCGGCCGGTGGGTCGCGCGGAATTTATAATTTCGCCGCGCGCAATCCGGATAGATTACATAAAATATACGAAATTATAATAATAATAATAATCATAACGTGTGTAATATATTGGATCGTACGTAAAATTCGTATACGCTAGACAGCCGCGATTGTGGTGGTGTATTGGTAAACGAGTGGAAAACGATCGCGATCGTCGTTGGCGATAAATTCAGGAACATCGCCGGCGTATATTCAAATGTTTTTACCGACCGGAAACCAAACCGATATGTAAAATAACAGCAGTAGCTGGCGGGTAACGAACGCTAATATTATACGTGTATATTCGTTGGACGAGCGTTACAAAAAAAAAAAAAACGTCTCGGTTTTTGTTGTAAAACGTTTTTACGTGTACCAAATACGATCGGCGTAATTACAGGCTCGGAAAAACGTTTCTAGACACCATTGGCATTCATAGCGAAACGCTTTCGAAAATCACGATAAATTTTCCTTTAAAACCTGTACGACTAATGTTATTGTTTATTTTCCAGTACGCCCACCCACCGGCAAAAATACCGCGACATTACAATTCGTTTATTAATTTTTATTTTCTACGCGTGTTTGTTGTGAAAAACGTTCGCAGATCTATTGCCATCGACGACGTATAAAATCGAATACGTTTTGCCTATTTCGTTGTCCACGGGATTTCGGTTTGATTTATTAATCGTATTCCTGGACCGTTGGCCGTCGTCGCCAGATTATTAATTCTCTCACAAGACGTTTCGTCTATCTTATTTTATTTATTTTTTTTTTTTCTTTAATTCGGTTCACTTTTTTTCTTCTCCTGTTGGAATTTCATCGGTGATTCTAACCCGTCTAGTCGGCACACTCGGCGTCTACAGACATTATTATTTTTTTTTCCCCAAAGGGACATAAACCACCGTGTGCGTCATACACACACACACACACACTCGTATTTATATTATATTATTATATATATATATATATATATATATATATACAAAGTAAATGTACGTTGGTCCTCGGAGGAAAGCGTTTAAATATAATACGAGCACATTTCGACAATGCCGCAGATTGCAGTTTGAAACTTTCCAACGCCCATTTTCGCGACCCCAAACACAACGATATTGCGGAACGAATTCGCAAGAGACGGGATAACGCGCGCGGCCGTACACGGCGTGCGTGTCTCATATATATATATACACATACACATATAAGTATATATGCGCTCCTTAGCTCTTGCAGTCGAATTGCCAGTCGTCGGTAATATATTAACAAACACACGCGTACATATTCCAACGAACTCGGGGAACGCGTTTTTTTATATATATATAATATATATATATACGTACTAGGAGTTAGGTACTTTGAACGAGACCGCAAATCAAGACTCTCGCAAGCGGAACAGTGCGAATAATATATACTCCAAGAAACTTCTCCTATAACGTCTCTAAACACATCGGACCCCTTAAGACGTGTATGGAAATTTTAGAAAAAAAAATTACGGAATAATAATTGCGAATTGACGTTTTCAATAATAATAATAAAAAAAAAAAATAATAAAATTTGGCTTACGAATATGAAGCGATTAAAACTGTACGTCGTGTTCAAATAACCGAATAGTTTTTTCTTTCCTTTATTTTGTGAAATATTCTATGCGTTAACAAAAATATTGTAAAAAAAAAAAAAAAAGATAACTTCTGGGATTCCACACGAGTTTCCACTCAGCGCGGGGCTCGGTAATGTTTCTTTGATATCGAATAAAATTTAATACATTTTGTCTATAATCGCGCTCGTCAAGTCGTTCACGTGTGTGTGTGTGTGTTATCATCGAAAATATTTTTATGGCTTGCGGTCAGATGAACGAAACGTTACTACGGTCCAGGGAGTGTGTTCGGCAAATCCTATATACAAACGAAAAGGAGTTCAATTGTATACATTATTCTGATCAGAATAGTATCTACGCGGATGTCTGAGAGACGTGTGGACTCCGAGGAGGAAGAGTGAAGAAACAACACTTGACACGGACCTTGTGTATCGACTCCAATACCGCGGGGCAGTGGAGAAAACATCACAATGACGAACCGAAGAAGTTGTTTCAACGGCCGGATACAATTACAGAAATGTATGAAAAGAAGACTGATGTGGGCTGCTGGACGCGCTCGGAGAAATGAGAAATTATTATGTATTTATAAAAATGGTTATTCCGAGGAAAGACCGGTTGGAAGAAGACCGTTTAGCGGTAGACCGCGCTTAAAAATCATGTAAAAGCAGTGGAACCGGAGAGACCGTGATGAGAACCGGCAAAAAATAGAGAAAAGTGACGGCAAATTTACTTAAAAGGTTGGTCTTAAAGGCCGTAGCCTACCTGCAAGAAGAAGTGTGATTCGTACACCTATAAATATTTTTTTTAGAATAAATTTTTGTAGACATTTAACAAATTATACGATAAATTAGCGCTTGGTTTTGGAAGAGTCAATTCTAGGGCTGCACAATATTGTAAGCCATATTCTCTGTTATCCGTACGAAATGGTGTTTCGTCAAGACAAACCCCGCTGTAGAGTCGATATTTGATTCGTCCGAGATGTAATTGAACATCGGAAAAACACGATACTCTATGTATATGTTCGATAACGATAACATACAAATAGTATGCCCGCGAATAATTTCGATTACACCGGATGTAATTTTTTCGAGTATATTTCGTTTCGTTTAAACGATATAGTTTGATACGAGAACGTGTAATATTACCATTTCGTTTAGTTTTTTCAACTGTTTAATTGATTATGTTTAAAGCGTATTTGTTTACCGAAACAGTCACGAGTTAGACGATTTTCTCAATACGACTTTATATGGGTAACTATTTCTCCGTTTTTGTAGAAAATCTAAGCAATATTCATCAAATAATACGAAACCGCGTTAACATATTATATAAAATATAAAAGCAGCCGCACGCGTTTGCAATCCTATACGTTCTAGAAAGTGATGAGAGATGTGTATATATATATATATATAAAAAAAAAACCACATTTCAATTTCGACATGTGGTACGCCGAATAAAAAACATGTAATATTTATAGAAATTTAATCTTCTTCGAATTAATCTCGATAGATTACAAATCCTACATCAATCACACACACACATATATACTCGTATATTTAATCACATTACAGCTTTTATCCCGAATAATATTCGTCGTGTTTTTGGAATCGTATCGTCGATCTCGAGCACGTAATTGTTGTGCAATGATTATTACATATTATGTTAATAACAAATATTATAAATAATATTACCGTCGCAGCGATTCGGCTGAAAAAACGGATTTTTTGATATTCGCGGCGGTGGTCATACATTAACGTGAACAATGAAATTCAACAAAATTTTCGCTTCGTAAAAATTATCCGTTTGTGTTACAATTCTCGTCGTAAACTGACCTAACCTAACCGTCGAATTAAACTTAAACTTTCGATGAAAACGTTAAAAAGAAATTGTTTTTATTGTTTGTTTTATTTTCCAATCGACGAGTGAATTTCGTTAATTTCATTTAATGCTTATTGTAAATTATAATATTTGCGTTATATATTACAAAGTATTATGTTTTGTTAATGTAAATTTTATTCGGGCAAACTCACCAACATAAACAAACCAAACGGTTTGCGTACTGGAAGTAACTTAAACACATTTTTTTTTTTTTTGTAAAGTGCAGTTAAACGACTCGCGGGGCCGGCGGCATTGATTCGTTGTTTAAAAGTTTCCTGAGGACGGTGACAATTTACGCGCGAAAAGAGTTTTCGATTTCGTTACTTCATATGGATTCACCTATTGATTTTGAGTTGAATTGTCCGCATTAAATTTGACAGCAATTCTATCGCTTATTTTTTTTTTATACGTTATAATTAATTTTTACGGCCTGTCTTTGGTGTACCTATACAAAACAAATTTTTTTTGCGAATAAAGTTTTTCGAATCGGTGCGAGTGTTCCGGAAAATACCACCGGTGGATATATATTAAAAAGGTTAGGGCTACCTCCCCTACCGAATGGAATACGCCCTTAATGTATTTTAATGTAAATCATTTATCAGAGTAACCTATGTATATATAAATACAAATTCTCCGCGCCCGTAAAGTCTTATAAAAAAAAAAAAACAAAAAAAGCACTTTGTGCGCAAAGTACGACAGACACGGCACGCACGACGCGCGTACGGATTAATGTTAACGCGCGTCATACGATCCGGCGCGATAATCGCGTAATTACTCGTCTCCCGGGGGCGGCGGGCAGATATTTCGCGCTTATATGCGAGACGACGCAATATCCGCATCTATCGTTATCTCACGTGTCGCGTATTATTTATTATTATTATTATACGGTGTATGGCGCGACAGGGACGACGGCAACTGATATTATTATCGCGTAAAAATAAAAAGCGCGAAAAAAAGTCGCGGCGCGGGACGTGATATTGTCATAATAATAATAATAATAATAATAATAATAATAATAATAATAATAATAATAATAATAATAATAATAATAATAATAATAATAATAATATATCTACCATGACGCGCGGTGGTACGACGGGAAAGGAGGAAAGCGTTTAATATTTCAGCCCGTCCACGACACCCTATACGAGACGGGCGCGTCGTCGCGTCCTTTGTGCGTCACACTCGTCCTCGTCCTCGTCGTCATCATAAAAGAGGTGTAACTGTGTAAAATGGAATTCGTTATACACCGTCACGGTAGAAAGAACTCGCGAGTACACGGGACACAGAGTACGCGCAGGACGCGGCAAAGCGTTGGCGGCAACCCCCGGGGGCGCTTTGACTGAATGGACGCGGCCGCGTCGTTTGATGTGTTCATCGGATATTTTTATAACGTGTGGTGCCCCCCGTTCCGTAGTCCACCCGGCCGCAGCCCGAGGGGGTTATGACGACGACGACGACGACGACGACCGCCGAGAAACGATAATAATAATAATAATAATAATAATGAAAATATCGCATTGGAAATCGGATTAAAGCGCGCGTGCGCGCGTGCAGTACGGGCGAGAAATCGAGTGAACGCGAAAAAAAAAAACTGCTAAACCGAAAAAACAACAACCGAGTACGACGACGACGACGACGACGACGACGATGACGTGGACGAATGTCATATAAAAAAAAAAAATAATAATATGGACGACGACGCGTACGACGCGCGGATTTCGTTTCGCGGTGCGGGATATTACAGATTTCGTTCGCGGGGACGTTTTCCTGCCGATTGTTATCCCAACGAATTATAATATTATAAAATATACGAACGGCGTATTAGAATATTATTTGTACACGCCGCGCCGCGAAATAATAATAATAATATTATTATTATTATTATTATTGCTTGCCGAATGCGGTAGGACATAACGTTCTTTTTTTTTTTTAAAGGACTATTTTTTTTTTATCCGTTTTATAATCTCCCCTCGTCGCGCGCGCGTCATGTAATCACACACACGTATATAATGTAATTTGTATACACGCGTCGTCCTCGGTGACGATTCGCACGATTATTTCGTCATCACACGTCTCATGCGATTATTATCGGTATCCATTAGACATTTGGTCATACGGAGTGTGCGATGAAGAAAATAAACCGTTCTCTTCATTAACCTCGCTCCTCCCACCCAAGAAAAAAACGAAGAAGAAATTTAATGCGAAATAAAACTTTTCGTCAAAAAAATTATTATACACGTTTCCGCCCCTGCCCTCCCCTACGATTCAGATACGGGACTCGGTATAATACACCGATTTTACTCTTACACACGCGGGGTGAGAGTTGAAAAATCTTTTGCTCCTCACGAGGCTCCTTGGGGCTTTAAAAACCACTTCTACAGGTATATAATAATAATAATAATAATAATAAATATTATTATTATTATTTCGTTCGTCGTATCGTGGCGGTGAACAGTAATCTTCCGTGCGATTTATATAAACAATGCTAGCGAGCGATTCCGTGTGTAATATTTCACAAAATATCTACACACACACACACGGTAATATTATTTTATGCGCGCGCGACACATCTCCTATCGCGTACTCGAAATCGATCCCCTTAAATAGGAGCTGCGCGGCCGCCGCAATCAAACGTTAACCGTGTACGACGTCAACTCTTTAATACAGCGTTTGATTTATGAGGGGATAACGATCCGGTCACATTGTTCTACGCGGCGCTGCACAACGTGCGGCAAAGCGGAAGAACGGTCCCGCGCGGAGAACAAATTGCAGTTCTGCCCGCGCCGATATACTATAATATTATATTATAATATTGTATTATAATAAGCGGCGTGTGCGCAGCTTCAGGACCGAGAGGGAGCCGTTGGTTTTCTTATATTACCGAACACGCATTTTTAAAAACTGATATTCGAACTTTTTATTTTTTTTTTATTTTAATAATAATAATTTATTTCATAATAATGTTTTTTACGAAAAATTCCCCCGGGAAAAAAAAATTGCTCTGAAACCGATTTTGTCCGTAGGAGTCCTCTACTCGTGTATTGGTGTATTTGTAAACGAAAATAATACACAAAAATATTATAAACATTTTTACATTCAAAAGCATGTTGAAAAAAAAAACGTACATTTTATACCAAACAATTCGTTATCATTGACTTTACAAATACAGTGAAAGTTAATAGAAGAGAGTTGTATACACACAATCATATTTCAGTAATATTAAGAATTTTTTTTTTTTTTTTTTTTTTTGTTATTTATCGACGTTTTCATCGAACTTTTTCCCCGACATATTTTATTATACAACAGTCTAAAAGTTAAAATAATATTATTATATCGATAATTTTGAATCGACTATAATAATATATTTACGCTGTTATTTATATCGTCGTTCATATTTTTTGCAATGATATTTGTTCTGGTTAAAAGTGCATATAAAATATATATTAAAAACAATAATGATATTCAAAAACACAAGCAGGTGCTCGTGGATCTCGCCAATAGAAACTGTCGAGGAAGAAGAATATTCAATTTTTTTTCCTTCTTACAATAATGATTCAGTAATAAAAAGAATTTTTTTTCCTGTTATATATCGTCTCCCCCAACATAAACGACAATATAAAATGTAATAGATTTTTAATATTAATTACAATTGTGTTGTCGCATTTTACACCCACGTGCGTATAAGAAAATGATTTGTAATAATCAGAGACTCGTAACATTTGCACATCCATGCTACGGTATATAATAATAAAACGTAGTGAAGTATTTATAGACATTTAGACACGTTTCAGAATGTGCCTATAATGAGTTCAAACATTTGAATTTAATTTCGCATCATTTTGGAGATTTTGTGGTATATTTTGTCATTTTTACGCTTATTTTACTATATTTTCTATAGTCATTTTATTTTTCCAAATGATCAATTGGTACCAATTCATTATAATTTTTGAAGAAATTTCTTTCAAAAATATAAATTAATCTCGTTTTCGAAAATATTAAATATTTCCACTTATGTTTAGTTATTCGATTTTAAATATTGTTTATTTATATAACATAATTATTAAAAAATACATTTTTTTTTTTTTTTTTAGTGCATATTCTACGTTGAAATACGATTTTAGTGGACAATATATATATATATCGACTGGACAAACGAGATTTGCAGGTAAATATAGTTAAATCAAATATTTTTTACGAGTATACATATAATAAATGAGTAATTGCGATGATGATTCGTCATTCCCTAGTCTACGACTGTTTCGTAGTGTTTCAATACGTATTATTGGCGCGCTCCAGAATTTCATTTAATTTTTTTCACTTATAAGACCGCATAACCGAATAATAATATTGGCAGTGGTTACGGCGACGGCATTACGTGAGATCTATCGGATTTACGTGATCTAGAACAACACGAGTAAAATGAATTATGGCCGGCCTTTATATACACATATTATACAATTTTTACTTTGCCAAATGCGTAGTTCCTTTTACGTTACGAAGGATCCGACGGAGTCCTTATACAGATGAACCGAGAACGTCGCCGCATTCAGTTTTTAGTGAAAACACAAGCATTGGGTAAAACAAAATCATTTAAATTATTAACATATTATACACATATTAATCACCTAAGTACACAGTTTATTAAGTGTATACGGTGTTGTCACTCACGTAAATGCAATACGTTCGGTAAAATTATAAATGCTAATTTTATTCAATTGGAGTGTAATTACTTACAAAAAAAAATCCTCGCTATTATTTTAAACCGTAGAACACGCACGAGTTACATTCTTTAGTTGTCGTAAAAATACGTAAGCCAAGTCAAAAATTCACTAGGGAAAAACGGTGAAATTTTTATGTAAGTTAATTATCAGCTTCGAACGATATATTATATTATATTGTATATTCGATATAGTTCGCGTTAGTATAAAAAACGTATTTTTATCTTAACCGACTCGGTAACCGAAATAAACGACTGTGATGAAGACATGCGTATAAGCATATTATATTATGTATCTATGTATATTTTAGATGATTGAGCGCAATCGTTACCACATGAATGTAAAATAATAAATTATTTTGTATGTGTGTGCTTCCGGACACATAGTAATTACATCGATATAGTCAATAATTATTATTATTATTATTATTTCTTTTAACCAATTACCGTTAATATTGAAGTAAAAGCCACTTATTTACTTTTCAATAGCTTCAAAAGTAAAAAAATTAACTTTTAGAACAAAGGTTTAATCAGTTTCTTTAAAAAAATCAAAATGTGTACGTTTATCACGTAAATATTAGAATATTAAAATTAAATATAAATCTTTTTATTTGTCTAGAAATAAAAATCACCCATTGAACTGTATTTATTAACACTTGACACGTTAAAATTGTTTCATTAACAAAAATTGGCTACTAAAACTGGCAGTTAGTAAAATTAAAACGATATATTAGCGAATTTCCATATATTGTTCTTCAGACGAAATCGAATGACATCGTGTAAAGCGGCGTCGTCGGAGTATTATAAAACGGGAAACGACGAAAAAGTAACAATAAAACTTGGTTAAAAATTAATTTAAAAGAAATTTAAACGCCTCTACGATGATTCAATATTAAAACATTATGTTTTTAATTTTAAACTCGTTATAGCCTAACGAGAATAACGACAAATGTTATAGGTGATTTTGTACGGTCTCGCGGAACGAAAACCGTAGAGAAAAAACACTGAACCGACGACTTGGCTATACTTGTGTATATATATATATAGAAAACGATATTGAATTTCGATCACGAATCCGCGTCAAATTGAAAAGCGAAAGATTGACGTAAAAGAGCCATGAAACCAGCATCAGCAGCAGCACATTCATTTTGGGACCATCGCACGCGACATACAATAATAATACTGTACACCAATAGGCCACATTGCACGTACAAGATTTCCGAAATGAATTTTGCTCGTTTTTTTTTTTTTTTCGTAAAACGCGCTACGTATATTTTTACTGTTTTTTTTTTCTCTTTCTTTTAGCTTCTAACTTATGTGTGTACATACAATGGCGATCATTAATATCCCCGAGGCTATAGGTTCTAACGACAATATAATGTACTGCAGCTGTATATACGCGTGTAACGTCGGACGTTTTAAGTACCACCGCGTCGATATTAATCGTGCGAGTTTTGTGGTTTTTTTTATTAAAAAAAAATATATATATATATATTTTTTTTTCTTTTTTTCATTAGCTTTCAGTTAAAACTATTACACGGCTTAACAATCAATAACACATAACAGCTGAGAATTCCACGTCGTACGATAAAAAAAAAAAACACGGAAAGAAAAAATTAATAACTCACAGAATTAATAATGTTTATGAACGATTTTGCAGACCGAACTGAATACAATACGATAATGTTAAGCCCACAGGCCGCAGTAATTAAATTAAAAAAAAAAAACGATTTCGTGATACTGGAGTACGAGATGGATTCAATGAGAACGAAATTATTGGAAAAGATATGGAAACCGTGTAGGAGATGTTGACGTTAAGAAAATGAAGTTTCTACGCTTTTGGCTTTATATCATTACTCTTGTCCCAGAGATAAATCAACGTTCGCCGCTCATAATACATACGAGCGCAGGTCTAATATTGATCTACAAATTATCATCATCAATTTCCCGATTACGCAACCACACGTTGCTATTGATAACGCGTGAAACGGGAAAAAATAATTTAGTTTCGTGTAGAAATTAAAGTACAACCTGCTTATTTTACAGGAAGAAGTTTGTTCGTTGTCATCGCCGTCGTTGTTGTTGTTGTTGTTGAAAAACGTAATAGATCGTGTCTCATTATGTCCTATAATTAAAAACCAAGTAACCATGAACTGTTATAGTCCATATAACATGATTATGTTTGATGAGCGGAAAGCTTATTTAATTCGTAATTTATAATAAACGAAAGATACTTATAAGCGAATAAATGTGCCAATAATCAAAAACAACGTCGAGAAGAGTGCCTGTCGCCAATATTTAAACGACTTTAAACGTCCTTCTTTATTGGCGCGAGACCACTTTGAAAAGGAGTGGTATCGGCAATCTAATCGTCCAAACGAGTGAAATATAATATAAATTCAACGCAATCTCGTTACGGGTCGTTAAATTACAAGTTTATGCATTTTTTCGGTGAAGGATACTTTTTGATAGAAATTTGTTTTTAAGATTTCCCAATACAAAACTTGCTCGGTGTAGGTCGCACACTACGCGTTGGATCACAAAACGTGTAGGTAGTTCGCGTGTTTAAAAAAAAAAAGCGATGGACCGGTGCCAGTACATAAATGATCTTGAAATCGATTCCAGTGGACTGCACGTGACGTAAAAAAGAAGTTTTTCGAGTTAACTTACCTCTACTCACCGGGAATGAAAACAGGCAGAAGAATAATATAAAAGTCGACCAATAACAATAATAATAATAATAATAATATAATATAATTGAACGGAGCTAAACGCGAAATGCGCGTGAATTTAATGTTACATGAAAATAAGTTATCCGCTTTATCGGAATCGTCGTCCAATTACACATTTTGTATTTTAACGTTGCACACCTACAGCTGTCCATAAATTTTACTGTTTATTTGGGGAAAAAAAAATTAATATATACATACGGGGATACGTATATAGATTTTAATGCATACGGTGTTGTGAAATTATGGCGACTCTATCAAAATTAATAAATATTACTATTGATGCGAGCGATTCGTTATTAACATTTTCGTACATAAAAAAAAAAATCAGTCCGCCATTATAAATTTAAAAACAAAAATGCATTAAATATGTGTGCGAAGTAGACGAATTAATATTTGTTTTAATCACCTACAACTCTTCACAGAAAAAAAACTAATATTTTGAGAACACTCAATAGTTAATAAAGCGAAAATAAAACGGCGGATAAAAACGTAAATTCGACGAAATTTCCTTCGATTCACTAAGGTTATTGCAAAAAAAAAAATATGTTTATTATGTGCATTGTACATAGTTTATTACTTATTTGCTATATGATTATCGATTGAATCAATACACATTTTATGTTAAGACAAAATGAAAAATAATAATAATTTTTAATTTCGCTTTTTATAAAATTATCAATAGAACTTTCCTAAAAAAAAATTTAGAGCACAGACACACTTTCTCCACAATATATCGACTGACAAGACAGGTATTTTCGAACGAGACGAAAAACACCGCGTCGGTAATAAAAACGCGATAATTTGTTAAATAGTAGCAAATAAAATTTATCAGCGCAATTAATTTGATTATAAAACAAACGACAATTTGCGTTGTCTATTCGAGTTTTTCAACTGGTTTTGTCGAGAATTTCGTATAAGGAGACGGCGTTTTTTTTATTCTAAACTTATCACGTGTCTCTACATTGTCGTTATAACAAGCGGCGGACTGTGGTGGAACGTTTCACCGTGGGTATACGTATTGATCATCGATTCATCTAATCGTGATTTTTCGTTATTAATTTAAAAAACAATAATCTCCGTTTAATCGTTAAATTTTTGTGCCCGAGAATACAAAATTTACTGTGAACTCTATGTAATCATTGGACGTGCGCGATAGTATTCATACTCGTATAATAATAAGTGTAAATCTTAACCCTTCACATTACACGTGAACTCGTATCGAGTTTAATATCACATAATTTTGGATTAAGAAAATTATATAGAAATAATGTGAAACATAGTAAATCGTAATAATTCGATCAAGGATAACTCTATAAATAATGACAATAATTCGGTGTATTTTTCTATTTATAATTATACGTTCCTATACTTATGGACGATTATAACACAGCCACTGTAATATTTCGTAATACGAAAAATTATAGCGAATCGATTTCCGATAAAATATCGAGAAAAAAACAACATTTTTGCGATCAATACGATTACTTTTTTCCCCCACGCGCTTTATTCTCCAGTCCAGTCTTCATATATTATAGCGTACGAAATTCAGTAATCCTCGATTTGAGACTTACACGAACTGCACTAATGAATGTTCGCGATATAGTGAAATTGTGATTATTCCCGCGGGATGATTTTTAATCCCAGAACCACTACACTGGTTGTAACAATATATATTTTAAAACTATTGTTGGCTCACGTTCTCGGACTCGGACAGAATATAAATATACCGGAGCGGCCGCTAAAATTTTTTTTTTTTTGATTCCATTGAAAATATTTATAGTAAAATCGGTATTTTTTTTTACGTTCACAATAGAAACTCGTCCGCTACAATATAATTTAGGTCCTTATATAATATAATATAACGAAACCCTTTAGGAATTACATTTATATATATAAACGATTATATAGAAAAAACAAAAAACAAAAATGTTTATATAAATCACATGTGTACGGCGTACGTGTACGTATACATTGCAGCGAAAAATTCCTGCACGCGCAGACATTCGCCTCGTTCTCACTTATCGTCTCTCTCTCTCGTCTCTCATTCTCTCACTTTCCTTCTCTGTCTTTGTCTCTCTCTCTCTCTCTCTCTCTCTCCGAGGATTGAAAAAAAAAATGTCCATTACAAAAGATCGTAAATCAAACGATCGACGGACGATCGACGTGGACGGACGAGACTGGTCCTGGTTTATTAATGGAACTCTCCTCCACCACTCTCCTACCCAGAGTCCTGACGACCTCTTTATATTCTCCTACTGTGTACGCGCGCGCACGCGAGCGAGCGACCACTTGGCAATATTGTTTAACCGACTGCGAAGAAGAGGAGGACACAATGACCACTGTTTTTTTTTTCATTCTTTCTCTTATAATTTATATATATATATATATATAATAATAACCAATTGGTATTTGTTGGTTGGTTTGTTTATTTTTTTTTTCTTTTTACAATGCGAGGAATTCGTAACTAAACGTCGTGTACACGTATGATATAAAAAAAGCCAATAAGGATTTTCGACTTGCCAACATAAAATACATTATAATCGATCGGCACTGCCCTCGTCGTCTCAGCTACATAAACTCTTATGCCGCGACCTTTAATGGTTTGATTTCGTATTTTTTTTTTTTTTATACGGATCGTTATTCGAGACACAAAAAAAAAACGTTGTAAACGAATTTACGCCAATTATAAATTATACCGAAAAAAAAACAATAAAAACAAATGAAACGATTCAGCGACCGTACACCGAGTATAATACATAAAACGACGTAGGTCGGACCATAAATATCTACGCACACCGTCACACGGACGGAATAAATGATTGATTTGGGTCAACTCTATCGAGAAATCAAACGAGCATATATTAATCATAATAATAATAAAAAAATTCCATTACATATTTATACATAAACTTACTGTACTTGGCTGTCATATAATTTACGTACTCGACTTTTCAGTGTGATTATAATTTTCATAAAATAATTCGACGTTTCGTGTACTGTAGCTGATCGTATTCAAATGTTCTGTTCAGCTTATTCTATTTTATATTCACGCGCTTCATTTATACACGTTTTCACGCTAGCGAATCGCACGCCTAAACATTTTACGTGATTTTCTTTCGTATCGCGTTTCTGTCCGAATAAAACGTTTCACCGAGTTCGTATATGGCCTTTTTTTTTAGCAAGATTTTACATAAAACACGTTTGCTCTGTCCTAGGCCTCGATGACTTTTTATACGCGAACGTACGATTGTTTTGTTGTCGCCGACACCCGGAAAAACATTTCTGACCAATCTCGTTCATTCTTCCGTTGGCGTTTCAATGATACGAAGTGTTGAAGAGTTAACAGATGGGTTCGAACTGTTGAATGAGTGCGATAAATTTCTAAGCAGTAACTCGAACGTGGTCGATTAGTTGAACATCGGGGATTTTTGAGGTTTCAATAGGATTATAGGTTATTATTATTATTATTATTATTATTATTATTATTATTATTATTATTATTATTATTATTATTAATATTATTAATATTTAAAATAACAAATAACACAAATTCGAAAGACACCGATATCTGGCGTTTAGACAAATCGCAGTACAGCGAATACGCATATATATATTAGGGTGTTCCTTAATTTTCAACTTTAAAATTTTTTCGCTCTCACCCCCTAAAAACGTGTGTATATATATAAAAATGAACTAACAAAAGTTTTGAGTCAATCAGATAAAGTTAACCCGTGCCGAATTTAACTTGAAGTTTGAACTTTTTACATATTTCAATATTTTTGGAAATGTTTGCCATTTTCATATATATCTCGTAAACTATTAGGAAAATCGAAATTTTTCATATTATTTATTTTAAAGTCTTTTAAATTGTCTATATCTTTTATAAATACATATTTTACAATATCTCTTACCGTTTATAAGATATATTGACTTGACTGGAAAAAACACAATGATCTGTGTAATTTATTAATAATGAATGGCTAATTATAATTTATAAACAATAGTATAGGTACTTTTTATTAATATTCCTCATCAAAACAATTTTTGTAAATAAAACAATAAATATTATAATGTTTAATACTTATAATATACTATAAAAATTAATATTGCTTTAGTAGTGTACATTTTTTACAATCTGTGTAAATTTTTCGTTATTCTTGCACACATTGTAATATGAACTGTTTATGATCTTCATCCAGTATTAATGTTGCATTATAATTTTCCATCAATTTCACGGCCCTTTCTGCAGTATCATTGATTATTGACCCTGTTGATCGCTCAAGTTGTGGAACGTCTAAAATTTGCTCTATATTTTAACTTGTTATCACAATTGGTAGTCGTTCGATAGTTGTATATTTCACTTTAGTGTTTGGCGTTTGGCAATATTTTTTCGTCCCAATATACAACCGCGTAATTAGTTGGAGATTCTCGAAATCCTAATTTTATTAGTTCACTGCGTTCGCGGCGATATATTTCTCGACATCTATGTAGAGATGTCTGATTTATTATGTATTCATCAACATTATAATTTAATACTTCTAAAGTAGCTAGTAGAACATATACAAAATCCCATATTACTTCACTGACACCTATCTAAAGCTCCTGCAAGTTTTGGTATAATAAAATTAATTTTTCCTTGGCATTTTTTTTTTTTTGAGGGGATTCTATTTCTATTGGAGTGTTTGTATCTAATTTTGATAAATCGCTACTTTATAGACTCTCATTTTCTGAACTTTCATCAAATTGTATAAGGCTTAATGCCGAAGTTGAGGGACAATTTATATTATAACTATCTTTCCTTTTTCATTCATTTAACTTCCGTTGAATATTTCTATTTTCTTTTATTGTACCTTTAATATCTATACCTCCAAGATATCCAGGATGCCCAGGCAAACGCTGATTTATTAAAACTGTCTATCAACATCGATTTTTATCAATTTTAACGCATCGGAATGAGCAATATCAAATAACAAATTTAATTTATTCTTAAAATCATTTTCTTTTAATCGATATGACTCATCTATTTTTTGAGCATTTTTTTTGGAGATTGTGCCATTCATCATATAAATTAATTTATTTATTAATATAATGTTGAACAGCTCGAATAGGAATTCTATCTTTTTCTCAATAGATGAAACACTCACGTACAGCCAATGCCGCACTTTCTCTAGTATTAAGATTAACGGTTCTCATATTATAGAAAAATACCGAAAGTACTTGCCCGTTTGATGGAAGTTTCGAGTCTTGAATTTGTGTTATTTCAGATCCAATTAAAAATATTTGATTTTCACTTCTCAATTTTTTTGACATTTTTATTATTTAAATTAACAACAAATGCGAAAATTTTAATTCGTATGCACTACTTAAACAGATATCACAAACAAACTAAATTTACTAATAATTAAAACAAGACAAGCAGTGGACTTATACTGTTATCGAGTAAGGATATCCTCACGATACAACCACTTTAATATCTACATCTTATAATATGAATACTATATTATTATTATATAATATATTACTATTTTTTCATGGTTATTATTTTTATGAAGAAAGGATTAAATAAAAGAGATTAGAATAATTATATTATTGTAAACATTATAATATATATATATAGAAGATTATTATATTATCTACAGTACCTCCTATGTGAGCATTAAAAGTGAGTAGATAGGGAAAAATTATACAACAATTTTATGAAAATCATTATAGCCTAAACTATTATTAACAATTGTGGTGAAAATTGTGATTTCTTCCAGTCAAGTCAATATATCTTATGAACGGTAAGAGATATTGTAAAATATGTATTTATAAAAGTTATAGACAATTTGAAGGACTTTAAAATAAATAATATAAAAAATTTCGATTTTTCTAATAGTTTACGAGATATTTATGAAAATGACAAAAATTTTCCAAAAATATTGAAATATGTAAAAAATTCAAACTTAAGTTAAATTCGGCACGGGTTAACTTTATCTGATTGACTCAAAACTTTTTTTAGTTCATTTTTATATATATACACACGTTTTTAGGGGTGAGACCCAAAAAAATTTTGATTTTTTTTTCCATCATATATAGCTAAGGAACACCCTAATATATATACGTTCCCTCGCCACCGTGCGAAATTCGATGACCATATAGGTCTAGGCGCGTGAATTTATATAAAACACATACGACACAAGTAAAGGATTTTTGTCATTTCATACGTTCAAATGATTGCGGATATATTCAATATTATTAAAATAATACCGTGTATTGTATAGTGAAAATAAAATGTTTGTCATTTAAACGGAATTGTAGCAGGACAACGGCCCGAATAAATTGTCGATATATTTATAATATAAAATAACACGTGGGAAATTTCGAGTTTCACATAACACGCGCACGGCTTTCAAAACGGTATTTGATAGATCGAGTTGGGAGTTTCGCCAGATTTGAAAAAGACGTCGCCTCTTACGCGTACGCATTACGCGTGGTACTCACAAACGTAATATTATTTTTATATTTTTTCGCTATCGTTTTCGTGTAAAACGTCATAGGGATTAATATATGTATATAATTATTAATGTACGGTGAAGTTTAAAATAAATAGTTTTTTCCCCTTCGCAATAAGCGCGCGTAAAAAACAATAATGTTCTAATCGCGAAACGTTACGTGTATGGAACACGCGAGTCGCGTCCACTTTTTAAAATAGAAAAAAGCTTAGGAGACGTCCTGGTGCGCACGAACCGTGGAATAGAGCACTACACTGTCTACACACACACGCGCGCGCGCGCACTCGTATATAACGTGTATGGGAAGTAAAGAGCAGCTTTAAAGTGTCTAGAGGTACCTGCACGGTTCGCGCGAACAAAAACTGCTGAATGCGTTCACTTTACGAGTGTTTTTTTTTTTTGTTGTAGTGTCGAGGACGCATACAAAAAAAAAATATATGTACGAGTGTGTGTGTGTGTGTGTGCAGATCAACGCATTCAATATTTCTCTGCTGCGACACTCACAGCACGACTTTGAAAAAGTCTGCTGCGCCAAAAGGCCCAACCCGCCGCAACCACCCACGGGTTTTTCGCCACCCACCCTCCCCATCCTGCCTGTCCGGGCGTCCCGCGCTCGCGATATCCCCGTCACGGGACTCCGTGGCGATATGGCCTCGGGACCAACGCATCCGTTCAACACCCTTTGCCGAGCGCATTATATTTGTCCTTCTCCCGCCGCAGCCGCCGTCCCTTTCACCAATTCGGGTCGATTAAGTGTGCCCCGAAGGCTCCGAACCAATCAAACAGCGTGCGCTCGAAAATTACACACCCAATCGTATAATATTATACTCTTATATATATATATAAGTGTGTGTGTGTGTGTGTGTGTGTGTGTGTGTGTACACAAAGGCAGAGAATCAATTTGTACCGACTTATAACAAGTCCCTAGTGTGATTTCTTTTTTTTTTATTATTATTATTGGACAAATTATGTACGTATTATTTCCGGAACGAGCTTATTGTGTCGATTTATTTAAAAAAAAAAAAAAAAAAAAAAACTAAAGCAATTATAATTTCTCGCCTAAACGCGCCTATAAATAAATAAATATATATGTATATGTATATATGAATAAAATATTTAATTTCGCGTCGAGTCGAGTGAAAAATTATTATTATTTTTTTTTATTCAGACGATATCGCGGTTTTGTTTTTTATTAAACACTCGTAGTAGCGCGTCATTTACCCCGCACCGGCAGCGTACACGAGAAAAGAAGATTTCGGTTCCTGACCATTGAAATTCAAAGTCGAAAAATGTTTGCATACGATTCAACGTAATAAAACTTTAAAATAATGTGGCATGTTCAATTAAAAATTAATTTCGTGAAAAACGTATTGAATATTTATAGCGTGTGTATATAGTAGTTATTTTTTTTTTTTCATTAGTCGAAATGTCAGTGTACAAACGGGTACAAAATTCTGATGGCTCCACTTGTCCTGCACCGTAAGCTATACACAAAAATACAATCGGATTTTACGCACATTACCGCGTACTATTATCCGCGAAACGTTTGTTGAAAACTAGACTAAAAATTCACACGTTTCTGTGTATCGATTCGAAACGTCCCGGCGAATTTACATTTAATATTATAAAATACGCATTTGTTCGACAAAAACGTTTTCGACTTTCCCCAACAACTACACGAGGATTGAAACTTGTTCGCGAATTACTAACATATAATATACGAGTCGTATTCGCGTAATATGCAGTACAATATTATATAAATACGAATTTCTCTCGCGGATTAAGGTAACTTTACGCGGTTCACACACACACAGATGTGTGTGCAGTGTTGTAAGTAACGTTTAATTTTTATATTTTCTTTTGTAATAAAACAGCGAAAATTATACAAACGTTAGTCATTTTATTAAAGCGTAGAAATCCAAGAAAAAAATAACAACGAAAATATTAAAAACACATACCACTGCGTGTTGATAGAACTGCGTTATAATCTCATTTGATAGTCATTTCGGTACACGTCTTCTCGGATATTTACGCTCCGACGTATAAACGCGTATTTAGTTAATTTGTATTCTTATGCCTCTTTTATGCATTGGGACGTAAGACTCTAAGTCTCTAATACCCAGGGATCGATAAATACACGCGCGTTGGCCCCCGCCGTCAGTGGAAAACAAATTACAGTTCTGTTATCATCCCTGTATTTGAACGTTTAAATATTAGTCGCGTTTTTCGCGTACTTACACAGTATTTGTACAATATTAGTAACTTTTATGGAAGAAAAAAGGAATATTGCCATTGATTAAATATGCGTGCATTTAATCGATGAGATTACTCTTATTGAATTTACGGTTGAACACTAAAACATCAAAATCGAAAAAACATTAATCGTACATATTAGTAATTTATATATTGTATTAATATATGTATAAGCACTGCAAATAAATATTATATTTTCACAAGAAAATATGTTTTTTTTTTCAGTATAAGAATGAAATTTTTTTTGTTTACTATAAAAAAAGTACAAATAGATTTAATATAATTTTAAGCTGAATGTGCTCCTCACCGCTGCTGGATACTACGTTATTCTGATGGCATGGAGAGTCGGCGGTCAATCAGAGAATCCGCTGGTTGTCGGTATTCATTATTCCATTCGATATTACCGGACGCGTTTGAATATTATTATCGAAAATCCGTTACGGATCCGAGAAATAAGAGTACAATATCGAATTGGATGGCAATTGACGACTAGCCAATGTGTTGAAAATTGATTTAAAAATTTTTTTGCAAATAATAAATTATATCCAATACTTTTTTTTCGTCTATAGAACGGGCAAGGTATTGTTGCACGGCCGCAAGAACAGCGTGCGTGTTTTGATATTATTTTTTTTTTCGTAACGATTTCTGTCATTCGATAGATAAAGCGACAAAAGTAATTCATACATTTTTTTTTTTTGTTTTGTAATAATACTCATTGAGTTTCCGTAGAATTTTATAATTCCTTTCGATTATTAATTTTTTTTTTTTTTTTTTTCGTTAACTCGTAATATTTCTCACGGGACGCGTATTTTTCTTTTTTTTTCTTTTAACTCTCACGTTCGTTTCAGAGCACGTATTACGACGCGATAATATAATATTGAAAAAACATCGTGCGTCGCTTCCAAACATTAAACGGACCTCACGGGCTTTCGCTTTGACGCGCTGCAGGAGAGAACGAGATAAAATACGTCGTATTATAATGTAGAACGGCGTAGAACGAGAACAAGACACGGACGTTCGGATCGGTTAACAACCACTGTAACATTATAACAACATCTGTACCGCCGGAGAAAATCATTAACCGAACCCGCTGTCCGTCCGGATAATAATATTAATGGGCCGGTGCGCGGGATTCCGATTTTCGTCGGATCGCTCGCGTTATCCGATCTATACGAGCGTGTACGTAATATGCCTCTCATCGGGGTGGCAAACGCGATGCTGAGATGCTGTTACGTCCGTTAAACACGGTACAGTGACGGGTCTCGACTGTACCGACGAGAGACGGACCCGAGTAAAACGTTTTGAAATATATATGCGACACGTGGCGTGCGGGCTCGCAGCAATATCGACTGCGCGGACGAACGGGACGCGCCGTTGTTATACACGCGGTCGGTAAATTATATAAACGTCCGCCCGGGGGTCCGGTGGAATTCGACGGGTAAAATACGCCCGACAGTAGTACAAGAAGAGGAGGAATCGATTGATGAATTTGGCGTCCCGAAACGTCTTGCGGTAGACAATCGCGCAGGACGGATAGAGGGATTCGCGTGCCGCGCGATTTCTCCGTGAAAACGTCTCGCGACTTGCGCGACGCGTAATTAACGCGTTATGTTATTATAAAAATTACAAAAAAAATAAATAAATAAATAAATAAACGTTTAATTTCATTATAGTATACGTGGATTAAAAAAAAAAAATAATCAAAAAATTTACGAAAACAAATACAAATTCTATCAGCAGAATATATTCGTACAGGACATATTACATATAATATATTAGAGTATACAAGTATTTTTATTTAAGAAATATATATATATACTTAAAAAAATCACTATTCCGAAGTGCGTGTAACCACTTTTTTGTTTTTTGATCGATTAAACGTTAAAAACCTTTTTCTATCGAGTAATTTCGGTAAAATTAAAATAATAACGTTTTTTCTTCTCCTTTTATTAAACGATAATAACGAAAATGGAAAAAATAAATAAATAAACGTTTTCATTCTTATAAGCGACAATAATATGATTTTAAAATCTTTTCGTTTCTCATTTTTTTTTTTTTTTTTTGTCAAACGCGAGATTACTATTCGTACTTAAATGCTCGAGGCCCAGGGCCCTGCACGCGCACTCCTGTACGGCCGTGCGCGCATCGAGTACCATATTATTATAATAAAACATTACGATGAAGCCGGCGGATACGACGATGAATGACAAACGCGCGTTGTTTGGGTTATTATTATTATTATTTTTTCGTTTTTTTTTTTTTTTTTTTTTGTTTTCTTACCAGCTGGATCGATTTTTTTTCTACTCTGTCATCGTCCGGGCCGTAGGGCGGACATATTGTCAACGAATAATAATAATATGTGTACACCGACCGAATAATATATATATATAATATAAATTGGAAATATAATAAAATGCCGCTTCGTCACCGTTGCCGCTGCCTCAGCAGCAGCAGAAATCCTGTGCAGTGGCGACGGTATATTATACCGCAATATCGTTTGCCGCGAACAACCGCGCGATTGTTATAAAAATACTAGTCCGTATATACGTATATATATATATATATATCATATTATCGTTCGACCCTCCCACGCGCGCGCACGAGCACAACAATGACTGTTGCGGTAGAAAAAAAGAGAGAGAGAGAGAGAGAGAAAGAGACAATTTGGTTGTATCTCGCGGCGCACAACGGGTATATATCGATATTATATATATAATATATACACCCACGTATATATGCGTTTGTGGGTCCCAAACACAATGCCGTTTGACGTTGCCCTCGTTAGCAAATATAGCGGAATAAACCCTATTCCGTGTGTGCACGCGCGTTTCTTTTATGCCTGCACGCCGAGACGAAACAGAAAGAGGAAAGGGAGAAAGAGAGAGGAAAAAGATTTCTTTTTTGTATTTTCTATACATATTTACGTATGTCTCTGTAGGGTAGGTTATTTAAATGCTACCGAACTCTTCGTACACACATACGATGCGGTTAATTTACTTTTCGAGTTTTCTCGCGAATTTTTTCTTTTTTTTTTTTTGGATTCTGAGAGCAATAATTTATCCGTTTTAAAATCGTATTGTGTTTTATTTTTTATTTCTGAATCGACAAAAAAAAAAATCACACTCATCAGAGATAAAACGATCCTAACATCACACTATCGTGTAGTTTGTTTTCGCGGTATCTAGTTTTGTACTCTATATAATAGAGTACATTTTTCGATTTTTCTCAAAAGCGCGTAAAAAAAAAAGAAAAAAACTGAAGAACTACCGAAAAATTACACGAAAACGCGATTAATCGCGGTCGTCGCAATTTAATGGACATACGGAAACTCGATAATATTCACCAAATAGGCAACTCGTATGTGTGTTATATCGGGGGGGGGGGGGGAGAAAAGAATTTCAAAAATTTTCTTTCAACTTTATGCCATTTATAGTATTTGTATTGAGATATTTAATTTATGAAAGAAGAATTTTTTTTTTTTGTAAAGCTTAAAAATTCCATATACAATATCAAACACGTACTACGTATTACTTCGACGATTACGCTCAAAAAAAATATCTTAAAAATCGTTTATTTATACAATTTAAACATTTCAAATTTTTCGACAAGTTTTTTTTTCGGTGTGTGAAAAATCACGTTTGTTCAAAACTAACCGTTCTATAGGGTCTTGAAATGTTTTCTATTTTGATTTATCATTGATTTCAAATTTATCAAAATAATAACAAAACTCTAAAATCTTTATCCATACGTGAATTCACTTAAGCGACATCCAGAACCAGTTTCATTATGTTTTTTATATTTCGATTTTTTTTTTTTTGCAAAATATTATTCCCAAAACATAACTATCTTTCGATATTAAATTTACATTCGATATTTGTCGTTTAAGGTGTAGAATTCGTTTAAAATCGTGTAATGTTTCTTCGCCCGGCGACAACGTCACACGAATCGTTTTTTTTTCTTTCTAGATTTAGAAAATTTAGTAAGAGAATTTTAAAAGGGGTCGTAAAAAATAATTTAGATACATAAATAAAATAGGATTTTCGAATTAGCGCGTAAACGGAAATTTCTATTATTATTATTATTATACGCGTTTCATATAAAAAAAAAAAAGTTTATATTAAGTCTTGAGTGTTTTTTGAACAGGTTAACGTTTTAACGTTCGCGACACCACTAACCAGCGCTCCATTCGATCCACTAAGTACCGGAAAAATGCAAAGAAAAAAAAATATATACGCGCGTATATCTTTGTGGGGAAGGATGAACAGAAATTTCCGTTCATTTTATAATATTACGCGTATGTTATATTATACGAAATTTTCAAAGTCGACTCCATCATATTAGTGTTGTGTTATAATAATTATTGCGACAACAGCAGACAACAATGCGAATATATTTGCGTGTAATTTTCTTCTTCTTTTGATAATACTTAAATCAAAGATCGTGACGAGCGCGCATATTAAACTGTAAATATAATTATGTATTTAAAACATGTCGTCGCATTGTTATATCGTTTAAATGCAGTATATATATATATATATATATATATATATATATATATATATATATATATGTGTGTGTGTGTGTGTGTGTGTGTGTGTGTGTGTGATAATGAGCGCGTTAAATTTTTATTTTATTTACACATTTCAAAACGCGCGCGCAGTGATTTCTACGTATAAATAAATAAATATATATATAATATTTAACGGAGCGAAAGAAAAAATGTAAACGCAACGAAATAAAACCGGCGAAAAATATAATAATTGTTTTTTTAAATTTATCCCCGAAAATAATTAGTCCATTCGCGAGCATATAGCCTTTAAAAATACGTGCTGCAGCGGCGTATTATACATTATACATTACATTAGCGGTAGCGATAATGCGCGAAGTAAAAAAAGAGAAAAAATAATGCAAATTTAAATTAAACATTTTTTTTTTAATACACACATAGGTATACGCATTTGTCGACGTTTTTTTTTTTTAATTATTTTACCGTATACGGGTTTCGAATCACTAAACACCGTGCCGCGAAGTACAACTGCGGTTTAGTTACACCACCGCACTCGCGCAGTATATACACCATAGGTATAATAATTATGTGGGATGTGAGCGCATTTGGAGTTCAATCAATCAGTTTATGTGTGTGTGTGTATACAAATATTATTAGTATACCTCTATAGTCAACGGAAATGTGTATAAATGCTTGTTACGTGTTAATTTTCTAGTGAATGAACGTTAAAAAAACAAAAAAAAAATCCCTCTTCATATTAACATAATATTACGCGTTTTCTGTGTTTCATTATACACACGCACTAAAACCGTTTCCCCGTATTATTCATCGAGTTCTTTTTTTTTTTTTTTAATTATAATATACGTTGTTAAATAAAATCAACGTAACGGAATCCGCCGGAGATAAATCGATATGTATGTATACATATTCGTATAACTTAATAATAATCGATAAATACACAAGTGTATTATTATCGTTATGTTCGTATAGGAAACGTTAAAAGAGAAACGCCTCACGCAACTGAACATAATATTAAACGGGGGGAAAAAAAATTGACGTTAATAGTTCGAACACTACACGACTGCACTGGACTTAGAAACGCGATTAAAACGAAGAAGGACTAGAAGAAGTTTTACAAATGTTTGGCGAAAGTAGAAAATATTTTTTTAATATTCTAGCAAAAAAAAAACTCAATACGATTATTGCGGCGCTTATATATTTCATACGAGATTTTAAATCGAAAATGTTTCCGAGTCGCGTATAGGAAATTATTCGAAATAATATACGACAAGACAATACAAATTTTATACATACAATTATCGTTTTCAATAATTATTTCTACCATTATGAGAATGTCAGACGTCATTCGTGAAATCAAACTTATCATCCGGTGGATGCGATTCTCATGTTAATAAATGACGTCGTTTTTTTCCAAAAAAAAAAATAACCTCCGTTCTTTTGTGACTCCGAAAAATTCTTAACGTAAACTATGCGAACAATAATAAATTCATTTTCCACACAACATAATTACTGTTCATCCGTGTTACGCAATTATAAATTTCTTCACCTGTAAAGGGATTTGTTTTTTTTTCTATATACATATAGAGTACGTATAAGTATATATATATGCATATATATACTTTGCGAATTCATTACAAATACCGTACAAAGTAAGTTAGTAAAATACTACTCTACGAAATCGCATATAAAATATTATTATTCAACGAGAAATCTACCGTATATGGATTGCGTAATCGTTCTATTCGTATATCATGTCATCTATGGGTTTTATTGAAATAGTGTTGTAAAATCCATAATTTATAACAACCGCAATCCGCATATATAATTTGTCATCGTTTTTTTTTTTTTATTATGTATCGGAATAAAAACTATTTTACTATTGTAAAGAAAATATCAAACGCATTTGTATGAACAACGAAAATAATACGTTATAAACACTTATCATTTAATTGTCAAAATAATCGAAAATAATAAAATCAACTGATTGGCAGACGTCGTACGCTCCTAATACATTCAATTAATATATAATTATGTTAAATAATATTACGGTGAAATGGTTTTATAACGATTTATTTTCAGTTTTATATTTTTCATTTCTCTTATTACTCCACAGCGCTCTGTAAGTAAGTCCCTAGTAAAATACACCATTTATGATGTACTCACTAGGCAATAATAAGTTATATTTCTCGGATGAATCGGATGAATTAATTCATAATTGTTTTATAGGCATTGCAGGTTCATAAAATTTAAACCGATGACTTTATCACACTGACGCACAATATATTATTGAAAGCTGTTGGGTGTTTTACATCGATTGAGTAACTCCGGCGGTCACCTTATTGTTATACCTCACCGTTGTGCAACAACTTTGTATATTTTAAATTTCGCTTTTGTTTATAGCGTGTCAACAGCAGTGACGCAACTATAGATGATTCCTTTCTTTCCACTCGAGTCGTATAAATGTTTTTGTATCGATGTAAATCAATTCAATTAAAAACGATTTACCATTTGATTAATTATTATGTTATTCGCATTTTGAGTGCCGAATAATATTGAATTAATAAATAATTCCTATAGATTGACCTGCAAACTCCCAAGAACACAGAATGAATGTTTTCCACACACAACAAAAACTTTTTATGAGTCGTACGAACATTATTAATGAATCTCGAAATGCTAATGAAAAGTTTTTTTTTTACTTAAAGAACTCGTTGCATTTTATTGTATTGATAATGTTGATGAATTCCATTCGAGTAGAACCCAGAATTATGAATAATTATATTGAGACCGTTCAACTGTAAACAGCGTATAACTGATATTCAATTCTGATTTACTTCCAAATGTTTCAAAATTCATTACAATTACCAGTGATATATGAAGCTCGTTTTCAGCAATTAAACGTATTGAAAGTCATTCGCCAAACTCAAAGTCACATTCAAGACTAAATTTATTTTAACTGTTAATGCATATAAAAATATTAATGACAAAAAAAAATATATATATACTTTCTTTGTTCTTCATACAAAATATAATTTAACATATATAATGTAATAATACAAATATTTTATAATTTATTGACAAAACAAAAAATATACTAATACTAAATGTGAAATTGTAATCTTCATTTGTCGTGTTAATCCAAACACATCTAAAACGGGACTTGGGTCTTTTAAGAGTTTTTTTTCAGAGTCAATATATATAGAGCGAAATCGCTCAATCTCGGATTTCGCATTAGGCAAGACTTAATAAGCCGCGTAGTAGAAAAAAAACTACGTTCATCACTGGCTGAGGATACAGGAATTACCATAGCGATTCAACTAATTTTCTCTAGTCGATGATAGCACAACTATATGTACTTTTATGCACATCAGACAATGTCGAAACAACCAAAAACAAAGATTTGTATTAAATGCTTGTACAAAGTCAATATGAATACTATACGATTGATTTTAATATTATATTACGAATCGGTGTTTAAAAATTCATTAGACTTTGCGGATCACATATTTTGTATTTAGTATCGGGAGGCGCGTATGACGTTTTTGAAACGATTGTTACACGCGACTCGGGTGGTCACACCGTTTTCGGAATGATTGATATCTACTCGTCAACGGACGCCATTTAAGTAACAACGGAGCCAAAGGACTGTAGCGCGTCGTGCGTTTATTTACAACACTTCCGTTGAAACGGGTCGCTCACACGGCGACGATTTCGTCGAGACCATTTTAATGTTGGTCGTCGTCATGGTTGTTTAATACCAATGTGAAGTGGTTTCCGGGTTTTCGAAAAACAGGATCATTGAAATTCAAAGGATTCCGTGCTTGAAACGAGAATGTACCCGCCGAGTACAATAAGAATTGTCGGGGCGACAAAACGAACGCCACGGCTAACTGACGTGATTATTCCCAGTGTTTTTTTCTCAAAGTGTGTATTTTTTTTTTTTTTGCAAATGCGACAATAATGCGTACCGGTCGTGTATAAAAACGATACATTCCGAAATCGGTTGGAAATATTAAATGTGCGACAGCTTTTTCAAAAACGTCGTACGGACCCCGTACATATTCTTCTTCCTCGGCTTATCGAGGAATATAGATTATTACAATAAGAACATACGTTGCCATCAAAAAACCTCTTGGTTTTTCTCCGTAATACGCGTCGTCAAAAGATGATTCTATATTTTTTCTTGAGCTATAACGTCCTTACTATATCGGCGGGTCCTTAGTCATCCCAGTTATTTTTGTTTATTTCGTTAACTAAAATTTCTTTCATTACTCGCGGACCCCGTATTTATATATATATTTATTTTTTTTTGTCAGCGAACCTATCATTTTCTGCGCGATTTCTAAAATGTTGAGAAAAACAATTTCTGGTACCGGTCAGCCGCGACTGATGCGAAGAGATACGGCGGCGGCGCGAATCGTACGATTTCGGACGTCGTCGTACATCATCGCGGTAACCGGGACGGTGGTGCGCGCGGCTCGTTTATATAAATTCCGATTATGCTCGACGACAGCCAGCGATAAACCCTTTTATAGTCACCAAAACCGTTCGGCGTGCATTGTTTGCGCACTGGCACGCACGCACACACACATGACTTTATCGGTCGCGCGACCCTCTCTCTCTCTCATTACGCGTACACCGCCGCCGTTTCATATACATATTATACGCGGGCTTAAAGAGAAATTAATTTTCCTTTCGATACCATTGTTCCCCCTGCGCTACAGCATCATCCGCTAGCACCCTAAACCCTTCCGTGACGAGCTTTATTGGTATAATAAAAACACGTACTGCTGCATTGCGCGCGCGGACCACCGGCGGGACACCCCGTGACTTTGCCCGGTATACGTTCGTGTGCACGCGTATAATATATGCAGTAGAGGAAAAAAAATAAACCAAACGAGGAATATAAAAAAAAAAAACCGAACCGACGACGACGGCGGCGGCGGCGGCGGCGACGACGACGACAGCTACGACAGGGATATAACAACCGCGCGCGTGGCGGCGCGCAGGGGTGACACAGAGTGAATTAAAGTCGTCCCTCTTTCGATCGATACGTGCGTGTGTATATGTGTGTGTGTGTGTGTGTGTGTGTGTGCGAGGGGACAGCGGCGGTATTCAAATGAGATAATATACGGAAATGGATTTAGAGTGAGCGAGCGAGTTATAGCAGACAGATAGAGAGAGAGAGAGAGAGATACGGAGTGACGGGAAAAGTGCTCCGACACCGTCAGAGGAGGAGGAGGAGGATTACGCTGCGTGGACGGGACGGTTTCGTCGGGACCGGTAGGAGGCTGGGGCGGTCCGATCTGTGTGTATGTGTATGTGTGTGTGTGTGTGTCCGCAAAATAACAAACGGAATAAATCGCGCGGTGTGTGAGAGAGAAAAAAATGACACGGATTCGATGCGGTTTTCCGATGAACTGCGCGTTTCGTTCTATAACCGCGACGATACAGCATTACACTCTTCCGCTCGCGTATATCGGTTGATGGCGCGAAAAGTGCGTATAGTATATATAGACAAAAGTGGAAACTCGTTGATAAACGCTTTTATAATAATATTATTAATTTACGCTTAAAGACAAAAAAAAGTAAATAAATAAATATCCATTGTCTTAATATTGCATATCGTATACTCCTACGGATCCGACGGCGTGATTGAGCAAAAAAAAAAATTTACTCTTAACTCAATACTCGTCTATCGTAAATTATTTCGAGTCCTCCAGTAACAAACACACACACACACACACGCCGATCGTAGGATTTCGAAAAAAACATTGACCGGTAAATAAGTAAAAAAAAAAAAAAAGTAATTCCGACATTTTTTTTTTATTATTAACAAGTACAAAACGCGCGTAATGGTTTTTACAACTTTATATAAACAATATCCGTTTCGACGGTATTTTTATTTAATTTATAATTCTCTAAACGATGTACATATTTTTAATAGCACTAGCGTTGTGCGGCGCGTTAGGTCCCTTCGCGTAGTGCGCTTCCCGCGTACACGCGCGTATTATCTCATTTAAAACACTCCCCAGAGAAGAATATTGAAGAACGCCGCTACATTTATGTGCGCGCAACGTTATCAAAACATAAACGCGTATGACGTACGGCCACCGTTTAAAAAGTCAATTGATATAATTGAATCGCCGAGGATCGATTTCGAAAAAACAAAAACCCATAAATTAATACGTTTTAATGTATAAAAAATATTTACGTAAATGTAAACGGACAATCTACTCGAAGAGTATTAAAGATATATATAAATATATATGTATATAGGAGTACGTTTTGTAAAGAAACTTGTTTATTTACTACCGGTTTCTATATTACAGTTTTAATCGTCAACAGTAATAGAAAAACAAAAATATTATTGTTTTGTGTATGCAGCTTAAAGGGATTTAAAGCGGATATTTTCTCTTTTCGTCTTACACACACGAAACATAGTAAAACTACTTCCAACGCACCGATCGATCTAGTGGTGCGATAAGAAATTTGAAAACAGATTTGAATTCCTCGTGAACCTTACTAGAGATCGATTTTACCAAATTTTTAATTTTTATGTCATCAATCCTTAAAAATCGATTGAACAATTTTAAAATAAAAAAATTGGTCAATAATCAACTTTTTAAGGTTTCGAGATAACAAAAATTTACAAAATGGGAAAATCGTTGTACAGTAAAATTCACGACGAATTCGAATCTGTTTTTGAATTTCTTATCGCACCATTAGATCGATCGGGTAGTTGGAAGTAGGAAACATCTATTTTGCTATGGTTCGTGTGTGTATGACGAAGAGAAAAAATGCCCGCTTTCAATCCACTTAGGTAAATTCATATATATATATATTTATTTATTTATTTATTTATTTGAATAAATATTTAAGGGTTTTGTAATCATTGTAAAAATTTTAAAGAAAGAGTGTAAAAATAAATTGAACGCTGCGATCCAAGACGTATAAAAGTCACGAGAAAACATTTGAAAAAATAATAAATAAACGATTACCGCGTGTTTATAAATTACGCACATCATATATATATACATGACAGTTATAAACGCGTGAAATAAATGTATTTTTGTTAAACGTCAGTGCGGTAAAACACACTCTTAATAAAACACGAAGAAAAACGGGCTTAACAATTCTCTCTTTTTTTTTCGCTTTAAGTGTATGCGCGCGCGCGTACCGCAGTTTTCGAAAAACATATAAATTCACTCGGAATATTTTCCGCGATGTTTCGAGTTGTGTATGTGCGCTGCGCGTGGGGTTATTATTTTTAGTTTTTTCAACTTTCAAAATGTTTTTCACAGGCGCGAGCGTATACCTATCCAATTCTCACTGTAAGTCGCATATGTATTGAATTACATTGCAGTGGTCAAAGGGCCAATAGACCGCGTCCGTTGATACACAACTGAATATCATTTAAGTAAAACGCCATATCGTGCACAAGTGTTTTTTTTATCGATTTCTTTTTTTTTTTTTTTTTGTAAAAATTACAGTTTCTTTCGGGTTTTATTTTCGAAAAAAAAAATAATAATAAACGCACGCGAAATTTCGATTATATACGCTCGAATATGCGCGTCAGACGAATCATTCTTGACAAAAAAAAAAAAAAAAAACGCTTTATTAATGCAGGTCGCACGCGAGCGACGCATTATTAAATATTCGAAATGAAAAACGCTTTCGAAATCCGCGCGCGCTATAAAAACAGTATACCAATTAAAACGGTTCCTATAAAATATTACTATTCGACTGGAAACGGAGGAATAGCGAATGTTTTCCTTTTATTTTTATAAAACAAAAAAATGCACATGACTGTCAGTGTAATTTGGAATAAGGTGTATACACATTGAAAATCGATAAAGACGATCAACAATTATTCAAAACCGGCTTTCGAACTCGGCTTTATTGCGGCGTTCGAATCCAAACGGACTGAAAACTTAAATTTAAAACAATTGTTAATGGGCTTCAACAATCGATAAAATAGAAAATCACAGCCACAATAATTCATCACACGTAAGACGCATTAATATAAAAAACAAAAAGAAAATTATAAAATTTAATTCTAAAACTCTATTCTTTTATTAAAATATTATTATTATTATTATTATTATTATTATTATTATTATTATTATTATTATTATTATTATTATTATTATTATTATTATTATTATTATTATTATTATTATTATTTAATCGCGAATTGAAAATATCGTATTTGATTTGTATGAATAGAATTTAAAATAGTCATAATATTTTTTTAGTTTTTTTCAACGCGCTGCTCAAAACTCGGTTTGAAAAAGAATTGATCTGGCAACGGGCCTGCAGGGCGCAATGCCGAAAAAAACGGGTCTTTCGCACCCTCTGATTCAAAGTTTATGTGGAACGGCTATTTCATTGCGAAATAGACCGCCCGGGAGGTATTTTTTATTTTTTTTTTGTTTTGTTTTGCGCGGAGTGACGAGAACTGAAAACAAATAAAAAAAATTCGAATCGCTAGACCGTTTAACGGCGCGACAACGGTAAAAAAAAAACGGTAGTAGGCGGCGATTAATCGCTGCACGCCGCCGCCGTTTGCACAACGATATTATACGGAACTGCTGCGCAGCCAGTGTATCTCCGCGTAGTGGTCCCGCGCGGAATACGCGAAGCAGCAGCACGTGCACGCGTAATATTACTCCGGTAGGGGATCGATGACGACCGCGGGGCGGTATAGGGCGTATAGGTAGGGCGTAGGTCGCGGGTGCACCGCGAGAACGCTGCGGGGTGGGAGAGAGAAAATGGCAAATTAATGATAATTGCTTTAGTAGGTGATTGACCAACGTCGTCGTCGCCGCCGCCGCCGCCGCGATATGTGTTGCAGCGTGTGTGTGTGTGCGTGCGCACGCGACGCGGGGTAATTTATTCATTTTTTTTTTTTTTTTTTTTGATGCACCCTCTCTCCGCGCGTTTTTATAATATTATAATACGCACTGCACGCATACATCGGCGGCGTACAGTGTGTCGTCCGCGGGACGGTTCTTTGTGCATAACACTATACGCACATACGCGGTTGTTGAGGGACGCGCGCGCTCGCGGTTAAACAGGCCTCGGGCTAAACACACCGCACCGCCGTCGCGGCGAGAGATAATTCGACACTGTTGCGGAAAGAACAGCGACGACGAAATCGAATGAAACGAAATAACAATAATAATAATAATAACAATAATAATAATTTGTAATGTTTAACAAAACATTTGAACACGATTGTGCACGAAAGTTCGCCACGCGGTGAATCCGTCGAAAGAACGATGGTACTTATTTGTGATTACAAAGTTTAGAACTAGCGGGTCTATTAGACGTCGCCTGGATTTTCCTCCGTAACGCGCAAGAGACGAACGCAGTGTTTTCACCACATTATCGTAACGATCCCAGTCACACGGGTTAGGTTCTTGCGCGTTCAAACACGACGTCGCGGATACGTACCTGTGTATTATAAAAATTATTTCTCTTTTACAAATATATAATTGATAGAATTACGCGAGATTTCACCTCCTCTCCCTAAACGTATTTCTTATAGAAATTCGCGGGATTTCATTATTTACGGCGACGAGCTCCTCCCCGTCCGTCCTCCCCCACGTCACTATCGAGTATTAGATTTCCTAGCCGCGCTTCGCCGTTCGATTCGCGTCGAAGAATTTCACGGTTCCGCGGTTCCGGCGGGCGACCGCCGCCACAACCACCGCCGTCCACGCCGACGCGCGTTAAACCCGTAATGTAATAATAATAATAATAATAATATACGAACGCGCGCGTTCGATCATTGATCATTATCGATGCCCCATCGGGTCAACCGGCCGGGGCCATTAATCACGAGAGAGCGTAAATGACAGCCGGCTGAAAACGGCCGTCTCACACATGCGCACCAGCCCGGAGGAGAGAGAGAGAGAGAGAGAGATTTCTTCTCCGCGCGCCCGGATGATACGTATTTATAATAACAATCGCAAAAATAACGGTCACCGCCGCGGACTGTAACGGCTATAAATGCGACGCGCGTTATATTAAACGGGGTTGTGCCGTTATGTTATATATATATATATGTATATACCGCGGGGTGTAGAAAAGAGTTATTTAGCACCGTATTTAGAGAGATCACCACGGGTCGTTGATCACGACGGCGGTGACGGCGGCGCCCCGTTTGGAAAACTTTCGTTGCGCCCGTGGCGTATCCGCGTCGCCGCCGCACGTAAATTCGGCGTACGGAAAACGGGAGAGAATTGCAGAAAAAAAAAATAAATAAATAAATAACAATAATTAATACCTGCCGGTGCCAATCGATAACAATAGAATTTATTTTCGTTATAAAATGAGTGTATGGCGGAAGAGTAACGCAAAAAAAAAAAAAAACATTTATAACGCGCTTGAATTTGTTTATTTATTACTACCGGTTTCTGACGAATAAACGTCGCGCGTCCGATATATATAAAAAAAAAAAAAATCGGTAAACAGCGATGCGGAGTGTTGTCCGTGACGTTTATTGCGAATTATTTGGATATAAATATTTCAGAGTTTTGTTACGTACTACATAAATTGGAAAAGCAATGCGATAAATCGTTGCGCGACAACGCGAATGAATTTGGAAACACCGGCGTTTTACTGTTGTAGAACAGGATCATAATTCATCCACGTTCTCGGTATCCTGTAACACTGCACGTTAGGATACTGAGCGAGGACCCTGCAGAGTAAGGATCACAAATGTATTCGCAAATCTGCAACGGAATACGCTATAACTATCTATCGGAGTAATTTTCTTGGGATATTATTGCATTTCTATAGTGACATATATGGGATTAGACTCGGACGAGAAGAATAATCGGTTTAGAAAAACTAAAACTGACGTTATATAATATAGTATATATATATATATATATATATTCGACGCTGTTATGGTAATTGGATAATACGTGCATTATTTACACAATAATAGTATTTACGAGAGTGCGTATCTAAAAAAAATATATATATTAAGTATTCGAATTTAAATTATTACACTAGATCTGTGTATACGATAAATATTTATGTAGTGTATACAATTTTATACACAAACATAATTAGTTATACTATCGAATATGTTCTCTTTCCGTGAAAACTTATAATTATAATGTATTTTTACTGACACTCGTGTATTTATTCGCTTTATATTATTATTATTGTTATTATGTGTATTTAAATACAGGTGGCTCGTAAAAATTCGTAAAATTTGAAATTAATTGTTCAAATTAAGTCATAGTTTCGGGCATATGAAGTTGAGTATTTTAGTCATTTTTTTTTTTTACAAAATAAATTAATAAAAACTAAATATCGCGCGGTAACATTTTTCTTCTTCTTTTGAACCAAAATAAAAATAAAAACATTAAACGACAAAATGTGTCGGGTAGAAAATTTTTTATTAGGATTTAAAAAAACGCTATTTTCGATATTATTACAATTGTTTATTAGCAGTTTTAAGTGTATACAAATATTAAGTAAACATTTAAAAAAAAAAAAAATCCGACCAAATGATTTTTCCCCTTTGATTCTATTAATTCTAACCGATGGAAGGGGGTTCGAGAACACAATATAAAATTATTTAAAATTTCCCTTGTACAAAAACGATCAACAATATTTAATATTGTGTACGAAATTACGTTTTAAATGCGAATCAAAGATATATAATTGAATTTAATGTAAGTGTTGCGCTGTTATAAACTAAATTGTATCGCAGAGTTTATTAGATATATATATATATATATAAATGATTTTTATCAAAAATCGATTTAAATCGTTATTATCAAAATGTCCAGACAAAAACTTTTTATTCGACATTATTTCAACCGAATTGAACGTTTCACGCACAGCTCTCGTATGGTACTTCTATCACAGCGCATATTTGAGAAAATTCCGACACGTCTGCAGATTATTATACGAGTATAGAGGACATATCGTATTTTTTTTTTTTTTAAAAAAACGAAATTGATATATATATATATCAAATATTCACTACAATTTTCGCGTTATAAAAAAGAAAAAATTCGAAATACGCGTTATTACGAACACACATTGTGTATAGCTGTTCGTAAATATATTTTACCGTAATAATAATTTATAGCGCCTATATTATATTATATTATATTTTATACCTATCACTCGGTTTAAGAAAATTTCTGACTTAAAAATATGTCTGGGAAAAATCCTATTTGCCCGTGGCGCATAAGAAATTTCATTGAACCACAACTCCTCCCGCCCTTGCCACACCGCGGGCGCTCACGTTGAGAAAACGATGCGCCACGTTTTTGCCACGTAGTTTTTTTTTTTTTTTTTTTATGTTTTCGGATTTGCAGTGACAGCGGTTTTTTATACTTCGGAATAGCTTTACACTCGCGCATTCGTATAAATGACGTGTGCGTGTATATACACAGACGAACGCGGATATAAACCGCTATACGATGGAATACGTGTGTGTGTGTGTGTGTGTGTGTGTAGAACGGTACAAGCATAATGTTAGGGTAAAAGATGCGGTGATGTCATCGGCGCGACGGCGGTTGTGCGTTTCGAGGAGAAGAGTGTGGCGGTCCACGCGTATGGGGAGATGCTGCTCATGCATATTCAGCAGTCCGCAAGTCGGTCCGTCGGAATATATAGGAAAAGGGGGTATAGCTCTCTTTTTTTCCTTCCTTCCTTTTCTTTTCTCTCTTTTTTTTTTTTTTTTTTTTTTTGTCGTCTTCCCCTTCACCTTGAGGGTCATATTTTGACGACCCCTAAATACGCTCGGCGTTTTCTTCCCCGGGGCGTTTGGACGAGCTACGACGAGCAGGCGACTCTTTCGCGCTCGCTTCGATAACCGCAAACGCTCAGATCCGTCACCTCGTATTATTATTATTATTATTATTATTATTATTATTATTGGAAAATCCAACACGCGTTATGAAAAGTATTAATTTTTTATTAGTTTCCTATTGGTTTTACAACGATGTCGGTACCCGGAAGTTCTATCGGAAAGAGTGCTCGGATCTATCTTTATATACTCGTATACAGTTTGTTTCCGCGAGAGCGAATCACATCTAATCAATACTTTAGAGACGTCATTTTTCTATTTTATCAAAAGCGTATAAAAAATAGAACTCAAGAGCTACCTAGAAATTAATGAAAAAAAAAACGCGATTTCGTCGATATTTTTATTTCTTTTTTCTAGTAACATTCTGAAACTAATATACGAGTATAGTTATGGAAACACGAAATATTAATCGAATACGTAACATTGGGAAAAAGAAAATTTCAAAAAACTCCTTTCAATTTTGAGCTATTTATAGCGATTATAAATTTTGAGGTACTTGACAAGTCACAGGTACGTTACTTAAATTATATATGTACTACAAAAATCTTGAAAATCGTTTGTCACAATTGTTCTTAATGAAAATTACAAATTTTTCGACAAAGTGCGGAAAATTACATTTGAACGAAACGAATACTCCTGGAGTCTTGAAATTTTTACCAAATATTTAACGCCGCATTATATTAATAAAAACAAATTTTGAAAATTTTTAAGTTTATTTTATAAAATTATATTAATATGGTGTACTGTGAGATTAATCGTTAATTATGTGTTCTATACACACATTGTATATTATCACATATTATCAATAATAAGTAATATTACACGCACAAAAGGATCGTTTTATCGAATGCAATGATTTATAATTGTTTTGAAATTTACATACCGCATAATTACAAAACTCTAAAATATTTATCCAAATTATTCATTTAAACGACATCCACAACGTTCCGCGGCTGGTCGTAACTTTTTTTTTTTTATATTTACGTTTTCGTTCCGTGTTAGTAACTCGTATTATTTCAATTATTTGAAAACGAAATCTGTTTATAGAAAATTTGAGAAAACATTTTGTTTTCTTTTCCACACGAATATGAACGAGGCGGGCCAAATACGCGATATAATTTTCATCGTTTTGCAGACAAAGTCGATATAATATATTGTAATATGTACTCGAACGAGCGGTCAAAACGTGTAAAACAACTTGTAGAATTTGTTGAATTAAAATATATTTTTTATTGTATTTATTACAATAATACGTATACACAGTTGTAACGCACTGCTTTTAAATTAATTCGGAATATGCTCAATAGCGGTAACAAAAAGGGTTTATAGCTGGTACTTATACATATATTTACCCCTATAAACCCCGTATGTATGTAAATAATATATATTATCTATATAAAAAAAATAATAATTGTTGCGTTTAATTTTAATTCTTTCACTAATGTCATATGCGTTTCGTTATTATATCATTGTAAATTATTGGCACATTGAAGGTTTTCAATCGCCGCCTAATATTTACATTCGGCGATTATAATATTTAAGAGGAATGAAAAACTTCACGTCATAACCGTTACCGAATTACGGGTTTTTCGAAAAATTAACGGGAACATCGTCGAATATAATAATAGATAATATCGGACAGCTTTAAACCATGTTTCTTAATTTTCTATTCAAAACCGGTGAAATATGTCTAAAATAATTTTTAAACCCGATCATACGTTATTTATGATATTTATAAAAGAGATGATTTAATTTTTTTTTTTTTTTTTAAGCATAAACACTTACACTTAACACTCGTAATTAAAAAGAAGTGTTCCCGTTTTAGAAAAGAATATTTTAAAAAATCCGCTACACAACAAATATCTCTCAAGTGAGATAAAAAAAAAAATCGAATAAAAATCCGTATAATTAACAAATATTTTGGTTTTTTTTTTTTGTTTTGGGCACACTTAAATATTCTTTGGAAGATTTATTTTTAATTCGTGCGGTAATTAATGGAATAGTGTGAAAAAAACCAAAAAAAAAAAAAATGAAAAACGTTTAAATCAAACGTATATCAATGCAATAACCGTGTTTACAGTCAAATACAGTAAAAGTATGTAACAAAAAAAAAAAAAAATATTAAACAAATTAGTAAATATTTTTTTTTCTCCTGTCGTTCGATTCCACTGTCCGCCGTATTTACAACATTATAAATTCCGCAGTAATTGACAAAATCTGACACTTAAAAAAGAGGCCTGCTCGTGTGAAATCGCGAAAACCCCGGGCGCGGATTTTCGTCTCCAGTCCGCCACTGAATCGCGTGCAGTGGACCGCAATGCGGTGTCGACAATATTTTCCGCGCCAATAAATTATTTGCGCGTTTCGTCGGCGGTGCTGACTGCGGAGGAACTGGAGGGAAAAAAACCATCCGATCGGAAATCGATTTTCACTGGTTTAAAAACTCGACGCAGCAGTGGCGTTTTGGCTTTTGACGTCCTCGTCGTCGTCTTCTTCGGAAAGACCGTGGAGGTGATCTGGGGGGATACAATAACGCGCGCGAATTATTTCCCCGCAAAATAACGTGAAGCGTATAGCTGGTATACCGTCTACCGTTTGTTTCAGAACGGTTTTCGGATGAGAAAGCGATGTATAAAATGTATACGCCCTCGCCCCGGGAGAAGGTGTATGCTTCAAATGCTCCTTTTAGGACCCCGCATCCTTTGAAAATTTTCTATTTTCAAATAGAAATAACTAATTTTCTAATTTTCCCCCAACCAACCACACGTGATCTAAAATGAACCCGGTGTACCGGTACTACAGACGGTATTGCGCGGAAAACGACACGGGATAACATTATTATCGATTCGCGACGCGCGCGCAATCGTTCCTTGTTCATAACCACAGAGAGCTCTCCGTTCGTCAATATCAATAACACCATAAAAGTAATAATATTAATAATAATAATAATAATAATAATAATAATAATAATAATAATAATAAATAAATAAATATAAAGTCACGGCGGACGTATATAGAAAAAGCCGCGTCGAGTATTTAATATGCGCGCGTCGCGTACATTTATAATATTTATGGCGCCACGCGTAGGGGGTACGTGTATAAACCGCTTCGTATATGCCATACGGTATATTCTCTCTCTCTCTCTCACTTCGGCGCCACTAATAAATATATATATATATTACTAGGCGGAATACGGTATGTATTGTAGCGCATACCAACTATAACGCAACACCGCGGATCTGTGACCGGGGGGGGGGGAACCCGGGGGAGCAATCCCCTCATCCCTTCACGGGGCCAGGGGCACCGGTCACAAAAGAAGGGGCGTGAATTTCCGGAAATTGTGTACGAAATAAAAAAATAAAATTACCGCGGACAAAGTGTTCACCGCGCGTTTCTCTCTGCGACAATTCAAATTGTTATTATTATGACGTCGTAGCCTTCGAAAAAATATTCGCTGTTACTATATATTAACTACGACGTGATAAACGTCAGCTGATTTCTAATGTACAGAAGAAGATCGATATCGAGTACCGTATATTTGTTGTGTTACGATGAATCCGACATGAACGTAAGAGCAAAAAAAAAAAAAAAAAAACCCGGTATTTTTCACGAGAAATTCAAAACGAACACGCGTCGTATTATCGCGCGAATCAATTATCCGAAACTCAATAATATTACACGTCGAAAATCAAGAACGGCATTCGCGTTTTATGATATGTGTAGCGTAAGGAAAACGCCATTGATTCAATCCACTTATTTACCTGTCTTTATATCAATCATTTTTTGTACCGACTATGACGATCTCGTTGCGTTTTAACGCGAGCCTTGCATTAATCGTCTTATTATCATAAACGTTTAGTTATCGCGTAGCAGGTGACGATCGTCACGAACCATAAAACAAACGTGAAAATGAAAAATAATAAGCACCAAAAACAATATTATCATCATTTACTCGTTTAGAAAATAAAAATTAAAAAACCTACGAATCGAGACGATGAATCGATATCTTAATAAATACCGTATCTACATACCTGTAGAAACAAAAATAAATAGTCTACAAAAATAAATCTGATATTTTGACGAAAAACCGTGAAATATACGTGACACGTGCTGCTTGTATCTGAAACACGCGGCATACTTGTTGAAATTAATTAAAACAATTAATAGTAATTACGTTCAATGCGTAAAATAGTAATACTATTGTTTTATAAACGTTTAGTAAAAGTATTCGAATGCGAACAACAATCGATGAGAAGAATAATATCTCATGACCAGCACTGTTTATAATACGCAATAAAAATCCAGAAAAAAAAAATAATGCTTTTATGTCCCGAAAATTCAAAATGACAGAATAAGTGTTTGTTTGTTTTGTTCAATAATGTTTCCGTATAAATAATATAAATTTAAAAAAAAAAGTTTTACAGACACCGACTCGCGGACGTCTTTTAATGTGAAAAGAAAAATTATTACTAATAACTATTGTCCGACAGTATAATGATATTGATGTAAATGCCGTTGATGTAAATTGAACGATATTCCGGGGATTATTCGCCGCAGAATATTTATTAAAGTTGGCCAAAAATTTAATATAACGAAAATCGCTAAAACGTTATAAAAAAAATAATAATAATAAATCGTGAAAACGATTAAATACGCATGTCGGCGTTACTACGAACGAATTGCGAACGCGTGCAATATTTATCATCGAATTTTTTTTTTTTTTTTTTTTTTTAGAATTTCGTGTGTTAGAAAAGTAAAAAACAAAAACGAAATATATACGAAATTTATATGAAAGAAAAAAAGCCTACGCGTTAATATTATGACGACTGCTACAAGAACGTGCGTCGGAAAACGAACGAGCAGCAACCGATGGATTTTTATATATATTTTTCTTTTCTTTTGCCATTTTCCTCGTCGAACGTGTAACAGTGTAATAATTCCGCCGCCGCCGCCGCTACCACCGCTCGTCGTCAGCCGTAATGATGACGACAATAATGCCTTTAGGGGAGGGCTGCTGCTGCTGCTACGTGGAGTGTTACGCCGAGGTGTGCGCGGCGTGTTGGCGCGCGCGCGCCCGGCACGTGGAGGCGCAGTGCGGCGTGGTGGGACCATGTGGGTGGGCGGGTGGAGGTTGATATTATTATCACGAAAGAGCCGCCCCGGGGACGCCGCCGCCATCGCGAATCGTGACGTAATCAATATAAGCGCACGGTGGCGGCGGCGCATTGGGCGTCTGCCGGCAGATGGAAGCACGAACTTGCAAGGGACCGCCGTTACCGTAACACCGCTTACAATAATCGCACTTCTCTCTCCTATCCCTCCCCCCACCCCCGATCACACTTAATACTTTCGAATTTCAAAACGAGAAAAAATTCACGGGCTACGTATACACCGCGGCAATAATATTATGTAAATCACAAAATAATGTGTACGTTTTGTTACCACCTTTTTTTTTAGTGAACAATCGTTAATATTGTTAATCGCAGAGCTAAAAAATGTTTTATATATACGAGTATAATGCGTACATTGCGTTATATCGCGCAGGATATGTTTTGAAATTAATTCACAACAATTAAAAGAAATTACGTTCGACACGATTGTTCGTATACACATAAAAACGATCGAAAGCAAATAAAAATTCGGTTAAGAAAATATATTACTCGCGCAATAATAATAAATACATATCGCGCAGATATAGTAGTGTCTGTCCGCGTGTCTCCTCGAATTCTCCGATCCCGCAGCACGGATCGTTTGCACTGTCAGAAATCAATTGCAAAACATCAGGTGTTGAATAAAGTGTTTGAAAATTTGAACTCTTGGCGACCGCGGAATGGGGGAAATTTCTCCGACGGGCCGTTGGCCTGGTCGCTCGTTATTTTCAACAAAATAAATCGGTGCACATAATAAAATAGATTCAGTAATAATTTGTTTGTTTTTTATTTGCAGTGCTTGAATCTGTTGAAGTAAACGCTACAGTTCCCGAATACACTGAAACGTCTTGTGAATTCATGGCAAAAGACTACTATTATCGCGCGTCAGACACGATAATTATTTTCATAATTCTAAAATGGTTCACTTCGTCGTGATTTCTTCAATTCAAATCCAATTTTAACCACTGGATGTAAATAATTGAACATAAGTTCAATCTATTTACTTCTTGTGCTCAAAAGTCAGGGCACTTTGTTCGGACGAGTTTTATTATTGTTTATTTATTTATTTATTCATTAATCGTATACAATATTATGTTCAACCTTCTTTGTTGTTTCAACACGAGCACACCCTTACACTTTTTTATTCGTGCGAAAAAACTGTAAACATAAAGCGTTCCATTTGGAGAAATTATGGAATTGCAGAAACCTGCACGACGGCCATTAGCGTTCTGAAAGTGACAAGGTTTTTTTTATTCCTTATTATAATAGCGAAACGCGTTAGTTTATAAACGAAGACCCCGAACGGTGGGCGTTGTTTTCTTTTTTTCATCCATTCCAGTTTACTGCAAGACGGCGAAAAGGAGAGATTTTTCGTCGAAAAATTCGATTAAAATAAAAAAAAAAAAAAAACCTCCGTCAATGATCGACGACAATTATCCGAGATCGTCTTTATCGGACGGACGCGCATTGCGTGTAACGCGCGTATAATTTATTATTGTTGTGGGCCGAAATACGCCGAAATTGCGCGCCGCACGAAAATTATTCGTTCGTGACAAATCTGCAATTGTGTAACAACATCAGTTCGTGTTACTCGTGCGACGGATTCAAGTGCGGAATTTCGGTGGGCAAACGATCGCGTGAAAGTGCGGCTCGATATGTAACGTAACGAGAATAAACGAGAGAAACGCGCACAAGGGAATTGAAATCGAATTCATCGACATCATGATATTCGAATCGTTAAAGAAATAATTTTTAAATAAATCGTTTCTGGCGTTTATGTAGAAAAAAAATAATAACGATAATTGTACGAGTTCAAACGACGTCGGTGAATCGTATAACGCAAATCTTTTGATGAGCTTTTCGAAAATCCGTTCACAGTACAGTTCGCAAACTCAATATATATATATATATATAAATCTCGGGCGAAAAACTTCGAATGTTTATTTAAAGAAAAAAAAAACTATTGTATCGAAAATCAGATCACATAATAGCGTTTTAATTCGGCACGTTTATCTAACTCGCTTATTACTACACTGTAACTTGTACTACTACTTATAATATTATTTTCTCACATACGCGATATTGTACGGGATTTCATACGATAAGCGATTCGATGACGCGAGACCGACGTTGGCGTTCCCGCCAAAAAAAAAAAACAAAAAAGAACGGGAAATAATATAATACGCTCGAAACAAATGTTTGTGTGTGTGTGTGTGTGTGTGTGTAAATATATACCGTACGTGTTATGTGCAGTGTGTAAAACGGCGGCGCTAACCTGCACGGTCAGGGATGATGCACCGTGCTGTGTGCGTGTGTGTGTACACACAGTCACCCGTCGCGGCGGGTGGTACGCGGACCTTATGAAAAATTCATGAATTATGCAAAACAACCGCTTCCGCGCGAGTGCAGAGTAAAAGAGAGAGAGAGAGAGAGGACCGCCGCCACGGCTAAACAGCCGCAAGTGGCGGCGGCATACTTTTATATAATAATACGTATACAAGTATACGCTTAAATGCTTTGCGCGTGCGCTACTCGGCTGTATGTTACGAAATCGGGAGAGCGCAACTTACCGACAGATACCTTTGTATTCGATACGGCCCGACCGCCGCCCGCCCACGATTTTCGTACGATATTTTCTTAAATCCCTGCACCCGGGTACCACGCGCTTCACGGCGTACAATCTGTGCAGGACACAAGTGGTCCACATCGCAACCGCTGTTCTTATATACTGTACAGTCCTCGAAACGGTTTACGAAAAATGTTTCGAAAAGTTCAACTTAGCCGGTGGATCGGTTCGGATATTCGAACTCGATTACAATAATTTCCAATGACGATTTCGTATTTCACGAAACGATTATAACCTGATCACGGAAACTTAATAGAAAACGTTTGCTTATCGATACGAATTCCAAGCAAAACCTATTTCTTTCGTAGGTGTAACACTTCAGACGATTCTTTTTTTCTTTTCTTTTTTTTAACAGCTTTTTTAACGCCTTCTGCAATTGTTTCCCACTTAAACCGCTGAAAGCCGTATTACACTCGTTTACAGTACGTTCACATAACGAGTATTACGCTCGTATGCGGTCGGGTAATTTATATCACTATCCAGAGAAAAGAAAATCCTCAAAAACCGTTTAAATCGTATATATGGTCGAAAATTATAAAGATAAATGATTATTATTATTATTATTATTATTATTATGGCTGTATCGAAAATATTGTGATTTCCAATAAACTCCAATGAAAAACGGTATAAGGCGCGTTTGGTAATTAGCCCGTTTAAAAAAACCCGCGGTTTACGCCGCTATATTAAGGCAGATTTTCACACAAAGCATTACACGGTGAAAATTTACAAAATTTTACCGTGAGACGACGCATTGACCGAACGCGAATACCGAACATTTCGCGGAATAACCTTCACCGATAAATGTATTTTTATATATATAAAAAAAAAAAAAAAAAACATTTCTTTTTGTCAACGCGTAACGGGGAGGGAAAAAAGAGCTTGTCCGAATGGACGTCGAGCGGAGGAGGTATGTACACTTGTAATCGATTAGCAACGCACGCACGACCGACCGTTTCCTCCCCTTTTCCGCGCCCGACATATTATATATTATATACGACGTCGTGGTAGGTCTCTCCTTATTTTCTCATCGCACACACACACACACACACGGTTTGTGTGCAATGTGACATTTGCATCTTTGCTTACACGCGATCGCATCCGACACGTTTGAAGCGACACCTACACACACACACGCACACACGGCGGCAGTGCTTCGACGATTGCAAGACAATCCCGCACGCGTGTAACATTTTCTAACATAAATATATTTTATACGGCTGAAGAGTGTTTTCAGGTTAATTTATTTTACGCAGTATCGAAACGCGTGAAACCGACCGACCCGGAAACTATTATTTTTTTTATATAAATATATTAACTTATAAAAATATTAATTTTTTTTTCGTTTTATCCTACATGCTCTTCGAGTTAAGCTTACTCTGGATTTAAGGCCCCGCAGGAGTTTATACACATTATTTTTTTGTGTACCTCAATCGGTAGAACAAAAAAAAAAAAAAATTTCAATGCTGTTCGTATCACCGTTCGAATAGCAATTTATTACATAATATCGGGGTGGTATTGTCCATCGAACACCGTATAACTATTCGTACTAAAATGGGCAATAATAGGCAATACGCGTATTTCTCGTTAAATTCAAAGTGAATCACTGAAATTTCATTCGCATAAATCAAAAAACATTTATTGTTTGTTAATGTAAATATATTTTGACGAGAAAATATGTTTTTTTTTTTTTCAATCTCGAAACGAAATAATATTTTACTACTAATTTTAAAATGCAAAGACGTGGCTCCTCCGTGGACTATAATAATAATAATAATAATAATAAGCAGTAGGTAGCGGAATGGCTCGGTGTTTCGTTGTTCTATAGCACAACACAGCATACAAGCTGTGACTCGCTAGCTGAATATCTATTATTTGGCGTTATTTTCTTCTTCGACCTCAATACGTGAGGTTATACAGTGGCAAACGGTCGTCATTGCACGTTGACTATTACTATTTTGTGCCTTTGCTGCGCATATAGAAATACTTTTGTCTAAGCATTTCTCCTTGTGTGAGTCGAGAAAGAAATTTCGGATAAAATTTAATTCTAAAACACACTTGAGAAACAGTGATGAATTCATCAACGTTAACGCGAAAGTTGTTATCGAAATTATAAAGTGTATTCATACGTATTATCATTACTCTTATTTTGTTTACTAAAACTTAAAAACTGTATCGATTATCGTGTGTTACGTTGAGTTGCGTACAAAATTATTTGGCTATTAAAGATCCTGGAAAAAAAACGGTAAAACAATTTATCATTGTAAAATGTTAGACAGGATACCTCTCTGAGTCTATAATCGCAATAGTACGTTAATATTCTTCGATTCTTGTTTTTTTATTTTTTAATATTGTATCTATATACGATGTTTAACTGTACGTTTCTCTCGTCGTTGAATAAAACATAAGTGTATATTATAGAAAATACTAATCGACTATAATAATAATAATAAATTGTAACAATATAATTAACCGGTCACGTTACGATTTTTGTTTTCTTCCCCCTATGTACACATTATTATTATATTATAATATTGGACGCGCGTTTCTCTGTTCAAACGAGAATTCACAGACGTGATCGTTCACCGGGCGCCATGATCGTTTTTTAAACTATTATTGGTTTAGTTGTTTGAAACGTTTGAAAATTAATAATCGTATACACTTATTGAGCCCAGCTGGGGGGGGGGACTTTGATGAATTCGAACGCAACTACTGGAATTGTATTCGATTTCTTTATGATTTATGCTAGTCGTAACCGCCTCCGCGGAGGTACCTATAATATTTTCGTTGCGTTTTCCAATTTTTTATTCATTTATTTTTTTCTTACCGTCGTCGCCGTTTCTTTTCGTACCACAGCGCGCGCGCGCGCGCGCACAGAAGCACATCATAAACAGCAGTTTTTTTTAAAATAATTTTTCATTTTTATTAATGACTCGAAAAAAAGCGCCAGACATCCGAGATTGGGTTACACCTCCGTTCGGACCGCGGTGTAATGACAGTAATTATATACGCGCTCGTCCTGCGCAGATGCTCGCGCGTATTAATAAACCGACCGGTGGTAATTAATTTCGGGCGATGGAAACGGAACGCGCAACGTGCGCGCTCAGAGCACCGCTGGATCTGCAGGCGATTTTCAATAATATTACTGCGTTACATTCACGTTTATAGGGGTATAGTTAAGGGGATTGAGGAGAGAAATTTTCTCGGGCATCGCGTTTTTTTTGCATGGGGGGGGGGAGCAACAAATTTTCAAAACGATTTATTTGAACGATATTACTACTCTTTTTTTGGTTTTTTTTTTTTTTATAATGTTCCGCGTTTTTTTTTTCTAACAGTTTGGAAAAAAAAAATTCATAATCGGACAATTCTCAATAGGCAGCCGTGCAATTTCGGCCTATTGTGATGCTTTATTCTTTTTATTCATATCGCGTGATGACTGATAATAAAATTATTATCAATGTAAGTTTTAGTAACCGGCTACTTACAATATTCATAAATTGTATGCAAAAGAAAAAGAAAACAAATTGTATATGTACACCGGTCAGTGTAACGATCGTACAACTCCGGAAGCCTCATAACCGTCGCATACCATCCGCTAAAATACTATTTGATTCTTAATTTTCGTTATTCAATTTAGCGTTTCCTGACAATTACAATACTGTCGACGTGGAAAATTATATTGTGTTTATCTAAAATACAATTTTTTTTTTTTTTTTTTGGCTTTTAATTATATTTTAAAAACGAATAATGTTGATCGACCGCGGATTACTCGCTGAAATCCGTACATTATATACTATTCGTGCAATAACAATTCGTCGTTTTACCATTCGATTTCAATTTTACTCCATAACGGGCTTTGGTAATCGCCTCCATACTAGCCCGTCCCTATAAGGTATCCGCCGTAGCACAAACACGTTTCAATATCGTTATACACGCAGCGTTTGTGACTGGGAAAAAAAAATTGCTTATCGATCGCGACATATTCGCTCGTGCTTTGTGCAAACGAGTGAATCTGCGGTTAAACCTGCGAGATGTACCTATAAGAGACAATTAATATCCGTTCGATACAATATAATATCGTGTAAGCGAGTCAGACATGAGAGACCATAAATATCATGCGAGAGCCGAGATAACGTCGCGAAAAACTTTTCCGTCGTCATCGGGACCGTTTTTTTTTTTATTCATATAAAAGACAAATAAAAAAAAAAAAAAATATGTATTTCTTTCTTTTTTTTTTTTTGGTTTTCGTTTTAAATTCGTACAAATGAAAAATGTTTCTGAAAAACAATACATTCAAACGCGGCGCGATGAAACTTTGTTGCTCCCGGGATTCTTTTTTTCTTTCGTTTTTAACGAAGTGGAAAGACGAAAATGAATAATAATAATAATAATAAATGACGACGACGATGACGTAAATAAAAAAAAAAAATTGTTTGTTGGAACTTTTTTTTCTCTCTCCTATCCTTGAGCATAATTGAGGAAACGTTGTGCGTCGTACGGTGTCCCGCGCGCACATAAGAAAAAATAATAATAATACGCACAGCCATTGCTGCAGTCGGTGAATATTGATCGAGTTCATAAAAAAATAAAATATATATATATACGTAAAAAAAGAAACGAAAAAGAAATAACACCTTCTTCTCGACTTTATTTTACGCTGTGTGTATTCTTTTTTTCCCCCCGTCAACGACGTATAGTCTATTTTATCTTTGAATTTTCTATGACGCGAGGGAAAAAAAATTATAATCACACGCGTATATTATGTCTATAAAAGAAAAAAAATTGTTATCGAAACACGTGGGGCAGTATTGCTGCCGTTTGTAAAATTACAAATCTGACGTTTAATTACGCATGGGGAGCAATACACAATTATTTATTGTTTCAGGCATAATTTTTCATCATATTTTTTTTGTAGTATTATTATTATTATTATAAAACACATTGCAGACAATGACTAGTAAAAAAATGGAGAAACTCTACAGGGTTATTGTACACATCGAATGCAACGAAAAAGTTTCTTTTTCCCCCCGATCCGATTCTCAAGCGTAAAGTGGAAATTTCAGTTTTTGAGTGTTTTTTTTTGTTTCGAGAACTGGCCATATCTCCTGATTCCACTATAGCAAATTTGAAAACCTTATTGAAAATCTCATTACATTTTCTCGAAGAAAACATATAGTACTGTACAAAGTTCAAATATTATATTCACAAGCATATAAGCACAATCTTAAAATTTCTAAATATAACTTCTATCTTATGATTTTTTGTTTTTGTTACTCAAATGTGTGCACGTTTCATAAAAAAAATTATTTTTTCATAAGTTTTCCAACGGTATACTCATTCTTTTGAGAATTTCTGTTTCGGGAAGAAAAAATTACACTTTTAATGTAAAAAAAAGCCCTTCATATGATACAAATGTTGAAAAACTATCTCATCCCCTCACCTCTTTAAAAATGTCTAAATAATCCTCTGTTTATACATTATCAAATAACATATACGCTCGTTTTCTTTTTTTTTTTTAAGTTTAACATATTATTTTTACGCATCGTACGCCGTAGTTATGTATATATACATATATTATTCATTTTCTTTATTTTATAAACATAATAGATTTTAAATGTTCGTTTCGCAAAGCAACGCGCATAAACGAATTTCAAATACACAATCGTTCTACTTTCGCGCGCTTAACAATACGAAAACGCGTGCTTAAGCTATAGGTTTTACGTGACTATACCGCTCTCTTAGAAAACTGCAGTATATACACGCTAAAAGATCAAAAGACACAGACGATATATAAAAATATTAAAATATTGCCTGAGTTTTTCTTTACGCTCTCCCGATATCCCTATTATTATTGTTCCCTATATACAATATATTCATATTTTTTTCCGCATATACCTACGTATGTTTTAACTATATAAGCACCTGCAATGATTGTTTTGTCATAATAATTCTATTTATTTTTTTCGTCTTAAACAATGATTTTTTTTTCGCACTGCGTATATAAAGTTATGCGAAAAATTTTGTTTTCTATAAAAAAGTACAATTACGTCTACGCGCGTATTATTCGATTGAATATTAAAACTTCTAAACCCTACAAATATCATAATTAAAAATACAGTTAATTTTTAGTAATTACATAAGTTTTCGTAGGTAAAATATCGAATTGAATCGCATATAACTTACAAAAAAAAGTCCTTTGACTTATCATTAAAAAAAAATTATAATAATAATTCTTTCGCGATTTTTGAATATATTATGTTAAAGTATTAAGAAAAAAAAATTAATACAAACTTGTTCGCTTTTCAATATTGAAACAAACAAATATTTGTTTTCAAAACCTTGAACCATCGCGGGGCCGCGATCGCGCGTGGTACCGGGATCCTGAACTTCTCGTGGCTTCACTCCACGCGCAGTCTTCATAAATATTCATTTATTGTTTTTTTTTTTTTTATTGTTTTCTTAATTTAATTATATTCAATATGCGTTCACAGCACTTTTACGTACTAATTAAACAGATTATTAAATTACTGTTGTTATATTTTTTTGGAAAATATATACAAGACCACAGCGCTGAACTGCACTGAAAACATTTTTTTTTTTTAAATATTTACATGGCTATTGTAAAGTGAAAAAAAAGTCCGATTGCTTTCAATTAGGATTCGTGTAACAGCGGTGTTTACAATAAAAAAAAAAAAAAACTATAATGATACACGACGAAAAGATACTTTTGAAATTCTATAATTTATTTATTTCCGTAAACAAATTTTAAAATGCCGAATAAATTTCAATCTATATGTTATATATGAGGGTCCGGTCACTAGACAACCTCATACTATTCAATTCACGTGGATCGTTTAAAAAAAAAAATCGCGTTTACTTATTGTAAAAATGCTATAGATTTTAAATATTCTATTAAAAAACTACTATGTACACAATATGGCAATAACAATAATTTCGTTCGACAATTTAAAAAAAAATTAAATACATTTCTAATGCGTATCCTAATAAAAAAAAAACCATAGTAATCAATTAGTTAAAAATACTAATTTTTTTTATCATAAATAATTATCCGTTATCTAATTAACTGTATTAATATCCCGAAGAAAAATATTCTTATCAGAGTTCAAGAAATATCAATAATTTTACACGCGATAGATATAAACTGTATAATTTTTATACAATAATCATACGGTCAAACTCCTATCGAATATTATTGTATGGCTCGAGTTATCATATGAATTATGGTCATAATCTGTTTGGACGTACAATCCAAACAAATGGTGATAAATGGTGAAAATTACAAAACAAATTTAGTGTAATACACTATATGTAACTTATTAATATTGTTTCGAATTTTTAATCTTTTTTTCCTTTATAAGTTTTTGTAACCGGAAAGCAAAAAAAAAAAAAGAAGATCTTAAGAGTCAATAAAGACTCCGGCAAACTTCAAAACAGTTTAATTATTATGTTCTTTGCGCCGATAACCAATTGTCATAAATGTAATGTTATAAACTGATCGATTGTAATATGAAATCAATGCTTAAACATTGCATATATAAATATATATATATATCAGCCAAAACACAATAATTATTCCCCGAATCTTCAAAATTCGGAGCACGAAAACAGAAGAATGGAAATCGTGCGCGTTTCATTCCTCTTACAATTATAATCTTATGTAATAATCTTATAATTATTCCGAATTCGGGCTACAGTTTTTCGAACACAACGCGCAAATTACAGGGATCAGGGTTTCTACTCGACTGTTATGTGCGATGCACGTTCAAAACGTTTTTTTTTTTCGCCAAATACGAATACGTGTAATATTAAAAAGCTTGCTGACAGTAAAAAATCCACATTCGTTGTTATTTAAAAAGACCAACTCGTGGACTTTGTTGGAATTTGCGAATAAAATGAGGAGGGGGTTCAGCCGTTTGACCCGTGCCTGTTCGGGGGAAAAAAAGCACATGTCAGTGCACTGTGTGTGTGTGTGTGTAGGTCTACAGGAGGAAGAAAAATCTAAAAAAAAATTCGCTCGCTCGGTGCAGCAGCGGTACGCAAACAGGGCCGTCGGCGGTGAGTTGTTGGCGCCGCCGCGCGAGGGATAATTAATTTAAGCAAATTATCGCGCGCTCAACCACCACCGTCGCCGCCGCCGCCGCCGCCGCATCCCTGTATCGCCGTGGTTCGATCACGGCCGCCGCGCCGGTGTAAACAAGGAAGCTAATGCGCGGGTGCCTCGCCGCACGCACGCACGCACGCACGCACGCCGCCCCGCCGCAGCATCACGCGCGCGACGTCGTCCCTTTGTGTTTATCTCCCCCTTCCGCCACCCACCGCCACCCGGGTCGCCACTCGACACTGCGGCGAGCTTTCCCCCGCCCCGCCGGCCGTCCCGACCCGCAGACCAATGGGCGAACGGGGTACGCGCCGACCGGGATTTTGATCGTCGGCCGAGATGCGTATGCATATTCATGAGGCCACTCCTCCCGCGGCGGCGTCGTCGTCGTCGTCGTCGTCGCCGCCGCCGCCGTCTCCCGTCCGCAAACAGGGCCGGGCGGGAAGGAGCTTTGGCCGCGGCGCGCAGTGCAGAGCAGTACACGCGGTATACGCTGTATTCGCGTGTACATATACAACAGTGGTTCGCAAACCTCACCGACGGCGTTGTTTGCTCGGCGAATGCGCCGACGAATCAGGGACGGGGACTGATGACAGGACCGGGAAATTTCCCCCCCTCCCCCCGACGACGACGTGCCGGTCGAATACAGATAAAATCGGCCGTTTTCCAACGTGCGATTTATATACGAAAGTTATATATTTAATAACGAATTTTCGTTATGAACACAATAGAATCGACGTTACTTTTGATTGCAACGGAGAGAAAAAATAAACGTTTTGAATGTACTGACTCCGTAACTCAGCAGTCATCCAGACTATCCTTCACCCCCCATCCCCAGACGTTATATTTACACAATTATTGATTGTCTAAATACGATAATAATAACTGAAAATGCGCATTTTTCAATTACCGTATACAACAGCGTGGTTATATACGGTTGTTTTTATAGACAGGATTTAGTTGAAAACGAGGTGTTTTTTGAAATATGTAAAGTGCAATAATCGTGTTACAAATTGTCAAGCTGCTCCGAGCGTCGAATCTCCCGGGTCCCTCTAAACGAACCAGTCCCCGCCCCTGCGGCGAAGAATACACGATTGAAATTTACTCGTGTGCATTATATAAAATATATGAAGGGCTGAGAGGAAAAACTATGATCATATAGTCAATCGATCGTCAAAATATTAAAGACGGTTACATTTCACCGTCTATAGTCCATATATATATATATATATATGTATATATATATATATACATTATATATATATATAATGTAATATAATTTTATATATATATAATGAATCGATGCATATGAAAGCAGTTCGGGGAAAAAAGATCATTGTCCGTACACGATAATATTGCAGCGCAGAGTTTTGATAATAATTATTACTAAAAAAAAAAATAAATATTGATCAGGACGAAAATTGTAGAATATTTTGTCAAATATCCGCGCGAGACACTCCGTATATAAAACATAAAATATTTCAAAAATTCGCACGGTACAACCCATACGCCAATACGGCCCTGTATATACGTGAGCCGAAGAGTATTTTCATGCGAAATACATAATAATATATCTGTATAGGAGCTACTATTATATTAAATAGAATATTAATACGTTATGAATTCGAACGGTCGAAATTCACGATATTATTTGCGATTCTGTGATCGGTTCGATAACACTCCCGAGCGTTCTGACAAAACAGAATATAAATATATTATATAGAACGCCACATATTATATTCGTATGGTTTTCGGATTATTTCGACATGTATGTCCCAATACAAAAGTGAGGTAGTAGTACCCGATAGTACAAGGAGATTCACTGGCTTATAAAAAAACTATATACATATATATATATGTATATAAATTGTAGGTTTATAAAGAAGAAAAAAAATATTTTTTCTGTTCGAACACTGTATATATATTATTATTATAAAAATTGTAGTCTCGTATAGGAATTTTCGCGAATTATTCTCGATTTTATATATTGTGTCGTAGATGGAATACTTAAAGCAACGGTGTCCTTTGAAAAATACACGTGCGGCGCTGTAAATACGACGGAAGAATACGAAACGAAAAACGCGCGCAGCGTTTTATCCCGCGGTGATGTGCGAATATTTTTGGCACCAATGTCGCGCCGCGCGACGGAGTTTCGGTGCGCTGCAATCCCCTCCCACACTGTCAGATCGCGACAAGACAACCCCTAAATAATATGCGCGCGCTATCGTCGGCAGGACGACGGGACGAGGGAAGGGATCGAAAAGAAAAGCAAAAATACACGACGGCGACGACGACGACGTATTATATATTAAACGACGTATATACGCAGCGATCACGGCACATCCGCCATGAAATCCCGACGCGCGTGATAACGTTTTCTTTGCATACAAACACATAATATATATATATATATATATCGTTTATATTCCCGCAGGATACGTAAATACGTGGTGTAGTACACCTGCAGGGACTGAAAATGCAAAAACGTCGTCCCTTTTACGTATACATGCATACCGCGCGACCGTCGTCCATAAGACGCCAGACATTCGAAATATAAAATACGATAATCGTCCTTTGCACATTTGAAACGACGACGAGACGCGAATAGAATCGCCGGTGAAACGCGTATTAAACAATTTACAAAAAAAAAAAAAAAAAAAAAAATGGTATTCGTTTTAGTGTGAAAATCGACGTAAAACTCGTATTATGTAAAACACCGTAGCGGTTTTACGCGTTTGAAATACGCGCAAATTAGCTATCGTATTTTTTATTTCATTTTTTCTTTTTTAATTTTTTATAAATAAGAAATTATTCGATCCTCGCGAACCAAAGTAAAAAAAAAAAAAAAACATCAACAAAACCCACCGTAAATAATAATACTTTCCGGGTTTCAACGACTCGTACATTTGTCATATATTATAATATGTCAGCGTCAATGCACGAATTACGTCGTTCTATATATTATAATAACGAATTTTAATATATAAAATTACCAAATGTGCTCTTAAACGTACGGATTACACAGATCCGCTAGTTAAATGTGTCTACAGAATAACAGGTAGATCTCATATAATTAATGTATTGAATATATCATCACATATATTACAAATAATAATTGTTAAGGCAAAAGGTAACAACATTATCGGAACGCAATTAAGTTAATGTTAATAGGTTAACGAATGTCGGGTTAAGTTTAAAAAATGTTAATGTATAGGTACTTGAATTTAAATTTATTTCTATAATTTGAATTTTAATGTTTTTCTTTTGTGTGTGTGTGTGTGTGTTATACTTTAAGAGTTCGATGCATAAATTATATTTTGTAATTTGACATGTATGTATAAATACTTGGATAATTATTATTATTATAATGTATTATATTACATTGTGTTTTACAATTTTTAATACATTAACTAAATAATTGAATTGCAATGGACAGCTAATTTATATAATAATTAGTTAGTATACAGAATAACTCTTTACATTATATATTTTTTTGTTTATCCAATACTTTAACTACGAATTCTAGTTATCATGTAGAATAAGGAAATAACATGCATTAACGAAACACACACACATATATATATATATAATAAATAAACGTCCGATAACGTTTTGGATTACTGTATACGTATTATAAATAAATATTAAACAGTTTGCTTTTTTCTTCTTCTTTATTTTTCGAACGTCAGATCGAAACAGAATATTAAACATTCGAATACAAACTGTGGATTTCATAGTATCAAATAAAATCTACGGTACGACAAAAGTCTTTTAATCGTTAAAAAAAAATCGCCGCTTTTAAATAAATTAACAATTCAAATTTTCACAAGGAAAGCAATACATAAAAAATATAATGTATTTATAAAAAGAGAGGGAATAACCAGAATTGATTTGTATAATATATGTATATAATTTGTTGTATCTATTCTTAATTAATATGTTACGTTTGTATTTTTTATACATTTTCCAATTAAACATTGTGTGAATATTTTAGGAACGGATTTACAATTATTTATTAATTATTCTTTATAACGGCATAATATCTGAATTTAGTATCAAAGTGGAAAAATGTGTGTCTGTATGAGAAGTGTTTGTACATTTTTATTTCACGCTCGAAACTATAAATGCCAACTTCGACCAATTTCGTACAAACAGAAATTCAATTTTTTTTTTTTTAAATTGAATTTTGCCTTCTCTGAAAAAGTAACGTTTTATCGACTGCACGTTCCTCTGATTCTGTACGCCGACGACGATATATATTTTATTAAAGAGCACGACCCGGAATACATAATGTCAACTCTATAAAATCGCAGCGTGGAATAAACCTATATAATTCCCATTTCGAAGAGTTCAAAATTTTCAATAATATTTTAAGGCTTTTGAATTTTTTTTTCTGTATTAACTATTAATATATTTAATTTTATATTCCCTTTTTAAATATTCGTATCAATACGAAAACAAAATATGTTTACATTTCTTTTTGGAAGTACTTGTTTTTAATATTTTCATATTAAAATATACACAATTTAACGTCTTAAGAATGTATATATTATATTGATGAAAAAATTGACGATTTTAAACAAACTTTTTGCAGACTTTTCGCCGCAATAAATCAGTTATATATATAAATAAATAACAATGAATGAAATTCCACTCGGTCTCTATATATATAATATACGTCGTATAAGTTTACGTTTTCATTTTTTATTTCTATTTTTATGAACAGCATATAAAATTTTCTGTACACCAATGTCAATCGCGAGGACCTCATTCAATCGACGTTTTTATTATTATTATTATTATTATTATTATTATTATTATTATTATTCACCGACAATTTATTTACTTTATATCTATCGCGTTATTGAGTCCTGTACATATAATATATATATATATATATATATATATATATATATATATATATATATATATATATATACACTATATAAATTGATCCCAATACCAAAAAAAAAAAAAAAAACACGAATCGGAAATTTCAATGTTTTTGCATAATCAAATAGTTTTTGTAAATAATTAACGACATTTTTATGCGTCTGTACGCGCACTGCATATATTCTCTAAATTAAAAACTTAAGCGAACGGGCTTTTTACGAACCATGTACATCGAGCGACATATTCTATTTTATTTGCTTACGCATACGCTTATGTAATTATAAGTCTCGATGCGTTAAAAACATAAAAAAAAAAGCTCTAAAAATGGTTTAAAAACGAATTTAAAAATTTTTCCACCGGCAACAATGGTATCGGTGTTAAAAACAAATGGTTTAGATAACTTTCAATTAAATATATTCCTATATATTTACAGAAGAATTCGAAAACTAGTTGTGCCTGATAACATTTTATAAATATTTACTATATTATCATTAAAAATTAATAATAATAACAACGGCCCAAAATTATTTTCGTTGGTATTATAAATATAACTCCTCGAATGAATAAAACGAAAAATTGCTATAAGAACATTTTTTTTTTAACAAATGTAAATTATCAATAAACAGATATAATGTTTTATTGTATAATCGATTTTGTTTTATATATTCGCATTTTTTTTTTCAGATTTCTCAACGTTTGGGCCGTCATCGATTCGCCTGCAAGATCAAGCCACGTTATCTAATATGTATATAAATCACGGAATACATTTATGAAATCGACTATATAAGCGCAACGTATAAAATATTGTTATTTACAAATAAAAAAAAAAACGATCGAAATCGGTCTCTTGAATAGAAATTTAAATCGGTGTTTTTTTTTTTTTTTTTGCTCCCCTTACTCTTCGTATATTTCTACGATATAATTTCGGCAACGGGCGATTTGAGTGAATGCTACGCGGAGGGGAAAAAAATCTGATAATATTGTTAAACGGGCGTTTATAATATAGTTACGGCGTGATGTACGTATCGACAAAAACGTCAAAACGGGTAAAAATAAAACGTTAAAACGCACAAAATATATTATATATTTTACGTGCGTCAAATATACGGAAAACCTTAAACGGGGATTATAGTGTCGTCGATAGAGAATATATAGTAGAGACGACTCAAGCAATTTTCTTTCAATTTCTTTCCAATAAAATTTTTTTTCTACTCGTACTAGTGCAATATATATATATATAAATAGACGCAATATATGTCGTATAGAATCGCGACAGTTATTGTAATCCGCCGAAGGGTCGATGCATGCGCTTATACACTACTGCAAGGGACTGCAGGGTATTTGTCTGTGTGTGTGTGTGTGTTAGTTGGTGGACGCCTCAGGAATACTAATGAGTCGTATATAACCGTGTGCGTACAGCGCGTTATCGTCGCATCATCGTATACGTCATACTCGGTATAAAATAAAAATAATAATAATATATAAAATATACGACTGGCAGATTTTATTTAGTTCATAAAAAAAAAAAAAAAAAACGTTGGTGAAAATTACAAATTATGATATGGACGTAAATGTATATAATTTCGCAATATTCGTTCGCATGTCTCCCGTCCGGGATCGAAAATTTTGTACTTTTTGTGTGTTGTAAATATATACTTTTTACTGTGCATTCGTAAGTTTTCAGTTCGAATTGTCGCTTTCGGATCGTCCCAATGTAGACAATTGATCGTTGCGTGTGGTGGAGAGAAATGGTTTTTAAAGCAGAACGTGTTCAACCGTGTTTATTCGGCAAGTATATTAAAAAAACAAATTTATATGTTTAATAAATCTTACGTGGACGTCTAGCGTAAACGAGTTGACACGCGACGCTCTGCAGGTAGTGTAGTACACTTCGTCTTCAACCAACTCAACATAATATCGTCATCATTGCAGACAACACCAGAATGATAACCGATTTCAAGAGTGTCGCTTATCGTTCATACAACGGGCCCGAAATAATTATTAACACTAATTGTTTACTTTCGCGTAGCTCCAATACCATACGGCGCGACACGGAAACATAAGATTTTAAGACTCATCAATAAAATAGAGAAGTTTGACCGCAACCAAATTTTGATGTCTCTATTAGTATAGTTATTGCAGAAATCGCAACAGTTCGGCGGTAATCGTGTATTTACTCAGACCGAATAAGCTGCATTTTTTTCTCCCTTATAACATATATAAAAAAAAAATCTATTCCCACCGAACATTCGTAGAACTTCTAATCTTTCTACGCGTTTTTAAATTATTGTTTTCCTAAGTCGAGTGCGTATTATTGAAAGTACAAATCACTTTTTTATCTCATATTTTTTGCGTGAGGCTTCTTTCTGGATGGTCAAAACAATTAAATTAACGTTAAATGTATTCGACGAAACGATTATATTTTCGACGTATCGAATATTTACGCCAATGTGGTTGGTATTACGTCTTTTATTAATATAAATTAGACATACGTGCGTGTATACGTTACGTATACGTTCGTCGAGCGGTCCAGTGGCGGCGCGCACTACAGCATCACGCCATACCGGTACAGGAAGCGCGATCTGACGATTAACCGCCCAAATCCGAGACGAGTTATTCTTTGAGATGCGAAAAAGTTCTTGTTAAAAAACACGCGGTTGTCACCTGCCGCGTGTAATTAGATTAATACATTTTCATACTTTGACTTTATTATTTATATGTCGAGAGTATACCTAAAGAATGATTTTTTGCTATTATAAGACCGTTTAAATTCGAATATACGACGTATAGTTAATACACATAAAAAAAGACTCTACAGTCATACGCGACTACATATAATTTAAAAATCGTTATTAACATAGAATATATTATAATTTTCTATATTATTATACATAATTCCATATCGTTTTCCAATATTTTATCTCTGCGATTTATAATATATAGTATATATACTCGTATATATCATTTGAAATACAATTGTATTGTAAATGCGTGACGAGATGAAAAAAATGAAGACTGATAAGTACAAAATATACATAAGGGTTCATATATTTTTTTTTAGTTAATTTTTAATCGTATCATTACAATATGCATATACGAAAAAAGAATTGCGCAATATATACACGTATTAACAATAATAATAATAATAATAATAATAAAAAAATTGTACGTAAACGAATATTTTTTCCGTTATAATTTACGTATCGAATTGCCCTTACTATATAGAACTCTACAGTTGTAACATAAATAAAAACGAAACAAAAAATTTAAGGGCTACGGATAATTCATTAAAATATAAATTTTTTTAAGTGTTCTATTAAGTACTTACAAGTGCTTTTTTTAAGTATTTCAATTACTATATTTTAGTCATTATTGCTAACGTGTTAATATTAAATATTAAAAAATAAAATAAAATTTTTAATAATTATAATATTACTTAGTACTTATTGGACTGTCGGCTAACAGTAATAATTATACACAACATTTTAAATTTCAAAACATAAAACACGATAACTGATTGGATAAAAATCAAATTTTTATAATAATTACGGAAAACTTTTATTTCAATATTAGAAAATAATACCAAAGTAATAAAAACTGTTTTAAATATACGTTTCCTTCCTTTCTTGATATAGTTGGTCTAGTGTTTTAAATAAATACAGTATTTTTGACAATAAGTATAGATTTGTTATATAAATGTCATTATTATTCATTTCCAAAAAAAAAAAATAGTTATAGTCATTTTTTAAGTACTCATATATATGTATATATGTGGACTCAAAATTATATAATTTAAATTATTAAACACTAATAATTTTTTATAATAAAATAATCGGGACCATGATCGAGTGAACGATTTTTTTTTTTTAAATAAACTCTAACCACGACCATTCCATAACTATTATATATATATATATATATATATAATATATAAACAACGAACACAAAATAAAACAAAACGTACACCGAGCAAACACGTACACATCACACACACACATAATATAATATGCATAAATTATTTCCCCTCGTGGTGAATTATAATTTCCATTTCCGTGTCGTCACGCACACACGACGCATGCCTGTATATATATATATAAAAGTTTTTTTTATATATATAAACAACATTACCATTATTGTGTATTGTCTGCTGCAGTTGTCGGATTATCGGCAACTGAACCGATATCGGATCGTTGAAACCGATAACAGATAAATCGAATAGGCCAGTTCTTTTTGGTTCGAACATCGCGTGCACGCATATATTGTATTAAACACTTTTTTTCTATTATTATTATTATTATTATAAACGCACTTTCATTTTTTGTGCGGTGTATATAAGATGTTTAATAATAATAATAATAATAAATAATAATAATAAACTACTCATGGACACATTATCGGTTATATAAGAGCAATTTGAAGAAATTTCACGTTAAGCAATTTATATTTATTATATTACTTTGGGTAAATTTTCAATCGTAGCACCAACAAATTCGAGTAAAAACAAAATAAAATAAAGTGACACTACTTAACGTTAAAATAATTATATAAATATATATAATATATGTATACACGAATTCGTGTAAATTGTAGAGGACTTACAAACATTCCACGAACGATAAAAACATATATAAGAGTATGTACGTATATGATTTTTACTTATCTATATAAATAGATGTCAAATTAAATTCGAACTTTAAAAATATTCTCTCGTACGCGGCTGTATTATTTCCAATGTATATTCGTGTGGACCATATCACTGTAGAAGGGGAAAAAAATTACTGTTTTTTTTTTTGCTTTCTAATTCGAATAAATATACGAAATATTTATTTTAGAAATAAAATTCAAACTCTCCGAGAGATATACAACAGTTTGTCTTGTATAATTACTAATATCACAGTTAACTGACATTTATTTTAATCCGTATAAATAGTTATTATTATGTGTAAATTAAAATAAATAACGATATACCATAAAGTAATGTCGATTTTCCATAAAATATATAAGTATTGAGTATAGACACCAATAATAGGTAGATAACAGTTTTTATATCAAATATTTAATAATATTTTTAGTACACATATGCAGATTAGAGCGCGAATTAACATGTTAAATTGTATGCCAAATTATAACATTTGACGCAATAAAAAATATTAAAATCGCGGTAATATAAAAGGAAACTATTAAATATTATTAATAAATTATAGTAGACAAATATACTATTCGTCTACTTAGAATAATTTTTACACGCAAATCTATTTTGACAAAGTGATTTCTCGATCGCAATACACGTGATGTGTTTATAATAATATATTCAATTTTACATTGTTCGCATACACGCGTATATATTAACAAGATTTTATACAGACTATTGTCTATATAAAATCATGTAGATTTATATTTATTTTATAATAGATCGACAAAAATTCGCGTATGGATTTGTGTTAAATGTCATTGAGAAAACTCAATTGAAATTAGAGTAACCAGCTCTTATCGTTTAAACATTATTATATATTTATCAATAAAAACCTATTTTTCTTACATATAATCTACCCCTTTTCATAATCTAATAAAACGACATTGCGCCATGAATACGATATACGCACAAATAATTAACACATTTGTATGTATGTGTATAACAAATGTTTATAAAATATTAAGCGTAGTTATAATTTATCGAATATAAAAAAAAATCGTCGAATATTAATAGGTGTATATTTTACAGAATAATACACGCGTATGAATAATTATAAACGCTTGAAAATTTATAATTGATATAAATATAAGTGAAACATAATATATTCAATACGACAGAAAATATACGATTCGTCTACCGTATTTTATATATTTATTTATAAGTAGTTATATTATACTTATACTAATTACTCATACAATTTTTTTTCTTAATCAAAATTAATTTTCCAATAAAGTATTATAATAAAATTGAATCCAAAGTGTTCTTGTAATTCGAGCGCTACCACAGTGTAATTGAAGTATATACGAATTTTACATTCACCTGAAAAAAAAATATATATACAATTAATTAATATTACAAATAAAGATGAAATAGTTTTAAACATTAATTTGAACAATATATTATACATCATTATACATATGTAAAGCAAATAATTATATATATATAATAAATTCAAACGGGCGTGCACTGTATAATTATATATATATATATACGTATTTGAATTTAACGTGTATAATTAATTAATTAATAATAATTTTAACAATTAAAATAAACAATATATTATGTAATATATGATAATTATAGTATAAGGGTCACGGCGTGCTACAGTGTTTAAGCATATACATTTGAGTATCGCCGTATACACATATATAAATACTATTGTGTTTATCTTTTGGAAATATTATAATATTTCAAAAAAAAATTTATTTTTAATTTAAATACGAAATTTCCTCTATGGAATACGATAATTTTGTTTTCAAAACAGAGTGAATACAAATATATATATATATATATATTTAAAACTTTTACGATTCTTCAGACGATTATTAGTTCGTACAAATTTAAAAAATAAAAAAATAAAATTATTATCATTATTGTATTGTTTTACCAAATTTTTACATTTTTTTTTTTTTTATTGGACCACCAAAAATTAAAAGATATCAAACCAATAATAATAATAATAACACATATTATCGTTATTTATATAATTAATATTTTATAGATTATTCTCTCAAAACGGACGTATGCGATTGACTTTAAGACAGTAGTTTTTAATATTACTCTGTACCCGTCTAGTTCGGTATCGAACAGTTGTACGTGAATAATATTATGCCACCCTATACTACGTGTATATTAGATCATTCTGCGTTCCTTTGCAACAATATTAATATTGTTGATAACGTTTGATTTATACAAAATTTTTGCTCGCGAGAATATTGAATTTTTATTTTAAATTCTCGAATTCGAGCGAAAGGAACTACGCAGCGTATAAATAATAATTATTGCTTTACTGTAGGACAAATGCTGCGGCAGCATCGGTTAGTCCGCGTGTCCGCGACCGCCGCGGTGCACCGTCCATTTTGTACCGCGGGCCGCCGCCGTAGGAAGTGGCCCCGCGATAACGCGCGCCGCCCACACACGCCGCAGCCACCTTCCGTCCTGCACGCTGCACGGTCGCGCGCCGTCTGCTTTTTCTTGTATATTCAGCAATAATAAACCGTCTCTTATATAAGTGTCCTATATATATATGAGCTTACATACACGCAGCTCGTCCTATTCTATAATCGAAAATCGTATAATGTTTTAAACGTCTGCACCCGCGACATAAACACGATAACAGAAAACGTAAAAATAATTATCGAGCCGCGGTTGCGAGTGTGTCGCTTAAGTGAATTACTCAAATGAAAATATTATAAAGTGTGTTGTTATAAAATCACCGTGCATGAATTCGAAAGCCGCGATTGTATTCGACAAAACGATTATGAGCTTGTAAAAAACGTAATATCATTTATTTTTTTCTCCTTTAATCGTATCTTCTTAAACTGCGCACTGTTACAAAGTATGTAATACACAAAAGCGTATTCGAGACTATATTATATGAAACGAAAAAAAAAGAAAAAGGAAGCGCGCACGATTTCGATCCAGTTTCACGCGTATAGGTACATATAAAATCATATAATCAACAACGCGCGCGTTGTTGACCCGAAAATAATGATTTAGCGCGGACCTGCACGTTCGACAAACACTTCAGATGACTCCGTACGAGGAACTATAAACCTGCGCAGATCGGCGTCCTGCACGCGGCCCTTACTAAATCCGCGGTGCTTGTATTGGTGAGGAGAAGTCATATATAATTGTGCGCATTGAAGTGCCGCGCGCATTGTCGTCACGAAGCGTACAACACTGCACCGAAATAGTTTCGACGGCGCGACCGTTGTTCGAGAACGCGCGATGAAAAAAAAATAATTAATAATAATAATAATAATAATAATAATAATAATAATAATAATAATAGAAATATATCGCGATCGTGTACAAAAAACCGACGTTACGAGATCCGAGCGGAGTTCAAGCAGTCGCGCACGAATTACGTATTATAATATATGCGTATAGTCAATATATATATATAAATATAATAATAATAGATATAGGACAAACAATAATCTTTAAAGCAAAAACTTAATTCAATGCGACCGTCACTGCGACACTGTTTCCCTGCACGCGATTTGTCATTACCTGCAGGGCGATGAATTTAATGCGCTAAAAAATTACCAAATATGCGTGTAATTCGTGCCAATTAATAAATGGCACAATACGCACTCAAACATGCGTTGAAAAAACTTTAGAAATGGAAAAATATGCGCTTAAAAACTTGAAATACGCAAATGTACGTTGTTATAGAAATTCGATTCATTTTGACGAACAGAACGTAATGAATTCATGTATATTTATTATTTGTCGAAACAAATTGAGAATTATTATTATCAGTTCATTTCGGTATAAATCCGATATTATATCGGACAGTGGAGGTGGACAAAAACCAAAGCACTCCGCCGATTCCGCGTTCATATCTGTGTAACTACAACATTTGTTTTGACGAGATAACAACGAATATCACGGACCAATCTGAGAATTTATTAGCTTTATATTAAAATAAATATAATAATTTCCCTCGAAATTTATTTATACGAGCCACACGCACGCATTCGCTCTGTATCCAATTCAATATAATATTAAATTTTACTTAAAAAAAATTTAACACGACTACCAAATTGTCCAAATAATTCAAAAAAAAAAAAAAAATAAAAAAAACGAAAATATTAGAAATTACGAGAAATATTTAAAGAAAATAAGAAAGTATGCGTAAACATTTAAATGTGTATATTTATATTCTCTAAGCCTTCAAGTATGCGATATAAATTTTCGTATAATATGTGTTCACAGTAATACGAAACAAATCTGTACCGACCTCGTTTTGGTCATCGCTATAAGTATATTAGGGTTAACTCAATTTATCTCCTCCCCCCCCCCCACAGGCTCCTTAAAAAAATCAGCGGCGTCTTCAAATCAGTTTTATGTGGGTGAAAGGGAAGGTGCGAAATTTTTTATTGTCACAATCCTCCGAACGATTACAATCTGAAGGCGTCCGAAGGGAATACACGCATTGAAAACATTATTCGACGATGGCGTTGGTTCGCGAGACTTCTCATCGCGTCCAATGTTCTCCGTTCGAGACGATACAACGGCGAAGGGGCCGTAAAATGATTTTTTCCACGTGCAGTGACGTTTTACGTTTTCTCTTCACTTCCGCGCGAATAAATTGATTTTCGATTAAAACCGTTTGGAATTGGTGTGCGATTCAAAACGGGTAAACGAACAGCAGTCGACGGATTCGCGTTGCGGTCTTCACGCGATAGAAACGCGAAAATGGAAAATCCCCGCGGACTTCGGGGAACCTCGTCCGACGTGTTGTGCGGCGGTGAACATTGTCGCAGACGACCGATTTTCCTCCGCGTTTATATTTTAACGTATTCCGTGCGTGATCGCTACGTGTAACGTTTACGGGTGGAAAAAAAAAGAGAGAAAGAAAAAACCGACAGTTGTTGTTCCGCGGAGCGCGGAAAACGGGCAGGAAGCAGTGACTTGTGCGCTGTTCGTTCGTTCGGTTATTATTTTATTTATTTTTTTCCGTGCTACACACGCTCGCTCGCGTATAATATAGCGTTCGGACATCGCGCGCCACCGCCGCGATCGGCCCGCGGCGGTCGTCGTCGGGCCCTCCCCTCCGGCCCGCCGCCGTTCCGACCGACGAAATCGCCCAACGACTATATAGGAACGGGTCCCCCGGACGTCGGCGGAAGTCGTAAAGGAAACGGAATTTCCATATTATCGGTACCCGCGATCGGGTGGTCGGTCCGTATACACCGCGGCGGTGGTACTCGCAGGGGGAACGCACGTCCCGCGGTCATGATCGTATAACCGCGTTATTAACCACCACCACCAGCACCGCCATTACCGCGTTATAATAATAATATACCTGCAACGCGCCGTCCGCCCGCCGCCGGGTGATTTGGAATTCAAGACGTTCCACGACCGTTTTCAAGAGACAAGACACACACATCGTTTGTGTAATATACGATGACACGAGTGTGTATATGTGACTTACGGGACAAGCACGTTCTCGCGCACAAACCGCTCGCCCCGCAATCCCTCCGTCATTGTTGCAGACAAGTGTCGTCGGATTTATACTGGAAAATCGTTACGTACGTACGTGCAGCTGGGCCGGATTTAGGGAGAGGGGGGGGCCAGGGGGTCCCCGGGCCTCCACAAAACGAGGGCGTCCACTTAATGGGATTTTTTTGCATCCAAGTATAAAACACAATATAATATTTGCAAAATAAATTTAAAATTTCTAGTATAAAATATTATTTTGCGGTAAATGTTTAATATATTATTAAATTTAATTCACTTATAATAATATATTAAATTTATGTTATCGAAATATAATATATACTTTCAAGGTGGGCCCAGGGCCCCCACATTCCTAAATCCGGCCCTGCGTGCGTGTACGGGGGTATACGCGTGGTAAACCCCGCTATAAACAGATGAGATACGCGACGGCGTTTCCCAACTTCGCCCGAGATGTTACAAAAAGTCCATCCAAACGAACCGCGAGAACACGAGATAAAGATTAGTTCCTAATATTATATTATGTAATAATTAAAACTCTTAAAACCGTCTTCGCTTTCTCTCTCTCTCTACATTGACCGCGCTCACTGTTTTGCCGGATGCGTATAAAACCGCCCCTCTCCCCTACTTTTTCGAGTATACAAAAAATACGTCTGCGCTACCACGCTGGCCTAGAGATTTAGAGACTCTTTTCAATCATCACAGTCGAATGTAAACTATTCTAAACCAATTTCTCGCGCTGATTTCACATCTGTTATTATGACAATATCGCATTTTACGTTGTACATAAGTCGACTGTCAGTATACTCTGTGACGACACACGCTCTGTAAATCCGCGTTCGACGTTCTCGCGTTTTTTTTTTTTTTAATTACATAAAACCGGGCAAATAATTAATAGATCAGTTTAAATTTTCGACTAAAATAGTATTGACGAGAAAAAAAAAACTATATTGTACCGTGTAATATAATAATTGTAAAAGTGTATACGCGTAAATACACACGATAAGAGAATTAGGAAAACGATCAAAATTGGATTGTGAAAATCCAATTATTATTTTATTTTTTTTTTAATCGTTCGATTCGCATAATTGTACAGCACAAAACGGTTTTGTTAAATAAAATTAGTGTACTTTCTTAAAAACCAATTATTGCACATTTTTTTTCTCCGTTAAATTCAATTACATAAATACGATATCGGACCGTGTACCGTACGTATATGTGTGTACCTACACATTTCGTCGTTGTATTTATTATTTATTTCTTCGTTTATTTATTATTATTATTATTATTATTATTATTATTATTATTATTATTATTATTATTTGTTCGCGTGCACCGGACATCCGGCCGCGCGGAATAAGTTTCGTACCGAAAGCCTACAATCAAATAAAAAAAAAAAAACTATAATAATAATAATAGTAAAAAATAATAATATAATAATAATCCCGACTGTGGAAAAATAATATACGGCGCCGAATGACAATAGGTTTCAGTCGGGGGGAAAAAAAAAGAATTATATAAAAATGGCCACAACGCGATGTGTGTGTGTGTGTGTGTGTATTTGTGTATAACTCTTAATACGTTTTTACACGAATCCTTCCACGAGCAGTGAAAATCGTAAATTACACGAACCGTTACAGTCACTATTGCGTAGAGAAAAAAAATCAAAATTATCCAATTACGGCGGGGATCTACTTTTTTTTTTTCTTTTTTTTTTTTGAAAATATAAAAATAATAATAATACTAATGGAAAACTGTTAAAGAAAACGATTACATTATACTTACGTAACGAAATGTGTTCAATTGTACGTCTTTATATATATATATATACAAACGGAAACGCGTAGTCGAGTATAATATTCAAATCGCTGATGCTGCGGGAGCTCGCGCGCTCCTTATGCTTGTATACGACTCGTATACACACACACACACGCAGTTTGTGTATAATTCCACTGAATTTAAGAACAAAGCCTCATATTACACAGACACACACACAATACATATATAAGAGGGCGACGTGATGAAACAAAAAAAAAAAAAAAAGTAAAAAGAATAAGAAAAAATATATATATATTTACGAAGAAACGTTTTTGCGAAAAGGATAAAAAAAAAAAAATCTATTTCGTTTTCTTTCTTACATATATATATGTATATATATACAGCGTTGCGTTCTCGTCCCTTATATTTCCCGGTCGACTCTTTTGCTCGAAAGAAACACGGTTTCATATCCCTTCGTACACCGCTGCTGCACAGCATCACCAACAACAGCGACTGTTTCCATTTAGGTCTTTTTTTTTCCCTTCTTCTTCTTTCTTTCTTTCTTTTATACATATATATAGGAGATCTCTTTTTTTTTCTCCTTTCCATACGCCCTAATGTTATTTTGTTTTGTACGGTTGTTATCAATTTGCATAATCTACCCCAACGCGCACACACACACACACATAACCCTGCAGTCGACGCGTTGCCACTCGTATATGTAGTCCGTAACTATACCAGCGCTGTGTGTAGACTTTATTCGAGCGTGTACACGAGATATTTGCGAGAAAATCGTCGGTTTTTTTAAAATTTTTTTCTAGTGCTAACGCGCAGAATTAAAAAACCTAACGGTGGAATATTGTATAGCGCCGAAATTCCGTCCGGTATTTTCGGCGGTGTCCGCTATTTAGCGTGGAGGGAGTGTTCGATTTGTTGCGAGAGAAACAACGCGAAACGCGCATGGTTTCAATTGATGTACGGCAATGATAACCGCAACACATATGTACAAATTCAAACATATAAATATTATATAATATTAGTATATATATATATATATATACTATATTGAAAATGTAATTGTTATTCGTACGACATGCGCAGGATATTTATTATTATTATTATTTAATATCTACGAAAATGTAAACGAAAACGATTTTAAGACGCGTTTGTTGAAAAAAATCATTACGGTCACTTTAAAACTTGTGTTGTATTATTTGCAACGTTACAGACCGCGCGTATTCATTCGACTGTTTTTAATACAATTTGATAATCAGTAAAACTACGTGCGCGTCGTAAAATATACTACGAGACAATATTGCGTTGATAAAAATTTTCTAAAAAAAAAAAAAAACCTATAGCCATATAATTAAGTTTCTGTAACACACACACACACACAAAATATCCGGCGTATTTAAATGGTTTTCCTATAGTATAGACAATTAGTACAAGTTAGATTAATTTTATATTAGAACACAGTTTCGATCAACGTACACAATAACATACACACACGATATTGTATTATAAAAAATTATTCGTAAATGGAAACGCACGAAGGTTTTTTTTTTTTTTTTGTTTTTTAGATGTACACGAGCGAGAAACTACGGAAAACGGCAGAGTTCGTACGGCGGTTAGAAAATAATAATAATTTCGACGATGCCGCCGCTGCACGTGGTATTATATGTATATATATATATTATTTCCATATAAAAAATAAAATATTTTAACGCTATGTACAACAGCGCAGTCCAATGGAACAAGACCTTAAGTGCGTATATTATACGACTGGTTTGTGATAAAGTCGTTACCGCCGAAAAACAGTGTGTGTTTATATTCGGGTGTACAATATAAAGAAAGTTAAAATAACCTACCACTCGTTTATTAGACATATATTATCCTATAGGACAGCTGCAACACGTAGCGGCTAGTGATCTCGCATATAACGAAATGCCAATTAAAAAAAAAATCGTCTTTCATTAGTTGTGTTTTTTTTCTTTTACCGACAGTGATAATTGAATTTGAATAAATATATTGTCGTCCGTATGTGTGTGTGTGTGTGTGCGCGCGCGCGTTTTACTTATTTAAATATTATAAATTAATTAATACAACCGAATGAGAAACGTGTATATATATATAATTATAAATTATACGAGAATCGCGTGAAAAATGAATACATCGCTATAAATGATAGCTGTATGTGAGTCGATTTAAGCACGTTTCCACGTTTTTATTTTATGGAAAAAAAAAATACCATTTCGATTCACGTTTTAAAGAGAACGTCGTAAAACTACGACTGATTCTAATAATATTTTCCAATATTGTGTTAAAAAGTTAATATTATACGGATTACACTTACGGTTTAATACATATATGTATATATATATATTAATTTAATTAGTTTTTTCTAACCTACTGACGTCGACGTAACACGTTTTTTTCTTCGCGTTCCTATTTGATCGTTAAACACGTTCGAGACGAACGTAAGCAATTACCTACAGGATTGATATGGACACAAATAATTACGAAATATCGTATGAATTGTTAAAAAAAAAAAAATTCTATTTATATAAAAACCGAAATCAAACTGACGATTAAAAAAAAGAAAAAAAAATTAATTTAATAATATTTCGTTATTAACCTTTAACATTAACAATTGTTGTATTTGAATTATCAATATTGTAAAAAAGAAAAAAAATCACGAACTCGCCCAGCCACGCTACCTATGTACTGAATTCATTGTATTTTCTAAACGTCTAAATCCTAAGAATCTTAGGTTTGCAGCAATCCTTACAATACTCGTCTCTTCATTCATTCGTACGAGTCACATCCTTGGTCCACCGTCAGTTGTCTCCAGTCGCGGTCTTATCCCAAAAGTTTTTAACCGCACATCCTACTATAATAATTAATCCAAGCGTGTTTTCACGAATCGCCTACATTTCTCCTATATGCATTTTCATAGAGTTTTTCTCTCGGACACTCTTCTCGATGTCAACGAATCGCGTCCGCCATTCGGATTTACGCCGCGATTTCTATCGCTGTATTAACGTTTAGCGTACGCGTGCAAAGTGAACGTTTATCGAATATTACTTTTTTTTTTGTTTTTTCAAGCTACAGTATACGGTAATAAAATAAAAAAAAAAAAAAGTACAAGTAAATTTGCTGTACAGACGGAAACGTTAATATGAATAATTATTTTATACACGTTATGATCTCGTAAACCGTGGACGTTTTACGTGACATACGACTTTGTTCGTAAAAACAAATAACAACGTTTCGCGTATAATTTTTCACCAAAAAAAAAAAAAAAATATATATATATAAAAAATCGTTGTCGTTTTTATTATTTCAACTCAATTACGTATTAACAATACGTATAATGTATTATAATATGTTTTTTCTTTCGTTTTTTTTTGTAAATGGTCGCGCACATTGAAATTATCGTACACGCGTACACACGGCCGGACGCGAACTAGGAGACCGTTAAAATAACAAAAAAAAAAAAAATGAGAAAAAACGGCGCACGACGGACCCGTGTACGGACGCTTGACAACGAGAAACAATAATTATCGTGGAAAAAAAAATATATATATTATATTTTTTCTTCTTCTTTTTTCCAGTAAACGGATGAAAATCGTTTGTAAAAAAAAAAAAAAAAAAGGGTCACCGGAGGACGTCCATTTTGTAAATTATTCTCTCTCTCTCTCTATGGGTTATATACTGTTTTTTACCGACCAAAAAAAAAAACAACAACAACCGCGTCACGGATCAGACGTCTTGTCACGGCAACGTGAATCGAGTGTGTACGACCTACGGCGGCGTACATTGTTATTTTCTTCTTCCATGAACACACAGCCGCGCGCGCGCGCTTCGCGTCGCCGTTCCGTGACGAGAGATTCCTTAATTACCCTTGGCCGCGCCAGACATAATTATTATTGTTATTATTAGCCGGACGCCATTAACACTGCCACTACACTACTTGTGTTGTAACGTACAGCACCCGATACAATATCTCATACGTAATACGTATTTTACAAAAGAGGAGAATTGTGTACGACGGGTCGTGTTCATACCGAGTAAAAAATATTACGTAAATACGGCGGGGGGAAATAAAAAAATCTTTTTATTTTGAATGTATTGGACTACGCGTATCCGTTGTTTTCGGTCATCGCCGACGTCACAACAGAAAAAAAAAAGGGAAATAAATTATTATTATTATAATGTGTATACGGTCGGCACAGTCGCCGCCGCGGCGCAGAGCGCTGCGAAAAGCGACGACACGACGTTCAACGCGCGATACTCGCCGTTACGTCGTACGGAACGGGACGAATTTCGTTTTCTAACACGGTGTTCGAACACGCGTTAATCGCGTGCGTAAAAGCCCATTGGACATTTCGCGCAAAATGTCCGTTTTGTCGGCGAAAACGTAAAAAAAAAAAACGTTTTATTATGTAGCGAGAGGCGTGTGCGGGAGAACTGTTACGAAAAGATCGACGGGGGTGATTAAAACGAGGTGTTTCGTAATGCGTGAAAACATTAATTGCGCAGGACTGATTAAAGCAAAATAATCTCCCGGTCCGCTCTAAAAAAAAAAAAAAACCCCCGGTCAGCCCATCCGGATATTGCGCGTCTCCTGCAAAATAACACTCACTCGCGCCTGAAACGTCGAGGAGACATCATCTGTTTCGCTGATTTCTACACCGTTTCCCAAGTATAATACGACGCGGCGGATTTCTAATGCTCGTAACCGCGTACGCGTTTATATGCTTTTACAATGCACGTGACGATTTCCAACCGTTCTGTTCGTTTTCAACATTGAAACGAATAAACAAATGTTTTGAAATCGGGTTTCGGAGAACAGTAACTATATAAATTCATCGGGCTTGTCGCCGCGGGCTCGTTCGAATCGAGACTCTTAGGAGTTTTCGAAGCAAGTGTTAACGAATACGCTACGGAAAAAAAAATCACGCGAAAGAAAACCACAATGAGTATATCTATAATGTGCTAAATTCAGAGTTTTTTTTTCAACTATATACATATATATAAACTTTATTTTTACTAATATACAGTCAGGTATATTACGTGATATTGTAATAACATTAATCGGTTTACGCGTTTGAAGAAAAAAAATATATGTTTAACGAAACCGGAGATACAAATGTGACGCAATATTGTTTTTTCAATAATAATGCCGAATATAAAAACGTGTGTAAGAGTCCGGCAATTTGTCCGGCGTTCATACTGTATGTAGCGGCATATAAAAATGCGACACTGACCGATATTAAGTTCATCTCGGACGACCGCCGTACTGTATACTTATAAATATATATTCAACATATAATAATCGTATATCTGTCGTATGCACGATATATGTAACCGAGGGATAAAAACAATAATATAACGATAATATGCCGAACGCAAGGGTTGAGTCAGTGTAGCTTTTTTTTCGCCCAACGTCCGATATATACGAGTATATGAACACACGAAAACATTCAATCGGAATTATGATGGTTTTTGGATCATTTAACAATATACTGTGCACGATAAAACAGATAGTCTGTGTATTATACAGTAAATGGCTTTTGTGTACTATAGTACAACACTACGAATATAACCTGTCAACGCGCGTATCTATAGAACTGTTGCGGAGAGATTCCTCGGTCAATATACCGTAGGAATATATATATATATATAGAGAGAGAGAGAGAAAGAGAGAAGAAAAAGTACACTTTTCTCTTGTGTGCAGACACAAATGTCTGGACGACGCGCGCGATAAAATAAGTCAAAGGACTTGGATTATTGGCGGCGAGTGAACGTTATTCCAAACGATATACGCGCACGAATACTATAGATATATACGTTTTTATTTCTGTTCTCTACGTACGTATTAACGCGGATATATTGTAGTTTCGCAAAAATAAACAACCGTATAGTAATAATAATAATAATAATAAAATTATCATAACAATTACTACGTAATGCACAACTGGTCAATAACGAAAACCACACCGTATTTTTTCCCCGCAGTATACGCGGTTTTATTGATTTTTTCTTTTATTCTCTTTACATAGTAAAAAAAAAAAAAAACTATTTCCTTTTATATACATATATGTAAGTACATCGGCAATCGAACAGGGAAAAATCGTTTCGCCCAAAGCGGTTCGATATAAATTTGAATAATATTTGTAACTCGCGCGAGTTCCTGCGCAACGCGTACCCGAACTCATATAATGTATGCGACGATTCTGCGTAGTTCTGAGGTTCTATCCGCGCGCGCAAAAAAAAAAAAAAAAAAACCACCATCACCCGGACGGTAACAACAAAAATCTCTTTTTTTCCTCTTTCGATGCTGGACAACGACGACGACGACGAAATAGTAGATGGTGTGCGGTGTTGCAAAACTACGACATCACATAATATGTCCTGCTCTAAAATCCGCACGACGAACACCACGCTTTGTCCTGCGCAGTGCGCAGTGTGTATATATTATGTATATTCGCCCTTCCGACGCGGATTACCGATGTTATCGTGTATATACCGTATGTGGACGCCGCGCGTTATATTCTATACACATAATATATTATATAAATTAAATATGTTTAGAGAGTGTTTGTACTTAGTTACGGTGTTATATTGAAAAAAAGCGCGGAAAAAAATTTTTTTTTTTAAAAAAAACTACAGCTCGAACAGTAGTGTGTGTGTGTGTGTTATTATTATTTCATACACTCGGTTCGCAACACGTATTCTGGATATCCGTGTGTCGTCAAATCTGTTGATTATCATTCCGAGCACATCTCTGCATACATTATAAGATATTTAACTAATGAGTGTGTGTGTGTGTTCGGATTGTACGACGACGACGAGGGGCGCACAAACGCTTTTGTATATATTTATATAATAAATTAAAACGCCGTTTTAAACACAAACCGCGAAAATATATATATATATGTAGAAAATAATCGGTTTTTTTTTTGCGAATAACCGACCGACAGTGGTATTTGAGTGGCGAACAAATGCCACGTACGAATCTTTATAGGATTAACAGTGTCTTAGGGATTAATAATAATTCGAGTGGAAGTGTTTGCCCGTTTTTAAAGACCATGTTGGCATTTGCATTTCGATATATTTAAGAACAGTGGCGAAACGTGTTTTTTAAAAAGTGTTTGCTGCTCCTGGATTTTAATTGGATCGGTGCTGATAAAATTAACGGGCTTGAAGTTTTGACAAAATTGTTGTTTCGGTCTATTCAAAGTATCTGCGGAACATTTGCTACCGAAAAATGGATACACTTGTGGAAAATCGCAACAATTTTTCTACCACAAAAAAAAATGTTCTACGCCGCGAAAAAAAAAAATTAAAACTTAAATTGAAATTGTGTATGAACAGCGACGAGACAAATATTTTGGATATGTGTAACTGCAGCTAGTCATACAACATAGTCACAGTGACAAAAATTAATGCGTTTGAAGTGACGCACGAAGAACTCATCGAACGTTATATTCGAGTTTTGGAATGATATTTAAACACATAATTATGTAAATGTAATAACGAGCAGATATTTCGGACGTTCACAAACGTTAATTTTCGACCGCGGTTAATAGCGATTAATACTGGTGTCATTTTATTTAAATTTACATATCATATATATATTCATACGACTTTTACTATCTAGTTTCTATATATATATATATTTTTAATAAAATCGTGTGACACATTTATACTCATCTGTACTCAATATAATAATAATAATAATAAAATATCGGTTTCGCCACTGTGCGGAAACTTGAAGTATTCATATTATATCGTATTCTTATTTACAATGCGGTGTAAACTGTATACACGTATAATATCTGCTTGGTTTATATTATTTTTCGAAATTTTATTATTTAGTTATTGAAACTCAGTTCAATATTCGATATTCAAAATTATTTCCACCCGCCAATACGCGAATTGTACAAAATCGTATATTTAACCGGAAAAATAACGTATCTGCACGTATTACTTTCTATTTTGAATCCCAAAATTTTTTCAGGTTTTCGGATTAATCGGCGAGAAAATTCGTCTGTTTATATGCATATAATAATATGTCGTTTGGAAATATTAGGTTTAGGATAAACGCTTTTCGTTTTCAAATTCATATATCTATACATGCACGCAAAATATAATAGTTTCGTTTTTAAATTCTCCGAAATATGAATTTTATAATTGGAATGCGTGGCCATTAACCGTTAAAAAAAAATGAAAAACGTATTTCGCATTTACTCGTATAAATTTAACATTAATAAACAATATAAGCAGTGTATTTGTAAAGTTACGATTATACCGTTACAAAAATCTATTTGAAAAACATAAAAATTGCGAATTATCGATTCGAGGAGGGGGAAAAAAACGATGTTTTATGGGGAAAAAAAATAGAAAAAACTAAATACCATCTTTTTCGTGTTGACGTTGCAGGTGGTATGAAAATTCGATATCGTCGTAAGACAAAATATTATATCAGTTGATTTTGAATATAAAATATTCGATTGCGTGATGCGAATACGGCAAAAGCTGTGCATAGGACATCTCAATGACTTCTATGACCGTACAGCCACTGCAGTGTAAATCAATTTTTATAATAGTCACAATGCGATGCGGTCGTTTGAGTTCCGTACACACAAATCTTACGCGCATTCTTCTTAATCGTTGTACGATAAATCGTACGCGAAACGACTGTTGCGATGAGTCGACCAATCCCGCAATTACTTAATCGGTTGTACACATCGTCGAATCATCCGATCGAACAATTTTATAAAACGGAAAAAATTGATTTTTCGGCGCAAATTGCATATTGCATTGTATTATAAACGATGCGAAAGTGTCGAATTTGATTACGATCGTGTTTCGAATTATTTATTCGATGAATGCGAAAAATAAAATATTTTCGAAAAAAATAAAAATGAAATGAAAACGATAACGCGGCGTTACTGTTTTGATATAATTATGCAATTATTTTACATTTTAGTATCGTTATGTAACGAGAAAATTATATACAATGTAAAAATATTAACAAAAAAAAAAATAATAATAATAATAATAATCCGTACGAGTTTTTCAACACACACACACACATGCATCTATACATATATAATAACTTGGAAAACGCACATTGCTTTTGTACACGAAAAATATAAGATTTCGTGACTAAACAGCTAAAACACAAAAAAAAAAAAAATAATAATAAAAATCAATACGGCTCTAAAAATAAAAGAATATTTTCTTCGCCGTTACACGTGTACTGAGCGCGGTTATCAAAATTATAATATGTTAATAAAAATATTAAAACGAAGTGACAAAACTATTGCCCTCTGCAATTTTTCTTATCCAAAACTTGTTTTTTTTCCAGACTGCCTTTCATCCTGCCTGTATCTTTCATTTTACAGGGATCATTGCCAGCGGTATTTTTCCTGTTGTCGTTTTTTTAAGAAAAAACCGAGTATCCCCATCCACGGCGAAATGAAATGGAAAAAGAAATCACACCAAGAACTATTGAAAACCATTTGGAATTTTATAAAAACCAAATGTGGGCAATAACTAGCGAAAAAGTAAATATTTAATTCGACTAGTTAATTCATTTCTTCATTTACTTAATTATAGTTTTTTATATTGTCACTGGCTCGACTTAATTTTTATGATCAATCAGTCGACACGTTCAATGCCACACGCGCATTCGACAAATATACAGAACTCATTTTAGCGGTTCATGATTTTTTCTAGCGATAACTGCGGACTGGACTAATTTTTACCGTTAGCAATTCGTATTGGCTATTAAACAATACACACGGTTTTAATTCTAGTCAACCGTGAGTTGGGTAATGATTATTTTACCTCTGAAAAAATTAATCGTGTTAATAAAAATAAACATATATTTAAGTTATCTAATAATTAATATTTTTAAAAAATAAATCTTAAATATTAAAAGAAAATCAAAAATATTAATTTTTTTTTTTTTTTAAACCGAATAGGGCAGATATTTTTCGCCACGTTAACTAGTTAAATCAGTTAAATTTATTTTTCGTTAACTTTTTTAATTGAAGGCATTTAGACTATAACGTAACCAAATCAATTATTCGTCTCCCCCCCCCACACACACGCATATATTGCCTTTGCATAAAACGTTTGGCTAATGTTTAAAATATATAAGACCTCCTACATTTAAAATATTCCTTATTTTCCTGAAAAAGAACTTGGCAAAACAAAAATCAATCGTTAGCTGTATAATGATTTCGCTTCTCGGTTTTGAAAGATATCGCCGAGACAATTCCATTTTCATCTCCGGTCTCATAATCCGACCGTTTTCCGTGCTCAAATTAATACCGTTTTCCAGGCTTGGATCTGAGCACGCGTTCCATCTATTCGCGCGCGCCATAAGAATAGTTAAATGCGACTTCGCTCTTTATCGTTACCTCGCACGCGTATATCGATTTCTCTCCTTTTTCTCCGTAATAACGGCTACTCTATAAATAAATTCGTTATATCGAATCGCGTAAATCTACAATCGTGTATTATCGTGACGTTATAAAGTCTATTGGTACGCTGCTGACCAGGGCCGTAGCTAGAGCCTTGGGGGCCCTGGGGCAACAAGTAAATTTGGGGCCCTGTTTTTTTCAGGACCAAAAAAGTGGTCGACGAGAAGGGCCCGGGGCACCGCCCCGCCTGCCCCATGCTCGCTACGGCCCTGCTGCTGACTATTATAGCGTAATACGCCTCAATAAATCTGTCTTTATTTCGCATATTCACTAGTTTAACGATGATAATCGTCTAGGCGTTATAACTCAAACGTGTATAGCTAATAATAAAAAAAAAAAACAAAACAAAACGTTTAAAATATTATTTGAAAAAATTAACGCGGAAACGCGTCAAAAGTCATTCGGTCGCGTGCAGTGCGCTCTGCGCAGACTGACGCGCGTACACGATTCGTTTGTACTTTACGAAAGTTTTTATGTACGTCACGGTTTTTCGGTGTTTTTTTTCTCAATATTTTGTTTTGTTTTTTTTTTTTTTTTTTTTTTTTTTAATTACGAAGGTTTGTTCGGCGCGTTCGGAAGCAACAGCTTGGCACGGCGTTCTCGTTCATACGTATACGCACGACGATAACACACAACTAATATTGTCACGGGCCCGTGGAATTGAATTAAAACCGTCGGAAAGCAGTCGAACCGTTTATAATTTATTCCGTAACACACAGCGCCGGATACATTCTGCCGTTTTCTTCATACATATTCATGCGGACGCGGCGGAGGAAACAGGTGAAGGTCCCACACACGCGCGCGCGCGCGCGCACACACACCGTTCCGCGACCACATGGTGCACACGACACCCGGCAACAGCAGCAGCAGCAGCAGCAACACCGCGGCAACCGCGGGAACCGTCCAAAACGTTCGTCCCGTCGGAGACGCCTACGGAAGAATTATTTGAAATAACTGCTTGCGCTTAAGGTCAAAACGACGCGCAGTGGATGGAAATGAGTGAACGGGTACGGGACGATAGAAATGTCGTCATTTCGAGTTTTGAACGGGTGCGGGAAAGTTGTGAACACATTGTTGAAAAATAAGAAGGGGAAAAAAAGTATTTTTTTTCTAACAAAAATCTCTATAACACCGGCCCACCCTGTCGAACACCCGCCCCGTCGCCTTCGAATAAAGTCGCTTTTTTTTTTTTTGCTTATACAACTGTGTAGGAACTCGTTTCATTTACTTACATAATATATTTATAACGTAACAACTACGAATTAAAAAGAAATAAAATTGATTTTTTTAAAGATCCGGAAAGGACGAATGATTTTAAACGGAACAAGTAAGGAGAATGGGATGTGCTGTCTAAAACAAGTGTGAGACAGCATCCTCCCGTCTTAGACACGTCTTGACGACACGGATGAGTTGTGTAATACACGCTGCAAACGTAGGAGTTGATGACACCGCCTAAACGCGAACAAAAAAAAAAATCGTCGCGAATAATAAAAAAAACAGCGCTCCAAACAACTGTGTATTATAATATGATATTTACATTACAAAATAAAAAAAAAAATGCCGCAAAAATTATTGCAAAAGAGTTAATTAACACACTTTATAATATATACATTGAGTGATACACGATTTCGGCTGGGTTTTCGACGTACATACTTTGAATTGCTTTTCAAAACTAAGCTTGTAAATGCTTTGTATATGCTTCCGTATTCTCGATTTATGTAACTATTCCGAATGACAATTAGAAAATTTATTTCGCATTTTTCAATAATTTTCTTAATTTTTTACATAACATTGAGTTTTTGGAAAGGATTTTTCGAAACAAAATATGAATTTGAATTTTTTTTTCCACAGACACGATTTGCGTATAAATATAAGAATACAAATATACTCGTAGTAATATTTTCATATTAAAAAATTTCGATAAGACGTGTATAAAACTTTTTTATAATTATTATTATTATTACTATTTACACCAAAATTATTCAAAATAAGCAACGTTTTATTGCATCATTTTGAATTTTTGGTGCATAAAAATTTTTATTTATCAGTTTTGTTGAGTGTTTAAAAAACAATTAGAAATTATTCTAAGCAAACTATTTTTTTATAGTAGGAATATTAGCTAAGGAAAAAATTAGATATTTTCACACTGCGCGCGATAAGTCTACAACACGAAACCTATTGAAAAATATTTAGTAGTTAAATAAAGAAAAATATATACACTCATGACTAAGGCCCGGATGTTGATGGCTTTTGCATTTTTTTTTCTTTTATAACTTTTTAAGTCATGCTTTCCTAGCTATAACTATCATACGAATATAAATAACTAATTTTTGTTTTGGCATTTTTTAGCTTTTCTTATTTTTTAGGGTATTTCTTCAACTATTTTTCAATAATCGACAGAAAAAAAAATCACGATTATTCTATTTATTATTATTATTATTATTTTACGTAATACTTTTTTTTCGCATATAATTTGAAATAAATATGTGAATTATAGTTTTAAAAATATATATTACACCGTAAAAAATTTGAGAAAAACTGCAAATGAGAAATACGAAATTCGTCTTATAAATATAATTTTACATAATACAATATAATTGTCTCTGATATTCAACTCCATATATTCACTGCCGTTCAAAATAACACATACTGTAGTATGCACGTGCATATATATTAATATTGTAATTAATAATATAAATAAATAATTTAAAGGATTTTAAAGATTTTTTTTCATGTGTTATTAGATTGTAAATTAGATGTTTTAAAAACATTTTTATTATGGTATTTTCATACGATTTTTTTTTAGGGCATCCAAGCCATACTTATAACGTATAGTGTTCAAAAAAAAAAAAAAAGAAAAAAAGTCTTTAGTGTTTCCGGATAAACATATACACTCGTTTAACGGTCGTGACCTCGACGAGAGAAAAGGATACCATATAGAGTTCGCATATAAGTATTTTTACGAAAACATAAATTATGTATGTGTCCGGTACACGAAGCTGCAAGTGACGACGACAAAAATCAGAGAATACTTTTCTCCGAGTTTTTTCCCCTGCACGTAAATCCAATACGATATATAGTGCGCACCGCGCGGACCTCATCCTCTATATAACCCGCTCATATAATGTATAAATATGCGTATCGTCGAAAAGTTCTACTGCTGAAATGTATCCGGTCTAAACCGATTTCGCGCAAAAAGTTTTACAAACAGGTTTACACATATATACGTTTGTTAAAAAAAAAATAGCTATTTTTTTTTTCATTTTGAGAAAAAAAATTCGTAAACTAAGCGACGTCACGTTGATTTTTTCTTCTTTTTTTTTACATATTATTGTAATATGTACATTTATGGTATATACCGCGCTGGTATATACCTGTAGCGAGTACAGTAATCCTGAGCCAGCAATACTCTGCGGTCGTTATTAAAATTTCAACACTCGAATTCGACGCCATCGCGGTGACCATAACACTTTTTCAACTATGCTTATATAAATACGCGTTTGAAATAGGCTGAAACGGAAAATAACTCGTCGACTTAACGCTATTTCTCGAAACTGGGAAATTATCGAAAAACTATTTTTTAAACGACATTTAAAAAATATCTAACAATACTCGATTATGGCGGTAATACATTTTTAATGTTTCGTCAAACGTCGGATGTTCTCCAAGCTGATACAAACGTGTTTTAATAGTAGCAACCATTCTAAGAGCGAACATATTTTTTTTTATATATATATATATATAAATTTAAGAGCGTTTTTTTTCATTCAAGTCGTTTTGAAAAAAAAATAAAATTAGAAATCCAAATGAATTAAAAACGATTTATTTAACCGAAATAGGCCTATTTCAATTTCAGACGTTTTAATTGATCCGGCAAAACACGGCGACCTGCACGAGACGTTTTTATTATATTTTATCGATCATAAAGTTCGGATACGGCAGAGCTATATTGATAGAACGTCTATATAATATACGGTGTCTTGATTAGCGTTTATACGTTTTTAATTAAAACGTACGCGTGTATTTAAATATTTTTTACGCCGCGGTGCTCGGCTTCGCCTGTAGAAAAACGACTGATCGAGACCACCGCGGCTAAGTCGTTCGGGCGATAGCGCGTAATTCGTATAGACATATTCTGTTTTTTGAAATGGACTATTTAATATAACAACATTCGTTGCAAAACACCGCGTTTGTTATCCGCGTAGAACGACAAACGAATCCCGTATAGCGTTTCCATGACAAAAACTCTATATTTACACCGTAACGAAAGACCGATTCGTGTAGTGGACCACGGCAGTGTATCATCGACTGCGGTGTTTGAATACCGGCAGAAAATTATCGGGCAAAAACGAATATATTTCTCGACAGATCATCGCGATGAACACCGCGGCGATTATAATACAAGATAAACACGTCGTTTTCCAAACTGTTTGTGAGGGGGAGAGGTGAGGAAAGACTTAAAAATGTGTACGAATAGACGAGAATTTAAACTGTATAGGCGTTTAGAAATTTATGTTAAGAACCGATATTTTCCGCCTGTTCGCCACGCACACACGAAACATAGCGGAATAGACGTTTTCTCTACTTCCAACGTACCGATCGATAAGAAATTTGGAAACAGATTTGAATTCCTCGCGAAGTCTACTTGAGATCGACTTTCCCCCACATTTTTCATCTCGAAACCTTTGAAAGTTGATTGTCGGCCAATTTTTTTTTTTTTTTAAATCGTTCGATTCATTTTTTATGAGAAATAATGAAAAAAAGCGAGAGAGTCGTTCTATAGTAGAATTCACGACGAATTCAAATCTGTTGTGAAATTTCTTATCAAATTGGAAACGTCTATTTTGTTATGTTTCGTGTGTGTGACGAAGAGGCGGAAAATGTCCGCTTTCGATCGCCTGAAAAGAACCGCAAATTGGTGGAGGAGCACCGCGGCCGCGTTTCGATCCCCGTTTATACAACTCGTTTTGCGGGAGGAACGCTGTAAAGTGTGCGGGCGAGACAGCTGCAAATGTAAATTTTCTTTTTTTCTTTGATTCTAAGCCCATAATAATAATAATAATAATAATAATAATAATAATAATAATAATAATATTAATAATAATAATAATAATAGCAATAATAATAATAATAATACGTATAACGTATACGTGTTTCCTGTCGAACAATTTTCGCCTTGTCCCACGGTCGCCTTGTCCGGCGCGTATATTATTTATAAACACACGGAATTCCGTAGCGTACGAAAATGATTTGGCCGGCGCGTAAAGGTCGCGCCAGACGTCATCGAGATAACAATCCGAGTCCCGTGTACATATTTTAGTAAGTTTTTTTTTTTCATTATTATTTCGTATAGAAAAAAAAACTCTCTCACACACACACACACACGCATACACACGGCGTAACGACGACGGTGTACCGTGGAAACGCGTTCCACACACGCGCGTTTCTGTCGAAATTGTACAACGAAAATTACTTGTCGAGGCCACGCGGCGGCGGGGCGATTCGTTTTTCTCGATTCCCTCCGACCATTATTATTATTATTATTATTATTATTATTATTATTATTATTATTATTATTATTATTATTATATTTAATAATACGCGCGACTGACTGCAGCGCAACAATATTTTTTTCAGTTCTCATGGCTGCCCCGGAGCCCTGCACGGCAATAAGACGGATTGCGGTCGTGTCGAAACGCGCGCGTGTTTTAATTATACCGCGTAGCGCGCTTATTACGCGCCGTACACAAAACAATAATAATTACGGAAAAAAAAAAAAAAAAAAAAGAATAGGAAAAAATACGATAAATACGCGGCCGACCGGTAACTGAGGTGGTGGTACATAATTTAAGCTCGTCGTAGTTTCAGATTTTTTTTTTTTTCCCCATTTTCTATTTTATGTCGTATAATATAATATTATACGATATAACATAGCGTAGGTTTTAGTGCCACGTGTTCGAGTTAATAAACGCGTATAGAGTCCTACGGTATAACGCGTGAAATGAAAAAATTTTAAACGAGTCTTAAAAAAAAAAAAAAGTGTTAAAACGGAAAAATGTATAAAAAAAAAAACAAAACACCGATACGAACATCTTTTTTTTTTTTTTTTTGTTATCGACGCGTATGTTTAAAAATATTACGTTAAACGCCGTGACGCGTATTGAATGAGCATACAAGTATGAAGTAATCTCGTGCGACTAGTGTTTTTTTTTTTTTTTTTGTGATAGCTTTGGCAATCGTCTTTTATTTATTTATTTCCTTTTTTTCTTCACCTTCTTTTAACACGTACGAGTATATGATATAGAATGTCATATAGGGTTTTCAAAAACAACGGTGCCCTCGATTTCCCGGTTTACTTTGATTTTATGCAGAAAATCCAACGAACTGGAATCGAGCTCACACTACCCTTACACCGTCCTACTCACTTACCCGCCATTCCGGTTCGGTGTTCAACGTGTACGTGTGCGTGTTTATTTAATAATCGGATGAAGGCGATACGTGGGAAAATTAACACCGTCTTCTCCATATATAATTCATGTAAGCGGGCCTATTTGCATACGAACTAGTGTCGATAACACCCCCGGACTGCGAGATTTCCAGCTCGTCGACACACCCGCTGGTGTACACGTAAGTAGTTATACCCAGCGAAGGTCTCACGAGCGCATTAAACAAAATGCAAAAAGCGTAATAAAATAATCAGGACCGACCCTGAATTCGTTATTATCACTGCAGCATATACTACACGACTACTAATGTATACGGAGACGGATTTAACACGTGGGCGAAAAATAAAACTAGAAAAAATCCCCACGCCGCCGTTTGTACACGCCGTATTAATAACAAGACTCGTTTAAAATGCGTTTGAGAACCAACCGAAAGCATTCGACCAAATACGAACGTATACGCACTTTGCGTGTAACGATCCGTTTGAGCGGACGTCTCGCCAATGAGTATTTTCAGTGATAAAAACACGTAAGCGCAAAACCGGGGAAAAAATGTATTCTCTGTAGAGTGATTTTTAAACATAAAAACGACTGCAGGAGAAAGTGTTTCGAAGGAAACGTCGTGTAGGGATTTTTTCAAAATATCGACGGGAAAAACAGTTACAGCGGATTTAAAAAAGATGAGTGCGGGGGGGGAAAGAAATATTCCGATATTATAATATATTATGTAGATATAATTCGAGCGCTATTTTCGTGCGGGTTCATTGAAAACGTTTAGAATATTTATCGATAACGACGATACGTTTAAATATTTTTGAATTTTTTTTTAAATCGCATAAAAATCGCCTATAGAAAACCGATCGGAAAATAAAACGCGTCAAATACGATACTACTATCGTCCATTTTTCCCGTTTAATAAATGATTAATATTGATAAATTCGATTTCATATTTTCAATGTGAATAATGTGTCCCAGTGCGAAAATTCCATAACCCTCTAACTGTCGATAACCATAATACTACGTTCTACATTGTTCAACGCGACCTGTAGATTGCGTCGACACATAATAATTTTCATTGATTTATGCGTGTATTAATTCGATTTTCATTTAAATACAAACGATATTGACGTTTGTAAATCTGTCCAGAAGATGGCTGTATGAATTCCACGCGGTAATTATGTCGGTTGTCGCAAAAAATGTGCGTAGTACGAATGGGTAATGAACGCAAAAAAAAAATCTTACGCGAATTGAATTGAAAATTCAAAGCAAAAAAAAAGAAATGCGTAATGAACGTCTTGCTGCGACAACTGCAATTCGTAAAGCGGTAATAATCGTGCAATGCGGTCGTGATTATTGTTTTAATTTTTGTGCCTACTAATATGTATTTATTTTTTTTCGCCAAAAACAAGGATTTCACACGTCTGTATTTTTGGTAATATAAAATTTTCATCTAAAAAAAAATATATATATATATATAAAAGCGTAAAAATTCCAAACTCCTCTCGCGATTAAAACAAAAAAAAAAAAAAAACTGACCACCGCTCAAAAAATTAATATATCCCCGAATACTGTTACAATTGCGTCTCGAAACACGCGTTATTTTTTTTTTCCGTTTTATTGGACCGGACACTCGTGTGATTGGATCCCGTTCCCAATGAATACGCTACGCGTAATAACGGAACGGTTTGTTTCCAGCTTTATATCGAATCGAAACTCCGGTACAACGAATACGACGACCAGCGCGACACACGCCGGTGTGCCCCCTCAATTTCTGTGTCCGTTGAAAAAAAAAAGATGACGCGGCGGCGACCGGTGCGCGGTGTTTGTGTACGACGCGGGTCCCCGTTTCCGTCGTTATACACACTGACCTCTGTTGTGTGCGTCGCGGAACAATATAATATAATTTATATATATATATGTAATAGATTACATGACGAATCCATTTGCATTAATTAAACAAAAAAAAAAATAAACGGAAAACAACGACGACGACAAAACGAAAAAAAAACTCCGACAAAATTCCCTGTTCGGATAAACGACGCAACGGTGTACTTTATAATAATAATAATTTTTTGGTTGCCATACGCTAACGCTATACCGTTGCAGAACGGAGGGACATGGCCTGCAGTGACGCAGTCGCCGCCGTACTTGAAACTTAAATGGAATGGCGATGAGTTATTATAGACGTCGGATCAGCAGTACGACGGTGCCTGCGATTTTCCGTAGCGGACGAACGAGTATTTTTTTTCAAAATAAATAACACTGTATTGTTGCGAAACGATTACTAAGGAACAAGGTTGTCGCTGAATATCGTCTGACGAGAGATAAATAAACGCGTTTATCGTAAATAAAACACCGCATTTCGTAATCATCAATTTTTTTTCGCAAAACGAAGACCTGTGCGTACTGGTGTTAAATGTCAGCGCAGTTCGCATTCAATTCACGCGTAGATCCATCGGGTCAACGTAACGTCGAAATTGGTTTGCAAATTATTTTACACGTTTTTAGAAATCCATAACCCGTTGTGTTCGATGAGTTATTCGACGTAATACATATTCTATAAAAACACGGATTTCTTTCCGAATCGAATAATCCAAAGTTATATGAAAAATTATAGAAAAACGCTTTGCGTTCCATGAGTTTTTAACATAGACGTCTCACGAGATGAAATTTTTGCTACGCGATTGATCCGAAGTTATTTTGCTCCTACTTCATTCAAAACGACACGAGTCATTTGTTGTACGTATATGTGTTTATACGCAATAATATATTATTTTCTAATTGGTTTTTCATTATTATTATTATTATTATTTATTGTATTTTGTCCGATGTGCCACTCCCCTAGATTACAATTTGACCTCGGCACCAAAAAAAAATAAATATATATCTCGTTGATTTTCTTCATTTGAAAAAGAAAAAAAAGTAGCGATGTTGTTGATTAGGTTGCTTATAATAGTGAATTAAATAGAGTTTTTTTTCTAATTACTACTAAGCTTCCTCGTTTCGCTCAGGATACGAAAAGTGTACCGAATTATCGGTGTTGTCAAAACTCAATAATATGTTTTCGAGTGAAATTATTGTCAACGCTGCACGTGTTATCTGTGGTAAAACATTGAGAAAAAAATATTTATTTTTTTATATTGGACTGCAATGAGGAGACTCCGTCTAATACTATTGACAGTGAAAAATACTGCATTTTCAAGTGTTCAAGAAAATGCCTATTTTGTGTTTTAAAGTATCGTTGTAATTTGTAGTCGTTACGTATAAGCATATATCCTATCGTTGTTTTATTTCCAAAATTTCTTCTGAAGTATTGATTTTATTGATATTATTGCGTTATGGCTAAAGAGAAAACATAATAATATTATAGTAAAAAAAAAAAAAAAAAACGTTAACAAATTTGTGATTGATGTAGCGACAGTGAGCTGTAACCTTGCCCTCCCTCAGAATTTTAACACTAGTATTTTTCCCATGCTTTTGCGTATATCACACGAATATATATTCATAAAAAAAATAAAAATATTTTTGTTTTTTAAATATACCCAGGGAGACGTCAAAGATGACGTTACGATATTTTTTAATGTAATTTATAAACACGAGGCATTTAAAAAAAATTTTAAAATTATTTTCACGAGTTTTAAAATTGATTGTATAACTATATCATTTTTTTTTTTTTTTTGCTTTTCGCACTTTAAATTTTCGTAGATCATTTACGTTTTTGTCTTGTTGTCGATTTGTTAATAATTTCGTTGTTTTACGTGACACTATTGCTTTACAGCATTTACAATAAGTCGTGTCGTAATAATCAACAATTATTTAACACGATTATATGTCGAAAAACACAATAATTATTATACTCAAAATGCGATAAATCGCAGTGACGTATTTAATATTTTACCGTAGGAAGAGACACACATTGATTTCGAGAATTACTTACCTCGCAGGTGTGTACACAAAACTGCAATGGCAATATAACGCTATAACATTAGCGCGCGTAGTTGAACACATTTTCATTTACTGATAAAAAAAAAACCACATATTACTCGAGTTTTTTTTAATGTTGTTTTCAACGCATTCGTTATTTTAATTTATAACAAAAATTCCAATTTTCTGTTTTTTTTTTTTTGCAATTCGTTTAGCGTTCATTCGTTCCGCATCCTGCAATCTATTTTAATTCGTGTAATAAACTAAGATTTTTAATTATGACTTCGCAACAAAAATCTATTAGCTGATAATTATCTTCTTTAATCTTTCTCTTTCTCTCTCTCTCTCTCTCTGAAATGACCGTCCTCAAATCTAAGAATTTCCTTGGTTAAATTTTTACTCTTCGAATATATAATATCATCTAATTGAATCCGATTGATAGACTGCCGCAGCAAAAGTCTACGTATATACCACCACTGATTTATCGTTATTTCGAAACACACACGCACACACAGTCATTTCTTTCATTTTCTTTTTTTTTGAAAACATTAAATACATTTTATTATTACTATAATTTTTGCTTTTTTTTATATAAACCCGAGAGCGTATAAAACAGACTGCGAACTCCTCTCCCCTTCCAAATCGAAAACTGCTGCAGGATTAAAAAATAAACAACAAACTCGCGGCTCTATACTAATAATAATAATATAAAATATCTGTGCGCTCGGTATTACGAGTATTCCGTTTGTTTTTCTAGTGCGCGCAAACATAATATTATTACCCGTAACCGCGCGCGATATACACATATAGTATAGTCCGTCCTTTATTTTATTTTATTTTTTCTGCTATTTTAAACCCTCCATATAAAACGTCAACCAGATACTTGGAGAAGTTCGGTTGTGTTTGTCATACAGACTGCAGTTTATCATGCGGAAAGAAACGTGAAGTAGCGAGGCTTTCACCGCCGCGGCACTACGTATACATATATACACACACACAATATATATTATATATGTGCTTGTAGGTTCTCTTTTTTTCTTTCTTTTCTTTTTTGAAATATGGTCCGCAGAGCTCATTGAGCGAAGTCATCAGTATCCATAAGTTAGCAGTTCCCCTACACCGAGCGCCTTTGCTTTTTCGTCGAAACTAATGTTTTATGGATGGACTTTTGGCAGCGAAGATATATATATATATAGAGAGAGAGAGAGAGAGAGAGAGAAAGAAAGAGACCGTACATATATGTATATAGTGTGTGTGTGTGTACACTTGACTATATATGTGTGTGTGTGTGTGTGTGTGTGTAGTGAAGAGAGAAAAATAACCGTAAACGCAACCACACACGCGCACACATTTTTATATATTGTGTATATATATAATATACAGGTGCTTTCGGTCAGACGAAGCTTTTTCTCTCCGTTCATTAAACGACATTTTATACCGTCCGTGCAAAGGCGGCACGTTGTGGAAACGAAAGACGGTACCTATATATATATATATATATATATATATATAGGAAAGAGAGCGATGCTGCATAGACTAGTGTGCAGTAGTGTAGTAGTGTACAGGGGAGAGGAGAAAAATATAGCGAATACATATATAAGAGCGTTCGGTGTATCTTATCCTCGCGCGGTACGTAATATTTTTTTTTCTATATGCGCGCGTTATCGATGGACTTATAGTCACCACGGACGAGTGGGCGATATAATAAAAATGATTGAAGACTCAATTTACGGATTTAACGCTCGAGCCATTACGGTAGTATTTCGACCAAAAAGTTTTTGATTCTTTTTTTTTCTTGCGTTCTGCGCGGAAATTTGGTCGGACGCCGCAAAATGTTGAAACTCGTAATGAAAAAAAGGAGAAAAAAAATGACAAAACGTAGTGCACATATTATAACAGCTTCGCCCCGAAGGGTATACGCTGCAGCTATTATTTTGTGCTTTCTTTTTTTCTCATAAACCATTCGAGAAATATTATTATTATACATAGGAAATGTGTTAAACAATATTATGTACTCATATTGTTACAATATTTATCATTAACTATGTATGTGTATTTAAATATATTTTGGGCCAAAGGCGGACAGGAAAGGGTCCAGCTCACAATTTCGCTTATTCAATCGGCTAAAAATATATGGGTTCGCGATCTTCACTTTTTTTTTTCAAATAAAAAATCATTTATTCATTAGGAAAAATGTCGGAATCGTAATACACCGCGCTATTTGAACAAATTAAAAAACACATTTGAAATATATTTCATATAAAATTTAAAACACTAATAATATTACATTTTTATGAAATACATTTTTTTTTTTTATAAAAATCAGTAGATTTAGAAAAGAAAGCAGACGATGTGTTGGTATAAATCAATATTTGCGTGAATTGTACTGCGGTAACTTTAAGTGTAGATAAATCATTCTTCGTATTTTTAGTGAAGTTATACTTCAAATGACTCGTAATATTTAAACAAAATATATGGAAATTAAAAAATTAATGAATATTCATTAATCCGTCGTAAGTCATGACGTGGATTTTTTTTCATATTTTGTCGCGCAGGATAAAAACTTTCTAGTAACTTTAATCATTTGTTAGGTATAATATTATTTTTAATTATTAAATTTCAATATGAGATGATTTAAAAACTAAAATATATATAAAATATTTTTAATTTACTTTTAACGTGAAGCAATCCGGAATGTTTTCAATTAAATGGTCTCTACGATATACACAGTTAATTTACTGGCATTTCACCCGGCGTATTCTATCGTTTTATTTATTCAACACTTTTATAATTGTACATACCTGTGTGTCAACGTATTATTTTATAATAATTATAGTGTACAAATATATGAATTCGCACAATAGTATTTCTGAATTATTGTAAAATCGAGGCGTACTAATATAATAAACATATGCGAAAATGACATTACAGTCGCGCAGTGTAAAAATGAAAAAAAAAAAAAACTTAAATTATAAATTAAATAAATTATTGAATACGCCCGTTCAAAAATAATACGTAAAAAAACATGGATTTTGTCGCATCGATGAGACAAAATAATCGTCCTAAAAATAGACCATTCGATTTTTAATACTATTAAGAAACACAAGTACTATACTCCATTCAGATTAAGAATATACCGATGAACGATGCTAAGCTCTCCAGGCGGCTAGTAGTAGCTACTCCGTCATCGGCCATTGCTGTCGATGGCACACAACGGTTTTCGACAATCAAAATACCGATAGAACCTCGCAGGCAATGAACGCAAACGGAATTGACGTCCGCGTCCGGTATAATCTTAAACTGAATAGAGTACACTGAATATAGTATATCTAATATCTACGTATAAACATTCAACCAGTGCCTGCTAAAATTGTAGACCGTTAAAATAAATATCACAAATCTAACCCGGATAACATTTTAGCCCTTTAATGTCGGTTTATAATAATCATGACAATTCATACAGTTTATACACGGTTTATGAACCGTTGTAGTTCAATTTAAGTGTTTCGATTCAAATTTTAACTCAATATTTGAAAAAAATATTTTATAATTCCAAGTCGGTGCTTCCGACAATGAACCGTGCTGAAAATGTGTGATCGAACACACCCATACTCACACACGCACACATAATAAACGTGAACAAGTTTGTTCGCGTTTGCCCGCCGCGGCTACACTGAGTAATCCGCCGGTTTCGAACCGCTATTTATATGCGTCTTGCTGCTACCCCTCCCCCTCTTATGTTGTGTCTTAGCGCTATCTGGTGACCTACTTTCGTTTCCCGCTTTATCTCGCGGTCGACTGACGCGCTATGTCGGTGGTATACATGCGGGTTTTTAGTTTGACGCTGACCGAGCGATCAATCGTTATATACACGTTTGCTATATTTATTATTTGTATTATTAATAAAAATATTATTTCGCGTATTTTAATGAAATAAAATTAACGTAATAATTCATCTTTCCTCGTTGTATATTATTTTACACGTTTACTCGTTTATTTTGCATGTCTTGTTATTTTATTATCTTTTACTGATTTACTTATATTCATACATTTCCTGGATCGACCGAGTTTACCGTCAGCTAAGCAGTTTGGTTTAGCGTTTAGCCTCGATTACGATCGATATACCATATGCGTTGATCGTCGGTCGAGCACTTATTCCAGCCTTGTACATTATGTTCAAAGGTGTGGGGTGCTGTGAAAATAAAGCATAGCCATAACATAATTGGACCAACTTACAAGTCGATATTTAACTGACAATTGTACTGTAAACTCACACTGATTCGTGTGCCTATTTTGAACAGTACAACGGTGTTTGAATCAAAAGTAACATTTTCATGCTACGGTTAAACCCATGTAAAAATTCGACATTAATTTTTGTTAAAAACACGGTGCTATGAACCAGATTTGCACCGTACTTTGATGATTTAAAACGGCGTCTGCGCCTAAAATGTTACTCGGGAAAAAACCGGTTGAAAACAAAATGTTCAATTTTTCTTTTTTCTTTTTTATTTGAAATGCTTTTAAAACTTTTTCTCGGAGTCGTCCAAAATACTCGCCGTTATATTCTGTCCACTCTCCGTGTAATGAACGTAGTTAAGAATCCATTTCACTCAAATCAGTTAGTGTTATCTTTTACCATATATGTTTACACGGTTGTTACGAGTAGTTTTATTACTGTAGACCTCTCTAACATGCATTATCGCATGGCCGGATTACCGAGTCTTCTATACCTGTATAATTTCAAAGAATTATATATCCCTACATATAATTATTATAAATTATACTTATCGTTGTAAAATGCGACGTTATTATTTCAAGTAGACGTGTTTTCAATTCATAGGGAGTAATATCATTAAAAAATATAAACGAGCATCTAAATTTCAATTATCGTGGTTTTTCTCTGTATAATTATGAACACACATTATGGAATTGACACGTTTTAGTCAGTGATTGAATTGGAAAAAAATTGAAGTGGGCATACAGTATTGTAAAAAAAGAAATGCGCGTCCTTGAAAATTGTAATGTCTCGAAATCGTATTTTTATTTAGATAATAATCGATTGAAATTATGATATCAAATCTTTATTAATATTTATTATTATTTATATTTTGGTGTTGATTTAACGACATTTTTATTTTATATCCATCCCAGCGTCCCATTATGAAAAATTAGAAGAAAATATTTTTTAAAACAGAAGATGTACTCCGTCCTCCCCTCTCCACCACAATTCAAGTACTGGTTTTAGTTAAAAAACAAAAAAATAGAAAATCATTTCTAAAATGTACATTGTAAAAAAAATTACATTATAAAACATTGTATAAACATGTATAAACATTATACGTACATTACAATATGTAAACATTGTATAAACGCATAAACATTTTTCCGCCGTATGCAATCCTGTAGGCGAAACGTGGCACCAGGATTCGATGAGTCAACATAGTGATGAAAATCGCCGTGGCCGACACACGCCGGTCGCCGCGGCGTCGACCACACAGCTGTTGTGCGCAATGCGAGTCCGCGTACCAGGGCTGCAGGTGTCGGACAGTATAAAACGTCGCCGCGCAATAACAGTCCCTTCGCTCGGCCACCGCGATTGCGGCGTCCATCACAACGGGCACGCAAGAACATTTTTAGTATTATCACAAAAATTTTCACAAAATTTGATTTTATTTTACAATTTTTTATTACTTTTGAATTCTGAGCAAAACGAAGAAGCCGTTGGTTTTAGTTTAGCTCATTTTATTTATAAATCATTTGAATCCAATAATCATCACTTGCTCGCATTAAATTATCTAGTCACAGTGAAAATTACACGCAAATCCGACCCCAATAATAAGACGCGCAGGTCTGCAGAGCAATCGTAAAACTGTACGACACTTTTTTTTCTTTACTGTTTCTGATTTTTTTACTCGTTAAAACCGAAAAAAATAGTATTGAATTATTCCATCGCGTCAAATTTGTTTTCCGCAAAACTCGTATTTTTAGTTCACTTTAAATTTAAATTCAATTGCGTTAATCTATATTATAACGGAAGGGGTTATATAGTGTGGGGCGAGCACAGGCGATCATGTCTCTCAACAAATATATCGCGAAGGGATTGCGTTTGCTTAATTGTAAAAAAATAGAAAAATAATACATTAAGTTCGAAGTAATAAACAATATACTTTGTTTTCATCGCTGTTTTATAAATGATTTTTGGTTGTAAACCCAAATTATTTTGCAAAAAAACAAAAACCGTACGTGTGTGCGGGAGGGGGGGGAGAAGTGGAGGTCTTTTTCGCAGTATTCAGCATCCTCGAAAGCATAAAGTTTATAGAAAATTCAGTTGAAAGAGAAAAAAAATTAATTTTACAGACCCCCTCGTGTGCAAATTGACGCGTTATCATTGGATAAACAACGTTATCGTCGCGTTTTTACGGACGGGCCGTTATTTTCTCTATTCTCCTTGGAATTCGCCGTCGGCGGCGGCGGCGGCGTATTACCCGAATACATTACATTGTGCTCTTATCAGCAAATCGATACTGATAACGAGACGGAAACACACGCACGCACTGGCCAGCGGCACACCGCCCCGTGGTGGAAAAAAAACGCGGATGACAATAACGTGGGGTTTTGTATCGCGGAAAATCGTCGGTTTTTATTGAAAAAAAATTAATTTCAACGCGTGTGATTTCAACGTTTTTGCTCGCCCATTGTCGTTTCCGTTATTCGCGCCGTACGGTCATCATCGATGTGATGGTTACGAAACGATTATTCGGTAACAACGGACGTTAACGTACACTCCCCCGAACGCCTCCTTCGAATCGCGTTCAACGCGTTTATTATTCGGATAACATTCGGAAACGGAAGCACTCGGTTATAGCTATGTAAGTATACCAAGCGGGCCCAACGATTGCGATTATCGTTCGTCTCTTTGTCGTTCGGTTTACGGTACACGATTCGTATGTACGACGACTACGTTCTTACCGTTTACAGCCAGCCGTTTCAGAATGTATTCGGTGTAGTTTGTACACTTTTCTCTATTTATGTTATTATAGCGATTGTTCACGTGCGTTATACGTTTACAGCGTTACGATTAATTAAGAATCGTTACGGCACGTCGATTTCGACCTTTTCCCCACCCCCGATAATCGCATTCATTACACTGTGTGAAACGCTTTTGGTCCAGGAGTATCTACTGGTGTCGTTCACGTTCTTAACAGATACCCAATGAGAATCATCGGTCGTAATTAAAGGTTCATTAACGTAATTTACTTCTTTGTTTTCGGTGTCTATCGTTTGGTTTTCTTATTATCGTACATTGAAAACATAATGTACCTAGCGATTGATTATTATTTCGTCTACCTATCGAATTTTAAACATACATCAATGGTTATTCTATTGACAGAAATACGATCGATCATTCTCTAGTCCTCTTTACAAGTAATGTTGTAAGTTACACAGTCTGTGTCCAATTTCCAATTTATAAAACTCTGAATTGAGACACTTCTGTTAAAATGTCACCAATGTATTTTTGGAAGACGGAAAAATAAAAATATTTCAAAACCGATACATTCCTGAAATCAAAATCTAACTTGAAATATACTTATTCAGTGCGTATTCAAAATTTTTCAGTTTTGTCTAGTGAGTCGCTTATTGATTTTACAACAATTTGTCAAACATGTCTATTAAACCATAAATGTTTCGTATGTCATTTTTATAAATCGGAAATTAAACGCAGACTGATTGCGATGATTCGAGATTTGAAATCTCGAATAAATGTATGATATTAATTATTTTTTTTTAAAAATTAAGTTTATTTTATATGGAAAGGTAAGCCAATATTATAATCATCTAATCGTATATTGATTTAGATATCTTTGTGTATTATAAACGTAAGAAATTAAAAATTCATATTTATGTAAATTAAAATTTCTAGTCAAAGTTTTTAAGTGTTTGTTTTAGTTCATACTCTATCGTCATTTATTTATAATATTTTATCACAGATCAATAACAATATTTTATACAAATTATATATTATTTTATTCAGTTAGGTATAGGGAAATTAATATATTATTGTAATGTTTACGCCAAATAATGTTAACCTACTTAATACATTTTTTTTTGTGTCACAACAATATCTTATTAAAATTTACTAATTTATAATACATACTTAATGTGTTTTTTAATAAAAAATAAAACATTGTGGTATTTAAATTTGGAAACATGAATTTTAAAAAAAATTAAATATTAACAATTTAATTGCTTACTGACTACAATTTATTGTACATATATATATATATATATATATATAAACTACATTACTTATTATTTTAAAATATTCTTCAATAAATAATTAACATCTATTTTAGAATATATGTACTTAATGGTATATAATATATTGTATATTTTTTTATATTTTATTCAACAGAATATGTAATGAATTTCTACAGTTTTGTGTTTTAAAATTTCTCAATAATTAATAATAGTGTAATAATAAATTGAATTTGTAATTATACTATTTGTGCTTCTTTTCAAAAACTTTTGTACTCCGATATTGTTGAATAAATAAATAAAAAAAAAAAAAAATAATAATAGTTATTTATAAAATGTATATTATATTTTAAATATCCAATATGATTTGAATTTTGTGTTGCAAACATTCTAGAGAATATAAAATTTGATTTTTGTAATGTGATATTTTAATGACCTTGTATTGTATATTATTAAGTCAGTATGGTATTCAAAGAATTTTCCTTAAACTTTAAGCGCAATGATTGATTGTTAATTTTTAATTAGTATAATTCAAATTGTATGGTTAATAATATTTATTTATATTTTGATTGTATACTTGTATAAATTTATAAATTGCAAATAAAATTAATAACGCTTAACATACTATTTAAGGTTATAGGTATAACAATTTTTTTTTTATTCGAATCAGTTGTTATAATATACACAATGAATTGAACTCAACGATAATAATTTAAAAGAACTGAAATTCATAAAAACAAAATCTTTGGAATTAAATTGATTCCACCACAGGAGTCTACTGTTTTTTTTTATTAATCAATTGTTAATATTTAATTGGTTGTATCATAAGTCATTGTAAATGTATTGCAGATTTGTGCATCGGCTTGTTCAGTCATTACAATTTGGCTTAGGATTGGTCCAAACTAGTTCACGACTATTCCTATTAATATTCAAAGGTTAGTCAAAATTTTAAACAGTGTTATTTGTTATCGGCTATGCGTCAGAAAATCATCATGAGCCTCTGACAGATTGATTATTATCGTTGTTCACGAAGTGTCCACTGTTGATCATAAATTGATCATTCTAATACATGAACTCAATTTCAAAACAAATTGTATTACAGATTATTCAACGATTCAAACAATTGCCAAGAATAAGTTAAAAGCTACGTTTCCTGTGCTACATAGCAGAACATTCATTTTTGTTTGAGGTAGGACCAAAATTAATTAAATTAAAATGTAGCGCTTTGTTTGTTATTATTTAATATTTAATAATAATAATAAAGTTATAAATTTGAATAGTTATACATAATGGAATTTGTATTGTTTTAAATATTGTATTAATATTCAGTGTCAACAAAATATGGAAATCACAAGACCACGAGAAATTAATATCTAGTTTCTATTTTCTATTGATACTTTATTTAATATTAATTTATAGTTATGTATATTATATTATGTTGATTTGAATTGACATTATTTATCCAATTTCCATTGTAAAATTAACAGCAATTAATTTTGGGTAAGTAAGTAAAAAATATTAAAGGAAACCGTTTTTGAAGAAGGTCGTAAAAGGGACAAACCCGTTTTGTGGAATACAAATTTTAAGTTAATAAATCTCTTGAACTAATGTATATTGTCTGTTTGTTTGTTTCATTGTAAAGATGGAAGAAGAATTTATGGTCAAGGATACCTGTGGTTATGATTCAGATGAGGTAAACTCATCTACTAGGCGAAGTGTTGAAATGGACTTGGTAGCTTATGATTCATCTCCTCATTCAAATGGATCAAATAATAGCACCAAAAATGATCAGAGTTTAGACACAACGAAGACTAAAACCAATTGGTATAAGTCTGTGGATTCATTTCTGGAAACAGAAAAAGGTAAAGAGAGAAGCAGAAGTCGTGACCACAGTCAAAAAAGTAAACGTGATAAAAGTTCGAGTAGACATGGTAGTAGGCGACGTAACAAGCATAAAAAGCACCACAGATCTCGGTCTAGAAGTAGAAGTCGTTCTAGATCAAGGTCAAGGTCTAGATCCTCCAAACGAAGGAGTAGATACTCTCCAGGTGATCGTGATTCACAAACGAGCCAGTACAGTAGTGACGAAGACTGGCGTAAGCGACGGTCTAGGAGCTTTGATGATTCAGACGGGCCAAGAGTTAGAAATATATATTCGGATTCGACAACTACTAGTACTAGGCGTCATTATAGTACTGCCGATATGAGAAGAAATCATGATGGAAATCAAGAATATTATCGCGAAGAAGACTTTGACAGGTACACGTTTAAAAAACAAATTCCAAATAAAACTATTATTGTTCGTGGCTTGGCTCCTCATATTTCGGAAAACGACATAAGAAAGGAGATATTGAAATGTGGCCTCACTCCTGTTGATATACGTTTGATTAGGAAAAAAGATACTGGGTCATCTCGTGGATTTGCATTTGTAGAATTTTTTACGAAAGCAGAAGCTGAAACATTAATGGAATCTAAACAGGGTGAAATGATGCTCAGAGATAATTTCAGAGCAATAATGCAATACACTATTTCTACAATCGATCCGGAAAAAATGTTGTCCGATTGGTGGTGTAAATGCAATGCTCACAACTTTAAACGCAGAGAAAGTTGCTTTGTATGTGGAGCGTCGAGGGAAATAGGAGAAATATTCGATCACTCAAAAGAAGTCAGTTCTTATCCTACACACACGGTTTTATTACGTGGTCTGGAATTATTTACTACCGAAGAAAATGTCCTTAAAGCTATACAACCACTGTCAACACTACCTATTCGAAGTGTTCGAATCGGACGAAATCCATTAACAAACGTCTCTAAAGGTCTGTGCTATTTAGAAATGAATAATGTTGTTGACGCTATGTACCTTCATAATGCATTAGTTGTAGAAGATCCATTACTCATCGATGGAAAAGAAGTGCTTGTATCTTATTGTAAACTCGGACCAATTGGTCCCGTGGCTACTGCTTCAATGGGCAATGCTGCTGTAGAAGCAGCAAAATGGAGCAATCAGAAACCAGAAACTCCAAACTATACCATTACTGATGTTCCTGGACTCGCAGAATTCAGTGCTAATGTATATGCAAAAACTCCTGCTGAACGGACTTCTTATGTACAATATTATACTAATTTTTACACAGAGAAAATTCGAAATGGAGAGCCTATTAATATGCCTTCTGTACAGTGTGCACCAACTGTTTCGTCTGTTTATGCACCTGTTGGTACAGTTCTTATTCCACAAACCGTGTCGTCCTTTCCGTTACCGGCATCTAACAAAGTTGAACCTTTAAGTGAACCACCATCCGGCAAAGGAGATGCTACATATTCGGCTCCTGATCTGTCTACTTATCAGTATGATAAGGGATCAGGATATTATTATGATCCGTATACAAAACTGTATTACGATGCTAATTCGCAGTATTATTTTAATAGTGTTACAAATAGTTTTCTTTATTGGGATGCGGCGAAACAAACTTACTTATCCGCACCCACGACGAATGACAAATCAAATTCTGATGTAAACAATATGCCTGATAATGAAGTTAAAAAAGAAGATGTGCCTGCAGTAGAGGAAAGAAAAGATGATGACAAGGTAAAAGTAGCAAAACGTATTGCTAAAGACATGGAAAAGTGGGCAAAAACGTTGAATCAGAAAAAAATATCTGCAAAACAAAATTTAGTAGCAACTCAAGTGGCCATACAGCAAACGGCCAAAACTCAAGCAGCTGCAGATATCGGGTATTCTGTGATGGGTACCAAGGCTGAACCTAAAAAACAATTTTTTCCGGTTATTTCCACGTCTGACGATGCAAGTTACAACGACGAAATCATGGAGGAAGCCAATCGCAGTGAAGACGAACAGCATACCGATTGGATTAAACTTGCTTGTTTATTGTGTAAACGGCAATTTAGTAGCAAAGAAATATTGATAAAACATCAGCAGATGTCTGAATTGCACAAACAAAATATGAGAAATTGGTACAAGGAAAGAGGACTGGATCCAGACGACGAATCCAAACGGGTTATTCAATACAGGGACAGGGCAAAAGAGAGAAGGTTGAAATATAACGAACCAGATAAACCTTTAAACAACTTAAAGGATAAGTACATTAAGGCGAAAGAAGCTACTGTAGACTATGAACAACCGACGAAATTAGGTATTGGATCTGACAACAGAGGTAACAGGTTATTACAAAAAATGGGTTGGCAAGAAGGGATGGGTTTAGGTAAAGCAAATCAAGGACGAACGACTATAATAGAAGCTGAAGGTAGAATGGCAAATGCTGGACTAGGTACTAGGGCTGTTGGGGTGGTTCCTGGTCCTCGTGAGACGTACAAAGACTGTGTGAAGAAAATGATGCGTTACAGATATAACGAGTCTGAATAATGTTTCAGGTAAATATTAAAAACCGTGTAAATTATTAATATTATCACTAGTATTTATTATTATTAGTATTTATTATAATATTACAACAGGAAAACGCGATTTATCTGTGATGTAATTTTCGTTTTATCTTCTTTTATATATGTTAAATAAAAATAAATGTATTTTATTATTCAATTATACATAATATCTTTTTAATTACGAGTTTGAACACATTATCGTGTTCAAACAAAATATTATTTGTTAGTGCATTTGAAAGACATTAATAAAAAAAAAGAGAGAAAGAAAGAAAATTTAAAAAAGTGTAGTGTAGAATTTCCATAGTACAAAATAATAAATTATATTATGATTTCATTTTAAGTGAGATGAATACAAACCTTAAAGGTGTATTTATATAACTTTCAAATATTTACAAATTTATAATAATTTATATATATATGTAAGTAATATCACATAATTATTTCTTAAATTTATCCATAACTTATTTTATTTATTGTAAATAATAAGGCATATGAACTTTAAAGATAATATGTAAATCGGTTATCAAAATTCAATTAGATTTTTTAGTTTATTTTTAAATATTATCGCGCAAACTTGAAATTTTTTTTCATTTAAAAATTTCAATTAAAATATATATATACTTATTATTATTATTATTATTATTATTATTATATATTGTACTATGTATATTAGACATTTTCATATGAAATAAACATAATGAGACTAAACATATTATTATATAATTATTTTAAAATATTAAAAACAATTTCTTGTACATTGTGTGTATATATATTAAAGTGTCCCTTATTTAGTTATAAATGATTTTTTTTTTTTTTTGCATTTTTGTTGGTCTCACCCCCTAAACTTGTGTATATGTATAAATAAATGAGCTATAAAAAGTTTTGGGTAAATCTGTTAAGGTTAACCCGTGCTGACTTGAAGTTGAAATTTAAGTACATTAATTTTTTTGTAATTTATTTATATATTTTACATTTTTATGAATATCTCGTTTACAAAATGTGATAATTGAAATTTGACAAATACATATTTTAAATAAAATTAAATTTCCTATGTATTTTGTTGATACATAATTTTTCATATTTCTAATTATTTACAAGACATACGAGTATTAACTTTAAAGTGAAAAAAACCGTTTTTTATATATTATACATTACATCATATTTATTAAAATTGTTTATTTAACCTTTTTTTTTTTTCAATCTGGGTATAGTCTTCTATGTTCTTGGACACAGCATAGGAGCAACTCGCACTTCTCATCATCTTGAGTTAAACTTCCATGAAAATCTTCCATAAGTCTAACTGCCCTTCTGTCGTATCATTTACTAGAGTCATTATTAAAAAAATCTGTGTTAATACTAAATCGAGAAAAAAATTTCATACTATTCGTCGATACAAACAAGGCCAGTGTTTTTTCTAAAAAAAAAATTAAATTAATTTTTATATTTATAACATAATAATTAGTAACTAAATAGTAATCATAATAATGTACCTGAAAAAGTTTCTCCAAGATCATGAAATGAAACAATAAGACGCTTAGATGAGTTAATATTTCCACTTAATTTACATTGATCCAATGCAGCAACAAGCTTAGGTGAAATGAAATTTATGCCGCTCTTTTTTTTTCTGATAGTGGTAAACTACTTTGTGTGTATTCACAATCTGACGATGATGATAGTGAACTTACAGACATATCAGCTGATTGACTTTGATTTACTGTTAGATTAGAATTTGATGTAGATGGACCCAATAATTGAAGGTCTTTGTTTGTTAGTTTTTCTACTGCTCTAAATTTGTATTTTTTTTTATTTTTCCTGTAACTTTTTTTCTATATCACCAAGGCAACCAATTCGCCCCGGAAGCCTATGATTAATTAAAAACTGTTTATTGTTTTTTATTTTCATTATATTTAATGCATTAACATGTGCAATATCAAATAAATTGTCAAGTTTATTAATGAATTCTCTTTTTTTTAATTTAAATGAATCACCTATTTTTTGTGAGGTTTTTTGTAGTTCACGCCATTCTTCATACACGTTTAAAAGCTTATTTATACAATGTTGAACTGCTCGGACAGGAATTCGAGCTTTTTCCCAGAAAATGTTACATTCACAAACGGCTAACGACGTGTTCTCTCGTGTTAAGTTTTACTGCTCTCACATTATAAAAAAATACTGGTAGAACTTACCGAATTGACGGGAGCTTTGAGCCTAGAATTTGAGTTGATGTCGATCCAATCAAAAATATCATTTCATCAGCTCGTAATTTTCTAGACATATTTTGGCATGAAATCCGATCAAAATCACAAAAAACAACGCACAACAGGCGACAACGTAATCGACTGAAGGAGCAAATACGCACTACAAAGAACATTGAACACATTAGTAAGATAACTTTAACTGCATCATATTTATAATCTTTTAATTTTCTGATACAGTGATTCTCAATCTTTTTTGTATGACGACACCCTAATTTTGATCCATAAAAATGGCGACACACTAAATACAAGTAATGGATTTTTAAAAAAGTAAAAATTACGAACCTTTGTAAATGAATAAATTAATATGTTAGAATTTTATTGAAAAAAAAAATTGAAAATTAACTTAGTACCTAATTAAAATTTAAACAGTGCAAAGAAAGTATTAAAAAAAAGTATTGTAAAAAACAGTATAAGTTTATAAAGGAAATTAGTGCGATACTTGTGATTGGCGAACTGAACACAGATCTTCGATTCTATCGGATTTCTTCATCATTAATATTCAGGATTCCAAATAAACACTAGTATGGCTTATCTGTGTATTATAAAATCAATGACAATATAAAATAATATATTATTATGGATATTTAAATTTAAACTAATGATATTTTGGCGACATACGCCACGGTAATACGCGACACAGTAGTGTGTCGCGACACACCGGTTGAGAACCACGGTTCTGATAGGTAATTATTTCTATAGTTATACACACGATATATAATATACCATAGAATTATAAATCAAAATTAGAAAATTACAGAAATTAGATGTATTTAGTAATAATAACATAGATAAGGTAAATGTAATTTTGAGAAATCAGTATTTTATACACCAAAGTCAATATATCTTGTAAATAATTAGAAATTAAAAAAATTATGTAAGAACAAAACTTAAAGATAATTTTATTTCATTTAAAATATGTTATTTAACTAATTCCAATTTTTCTATTTGTAAACAAGATATTCATAAAAATATGAAATATGTCAAAAAATTACGAAAAATTAATATACTCAGTTTTCAAATTCAAGTCGGCATGGGTTAATCTTACCTGATTTACCTAAAACTTTTTGCAGCTCATTTTTTTATGCAAATACATAAATTTAGGGGGTGAGACTAAAGAAATATTAATATTGATAAATAAGGGACACCCTAATATATATATATCACTTTTGTAAAACGTACTTTCAATTTAAATGGAAAACGTAGATAATATTTTATTACATTGTTAAGATTCTCCTTTTTTTACATAAACGTTCGTTGTTACTTGTTAATTTGTTAAATACGTGTACTAAAAACGCATTATATATATATATATATTACAGCTTCCATTTTGATAAGTCTTATTTATGTTATTTGAACAATTAATTTAATATTTAATTTCAATAGATTAGTAATAATTACTATATAGGTTTTATACCCAATTAGATGAATAAATATTTCGTTTTTGAAATCGGTTTTTAATTTATAGACATTTAAGTTTAAAATTGTATATTTTTCTTCATGTTGTAGTTAAAAAGACGTATTAATTATTTTTTGCTGCGTTTATAGTTTTTTTTCTTTTTAAATGTCAACACTGTTCGATGACCAATTATACCATTAAATTATTAACTATTTAAAAAATAAATGCTTTCATGTTTTTTTTTTATTTCTAAATTGTTGTTATTATTATAGCGTTTAAACGCATATTTTACAATCCTAAATTTATGTACCTACCCTAAAGCACTTAACAACAACTGGTCGACTAAAAATTGTCAAATAACCTATATTGTGTTTTATCTGTCTTGAAGATAAAAATTTTTCGTCTATTTCATGTCTTTATGTGTTGACATGGACATTTGTATTAAAATAACAAGTATTATCCAAATTTAACTTGTTTCCATGCATCATATTATAATTTATGATGATAAAAGAGAAAAAATGACATAAGTAAGGATGGACTTACTTGACTAATAGTATTAAAAAAAAAAAAAAGATTATAATTGTTAAATATATTTATGTACAAATGTCTCATCCGTTTACGTAATATATTTGAAGCAATAAACAATGGATACAATGTTATTTACAATCTTTGTTTATCCATAATAAAATACAAAAGGGTTTTATTAGATTAATATCATCGTTGAATGTAAAAATGTTTTGAAACCGAGAACGTGTTTTATTAACCGTTTATTTGATTTGTAAAATATTTTTATGACTTCTTTTACAGTTCTACCGGTCGTCAATATATTAAAGTGTTCGAAAAATCTCTTTCTCCCCAAGTACGCGGCTCGTAATATTCCTCTCTTTCTCCTTTCTACGCTTGGCAATATTCCGTCACATTACTTTTACCGTTTTCCGGTGTTTTTTACATTTCTTTTTTTTTTTTATAAGAGAGGGATTTTCGGGCTCAACAATTACGAAAACACAAATGATAAACGTCTACAATACGATAAATGCACACAAATGGTGTATTACACTAGAAAACTTAAATTTAAAAACCAGATGAATAATACACGACTAAAATGCGTTTTATTGGTACTGAAATTTGCAAATATTTCGAAGATTAAACGTTTGAAAATTTTGACAAAAAAATAAAATATATATTCATTATAAACCATCGTAGTTTCACTATTAAATTTCTTAGCGAAATACTTGCAGAGCTCTTTAGTATGTATGACGCGTTTTACAACGTTTATTGTTACGCGTTTATCCTTTGTATGTCAAAATTAAGTTAGGACGAGGAATTTGGTAGAGTCTCGGAAAACGATTTTACCATCTTAGGGCCCCTCAATTTAGAACGCCAGTCCTGTTTAAATCGAATAAATTACATATATACATATATATATATATATATATATATAAGTGAGAAAAAGAGAATAACGTTCTTTTTTTTTTTTTTAATAAATTAAATAAGTATAAAACCCGAAAATGGGGGGAAAAAATGGCGAACATAAGAAATATATATTTTTTGGGGAGAAAAAAATCGTCTTCCGATTCCCAAGCGAGATACTTTAGACATGTAATTTTCAGAGTCTTGAAAACAAATGCTGGACATAGGGCACAACTAGGATAACATTATTGGATGTGCCATGTCTCTAGGATATCGTGTACAAAATGATGTCGTAACCGTAACGTACGACTTTATTATAGTGTTTTGAATTAATTTTTTCGATTAAAACAAACTTGTTAGAAATTTCGTCTCATATACTTGTTGTAAGTCAATTTTTGACCCTCGTAACTGAAAATGACCTCGCCAATATACCTGTATGGTCATATACGGATTAACTTAAGAACATCGTATGAAAAAAAAAATTCTGAAAGTGCTAACACACTCTTTCCTATAACTTTAAATGATTACAGTTTTTTTTATTTTGACAATTGGTACAAGCTCGCCCATGCGAACCACCGAAACAATCGTCAAGACAACGAATTAATGCGAAAGACGTGTGTAATAATCGGCGACAGGTGTCGTGGCATGTTTTTATTTATTTATTTAAAAACCAATATACGATTTACTATATTATAATGCAATTAATTGATGTTGTATTGGTGCAAACTACTCGTATTTTTCGATATCGAATGGATTTTAATTTAGCAATATTACCGAAAATAGATATAACTCGAATAAAAAGGAAAACGAGTCGTTAGAATAGTGCGTTTAAATTGTTTGAAAATTGACGTTAATTTATAACTATTAAGTAGTAGTAGTAGTAGTACATTTTTCGTCGGTTATTTGAGGGTTTTGCTCGTAGAAAATCTAGAAAAACGTTCGATTATAGGCGATAAGAGACCGTTGCTTTGACCGTACGCGTGTTATATTTAGCAATACGACGAGTATAATTAATAAAAAAGGCGCCCGGCCGCGAATGACAATTGGTCCAGGGCACATAATTCGTACTGTTAAAAGACGCGTATTTAACGTAAAACACTAGCGTTTCAGAAAAAATCCTAGTCCGCTCTATATACAGTCTCGCGTGTAACTATTGAGGAATCGCAGAGAAATTCGATTTTTTTTTCCGACGAAAACCGAACGGACGTTTACACGTTTTATGTGAAAATAAAAATCCGGACGTTTGTATGGAAAAATCCGATAAATAAAAAAAAAACAACCCGTTGTACGTCGATTTTTATATAAATATATATATATATTTTTTTTTTTTTTTTTGCCTCTCGCCGCCGCGTCACTCGTCCGTTACAGCAGACGGACGTTTGACGATCCGTCGTCGTCGTCGTCGTCGTCGTCGTGTGAACGCGGACATCGCAACGCGTGTACACACACGTGTAAATAAGCGAATTGAGCGTCGTCGTGGTTATACGGTATAGTGAAAAGAAAAAAAGAAAAAAAACGAGACGGGGTTGTGTAGGGGGTAAAAGAGAAAGAGTATAACAACAACAATACTATCTGCAGTTCGTCGTGTCCGCCGCGCGCCGGGGCAATCAATCAAAACTAGAGTTCTCGCGCGGAGCGGAGAGAAGAAAAAAAAGTATACACCGAAATAATATTAATAATAATACCCGTTTTGTAGCGGCTTTTTTTTTTCTTCTTCTTTTCGCGTTCCATCCATCATGTTTTTAGTGGCCGTGCCAGTATATGTGTGTGTGTGTGTGTGTGTGTATGCGAGACGCCGCACGCGAAACCTATACGACCGTATATAATATATTATATACGCGTTTTTGTGTTTGTTTTTCACGAGAAAAACTTCTCACACACATACTTATTTATACATTCCTCCGCCGCCGGCGCGCAACGACCCGCAAAACCACGCGGCCGGCGGCGGCGTGTCCCCGGTATAAGGGCGCGCGCCGTCGGCCTTTGGTCACTACGACGGGACGGAACGTGGAAAAGACCGATTCCGCCGCACCGCCATCGCCCTTCCCCCCGAATACACTTACCGCCGCGCGTATTTATTTCTAACGCCGTTGTACACGACGCGAGGCGTATATTATAATATTATATATATATATCGACCGTCGTCGTCCGTACACGTCTCTTCTGCGCTGCACGAGGCGAAAAACGAATAGGGAAAAAAGAAAGGAAAAAAAAAAACCTTTTGTGTCCGAAAGAAAAGTTCCCCGACGCGTGGTGCTCGCCGCCGGTGGATTTAAATACATATATACATTTTTTTTTTTCTGTACTTTTTTTCAATACGGTCGCGTGTATATTTTTTTCGTTTTTATCGCCGTTTCACACGCGCGGCGACCGCCGCGTTTTTTTTTCTCCGGCGAGACGGCAACACACCGGTCGGCGGCGGTGCGTGCAGAGCCAGCCGGGCGAAAGAGTGAGGCGTTCACACCACCGGTCGCGCGATACGTCTTCTTCGTCTTCACAATTATCGTTGTAAAACCAAAAAAAAAAAAAACGATTTCCGAACTCGTTCGTTGCAGACTCTCCGACACAATGTCTTGTTTATCGGTTAAACTACTTTTCACGCGCACCGTATTTTGTCGCGTAAAAAGATGTGACGTTAATTTAAAAGGTAAAATTTTACCTACTCGTATGTATTTTACGAAAAACAATGTTTTTCCTTGCACAATTTTTTCGCGGTTCAATCACAGCAGTGTGGACTGTCATAACACGGTCGTGGTACCATCGAGTTACGGTATTCGTTTCAATAACAGTTTGTAACGGTACACCGAAGATACCATCAGTCGGCGGTGGTAACGGTCACCGCGAGCAGCGAGAAATCAATTTTCTATTCCCCAAAGTTGTCTAGTGTTTTTTCTCTGAATAAGAGATTGAAATTATATTTCGATTATTATCCATCGGACGATTACTGCTGCAGAGTGTCGCGGGTGTACAATTCACTACATGGCGACTACATCGTTCAATCTGAAATAACTATGAGTTCTCTTCATTCGTACCTGACCCGTAGAATTTCTGAAAAATTTTAAATCGAAAAGAAGACTTCTTTCCGCGGCCACAATGAATATTCGTGTGGATATTTTGGAAAAACGAATTTATCTACGGCACAACGAAAATCGGTACGCACTGAATTGAAACGTTGTGTTGTGTATTATTATTATTATTATTATAACACGGTATGCGACTGTAAAGAGCGCGCATAAATCGTAATAGATATTTTTCAAATGATTCGGAAACGATAAATGCAGGACACCGGATTTTCTGCTCGCGACCAGCCCCTCTCGTCATATATAATGTCCGTAGTTTCGCGCTTTTATTCTACCACCGGCGGCGAAACCCTCGGGCTCGAAATCGTCGTCAAATCAACGGTCCATTGACACAAAGACCGCAGGCGATTTTGATTTTTTTCTTTTCGTTTTTAAATTTTTCATTCGACTCGTTTTTTCTTTTTTAGTAGTAGTAACAATAATGCTTGTATTACGCGAATTCGGGTGTGCGTAATTATTTTATCCGTCGTGTATAATAACAATAATCAGTCGGTTTATTGTGCGCGTTGGACACACCGCCTCCTCCGTTCCAGTACCGGTCTGCGCCGCGATGACTACTGAGCGCCGCGGGGACCTCCGGATGAAAATTTCTCTGCTACAGTTCATGCGGTTAATGTAAAGAAATATACTTATATATATATTTTTTTTAAGACTAACTTCACTGAGCGACTTGTGTTTTAACAATATTTCTTTGTAAATCGGTTGTAAGTATAAGTGTAGTAAATAACGTACAAGAGTACCTATAATATAGGGCATGGACGTACATCGGAGTAAATCGTATCATTACCAGAATACCTACTAAATAATTGATAATATATACTAAATAATACGTTGGATAAATGCCATCTAGCGGATATAATGTTACCGAGTTAAATGCCTTTCTTCGCTGGGCCGGTGAATGACTGACGATTGGGCGATACAACACATTTTGTACAGGCGAGATACCTCTATGAATTACGATTTGGAAAAAAAAACAATATTTTATGACATCAATACTTTGAACCAGTGGCGTACACAAGGGGATATGACACCTCCCCTTAAATAGTTTAAAGTATATTTTCAAGTTATGAAACGATGACTAAAAAAAAAGTGTTCATGATGAACCATTATCATTATTTTTTATTTTATTTTTATTGATTATAATATTATAACGTAGTGGGGAGGAGTAGTTTTTTAGAGTCATCAGCAAAATAAAAAAAGGTCAATTCATTTATATTATTATGACACCTCCTTGAAAACATTCTGCGTACGCCAGTACTTTCAACTTGCGATACATATAATAGTAAAGAAAACATTTAAAAAAAAAAAATGTAATGTTTTCGATTTTTAACTCGCAGGGCTCACGTTAAGTACCTATTATGATATAAAACATAATAATACACACTGCGTATTAAATAACGTAAGTTATTTATAACGATGCCGGCAAATCAATAAGGCGCTTGTCTGAAGTCGAATTCTTCAAATACGCTTTTAATCATATAGCGACGTCGAAATACCGTTTTTAGCAGATGCAGTTGTATCGGACACGGGTAAGTACGGTAAGTATTTTCAGCAGTTTTTATACAAAGATAATATTCACCTACACATTTTATCGCACGAAATTAAAGCGTCCGCAGCCAATAGTGTAGTCGTGTGAGGTCGATGGCGGTCGCGTTCTACGCCGACGTGATCCATTTAGACATCCGTAAATCACATCTACGCACAATCCTATTAAAACCTGGAAAATCATCCTTGCGTGCAGATCCACGTACTGCGGATCTACGGATAAACTAAAAAGATTTATTTATACAAAAAATAATGTAGGTTTTTTTTTGAAGGGTAACAAAGAGATCGTTTATTAAAAAATGATGCGATGTATAGTAATTTTTCAGTGCGGAATATATTTGAACGATTCCTTTGATTAACATCACGTTTGATTTCCCTGCAGACGTCACAGCCCCTCCCGTATGAAAAAAATAAATAAATACACCCCTTGTCTCGGGCTTTTGCGTGGCGTGCACATGAGATGTATCTCGTTCGGGTTCAAGCGAGAGTAGACAGCGTTGCCGGAGCAATAAATTTCACACGAAAATCGTTACAGGAACAGGGTTTTATTATATATATATTATTATAGATCGTCGTAGGCATATGGCGGTAGTATCTGGTCTTGACGTGTGTTTGTTGTATACACGTAGATACCAGTGCGAGAGACACGTCTAAGTGAGAGACGCGATATATAATACATTTGTATTAAATATAAAAAAAAAAAAAAAAAAAAAACGTTTTTTTTTTTTTTTGTGAGTTAAGTAGGAAGGCTAAATAAAATTATTTTCATATATCAATACGATTTATTTAATATGTATACAGAATTAACGTTAAAACACGCTCGTTAATGGAAATGAACTTATATTTTTTCAATAGTTATAAAAGAATAAAATGTTGGTTTTTTTTTTTTTTTTTGATATGAAAATTTAATAGGATTACAAAAAAATTTTAGAACGGTCGACCATTCGGAAGGGGGGGGCTTATGAATATGTCCGTTGACTCCACTGGTCTCGTATTACGCGTTAACGCGACTGCTGCTGCTGCTGCTGCTAATTGTACATTAACCGCGAAACGGCGCACCGCAGTCAGGGGCAACAGGTAGGCAACGGGACCGGCGTGCAAACGACACGCGCGTCGTATTTATTATTCTTCGCGTCTCCCTTTGCGTATGCGCGATATAACGTCGTACGACAGACAAAAAAAAATTAAAAAAAAAAAATTTCTCTCTCTCTCTCTCTCTCTCGTTCTCACAGATCATCACACACGGAGTATAAAAAAAAAAATATATATATATGAATTTCAAACGAGCGTAAAATATAAATTTCCAAAGTACCGCGCATAATATTATCTCCCTGCCAGTACGATAATGTACTCCAGTGTACGCATATACGTATACGTGATTTTCAGTCTTGTTCCATTCCGTCGTGCGTGTATTACACGATTTTCATAGACCGCGCGCGCGGTTACTCCCTTGTCTGAACACGTTTTGTTATTGCGGTCACGTACACCGCCGCCGCCGATACGGGTACGCGCGCGCGCAGGAACACAAACGGGGCGCGACAACGCGTTCGGTTGTGCGCCGCCGTAACAGGGCTACCGTGTTGGAATACTAAAAAAGCTCGGGCGAGACGTATTGTATTGTCAACCGGTCCGTCGTAATTTCACTTTCGAAACGACCGGTTTTTTTTTTGTATTCATTCGCGCGCGCGCCAAGTGTCGTACGAAAACGTCGCAGCGCGTCCCGTACGTTTTTCTTTCTGTTTTTTTTTTTTTTTACGTTCATAAAATACGAAATAAAGAGCCATTCGTATGCGTACGTTGAAATCGCCGCGGGTGGACGTGCGGGCCGCGCACGCATGCGGTACACGCGCGTTTCCGCTTGGCTTTTGTGTTCGTAAAATAACGACCTGGCCGCGCGCGGTCGTAGTGTGTGACGATGATGACTTTCGCGGACGAAATCGGAGAGACGCGACGCGCGTATCACCGCGGGACAATGGCGCACTAACTAACGGATGTGGGGCTGCAGGGACGACGCGTACTCCGAAAACGTTTTTAGGAAAGAGTTAATTTCTTGTATAAGACGTGTATTATTTTTGGTCAATATAGTAACCGAAATATTCTAATTAATATTGTATATTGCAGTGCTCAGGCATAGCGGCAAATCGTTTTGAAATACATTTGTATAATATCGTTTTATATGCGATTCGTTTAAAATTTGTTAAGCCCCCGGTCAGAAAATTAAAAAAAAAACATTCAGGTCTCCCCAAGTACGTCCAGCGGGTTAAACGCGATTTTCGGTGTACAAACTGTTGGGCAATTTTGCTGTTGCGGCGATCGCGGCGCGGGAAGCCAAGACAAAATTATAGACACGCGATTATTGAATTAGAATTTATAGATTAGATTTTTGATTTTCAGCGCGCTGTACTGTCGATCGGGGCCGGATTAAAGGCAAGTCGAGTGGACCCGGGCGCCTCCGAACTTTTGTAATTATTTTGAGATCATGCCGCCTAATTATCCATCATAATACACAGTTCTTTCGGGAAAATTTCCGATCAGAGAGGAAATTATTATCGCTATAATAGTATAATAGTAACAAGTACAGCGTATTTATAGTGTATTGGTAAATATTTAAATATTTGACCAGGATTATTACGTAGCGTAATTGTCGAAAGTGACTGAAAAGCTAAAATCCCTCCCGCCCAAAAGAAATATTTCCTCCTCAAAAATTACTCGAGAATTATGAAATGGACTTTTTTTTCATCCGATTTACACTTTCTCTTTAAAATAAACGTTCATTTGCATTTTATAAATATTAAATGAGGTACAGGGAAAAAAAAAGTTCTCGCGGAGTTAGAAATATTTCTTATATTACGGTTACATTTATAATTTCGTAAGGTAATTCGTAAGCATTTCGCGTAAACCAACGTTAAACGTCAAATTAGTTTACAATTTTTTACCGTAGACAATAATAATATCGGTAACGAAATGCGGATTTTTTTTCTCTAAACACTCGTTCGCGTGGAAATATGATATAAAAAATGCGTTCTCGGTGTATATTGTGAGTAGTGTATAGTGTACATCGAAAATAGGTTTCCAAAAACCTGTGGATCGCGACTCAAAAGAGTCCGTTTTTGGATGGAACGATTTTCACGTGACATCAGCCGACTGAAGAAGAACTGTTATTTTATTTATTGATCTATTCGAAGACGCAATTCGTTACGAATAAATATTTTATTTAACGGAGTTTTGCTGCAAGTCGTCTGCAGCGGCGGCAATTTGTACGTATCTAAATCAACATTTTCTGCTAAAACTGTACACGAAGACGCGCTGCAGCTGTTGCCCATTCGGTTTTCGGTCAATTTTCAGTTACACGGACGGCAAGAATAATGTCTAAAATTTCGAGACAAATTTCAACCGTCCCTTCCGTATTGTACGCAATATATATATATTTTTTTATTTTACCATTCCCTCCCACCCGTAATCGAATCGATTTGAACTTTTGAAAATTTTCAAACACTAGTCGAACTTATAAAATATATATCCGGTCACCTCTAGAACTTTATAATATTATTAAATTAAGATTATGGTATGCAACGCGCGTCGCATGTTGCGAAACATCGCATTATTATTATTATTATTATTTTTATTATTATTATTATTATTATTATTGTTATTGTTATTATTATTATTGTTATTATTATTATAATTTTATTAAAATTGTAGAATAAAGTTAGGCGTCGTATATGTTTATTTCGTACGGTTTTTCTTTTTTATCGAAATACATCGCGTATAATTATATATATATATATATATTTAAGAATTATTATTATCTGTCTATAATTTCGGAACGGATTTTTCGTCTACGAAAACGAACGGTGGGACGTCGTTGTCATCAGCTGTATTCGGTATCGGCGGTCCGTCCGTTGCCGGCGGCGGCGGACGTTTGCGGACGATGTGACAACTGCTCATCGAACTCTTGATCGGCGGCTGCTTGACGTCGTCCGCATCGCGTGCTCCAACTGTTTGACAACGGTTGTCTCTCATTGCCGCGGCGGCAACGGCGGGCCGTAACGATAACGCCGGCATGCTCGCGGCCGTTTTCATCGGCTTCCTTTCCTTACCGTCATCCATGTTCGTATACTGCGAAAAGCACTTTGTACAATTATTATTATTGTTATAAGACAAACACGCACGACTGTTTGACGTTACGAGTGTTAACCCGTCTTACGATATTCAACTCCTGCGATACGTCGATCACTTCACTTCTCTCTCTCTCTCACCACTCTGACGTGCGTATACGTACGCACAACTATCGTAACAACCCCGCCGAAACGATATCGATTTAGTTATATTTTTTAATATCTGCTCGCGTACGTGTTACGACGAGAATTACGTTAGAAATAACAGTGTTAATATTAATACGCGAGTTTGTTTTCCGCGTTGCCACGCGTCCGCCGCGATTTTATTATTGCTCGTTCCGTGGAAACGGCCGCTCTTCTGCAAATGCACGTTTTATATTCGTATGTTATAACGTATGATCCGATTGACACGCGTTAATAGAACATCAATTATGGATTGAGTAAAAGGAAATAAAAAAAAAAAAAAAAAATCCATATTTTAATGAAACAAAACTTTAAACGCACGGCGTAGGTTATATTTTAATATCAATAAACAGTTATTTAATTGCGTCCGCGCGCTGTAACTTTATCGAGTCTTATACCAACGATGAACGATCCGATATATAGGACGTTATTCTTCGACCAAGAAGTATGCGTTCTAAAGATTGGATTTGGCGTGTCCGCAGTCGCATTGCGAAAATGATTTTAAAAAACCCAGTCGATGTAACTCACGTTTCGTTCCTAACAAGGATTAAAATTTTTCATTATAACGGAATTCATATTTTATTTCACGATTTTCTATAACCTTTCGATGTTTTTCCCCTTGATAATCACTCGCATTATTCATTTTTACTCTTTAACGCGGCACTTCTCTTTAAATATTTTTTAATATACGCTCGCGCTTAGTTATTACTTGTTTGAGCGTATTTATTGTAAAAAAAAAAAAAAAAAAATTCAAATTCGTAACGGATTCTTGCGCGACAAGAACGCTATTTGATTCTCACATAATATTATACGCTCGTCGTTTTCGCAGTTCAATAAAATAACAATAAGCTTCGGAAATTGACGCGTTAGTTACCAGGGAAAAAAGTGACTTTACAATTTATAATTAGGTTATATATAAATTCTGGTAAAACGAAATGTGTTTCGTATTGATGATTTATATATATATATTTATTTTTTTTGTGTATGCAATTAACTATACGTCATTTGTCACAGTACCATATGCGTGTATGGCATTCACTGTAGTTTCGACACAGTTCGTAAAATTTATCGTTATACGTTCGAAACAAAATAGTTATAAAATAATATTAAAAAAATAAACACACACACACTCAGATAAAAATTGAAATAAAACGTTTCATCTGAATATAAAGTCATTGTACATATAAGAGGCCACCAAAATATTTCTCATTGGAAAATCGTCTATAGGTGTCTCTTAAGGGAAACAGAATTGTTATTTTCAATACGATTTTCGTGTACACGCTCCGTAGTCTATTTGTGTTCAACGCGTGTACGTTTTAAATAAATCGTACGCGCTTATTTATAAAAGCGTCGATTAACTGTTTGAAAGGTATTAACTCGTTTGAAATAAATTACACGTATTTGTAAAAATCATTAAATTTTATTCACTCGGTATAACGAATAACAGGGCTGGGATATGGCGTATTCGCTTAATATTATTTCTGAATATATAATAACGATAAAAATACGGCCGGCGTTTGTTTTACGAATTCGGAGTATAATATTCTTTATCGAGTAAGCGATTTAGATTTGTTCACCAGTTTCAATGTAATTTTTTTTTTTTTTTTTTGTTAATACGCATTAAATTAATAAGTTAATTTCGTGTTTTCCGCAAATCTCGTAGTAATCTCGAGAAAGTAAAGCACGCACAACATTGTCATTTAATTAGATTTTTTTTGTTGTCCATATTATCCTGCGTCAATCAATTCGCGTTTTTCCTGCTATTTTTACACGCCGTTTTCAACCGTTTTTTAAATGGCGTATTTTAAGATATTTTCCGTACGTTATTGTGGCGCGCATTTCAATACTTTTTAACGTTTTAATAAAATCCGAGTCCCGGTATAATTCGAGGTACCTGCTGGAAGAAGTCTATGTAAAACGTTTGCAGTGTCGATATGGTAAAACGAGGCGCGTCGCGTTTTATGTTAAATTTCGTTTTTATTTACTTTGAAGCCAACGAAAATATGACCTCTACACCCGAGACACTAATGTATACGTATAAATAATGATATACGCCTCGTATTGTGTATACCAATACCGTGGTGATGTTATAATAATAATAATAATATATGTATAACGCAATTCAAGACCTCCTGACTCAATTGTTGGTTGTAATTATTAATTGAAACAACGGTACATATATATATGTGTGTAAGTACACTCCGCGGGCGTATAATATTCATATACCTACGCATTTGAATACAGCAGTAGTTTACCGGGCGAGACGACGACGTGTTTCGTTAGAATTACACTGGAATCTCGACAGCGAACCGTTTACGTTTTGTTTTTATTGTCTCGGAATGTATTATGCTCTGCTACAGAATGTTATAATAATATATACAGTCCGGTGGTTAAAATGGAAAATAATTGCAAGAGAGGAATCAAATTGTTGAATATCAAACGAAAAACTCCTCCGTCTCCTAAACCTACGTCGATACCTGTTTACGGGACGGTAAATTTTCCTTTGAATTTATACGAAAAGCAAACAGTTCTCGTGATGATTTCGAGTTAAAATAAAATTTTAAGTGATGTGAAGAGCGAGCGTGCACGTGTTTTATAAATTTTTCACCCTTTTTCGGCACTTTTTACAGATATAAATATTATTCACGAAATTCGTTTTGGCGCTGGGTTTTTTGTTAAAACGATAAGGGAACGTCTACTTTAACCACTGATCAGTCGTTATTACTCCTACGTCGTACATTGATATGATATGAATAATCCATACGATTACACTCCAGTCCACCGAATTTTCAATATACCTAGTACGGCTGATCGCAGACGTTCGAACCTATTCCTTTAATATCCGCAGACTCTTATCTGATTCGATTGACTCTTCAGCTGAGTTATTAACTGTAATAATTACTCTCGAATTCCAACTATAGACAGACGAGATGTGTGTCATTGTATAAAATAATTTTGATTACGTATTCTGCAGAATATATTTTATTATGTATACGAATAAATAGAAGAAAAAAATGTATTTTAAATTATTTTTTTAGAATTATGTCGAAAACTAATGGAATCTTTACATTTTTTTTATATACATTTTTTTGTATATATGTAACGACTGTCGCGAGACTATAATCCATAATATTATTATAAGATTTTTAATTTTATCAAATATTTAATCGACCTAAATTTTGCACGGCCAACCTAATTCAGCTCGATAACTGTAGCCGGGCGTGCACACACACACGCGTATACTTATCATGTAATATGTACTGTGCGCGGTAGCGAAGAAACGCGCGTATTTGAGCGAATGATGTGGTGATGACGTGCGTTATTTCGAATGAATTATTCAATGGAATAATAATAATAATACAAAAAAAGAAAAAAATCGCGGCCGATTGTTCGCTCTCATACACACTTTTATAGCGTATATGAGAAATACCACGGAACGAAAGGCGTGTTTATAGCGAAAAACCGATATATAATCTTTTTAAATCTATAGTTTAAATCTCGACATTTAGCTATTGCTTCGGTTATTTATCCCCCTGCAGACGACAATGGACAAAATGATAAGAGGTTGATTGGATCGCGTGGTATACTACACGCAGGAATTCAGTAGAAGTTAACGGGAATCGGGTGAATCGGTTTATGGAATGCGTGAGACCTTCAGAGCAGTTGCTGAGTGATTATCATTGGGAGAAACTGCAAGTAGACATACTGTCCTTATGGCTACAGCTGAGATCTATCTAACGCGAAAACTCCCGTTGGACAATTCACCAGGAATATTGGAAATCGTCGAATGCTCATACCGCCCTTGATACGTTTCGTATTCATATTAAATTCAATAAAATTTCAATCCGTTTTTGATGACCGATGAAACTGCAGCTTTACAATAATATGTCTATTTTTTCTGTGTACAAATTCTCGTCCGGAAACAATGATCTCGGTACATTGTTTTAAACGTCACTTTGTTATATCGTTCGATCTTCGTAATAAAATTGTAAATTTGTAAAGATGACACGTGTGTGATGTTTTCGATCTCCAGCCTTCAGTGGCTTGACTATCGCGGCGGCTGGTTTTTTTTTTTAACGAATAACCGAAAGAACAAAAAATAAATAAAAATAAAAACGAAGAAACGGAAATGAGAAAAAGAGAGAGAAAAAAGGAAATAGCTCGGAAAAGAAACTAAAGACACTTATATGTAAAAGGAGACGAGGAGACGCGGCGTGGCGCGTTATTTAAATTTTAAATGTCTGGTAGTTTGTCGCCGCGGACGCGATCGCTCTCGCGTCAAATGGACCAGAGTTATAAATATACGCTCAGACAAGCGCGCTGTAATATATGCGCGGAAAAATAAATTTAGCGTAATTTAATAATATTTTATTATATTGTATAGTAGGTGTCAGTCGTGATATAATAATAAAAAAATATTTATAAATAGTGAAATGTTCCGGAAATAGTAAGAATTTCGTTTTTTTTTTCTTTCGTCTCACGCCCGATTGAACCGGAGACGACGGAATATTTTATAACGTCAAATATTAATTTTATCACGTGACGGGGACAGAAAGAGCTTTTTAACCAATTTTTTTCCCCCCGAAACGAATACATAAGAGAAATCATGCGACTGCGTCACAGTATCATTAAGCGATTTTTTTTTTTCGAAATACTCCAGATTATTTTATGCGCGATTCAGATTCACGATTCATTTGTCTCCGAAAACAACCGTAATAATAATAATAATAATAATTTGTTATTAGGGAAGAGGACATTTGCATATTTGCTGTTTTACAATCGCAAAAAAACAAAAAAAAAAAAAGAGTATCGAAGTGAAAAAAATCGGTATTTATAATGTGCACAGCGGAATATCGATAATATTGACAAATCGTTTACGATTTGGATTTAAAACTTATACTAATATATAACAACAAAATTCGAAAGATATGGAAAAAAAAATTCGAATCAGGTATCATATCAATTTCATTCGAGTCCTATGTCCTAGTTATCACTAGACTTTTTGAAACACGTATACATTTTTTTCTAAATAACGTTTAATAGACTAGGATTTAGTGGAACGTAAATGTCCGTGTTATATAGAATCTAACGTCGAAATGTCGTTTTGCGAATTCCAATGATTTTTTTGTTTTTGCCAAAATAACAGTTATTTTTAAATACAGTAGAACCTCGATGTAAATCGAAAAGAAAACTATAGAAAAAACTCGAACATTCCGTGTTTCGAATATAAACGGATTACTATAAATAATTTTTGGTATCGAACAATGTAGTAATGCGGACGATAAATTGTACTCTGCTGTATGAATGTGGTAGAAGATACTATCGATAATAATAGCATATTGCGCAATGATCAAACTCCAAAGTAAGGTATTAAATTATTTCTTGTAAACTCTTAATACCATACACGTTTTTTTTTTTTTGTATAATATCTTTTGATAATAATTTTAAACCAATAATAATAGTAATATAATTATATATAATTAAAAAGAAAAAACGGTAATACATTTTAAAAACTCATTGAGTAGAATTTTTTTCTCCTAAAATCGTGATAAGTCGTCGATAAGTTCAAAAAATAAAAAAAATAAAAATCACATTTCTCTTAAATTTCCACTTACCCAAGTTCCGTTGTATGTACATAATACGAAAATCGCGAAGTTTTCCATCAAAAATCTATATTTCTCGTATTTAATTTTACGATTACTTCGTATATTTGTCGTATTGAATTCTTTTTATTAAATACGCTGTATTCATTGGAACTGTAAGCCATCACAATATGTGTGTGTAAACATTACGTTAAATCGCGCACAACGTTTTCAACGCTACGCTCGTGTAATAAATTCACTGGGAAATAAATTTACGCAGCGCGTTATATTAAAAACATAAAACGTTAATGGTATAGAGGATAATGTTCAACAGTTAAACCAGTGCGGTTAGATTAAGTTTGACAAAACGACGGGTATTATCATTTTAACGTAAAACCGTTATACTAACGTGTATCCTCTTGTTATACACACGTTTAAACCCTTATTTTTTTTATCGCACACGCATTACATGATATTATTACAATATAGTTTCGGTTAGAACATCATTTTTTTTTTTTTTTTTATACGATACATACGTATCGCCAAAGCTGCTCGGATTCGTCCATAATCTGCATTTGGTTATTATTATTTATTATTTGCCGTAATAGGAAATGAAAAAAGAAGTTATTATTGAATACGGACAACAACAAAAAAAAAATAATAGCGAAATAATAATAATTTCATTTGCGCAACGAGGATTCCAAGGATAAAATTCTATTTTGCATATTTCAAGCGTTTTAGATTTTCCATATTAATATATTTATTTATTTTTTTTTTTACGTGTTAATATGCGTTAAATTTAAAATATTTTGCGTTTTTTTTTCTCGTGAAATTACCACGCTTCTCTTTATTATCATAGTTGCCGCGTGGTTTTCATCCGTTTGGCATTATCGAGTCGATCGGATTATATTCTGGAAATACATCGGTTCCAGGACGACCACCAGTCCCTAAAACTGCGTGTGCGGTACGAAATTTAAAAATGCGTTATTCAAATTCGTCCATTTAGTAGCTATAATTTCAATTGACATTTTTGGGACGAAGTGTTTGGATATTTTAGGGACTGAGGACGACGACGACCCGCGCGTCCCTTCAGACAATAAGTCGTTCATCGAACGCGTCGAATGGTACACGGACAATTATTAACACAGCGTTTACGTGAAATTCCTCTTTTTTTTCCCCCCGACTCCTACTTTTCGTCCGAATTACCCGTTGTCATTGATTTCGTTATTGATGAATCCGAAACGTTCCGAACTCGGCGAGACGCGAGTGCTATAATATCGTCGCTAATAAAAGAGCCCCCGTAGAGTAGAAAAAGAAAAACTCGAACGACGTGTTGAAAAAAAAAAAATAATAATAATATTTTTTTGTCCGTCAATAGAGAGAGAAAGGGGGTAAAACAAAAAAAAAAAAACGTTAAACGCGAATAATCGGTAAACGCGTATAAGCGACCGTACACACGCTCACAAAACGTATGTACGCAATTTTTATAAGCCGTTTCCGCAATAATACGTCTCGCGCGTTCCTCGTGGCGGCGATTCTTATCTGTTGAACAGAGTAAATTAACACGCCCAAAGACCGTATCCAACACTGCGTCACACACGCGCGCGTATATTTATATACATATATAAAGTCGAACAGAGAGAGAGAGAGAAAAGCGAAATAATAATAATAATAATAACGAACTGTCGAGCAGCAGCAGCAGCTGTTTCGGCTTTTATAAAATATTGCGCGTTCTTCGTATATAACACGTTATGTCGGCGGTACCACCGCCCGCCGCCGCGCATTCGATGGGTTTCAATAACCGCCGCCGCCGCGGCGTTGTTGCTGCTGCAATATCGTGTGTGTCCGTGTCGCGCGCGGCGGGCTGCGGCAACGGCGCCGTTGTTTTGGTGGATCGAAGAAAAGCAGGTGAATTTTTTTTTGTGTCCGAACACGAAAACCCCTCCGTCCGTATAAGAGTGGAATACGATCTCTTAATTGATTCCTATATTTATATATTAACCGTACTTACATATCTCCTTTATAGATAAAAAAATAATAATATCGTTATCTACACCTTTTGATCTTTCCGGGGGGCATCCGAGAAATTGCTCTCGGAATATGTTATTTATTTTCCCCCACCCCCCGTGCTATCCCCGGTTCCAATTAATAACAACGCGCGCGTGTAATAAGTCTTTTTACCGGCGGTTCTCTTTTCGTTTTTTTTTTTTTTTTTATATCCACTATTATTTTCCGTCTATAAAACGTAGAACGGTTTGAAACAAAAAAAAAAAAACACACGTAATAATATAATATATTACAACAACGCGTAACGGGGCGAACAACGGCCGCGGCGGATACGGTATAATAACGAAAATAATAATAATAATTATTATTATTATTATTATCGTCGCGACCACCGCGTTCCAACTGGAATACTATACTACGCGATTTTCTTCCATATGCTTAACGATTATAAATTTTAAAATTTCAAACACGTTTTATCGATCACGCTTCGTTCGGACTGCGAAGTTGTTATCGAACAAAAAAAAAATTACGATTATTTTATATAAAATTATGTATTACAATACCCAGGTGTCTATTATTAATCCGAATGACGACGTAAACTGTTTCGATCGGGGTTATTCGAATCCGATATATTTTTCGAATTCCGTTTCACTGTCGTTGCCCATATATACACGAATTACGCTCGTGTCATATTATTTGTACACAATAATACGACGTGTTTCCGCGCGGTCAATATTATTATTTCACTGCGCCCCTTCCATTGGCCATCGAACGTTAAACTCATTACGAAATACGATTTTCGTTTTGATAATTTCATCGAGTCTTTCGTCTCGAGTTAAGTAAAAGTGAACAATTTTACCATTGTCTTTTGTTTTTATTACTCTCTTTCGTTGCGAATCATATCATTGATATTTAATATTGAAATTGTACGATTATTGTTTTGTTTACGTCCGCCGGGTAATGTGCAGTAATTTGCGCAAATGATACATTTATTATAATAAGTATTCGCCGACTTGGCCGAGAAATTTTTTGGTCAAATCTGCAAATCGTAGAAAAAAAAACTTCCGAATAGAAATACGATCGAATCTCGATAACACGAATAAGCTTCCGGCAAAAAAAAAATCTTATTATAAGAAAATTTTATGAATTTTATTAGACAACGCTTTTTTTTTTTTTTTTTATTCACTTATTTTAAATATAATTGCATATAAATTTTACATGTAATTTAAAGTTTTTAACAAAAAAAAAAAAGAAGTTTTTTTTTTTATCTATAGTTATTGTTGTGTTAATAAATTATACTTTAAGACTCGCGTTGTTTCTAGAAGAAATCGGTCGGTTTATTTTCGGACTAGGACTTATTTGTAAAGTTTTCAAAATCACGTTGAGAAAAACGAAATTTCGTCTCCAATTTCTAGTCGTTCTCGAATGTATTTGCGTATTGTGCCAGCTACGGACTATCTAATGCGCGTGGGCGATTAGAGAGATCAGTCGTTAAATGCGCACTATCATCCGACTGACGTATACGTTACAATGATATATTATTCCGGTGATTTTCGTTAATTATGTCTCGAATAATTCGACGTATAAAAGCCGTAAGTCGACGCAAATGAGATTTCGGCTTATCGAGAAAATTTCTCTCACAAATCCTCTATTGAAGTGCGCGGTGTCGAGAAATTCTTTCCAGTCAACGAACACTCTTAACTTATTAAACGCTCCGAAGAGCGTATTCACTTTTTTCTCTTTCTCTCTGATACTGCGCCGGCGCGTTCCGAAAAGTGATTATTATATATTATTTAGTATGATTTTTGAAGATATAGTGTTTATTCCGCAAAGCGCGTTACTTATTTAAAACACGGTACATTCAAAGGTACTTATATATAAGATACACAAAACAACGATTAAACGAATAAATTAATTTTAAGCGGAAAAGTATCGATTTTTTTTTTAATCTGCAGACACGATAAAAAATATATTATTTGCGAATGAGCTGGGGAGAGTCTCTGAAACGAACACGAGGAAAAAAAACAAATTGAACGAGTGTATTTTCGGTGAAGTGCGCGGCGAAAGTTGGTAAATTATATTATTATTATTATTATTATTATTATATAATGTTATTCCGAGAACGGACGCGATAAATAATAATAATAATAAAAAATATATCGTATTACGTTAAAATAGTGTTTATTTATAATTTCTTATATAAAAATATACGTTTGTTTATTTTAGAAACGATCCAATTCAATTATATCGGCTCGCATTATCGTCACATCGCATTTCTGAAATGTTACCTATACGTGTACAATACATACACCTGCAGTGGAACCGACTCCGTACGGTTAGAATAGCGAAATTCAATTATAAAATTTTAATCCGTTTTAGATATTGATCGTGGTGTGACAAATTGGGTTTTATGACGTTTATTTTATTTCGTTTCTTTTTTGTGTGTGTGTGTGTACGAATATTGTCGTCTAGAAAAGAATACGCTCGCTGATGACCTCGTCATTGCGTTATTATCCGGCAACAAATATTGTATCTCTATATACTCGTATATATACTTTATTTGAAACGTTTTTCGATTTTCTCCGGTATAGTTTCGCCTTTTGAATAATTCAAAAACAAACCGAAAAATTCAGAGGGAAATAATTTTCTCGATAGTTCTTCAAACGCGGCACAAAAAACTTACCAAAATAATTGCCGTGGTGTATATGACAATTCACAACGAATGCTTTACACTGTATAATATCATATATAAGTAGAATAATAATTTTCAAAAAACGAATTTCCTAATATTTTTTGGGCTATTGTTATGGCAATTATTATTAGACGATAAACTATTTAATTCAATAGTAATAATAATAATAATAATAATAATAATAAAAAGTGGTGATTTTTGATTTTATGAGAGGTGCAAATTTTATACAACTATAAATTCAAAATAATCTTGACAATTCTGAAAGTCATAATTTTTTTTTTACCACTTTTCGACAAATTAATGTTATTATACGCATTGCGAAGTTCCCGCTCAGAATCGTTTTATCCAATGCAACGATTTTTCATTGCTATATTTAAAATTCGTATATTATATAGTAACGACAAAAATCTATAACTTTGAGTAATTCTGATCTATTTAATATCCACAACAACAGCTTTTCTCTCTTTTGCAGTACAAATAACACTCATTTTACCACGGTCTGTGATTGCATTATAATATTGTTATTATTTTAAAATCGAAAATGTTTTAAGTAGTTATTTTATAATGTATAAATCGAATAAAACAATCTAAAATCCGTATGTATTTTATAATTTCGTCCAATATAAATTATAAGGATAAACAAATAAAAATGTCAATTCTATTAGAACATCTGTTTACGAAACGCGTTTTAACACGAATACGTATTTTTAATAACATTTGAATTCTGTCCGATCAAATTTATTAATCTACGATCAATTTTTTTTAATAAAAATTACAAAAAAAAGCTAATATAGCTGGTAATTATTCGACTTTACAACTCATCAAATACAAATAAGTACCGGTTTTTTTCCCCGTCACATATCGATTCATCGACAACTAAAATACATCGACGTAATTACGGGAATAGATCACCCATATGATGTATTTATCTATTTTTTTTTTACTCCTTACGTTATTTCTACAGCAAAAAATATTGTATTTGCTTGCAAAACTAAACGTATTCATTCATTGATTATTATATAAAATAATTCGATAATTTATATAATTTCATTTATAAATATAGGAAATGACGACAATATTGTTATAGGCGTTGCTCCGTAAGTGCCGAAAGAATAATTAAATAATAAACAATATGAATCGTACAAATCCAGTTTCCAGAATAGTTTAAAAATATTATATAAGATTAAATACTACATATTATATACTTATAAATCAACTATAGAAGAACAATTTTCAGAGCCCGTTCCGGAAATTTTCGACTGCTCGTTAAATTAATTATTATATCGTTTGAAATCGTAATTTCTAATTATATATATATATAAATTACTCGTATAAAACTAAAAATATACAGCAAAAAAGTACGTTTTCGGTATAAATAAGAGTTTCTACCGTTTTATTATTATTCGTCGATACGACAAAATAATATTATTGCGGCGGCTACTCCGGTGGTGTGTTTATACTGTACGGAAACGACCAAAGTCAATAAAATGCCGTCGGATTTTACGACTTCTATTTACTTAGCGGACGGAATAAAACGAAAACCCTCGGAACCGACGCTTCTGCTGCTGCTGCTGCTGCTGCTTCTGCTGTTGTACAAATGACTTGCAAATTTCTAATGTTATTAGCAAATGGATTGCTTGAATTGAGAGTCCATTAACTTGACTTTTATACGCGGTCAGTGGGCGCACACATAAAATGTGTAATTGTTTCAATAAATAATGATTACCGCGGACGACGCGTTTAAAGAATTACGTTTTTCTCTCGTCACAAATAATAATAATAATAATAATCATCGTCTACGCATCGCTCGTACTTGTACTTACATTTTATATATCGTATTATTATTTTATATGTTTTCTGTTTCCTTTTTTCTCTCCTTAATATTCAAACTCCTTCCGCGGACGCTTAAATACTTAAATCCTTATTATTGATGTAAACAATTAACCGAGACGATATCGTTACCGCGGTCCTGTAAACTTTTCTTCATCAGTTTTCTCTGCAGACAATATTACGAGTACATATGTACGTATACCGCCCACCGTTATATAATTAGAATGCGTGTTTAAATGGTAAAAGAAAAAGAAAATCGTGTAAATATTAACGAAAATGTGAATGTATGTTAAATATTTTAATACCGATACGACTCGTTATGTGTTCCAAATGATATTTTCTTACGCAAAAAAAAAAAAAAAATCACAAGGTGTGCGAATTGATTTGGGAAAATACTGGAGAATCGGCTAAAAGACATTATGAAATGATTCTGACAATGAAATATTATATTTATACGGTATGAATTTGTGATACGCTGATAAACGTTAATTTCTAATAAACAAATATCCTCTGTCCCCTTCCCCATCAGATAATGGTCCTGGTTAAGCCGCCGATAAAACCATTTACATTCTCATCGCTTCGTTCAGCATTTGAAATTTGATTGAAATTCGACAACGGGACAACGGGCGACGTGTCTGCTAATAAGAAACCCCCTCACCCGCCCGAAAATTCGTCAACGATTACAATTTGAAACGAACGGCAAATGATGTGAATAATAATTTTTATAATTCTCCTGCAGGCAAAGCGTTGTCGTTTCGCGCGGACACTACACACTGTGCTCGCGGTGTATACGCGTATTATTACAATAATAATAATAATAATAATAATCGACGATTTGTCTGCGCGCGCGGGATAAAGGGAGACAACTGGCGCACGCATAACGAACGAACGGCGGCGGACAGAAGGTATTTAACACAAATCACTGCGACACACATAGCCGAGATGTGCTGCTGCTGCTGCTGCAGCTTCCGCTGCTGTTATATATTATAATACGCGGTGTGCGCGTGTGCGTGTTTGTGTAGAGACGCGAGGAGTATTGAAGTTCATCAAACCGCAAAATACCACCTCGGGGCCCCGCCGACATCGAATTCTCTCTCTCTCTCTCTCGCGAGCGCGCGTGTGTGTTTGGCATCGCTGATTTGCATTCGCCAGCGCGACGAAATTATATACAGAAAGGGTTCTCCGTCCCTTCTATATATATATATATATGTTAGTACAATATACATAGGCGGCGGTGGTTAATTGCAGACGAGGCGACGGCGACGGAAGCGTTCATGAAGAAACATTGCCGCGGACGTGTAATTAACGCGGACAAAAAAGACTCGTCGTCGTGAATTTCTCGCTCGGAGGCTGCAACGGTCCACCATCACGCCTTTCTCTCTCCTACGTACATACGCGTATTTCTATATATTATATATACGTATATATATATACGCGCGCGCGATCTTTCCGCCTTTACGCGCACGCTCTCAAAGACACACGACGCGCATATCATATGACTACCACTGCATGTAATATTATTATTATTATTATATCAACGGAAATGTTTTGGACCGTTTAAAATAAAAGCGTATTTTATAATAATAACAATAATAATCGAACGTTTTAATTAAATATAATAATTTAAGTTTAGAAATCATTGTCGTACAATAATTTTAAACGTTTATAATATATATATAACTGTTGGGAAAACGTTCTGTCCGTTTCTCTCTCTCTCTTTTTTTCTTATTGGACGCGTTTATAGTTTTGTAACCGTTCTATTTCTTTTTCAAAACACGTTGAACTTGCAACGGTGCGACCGAGAGAGAGAAAAAGATACCAACAAAATTGGAAATATTTTTGGAAATTTTCCGAAAAAAAAAAACAATTGTAAAGAAAATAACCGTCAAGTGTATAATATTGATCGAGTGTCGTTACGACGTTTCGTGTATTAAATCGTTACTAAAACAATATTGGCGTAGGATATACGATTTAGAGCGCGGAAAAACATATTATTCGAGCGATTTTTTAATAACTTCATTGCTCGCTGCACAGCCTCTGTATTGATATCATCGACGCGATTATTATGCGCGATTCATTTGTACACCGCCGATTTATAGTGTATGTAATATAATTTATATTCGAATTAATTCGGAACACAAATTAAAATTGTCATTTGGTTTACGAAAAATTTCAATTTTCTCATTGCAAAACGAGTGCCCGTAATTGTTTTCCTATATATTATATTATACGAGACACCTGAATAACAAAAGAATGACATTTTCATTGAAAATCAACGAATATGAATAAACATTTCCATCACAAATGTAAATGTCTTTTTTTTTTTTTTAAAAAAAAAGGCAAAATCATAAAATGGCTATACCGGATTCTTCTTCTTCTTCGGCTTTTTTTTTAAGACCATTGAGGTCCATTACCGTAACGCAAACGTACTTGTACCTGTCTCTATCCTGCAGTGCTACTGTTTCTCCATCCCGTATTCCAATCACTGTTAAATTCTTTTTCACTTTGTCAGTCCAACTTTGTTTCGGCCTTTCTAGTGGTCTTTTCCCGTGGGGTTTGACATTTTACGACCGCTTTCATTAGACTATTTGACTTTCATAAATGACCATTGACCAGCCCGTATGCGATTCGTCTTGTATTGTAATACAACCGCTAACCTAACCGCTATTACGTCTGGTTCTTTATATGACTGTTGGCCATACTGGATTGAAGAAAAAAATAAATAAAAATAAAATGTTATACATTTTTATTCCTTATTCATTTAATGTAGAATATTTACAATCCGTAAATGCATCACACGTAATATAAAATAAAATGTGATTTTTTTTTTTATTTATTTATTTATTTTTTTACACATGACTCGAATAGTATTCGACGCTGTCTCGCAGCAGTGACGGAACTGCAGCACTGATAATAAATCGTAGCGCGAGATTCTGATAATTATTACAAAAAAAAAGAATAGTAAACCAAAAAAAAAAAAAATATATATATATATCGATAAGAAGAAAAGAGCTATTTGTCATTATTGTCGGATCTCCGTCGTGAGGCGTCGCTGTATACGAGAGTGAGTGAATGCGAGACGTCGCGGAACGTTTTATATACAGCCGCTGTGTTGCATCATCAAAAGTCATCGAAGATCTTAGAACGAGATAGACGTGGTTTGCCGGGAACGGGACGAGACGTGACAACGCAGACGGCACAGATACCTTAAACATATAACCTAACCTAACCTATAACCGCGTCGTATATAACCGACACGATATTTTCGTATTTTTCGACTTTTTCTCCCATCTATATACGTACATACAAACACAATCGCGCGCGTACAATGAGAATAATCGGTTGAACGTTATTTATTATATTTATAATATCGAACTCTACAGCAGCAACAGCGTATTGTCGGCGCGCGTACAGCGCACGATAACAAATAATAATAATAATAATAGTAGAGGATATAAGACCACGAAAAATTTGAATACGACCGCGACCTGCAAAGGTCACGACGACAAAACGGCGTTTATGAACGCGTCGTTATGTTGCACGAAAACAACAATGCTCGAGAAAAGAATAATATAGGAAAAGAAAAGGAAAATAAATAAAAAAAACGCCGAACGTCGTGTGGCAGCGGCTCGTTCTTACGTCTTATTCAAACGGATGATGATAATGTACCGAACCCGGGGTGGCGTTCGTATTTTCATTTTGTATTTATTTTTTTTTGTGTTTTTTGAATAGCGCGAAGAAGTCGGCGGCGGACGAGCCACCGGTCCGCTATAACATATTATATAATAACAAAAAAAAAAAACGGATATAAGAGAAGTAAAAATAAAAAATCGCTTCTGAAACGGCCTATTATTATAAACGGGTTTTTTGTACGTACGAGGTCGTATTAAAAAATATATGTAATAATAATAAGTAACAAATGCGCTCGTGTCTATTTGCAGCAGTATAGTTATTGTTGTTATTATTATTATTATTATTATCGCACACGCCGTGACACCAAACACATTGAATTTACCGAAACGAAAAATGATTGTTCGCCGCTGTCGTAGCAGTCAGTCCTCCTCACTTTTTTCCTTTTATTTTTTGGTTTTTACTGTTACGCATTTGTCTCGCCGATCGCCGTTGTCTTTCGGCGGGTCGCACACGCGCATTGCCACGAGAGAAAAATCATCACCGCCCGCGGTCAGCTATACCACACTTGTATAGCTCAATAATGAAAAACCGGCACCACGGGTGGTTTGTGTCCAGCAATTTGGGGGATACGTGGCCGAGATTGAAAACTGTACACCGTTGTTTAAGGTCTCGGATTTTCTTTCGTCTTTTTGAAATGAAAATTGAAATTTTCCAAAACTTCGATAAGCGAAAAAAACCAAATTAATAACGAGTCCTTCGGGCGCCAGTTACGCCCGATTCGATTTACAACATGCGCAATACACTGCACGTTGTTTATCGCGTTTGACGAATAAGAGAAAAAAATATTTTTTTTTTTCAATTCTAAATTCCGACGTAGGTATATATTGTTAAAAAAAAAATTAAAAGTATATTTTTATAATCGCCTTTTTTAATTTTTATATAATATCTTATTTAAAATGTTTACACGCAACGATTATTGTAAATCAGAAATAAATCGTACACCGCGTATAGAGAGACGCGAATTGAAATCTTTTTACGCGGCCAATAGGCATATATGTGTAAAAACATTAGAAATTCGCCTCCTCTATCATAAATGATAATATACGACGACGACGACGACAACGACGGAGCAGGGGAGATTTTTTCTCTCGATTCGTTTTTCACATATTCCGTCTGTTGTCTTTTAACACCACCGTCGGAAAAAAAGACCAAATGTGTGCTAGAGAGACTAATGGCAAACACCTTCAAATTTCCTATGCGTATAGAGCTAAATTTATAATAGTTAATATGCGGTTTGGTTAGGGGAAAAAAATCGATTACATTCGTATACACACGTATGTATAAACACACGCGAGTATTTTGGTAATATTTGTCGAAATTTGTTTACTATATACAATAGCATTCGTTTTCGTACAATTAATTATTATTTTACCGATTAAATTGCCTTTCAAAGTTAAACGAATTACCCGCGCTCTCGTTACAACAGTGAAATTCCGTCTGAAATAGGAGAAAATTCAAACTGCTATTTTTTTTTACTGTATCAACAATACAATATATTGATAAAGTCGTTTTTTTTTTCTGTTTAACTTATGGTATAAATTCGACCGTTGAAATGCGTAAAAAAAAATATATATATACATTCGAAACGGGCGAGTTCTAATCGTAGAACGGCGAGTTTACAAAACCGATATTTACCACTAAAGAACACATAAAAAAAAAAAAAAAAGAATAAAAATTCCGAATAATGTTATAACTGAACGCCCGGGGAACGAATTCCGTAATTATATTATATATAATTTAATATAAACGCGTGTAACCCGTAATATTATTTTTCGATTCTTGTAATATCGCAAGACTTTAAAGGTAATAGAGCTCCGTGTGTGTGTGGAATATCGTTCCGTTCGTATATTTCTCGTAAAATGTATTAGAAAAGTGTTTTTTTTTTTTTTAATAATAATAAATTACTTCTAAAATCGTTTAGCGTAATTATATGTAGATATCTGTTGGAAAATGGTTTAAAGTATTGAAAAATATATTTTTCCCGCCGCACGAGTAGTTCATTATAACTTTTTTTTTTTTATTTTAGCCGGTTACGCTTTTTTTTTTTTTGTATTTCTCCCCAAAGCGCGGTTTTTTTTTATGACGTTTAATCACATTACCGGAGGCGGCGACGAGCCGAAAACCGCCGGTTACAGTGTATATAATATTCGTCGTCGTCGCGCGGGCAATAAATCGGCGGCGGTGGCGGACCGGAAGAATCGCGCACGCCGCGGCGACGAGGTCGCCGCCGAATCGGACGGGCGGATCCGCGCTGAGGGAGAGCTTTTAATCGGATTAACACATCTTTCACCAGCGTACGTATATATATATATGTAGGCGCGGGATTAGCTAAAAAGGGATTTTTTTTTTCCGTCCCCGCCGGCCGGTCCACAACCGAGGGGGACCGCAGGCTGCAGAGGGATCGTATACTTTGCCGTGTGATGTTGATGCATCGGCCGTGACCACATGTTCGGTTTTTAACGCGATTGCTTCGGCCGCGGCGGAAACGCAATCTCTTATCACTTTTACCGCCTCCGTTGTTTCCGGCAAATTAAACTATAGCAGCGGCCGCTCATCCCGAATGCGCATAAATTTACCGGCGGCGAACAAAGTGTGTGTGTGTGTGTGTGTGTGTGTATACGGCCGACCGTTATACAATGGCCGCGCAGCATCCGTCCCGTGATCGACTGGCGGCTCAAACGCGCGATAAATCGGAATGAAAACGGATTTCGCGTTTTGACTTTGTTATTACATTCTGCCCCGGCCGTTCTCGTTGTTGCAGTTTCCGCGCCGAGGGAGACTCGAGAATTCTCTGGACCGCGAGACGCTAACAGCGAGAGACCACACAACGCTATTATACAATACACACGTTCGCGCGTCGCTACGACGGTTTCGAGAGGGATCTCCGCCATTATTTTTTCGCATAACACTTATCATACGCAAATGTACAAAAATTGTAATAATTGAAATAACACTACTGTTCTTTAATTCGTATGTGGTACTCATCAGATTATTATTATTATTAACCGGACGCGCGCGGGATGACTACCGACTGCAGGCGTGTTGTTCACGCGTACAAGAACAGAGTGGCCTACTCAATCGATTAGCTCGAAAACCGCGAGAAAATGAAGACATATTTTACATCATTTTAGTGGAATCTAATAAGCTATTTATTGAATTTGCTTTCGTCCGACATTAATAAAACTTCTCGTCTTTCACGCGTTTAACTCGCGCGTGCGTTTCTAAGTCGTTTTTTTATCCGATATTTTCTGCGCGCAAAAGCGTCCTACAATTTATAGGTACGATTAAACGATTTTTTTCCCAATCTCCCTCGAAAAAAAAAACATTTTTTTTTTTTTTTTTTTGCTTTCACTAAACGGTCGTGTGTATAATATGCCTTACGTCGCTGCTGTTCAAAGCGCGGTTGCTGCGGCGGACTTTGACGTTCGTTATAATATATTACGTGTACTTTCTTTTTTTTCGTCCAAATTATATATGTACCCTATCCTTTGGTGATACACTCTGGAAGAAAAAGGTAAATAACAAGCGAGAAATACGAGTTTTTCAACCGTCATCTCAAAAGGAATATAATGGATATACGTAATATTGCACATATATGCGTACGTGTAAACATCACGGTGCAGACGGGTGTATGTATTATATAAAAGGAGTTCGTCTCGTTGGCGGATCGCGTTCGACACGCGGCGGCTGGATGCTGCAGGAGACGCGCCACGCGCGGATGACGACGACGGCAGAGCACACGACGCGCTATATATATACATATATATATATATATATATATATATATATATATATATATACTGCAGTAGAGAAAATACTCGACGTAATATTTTATCTCTGTGAGAAATTTAAATAGTGTTTGTGTAAAGCGCGCGAAATGTATGTATATTTATCGACGATTTGCATTTTATTGGTAGCAGCATCCCGATCATCGCGGCGCGTCTCTCTGCCTCTCTCTCTCTCTTTCAAAATTCCACAATATAAACTGAATATATACCTGCTGTATATAATATATATATATATGTGCGTCTTTTTTATATTTATTTTTGACACGAATCGCCGCATGAACGATACGGTGTATTATTGTAAATGCGTTAGCATTAAAAAAATATATATACATATGTTTTGACTCGCTCCCGATGAAATTTGCGAATAGCGCGCAGCTACCGGTCGGTTATTTCGGTAAACTCAAGACAACGCTCGGAAATAACCAATTTCCCGTAACCCGTTTATAATTATATGGTTTTCGTCGATAAGTTACGCGCGTGTTTCTGTCGTAATCCGCAAATTTGCGTCACAAGAGTCGCGCTGAGAAATCCTTCACGGAAACCCGCCGTGAAACACTTATCGACGATATTGGATGATGGATCTGACTGAAACGTGTATCGCTATTGTTACGAATGGTTTACACGCGATTCGAGAACAGCTGGCAATTTGTGGAAGATGAACTGGACCACCTTTCACGTCTATTGATTACGTTCGTGAAAATCGACGTTTGATTGAATCTACAAAAGAGAAGGTAATAACCTTAATCGAACCGCACTATGTAATTTTAACTGAAAAATTTTGTATGCATCGTGTCGCGGCCGCAAAAGTTGTCTGGCGGTTGCAGATGATCAAAAACTTTGGCAAAGTGACTACTGCTGCAGATTCTTTCCACCAAGACACACTCAGAATTGATGATGGCGCCAAACACTCACCAGGCATCACTATGGATTTAACTTCGATTAGATTGAAACCCATTTAAAGGGAGGGAATATGCTACGATTCGTGAGATCGAGGAAAATTCGGAATTTTCGGGGCTGTTAGAAATATCGTTAATAAAAGTGGGCAGTACCTTGGAGAGCGTAGTGTACGTTGAAGGGGATCTAAATATCTATAAGCTGTGAGTGAAGTATATTTTTTTTTACTAATAAAGAAAGTTTGAGAGCTTCTTGAAAGAACCTCGTTTTTGTTTATATATATATATAAACATATATAAACATATCGTATATATATATATATATATATATATATATATATATATATATATATATATATAATATACATCGCGGTACGCCACTGTATTACAGTGGCGAGTAAAAAAAAAAATTTCGAGGTGAAAGTGGTCGAATATCATACGGATACGAGTCGAATCTCAGAGTCTAAATATAATTCATAATTGTTAATTTTTAGCGTTATTTTCCCAGTTTTTTTTTTTTTTTTGTTATCTAATACGCGTTAAATTCGATGTACGAGTATTTTCTGTGATTTTCACGAATCTCGTAACGCGTTGAGTAGAGACAAGAAAAAAAAACTCACATTACCATTTCTTTAGACATTTATCATATTACGATCTACGTTTATAGGTATATATTAAATTGCAGGGTTTTCACATTTTCACGCGTGTGGAGCTTTACTGTTATTCGTAAATAATTTTTTTTTTTTTGCTACTCATTTACTGTTTTTGGGGGGATATTTTAAAATTTTTCCCGGGTCGTATTATATCGTACGCGCAATTCACAATATTATCTCGTGCTATAAAATCCAAACACCGCACTCATAATTTATTATAATATTGTATACGTACGATATCGAGAGAAAATCTTGCCTTTGTTTTCCCACAAAACAGAATCAATACACACACCGCACACAATCTTTGACGCCCGAGTACATATTATAATATGTGCATATATAGAATATAATAATTGGTATTTCGAATCCAGCGAAGCTCGTAAATATTATAATATTATCCTCTCGTCGGCTTTGCCTTTTGTTCTGGTCCTCGCCATACACACGCACACAAGTAATTTACACACATTAATCCGGGGAAATATGTCGTACGCAGAGTAAAGAGTGTGAGTGTATTATTAACACAATATTATGAGTATATAATGCCGCGGATGCTGTTTGGTTGCACGAAAATTTCTATTACACCGAACACGATTATAGTGAATGAAAGGACATAATAATATATGTCCGCGAAACGAAACAAATATAAGAAAACGATGAAATAAAATTTTTTTTTTTTAAAAATGTACGTAAAAAAAAAAAAATAAAAATCGTTGAATTAATATTCGAAAAAAAAGTGATCATCTGCAGGTATTAAACGAATAAGAAAAATTGCGTAACGAAATAAAATTACACGGAGAAACTTACGAACGTCACAATAAAAAGACAAATAGTTAAAAAAAGCAGCAATTTTTAACTACGCATAATTATATATTATGTATAGGCACGCTTTATTTAAATTTATATTATTGTGACAAATCTTTTAATGCTCCGGAAAAGAAAAAAGGAAAAAAAATCATAAAATTCTCTCGAAATAATTTCATTTTTAATGGCGAGTATACGAAACAAAATGATTTTCAAACAACATTTTACGATTTTAAAAATACACTAAATATATATATATATTATTTCGTAGGGACAATTCGAAAATACGGATTTTCTATTTGTGCGTATATGTAAGAAATATATATATATATATAAATTCTATATTGTAGTAACATTATATTTACATAACAAATTGGTTTTTAACAATTTTTTAAAATTATTATTATAAATAAAAATTCAGTAATTTTGTCGGACAACTCTACGACCTATGCGGATTGCTTATAATTTACTATATACTAATTTTAGGGTGTATAAATAATATAATTTATTTTATTTTCAGAACATTTTATTTTGATTTCGTATGACTACGACAAAGATTTAAATATTGAAAATGTCCTATAATGCGTCGTTTTGACGGCGTAAGTTTCTAGAAACTTTGTACGACTTTAATATAATTTTTACTAAAAAAAATTGTTTTAGATAATAATATTATTGCAGTAAATGCGTATAGTATAGTTTAATGGCATAGATACAATTATGGAATGAATACTAGTTGCGTCTTGAATCAAAAGTACTCCCCCGAGAAGAATATGTTGGTATAAAAGTTATTTATATGGGTAATATAGTAAAATGCTTTATTATTATTATTATTATTATTATTATTATTATTATTATTATTATTATTATTATTATTATTATTATTATTATTATTATTATTATTATTCAGTTAAAACAAATAAATAAGAAAAAAAATAAATCTCGTAGGAATTTTTGCTAAAAGCTTCTCAAGTGTCACTCGAACGCCAGGACGGCTAAATGGATATTTTATTGGAAATATTCAAATACAAATCCGTTTCCAAAGTATTTATTATACTCGAGGTTACACTTATATATAAAACGTATATTTTCATACTTACGTCCAAACACTTGGTATTGCTCAAAGTACACACGTACGGCTTTTGAAAATTTCGTTCTACTACGTGTTCTTTAAGATTATTGAATATGTAAACTCGTTCAAATATGATTATTTGTTATATTATACGCGTATACGTTATAATAATTAATTATTTTACAATTTCTTTTGATACGAGTTTGTGATAGGAGTGTTACAGGAATTTTTTTTTTTATTCGTTTAATTTAAATTATCGATATTTTATTTGCTTTATATTGGATAATTATAAAAAAAAAAAGTTATTAGAAGAAAAGCAATAAATAAATATATATTGCGTAATAAATAACATCTGCAGAGAGCTGAATAGCGAGTGTAGGAATAGTCTTTAAAAAAATAAATCATTTATTTGTCAGTATTTTATTTTTCTTCGAGAATATAATGAACTCTACTGAACGACTATACGCGTGTGGGTGTTTATATGGATTCACAAATATTATAATATTATATAAAATAATTATATAATTCGACGTAAAATATATAAATAAATTCGATAATATACAAAATATGAATTAATTTTACTGTACATACAATATTAAAACAAATGCAAAAATAAAAAAACATAACTCGATTAATATCTAAAAACATTTAACACTTATTTGATATGTTCTCGTATATATATATATATATATACATTTTGTTCTGATTTTTCGGTACACGAATCAAATTTTGTTTTCTTCAAATCTTAAAAAGAGTATTTTGTCGAAATATCAAGAAATTATCGTTAATTCCCATGCGGAAGTATGTTTTCTCTGACTCCTCTATGTAGATAAAAAAAAAATAATAATAATAATAATAATTATATTAGTTTTCTACGCCGCAAATCATTTTCTATGCGTATTTATTTTTGTACAACTCATACTTTGAACGCGAAGGTTTATAAAATATTATTTTTTTATTCGGCTTTATTTTGAAATCGATTGTAGTACGATGAGTAGGAGGCGGTACGATGGCACAGTGTTTTATTTTTCAAATTTCCATTTGTACGAGTATTTGTATTTTTTATTTTTTTCAAAACTAATACGTTTCTTGTGGGAGGCACTATCGAAATCAAATAGAAAAAACGGGGAAACACGCTTTATCGTATTGTACATGACGTCATAATGACTATTGATATTGATTTAACTGTACTGTAAATTATTGTAATTATCGCGTTTCCACCGCGCGCGAATGTATGTAAAATTTCGTCGCGTTATATTCGAAATCGACAACGCACCACCACATATTATGCAGTACATCGAACCGCGCCGAATCCAATGGTCCCCCGAAAGAATGAAAAAATGTGCGCAATTTATTTGTTATTGGATTAACGGCGGAATGACGGAGGGTCGACGAAACAATATCGCATCTGGAAGGATTAGGGTTTACGCGGATTTAGCGTCCTGACGAAAAAAAAAATAATAATAATAATAAAAATTGCAACTGTCATTTGGGAGTGAGCACGTTTAAAACGCGGTTAAAAACGGAGAAAGCCGTACGTAAAAAAAAGAAAAAACTCGATTAGAAATATTATACAGGAACAACGACTGCGCGGACGACTAATCGAAATGACTAATCGAAACGAGAAAACGCGATAATACGTCGTATATACGACGCAAAACTAAATATTATTAGTAATACGCAAATACGCTATGGATTTGTTAATTTTTTTTTTTTTTTTTTTTAAAGCATTATTTCGTCGAAACGTGGTTTCGTGGTCGTCCACGCAAAAAAAATCCAATTTCTTCTTTAACTTAACTTTACGTTTCTAAAACGGTAACTTCGGTGCTAAGTCTTTCGAGTCCATACTCGCCGTTACATTTTATAGGAAAACGCATTTACGATACGTTATGTTATTTGACGATATTGAAATCACATATTTTAAAACGATAATGTAAACAATATGTGAAATGCGAACAACGGATTTACGTCTCAGAGTTGAGCGATTGGAACAAAAACATAGCCACCGGCTATGGTACTCGTGTGTATTATGTGTTATAAGTTCGTTATACGAATGGGAATCGACTTTGACGTTTTCAGAGACGAGTCTATATATATATATACGTTGCACATGTCTTAGGACCTAAAATCGTGTACAATAAGAGAAATATCGCGTTTCGACAGATTTCCTCCAATTTAAATAATTGATCCAAAACGATTTATTGATCAGAAAAAGAACAAAAAAAAAAAAATCGATTTTTATACGTACAGTGCATTGTACCTACGTTTATTTTATCACATTGATTTTCAGCGTTTTCGAATTTCGACGGAGATTTTTAAAATATATACCTACACGCGTCATTGTAGTGTTGTAAAACCGAAATAAATAACGCGCAGTATTGTGTTTAGTTATATAGTTTTGATAGGTATATTTAATTTATATAGAAAACAAAAAAAGTGGTTAGTTTTTGTTATATACCCAAATTTATTATCACGCACCGAATCTCCGCTCGGATAATCGTTTTATTCGATGCGGTGCGGATACATAATATCATATATTGCTTTCAAATTCATAGCAATAACTATACGTATGTATTCGAAATTTTTCTGCCAGAAAGAATGCTCCGATCTATACGTGTAGCACTGTTATGCCAATTATTACACTCATAGTTGGCATTGTAGAGAGGTGATTTTTTTCGATTTTCTCAACCATTTTATTGAGCGTCGGAATGAACGCCAATTCTCGAATCGCAAGAAATGGCACAAAAAACGATAGGAACGCGCGATTCACTCGTCGAAATCGATTCCTTCGTAATTTTGTAACTATGAAACGATCGTGTATAGAAACCGGAAATTTTCATCGAATATTATCCCGGACTGTCTCTAACGACACACGTCATTCGAAAAATGTCTCGTTTAATTTTTGGCTATTCATAGCAATTATTGTATATATATATATATATTTCGAGTGTAGCGACGTTACGATAACCGCGTCCGATTTTCGAACGGAAATAAAAAAACAAACACGAAATAATCGTTCCGGTTCGAACGCGCGTTAGAAAACGAAACCGCAGAACCGAATTAGTCGGATTCGATGATAAAGGTGTCGATAACGGATCGGAATTATAGTTTGTTCGATTTTCATGATGATGAGTGACTCGTCGCGAAGTAAATCCGTCGCATTGCAGGGATCCAAAAAATGAAAAAAAAAAAACTATATCAATTCGTTGTTTTTTATCGATACCTAAAACGTGTGTGTGTGTGTGCATTCAAAAAAATATCTCGAAAATCGAAATGAGTCGCACGATTATTATTATTTTTTTTCTCTCTTTATAATCGTTTCGAAATTTTCCAAAAATTATTATTATTAACTACGCTGTTAACTCTCTATAAAAATCGTTATCCGAGTATAAAATGTCAAATTACATAACGTAATTTTATTTGAAAAAAATTGTTTAAATAGTTATAACTCATATTGAATGTTGGTACGAAAAATAAGGTGAATTGCGAGCAATTATAATAGGTATATAGTCGGATGTAGCTTCTATGTACGGTGGCCTCTCGTAAGTATTATTATTATCGTATGGTATTTAACAAGCATCACAACTCAATAGAAGAATTATTGACAAATAAAACTTTGTAAGAATAGAATAAAATAATAAAATAGTAACATATACAGTATAATGTAATTAGTCGAAGAGTATGGTAAACACTAGGTAACTTCTACGATTTTCTACGGGGGAATTTGTCGAGTGACAGTATAACGCACCCAGGATTTTTTCAAGGGGGGGGGTCTAAAAAACTACATTATGAAAAATAAAACTTTTAATAGATAATAAAAATAGATTATATATATTATAATAATATAATATAATCAATAAATTGTTAACACTTGGTGTTATCTATATCGTATGCGAAATTTTAACAGAAAAATATGGAAGTTGTATCAGAATTTGGATTTTCATCTATAAATGTAATACTATTGCACTAGTCAAGGGGGGGGGGTCCAGACCCGGAGTCCATCCCCTTGGGTGCGTCACTGTCGAGTGATCTCAGCCGGGTTACAGCTGCATGGTGCTTCCTCTGCTGCATCCTTGTGGATGTCGTCGATCGCTCGTGTAACCGCAGTACTAAAATCCCGCGTACGCGGCCGACTAAAACGACATGCGGGGCGGTTCGAGATGGATGGGATGACGGGCGGGGCGGCGGGGGGGGGGAGAGGTTCATAGAATAGAGAAATAAAAAAAAAAAATTAGAAGTTTTTTTTTTTTCTTTTTTCGTGAAAACTCTTATTATTACGGTGTGTCGAACACGTCGCGCAGATGTTGCCGTGTTATAACCACATATTAAACAGCAGCCGCGACGACGTAAAAATAAAAAAAAAAAAATCAATCGTATAAAATAAAAATTTTTTCTCCCGCTGTATCGGAAACATCGTCGGAGACGCCTCCGCGCAACTGCAACGACGTTTCCGGGAACCACCTCATCATGGTGACGGGGTGGGAGTTTTCGCGTTGCGCGCGTATCGCGTATACGCGTTCGTCGGCGCTGGCCGCGTGGGCGTAAACCGGGCGCGGCCGTTGCCTCGATAGGATTTTTCGCGCGCGCACACGCAACATCTGCCGCCGCCGCCGCCGCCGCTGCAGTCATTGTGACTTCGAAAAACCGCACATAAGGTCTCCTCCGCGTTTACCACACGCACACAACGCGCATATAAAATTTCTCGTCTCCACCCCGCGCGCACGTGTGTACTGCTGTATTATAGTTGTTGTTATTATTATTATTATTATATAGATACGTTTTCTGTTATAACTGTTATTGTTATATGTAGTGTCCCTCGATCGACTTTGCAGGAGCTAAAATATTACACGTCCCTGCGCGCGATTAGCTTTGTCATTAGCTCGGTCGCGCCGAGGGGGATCGACGGCGCCCCCGTATACGTTATTATTATTGTCGCAAATGAGAGAGTGTAGTCGGCCGGGATGGAAGAAATCGACAAAACGCGCGAAAACGAATTTTTTTTTTTTTGTAAAAACGCGACATACGAAGAAGAAAAAGAAAAAGGGATTTCGTTGATAACAATTTGAAGAAAACGAAATATCCCGCCGTTGGACGAATTTCAATAACGATTAACGCGTGTCAAAAAAAAAAAAAAAAAAAAAAATGAAACGTTTTAAACGCTTCCGAACGGGTGATCGGGATGAGGAATTACAGAAAAAAAAAATACGTATCCAACCGAAAAATAAGATTTTTTCACATCCAATTAAATTACGCATTTACTTTCACACGCGACGGGCCTCGGGAGGGATCATATTACGCGGTCAATGTTTCAATATATGTTATTACATCTCAGTCTCAATTGTAATGTTATATTACTTTTTACCAACCGGTCGTATTATTGTATAAGAAAAATTCAGAACGCTTGCATAATACGTACTCGGTACGACCAATCGTACAAGACAGTCGGAAAAGCGACGTGACGGACAGTTTACGCGACATAGGTATTTTGTTACAAGTGAGAGGTAAGGATGTACGAATTATACAGACGCGATGGAAATATGTGCGCGCGCGTTTTAAATGTAAACGTTCCGCTAAAAACGGCACTGCGGTACAAACGCCGCGTGTCTTCTGCTTGTCTGAATAATTGTAATAATACGCAATTTAAAATTCGAAACGGCACGTTATCGCATTGTTATTCCATTGAATTGGTATATCCGTCCGTAGACCAAATTAAAAATTCGCGTGTTAGCAACAGCAAACTGTTTGCCGTCGTTACGTATATTATATATCACAACAATAGATAAACTCTGTAATAGGATATGAACGAATTTATTTTTCGACAAAAAAAAAAAAAAAAAAATTGCAAAAAGTACTATATAATTATAGGAACAACCGAAATGTAAGTAAATGGTTGTATAAAATATACATTTTCGTCGGTGTTTTTTAAATAATTTATCGAAAACTTAATACATTTTTTTTTTTAATGTATAATATTTAAAATTGTACACATAAATCATATCGATTTGACCGTCTCTATCCGCTTCCAATCGTCAATTATAGTTTTCAACGTGCGAGAACAGTTTTTAGATTTTCTATAAAAAAAAAAAAAAAAACTACGATAAATCATATGAACGATCGTTATAACGATTGAAATATTTATATAATCGTATACGAAAATTCAGTCGAATTATTATTATTATTATTATTATTATTGAAACCATCAAAATATGATCCCTGCGAATTATCTATTTTCTATAATTGTTTGAATTATTATCATTTTGTGTGTGTATATATACACGATATGAATTCATTACAATATAAATCACTTTTTAAAACTTTCTTTTTTTTTCGATCTCGTAGGTAGATGAAAAAAATATACATATATTTTTTTCGCGTTCATCAAGAGAATATTCAATTACAGCGTTTCGTTCTTCTACGTAGATGATAAATCATTTAGTTGATATTGCTGTTCAAAAGAACTTTAATTACGTTTTTTTAAATAAAACACTACGCACGTTCTGAAATATTTAAACGAGGCACTACGAAAACAAAATGAAATTCCATATTTTTATTATTAATAAGATATATAAATATCGTACAATCGCTCGTCGTAAATCATTACATATTTTTGTACTTTCTAACAACATACAATTATCGTATATTTTCAATTTTTGGTACAATTTTTATTTTTTTTTTTTTTACGAATAATATATAACTAATTAATTACAGCATATAACGCGGATTACAATAATAGCGAATTACTGGTCGATCTGTAATCTGTTTTTTTTTTTTGGTTATAATTATCAAGTACCACGGAACGAGGGAAATATAAATTTTCTTTATCCCACCAAGTCACGATACGCGGAAAGCAAAAAACAAATATTATTTTTAATCTTTTAACGTATAATTAACTTGTAAAATACAATAACTGTTAAATATGTGTTAGCAATAACGCATCCATCTTTTTGGTGATAATAATTATTTAATAGAGAAAAACATACGTGATGTACACGTAGTACGAAATAGTTTTTATTTTCAAAATAATTGACGTAGTTTTAGGGCAAAAGCGTTCAGTAATTAATTTACTAATATAATCACGTTAATATAATAATAAGATTCTTATGAGATATATTTTTTTTCTTCGAGTAACTACCAAAATGTTTTACAAGACCAAATTAAATCGAAAAACAAAAATGTTTTAACGTAAATTATAAATATTGTACCTACGCGAATCTATACAGTATCCGTGTAAAAATAACGAAATATGTATTTATTCTTATGCTCTGAGTGTAAAACTGCTTTTTATAATGATTAATAAAGATTTTCAATAGAAATTAGAAAATAAAGTAGAACACGATTTTAACGAGCCACGTGCGCGATTGTCTTGCCCACGCGTATAAATTATTAAGCAGCAAATGATAACCAAAATTATTTTTAATTGGCTTAGTCTATGATTTTAATTTTAAAATGTAATTATTTTCAATCAATTATAACAATCTGTCATCGAGGCATATATAATCAACTGTTGTACTGTTTAAACGCGACAAAAACAATAATCATAATCATTATTGGTTTTTTTTATAATTTTGAATAATTCAAATTTGAATAAATATATAATGTCAATCAGTTGATTTATTATTCTCGTACCCGTTTTATGTATTGAAACTTGAAACCAAATAAAATAGTTCTCTTTACATTTATTCTCATCGTTATAGTCGTCATTTTCATTATCCAACAATATTCACGGACACATGAATTAGCATTAACTGTAACTGTATACATTTCTACTCTGATGTCATTATATTCACTTCGAGCTATTTATTTTTCCCTCTATTTTATGTTCTCGTTACTTTTTTTTTCGACATAGAACCAATTCGCCATACAACTCACAACAAATTTTAAATAAAAAGTGTCACCATTTTACCCCGAGTCTTTAATAATTATTTTGTATCAGTTTTTGTTACCCAACGCTATCAGCATATTATATAGATGAGCGTTTGTTCGTAGTGTATTTTAATAGTGGAATATAATATTCGCATTTTTTGAATTCTTATTCGAAAACAACGTTATACATAGCGTACAGCGTAAAAATTTCAGTCGATTATAATATGCAAAATACAACAATTATTCTAGAAAACATTGTGATGCCGTTTTCGAAGTGCATACGACACCACACTGAAATTGACTAAAAGAAAAACAAATTATAAAATTAACTTAAAAAATACGTATAATTTCACGGGTATTTTTATTTCATTTCAATAGAACAACACGTCGTTTCGTATAAAGTTTATTTACTGGTTTTGTAATTCTATGCCACGAATTCCGACGCCGGCGAAAATAAGAAAAATTGTACGAAAATGTTAAAATTATCATCATTTGAAATATGGTTTTGATTGAAACATCAAAAATCGATTTCAGGAGAGAAAAGAATAAAATCGTTTTTTTTCCCGAATTAAATACCGTTCATTTCGTGCGCTCTATTCGTCTTCATCCTGTGATGTATAACACGAAAAATACACCGTTTCTCTCCGATCCATTTAAAATTATTATCGATTGTGTTGAATTTGAAATATTCCTTAAAAATTATTAAATTTTTGAGAGAGCTAATAAGCCAATTATTCCAGTCCCTTTCCCCTTTTGACGTCCGTGTTAAATGTATAGGTACACAAATGTCGAATTCTATTGATAGAACCGTATGCGCAATAAAGTTTCAAAAAACTGAAAACAAAATACCGGAATCCGTTCACACACTGGCTGCTGTAAAATATTAGATGATGTATAATACACATTAATTACTGTACACAGAATACAATTTTGGCAAGAGATTGCTCAGTGTATACGACAAATAAACACAAAAATCCTTTTTGAGCGAGAAAATTAAACAAATCGTTTGTTTTCAACACATTTTTTTTTTTTAATTTTCTAAATTACTTTTTTTAATAAATTATATTTTTTTCCTCGACGATGAATTATATTGTATTCTTATGAATATTCATCGCATAACAAATAACGTGTACATAAATACAATCACGCGAACATTGTTATTATTATAATAAATATTGAAACCTCGGTAAACATTGCAATAACGGCACTATATTGGATTACTTCACAATGCTACTGAATGCCTCGAATATATGTACGTTTTTCCGATCTCTACACGAATTGGGGAAAAAATCATTGTGTATGCATAATAATTTCCGATCCGACAAACTGAAATGTAATCACGTGGAGAGTTTGTGCCATGTTACACACACTCTCCAACCGACGTTATAATATTAAAAACAAAGCCGAATTTTACGTTATTTATTTAAATGTGTCAATAAACCGATTGCACACACACAGTATTTGAATCTCCACGATGTAACATATCGATCCACATTCAAATGTTGAATATGCGACTATTATAATTAAGAAAAAAAAAATTAGGTACACACAGAATTTATCTTACTTTTTGTAAAAAATATATGAATATTCAGTTAATATGACTGTCTATTATAATAGTAATAAATATAATTATAATGCCTGAAAATGTATATCAATTATTAAAATCCACGTTTAAATTCAATTGATGTATTCAATTAAAAATAAATAAATATTTTATTCGCTATATAATTTTGGCCATAAATGTAAGTTATCTGGCCGACCGCGCAGTGGCCTGGTGAGCGTCGTCGGGCGGGCAGCTAAGAGCGATACACTCGTGCGACTATGCGGGACACTAAGAGTCGCTGGAACTGTGCCGTCTGCGCGCTGGACCGATCGTACACCGGCCTATACGTCAATTTGTAAACCGCGGAAGACTTTTAAATATGTAATGATTTATTTTAATTTTTTTATTAGTTATACATTTGTAAGTCGGGTAATTTATTTTTGTTCGTGATATTTTGCGTTGGGGGGGGGAGTTTAAACTTTTAGACCCCCTTCGTTCGGCGGCTCTGCTCTGCAGTCAACGTTGACTCAGCCGTAAGAATTTTCTCTCGTCATCAATAAGAATTAAAACATAGACTTGGGCTGGAGAATGTCAGAAGACAAAATGTCATATTATCCGTGCACATAAAAAAATAGCACGTACACGTTGATTTTAAACATAGTGAGAAATTCGAAAAATGGCTTCATTAAAATATACGAATAATATAATGAATTTTCGATGAGTAAAACCAATCAAAAATAATCCGAACAATAATTACTATGAATTTATAGTAATGAATCAATTCTTGAAACGTGGTATAAGAATGGGGAAAAATATTGAAAAATTCTCGATTAAAAATGGGAATGACGGACGGTTGAAGATCAAAAGTCACCGGCCTTGATACCTCAATATCAAGCTCCGATCTAGTTATCAGCATCACAAATCCGCAGCATCACACTGCGGCTGCGCAGTAACAACTGTCGATTTACACCTGCACAAGAAAAACGTGTAAATTACTACGTACCGTCGTGGAATAACGTGAAAAACGTTGTTTTTCTTTCTAATATCACCGTTTTTTACGTCTTATTTATACGACCATATATATTATAATGAAATACGCGAGCGACGAGGGTGATTTTTTTTTTGACTGCATTTAGCGTCGCGTAATGGACCGAGCAATTGTTTACACCTCTATGTATCATTAAGCACGCGAAAAGTTTATTTAAAACGGATATATCTCTCTCCCTTGGCCGCGCGTACGCGTCGTATTCTCTTCTCTTTTATGTCTCTCCCGTCGAACCCTAATTTTTACTATTGCTTTTTTTTTTTTTTTTTTGTACAGAGACAAAGGGATCAAAAGGGTCCAGTTTCGCGAAGCGATTTCGACGGGAGAAGGGGAACGAAAAAAAACTTTATATACGTGCGTATATAGGAAATATATATATTTCCTCCTCTAAATAGGTTCCGCGGCGGTGTTTGTTTAGCTCGCAACAAAAGAATCGGGAAAACAATATATGTGTGTATACGCGAGTCCGACACCCCAGCGCAGTTCGATTCGATTGTGTTATTCTCCGCGGTGTAATCAGGGAGAAAAAAAAAATCCCGCGATTGGAAGTGGCTGGGGGGGAGCAGGGAGGGACGGAGGGAGGTTGGGTGTTGAAGAGAATTAGAATAAGACTCGATTATGGTCGGAAGGATACGTTTATTTCGTTATTAAAAAAAAAAATAAATAAAATAAATGCTCGTGACTCACGTCGAAAACTTGAACATTTATATATTATACAATACGGCAATAATGATGAAACACTTTATTCAGACGTTGTTTTCATACTACGTGCAGACGTGTACGAGGTTACACACAATTTATTAGCAATAGGCGTGCATCGCGCGTGTTGCTATAGGTACGCTATATAGCAACACGTGAATCTTTATTTTGGATTATTGTTTATAAACGCAGGCACATCAGTTTGTACGCGCCTTGGTTTTTAAAATAAAAAACAATTGGGAATTTTATTTCATTCGACGATTCGTATTAAATAAAACAAACGACGTTCTTATAGTTGATAATAACCAAAAACACTGATCCGCATTGACACCGTAGCGTGTATAGTGTGCACCGCATTGTCATGCAGATGTAGATCGTTGTAGACCACGGTTCACGGTTATATCTATGAGCGTCGAGTAGACCTTATGATCTAAATCGTTGAACGTGTCATATCGTCGTAGGTTATATGATAGGTTGAATATTATCAGTACCGTGGTTTCATGACTTCGGTACACACGTTCCAAATGGTTAGTTTGTTGTATTGGTGACAATTTTTTATTTTCTATCGTCGGTATTGTGTATTGTGTCTCTCCGTAGTCTCGTCATAGACAAATAATATTATATATATACGTATATGTTTGATAATGTAACATTTTCGATTTGTTATTTTATATATGTTTAATTTATTTATTTTACGCTATTGTGATATAATAAAAACATATGTATTTAATGGCACATAATTATAAATTGTACAACACTATACTAGGGCTGTGAAAAAATCTATTATTAGTGCTAAATGTATTGTAAAGAAATAAAAATAAAACTTTTGTAGACTTTTGGAACAATCCAATGACACCTGCTATAAAAGTCTGGCCGCACCTATGATTATTAGAGTCCACAGGACTCTCTATCGATCGATAGTTAAGTCGGCTGTTTCATCAGTACCGAAGATGTGTACGCTGCAATCGCGCACATTATATAACGATTTAATAAAAAAAATGTTCGACGCGATCGCGTTCGAAGAAAACGTCACGCCTAAAACCGAATGAACTCATCCGACTCATCGGTATATTTTTTCCGACGGAAACGACGAAAATAATTTCTTGCCGAACGAGAAGAAAACGAAATTTCGATTCGAAAGAAGACGATTTCAATTATATTTTATTTTATTTCAAAAAAAAAAAAAAAAAAAAAAAACGAATATTATATCTATGACTTTGAACAAAAGCGATTTACAGTGCCAGCGCATTTATTTATTTTCGTTTAAATAATTATTCGAAAAATCCGATTTCATTAAAATACACGACACCGTTTTAAACGGTTCGAAATCTCCACGCCTTCCCCTCCCACGTATCATCACAAGTTTATATACACTTAAATTCATACATATAAACGCGCATTTGAGGGGGACAAGAATTGTAGAATAAGACGTTTCGCTGAAATTTGAAATTATCGTCGCAAAACGTTTTCCCGGACGCTCGTTATAGCCGCCCACGGGTATTCGGACAAACGTTTCCGTGCCGGGCCCCGTCGTCGTTGTCCAGCTCGCCCCTGCTGCTGCCGGCCCTGTCGCGCACGGGGACACGCACGAGGGACGCGTATTCTGCCGGCGTACTGCACGACGTGCAAGAGGGTGTGCGCCGCAGTACGCTGACCGGCGCAGAAAACCGACAATAATAATATCGGCGGGACAAACGACGACTCCAATGCCCGGCAATTTATTATTATTATTATTATTGTATTACGTGTATTTACCGCGGAATTCGATTTTTGGCCGCAAAACAAGCGTGTCGTCCGCGGGCGTATTGTAACAGACGCGAACGCGCGCGTGATGCGAACAACACGACTACGACATTATTATTATTATTATTACTGTACGCGCGAAATTCAATAAAATAATATAAATTATCGGCACGCGGGCCGCGATGACCGCACGCAGGGACCGCAGCCCGCCGACATAAGGACTGACCGACACCACCACCTCCTCCTCCTGCTACTGTTCCTCTTCCGACTAAGGGACTACGGGCTTTAGTACAGCAGCGGTACTCGTGTTAGCGGCGCACACTTGTTGTGGGTGTTTTCGCCGCGGATGCGTTTAACAACGTGCGATTCCCCGTCTCTCTCCTCCGACACGTTATTACTGCTGTGACGCTCCGTCGTATAAATCGTATTTGACGCGAACGCCAGTCGTTTAGCTTAGGCGCGACTTTCGCCAAAAGGGTCGGGGGGGGGGGTGACTCTCGGCGTAAGCAACAACCCCGATGGAAAAAAAGTGTTTCGTACGCCGCGCTAAATAAAAACTCTCCTTTTGCTTTTACTGGCTAGTTCGTTGCCTTTTAAAGCCTTTAACCGTTTCGGCCAGTTCCTCTCCGTCGTTCGTTTCCAACCTCTGGTCGTGTTCCTGTCTCTCCGTCGCTGTATTTTCTTGTTCGGTTTCCGACTTGGAAGAACTGGACGATTTATAATAGCGGACCGAGAAACGAACGGAAAACAATCGGCTGAACTGCGATGGAAACGTTAGAGAAACGTAAGAATTTCTTCCGTCTATCGTCTCCATATCCAAACGAGTCTCGATACGCTTTACGCTATATTTCCCTGATTTCAAACGTTGATGACTTACGGGTGATTTACAGAGAACTCGTCCTGTATCTAACCAATCGAAATCATCGAGACGTATTACACAGAGTTATATAAATTTACTTTCATAACAGTTAACGATATATTTACCGGTATTTCTTTTTCCTTTGTCTAGAGCTCTTACTCTGCTCGCAGCAACCGGTTGTGTGATGGACTACGAATTATCTCCTGCACCGTGATTGGGCACACTCATCTGCAGTGTATATTAACTGTACAGACCGTGAACTATTCCCAAGGCGGACAGGACACGACGATGTTTGTTGCGTTCCGATTATATTGAAATGTTTCCGTAGGTAATGCGAAGAGATTTCCGCTTGTCGGCAAACAGAGATTTGACACGCGCTCGCGTGTGTGTGTGTGTGTGTGTGTGTACGCTGCTCATAATATGTTTTTGTTATTAAAATGAGGCGCACGCGGACGGCGTAAAACGACTTGACGAGATTTACGACGAGATGTGGTAAACGAGGCACGCGAATGTGTACGAGTCCGAACGGCAAAGAATAAATTACCGTTGCGACGACCAGAAATCGCATCTCGCTCCGAACACGCGCATATACTTACGGTATAGTCGTGGACAGGTGCGCCGATCGGGTTAGTTCGTTGTAAAGTTTTACCAAAAAAGTTTCGCGAAAACTTTTTCTGTGTGTGTGTGTGAGTATGTGTACTCGCGAGAATTATTCAAATTTCCCCCCGTGTAAAATATGCGCGTAGAAAAACGTTTATCCGGCAGATAAGTATTTCTTATGCGTCCATTCCATTGTTTTCAACGTATTTACTATTGTTTTTGGATTCTGTGCGGATCGCGACGAACGTATATTGTCGTTTTTCGTATTATACGCACTTGAAAGTACAAACAACAGCGCGCAAAATCATCGTCGGCACACTTAAATTCACCACTTTCTCCCGTATATTATTGTACATGATATTACATTCGAATAAAAAACGATCGCACAATATGTTGTTGTTTTTTAATCGTATTTATTTAGTGTAATTTATCGTTAATTGAAATATTATATTATTATAAAAACCATTTCAAATCGAGCTGCATTACAACATAATTTCTAATTTCGTATTGCCATTGATTTTGTAATGGACGGCTGACGATCGACCGTTGTTGTATTTGGCGACTACGTTTGGACATTTTATACGGGTGGTGTCGATTAGATTAGTGTTTAATTTTCGTAATATTTCGTTTTGAACGATTGAAAATTTAATACGCACGCGATCCTTGAGGAGGGGACGTGGAAAAAAAATCCAAACCTCCCCGGTTCGAAATTCTCCGTCTCGTTATACTGACAATCGCGATTCACACGTGCACGCTGTAAAAGAGACGATCAGTCGTAATTGAAATAGAGAGAGCGAGAATTGTACATTTTCTACGTCTGATTTTGGCCGAAATATAATTGGCCGTGATTTCGCCCCCGCACAAAAAAAAAAAAAAATTCACCGGTACGAATAAAGTCGCTGGCGCGCACGCGTGATTCTCGGCAATCGTGTGATGTTTTGGAGAGACGAAAAATGTTCGTCTCTTTCGTTGCGAGTGTCGTTATAACGAGTGATTTCGCGTCGTCCACTGCGGGACGTTCACCGTCGTATACACGATCGTGTGTATTTCATAGGTACGAAAAATATTTATGTGTTCTTTTTTTGTTTTTCGCTCGTCGGCCAAACCGTGACGAGAAAACCAAACGAACAAAAAAAACGAACAAAACGGATCCGTTTTGCCACAGTGGCAGGCCATCATCGAATTCGGCCACGGCGATGATTCACACGCGCGGAGGCTGCGCGGAGGCGGTGACGACTATAACGGACGGGCGGCGGATACGCGTATTTATATACATTAATCCGACGGGTGCCGCGGTCGCGCCGCGTGTACAAAATAGACGAACGGATTTTTGGATAAAAATCCGGTGGGCGCGGTATAAAACACAATATGAAACCGAAACACACGGTGATATAAGCCTCCGGGGGCGAGCACGCTCCGCACGGGTATAATAACAATAATAATAATAGTACAGGGATCTTTAGTATACGGACAGGGACGACCCTTATAGTCACGTCGGACGGATCCCGAGCGAAGCTGCTGCTGTACCAGCAGCACCTATATTTCGCACTTATATACATTGTGTTATAACGTGCAAACGCGTGTGTGTGTGTACGCTCATAAAATAATATATTATACAGCCTCGATGTGATTAATAACGTTTCGGACGCACAATAGAAGCAGATCGTGTGGGCTGTACACACACACACACACGGAGATCTGTGGACCGTAAAATTATCGACGCCGACCGTACACACGCGCTCGTTATACGGTTATAAACGATTGGTTTTTTTTTTCCTTCTTCTTCTTTTCCGCCACAACGTCCGGGGGGTTTATTAGAATAGAAGCGTTAAAAAAAAAAAAAAAATACACTCGATGCTACAGGGGACTCGTCGTCGTTCCGGAGGGATTAGTGCCGGCGTGTCGTCGACAGAAGAGGAGGAAGACGACGAGACGAACGCGCGTATAATATTATAATTTATAGCCACTTTATTTATCTATTGTTTTTTTTTTTTACGATGATTTTTAAGTCGCGTGTAAGTTTTCTTTTCGACGGAACCCTGCACGCGGACGTCGGGCGAAAAAAAACTCTAAAAGCGCGCGAAACGGAGAAATCGTTTCTTTTCTACCTCCCCGTCCAAGTGAAAATATCGAACGTTATTTGTTAATGCATTTCATACCGGGGTTTTCTTTTTTCTCTTTTTTTTTTTTAGATTCCGAGAGCCGGGGCGAGAAACGCATTCGTTTTACGTGCGCGTGATGTTTTTTTCCGTGTTCGTTTTTTCTTTACCGCCGAAAAATTCTCCTAGAACAAGTGTGCTCCGAACTCTACAGTCCGCGGTTTGTATCCGGTGTAACAGATCGCGTCTAATCGCGGCACTTTAGACACGTCGTTTTTCTCAAAAACCCCCGAAAACATAACTCGAAAATTACATAAACACGCCATTTCGTCGCAATCGATTGTCGTCGTTTCGAAACTAACGTGTGCGGAGAAACAAATCAAATACTTTCAATTAACATCTAACGGAAACAATTTTCAAAAACTTTCTCACGACTTTGGATTATTCGCAATCGTATTTGTATACGCATTTAATTCGTAAAAAGTGTTAGAGTTTTTATTTACACGCAAAACAATTACACCGAAGCTCCGCGCGGAATCGTTTTTTTTTTTTACCCATTAGACGTCCTATTAGAAGTTTGGTACACTTCATTCGCCATACACACAGTGACGGCTTGTGCGATTTCAGCATCGAGTCTCGATAAACTCCATGCAATTGTCATCCCGTTTGTGTTTTACATATTTTTGCGTGTATAATCCAAAAACAGTGCGTTCGTGGACCAACGTTCGTTGTGAAACGTTACACTTTGGAGCGAGAGAGAGAGAGAGAGGGGAAAAAAATGATATCAAGTGCTATTCATCCATACATACTATCTAGTCTATTTCGTAAATTCGACACGAGCATATGAAAATCGTCACGATCGCGATGAATATCGGTAAAGTCACGAGAACACGATATAAATTGTAGACGTTATAAAAAATTACGTTCGCGCTTCGTTCGGCGTACGTATATTGTTTGTTTTTTTTTTTTTTTTTTTATTGCGTGTCTTTTGGATTTCATTTACTTTTCTCCGCAGTAGACAATTTTTTAAAAGATATCTCTTTTTTTGTTTTTTCACTCGACGATTTGTGGTCAAATATACGCGCGCCCGTGTGTGTATTCGAAAAGAAAACACGACCGTTGTGGCGAAGAAAAAAAAATGAAGAAACCAATAATCTTAAGAGCTCGTATACGGCCGTAACGGTAACCACGTATATATATTCTCTCTTTCTTTTTCCCTCCCTTCCTGCCCTTACACAAGACTCGTTTAATTTATATCCCGGCTAAAAATAAGACCAATAAAAATAAATAAAAAGAGTAGCAGTGTAGTGTTGCGCGTTTCGGCACGGTCGCAAAAGTCATTCGTTTTTTTTTCTCTCTCTCTTTTTTTATATATATATATTATTTAAAAGTATAATTTCGGGGGGGCCGCGCCGAACTAGAGAAATAGTATAATGGAAACGCGGTGAAAATAAACGTTCGTCCCTTTTTTTCCTTCTTTCTTTCTTTTTTTTTTTTGGGCGCGGTATTTTTATTTATTTATTTATTTATTTATCTTCCGCCTTTGCCGAACGGGAAACAATTTGAACAACAAGAGCTCTTAAAAAAATATATATATACCCGCGGGTACACGGGCCGACTGAGAGAACGGGAGAAGGGAAATACTATTTTTCCACTCGTCTCGACGGCGGTCGTTTTCCGAACGGTGTGTTTGCTTTTCGCGCGGTTCGATGGACACTGGCGGGGGAGAGCGTTCGCTCGGCGCGGAACCGACGCGCAGCAGCAGATATGTTATTATTATTATTATATATACCGCCCGGGTATATATCATATTTAATACCCGATTATTAATTATCATAATATTACGGATATTGCAGCAGCCATCGTCGCGATGAGTTGAAAGGGAAAAAAAAAAGTAATATATGAAAAAGTAATAATAGAGAATTCCGTCCGAATCGAAAGCGCGTACATATATACGTACATTTTTTTTTCTTCTCTGCAAAAATATTTCTACGTTTGTGTATTCGAAGAAGTGGGAATATAATATTTTCGCGTTAATTAAAAAAGGAAACAAAAATAGCGACGCCTCGTCGTCGTCGTCGTCGTCCTCCATCGCGCGGTGGTGCGGTTCTTACCGCACGCCGCGTATTATACGGAGAAAATCGGTTTAAATTGGAAAAAGAAAAACACACAAAACACGTTTTACAATGCAAATCGCGTAAAGATCAAAGTTGAAAAATTCCGAATCGGGTCGGTCTTTTTTTTTTTCTTCTCTTCTTAACAACGGCCGCCCCCGGACTTTGCATATCGGATTATGCGCAGTGCCGCCGCCTTTGACGTCGTAGATTTTCTCTTTTTTTTTTTTCCTCTCTCTCTCTTTTTTTTTTTTTTGCTTTTTCACGCGCTCGCGTCCTTTTTCCACCGTTCCTCGAGGAGTTTTATTTTATTTATTTATTTTTTGCGCCTTTATCACCTCCGACCCGGAGCTCATCATAATTATCATCTCGCCGGCAGAGAGAGAGAGAGAGACCGGGACGCACAAAGAGCCGCCGTCGAGAGGAGACTTTTGATCAATAAATACTACGCGCGGGGCGCGTTTGTTGATTAGAAAGAACAAAAAAAAAGAAAAGAATTTGAATAAAAATCGTCGTCGTGGCCTTTATACCGCGCCGCAGCCTCGACGACGATGGAAGAACGAAAAAATGTTTATTTTTTTTTTTGTTGCCTTTCTCTCCTGTGCATCTATCGACGCCGCAAGTACCCCTTGTGAATAAATTTACGTATAAATCAACTTCGCCGGCGTATATATTAATTTTCGTGTGTACACACTTTTAATTCTCGGACTCTTTTATTTATTTATTTTTTCACTTTTTCGTTCTTTCGGCCGTGTACATACGCGCGGGTTTATTAAAATTTCGAAATCTCCACTTTTTCGTATTTATATAACGTGACACGCACTTATTACGCCGGAGTGTACGAAAACCCCGTAAGAAAACCCGTTGTCGGACTACTTTTACACCGCGTTTGCACATCTCGAGGTTTTCGCGAATTTTTCGTGTCACCGTCACGTTTCCGAAATTCCCGAACGCGTTTCGATACGTTATTGTAAAAAATACTTTTATTTCGTATACGGAATACGTATTCGAATAATTTTTCAAAAAAAAAAAATATATATACGAAATATTAGAATAATTTAAAACTAAAAAAAAATTTTTTTCCCCTAATTTATGTTGATTTTGAAAATCGACGTTTGATTGGTCAATATTATTTATTATAAATCGAATAAATACCAAGACAGTATACAAATATTTCATACCAATTAAAACACTACACACCAGGGGATATTCAAATATATATAATATATATATATATATAGTCGAACTTCGAACGCCAATCAATATTTTAAATCGCGCGTCGTAACAATTGAATTCCTTTCGATTTTAAATATTTCTATATTGTAACGAAATAATGTTTAATACACCGTTAATTGAGGAAATAATTAGTGGAAACCATAATAACACAATGATATATGCCTACACAGTACAATGTTATATTAATCGTTTACGCGTGTATATAATAATGTCGAAAGCAATTATTACATTCCCGTTAGCCGTTGATATTATATTTCGACCGAGGAGAAAGACTAGTATAATGTTCATAAACTATACTGTTTTGTTATGAACAGTATAACAGAAAAACGAAAATATTCGGAATACGTACTTTTTACGAATAAAATATTTGGGATATTATTCGAATACTTTACAAGACGCGGCGTAATGTGTGCAGCTTCGCGCAAACAAGCCCGTTTCATGTGACGTGCCGAATTTCGGATGTGACAATAATTTACTATACGAAAACGCGACGGATTGATTTTATATTGTTTACGCGAAATATCAACAAAAAAAAGTGAATAAAATAAAATTCGTTTTTTTTTTTTTTTTTAAATAAATACGCCGTTATTCCCGCCGACAGTTGTAACAGTTATGAATTCAACGATTCCTCCTCCTCCTCCCCCGTACGTCGTATAAATCAAATTGTCATTATTCGTCATACACGCGGTGTAATCGTTTCGTATACGTATGTACCGAAAACGGTATTGGTTTTTTTTTTTTTGTTTTCAAACGGATGAAAAAAAGAAAATTGTATTTGAAATAAGTGTCGGCGGGGGCAGATTGGCAGACACAAATCCGCGGTAATTATAACGACACGCGAAATTGACATTTCCATCTGTACATGTACGGTCGGTCGGTTTTTTTTTTTCACTTGTCACGTGTCAATACATATTATTATATGAAGCTGTACACGGGAATAAAAATTAATTTATTAAAAAAAAACAGTTATACCCGGTATCCGGTTACCGCTCGTTCGTTTTTCTACGAATTTTGCCCGGAACGTTTTTTTACTAAATTAAAATATTGTAAAATGATACTTTGACGAAAAGTAATCGGTATACGATTTTTTTTTTTTAAATTAATTAAATTACAAATTCGTAGTTTTACGTTAACGCGTTCGTTTAAACGGGAAATATCGTAATTTTATTTTTAAATTAAATTTCAAAACCTTTGTTCTTTATTGTTAGCATCACGCATATCGATCATGTCGTATGGTTTTGGTGTACACCTGTTGTCGCGATGGACAAATGACAAAAAAAAAAAAACAACGTAGAAAAAAGTACGTTTTTCTTAATTTTTTAGAACAAAATTTTGTCCGAGATTTTAAACGAGTTCGCATTGTGCCGGTAAATTCGATGAAAATAAAATGAAAGAGTCGGCGGCGAGCGGCTGCAGCCGCGCCGTGAATATCGAGTGTGATGGTTATTGATATTTTCAATTTGACCGGGTTTTTTTTTTTTAACGGCGCGCCGTGAAAAACGGTTCGAATAATAAAAGTACCAAGAATAGTGGGGAAAAAGCGTACGTTTCGTATTCGTAGAGAAAACAAGAAATTAACGAATTAACCGGATTACTTCTACTATTAATAATTGACGGTACGGCCGTTAAAAAGACACAGTTTTTTTTTCCTTATTTTTCGACATTGTCCAACCTAACCCAATATCGTCTACAACTTTATCCCTCTGCTATCAAATGACGACCAATCCCTTCCCCTCTCCTCCCCCCCCCGTTTCTTTCGACCACTGCTCCGCGACAAACTCCGCGGACACCGACTTCTTCCTTTCTCCCCCGCTCTCTCTCTCTCTCTCCACGTCCCCCCAAACAACTCGCGATTGTTTGTCGTCGTTTTCGGTTCGCTCGCGTAGGTGCTGCTCGCGCACAGTATCGTTTTCATTTGTTGTCCCTGCGTCCGTATACAATATAATATGCGTGTTTGTGTACTTTTGTACATTATGCGTATGAAGTGACACCGGTATTTGTACACCGAGTACAATACGCACCACCAGGCCTTATTATTATTATTATTGTAAAACGGGCGAACCGTCTCGGTCTGAAACCGGGAATCGGTGTCTCGTCCCTTTCCGAGAGGGACGTATAGGAGGTCAGCGCGGCGGCTGTCAGTCAACCGTCCTCTATTCCCGAGGAGTAGCAGCAGCAAACACCCCTTTTCTTCCCGCTCGCTATCCAACTATTATTATTATTATTATATATTGTGCTTACTTCGCGCTGGCTCGTGACTTTGTTTTGATTTAAGAGAAACAGACAGACAGAGAGAGAGAGAGAGAGAGACACGTGACCGCGTTTGTACAAGTCATCGGCTCCACGCGTATATAATAAATATACGACGCGTGCATCCTCCTCGTCACCCGTCCGTCGCTCATCCCCCAAAATTACGTTCGTACTGTACACACACACACAATACTCTATGTGTACGTTATCATCTCACCACCCCCTTTTTTTTTTCCTTTCCACCCCCCCTTCCCCACCACGATAACGGTAAATATTATTATTCGTGTTATACGACCATTTATATTATACGCGTGCGTATCGTACGAAATTATTTTATTGTTTTTCCTCTGTCTCTCCGCGGGAATCATCGGCCTCGTCCGCGCTGTTTTTGTTATCCGCACGTTTTTCGTTCATAATAATAATAATAATGATAATAATAATGATAATAATAATAATAATAATAATAATAATAATAATAATAATAATAATAATAATAATAGGCAACGGTGGCGGCGGCGGAGGAAAAAAATTCAATTATAAATAATTGACCGCGTCGAGTCGTACTACGGCAGCCAGCCCGACACACAAACTCCGGCACCCTTTTTCTTCTTTTTGGTCACTATAGCTGAGCCGCAACGGCGCGCGTAATTACGAACACGGAACATGCGCGGAAGGGACGTAAAATTTATCACCGTCTGCCATTCGGCAACGTTGACAATCGTGAAACCAGTGGCGGTTGCTCCAGGTTATCATTCCGGGACGAGCCAAAGGGAAGCCGACGTATATTACGACAGTCACACTGCAGTAAGGCCACAAATGAAAGGGGGAGTGAGCCGCAGTGGCGCCCACGATCTGGACCGTCCCTCCCAGATCTTGGACTCCTCGCATATAAATACGGTACCTTTGTGATATTGAAAATCGTTCGTCCAATCCGATTTCCGATCTCTGGTTACGTTCTTTAACTCTGCAGATTACGGTACTGAGTTGATGTGACCAGGAGTTTCGAAAAAGAGGTCAGCGGTTAGTTATGTTAATGGTACTTGTTAAAAAATCAACAAAGTGTAATAACGACAAGGTAATTTTTATCAAAACATTAGCAAATCATTACCAGGTATAATAGGAATTCGAACTTTTGAGTTGAATCGAAATTTCAAAGCGAGCCAATGAACCAAAGGCTCGCTCGAGCCCGCCTTTGGCGCCACCAAACGATTGATATTCCTCGCGTTATTTTCTTTACTAAACAAATAGATCAATTTCTCTTTCTCGATTTGTATTCACTAATTTATTTGTTTTTCCTACATTTACACAATATGCTATGTAAAAAAAAAAAAAGAAAGACCTTTGTGGGGGGGAGGGAGCGATTCATTCTCCATATCAACCGTATACAGTACGCCTCTGATTGTATCACAGTGGTTAGATCTGCTTAGCTCAGGTATTTGGCGATTGTGTGGGCCAATACACTTTTTTTTTTAAATATAAAAATTCGGTCGTCGCTTTCCACATGAAAATAAACTTAAAACGTTAATAAAACAAAGGATTTACAATACAGTCGAAATAACGTGGTGGTGTAATTTAAATCCCGAAAATTACGCCCTTTTTTCCCACCCGAATAGCTGAACATTTTGAATATGTGCTATAAAATGAGCCGAAATTGGAAAACAATTTTTTTTTTTTTTTTTTGTAAAATTTTACAAAATCCGGTATAAATTTCAATACCGTTATATTTATCGGAAATGATGATGACAATTTTAACGGGAAAACGGTGTTTAGAAAAAAAAAACTCGGTACTCGGTAGTTTTGAGAAATCGCGAAGAGAAAATCGGAAAATGCTGTAAAATACGCGTTAAAAGTATCATCCGGACAGCGATATTTGACAAAAATCAACAAATGGTATCGAAGAACGGAACGTGGTTGTCGTAACGGCGAATGTATTGTTTTTCACGCGATTCGCTCAGAATCTGAAATCAAAACATATCGTTGGAGAAATAAATAAATAAATAAAACGAATTTCGAATTCGTCGGGACTTCTCGCGTATTTCGATTTCGTGCCGGCGAAATTTTTGTGTTCGTGTACAAAACACACGCGTGTATTATATTATAACGAACGACACAAACGCTTATCCGATTCTGTGACGGGTCCCGCGTGTATAATATATAAACCCGATGGCATTTTCATTATTATTGTTTATTTTCTTTTTTGACCAAACGGCCTTCGCGGGGTCGGACAGTAGGGAAAAAAAATGCGTCTACCTCTCCTCGACAGAGTCCGCGGCAACGACGTCGTGTCACACCACACCGCGTAATATATTCTCAGCTCCTTTCGCGGCAGTTTAATACACTCGTTCGCGATATTTTCTATTACAACGTTTTCCCGTACATAGGTGATACAAACGTGTGCGTGTGTGTGTGTGTGTATAATACGTGTACGAGGCACCGCGTAGTCGTCGTCGTCGTCGTCGAGGAAAATCTATTATCTTCGGGAGAGTGAGAGAGAGAGAGAAAAAAAGCCCTCGAATTCGCATTAACGGTGATCAATCTTCATCCATCAAAACCGCGCGCGCGTTTCGACTGCGGCTGCGACTGCGGCGTCGTCGTCGTCGTCGGTGGCGCGACGCTCGTGGCCGCAGCCGCCTCCGTTTTCGACGTCGTGACGAGGGTCGCCCCGTGTGTGCTGTGTTATACTATACGCGCGTAATATATATTATTATACACGTTTAATACGGACGGCGCGCGCTGGGCAATAATAATACGGACGGAGAGAATGAGAGTGAGAGAGAAAATGAAATTATTTTACGTGTCGTGTAAACGTACAGGAATGGATTGGCGTGATGAAAGGGTTTTTGAAACGCGCTCGAGCGGGTTTTTTTTCTTCTTCGTGGACGATAAATAGTTATCTCGGGCAAACGCAGTTGACGCGGCAATTGCGGACGGTATACGAACTCGCAAAGCGGTACCAACAATAATTATTACAGTCAGTAATCACTGTAGGGCCTGTTGCGGTGTCCGTGTGGGGCAGCACGCGTTTTAGTGCGTACGATTGTACCCGGGACAACGGATTTATTGGGCCGGTCCTGGGAAATAGTTGCCCGCGTAGCATTTTAGACGCCGTTCTTTTTTTTTAAAATCGTCGACAAATGATGAGATGGTTCCGAGGTACCTACGGTGCAAATCCGGTTCATTTTTTGACAAAAACCAATACCGCCGAATTTTCACATGGGTTCGAGACCGTGCCGTGAAAACGTCACTTTCGATTCGAACACCGTAGTACTCTGTTCAAAGTAGACACACGACGAATCGGTGTGTACAATTGCAGTACAACTTGTCAGTTAAATGTCGACACTTGCGACTGGGTCCGATTGTGTTACGGTTATGTTCCGATTTCACAGCATCCCACCCCTTCGAACGTCATGTATAAGTCTGGAATAAGTGGTGGACCGACGATGCTATCAGCGCTGATCATCGGTCGTGATCGAACGTTTAGTGCCGCTTAGCTGACGACGGTAAACCCGGTCGGTCCAGGAAACGTGTGAACGTGACGACAAACCGGTAAAAGTTTAATAAAACGTTTTCGTTATTATTTTAACGTTATCGAAATTGAAATCCGATTTCCCCCTCCCCCCTCCCCCGTGTGTGTGTGATGGTTGTGTTAGTACGGGCAGGCGCTAACGGTTTCCGTATTCGCGATGTCTACGATACGAAATAATATGACGAATTATCTAAAAAAAAAAAAAAATTTTCGTTTCAAGTGACTTGGGAACGAAAAAAAATCTCGAAAACTCTACACCGGCCGCGCGTATGCCAAAAAAAAAAAAAAAACAGATTTCGGTTTATAAAAAAAAAAGTATAAAAATGTACACGGAAAACGACGGAGCCGGGGAGAAAGACGTGACCGGAATACGAAAAAAAAAGAAAAGAAAGAGACGCGGATTTTCCGGTCGGTCATCAATTCGCGCGCACACACACAGAATCTCTCTCGTCATTGTTATCGTCTTCTTCGTCATCACCATCATCGTTATCTCGTCACACACGCGCACAAACGCCTCCGATGCGCACGAGATTCGCCGCGGAATGAAAAATGTTGGCGGCTGCCGCGGCGATGACGATTGGACCGAATGCGCGTAACGAATGGTTTCTTCGTAATATAAAAACCCCTTTTATCTTCATTAGCGAATACACACACACACAAAAGCGACGACTGCTGCTGCTGGAAATTAATGACGACGCCGCTGTTATAGTCGACCGCCATAAATCAACCCGTTTGAAATCGTAAGAAAACGTCCCGGGGGCCGCCGGAACGGGATTTTAGTGGGGGGCGGGCGTTTCTCTATAGATCTCATATTATACGTAACTCCGCCGGAGGTTGTAACGATAATGGTGGTGGTGTTCCCTGCGGGTACACGGCCGCAAAGAAGAAACTGTTTATAATTCAATCGTTTCCAGTACCACTCCACCGTCGGCGGTACACGTCCCTCGCAGCAGCAGCAGCAGCATCATCATCTTCCGCCCGATCATAACTTAACCGCCGCGACTTTTCGCGATATACACGCGATATTTCCCGTCTGTATCTGTTCCGGATACATCCCTGCACCGCGCAGAATTGATGACGGCAGAAGAGAGGCAGGAGAAACGGTACTATATAATATATGTGCCCGGGGCGCCGTCCGCAACACACACTTACTCACTCACTCTCTCTCACTCTTAATCACTACGACGGCAGCGGAAAATCTCCGCCGGTTATCATTTCGATATTATATTTTTACACGCGTATTACTACCGCCACCACACAGCCAATAGCTACTCGTTCGCCAGATGTGCGATGAACTTTTCATTGAAATTTCACTTCTTACTTTTCTTATATGGGATCCGTTTTTAATAAGAGCCGTCATCATCCCCGTCGTCGTATATATATGTGTGTGTGTGTGTGTGTGTGTGTGTGTGTGTGTACGAGCCTTTTTTTTCATATATATATATATATATATAATGCGGCCGCGGCTATCAAAATACTATCAACCGTGCTGGGGGCGAGGAGGCGCATCGCGGCGTGAAGGAAGGGAAATAAGAGGAGAACGTTCGCCGAGAAATTTGTCCAGGTGTGTCGGCCGCGTTTGGCAAAAGAGACCGAGACAAAAGTCGAAGGGATGAGGGAGGGAAACAGCTTAAAACTAAAATGCAAAACAGATTCTCTGGTTTTAAGAAGAAAGAAAAAACCTCCCGGAAACTTTGCCGGCGGTTTTTTTTTCTTTTTTATATATATTATTTAACCATCTGGCAATTTAAACCGGAGCCGGAGATAAGACTGTACGGTGTACGCGGCGTTTGCGCTACCCCCGTCCGTCTCTCTCCTACTCGTACATTAAAACTTCGGCAAATCCGTTTTAATAACAATAATCTTATTTTATATTCCGAGAGACAAATAATGGAATTTTAATTAAAGATTTATACATATATATATATATATATATTTTTTTTTAGTAAAAAAAAAAAAATAGTAGCGCAATCGCCGAGGCAAAAAAAAAATAAATAAATAAATAATATTACGCGAATTTTAAAGCGTTTATTTTTATATACGAGTATATATATTTTTTTTTTTATTTCTCGCCACGTTTGTTTTTTTTTTCATTATTAAATATCGTCGAAATTATAGTCCACTGCGTATTGTACGACGCGTCGTACGCTGTTATTAATTCCCGTTAGATTTTTTTTTTTTCCCCGTTTTTCTCCATCCGTTGCTGCGCAGCGACTCCTACGCTCGTCCTGCTCCGTCGTATCGGTTTTTGGTATAATTTCGGTGATATTAGTGTGTGTGTGTGTGCGCGCGCGCGCTGATGCGCAGGGTCCGGGGAGCGAGGCGGTAGGTACACTCGATATCGGAAAATCTCATTTCGCCGCAGGACGGGCGAAAGAGAATCCGCGGCGCGCAGTTTGTTTTTCAGCACCGCGTTTCCTCGCATTTGCATAGTACGGAATTAGCATACTAGTTGATCCCTTATTGCTGCTTCTGCTCCTCCTCGTCGTCGTCGTCGTGCCCGACCCTCGTCGATCTCTCCGACAACACGACTTTCGGCACCAGATTTCTTTCGATTCTCCTCCCACCCATCCCTGCCATCCACAGTCGACGCCGTTGTTGTTATTATTATTATTATTTTGCCCGGTCAAAGCTTTATCCGAGTTTCTATACACACGCGCTAATACCTGCTATACACACCGGCAATAACAGCGGAATTCGCACATAAGACCCGCCACGCGTCGATTGCCGGTGTATATTATATCGACCGAACATTAATACATACGTACATACATATATATGCGATATAATTAAAATACTCGTATTATCCTGTAAATACGGCAAAGGTCGCGGTGGGCGAGTCGCACGAATACGAATTATTCGATTTATAAAAATTATAATGTTTCGCCAGTCCAACCGCGCCGATACGATATTATAATAGTTTATTCGGTTTAGTTCGTTTCGCGTGTACGTCTGTCCAGAAATCGCCGATATTGTTGTAAATTGCCTCGACGAGTTCATGCGTACGCGTTTCGTACGCGAATTCGGGACGCGTTTCGAAAAGTTGTGCAGTACGGCCGACGAAAGCAGAAAGCCGGGGTCCGTCGCGCGCATGGTGGGGCGAATTTCCGTCACCGTCTCCACGAATACTTTCCGCGCGTAAAATAATTTCAAACGCGTGCGATTTGTTATTTTATATTTCAATACCCAATTATCGCACGAGCTTACTTAAATTAATAATAATAATAATAATAATAATAGTATTTACACTCTTATATAGGCTCGCGGTGAATGTTAACCCGTATGATTCCAATACGTTATTATTTTCTATACGCACTGTGCCGTCGCGTTAATTCAGTCGTTTCGATATTTCAAAAGCGAAGGACTGGCGATTAAAATACGAAGTGAATTGGATTTATGCTGACTTCTTTTGACATCAAAAGAACGACAATGAAACGTATTTTAATCACCGCGCGCCTTTGTTTCTCCTTCGGAGTGACAGACCTAATGAAACAACAATTAAACGAACGACCGTTTTCATTAATTAAAGACGATTTTACACTCGCTTTTTTTCTAATAAATTTTTTTTCGAAAACCCTTAATGCATAAATATAATACGCATATTGATAAAAATATGCGAAAGAAAAGTCGTTGTATTCAATATTGAGAACGAACCAAATCGTGAACACAACTGCGGCAAACAAATAATTTGGACTATTGGGGAAAAAGCGTAGAAATCCTAGTCCTACTGATCACATAATACAACGTGCCGCCTTATTAATAATACACATTTATGTGACACTGTTTTTTGTGCTAGTAATCTATTTGTTTGCGATTGTTAAAAGCGACTTCCAGAGGAAACCGCAATTGAAGTGGAAGGGCAAATCGGACGGGATCAAGAAGAAATGTTTTTCAAGAAACCCCTGAAGTCCGGGTTCCTGAAAGACGCAAATGCTTATACTGCACAAACTCTATCGCGAGGTGCTAGAAGATTTTCTTGAAGAAATGTTGAAAGAGATTTCCGTTCTATTATATGTCTACTGCACTGTAAAGCTTTTATATAATTTGGATCGAAACTTGCATTACGCATTATAAAATGTCTGTATCGAAATTCTTCGTTCGACAAATTCACTATTCCTAAATAATAATAAAAAACGATCACGAAATCACTGGTTTTATGTTTTGTCCGCCTCATGACAATGAGATAGTGAAATTAGAAATATAGCTTCTAATACTAAGTGGATGATGTGCAAAACATCCGTGAAGAATTAATCAAAATCGAATCGGTGGTTTTCGAATTAAAAGCGCACTAACGGACAAAGAGACGCTGCGTTTTATATATACATATTGTATTATGGATAATAATATACGAATGTTCCTTACCGAAAATTACTTTAGAAACGATTTTTAAACAAAATTTATTACATTTTCGTGTTTCAACAACAATATTTTTATAGCCGAAAGCGAAATCGTGCTCAGTAATTTATATTGTACGATATTTTATGATTGTACCATTACACGCATTATGTCATATTATTATAATTTGTGTTCGCAATTTGTGTGTGTTTTATTTTTCAATTGAATTAATTGACATGTATGAAACAATTAATTATCATAAACGTATACAGCTATTAAAAAGCGATTTTCATTCACAATTTATCGCGTTAATACATATTTCGTATTTTATTTACATATTATATAATACACGTATATATATGAATATAATAACGATGTTATTATCGTATTTGAAATCATATAAATTCGAGGAATTGAAACTCATGCTTAAAGCAAAAAAAAAACTATGAATAATGTAAAATTATCATTTCGTACAATAATTGTTTTTTACGATTCGCGTGACACGTAAAATGCGTTATATATTAATTTTTTTTTGATACTTTTAATAAAAATTCTTTAGCGCGGTTCGAGCATTAAATAGAAATTATATTTCGTTGAGAATTCAAAAATTATTTCATCCCAAAACCATATTTGTATTTTATAATATTATGTATGCATATATTATTGATAAATAATAATTTACTGTGTGATGAAATTCGAAAATAATATACGTCATTATTATAATAAAAAAAAATCATATTTCGCCTTTAGTTTATACGCCACATTATTGCGTGTAAATAATAATAATAATAATAATAATAATGTTTTATATTCATTATTTGCAGAATAATATAATATAGAATCGCTTATCCCCGAAGAAACTTTTCAAAATTAAATATTATAAGTAGCCTCTTGGCGAAAATCGTATTAATACAAATTCAAAATCCTTACGAAAAAAAAATATATACATAAAAATACTTTGATTTGAATATAAAATATTCAGACGGAAATATTTTTGAATGCGTTTTATACACGTCAAATATTTGAACGTATTCCACCTTATAAGTATAATATTCAAAGTACTTACATATACCATTATTATTATTTATACATACATATATTTATATAGTATTTTATTAATAACAATTTTGGTATACGCTTATGGTTACACTGTAAAGGAACGAAATACCCTAACGGTAAAATAATTTCCTCAAATATAGAGGAAGATAATTATTTATCATATTATACCTAAGATAATGTGAAGAAAAAGAAAAGATAAAAAGGATTCGTTTAAAGTGAAAAGAAAATTGTATGGGAGAAAAAGAACTGTGTTAATAATGGAAACTATAGAATGTTGGGGGCATTGCAGATTAGAGAAAAATGAAAACAGAGTAGCGGAAATGAGAACGTTGAATTAACGCGGATGTAGCATTCGTGCTATACCATTAGACGTGTATGGAATTCGGTAAAAATAGTTAAAATCGTTCGACTTTTACGTCTAAGAGATGATGAAAGCGAGGACAACGGGAATGAGTTGTCGAAGGAATAATCGAGGCGGACTAAAGTCAAATCGGTTGGAGTTCATTGAAGACGATGCGAATGTCGTATAGCGTACAAGCAAAATATTACGTTTCTTTTTTTTTTTCTTTTTTTTTTTCGAACGTATATTTCCAAAGCGCTTTTTTTCTGTGTCCGAGGACACAGAGCGGAAGGACGGAGAGAAATTGTATAAAATCATCGAATAAATACAGCGCAACGGCGAATTTTCCACTAGCAATCGATTTTTAAACGTTGATAGAGTCGGATGAGGAGGAAAAAGGGAGGGACTAAATATTTATCTAATAAACACCCCGGTTTATATAATCTTTGTATAGTGTATTTTCACGTTACACGATGCTGTGGCGAGAGGTCTCTAAATGTGATTTATGACGGAGTGTCTCGGACGAGATACACTCAGTGCACTGGACGGACGGGATGGTGGGAAAGGGTCCCGTATGCAAATGAGGTTATAATTCACATTCGAGAAGCACGACCGTGTCGTTCCCCTCTCGCTCCCCTCACGCACTCCGCGCGCAGACGGGTGCATATCTATATATATATATATGCGACACAGCGGACCGAAGAAGGGATCGAGAGGGAGACAGAGAGAGAGAGAGAGAGAGAAATGGAAAAAAACAAACTTGAAAGCGAAAGAGAGGAGAAAAATATCTTTTCGGTTTTTGTCTCTCGGTTGTCAAGACCAATCAAACGAACGAGCGACCGGCGCTCGAGGCGACCGAAGCGGGTTGAGAGGAGCGGTCGAGAAATCGACGACGAACGCGGTTTTTGCATAAATAATAATAATAATAATAAAATATATAAATAAAAAATAAATAATAATGAAAAAAGTATCAGCTGTGACTGTATAACGACAGTTTTTTTTTTTTTTTTTTTTGTTTGAGGGTTCATTAGGAGGAGACGCGAACGTTTGAGTTATTGTTTCTCGCAATTAAATGACACGGCAATAACGAAAAAAGTGTTGTTTTTTTTTTCCTTTGCTCCGTCCGCGGTTATGAAAAATCCCGAACGGTTTCCGGTCTCTTGATTTTTATGAATACCTAACGAGGAATTTTCGTCTTGTAAACACGCCGTGCAAAAAACGCTTTTTTTTTTGTACTTTAAAGTTTTTTTCCCCTGTCGGGTTTTGATAACTCCGCGTGTAAGAAAACTCGCGCGGTTAACGACGAAAAACGAAACGGTTATTTTCGTTTTCATTTTTCCAACAAATATTATACCGAAGCCGGGGAAAAAAGCAAAACGAACGGTTTCGATACATTATCATAATGTGATGTTGGGAATGGAGAGAAAAAACGGGATAATATTTTTTATTACTCCAATGTGTGAAGAAGAAAATCGTGGAGAAATTCAAAGGCACGCGCGCACGTTGTTGTTTAGAAGAAATTCGAACGTCTCCATATTTATTTATTAACCGGGGTGGAAGGGAAATATTTATGTCTAAACATATTGATCAATTTGATCGTTTCGAAATGAGTGTTCTTAACTCCAAACGACTAGTCGATAAAACAAATATTATTAGATACGGAAAATAATAAATATATTATTATTATTATTATTCGCGTTTATCAACGTGTAATATTTCAATATTCGATGAGAATATCTCGCGTTAAACTCGGAAACGTTTAAAAATAAAATTTTTGGAATTTAATGTTTTAAAATCGACCGAATCCCGTTCGTCGATTAGAAAGAGTGGCCGCTTTTTCAAACGACGGATTGTTGTAAGCGGACAAAATTACACGTGCTAATATACACGACAATTCGTCTATTTTCATATTCCAACGAGATCCCGATAATATCAGCGTCTGTATAGCAGCATACGTATTATACAGTGACGGGAACAGCGTCCAGTAAAAAGCCGGAATATATACATAATCGTTCTTTTTTTTTTTAAATTTCTAATTTATTATATATAAAAAAAAAATCTATTATAAACCAAAAGCTGAGCTGAACGAGAAAAACGTATTGGTTTTACAATAATATTGTGTATTTCTTTTTTCATGCCTCTACTCAAAATACTCCTACCAGGAGTGTTTCGTTCATAGCTTATAACGAATTGCGTGGTTTGCACTATAAAGAGGATCGTTTTTCGATTTGTTTTCAAAAGTGCAAAAAAAGAAAAACTCATAAATCAAATATAAAAACGGCGAAATAAAATAAATAAATAGGTAAACAATGAATTTATTTCAAAATCGATATTTATAATTCGTAAAAGAAGCAACATTAACGATTAACTGTTTAATTATGTATGATTCTACATTTATTTAAAACATAAATGTATGGATAATCGAATATAATTTTATAAGATATTCCGAGTGCGCGCATTTCATACTACTGCAGTTTCCGAGTTTTTCGTCAACGTGTCGATTATTTCGACGGAAAACAATAAAATAACGGAATCAAACGTTTTCAGCTACCAAACTGTTTGCTGTAAGAAATTATATTGAAACTACTCAATACAAGTTTAATCGTAAATTGCGTACTAGTGTTCACGTTATATTATTAATAATAAATAATATTGCGCCGCAACTTTTTCGTTTTATCGAATGCAATGTGATCGATCGCGTTGCTTTCAAAATTCATACGTCGTGATATAAAACAAATCTACGAAATCTTTAACCCAGTAATTCACATTGGTTACATCGACAACAACCTTTGGTTCGTTGTGTCTTTTCTTTTTTTTTAAAAAAAATGTCTTTCTAAATACACAAAACAATCGGGAATATACGGAAATGTACGCGAGACGCGTAAATACAATAATATTACGCGAGATATAATAATCACTATACGTTCGAATCGAATATTTATGATAAAAATAAATAAATAAATGAAGGCTTGAAAGAATATTTCGTTCCCGGCAAAATCGTTTCGAAATCGTTCCACATTTCGTTGTGTAAAATTTTCAAAAAAATTTTTTTTTTATATACGAGTATATATAAAATACACCGCCTCGACGCTAAATCGGCTAGTGAATCGCCTACGGAAATAAGAACGTATAATATAATAATAATAATATAAATTATTATTATTATTATTATTATTATTGTGTCGCGGCGGTGTACCACACCACAACAATGTTGTCAATCAACGTTTTTATTTACATGTTAATGCGAAAGGGTCGGTTCGGCCGCGGGCGCGACACAAAAGCGCGCGCGGGGAGTTCGACGACGATTTTCTGCTAATTTAACATCGTTGCGAGCGGGAAACCGCACAGTGGCGACCGTTCAATTTACCGTCGACAACAACCCCGCGACACAATACGTCTCGCTGACTGTACACCACCACCACCGCCGCCGTCGACCCGTGCAGGAGAGCGCGTCACGACGACGCGTCCGCCTCGGCCAAACGCGCAGTTACACAATATCGTTTATTATTAATAATAATTAAAATAATAAATAACGCGAATCCGTGAACACGGGGATGTCTGACGTTGTACACGATACTTTTGGAAAAGACAAAACGTTAAAAATGTGCTATATTAATTCGCGTAATTATCCGCGCGTGAATTATATGAAACGAACGTGTATGACGCGGTGGTAATCACTCGAACGTGTCCCCCGGTTAGGTACGCGTTCCCGTGCGCTTTGTACGAATCACCACTACTGGCTCGACGCAAATGACTTCTTCGCACGAATACGGTTTTGCGTTCGCGTTTGCTTTCGCTTGACGGCTACTGCGCTCACAAATGATTCCGAACAAACGCGTGTCACGAGAATACTAACCGCCTTACGTTGTCGCGGATCTTCCAAAGGCACCGCGGCGGATTCGTTGCGTTCGTAACGTTCAATGCGGCTGCTCGGCTACCATCCCGAGTCAGTCATTATTACTGTTGTTGCCTGAACTCGTTTCACGCCCTCTTGGCCAACACGCGCTAAGGATCCAACGAGCTCGTGAATCCGTTCCATTCTGCAACGGTATTATCACCGGCGCACGACCATCGCGGAAATCCATAGTTTCATTTGTTCTGTTCATTTCCGGCGTGTGTTATTTCGCAGTAAAATGTTTCGTTGCATTTTTTTTTTTTCGTTTCTTACGATCCGTGCGGGGACAGGACGCGAGGTCGAAATATTTCATACACACAATAATATATACATGCGAGAGAGGAGAGAAAAACGAAATCCCCCGGCCCGCGCCGACGTAAAATAAATGGAACGGTTGATTGGCCCTGCCGGTACCCCGGCCGTGCTCCTCGCCGAAGTCTTTTAAAATTAAGCCTTTTATCTAATTTAAATCCGAACGCGCGTGCTCTGTAATTCCATTATGTTTGCGTGTGCGCGTATTGTATACGACGCGGGTAGCTTTTCGGGTAACGGTTTAGTCCGCTCTCGTGCACACCACGGGGCCGAGCGACGGTGCGCCGATGCCGGGACAGGGATTAAATTCTTGAATTTTCTCCTCCCAAAACGTTCTCGATAATTCCCCTATTTCGCGAACCCGCTCCCTTCCCCGCGATCCCTGTAAATTACGGCCACGATCGGGTCTTTGTTGGCGTTCGCGGGGGCCTTTCAACACGACCGTAACGAGGCGGTTTGTTTTTTTGGTTTTTTTTTTTTTTTTCGTTTATCGAATACTCGTGTTCGACGACAAAGGCATCGACGAGAGACGCCAGGCGAACATTCGCAAACGAATTCGTTGATTTCCGCCGATAATCGTTTTGCACACCGAATAGAAATTCGATGTCAATCAATAATGCGGCAGTGATTCCCCTCAGTCGTCGCGGTATTCGGAAAAAACGATTCCGGTGAGCGAAAATCCGGTGCAGCGTACCATATTTCCAATAATGGGTTCGTTCCAACACGGCGGATACGGGACCGGTTGCCGGGGAGGATTGATCCGCGATCGATGATCTATCTACTGGCGTACACTGTGATCGTAATGCATCACGGGCCTCTGTCGGACCGCGTTTCGCACCAGGTCCACGGTTGTGGAATAGAATCGAACAATAATGGCGATTGCCCTCAAATTATTAATGGTATAAATAAAATGATAACAGTGTCTCCGACTACCAGTCCACGTTATTTTTTCGTTTTTCGTTTTTTTTTTTTTTTTTACCATATACTGTAATTACTACAATAATTCGTGCCGTCAACCCTTTCAAAACGAAAAATAACGTCCAATATTCGGATTAGATGGATAAAAACCAAACGGACGGTTTTTACGTTGTGTATATGTCTATATGAGCACCGTCGAGGAAAACGTCGTCTTAAGCGAGTTATTAATACGCGAAACGTCCACCGTTACATTATAACTATCGTCAACGCGCGGTTTTAACAAAAGATTATACATATATATATATATATTTTTTTTTTTCTTCTTTCCACTCGATTTCCAATTCGATCGAAACGTCGTCGTTATTAGTGTAGGCTGTAGAGCAATAAAAACGTCGCGTTTATTGAATCACAAAGTTTCGTGTACGAGAGGGTGGTGTACCCGTGACCGATGACTGTAGCGGTGTCAACTGATGTGTGGGACCGACACTGTTGCGGAGTGGCGGTTATAAGTATAAATCAAAAAAAAAGAGAGAGAGAGAGAGAGAGAGAAAGAAAGACCGCCGAGCGAGTAGTACTCGTATGTGTGTGCAGTCGCGGAACATAAAATCGTCTCGTACTCTTAACGAGACAGTTATTAATGTGCGTTTCGGTTTATTTAATATAGGAATATACGCACGAGCGTATAACAGCGGGGAACGTATACAATAATATATTATAAGTATCGGTATCGAATTTTCCTCTTTTTCTTTTTTCTTTTTTTTTTACATCGAACGAAATAAATAAAAAAATAAATAAAAAAAAATGAGAACAGCGCGTTCACAGTTCACTGAAAATATATAATTTGTGAGCGCGTAACGGTGGCGGCGGTGGACCGAGCACGACGTGCACAACAGTGTTATTTGATGTCTATATAAATGTAATCATAACCGCGGTAATTCCGTAAAACGAGAGTCATGTCCCTTTGATGTATGTTTTTAGAATTTATATGGCTTATTATATAATATATCGGCGAACGGTGTAAACGAAAACTCGGTTTAAAGACGAGACGACGTCGGGGCGCGCCGAGGGATTTCGCGCGTGTTTTAAAGTGAACTGTGAAATGTGTAAAGTAGTATGTGAAAACGTAACTGACAGACAACGTACCGCCGTTGGAAGCGGCGCGTCATACGCGTCTCCCGTGGGTCCGGCAACACGTGATTGGATAATAAATTAGAAATATATAAAACGGTGGTCCACATCCGAGGACATCTCACGCTGTCCGTATAGTGTGTAAGTACTTTTTTCTTTTTCAAATTTACATGGGAAATTTTGTGATTCCAAAAATAAAAAAATTTCCACTTTTAAAATGTTAAAAAGAATAAAAAATGTCGCCTACAGTACGTCAGTGCGAGTGAAGTCCTATTCCGCGTTATACGCGTGTGCGGTTAGCGACAACGTCATTACGAGAATGTCAGAACTGGTCAGAGGAATAAGAGATAACATTAGTCATGGGCAAATGTCAACGAATACCATATAATATTATGTACTTGTGAGGTTTTAATAATTTTCCTCGATATTTCTTCTTTTTTTTTCTCTCTTAACCGGTACCGTTTAATTAAACGACTCGTTTCTGCACGTTAATGTTCGTAATTGTACCGCGGCAAACTGAAGAAGAAGAAAAAAAGTACTCGTTTTATTATCAGTGCCAAAACTACATATATACGGATTTGACGCGTTTCATAATACCCGTGTGAAAAATATTATAATCGCGTTGAAAATGAAATATAAAGCGTTGAGCATGAGTTAAACGCAACGATCTGTTCGTCCTGCAAGTGATTATTATCAGCAGTGGAATCGACGATCAAGAGTAAACCGTTTAAATCGAGACTACGGAAAGACAACAAATTGTTCGCATAAATCTTGTATTAACAAAAAAAAAAAAACAATATTTTCTTGGTGGTCGCATTACGAAAATTTATCGTGTCGATCGTGCGTGTCAGGAGGTTTGTCCGGTAAAATTGTAAAGTCTACGTAACGAATTCCAATGTTTTGCAACGCGAATTTTTCAATTGCACTTCTTTCTACTGTGTTTTGGGCCACGATTCGAGCACAAGTCGCAATGAAAAAAAGAAAAAAAAACAATAAATAAATAAATATTATATTTCCAAACAATTCGAATATTCTTCGTAACTTAGACGAACGAAAAAACAAATTGTACACCGTATACGACGATGTGCCGCGCGACTAGAGTTCTCGGAGCCACGGGACGAAGAAAAACTACAGAATTCTTTGATTATATACATTTACGAGCGATTTCATTGTAACGTATATAATAAAAGCATTTTTATAATTGCGAAATTTTTTTTTTAATTTCAATTTATTACTACCGATCGGATGATCTTTTTAACACAATGAATTTTGAACAGTCCCGCTGACTAGCGATTTTCATTCGCGCGCAATAGTTTAATCGCATGAGCGACTCCTTTTGTTTTTCGGACGTTGGATTTGACTTTTTTTTTTTATATATATTATTCGGTTAGAACGATTTTCGGAGACGTTAAAAAAAAAAATAAGTGAAAACGAAAAAGGACCACCCGGATGTGAGTGCGCGTATGCGGTGTACGCGAAAAATCCCCGTAGGATTACCACCATCTCCCGAGTCCATTAAACGTCATTCCCAATACACGGGGAATAGCACGTAAGCGCGCGACAGTGCACACGTTATACTACTGCAGGCACGTGTATGAGATAATATTTTTCTTCTTCTCTTGCGGGGGAAGAGAAGAGAACAAAAAAAAGAACATAAAACCAGACGGAAAATATAAAAATACAGTTTCTCGGCCGTATCCCCCAACGTCATACCTACTCGCCGCAGCACTCGAAAAACCGACGGCGAGCTTAAGTGTTCGGCGAGTTCGGGGCCATTTTTTCTCTTTTTTTCTTTTTTATCGTTCGCTGTCGGAAAAGACTTTACGGGCTGAAGTTTATTTATATATATATATATATATGTCCACACACGGATATAACTTGTGAACGGCGCAGGAAACGGGATATAAATATTATTTTTATACGACGGTGTCGATTTCCATTTTTCCAAAGGGGGTGTTGTTGCGATGATTGGACGCTGCGCGGTGCGGGTTAGAAGTTTATGGAATCCCGTCGAAGCCGCGGAGAGAGAGAGAGAGAGAGAGACCGTCTTTGGTCAAGTTTCTCGTGTGTGTGTGTGTGCGCGCGTGTACGAACTCCTCGACGAGGCGCATATAGTAATGAAACGGTTCGTACGAAGTTTTACGCGTTTTCAAACCGAGTGAGCTTCGGCGTTGTGGCGATGGCGGCGGTTGTGGGGAAAGAGAGCTGCGGTGTATATGATATATAATACCCACAAACACACACACACACACACACGGTTAGTGCGCGGTTATTGTTTGTTTGTGGGGTTTTTTTTTTTTTTTTTTATTACCACAAGTATCTTTACGATCATTTTTTTTTCCAAAGGCGGTCGGTCGTCTAGGAGAATATATATGTGGTGTATACATAACGTCCGAGGAAATTTTTAATTTACGTACCTACACATAATCGATGTACGGACGGACGGACGGGGGTATATCGTAAATCATATGTGCCGGGCTGTTAAACCCTGTAGTTCTCGTCGAATACTACTCGTATTATTATTATTATTATTATTATTATTATTATTATAAAAATACAACAACACATTTCTGTATTTTTTGCAGTCAACAGTTTTTCGCTAAAAAAAAATACAAAATATTTTATGTATTATTTATTTTTTAATAAAAATACCCCCCTCCCGCCTCAAACAATAACAAAACAAAATCAACCGATTTTTCAGGACTTTCTTTTTCGCATAAATCGTCATTATATAATATAAATACGGTTTTTACGAAGAGTGTAGATTTTTGGAAGAGATTATTATTGTTTTTATTGCGTCAGCTCAATAAACTATCGAATTTTTCAGTACAGAATTTCTTCGCGTTTACTCTACAATCGAGTAAAAAAAAAAAAAAAACAAAAAATCAATATGCCTTATCAATTATTGATATCTTGTCACTTGTTCACTACGTGCACGCATTGTAATATTCAAGATTTTTAACTCAATATATTATAATCGCAGTAATGTTTTTTTACAATATTCATTGAAATTCGCTATTATTTTCACAGTCGACGAGATACAATTTCAACATTTTAAATATCGAGAGCAATTTTGTTCTTGTAACATTCTTGTACCCTACTCTCTCTCTCTCTCTCTCTACGCCACCCAGGGGCGGATCCAGGATTTTGATAAGGGGGGGGTCCAACATTTTTTTAAGGGGGGGTCCAAAATTTTTATTAATAACTTTGTGTTTCAACTTCACCAACATGCCCAATAAAAGCATAAAATTTGAAAGTATATGATCCCATGGGGGGGGGGTCCGAACCCGAAACCCCCCCCCCCCGTGGATCCGCCACTGACGCCACCGGTTATATGTATATACAATAGCGTAGATGCGTGGATGGGTAGATAAGGGTTACCAAACCATAAAACCCTAAAAAAAAAAACTTGTTCTTGTAGTTAAAATTTAAAAATTTAATTTTAGTCGATTGCGCACACGGATCTGAAATTTAATGTTATTAACAAATTTATTGTATTCGATAAACACAATGAAATTATATATATAGCGTAGAATACAAAAACATTTATATTTTTATAATAATTCCTTTGAAAATCACCTTATCCCACCCTAGAAAAATAAATCGTATCTACGCTACTGGACATAGTCAGTGGAGGAGGCGAGAAGGATTCCATCGCTGAATGATTTTTTTTTTTTTTACAAAATCCGAATTTCGCGAGAAGAAATTCGGAAAATATTTATAGTTTTGGAAAAATAAAATTTTTAGAGAATTCTTCCGTTTATTTATACGGGTTTTCACTCGTCGGGGACGAGCGAAATAATAAAAATAATAATAATAATATCGTATAATACGTCAATGTTTCACCACGAATTTAAACCGCACAACCCTTACACAATATGTTTATGACGAGTAAAAACTTGACGGCAGTGTACACACACAGTGTGGTACACAGTACGGTCGGCTGTGTCGGTTCCGAATTAATGTTTTCGGTTTGCCAATGTCGTGCCAGATGTCGCCGACCCCGTGGAGGCTGCAGATGGCACACGCGTTCGACGAAATATATTATAGAAAAATTCGCAATCGGTGTCGTCGTCGTCATCGGGTGTATAATGATAATAATAATAATAATATATAATAACGCGACGAAATCTCTGGAACGAACGAATGTAATTTTACATACATATAGGGGTATGGTGTATCACATGATATTTTATTCGATAAATCGATGGTAGGAGAAGAGGACGGAATAACTCTTTTTTTTTTAATTTTTAGAACGTTAACCATAAACATTCGAATGGTAAAACTTTACCTTTTATGAATATCGCATCGCACTGAAAAACAATTTTTTTTTAGAAAAATATTGTTTTACACGCTTGTGCGTAAGCGATTTGACGATTTATTAGAAGAACAATAATAATTCTATACGAACAAAAAATAATCGTATCCGATAAAAAACTCCTGACTGTATTGTGATAAAAACGCACTCAATGATTATTATTATTATTATTATTACGCCAGACCAGTGTCTTTTGGGGTTAAGGCGCAATGGCACGAACAGAATTTATAGAAAAAATAAAAAACGAGGCAAGTATCTATACTTTTTTAGACATGTAAAGAAAGAAATGTGACCAATCTGAGTTTTTATAGAATTTCGATTACGTTTGTTGTTCAATGCTTAAATACTCTTATTGGAGCATTCAAGGACCAAGTTCAGTGGTATATTTATATAAACAAATAAATACAATTGAAATATGAAATATTCGTATGCGTTTTTTATTTGTTCGCTGCAGAGTCGTACGTACATCCTATAGGTTTTGTACAAAATTGTTAACGTAATTAAAATATTTTTATAACTATTTCACATACTTGTCTCATTATAACGCATTTATTAGATTGCATATCGTATGACAGAAGAAAAACAATTGGAAGGATGGGTTAAACACTCGAAAATCCTCTCCTGACCGTGCCACTTATATATACAAGTGAAATAACGTTTATGGAAGGGCCTCAACTACACAATTATATAGTTTATTTATATCGTATTATATATATATATATATATATATATATATATATATATATAATTCAATAGAAAAATAAAATAATAAACGTGTCTCTGAGTCTTTTGGCCGCGAGTACCCGAGTAAATGAACTATAAATGTAAAACGTATATTACGTACGTTATTTATGTATAAAATGTATTAATTCTCCGTCATTATTCGCGCGTTTCCCGTGGAAGAGACGTGTAAAAAGAAAATGTATATAGAAAAAATATATAAATAAATAAAAAAACGCGCCAAAGCGCCGTCAAAGGCGTTTGACCGCGATGGTCGTTGTTAACACGAGCGGCGGATGCAGTGCGGGAGAAGAAAAAATAAAAAAAAAGAAAAAGAAGAAATCTCTCTTTTTAAAGAAAAAAAGTGTCTCGGCGGGGTAAAAGAGGCTGGGAAAGGGGAAAAAAGGAGAAATCATTTGTATAACTCGCGTTCTCCGTAATATATATTTACCAGACCGTCGTCATCGCCGTCGTCGCAAAACGCGCGAGCGCGCGCACTCGGTTGTTTACCATAAAGGCAAATTAAAAACTTCTCCTCGCATATATATACGTGGATGAATATTATTATTCCGCCGCGACTTTTTCCTTCAATTCTCATTTTTTTTTCCTTACTTTTTCGCACGTTGTTTATTTTATATATATATAAAAAAAAAGAGAGAAAACGGCGGCAGCCTTTGAGATCCGGCTGACGACGGCGGCGGCAAAGTAAAACCCGAGTGTTCGTTAAGCCGATATGCATTCATTAACTGATGTTCTTATTCCCAAAAAGGTTTGTTCTACACTCGAAGCTTTTTTTTTTTCATATATACGCGCGTATCACATTGGAAAACTTTTCGTTTCTCGATATATATTTATAAAAAAAAAAAAAAATATATATATATATATGACACTACTCCGGTGGTTCGGTTCTTTTCTCTCGGGACTTATTTACACTCGATTTGAATACGAAACACAATGACAACCGACGTAGATAATGTTGTAGAAAAAAAAATATATATATGTATGAATGAAAACTAACTGCGTGTTCGTGTATTGAAAAAACGCTTGAACCAAACGCCGAAATTCGCGGCGTTGCCCTGGTTAATAAACGCTGCGAGGCGAAGGACACAGCCACCGCAAAATTTACAACACTAATATTATTTAAAAATTCACCATTCTATTTTTCGATAAAATTATGTAGTGTATACTTTTTGAAGAGAAAAGAACAGTATATTCGACGTGAGTATGATTTTTATCGTCGCTACTTGATAACATCGAAGATCAGTGGTGGTTCGCTAGAGCGCGTACGCTCGGTACTCAGCTAAACCGTACCACACGCACAAGGGTCCAACGCACTTTCTCGAGTACGTGCGTTCGTGAAAATATGAATGAAACATTCTTGAATATCATTTTATTAGGGGAGAATTCCGTTTTTGGATTGGAATTGAAATACCACCCTCGCATTAATGGCTGAAACGGCTACACTGACATTGCAGCTATCTTTTGTGACAATTTATTAACCACGTTTATCTACTCGTGCGCGTACCAAAAAAATTTAGTATAGAAATAGATTGCATGCCGCTCCACACTTGCGTATTCATTTGTCGGAGGTAAAAAAAAAAAAATCCGAGTTCAAAAATAAAAACCACGAAACGTTTCTAAAATGATTCACGTTGGGTTTAACACACTGTAAGTGCATTTAAAGAATTATACAAATTAAAATAAAATAATATTGACAACTGTGTACTAATTATTTCATGCAATACTCGTTCCGGATGTAGTAATATTATTGCGTGCCTATGAGTGTCCATAATAATGTCGAATAACAAATAAAATAATTTTTTCAAAATTAAATTGTAAACCTGATCGAATATCAAAGACAGAATTTTATCTCTTTAAAAAAAACACACACAAAAAGTCTATGAGACACGGTACTCTAATATTACCCCCGTGCCAACACGGCTCCGTGAAGCGTATCAAGAAAGTTAAAATAATATTTATTGGGGGGGAAAGGCAAGCGAAATATACAATAATAATTTACAAGTTTACGCACTAGCGGGAAACGTAAAAGAAAATATTATTATTGTTATATATTGGTGAGAATGGCCATACTGTTTTCTCCCTCTATAATGATATTATGTGGGTTTGTGTTAAGGTCGTTTCATATCATATATCTGCGACACTCCTTGTTTTCCGTATGTACGATTACTACGCGAATAAAGTATGCGTTTAAAAGCAAAAACATGTTTATGGCCTTATATTTATTTTTCTATCTAAATACATCCAAAAGCCTGATGTACTTAAGTTTATGTTTGTATAAGATACAACAAATTGGCGACGAAGATGAATAAAAACAAGTCCAACAAGCCTGCGGATGAAACCGAATCCGGTAACCATGTGGCGTCTTATATTGGACTCAACCATATGTCTTTTGATCATCGATCTGGTGAGTGGAAAACTTTCAAATTAAAGTTAACCAATAGTTTTATTGCCGGTGATATTGCAAGTGATCTAAAAAAGAAAGCCATTTTGATAACTGCGCTGAGTGACGAGACATTGTCTCTACTCGAGAGTTTATGTGTGCCAGAAACTGTCGAAGAAAAACCGTTTATTGATCTAATCACATTATTAGATAAACATTTTACTCCGGTTAAATCATATTTTGCGGCTAGATATGAATTTTATAGAGCCGAAAAAAATCCAATGGAATCTGTAGCAGAATGGGCTGCCAGAGTCCGAACGTTATCAATACCTTGTGGTTTTGGTAGTGAACTGAATATAGTTCTAAGAGACATATTTACTCTTGGACTAGAAAACCAATTCAAAGAACGACTCTTTGAAGAAAATGCCACAGAAAAAAATTGTACAATGGCCAAACTCGTGGACATCGCTCTTGCCAAGGAAATGGCGAACAAAAATGCTATCAAGAATAATCAAGAACCAAATGAAGTCAATTTTGTCAAAGAAAACAAATACAATCAAAGGAAATTCACTAAGCGGACAAGCAATCAACACGGTTCAAACAACGGCAGAAACAATCAAAACAGCGAAAGAGATAAACAAAAATGTCGAGTATGTGGTCGACAAAATCATAAGTCAGTTGAATGTAAGTACAAAGACTATTCATGTAATATTTGCCATGTAATAGGACATTTAGCTCCTATGTGTAGAAATAAAAATAATAAATTTAATCAAAAAAAGAAAACTTTTAATACGCATTATGCAGAAAATAGTGGCAATGACTCTGACAAAGATAATGTTATTTTAGGTGTATCAGATAATTTTAAATTAATTTCGGAATTAGACAATGAGACAATAGAACCTTTAGAAATAAATATTTTATTAAATAATATAAACATTAAATTTCAAATTGATACTGGAAGCCACTATTCTCTCATAAATGAAGATTGCTATTTACAAAATTTCAGTTCCATTAAATTATATAAAAGTGATATTCTATTAAAAGATTATGTCGGAAAACAATTTAAACCAGTAGGCAAACTTCATTTAAATTTTAATTGTAATTCAAATAAAGGCCAAATTGCTCTATATGTTATTAAAGGCGGAGGTCCTCCCTTAATTGGGAGAAAAGACTTTAAAATACTAAAATTATCGTTAAAACAAGATGTCAATTATTTTAATTTGTTTTATAATAATGATCAACCTAAGGATATCAAATTGTTATGTCAAAAGTACTCCAAGGTCTTTGAGAAAGGGTTAGGAACTTTTTCAAAATGTGAAGTTACTCTGTTTGTTGATAAAGATTGTACACCAAAATTTTTTAAGCCTAGATTTGTACCATTTGCTCTAAAAAGTAAAGTAGAAGTTGAAGTAAATAGATTAGTTAGCATGGGGGTTTTAGTTCCTGTTGAACATTCAAAGTGGGCAACACCCATTGTTCCAGTACTAAAACCAGATAATACTGTAAGACTATGTGGTGATTTTAGTGTAACATTAAACCCTGTTTTACAAGGAACTCAACATCCTTTACCAAAAATTGATCATTTATTTGCAAAGCATAGTAATGGTGTTTATTTTAGCAAAATTGATCTTAAAGATGCTTATGCACAGTTGATTTTATCTGAAGAATCCAGAAAATTAGTCGTAATAAATACACATTTAGGGTTATACTCTTATACTAGGTTACCTTATGGTATTAATTGTGCGGCTAGTACATTTCAGCGAATATTAGAACAAACTATTGGTGATTTAGATGGTGTAACGGTATTCCAGGATGATATATCCATATCTGGCAAAACTAGGTTAGAACATAATCAAAGATTAGAAACAGTTTTAAATAAACTTCAAAATTCTGGTTTAAAAGTTAAAATAGAAAAATGTAAATTTCTTAAGAACTCTATTGAATATTTAGGTCATATTCTTGACAAAAATGGTATTCATAGTACAGATAAACACATAAAAGCTATACAAAATTTTCCTGTACCTAACACTGTATCCGAATTAAAAAGTTTCTTAGGTATGGTTACTTATTACATTAAATTTATACCTATTTCAGCTGAACTTCTAGAGCCATTATATAAGTTAACTAGAAAAGAAGAAAATTTTAGTTGGTCAAACAAATGCGATCAAGTTTTCAATAAGACTAAAAATTTACTAATGTCTAATAGGGTATTAGCTAATTTTGACTCTAAGTTACCATTGAAATTAACGGTCGATGCATCTGGAAAAGCAGTTGGTGCTATTTTATCTCATGTTTATAATAATAATAAGGAAAGACCTATTGCATTTGCATCACATTTGTTGACTAAAGCTGAGAAAAAATATCCTCAATTAGAAAGAGAAGGTTTAGCAATTATTTTTGGCGTTAAAAAATTCAATGATTATCTTTTTGGAAAACATTTTACATTAGTAACGGATAATAAACCATTAGCCAACATTATGAATCCAAAAAGGGGCATACCTACTATTGCAGCAAATAGATTACAACGTTGGGCATATATTTTAACTGCTTATAACTTCAATATTAAATGGGTATCTACTAATAATAATCCAGCTGATTATTTATCTAGATTATCTATACAAAGTAAAGAAGTAGATGTTGAATCAAATATTAATTATTTAAATTTAGTGAATGAGGAATCTAATTTAATTCTAGACTGGGTTAAAATTAAAAAAGGAACTAGGTCTGATCCTATTATCTCAAAAGTTATTGACTATATATCAAATAATTCATGGCCAAGAAATTCTAATACAGATTTAAATATATTACCTTATTTTAGAAGAAAGGATGAATTAACTATAGAACAAAATATATTGATGTGGGGTTATAGGGTAATAATACCTTCTAAGTTCAGAAACACTTTATTAAATCAGCTACATGAATCACACCAAGGTACAACCAAAATGAAAAGCCTTGCTAGAGCCTATTTTTGGTGGCCTTTGTTAGATAAAGAAATAGAACAACTAACTGGTAAATGTGAAGCATGTTGTGTGAATAGGGCAAATCCACCAAAAGTTATACTTAAACCTTTTGATTGGCCAACCAAACCATGGACAAGAATCCACATTGATTTTTTAGGTCCAATATTTGGTCAAGTTTTTTTTGTTTTGGTAGATGCAACATCTAAATGGATCGAGTGCTTTAAAGTGAATTCGTTAAATACTACCACAGTAATAAATAAATTAACTGAAGTTTTTTCCAGATTTGGTTTACCTAAATCAATAACATCAGATGGTGCTAAATGTTTTGAAAATGAAGTATTTCATTCATTTTTAAAAAACTATGGTATAATGCATTTAGTCGGTGCACCTTACCACCCGGAAAGCAATGGCGCTGCAGAAAGTGCTGTTAAAATAATTAAAAATTTTGTTAAAAAAGTTACAAATAATAATAATCTTAAAACTGATTTAACTACTGAATTAAATAAATTTTTGTTTCAATATAGGAACACTCCTCACACAACTACAAACGAAACTCCTACTAAAATGTTATTAGGTAAATCTGTTAGATATATTTTTGATCTATTAAAACCATATAATGATGATATTGTACAAACTAAACAAATTAAACAAATTAAAAATAGTGGAAAAAGGGATGCTACCTTTAAATTAAATGAAAAAGTGTTGGTAAGAGATTATAGATTCCCAACTACCAAATGGAAATTAGCTACTATAACAAAAATATTAGGTACTAGAAACTATCAAGTCACTACTGATGAGAATGTTATTTGGAAACGTCATGTGGATCAAATAATAAAAAATAAAGAATTAAACACAAATAAATCAATCCTTAGTTCTAGCTTAAATAATGATAACCCCATTTCTGTAAAAACCCCTAACATTAATGATAATGAACAACAATCCACAAAAGTTAAAAGTAACCTTATATCTCAAAGACCAAAGAGAACTATTATAAAACCAAATAAATATAACGATTAATATCTGATAAGTTTAATTTATGTATACATATTGTTTTGTTTATATAATCTATTCATAATATTGTTATATTAATTTGTGCATGTTATATTTCATATTGTATTCATTTTATTGTAAAACCCTACTGTACGCATGTTGATAATATTATAGTAACTAAGAATCTAATGTATTTATAATTTAATATTTTATTTGTAATTTTTTTTTTTAAGTGGTGAAGTGTTATATATTGGTGAGAATGGCCACACTGTTTTCTCCCTCTATAATGATATTATGTGGGTTTGTGTTAAGGTCGTTTCATATCATATATCTGCGACACTCCTTGTTTTCCGTATGTACGATTACTACGCGAATAAAGTATGCGTTTAAAAGCAAAAACATGTTTATGGCCTTATATTTATTTTTCTATCTAAATACATCCAAAAGCCTGATGTACTTAAGTTTATGTTTGTATAAGATACAACAATTATAAATATATGAACTGTACCACGTGTAAATTGAGAATATATTATAATATTATGTGTAAACGCAATCTGTTAGGAGAACAACAATAATAATCGACGAATATCATTATTATTATTATTATTATTATTATTATTATTATTATAATTATTATTAATATTATTATTATTATTATTATTATTATTATTATTATTATACGCATATACTCGTATTATATTCAATTGGTTTCGACGTGTGTGAAGTTAGCCCCCCCCCATATTGTCAAAACTCTTCCAAACAATTCGTAAACTCTTGTCTTAATTTGTAACTATTTGTAATTAATATTTTAAAATTTGTAATTTGTTTTTTATTCGGTAACTATGTTTATATGTGTGTGTGTATACATAGTTGAGTTGCGTGGAGTGTTACAAAAATTAAAACCAGCTAATATTAAAAAAAAAAAGCATTCGTTGTTCGTGAAAAATGTTTAAATTATTTTAAAAATCAAAATTATATACATATAATAATTAATAGTGTAGATATATACACCAATTTATTATAAAACCTACAATTATATACAGGGCCTGATAGAAGAAATTTAAGAGACCCCGTGTACTTTTAACTCTGGGGAGGGGGCACTCTTTATTTAAAAATGTACGGCAAAATGTTTCTAAATATTTTTACATTCTGTTCCATAACATTATATTTTTTATTTTTTTATTTTACAATCCGAAGATTGGTTAAATAATTATTGGTGTCTTTCTCCATTTTTCTCTATCGCTTATACTCGTAATTCTCTTTAATTCACTGTATGTTCTTATTCCTGTATCTTCCATCACTTGCTTCAGGAATGGAGTCCTAGAACTTCCTCTTCCCGGTTTCCCTTCTATTTTTCCCTCCTTCATTGTGGTTATCCAAGGACTATTTCTTAATAGGTGTCCAATCCATGCTTTTCTTCTCAATCTTAGTGCATTCCATATCGATTTTTGAGTATTTATTCTTCTGAAAACCTCCATATTTTTTACCTTTTCTGTCCATGGAATTTTTAACGTTCTTCTCCAACACTATACTTCAAAAGTTTCTATTTTGGCTTTTTCAGCCTTCAGTATAGTCCAAGTCACTGCTCCATATAGGGCTACGATCCACACAAAACTTTTAATAAGTGACTTTCTGGTATCCAGACTTATTCTATTTGAGGTAAAAAGGTTTCTCTTTATATAGTATGCTTGTTTAGCCTGCGCTATCCTACATACCGTATCTGTATGACGTTTACCATCGCTCGTGATTTTGCTTCCTAAATATGAGAAGCTTTGATCTGTCTCCAGAATCATTCTATCTAAAGCTTTGTTAGCATACATCTGCTGTTCGCTACATATAAGAATTTAAGTTTTTCGTTTATTTATTTTCATGTAGTATTCTTTAAACAAGTCATTCATTCTTTCAAGCATGTTAGTTATGTCTTCTTCACTTTCTGCGATTACAGCAATATCATCAGCGAAACGCAACATTTACACAGACATTCCACATATATTTTAGGTTTATTAATTATTATTAATTTTAAAACTAATAATTATATATATATATATATATATATATCCCCCCGTGCAAAATAAAAGGGACGATAATATACGAGTACGTAATAATCGTTTGTCCCCTCTTCTACTTAGAAAAAAAAAAACGTCCAGTACTGGATGGTTTTTTAACGGTGAGCACCGGTGCCCTTGTGCGAATACCAAGAGTCGTCGTCGTCCTTCGTTCGTTTCCTCTTCGGCTTGTGGTGGCACAACAGTGTCGTCGTCGCGGGCCGGTCGCGTGCCATTACGTCGTCGCCGGTGGAACTGTCGTCGTCTTTTGGCCCGGGCGTCCATTGGGACGACGTCGTCGACATGGAGACGGTATCGTCTTCGTCATCGTCGTCATCGTATCGAAAATCTTGTTTTTCCGGGTCCGCGGACCGCACGGAACGGATGACGTTGTCGTCGTTCCACCAATAGAGCAGCGCGTAAAACCCGGTAAACACGGCCAACACCATGACGATAGCCATCAGACACATCATGCTCATCAGCCGTAACACGTTGGCCTGTTGGTCGTTTGCCGTCACGGTGTTCAGCCTCGAGATCGGAAACGGCCCGTTGTTCGACTGCAAGTACGTTGCTCCTTCGTTGGTCCCCAGTAGTTGTTTGCTAGCGCTCGGCCAATATTTCTACGCACGGGGGAGATTAAAAGTTCGGTCGGACGTCGCGTTAACAACAGCGTTATTTAATATCATTTTTCAAATTATGAAAACGAATTCGTTTCGGATTGAAAGACAAAAAAAAAAAAACGAGAGAAATTCCGTCTTTTCGTAATTTTTTCTTTTTATGTATACGATTTTTCAATTTTCGTTAAAATGTTTTTTTTTACGATAGGATTTAAGATGTAAAAACGTTTTTTAAACATTTCTATTTCGAAATCGCTGTTGACGTTACAAGTTTTCTACAAGAGATAATTCTCGATCGACGCGCGAACGTTTTAAATAACTGTTAAGCGCGAGACTTTGGGTGGGTGAAAAAATATATAAAAACTGCGCGTCGATTTTTCAAAAAAAAATTTTTCCAAATTTCGTAACAAAATCATTTACGAATTCAAACAAAATCCGTGCGTGTATGTGTATTCGTTATGTGTAGGTACATTCATTAGACGCGCGAAGACAAAATAAAATATTTAAAGCTAGTAATTTTAACGGCAGAAAAAAAAACTGCGAAAATTTACAGCGTATATAAATATAGTGATGTACTCCTTACTTTGTTTTCGGCCATACTCATCTGTGGATTGTATTTGTATATCGTGTTCCATTTTTCGCTTGCGTTGTAATTATTGAAATCTTCCATTGATGCCATAAGGCACGATGTGATTCTCGCCGCGGCGGCAACCAGCACGAACACTGAATATAACCGAATCGTTATTTCTTTCGTGGCTTTTATCGTTTACTGCGAAAATATAATATATTTCAATTTAAATTACGACGACGACAAAAAAAAAAGTCGGTTTTCCGACAATCTTACTATGTACCCCACTCACTTGTCTAGAGATTTATTCGTCTCAAATAACGCTGCGACTCGCCAATCCTTCTTTAATCTCTCCGTACGGTTTAAATTTGCTGCGAAAGTATTTCATAAGAGAACGGCGGACACCGGAGAAAAGATTTCCTGTTAACTCTTTCACTTAAATCACTCTTTGCGATTATGATGATAATAATAATAAAAATAAATAATATAACGTTATTTATTTGGTAACTATGTTTATATGTGTATACGTGGTTAAGTTGCGTGGAGTGTTACACAAATTAAAACCAGTCAATAGTAAAAAAAAACAGCTGTCGTTGTTCGAGCTGATATATATATATATATCGAAAATAATAATAAAAAAAGCCGTATCTTTTATTGAATTTTTAGTTTTAAAATCAGTGTCTTTATGTTGCTGAAACCTTCAAATGTTTGAGTACAGTTTATTAGGGTAAAACATAAAAAAAACAGCCGTTAACGATTATATGGTTTTAGAAATAGTCTAGAGTCACTTAGAGACTAAGGAGTGGTCATATTCCAAAAAAAAAAAAACAAAAATAAATGATGAATTAGTAAAAATGTTCAATTCTTGAACGTTTCCGAAACGTTTCAACCGATCGAAAATGGATCGGAATCTTTAATGTTTCATCGCCATAAACTGTACTCAAACGTCCAAAGGTTTCTTTAGCAATTTTTTCCGAGTATAAAACTAAAAATTCAATGTGAGCCGTTGTTCGAATTGAAATTTTGAAACGGACGAACGCGAATTGCAGTTTCAACGACTAAACTTAAAGCAAATTACAATTACTTTCAATTTCAAAGTAATCAGATTTATGATAAAAACTTTTGGGGTAGGGAAGAGGAGAATTCTGTTTTTGCATTGGAATTGGAATACCACCTCCGCAGCAATGGCTGAAACAGCTATCATTTATGACAACTTATTAACCACGTTTATCTACTCGTGCGCGTACCAAAAAAATTTAGTATAGAAATAGATTGCATGTCACTCCAGACTCGCGTATTCATTTGTCGGATGCATAAAAAAAATCCGAGTTCAGACATAAAAACCACTAAACGTTTCTTAAATGATTCACGTTGGGTTTAACACAATGTAAGTGCATTTAAAGAATTGTACAAATTAAAATAAAATAATATTGACAACTGTGTATCAATTATTTCATGCAATACTCGTTCCGGATATAGTAATATTATTGCGTGCGTATGAATTATGTCCATAATAATGTCGAATAACAAATAAAATAATAATTTTTTCAAAATTAAATTGTAAACCTGATCGAATATCAAAGACAGAGTTTTATCTCTTTAAAAAAAACACACAAAAATTCTATGAGACACAGTACTCTAATATTACCCCCTTGCCAACATGATTCTGTGAAGCGTATCAAAAAAGTTAAAATAATATTTATTGGGGAGGGGGGAAAGGCAAGCGAAATATACAATAATAATTTACAAGTTTACGCACTAGCATGAAACGTAAAAGAAAATATTATTATAAATATATGAACTGTATCACGTGTAAATCGAGAATATATTATAATATTATGTGTAAACGCAATCTGTTAAGAGAACAACAATAATAATCGACGAATATCATTATTATTATTATTATTATTATTATTATTATTATTATTATTATTATTATTATTATTATTATTATTATTATTATTATTATTATTATCATTATAATTATTATTATACGTATATACTCGTATTATATTTAATTGATTTCGACGTGTGTGAAGGTAGCCTTCCCCCATATTGTCAAAACTCTTCTAGACAATTTGTAACCTCCTTGTCTTAATTAGTAATTACCACTTTAGAATTTGTAATTTGTTTTTTATTCGTTAACTATATTTATATGTGTGTGTGTGTGTGTATACATAGTTGAGTTGCGTGGAGTGTTACAAAAATTAAAACCACCCAATATTTAAAAAAAAAAGAAAAAGAAAGCATCCGTTGTTCGTGGAAAATGTTTAAATTATATTAAAAATCAAAATCATATACATATAATAATTGTGTAGATATATACACCGATTTATTATAAAACCTATAGTAATATACAAGGCTTGAAATAAGAAATTTAAGAAGCCTCGTGTACTTTTAACTCTGGAGAGAGGCACTCTTTATCTAAAACTGTGCGGCAACATTTTTATAAATATTTTTACATTCTATTACATAATATAATATATTACTTTAAATTCTCAATCCTAGTAAAATATTTTTTACTTTTTTTTCTAGTAGAAAAGTATACGAGTAGACCAGAAAAAGAGTTCTTCAAATTTGGACGCCCTATGCTTGTGCATTAAAATATTTTATTATTATTTTTTTATACTAATAATTATATATATATATATATATATATATATATAAATATATATCCCCGTGTAAAATAAAGGGGACGATAATATACGAGTACGTGATAGACGTTTGTCCCCTCTTCTACATAGAACAAAAAAAATCGTCCAGTGCTGGCTGGTTTTTTAACGGTGACCACCGGTGCACTCGTGCGAAGTCCAAGAGTCGTCGTCGTACTTCGTTCGTTTCCTCTTCGGCTTGTGGTGGCATAACAGTGTCGTCGCCGCGGGCCGGTCGCGTGCCATTACGTCGTCGCCGGTGGAACTGTCGTCGTCTTTTGGCCCGGGCGTCCATTGGGACGACGCCGTCGACATGGAGACGGTATCGTCGTCGTCGTCGTCGTATCGAAAATCTTGTTTTTCCGGGTCCACGGACCGCACGGAACGGATGACGATGTCGTCGTTCCACCAATAGAGCAGCGCGTAAAACCCGGTGAACACGGCCAACACCATGACGGTACCCATCAGACACACCATGCTCATCAGCCGTAACACGTTGGCCTGTTGGTCGTTTGCCGTCACGGTGTTCAGCCTCGAGATCGGAAACGGCCCGTCGTTCGACTGCATGTACGTTGATCCTTCGTTGGTCCCCGATTGTTGATTGCTAGCGCTCGGCCAATATTTCTGCGCACGGGTGAGATTAAAAGTTCGGTCGGACGTCGTGTTAACAACAGCGTTATTTGATATTATTTTTCAAATTATGAAAACGAATTCGTTTCGGATTTAATGACAATAGAACAAAAAAAAACGAGGGAGAAATTCTATTTATTCGTAATTTTTTCTTTTTATGTAAACGATTTTTCGATTTTCGTTAAAATATTGTTTTTACGATAGGATTTATGATGTAAAACCGTTTTTTAAACATTTCTATTTCGATGTCGCTGTTGACGTTACAAGTTTTTTACAAGAGATTATTCTCGATCGACGCGCGAACGTTTTAAATAACTGTTAAACGCGAGACAAAAATTTTTTCCACATTTTGTAACAAAATCATTTACGAATTCAAACAAAATCCGTGCGTGTATGTGTATTGGTTGTCTTTAGGTGCATTCATTAGACGCGCGAAGACAAAATAAAATATTTAAAGCTAGTAATTTTAACGGCAGAAAAAAAAACTGCGAAAATTTACAGCGTATATAAATATAGTGATGTACTCCTTACTTTGTTTTCGGCCATACTCATCTGTGGATTGTATTTGTATATCGTGTTCCATTTTTCGCTTGCGTTGTAATTATTGAAATCTTCCATTGATGCCATAAGGCACGATGTGATTCTCGCCGCGGCGGCAACCAGCACGAACACTGAATATAACCGAATCGTTAGTTCTTTCGTGGCTTTTATCGTTTACTGCGAAAATATAATATATTTCAATTTAAATTACGACGACGACAAAAAAAAAAGACGGTTTTCCGACAATCTTACTATGTACCCCACTCACTTGTCTAGAGATTTATTCGTCTCAAAATAACGCTGCGACTCGACGATCGTTTTTATAATCTCTCCGTATGGTTTAAATTTGCTGCGAAAGTATTTCATAAGAGTGCGGCGGACACCGGAGAAAAGATTTCCTATTAACTCTTTCACTTAAATCACTCTTTGCGATTATGATGATAATAATAAGCTATTATGATGATAATAATAATAAAAATAAATAATATAACGTTATTTATTTGGCAACTATGTTTATATGTGTATACATAGTTGAGTTGCGTGTTACAAAAATTAAAACCAGTCAATATTAAAAAAAAAAACAGCTGTCTTTGTTTGAGCTGATATATATATATATATCGAAAATAATAATAAAAAAAGCCGTATCTTCTATTGAATTTTTAGTTTTAAAATCAGTGTTCATATGCTGCTGAAACATTCAGGTGTTTGAGTACAGTTTATTAGGGTGAAACATAAAAAAACCAGCCGTTTATAATTATCTTGTGTTAAAAATGAACTTAAGTTACTTAGAGACGAAAGATTGATCAACTTCCAAAAAAAAAAAACAAAAAAAAATGATGAAACAGTCGAAAATGTTCCACATTTTGAAACGGACGAACGCGAATTGAAGTTTCAACGACTAAACTTAAAGCAAATTACAACAATTACTTTCAATTTCAAAGTAATCAGATTTATGATAAAAAAAAAAATTATACTTTCCTTTTTATATATAATATATAAATTCCGGAAATTTTTTGATCTTACTACGTATAAGAATTATTATTTGAAAAAAAAATATATATAAAAAAATGTTTTATTTCATTTGTCCGCAGATCTCCGTACGATGGAGGGTGAGCGACGTTACAGGGATACGAGAGAAACACTCTGTATCTCATATAGACATATAATACGATGCTCTGTATATAAATGCTGTTAACACACTCGTCTGTAGTATAATATTATCATAATCATATAACGAATTGTGGTCATTTAGGACACGTATCGTAATGATCGCTTAAACGCGAAACTATGTTACATTCGCGTAGTTAGCTCACTAAAACGTATAAAATATCATTGGCGCGTCCTGTATATATTATAACGTATTACGCCGCTCGCGTATACACGAGGCTTATATAATGCCAATTAATTTGTTTGTTTGTTCGACCACCTTTTTTTTTACAAAACTATAACCAGTAACCGACAACATAAGTTATTATTTATTATTGCGTGGAAATTCGCATAAACGCGCGTACACCGACGGGTATAAATGTTTAAATTGTAGAGTTTATACAAAGCTTAGTATAATATATTAATATTATTATTAACTATAATAATAATATAGCTGTCCCCGTGTGGACTCTGTTGCCCGTAAATTAAAAAAAAAATGCCACTCAACCTCTTAGCGTATGATAACCCAGAACACACTCCGAAAACGTTTTAAACCGCAGCTGGTGGACGTTTTAAATACACATTATTACTCGTCGGAAAACGCGTGTAAATTATACAAATATCGTCACGGAAACGGAAACAAATTGTTAAACGACCGCTGCAATTTGTACAAATGCCGCCGGGAGCCGGTTGTGATAATTTGATAAGTTAACAGCGATTCGTCGACTTTAGAAACAAATCGGACGATGTTCGGGGCACAAATATAATAAAATTTTCGTGAGTTTTACTAAAAAAAAAACATAATTAATATATGTCACGTGACACACACACACACACACAAAGTAATTTTTAACACTTTTCTCTCTCACGAGTTCGTTTGTCGAAACACTCACGTGTGCCGCGTACATCACGTTCGAGTGTGACTTCAAAGAAATTCAAAATTCTATTCCTTTTTTATAACATTCTGAAATCATATATATATACGACCGACAGTACATAATGTGTACGCATATGTAAAGTGCAGCGATTATATTATAAAAAAAATGGTTTTTTTTTTAAACCTTCGCAATTGCACGTATTATAAGTGCGAGAATAACACGCGAACTGCGCTTCATCGCGATAACGATATTTTATTGTGCAAATATTATTCGTGGCAAAAAAAAAATAATAATAAAGAAAATATAAATATTATACGACATAGCCCGTAAACCTTGCCTCACGAAAAATTCGACAATAATAATAATAATCAAATAACCCGCACACCAACTATTCGTCCATAACTTTATTTTTAATTTTTATTATTTAGGCATTTTATTCGTTTCCGACGTGTCGATGCGTTTTCAAAAATCGCTTTTCACATTTCGTAATACAATTTATTCGACGATTACACACAACAAAAAAAGTCAAAACGGATAAAAAGATAAAAAACACAGTATTTACATGATCAAATTAAACAATAAAGCCAGCTTCCAGAATGAAAAATATTGTTTTAATAATAACGCGTTCGTTTTTACAATTAAGAATAGAAGGCAGGCGAAGAGATACATTTTGTGATTTTATAAAGGAAAATAAGGCAGAACGTTTATCAGACAAAGGGGGACAACGAAATAGAATACGAGGAAGATCACAAATTCACATTCATTGGGACGAAGAGTGCGGCGGAGAGGAGAACTATTCACAGACAGTTTATACGAATGAAGAGGAATTAAAGAAAGATCAACTCGTAAACGAGATTAAATTGGACTACATTGATGATCTTGATGGTTTGAGATTGTTGAACCAAATTTTTGTTTTTGGCACTGTTCGAGGACTGTTATTCTGAATTTGGAGGCAAAATTAACGGGGAAATTATTCCGTCGAGATGATCGGAGATTATCGACGCGATTTCTTAAAACAGGAGTGAAGTCCGACGAGGGAAGTTTGGTAAAAAATACATATGGACGCACGTAGCTACGCGCGGTTTCTTATTCCTATTTTTTTTACTAAACTGACGTATAATTATTATACTGTAACGATAGCCACTCTTCATTAAATTCCGTCGTATTATTTACGAGATTGTAAATAACAGAGTGTCCATCATTATGTTCTTATTGATATTTTGATAAAAAAATAATTAATATAATATCGACGACGGACATCAATCTCGGTCCGTCGCGACAGTCTCGAGCCACTCCAATTTTTGACTCTCGAGAATTCACTTATTTAAAATTTTTGTAAAATAAAATATTATTGAATAAAAAAAAATATATATATATAATAAATCAATTTAATCAATTAAAGTTTTCTTATTTTCAATATCTTCATCATCCGAATATGAATATTTCTGACGGCCGCCATATCAGGTAAGATATAACTAACATATTATTATTAACACAAACAAATATATATATATATATATATATATATATTGCAACACTAAGGTTCTCGAACTCACAACTCCGAGATAATCTTTTAAAGTACATAAATACTCTAGTAAATTTAATAGGCGAAGCGATACTTAATAATATCGCACCGTTTCCCTTTTTTTTTTTCATCTTTATTTTTATTATAATTACTTTTGTTTCTATTATTTTTTTACAATGATATATAATCGAATACGATTATATTATTATTACCGATACAGACTCGTATAACGATATTTATTTTTTTTTTATTTTTTTTTGTTTCCTCCGTCGTCCCGTTGTTTTTCGTCAACGTTACCGCGAGACGAACAACACGCGTGTGTCGTCGCGTACGAAATTATCGCGGATGCTGTCGGTAAAATAAAATAAAACCTAACCACGTCGCGCTCGCGAAATCTGCCACCGTTCTCTCTCTCTCTCTCACTAGTTATTCGTTAATACACCGCTTGCAATGTGCGGTGTAGTAACCACACAATATTATTTGCACCGAAACGCAGCGACCGAATTTCACCCGCCTTTCCAACTAACAAAATACACTTTCTCATCTGTACGGCGTATTTATATAAAACACGGAGATACGTTCTTTTTTTTTTTTTTTGTTCCCCTTCACACACCGCAGCATCACGTCGAAACGTTTTACCGTGATTACCAATCACCGGGAGCGCGTATATAAATTACTCACGTTTTACAATTTACCAAATTGCCTTTCGACAACAACTGCTGTGTCGGCAATCCCCCAACACCCACCCAAAACCGAGTAATTTATTCGGATCGAGAGCGATAGCGGCGAGAAAACCGCGGCGAATACTACTATTATTATTATTATTATTATTATTATATACGTGAAAAACCACCACCGGATTCAACGTTGGCTGATGATCGGTGATGGTCGGCGGGTGTAACGGACGAGAGTGATTTTCAATAAGCGCGGCGTATACGTATTTTATACCTACCACCTATTTCGATGCGAGGCAATGCCGTAGCCAGAAATGCCGTAGTCGAAAAGGCAAAAAGGGGGGAGGGAAGAGATTATTAAATAAATTCGATATGATTCACTAGTTGTATCAACACCAACGTATGAATATTCATCTTAACAAGAGACGCGATAAATAACGAATGTAATATGACGTTTTTTCGATTAGAGAGCTGCAGAACGTTATTGAATTTTCGTTTTAATCAACGACACGTCGGATAAAATATTACTTCGATTCATATATCGTATTTATTATATAGACCCGAACGACTGTCTGGTTGGATCGGGTAACCTAAACTAACGCAAATCAAACGCACACTATTCTAACTTTATCTATTACTATACATATTTTTGGATTCGCCACATTTTGATAACAAAAACGTTATAATATATCGGAAAGAAGAAATTCGGTTTTTTTTTTACTCCGTACATGTTAAAAATAATCATCGTAACGGAAAACAAAAACAATATTAATAAAACGTTTTTTTCCCCTCTCGTTTCGACGAATCTCGTCAGCATTATTCACAAAACGCAATTACTCCCCCGTTTCTGCAATACTCGTGTAATTTTTTAACAAGACGTTTTTGCTATACATATATATATATATATATAATATTTTATAAAACGCGCGGTAAAAAATCTATTATTATTAAATCTTAGAAAATGCGACCGATCTCCGTTACAACTGTGATTGGCGATGGTCATTTCATGCGAATAGTTGACAAATTTAACACAAACTTTCCAAAATCTCTAAAGCGTTTTTTTTTTATCTGCTAATTGTGCGATATCTAATGACGAAAACGCTAAACAACACACGTGTATACGGTAATGAGAAAATAATAATAAATAAAATTCGTGTAACGCTTCTCGTCTCGTTTCGCGGGATACTGCAAAAGAAATCCGAAACAAAAAGAAAAATGTAATTATTTTAAATATCCGACGACTTTTAGTAAACATTTTTTCCGTAAAACATCATAGGTTTGCATTATTTTCTTCTTCGCGTCGTCGTGTACCTGAAAATGACCAGCCACTGTCGCAGTCGTCGGAAACGAATGGAAAATAACAGTTTAACAGCTTTCGAGAAAGTGTCAACGAACCGCTATCGCTTATTATATTTTTTTTAAATCCATTTTTCGATAACAATTTTTTTTTCTGACGACAAACACACGTTACACCGGTTGATAACCCCACCGGCATAAATAAGATCCGAAATCCAGCTATTGTCCTGGACCACGCGTGCGAATCTCTTGATCCCTGCAACACAGCTATATATATATATGCATTTAATGCACGCCCCCTCCTCCCAGTAGTCATGCGAACGGTATCGTTTTGAGCCCGATCACGTCAAATAATAAAAAAACGATTTTTAAAAACTTTTCGAAAACGCGAGGGACACGCGCGAATCGATCAATCATTCGTACGTATACATTGTTATATCAAAACGAAAACGAGATATTATTATACTATATAGGGCTCAAATACGTATGCCATATATTATTATTATTATTATTATTATTGTTATTATTATTATTATTATTATTATTATTATTAATTTCAAAAAAGAATCTAGAATTTTTCCCTATCTAAAATACATATGATAAGTCACGCAACGCCTCTGCAGGTTACTATTATATTTGAAACGAACGACTTATATTATTTTTGCTGTATTGAAAATTTCAGACAGGGTTATGGGTCCGCATAAAAAATATTAGGAAAAAATATTGAGGTAACGCCAAACGTTTCTGCAACACGTCGTTATAAAAATATTGCGGTTGGTTTCTGACAGTGAAAACGGTCCATGTGGGAAACAACACACCTCTCACATTAAATACATAACGAAAATTGATCTTTACAATATATTACCGGATGAAAATCGTCGTAAATAATTGATTTAATATTTTTCTTTTCTAATTCAAACGATAAACTTAACTGTACCCGTTGTTTTTGTAATGAATAAAAATAAAAATTTGTATAAAATGTTCTTTTTTTTTTTTTCATAAATTTTTACGTGCTGTCCGCATAAATACATTTGGCCCGGTTTTATAACACTCTGAATTTGTGTCTGTTCCTATACACTCACTCACGTGTGAACAGACGGAAACGCGTGTTCCGACAGAGCTCCGAGTCCCGCACGATCAGTCCAAGTCAACGTATGCCCTGAAGTAAATATCAATCCCGCTTCAATTATTAATCGCAGATTCCGTATTGGAACAAACCTATAGTCAGTATGCGGATGATAATAATAAAAAAAATCAACTCATTCTGCCGTACACCACAATATTATATCGATCCAATTATAATGTTTTATAACAAATATATATATATATTGTGCTTCGCCGCGTGGAGATACCACTCGAATCCGAGCGGATTCATAGCTGTGTGTGCCATTTCTCTGATCACGTGCCGCAACGGTCTTATATATATATACAAAAAAAAAAACGTATTCTCATTAATTGCGCAGGGCGGCCGGTTGACGACGACGACTACGACGAGTGTTCTCGATGTGCGTGTAAATTTCCTCTTTCAAACATACTTTTAACCCGTTCTACCATATAATATTCGCCGTGAAAAGCACTCTGCGCTTCGTTATATAACACAATATGAAATATAAACGCTCAAACGAATAATAATAATAAACGTGCCGTCGTCGTCGGTCTCGTGTATTATATTAACCGGCCGCGGCCCGTTGCAGTGTGTTTAATTATAATTTTGTCGGATAATTTTCCCATTTCGAAAACGTCGCGCGGAGAGTGGAGTGGTCCGTCGCGGTCGTCATCATCTCTCCGTTCCTATATTATGTCCTCTTGCTCGGCATTGTTGTGTTTTCCCCGTACGGCCGGCGTGTGTATTATAATAATAATAATAATACACGTACCTATTGCAGCATCAGCAGCGCGCGCGGTCCACGACAAAACCGGCGAATACCGAACGACAAATCCGACGGACGCACAGATGGACCGAATGACAATATGAAAAATTGAGATTAAAATTACCGAAATAGAATTCCACTGTCTTATTGTATACGGTCCACAGATGTGTGTACATTTTACCATTTGAAACCGGTTTCAAGCACGTGGTAGTGTGTCTCGAATTGAGCTACAGTTGTAGCCACGAATTACGGAAATTTCGCGATCAAACATAATATTGAAAGTCGCAAGTTTTTATATAACTCTGTGACGTACGTATAAAATTATACGTACGATTATTAGAATTGCTCATGCGCAATGTTCTTAGTGAGGGGCACGTTTTCCACCGTTTCTGTGTACTAAAAATATACGTGGTATAGTTACGGTCGAACCGCAGTCGCGACTGCAGCACGTTCAACGACAACAAAACACACATGAATCAGTTGTTGTGTCACAGATATAACCGGGACTTCGGTAAGAGATAATTTTATAGGACACACTTTTCAGACGCGAAAGCGTATTATTAAAGACAATAATAATAATAATAATTGAAGGTAATGTTGAAGGAAGACACGTCGTTGGAAGATCGCGAGGGCAGAATACGTGACAAAAATAATGGATAGGATACGAATATAAAGGAAAATACAATGACCTGATTATAGGTTACAATCAGGGCCGTAGCAAGAGTGAGGCTTTTGAGACATTTGCCTCGGACACCAATGCAATGGGGCCGCTAAACCTTGACAATTTTTTTTAAATTAAGACATTTGTCCACCGCATTAACAGGTAGCATTTGAAAAGTCTTGCTTTTTGCATATTCTCAAATTCGCCTCAGGCTTCAGAAGAGCTTCTTACGGCTCTGATTACAATAGAGAAGCGTCGTAGAGAACTGTAACAAACTATAATCCACTACGGATTAATATCTAGAAGAGAGAAAGAGAGAAATAACATATTATCCGAGTGAGTCCTTTACAAATTCATCAAACACCACTACATTTATTATTATTATTATTATTATATTTTCCGGGTTCATATAATAATAATAATAATGGGGAACGAACTGAGAACGTTTTAGCCGAAGGGACGTGTATAATATATTAGCCTTTTCAGTCGACCGAATAACGCACAAACATCGTTTCGCCGTGTGGCACCTGTTCGGCTCTCCCACATCACTAGTCACCCGGCAAAGACCGCTCGCGCGATCGAACTCGACTGCTGCAGCGCGCGCAATCATCCAGCCCATCTCGCCCCCGGGCTGATCTTTCGTATATTTATCATACGCACACGAGATAATATTATCATACGCACTCGTTTGCCCCTGCAGCATCACGCAATTTATCTTATTTTTCGTAAGTTCCGTGCATATACTTTTTAGATATACATCGTCGTCGAGACGATAATATTTAATGTGTTACAAAAAAAAATAAATAAATAATTTATTATACACAACTATCTGCGTTTGAGCTCGGACATAACACAATTGGAAAATGAGTATATTTAGAAACGGTTCACATATTTATTGGAAGCAAAACGAATTGGAAATCAGGTAAAACGGGCATAATGTGCGGAAAAGCGCGAGCAAAACAGACGCGTTATATTATAGTATATAACTGTTATACGTAATAGTGTTGTATATGTAAAGACCGAAACATGGACCGCGATACTCAAAAAGGAAAAGAATTGCAATAAAAAATATATCGAAACGTGATGATAAGCATAACGAAGAAGAGCTTTAAATAATTCCTTGGACTGCAGAAAATGCTGGAAATTATAATTTCCAATACAATGAACGAATATCAATTATTATTATTATTACACGATATCAATTCGAATTTCCAATTGAATCCGATAAATCGTTTTTTCTCCTTCTTCGGCTTGTAAAATTATTTGAACAAAAAATCATTTACTTTCAAGATCATATTATTGTAATGGTCTTTTAGACGTTTTTGGCGATTCCTCCTTTGGTTTGTAACACGTTACAAATCAAATATCGCTATTGGTTTATCCATCTACACGGGCTGTATGCAACGTTTAATAAAAATAATTGACCATATATTATAAGATTTTTTACACTCCAGCGGAGTATACAAAAATTTTCAATGGGGAGATTTATATAACAAAATAAATAAATATATATATATATATATATTAATTTTTTTATTTATTAGTTGTATGGAAAAATTGTTATAAAAAGGTGTCATATAATATTATAATACAATTATTTCCAATTTCCTTGGTTTTTGTTCCAATTCAACAATGACCTCTTAGACTGTTAAAATAATACAATTGACAATGCATTCAATGTGTCCTGTGAATAACATATGTTTTTGAATATTTTAAAGTTAAAACAGAATGAAAATAATATATTGTTTAATTCTTTCATTGTATTTCTTAAATAAATTTACAATCTTTTTGAATTTGAAAACATTAGGGTAGTTGGTAGTGTACGCATAATAATTTTAATAACATACGAATATGCTTGGGATAATTACTGATTTAGATAACAATGGAATTATTATGCTATTGATTGAGACACATAAACATACATATTTCAGTCTTAAATAATTGAGAAAAATGCCTTGATCAATCCCTAGATAACACAAATTTCAAATTTATTTTCACGTTTATTATCCGAATTTCCAGAGTTCCACAATTTTATGCCGGTTATCAGTCTTTTAGATGGAAACAACTGGTTTTAGAACTACCATTACAGTTTTATCTACTCTTCAATATTGTAGATGGCCCTAATTATATATATTATGTTTATGTTATTGTTCATAAATACAGTTGAGACTTGAAATTATGCTATTTGACACTCAAATGGAGAGCAAAAACAGAGATTTTCCACAATTGCATATTATTACATTATTCAGAAAACTACATCAGGGAGTGGTCGTTTTCTTTTTTCTCTATGGGTTTTTAAAAGTTTAAAATACATACGGTGTTAATATAAATGCGAACTGTCCGCACAAAAAAACAAAGACGTAGACAGACAAAACACATATTATTGTATAAAATCAAAAATTGTACCAAATCAACTAGAGACACATAAATATTACGTTTATTAAAATTGTTTTTTTTTTTTTTTTTTTGACACAAAAGTATATGTACGAATGACAAAAGAAATAAGATAAACGAGTGATAATATAATTACTCTACAATAATAATAATAATAATAATAATGTGTATCATGGACACTGGACGTACATAATATATATATATATATATTGATTTATCGATAATACAAATATAAATATGTGTAATAATAAGTATATATAAAGAACATAAGAGTAACACAACGTATTGTACTAGGATCGTATAAGTATCCTATTAAGTGAATAAAATACTAAACAATAATAAATAAATTGTGGATTTAATTTGTCTTCCTTTTTTTCCCCTCCCATAATGATGTGAAGAATCATTCGAAATTCGGTGGACAATAAATACGAAGATATTAATATAAAAACAGTATATAATATTCCAATAATCATCTCATATGATTTGCCATTGTAGAACACTAGTATCTTTGCCGCCGATCGATATCAGTCTGGAATCATCGTGCAAGAACGTAACGTTTGTCACGTGGCTGCTGTGGCCTCCGTACGCATGACACAGTGACTGCACAAACACAAATAATAATAAAATATTAACAACGCAACGAATCATATTTTACATTAAATTATTTCAACAGAATTTACTGCATTTGATACAGCGAACAAATTTACTACTTATTATTGGCGGTTATTATATTATTATGTTCGCTAAAATCGAATATTGTTTTCGATAAAATTCATTCGATTCTCAATTGATTTGAAAAATTAAAAAGAAAACAACACGTTTATTGCTGAAATTGCAGTAGCGTATAAATGAAAATCGTTATCGTTTAACGACCGATTTAATTACAATTATGATTCACGGTACTGTCGTCTACATACTTTTGGTTGCTTGACCGGATACGAGTACAGTTTCACTTTACCAAAGTCGTCTCCCGTGACCATCAGTTTGGATCCGTTAGATCGTTCGCAAGCGTTAACGTCTGTGCCGTCAGCACTCTCAGGCCATATTCCGATGGTAGAAAATGACAGGACGCAAGAGTTGGACGCCCATACGGTGTCTCTGAATTGAGTACTTTGAGGCACTTGACGACAAACTTTAACTTTCCCTATGAGCAAAATAAGAGAAATAACACTATGTACAAATACGAACAAAATATTTGGGAAAATTGGTTAAAGAAAAATAACATTAGATTGTACGTACAATACAACAACTCGTAGTCTCCAGAGTTACTGCGCAGATACTCATTATCTTTTGACCAATCGATGTGAGTGATGAAGCTCGAATGGCCCTAATTGAAAAGGAATAAAAAAAAAATCAAATTAAACGGAATTACACGACAAAATTCCACCGCGAGTCTAATTAAAAGTCACACATTTTTTACTCTTTGTTTTTCCTATTCATTAGGATAACGAGAATAATAATAAATAGGGCTACAAGTTAATTACAACAAATTTCAAACTCATCTGATATTATATTGGTATAACCAATAATAATAATTACAGTATTTATAAGTGAATCAAATTAATCGAGTAAAATAAGTAGCCAAATGTATAAATCAAAAAACAAAAAAAAAACCTTCTACTCTAAATTGGTTATAAGACAATTATTAGTTTATAATTTCAAACGTCGACTAAACATTAACTAATATTATGGAAGCGTTTTTCTCAATATCAGTAGGGCGTCGATTATCCACACTAATTGGGACCGAGGGAGGTGCAAATAATCAAATAGCCATTAAAAATAAAGTTAAAAACTAAATTACTGTATATAACGTACCTATAATATGATATACATACATATATTATTTATATTATTCATTATTCATATTTTAATATTGATATATTATTAAAAGTACGTATTTACTCAGTATTAACTGAAATTTAAAATTTAAAAATATAATATTCATACATAATATAAACTTAATTAAAAATATAATATATTTATTTAAAATATTAATCAATTTTGTTTTTTGCACTTCCAATGAACTTCTTTTTTTTGCCGCCTAATCTCATATTATATCTTCGTATATTTCATAATATGTACATGTACAGGATAAAACGAACATAACGAATAATAAAGCTAAATTAAATTAAACTAAAAATAAATTTGTTCAAAATTTTGTAGTGTGGATAATTGACGAGCCAGATAATTGACATGCGGATAATCATCGACGCTCTACTGTAATTAATATTAATAGGCGATAACGTATATAATTGAATCAATATTCGCTGTACAAGTCGGTTTATTCAATAAGCTACACAAATCGTATTAATTTTTTTTATTATTATTCACATGCAGCAACAACTCATTCGACTCTACACGCAACCTACACCTACCGACAATTTATCAATAATAGCACCAGTGCTACATCGTCTGCGACGTTTGTCTTCCCAACACTGAATTTCGCGTTAGTTTAACAAAAATTAATTATGCGGAATATAACATTTAGGTACAATAATTATAATAATAATAATAACAGGTTAAATGCTTGTTGAATGGCTACTAGACGAATACGTGTGTAGTAGACTGGCCAACTTACAGTGCAACGGCCTAATCGCGTGTAATGTTTGGCGCCGTCGGTGACCTGATAAACGTAAATGTAATTGTCTCTGGAGCCCAATGCGAGTAGTTGTCCGTCCGGAGAGAATTTCACCACCTTAACAGAATCAACAACGTATTGTCATTACGGATGTAATCTTTGTAGAAACGACATTTAAATTGTACTTCTATAATAAGAGCACTTGGAATAATGAATATAAACACTCTTTTTCTTTTAAGTTTTTATAGTTCTTTTTATATTCAATTTGCTTTAGAACAAACATTGTACGGATTTAATTATTTCTAGTAAATCGATAATTTTTAAATATTATTCGCACAATCGAAATTAAAAAAAATAAAAACCAATTTATTTCAATTATTTAGGATATTATCAATTATAAAGTACCTACAGTAATTTATTGTGGACATTCTTATAAGCATAACACACACACACCTGTATTGGTTCATTACCGTCCACGTGAGTGGAATAGATTTCACGAGTCTCTGAATTCATTACAATCCATTTGCCCGACACGCAACCGACAATAATTATTCGACCGTCGCTGGAAAACGCAGCGGACTGCGCTTGTTCCTGGAAAGAAAAACGAGGCCGTTATAATATATATATGTATACAAACAACAAAATACATTTGATAAACGCAGACACTCACAGCAATGTCTTTACTCCAGACGACGGAATGAGACAACGAATCCCATAGCTGTACGATACGATCGAAACCAGCTGTGAGGAATTGGGCTAACGTGGGATGAGGACACAACGCCCACAGTTCGTCCGTGTGACCCAAAACGGCCGGGCTAAAGCCCATCGAAAGGGATCCGATCAGAATACAGTTGCGAGTTGATCCGACGAGCAACTGTGATCCGCGGCCTTCGGAAACAGTACGAATGCCACCCAAATGTTCCGCTACCTGTTATTATGCAAAGCAAAACGATAATTTCGATTTTGAACAAACAACGCGCAATAACAAACGAATTCAATATAATACGCATAATATGTTATATAAAAATACGTAATTGTCGTCGAACGTTCATTGTACGTTTTTGTTAGCTAATTTTAGTAATTGTATGCGCAACACACACATATACATTATAAAATGAATTCATTTTCAAATAATTCAGTAAAAACCGCGTGTGTATACGTTACAACTCGGACACGAAAGTGATCGTATTAAAAAGAAAAAAAGAGCTTTTCTCGTGTGAACCCCCCAACGAGACTTTGCAACCCCGTTAAACGATATTTACTTGTGCTTCGTATCCAGTGGGATGCATCGAATTATCAAACTGGATTAGTCTGCCGTCTTTGCCGCCACCGGTTATGATACTGCCCTCTTTTAACGTACATATGGAGAACACCGAACCTTCGTGCACGTTTCGCGCTACCTTGGCGATGTTGTTCGTGCCTGTCCGGTCACACAAAAACGCCGTAGTCAGTACGCTCACAGTGCTAACGGTGCACAAAATAAGTACTCACCACGTCCCCAGATGGCGACTGACCCGTTAGAATCGCCGGACAAGACGTCTCCGTTTTGCGTGAACGCCAAACACGTCACGTACTTCGGACGGTCCCGGGTGGTCTCGAATATGCCGTTGCGCTTGTACAGGGTACCGCCGGCGTCCAGTGTCCAGAAACTTATGTGACCCTTACCGCAAGTGACGATCTGATTGCGCTCCAGAGGATGGAATTCCGCGGCAACCACGGTGTCCATTGAACACTAAACGCGTTATAAATAATTCGTATATTTAAAATAGAATAAAAAAATTTTTTCGAAGTCTTCGGGGGGGGGGGGGAATATTCAATTCGAACAAACTTTGGTCTCCGTGATCTTGTGACCCTTCTCGTTCCTTTGCCAATCCCACACGGATATGTTATGGTCGTTTCCTTCGTCGATGGCGCACAAAAGGCTGCCGCCGTCCTGTTTCCAACGCGGTAGACACAAACACAAAATGAAATAAATAAATAAATAATCGGTTTTAAATGTGTGTGTGTGTGTGTGTGTATAACATAAACGTGGTACGTACCGCTTTGGAGAAGGACAGACAGCTGATGGATCGTTCGAATTCTCCTAGACCCAGGACCACGACCGTAGCCAAACTGACGGAATTCCATACTCGGATATGAGGCTGGAAAGAAAAAAAAAACAGTCATTTCGCCGTGCAACACGATATATTATATATAAAGAGAGGACGACTTCGTTACTTTTCCTTCGCGGTTATCGTGTCCGGCGGTCTGACCGGTGGCCACCAACAGTTTGTTCGGATGAATGGTCATGCTGCGGAAAGTTCATCCCGACAACGAATTATATAAGAAGAATTAAACGCGTTATTCGTTTTTTTTTTTTTTTTTTACCATTTAATGTCGTCGGTGTGTCCCAAATAGTGTCTCTGACTCTGTTCCTCGACGTTGTACAACACGGCTACGGATGCCACGAAATACACCATTTCGCCGGTGGGCAACAGATACAAGTTGGAACGACAGTCTTTCCCTCGGTACCCGTAACTGTTACGTGATTCGTATAAGGAATATTAATATTATATATATATATTGTCTATAGTTTAAAACTGCGAAAAAAAAATGATTTCTCGACACTGCATCATCCATCATCAAACACCCGCTCGCTCTCTTTCACTGACCGACCACCACACCCTAATTTATATAATAATCCGTTTACATCGTCAAATACGTGTTATAATAATTAATCAAATCGAAAGAAAAAAAAAAACACAAATATACATCGTCTTACATGCCCCGGCATCAATCAAAATTTTCGATTTATTAACGAAGTTAATAACGTGAAATAGGCTCGGCGATTTTTTCGTCGAGGTCGATAAAACAAAAAAAAATTATTCGAGGAAAAAAAACGAATACGCGCACCGACGCATGATAATTTTAAATTGCAGACACGAGAATTATTCAATTATTTTTTTACTCGCAAATTAGTAAATACATAAGTACCTAATCATAATTTTTTTTTCTACAAAAATATATAAAAAAAGTACTTGAAAATACAAAAAAAAAAAAAAAACGAACGAACGGATCGCGTATTTACACATATACGAAATATTATAAATGACAACAATATCAGAAATACGAACGTTATGAACGAGTAATGTTTAGAAAAACCAAACCAATGAAACCCGTTTATTATTTATCGAAAATTTATAAAAAAAAAAATCAAATAAAACATAGGATCTACACTAGGAGATGGACAAAAAAGTGAAAAAACAAAAAAACGTGTTTCACTGAAATTCGACAACATTTTTAACGGAAAACACAACTCACAATCATTATTGTAACGAATATTTTTCGGAATATGCGTCTGAAAAAGCATTTATAACACGACTGAGAGGGGGGGAGGGATGTTATAAAACACGCTGGACTTCATCCATATAACAAGATATAGAGCGTTCGAACACCTATCGTTTAACAAGCGCTCTCGTTGAATATATAAACTCCGAATTTTTCACTCCTCTCCTCGAAATATTAGTTAAACACGAATATTTCGTGCACTTAACACCACGATAATAATTCGACCGTTCGATTGAAATGTGATTCGGACGAAAGATTTGAACTAATCGCGTGTCTATTTTTTCTAAGTAGCGTTGTGGGAATAGATTTTTTTTTGTTTTTTTTTTCTAAAACTACTACACCGCGTTTCGTCGATCCTCCGCTACTAAAAAGCTGCTAAACCGACCGTTTTGTTTTTTCTTCCGTTTTTTTTCTTTTACAAAGGATACACCCAATCGAGTTTGAGTCTGGACGACGGAGCCGTGGCCACTTTAGTGATGTCGTACGTGGATTTCTCGGCGGTCGGCACGTACAGGTTGATGGGACGTCCGCGCAGGAACATCCGCACGCTGCCATCCTCGTCGTTGTACGTCGCATCGCGCGTGCTAAAGGAACAAAAAAAAAAATTCGTAACATAAGTATTGAAAACCATTTTTTTTTTGTCCCCCATAAAAAACACGAGTCGAGTTCGTGAAACGTATCTCCGCTTACGTCAGTGTCATAATATTGTAAAATATTACAAAAGGATAGATCGAGTAGTGATGATAAACATATAATAATTAATTATTCAGACTAAGAGAATTTGACAAAAAAAAAAAAAACAATCTATACGAAAAACGACTCTGGACGACCGTTACGATAAATAGTAGTTCATTATACAATCAATGAATACGTCGTAACGCGATGTTATAAAATATTATTTGTCGTAAAAATCGTCCATGTTCAATATACGTTAAAAACATTACTGGATGAGGGGGGCGTCAATTATTTATTTTCGCAATATTTAAGTTTTTTTTTTTACTTGCGCTCGAGTAAAAACACTGGAAAAATCGAAAAACGCCTGTTGAATACCTGTTATAAATATACGATTTTCCACACTCGAGTAGTGTAAATTTTTTACGAATATTTTTTAAACCTCGATCACATATTATATAAACAAGTATCTAATGATTTATTTACATAAATGTAAAAAACAATTATTTCGGGGGATAAGAAATGCGAAGAAACCAGCAGCAGCAGTAGGTATATAATAAATTGTTTCAATATGTAAACGCAAAATGAAAAAAGAAAATGTATTATTAAACTTCTCAATTGGCTGTATCTCATACTTGTAATTAAATGATAATAAAAATTGATATTCGTGTTACTGAAAACTAATAAATAAAAATATTTGAAATACTTTTTTTTTGTGGAACATTCAAAACCAATACTGTCGTTAAAGAAATATTAAAATATATATTCTGAATCTTTTTTTTCGAATTATTCGAAATATGTATTCGGAGAATACTTTAAAAATATATTTTACCGAAGTGTTGTGGTTTTCTACCGCGTAACGCATATCGTCAAGATCGTCGTCCGAGCACTATAATATATTCTTACACGAAAAAGTGTTCACGGGCAGAAGAAAAAAACACATCGTTGTAAAACCTGCAATATTCGATTCAGAATATAAAGAAACGTCGTAATATTTTGTTTCTGTTGAAAAACGTCGTTTTCTCGAAACTCGCGCGTCACGATTCGCGTTTAAAGAAAGTCCAATAGCGTTTGCAGATTTTCTACATTGTTTAACGTTCCGTATATTTATAAACGAGACGATCCATTTAACCTAGGAAACTTATATTCTAAGAGAAATTTCACGTTCATCAGATTTTGATATTTCAGATTCTGAACGAAGCGACGATATACGACGAATTTTTTTTTTTTTTTTAACTATTTGACCGCGGACACTTTTACGCGTAGAAATGCTCCACAATTGACTTTTATTCACGCCTTACTGCTCTCCAATACCAAATCTTATCTAGTACTGATTCCACGCGTTTTTCCATACTTTCTCAACAGTTTCCTACAGGGTGTAACGAAAGTTTTTCAATAACCTCGGTAAACACGTCCGTTTTGTACACGCGTGTCCTATCATTTACAAGAACCGAAGAAAACGTATCGAACAAGCTCGTATTTTAACAATATTTGAATGCAATTAAAAAAACAGCCGCTGTCGTGATTTTTGTTTTTTTTTTTGCTATTCAAGTGTGAAAAATCACAATTTCTCGTTCGTTATTTATGAATAATAAATAGCGTTTCGTTCGTTTTTCGAATGCAATTGATTTATTACAATATTGCTTTAGAATTTTAAAAAACAATATACAACTCTATATAACAAACACCGCCGGTTCGTTAATTTTTTTTTTCATAATTCTAAAACAAATAACGATACTACGCGGATTTTTTTTTTTTTTTTGTAAATAAAAATTTGTTTTACTCTATTAAATGGTTTACTGAAAGACGAAAAAAAAAATTATAATTCAAATTCGCCGTGGAAATCGCCGTAAACACACATTAGATGCTAATGAGCACAACACATTTCGCGCGATATTCGGCATTTTACGTTTCAATACGTCGTAGTGTGTTATCTCGGAATAAAAATATGTTAGAACAAAACGCTATTTCTTTTTTTTTCTATACAGAAAACGTAGTGTACATCGCGCGGTATAATTTATTGACAATTATATTTCACAAAAAAAAAAAAAAAGTATATCGTAAACAAAATAAAAAAAAAGTAACCTAAACAAAGTGCACACGAGTATAAAAATTACAGAATATTACGCACGTTTTATTCCCGACACGGTGCAGTGGCATTTTTTTTCTCCTCCTCGTGCAGTTGTACGAAATAATAATTTATTAATAATAAATTATTAATTTATTATTTAATAATTTAAATAAAAAACCGACGTCTCGGTGATATTATAGCGGAAATAGTAATATTTGAATTTGCAATAATTATAAAACACACGCGCGCGCGCGCGAAACGCGTCTGATCGGCGGCAGCTCGCGACTGAAATCGGTTGGCGGACGGATTAGGCCCGCGGTCGGGGTTATCGCCGATGTGTTGCCGCCGGGCCGTGCGGTTGGGAAACCGGACGACCGTCTTAGTAATGATGGGCGATTCTCGATAGTGGATCGATCTTTTGAATCGATTCGGATCGAAAAAAAAAGATCGATCTATAAACGAATCGACAACAAAAGATCGATCTTTTAAAAAATCGAAATACTGTTACCTAAAAAAAGTTTTACCTCTATTGAAACAAGTTCTAATGTTTATAATACCATTAAATAGTAACTTAAATTTTTCTACCAATTTAGTTTAATAGCCACTCTAGTCACTCTAAAACTCTTAAACCCTAAATACAAGTACTCCGCTTAAGCCATCTGCGGATGTTTAATAATAATTATTATTATTATTATAATTAAATAGACGATAAATTAGAGACGAGGAGCGGCCCCGGACTTACGAGCGGAATTTGTTTCCCCCCCCCACCCCCTCGTTGCCGATTAGTTTGCCGTCACGGTCGTCGGATTTTCACCGACACCATATTAATAATTGCGAACACGCACGCGGGGCTACGGGGCGAGCCTTAAAGGCGAAGCAGTCACGGTCGGTCGGTTGTAATATCATGTACAAGGAGCTAACTAATAGTGTGTGCTGAGTACAAGGAGATCTGACAAATTATATTCGTAATTTTTGTTCTACTCGTCATTATTTACTATTATTATTATTAAAACTAAAAAAAAAAAATGTTTTAATTTAAAATTACTTTGCGAAATTCAAAATTTGAAACTTTTTCAAACAAAACAAAAAAAAAAAACAATTATTTGTATTAGACATTTTTTAATCCTCGACGTTCTATGAGTTTATGAATATTTACGGAATTTTTAATGCATACCTTATAATACATATTTTTAACCACGTGTAATTAAAAATAATAATAATAACAATAACGCACAAATAATTACGGAGGCGAAAACGGTAATAAAACAACACAGCTACGTACAAATAAATGTAGGTTTTTCTTTACACTAAACAGATTATAATTATAATTATTTTTCTTTTCGTTTTTTTACTAATTATTTATACCGAATTTGCCAACTCGAACAATTCCTTGTCCTAATAATCACGACTGACAATATTATACACACGTGTACACGTAGTAATAACTGATTATATCCAAAATGCCTAAACCTACGGCAGACGCAATTCCAGAACTGAAATTCGGGAGAATTAAAACGTTAAGGATTTCAAAAAAAAATTAAAATCTTAATAATATTGTTTTGTCTTTAAGAAGAATTCAAGAGTATATAATATATAAACCCATTTAAGACTTAAACTAGACGTGTTCCAAATTTTATAATATACAGCAGATTGAAATGGAATAACACGTAAGTACAATTATTATTACTTAATGCGGTATCGAAGCCGACCACTTTTTTTTTTTGCACAAATCGCGCTATATCAATAGACAGAAACAGTGGTTTTTACCGGCGAAAAAAAACAATTTTTACGCTTCAGGCAAATAGATTTCGATAACAACTGTTTCCTTTATTTAAAATTAGTCGATTTTTTTTTTATTTTTTTTTTTTGACAGAACGCGTTGGATTCCGGTCAGATTTAAAAAAAAAAAACGCCAAAAAGGCACATTAAAAGAAATATATCGAAATTCGGAATTATTCAAACGTTTATTATACTGTAATTTTTGAAATTTGAATTTTAAAAATCGAACGCTCGTGAAAAGTCTTTCAAATAAAATTCTCATTAATTATGTGGTAAATATAAAAAAACGTTTAAAAAAAAAATTGAAAGAAACAACTTCGAGAAATATAGTAAGCAAACACATATAGCACGTTTTTTTTCAAGTAAACGTAAAGAATATGGTTTCTATGAATATTTTGGTACAAGAATCTCCCCACGCACACGGAATTCATTTCTATTAAATACGCGTTTAATTCGTTTCACTCACAAAACATTAATGAGTGAGTAGTTCGTTAAAAACAATATCGTTTTTCGTATTTTTAGTTTTTACGTTTTATACGCGTATTACGTATAATAATCATTATTATCAAAAATCGAAATATGTACACACAAACACACGCGCGCGCGCAACTGAATTTTTTTCAAACACTTTTTTTTTCTTCTATCGCTGCGTTACAACGGCGACGATAAAATATAGTGTGTAAATATTTTATACGCCTACCAAACAACAAGACGACGTCGACATCGCACAATATAATAATATTACATAACTTACGGTGACTACAGTCGATGAAATGACAGTAATTTAATATACCATTCATTATAACGAACGTCGGAATTGGGATAATTCGAAAATGGAACAAAAAATACAAATACGAAAATTATTGTAAAACTCGTCCAAATACGTGAACACGAAATACCACATATTTTGTTTTTACATACGTGCGCATGTATAACACGCGTTCAAAATTCGTTATTTTCATAATATACCGTGTACATTGTTTTAATTTCCATTACTTATTAGCGCTTGGTTTGATATACACAACACACACACATGCGTGACTATAACATATTATATGTTCGTCCGTACGCGTATGTAATAAAAAGAAGAAAAAAAATCAATACTATAACATTTTGAATAATTGATTGAAATAATCGCGATAAAATCGAATTTCCCTATACGCCAAACGTATATTTTTATACAGTGTGCGAGGACTATTTTTTCTATTTTCTACACAGTATTTTTATGATATTATAATAATACCGATTGAGAACCGTTTCTGTTTTTAACGAGACGTGGAAAAAAAGAAGGATTTCGATGAAAATCGATCGTTATTTTTGTCCTATCTGAACGTATTTCGCAACAATAATATTCCATTTAAAATATACAAAAAAAAATAATAATAATAAAATAAAAACGTCCACCAAATATACAATTTGTTTAATTAACGATATTTTGTTTTGAAGGATTTTCAAAAAAAGAATAATAATAATAACAACGTTATTTACACGTCGAAACGATCGAAAATAACGAGTATTATATTTCGTGCTTTTTTTTTCTCCTTCAAATTCCAACTTTCGGTCGGTTTCGAAGTTGTGCACTCACGTAAACGCACGTGGTCGGTGCGAATAAAACATTAAATCGCTTTTAAAACTTCGAAGCCACACTCGTATTGGTTACACTGCGAACCAAAAAAAAAATACCTTTCCGCTGGTAGAAAAATAAAAATAAATTAATAAAGCACAAGCATCGCGTTTTTTTTTTCTTTTCGATTCGAGGCCCTTCCACTGTGACACGATTGGACTCCCTTTCTCGGTGCCGTGTGTCCATGTTCACTCTTCCTCACTTCTTAGGGCACGCTCGAGTTTTTCGTACATTTAAACGCGCGCACTACGACGCGCCACTCCCCGTTTTCGTGAGAAAAAAAAAAAAAAGTGAAAAACTGAAAATCCCATGGTTTTGGTGTCAAAAATTACATCACATCACAAGTACCACACACAATCGGTAAGATCGACTTACTACTAGTAACTATAATGGCGACTTTCAAAACTCTGTAACGTGTCCGAGGGGTTCCTCCGCTGTGTACACATTTTATGTTTGGAAATAATTTAACGATTTCGTTCGAATTCTGTGATGTCGTACTACAACACCGTCCGGGGCACAAAAAAAAAAAAAAAACGCGATTTATAATATTGTGAAACACACACACACACACACACACAAACGCGCGCCACAAGAACCGTGACATACAAATATAAACACAACAGGGTTTCATCACAGCGGCGTCGTGACGGCCGTCGTCGTGGCTCCGCGCCGATACAGCTGGCCACCCGGTTCGCAACCGGTGACGTACACGCCGATACCTCTGCCGCGGCCGCGTTCGTTTCTGGAATCGATCGACGCGATTTCCGTCTTGACGTCGATCAGCTGACCGCGGAGGCTGTCCACGTTGTTACGGCCGTTCCGCACCGTTTCCCATTGGTCGGCGTGCGCGCGCACCGCGGCGTCCACCGCGGCCGCCGCTTTTTGGTACTCGGCCAACGCGGCGTCCAACTGTCCGGCCACGTTGAACATCGCGGCCGTCGACCGTTCCGTCGCGTCTTCGGCCGCGGCCAACTGTCCGACCAGCGAGCGCACGTCCAGCAACAGCTGATCGTCCAGGCTCCGAGTGGCCGTCTCCTCGTACGTCAGACACTCGATCAGCTTACGCTGTCGCTCCAAGCACCGATCGTCCGTGCACACAGTCAGCGACTCCTGTTGTCGCGACCACGGTAACATTAGCGGCGGCGGCGACCACAACGACATCACCACGTCGTCGTTTCTCCACGCGTTTATGCCATCACCAAGGATGTCGCTGCGCACACGGACAGACGACCATTAGATAGGCGGTATCCACGTGCACGGTCGTCGACGTTTTAATTTTTCTAATTAAAACGTCGAAAAATCGTTCTGATCGCGCGACTTTTCTTTCTTTTTTTTGATTTAAAAAAAAAAATAATATCTCGGTGTTTTTTTTCTCGCAAAAAAAAAAAAACAGAAATTCGCGTAATTCATTTCGGATAACGGTTAAAACAATATATATATATAGGAGATTCGCATCAGAGCTGTCGACCTGCACAAGACGGCGGCGTAATCAGATCCACAATCAATACGTTTTTATACGCGTTTACATCGCAGGCGAAAATTGTACCGTCGTTGTCGTACGCAACAGGAAAACGTTATTTCATAAAATATGTTTTTTTTTTTTTTTTTTTGAAAAAGAGATTTTTATTAAGCTCGTCCAGTGAATACGTTAGCAATTACGCGTCGTGCGCATTAACGTCCGATTTCGGGATGTACGAAAAATCTCAACGATTAATAGCGCGCACGTAAGACATTAATAGAAAGACAATTGACGAGTTGCCCGAATGAAGAAGAAGAAAAAATCTGAAAGCATACGACACATCCTTCAATGTTTCTCACTCCTTTGACAACACATCTGCTGTTATCAATAATAATTCATACGCCGCGCGTATCGTTTTTCGACGATTATTTCGTAGTAGAACATTTCGAACGATTGAGTACATAAAAAATAGAATGAAACCGACAAATCACTATAAAACAATTGTCTATATAATTATATTAGTTACGTAATATTGTGTATTGTTTTACACTCGGCAAGGCCGCGACACTCCAGCAGTAACTATAAATTATATAATATATATATAATAACAGAGTAAAAACGAAAACGAAAGAATAAAAAAAAATATATTATATAAATTATTATAAATCAATACCGGCAAACAATAAATGTATTGCAATATATGAATCAACGATCAAGGCAAAGAATGTCATAGGAAATATATAAGAGCCGTTCCATTGAATTTATTACCAACGTTGTTGTGTTTTTCTTATTCCCTATCGACATTAACATGATGATGATGTGACTTTTGGTCGAAACAAATTTAATAAAACAACTTCTACCGTATATTTTTTTTATATTTTTCACAATACACTTTTGGCTTGATGATCGTACATTCAGATATATACGTACGTGTAAATAAAAAATAAATTTAATAAAAAAGATTCGACTCGAAAAAAAATTCTTTCCACACATCAATCAATCAATTAATTAATTATGAAGTGTTTCGTTTGTATAATTTATAGAATTGTTTATATTTCATATTAAGAATAGTTTCTTGCAACAAATAACAGTCGATAACAATCGTAACAATGATAATAATTAAAAATGTTATAGAGTTTACACGGGTTTACGACAATTTACTCCTATAAGGATAAATTAATATAATAACAATCGATTAATCAATCAAACCTTTGTTGTGCTGTTGTGATTTGGATCGGAGACAAATCGCACACGTGATCAAGTGTAGGCACAGAAGTTATATTATATAACGAGTAAATTAATTCTGACCGCGCGAAATGAAGCAATGCAGCAATAAACGAGACTACGACGAACCAAGTCTTCATGGTAAATATAATCGTTAGATTATTATTCATAAGTTTGAACGTAAAAAAAATAATGAAAAGGAAATTGTCGATTCCGTACATAATACAGTGTGCATAAGTAATAAACTAATGAAGATGATGTGTTTAAAAAAAAAAAAACTATTGCCATGGAAAACAATTATTAGTGGCTGGTAATAATTAATAGTACGTAATTATTATAGTGCACGAACGTTTAGAGTAAATAATACACCAGGACAATATAAAACGTTTTCGTCATGCATAAATTATAATATATTTTACCAAAAGGGAGACAAGTATAATTTTTTTTTTTTAGGAACATGCGAAAACGCTATTTTTATTCGATTTCACTGTGTATTTTTTTATTTTTTTTCAATTCGTTTAGCATTTATTTCTATAACAGTCAATTAATTTTATTTTATATATTAATCCCGACTAATGGCGAAAACGATAAACAACACCGCATATATTTATACTGTTTTTAACGACATATTTAATAAATCTTCTTTAAAAAAAAAAAAAATTAATACGTTTTATTATTGTAGTAAATTGTAAGCCACATGTCAATGGCGAGTATGAATAATTCGCTTTTGTGATTAATGATACATATGCTATAAAATTATCATTAAAATAAAAATATATAATAATTTTAAAATTCTGTATTATATACGGGATTTTTTATGTATTATATATATATATATTTCAAAAGAAACTAAATTAATATTGACATTAGTTTTAAATAATTATATCCAATAGAAGAAAACAAACTTGAGAACTCTTCGAATAGACTCGTATTAAACTATTGATTTTTTTCTCATTCCGTTGTTGTTGCAACGACGAGTTGAATCCAGGAATCAGTTCATAACTTTATTATCGATTTAATTTTTTTTTTTAACCGTTTTCGTAAAATCTTAAAATTGAAAATGCGAAAAAAAAAATTAAAAATCCGGGACGATTTCGGTCGTTATTATTACTGAAGTCGCACGTCGGCCTTTCAAAAAAAAAGCGTTCACAACTGATGAAACAGTACGGTTTTAAATCGCACGTGTTGTTCTGCTGTGTCACAGATTTATACGATAAATAATAATTGTTTCATGATAAATCTGGATGGAAACGTAAACACGAAAATACACATCGTTTCTATCATATTCGATTCGGAATAAGAACACACACGCACACGAGGTCGAATCGACGGCAATCCCCGCACTGCTTTCTCTACTCGCCCGCTCTTGATTTAATATTCCATTGCGCAGGAAAGCCTACAGTAAAACGGTCCGCCGACATCATTTCGTCGGCATCATCGACGAAACGATTAACGATGAATCGTTATTTAATCAACTAGGTACATTTTGTGATACGTGAAAAAACTTCGTTTTCTTCTCTTCGTGAATTTCGAAATAATTACTCTCGGATATATTATTATAAAACAACGACGATTACGACGACACAGACATTGAAAACTACCGTTACTCATCCGACGCCGTTTAAAAAAAAAATTTCTGAATACGATTCAATCGCGACTTATAAAATAAAACTATAAATGGGTATGGGGGAACGAATAAATTACGCGCATTTCACGACGCGGTCTCGAGGGACTACAATTGATACGCGTCTCTAATTGCGCGCGGAATAATCGAGAGTTTCCGAGGCGTCGACAATTTCGCTCGGTAATTTCGTCGTCTTAACAGTGGCGGACGACAACTTGAAAGAAAAACAAAGCCGATAACAATAAATAATCGTCCGTAGCACGACAAATTGAAATCGCGCGACGTAAAATAATAATAATAATAATAATAATGCACACGTACTTGTTATCGACTGCGGCTGCGGCGGGTTTTTTCGGTTTTGCCGTCGACATTCTAGCGCGAAAACCTGTAGTTATAAACAGAAAATAGCAGAGCAGAGCAAACGCGAAACACGCTTCTATAGCGGTACGAAATCCGTTTTACAAAAACGATTACTCCCCGGTTAGGTGGAAAAAATCGAATACGAATTGACGACGTGCGACGAGCGAACGTCGAACGAGCACTGACGCAACGCCGCAATGATGTCATCTGCAGCGAGCGCCGGACGCTTATATACACCGCGCGCGCGTGCCGCCGAGATATCCCGCGACGTCCTTGTCTGCGGTTTTCTTCCGATACATTATCATTATCAATAATATTTGCTCGCGATCGCCGTTATACGTGTTTAAAAAAAAAAAAAAAAAAAAAACAACCGATATCGATTTTTATTTATTCGTAGCACGAGAAAGAACAGACAAAAAAAAATTAATATTACTCGTCCGTTTCCCACCACTGTCGTCGCGTTAATACGTTTTGTAACGCGCAGCCAGTGCGATTGATTATTATCGAAACGGTAGCCCGGCGGCTCGCGGCGTTCCCACACACAATATAACGAAAAATTCACGAGCAAATACTGCGTCGCGTACAAGCGCCTCAGCGAAACGTCAACGGCGTATAAATAACAATAAAATGACAACGGATAAATGACCAGCCGACGATTAACAACAACAATAATAATAATAACGGATTTTATTATTATTCTCCGTGTCGACTATTATCATCATCATCATCATCATCATCATCATTATTATTATTATTATTATTATTTAGACGGAATCTTCGTGCATGGACACTGGCACGTTTTTCAAAAAAAAAAAAAACTCCACGTGAAAATTGTACACGCTCGCGTATTATATTCTATACGAGACGAATAAGAGTAGTTTTAAAAGTCATCGAGCATTCAACACTATCGTCTATGGGTTTTCAACGGCAATTTCGATTTCGAAAACAACTCTCTCCCCCTCCCCCCGTCATACGAATAATGTTAATAATAATAATAATAATAATAATAATAATAATAATAATAATAATAAAATGAAAAAGAAAATTTACTTTATTTAATAATAATTTACTTTATTTAATACTTCATTTAATAGCGAGGGGGAAACAAGTAGTGACATTAGCGCTAGGCGTCATTTTAATACAATAAAACGTATTAATTAACGGCTGTGCGTTCTTAACGACAAAACATTTGCGCTCGCAAATGTTTTGTCGTTAAGATTTTTAACGCTTGCGAATATTAAACGTAAAAAACGTATTCCCGTATACGGAGGAGAAAATAATTGACCACGTGTCATGTCCGACCGAGAATCGAACGTTGTATACACGAGAGCTTCCTTCGAGCGCTAATTACTCGTTGAACGTACACCGATATTTTTTCTCTAATATATAACACTAGTTTATAAAATAAAATTATTATTATTATTTTTTTTTTTAATCGCCGGAGTTGAATGTAAACTATATTCTAAACCGATTTTCCGCGCTGTTTCAAATCTTTTATTAGATTTTTTTCGATCACCTTCAGTTTCCTTTTACCTATAGCTATTTGACTTTTATACTTTTACCGATGTGATATGATGAACGAACACCCATCGAGTTAATAAAATAAGTAAGATTATATTTTAAAATGCATCGAAGTTAAACGATACAACAATACGTATCTAAATCCGTATCCAATACACAGTATATTACGCGTTCGAGGGACAAATTTGAATCAGTTTCATTTTAAAAACGTGCTGGATGAAAATAGAAAACGGATTTGAAATCAGCATAAAACGATCTATACATTTCATCAGAGATAATTTAAATTGAAAATTATCTCCGATGAAATTGTATTGCAGACCAGTGTAATAAATGAAAATACAAAATAAATTCGTGGTATAATTTTTAAATTTTCTTGTATTACACTTTCACATAAATTGCGGTACGAATTCATTACTTGAAATATTTTGTATTTACAAAACGGTTGAAGAACCGCTGGGCATATGGATCACGCCGAGACCATTAATACTGGTTATTTTTTTTTCTATAAACATTATAATATAATTAACGGTATATCGACTGACCGTGACGATTGACTTTCAAAAGAAAATAAAAACGCGCTTACAATAATCCGAAAATCGCTAAAAAAATTACACGGGAAAGCGAAAAACAAAAACAAATTAGTTATTTAGATACGATTACGATCTATAATTAATATACGAACGCGTTTTGGATTATATTCAAACGACTATTTTTATTTTATTTTTTTGTCCAATACGTAACGAAAAAAAAAACTCGCATTAACGCCCATATATAAATAAGTTATAACAAAATATATGCCAAAACGAATTATTAATTTTTACGCAATATCTGCGATGATAAAATAAAAAAAGCAATTCATCAATTCGCCGTGACATTTTTTTTTCCCCCCGTGGAGATATGCATGATTGCTCCGACGTTTGTACGTATTTTCGTAATGTTTGATGATGATAATAATAATAAGGCGCTTAAATGGAATTTAACAGACCGATACATTTTTTTCCAATTGTTTTTTTTTTCACGCCGAAATCGACGATGCGATTAAAAATTTACTTTACAAAAAATATACGCGTCAAAACTGAATTATTATTTTTTTACGAGAAAAAAAATATATATCTTAAAATCAGGTTTCTTTATACGTATTTTGTGACACACACAAAAAAAAAAAAGATAGTAAAAACAAAGAGTAACGTATTTTATTATAATCAAAAAATGTCGATTTTATAAGCAAAAACTTAATTTTTATATACGATAATTTAAATATATATATATAAATTGGTTTCCGCTTGTTTTTCTTTATCGTTGAATATTGAAATTAAGACGGTATTTATTAAACGATTTTTTTTTTTTTTTTTTAGTCGCGAATTCGAGAAAACGCGTATAAAATATTATTTAAGATATATTTCGAAATACTAAAATCGAGTACAAGTTTTTTTTTAAATTTATAGAAAAAAAAATGGAAAAGTGTAATAATGTTCTACACTCGTTATAAAAATGTATAGTAATGAGAAATAACTGAATTTTGTATATAAACTATAATTTACAATTTTTTTTTTAATTCTTATATTGTGTATGAAATATATTTATCGTATATAAATATAATATATAGAAATAAAAAAAACTCTATAATATTATGTAAAACGAATAAACAAGAATTTTCATTATCTCGGTTTCCCAGGAGTCGGAAAACGATATTTGTTTGTGCGGTTGTCACACATAACAGAGATAATACGTCGTTTCGCGCCTAATCATATATTTCGAATAATTAAAACTTCGTATGATATCACGCGAAACCACATTGAAACAGTGAAAAATTATTAAAAACTATCTATTTGAATATCCGCAACATTTTTAACCACTAAATTGTCGTTATATTCGACATCCAGTTTATCGAGTTCTATTTCAGTAACATAACAAAACATTTCTAATAATTGTAATATTGTCAAATATTGTTACAGCAAATCGGTATAATAATAACAGCAATGAGATGTGTGTGTGTGTGTGTGTGTGCCAAATTCAAGAATAATCGTATAAATAAATAGAAATTCGAAATCACTTCGAAACGTTAAGATAACTTCCGAAATCAACCGAAATTACCTTATTGAATATCTACATGTGATAATACGTTATTATAAACTAAACATTTGCAGCATATTAACATAGACTTTACGGTTAAAAAATTATCGATTTCATTTCCTTAATGAAATTCAAAATTTTATTAGTCTAAAACAATTTCCTACACACTTTCTTTTTTTTTTTTTTATATCCGTCAAGTTTTGTTAGTTCATTATTCAACCGTACATTAGCTCAATGACTAAAAATAACAAATTGCATTGATTAACAACCGCCGAGTACACAGAATATCTGAATAATATTTAAGTACAATATTGTAAATAACTTATGCCCAATGTACGTTTTTAATAAATCGTCTATTACGAACTGTTAAATAGTTTTTTCATTAGTTTTCATCAATTATTATATTTTATTATAACATTAAAAATAGAATAAATTGTCGATTTTCATACCGCGAAAACACACTCATTTACAAATAATAAAAAAAAAAAAAAAAAAAAAAACACCTCTCGACGCCTTTCGATAATTTTACTACGATTTATTGGAATACTTATTAAAAATATTTCTACTGGCATTATTATTAAGATAAAATTCGGCTTCAACAACAAAACATCAAACAATCTCCTAAACTTTATTCAAATAATGAAATTTGAAAATTAGTACCAATCTTGTAAAACATTCTTAATATTTGTCCATATCAATAATTTCAATATAACAGTACAAATGTATTAATAACCATTTGGGTAAAAAAAAAATAATAAAATAAAATTTACACGCCGAATGTAATTATAATAAAATTCCAAATATTTGCTTACCCGTGTTTTTGATGATAGTGATGGTTGTGATTTTGCTGCGGCGGTGATCGCACATTCAAATTAAGCAACGATTTTGTGCTAAGTCTAAAAAACGTGTTACAATTACACACAAAATGCAAAAACAAACACAAACATTAATACTACTGCAAATATTAAACATTTTATACTTATTATTATTTTTTTTTTTTTAGTTTCTTACTGTTTCAAGACATTATTTACTGACTAATAATTTGTGATTTTGAAATTTATCATATAAATGTTATTCAAACGTGAGACTATGCATTCCGTTCAAAGTACAAATGAATTCAGCTGTTAAAGAACTACTGTTAAGTGATTACTAATACAAATATGTTATTAATTTCTATGTAAAACAATTTTAGAAAAAGTGAAAAAACAATACTAATATAAAATAGCACTAAATACCTCCTAGCTATTAAGTATAAACACAGTGATAAAATAATTATTAATATTTTGTTTTTCAAACAGAATACTGTTGTACCTGAACTTTTTAATAAATAAAATACAATTGCAAACATATATCGTTAATAGTGTCCTAAATTTAAAAAAGAATACAATATTATTATTGATTGAAATGAAAAACGATGTTTTGAAAATAAATTACTTATGACTGTGCAGATATTATTTGGGACAAACATTGTTTTGACATTAAATAATATCTCTATTTTGAACATTTTATTAAGAAATCAGTTATACTTTATAATATTTACCGAAAAACCAATATATTTTTTTAAAGCGTATTGTCGCTTTTTTTACTATTTACATACACTTTTTTCAATACGAAAGCAATACGTACAAAAATACATTTATAAAAATATTAATGTGTTATAGTGGAATCTATTATCTATACAATATTATTATGTCAATGTTTGTATTGTTGTAATAATTTGTTATTTCTAATTCGACTTTACTCGTAAAATATTTAATTTGTAAAATATATTATAATAATATTATAAACTTATAAAATCGCAAGAATCAAAGAAAATATGACCTGAACAATGTAGGTGAGTTGTTGGATAAAATGTATTTTATACGAATAAAAAAAATTATAAAAGTAGATTACATCGATTAAAATTAAGCATGAAGAATATTTAAGACAAACAAATAAAATAGAATGAAAGATGCTGTAGATGTATAGCATGAATATGTTTATGTTATACATCTGTAATGTTTTTTCAACTATCTGTGAATTTACAATTAATTATACAAGTCAAAATAAAATGGATATATAAAATTTTCAATTTCCATTGTCGACTCTACACGCACACGTGATAACTGACGTTTTAAATAACTATAGGGATATATTAAGCTCTAGCTTCTAGAATTCCATAGAAAATTTACTTCAAAGAGATGTGTGAATTTAAAAAAAAAAAAACATTATTCAAGCACGTAGAATTTAAAATTTATTATTAAAACAAATAGGAAAAATGTTTTCAAAAATTCAATTTGTGTCAATATCGAAACATTTGTGGTAATTATTATTACCGTGTATTCAGATTTCTCGAGTACCTACACGTATAGTATAGAAACAGTTTGCTGCATTGTGTACATCATGCACACATTTTATAACAAAAAAATTTGTTGTTTAGCAACATTGTAAAATAGAATATATTCTATACTTAAAAAACAAAAAAATACAATTAATTATTACAATTAATTATTCGGCTCGAGAAATGAGAATATGTTTGCAATCGTTTTTCACTTTTATACAAAGACGGTTTAGATAATTTATTTTTTAACGACGTTATAATTTTTCAGAACTAAATTTCAAAAAATCGTTCACGTGCCACAACAAATACGAGTTCAAAGTCATGACGACGATCACACGTCTAAACACACACGATATTTTACATCCAAATATGTTCACCTGGAAGCCAAAGTGGAAGGTTGTGGCGCGACGGTAAAATTCTGCACCTGATTGAAGTCTCCGGTAGAACTCCACCGTTTTGAATTATACAGATTCGTGGCGCTGGAACGCTGAGGCTTTTGAGCGGTTCCGGGCCTGGTGGGTGACGGCGACGGTGATGCCGGAGGCACTGGTGAAACGCTGCTCGAACTCGGCGAGTCCGAATGCAACGAACCGGTAGACTGATAATGTACAGCCCTTCTGAAATGAAATTGAACGGTTTTGTTTTTTTTTTTCCAAAAGAAGTGCCAACCATAGATAATGTTATTTGTTACCTTTGTGGTAAAGAAGAATTCGAGGTGTTGTGACTAGGGACCCTTCTGACCGGGTCCCTAAGCGCAGATCCAGGATGCTCGTTTGCAGATCTATAGCGAAGAGTTATTTCTTTTTGCGACAGAGTCGGTGAAATCAAATGATGACCATTCCCGCTATAATGATTTCCTACGAAAAAAAATCACAACATTCGCATGTTAAACGCGTATAACGTTAAATCGACGTTGTGTTTTTCGACAATTCGCTCGATTAAAACGTAAATAATTTCCCCTCTCCTCCCCCAGTACGTTGCAATAACATTATAAACACGAAAAACGTCGTCGAAAAGCCGTCAACACATTATACGTGTAAACGTTTTGACTGTCTATGTGAAGCCCCTGAACTACTACCGTGTGACGGACGAGTCTATAGGAGTTATGAAATAAACGGAGTAAACGACCTCGACGACGAGTGGTGCCCTCGTCGTTACTACAATAATAACTACGAGTAAGATGAATACTACGAGTACATACATGGAAACATAAACCTGACTCGCGCATTATTATGATGACCTTTTTGGTTTTACGGTGAATTATCGGTGACAAAAAAAAAAAAAAATCCAAGTAAAACACGCTAATGAAAACAACAACGGAATGACACAATAACTTTTGAACCGACGGAATTACGGGAGATTTTTATTTTTTTATTTATTTTCGTATAAACACAACAGTACTGTCTTGAGTGCCGCCGTCAAACTTTCATTGGCCGTCGCAACAATTCGGGCAACGGAAATGACTCTAAAGAAAAAATATTAAAATAGGCCAAGTGGTGACTGATTATTGGTGTACGCTGTAGTTACACTGATTTGAACAGTTGAAAATGCTGCGCGCGTACTCGAAAATACGAGATTTTTTTTTTTTTCTTTTAACCGTTAAAATCGTTTTACGAACGTGACGAAAATGCATAATCAAAAGCTGAAGGCGAATCGGGGATTCGATCGTTTCAACAATATGTCGTTGTAATATTACCACCGTGTATTATTTTACGCGCTGTAGTATATTATTTGAAATTTCATTCGTGTATTATTTTACGTTTCACTGCGAATTCTCGTTTGATGTATCGAAATCGTGAAAATAATACGTAAAAATAGATTCTTTTTTCTTCTCTCAATAACGGATATTTAAAACAATTAAAAGAGAATCTGAAACGACTGCGGGCCGCGTAGCGATTATACGCACGTGAATACCGCCGCGTAATAATTACATAATATTATACTACCGGTAAAGTTCGTAAAATCGAATATTAGTTTGGTGCGTAATAATTATTGTAATAATATTTGTCGTGTGCGGTTTTATTTCCCCCCCCCCCATATTTCAAACGACTGAAATTTAGATATTTTTTCATATTATACGACGACGCATTTATACGTTTTATAAAATCAGCGATTTCGCTCGAAAAGTTATTTAAAGTATTAATTTTAACCGCGTATACATAATCGATGCGAACAACTCAAAGGACATTTCATCGCGTCTGCGACTTTTCACATTTGTAAATCTCGTCGGTATACGGCTGAAGAAATCGTCGTAATGCGACAAACAGAAAAAAAAAAAGGAATTACACTTGTTCGCGATTTACGGTACGGGAAAAAAATGTTTTTTTTTTGACTCTTTAATTACCTCAATTTTTCGAGTCTACCCCGTGGTTATCTAAATAAATTCTAAACGATTTGACATTCGTGTACATACGACATAATCATCTAAAACGTACGATTTTCGTCTGTTTTTTTTTTTTATCCCGCTACTTTCTTTGTTGCAAGCGAACGAGAAAAATTGAAAACAATATTTTCGACATTTTTTTTTTATTATTATTATTATTATTATTATTATTATTCAAAACATAATAAAACAAAGGTGTTTTTCTTTTCAAGAATTAAGAAAAAAATCTATTCCGACAATACAGCGTTAACACAGTGCGAACCGTATATTACGATCAACAAATCTATTATAACAAGTAACGCGATATAAAAAAAATTCAAACATTTCACCTCGAACGCAATATCTCTCTGTATATGGAATATATTTATTATACGTGTTAGTCTTTTTATTTATTATTATTATTTTTTTTTTCTTTTCCCCGTCGTACGTAACCTTTAAATTGTTTAAAATCAAGGCGGTCTCCTTCAAGTGGATTTCTGCACGAGTATAATACGAATGGTTATAAAAAATAATGGTCCACCGCGCTGCGAGATATAAATCTCTCTCCCCCCTCCCCCCCATCACCGAGATGCTGTTTCCCGCGGCGACTGTTTCCAAACGATTCGTCGTAATAATTCGATACAATAATCGGAATCAAACTTTCAGCGTATCGAATTCGAGACGATTACACACGTCTTTTATCGATCGCTACGGCAGTAGGTATAACAGTAGAATTTTTTTTTTTTTACGAGAGAATACAAATAAAAAAAGAAATTTAACGACGAACGTACCAGCCCTGGGCGCATTCCCGTTCTTCAGAACCGACGCCGCGTTCAGACTCAACGTCCGACAGCCTTCCAACTGATTTAACCGTCTGAGCACGTCGGCCAACGTGGACCGGAGACAAACGATCTCGTCGCCTTGTTCCAGGACTTTCTTCTCCAAGTCGCAAACACGTTCGCGTAACGACTCGTTTTCCGTTTCGATCATGTCATCTGCAGTGTAAAAAAAAATTTTTTTTTTTTAAAAACCGTACACGAGGAGTTTTATTAAATTATTACGATTTATACATTTTTCCTTTTTTTTTTTTTTTTTTTTTTTGAATATAATAAGCGTAATAAATTTTAACAGTAAAGTACGTTATTTATATACCCCGCGTAACGTTTTTTTTTTTTTATACTACAATAAAATACGCTACGAAAATTATTAATGTAATTTAAAAATATTAATAATAATAAAGTCGAAAATACTACTACTACTACGAAAATAATAGAATATTTAAAAAAAAAATCCTGTTTATTTAATTGTAACGCGTCTTACGCGCGTTTTAAAACGAAAACGTTTTAACAATATTGACAGCTAATCATAATATAATAATAATAATAATAATAACAATAATAATAATAATAATAATAATAATAATAATAATAATAATAATAATAATAATAATAATAATAATAATAATATGTAGTTTTACGGTTGGAAATTAAAGTAATTATTATACGTATTTGCTAATTCTACGTTTTAGACACTAAAAATCAATCCCCAGAGCGTGGGCTATCGAGTACATTTTATATATATATATATATATACGTATACACAGGTACACGAACGATAATTTAAAAACGAAATCAACGTCTCGTTAATATTATGCAAAAATAATAATTCAATACGAACAAAATCGTATACAAGTACGATGTTATTAATTGATTATAGTCGGGAATTTCTCGAAATTACTACGAGTTCATGAATCACGCGGTATTTTACTAAAGTCATAATTTGATCGCATTATTACGATTGTTTTTTTTTTTTTTTTTTTGAAATCAACGCGTTTCAAATAACATTTAAGAATAAAACGTTTAACAAATATTTATGTATATACATACATAATATTATTTCAGTTTAAATGAGAAAAAAGAAAACAGTTATTTTTCTAAGAAACAGTTGAACACTATATTATATTATTGAATACTAACCGCACGCGAAACACACGTTTGTACACATATTCAAAGACATAAATATTAAAAGTTCAAACAGAAAACGCCGCGTGTGCTGTTCGGCTGATTGTTGTTGTTTTTTAGTTTTTATGTGTACATAAAAATTTATTTTATGTTCCCGTTGAAAATTATAATTGTCAAACAACCGTTAAATTACACGCGCTGTTGCACGGCTATAAGTCGAATATGCACATACGACTAATACGAATTGTCGGGAAAAGTCTTCCAGATATCAAACTAATAAAACATACACGTATACGTGGTTCAAAATCAATAATAACACGCGAATCGATCGATCGCGTAAATAACATAACACGTAGGCGCCTAAATGAAATAGTCAAAGAAAAGAAAACCGAAATCGTCTTAAACGCCGTTCGAATTTAGCTCGAAATTTACAATACGTACCGCAGCGCAATAAATAGAATTTTACTTATTTAATATTTATATAATTCAATCGCCCGTTGAGCCGGGATGAACGGGACGAGAGCACTTGCAGATGGCCGCGATTACTACTCGGTGCGAACCGATTGTCGCGATAGTAGGAATCGTAAACGATCAAAAATAAATAGGTCTTGATTAATTCCGGCGTGTTGGACGGGTTCAGAATATTCTGCTGGATGTGAAAAACTTGTCACACATATTTGTGTTTGAATCGCTGTTTCTACTTTATTGAACGTACATAGACATTTGGATTCATTCCAGAACAAGTTTCCGTAGCCGCCACGCGTACACCATATTATGTAAGTCCTGTTTCAATATCCGTTCGCGAGAATTCACACACACACAGACGTCTCTTTTAACGTTTTTCGACACAGTTTAATAGCTCGCACACACTTTCCAGCTTAGCCAAAAGTTAAGTACCTTTTAACAATAAACAAGTCGTGAGACAGTGCGCAGGACGAGCGAGAATTCTCGCCGACCAGTACGCCACTCTCCGTGTGAACCCGGCTTTAAACTATTAGAAATTTACTTTTAACGTTTTAGTTGGCTTTTTTTTCTTTTTTTTTTTCACATATAATGCGCTACTGATTATACCGTATCAGCTAGAAAAAGCGATATATATATATATACGTAATAATAAAACGATGTCTCGACTTACACACCGTAGTATTTTTTTTTTTTTTTTTGTATTATTATTATTATTATTATTATTATCATTTACGCGTTAAAATAATAATAATTACACTTCGTACGTATTTTAATTTATTTAAGTAAATAAAGACAAACTATAAAGTAGTGAGGGGAGGGGAGAGGGAAAGCATAAATTGTGTTTTTTATATTATATATATACGATATGTTTATCGAGGCATAAACGAAATACGCCCATCATCGTTCAAATAAAACGATAATGCGCGCGCACGCGTTTTTTTTTTTACTTTATTTAACGTTTCAGTTCAACGCGTTTATATATATATATATGTACATTATTGACATTAAAAAAAATTGATTATATATATATATAAATAGGTACACTCACTCCAAGCCAATTGCGCCTTGGCCGTTATGGTCTGCATGTCGGTAACTGGAATTATTTTATATTATATTATGAATTGTTTTCCGCGGAATAATAATCAATTATTGTTATTAACGTTTCTACGTTTTCAATCGAATCGCGTAAGCAATTATTATAGGCAATAATTTATAACGAATGAGAAAAAAACAAAAAACGAAAACGAAATAGCGATTTACTACGATGGCTTCTGTAGTCGTTGTAAGAGGTAAAAAAAAAAAAAAAGTAAAAAAGAAACGCCGTTGTCCAACTGATGACTGTAGCGCGACGATTAATACACGTCGAACTCCAAAATATAATACGATCCGATGACACGCGCGAACAGTAAAAGAATTGCGTGTTTTCTGTGTGTGTGGCATTCGAGTAATTAAAACAAACTTGGACGAAACTGTATTATACAATAGCGTATATAATAAATCATTCGAACTGTTGTGGTATACCTCAACTATTAATTCTACACTACGCACGTCAACGCAAAAGTCAATAAAAATTTATTTTCATTCGATTCTCGACTTCGCTATAGGTCGCTATCATTGTAATATTGCATAGACACGTTCAAAAACGAACGCGAAATAATTTCAACTATATTGGTTTCGATTTACTACAACAACGACGACAACAAAAGCGTGGTAGAAAAATCAGCAAAAAAAAAATTATTTTGTGTATAGAAAAAATTATTTTTACTAGAAATTTATACATGTAAAATAATTTCTAAAACTATACGAATATTAAACTAATATTGGAAGAAGAAAAATTGTAAACATAAGCTGGACGAATCGTGCGGCGTACAAGATTTAGGTAATGCGTGTTTCTATCAAATTAAAAACATATAAAATTATGTTTTTTTTTTAAATTTTAAGTAAAAATTCACTTTCTATATATTGGATCTCGTATAAAAAAAAAAAATGGAAAATAGTTCATTAATACATTATTTATTTTTTTTTTTTCTGTCATAATCGCCGCAATACTAATTATATCATCGAATTATGACATCGAAGACACGCGTAACCCAAATTAATTGGTGATTATTATATATGGCTGGGAGACAATTAATTAGTGTTTATATTAGGTTTAAACGAGTATAAAAAAAAAAAAACGTTAATTAAATTTTTTTTTTTACTTTAATTAAATACGTTAACGTTAATTTAGTTGTATTCGATAAGAAGTGTACGGATTAATTATTTAGTGTGCAATTTAATCGAAACAAGTAGTTTTTAGCAAAAAAAAAAAAAAAAAAAATTATATTTATATGATTACAGAAAAGCCAAACGTTTTATTTCAAGAAAATATTTAAAAATTAACTTATAAAATCAAATCGTAAGAAGTCCTCGCGTGTCGCTACAACTATATATTTTGTCGATAAATCATATTTTTAACGTTGAAAAATAATTCTTATGCGTCAAAAACTACGAAAAAAAAAAAATAGTTTTTTTTTCTTCTTCTACAAAACTATGACAACCGCGAACACTTCGTTACGACGTTCAACTTATATAGCTGTTAACTAATGAAAATAATTAATGAGTAGTGAAATCGAATAATTAAAAAAAAAAAAAAAAACGCGTTCGCTACAAACACTACGTTATGCATTTACAAATAAATAAAGCTAAACACTACTGCTTACGAGATCGGATTAAAACGTTATTATGCGTTTATATAAATATTCAATTATTTTTAACAAATATTATTTAAAAACAATTGCATAAAAACATCGCGGCGATTTCACATTTGATTTTAACGACATTAAAACACGTACACGGAAGCGCATGTCGGAAAAAATTATTATTATACGACACGAGTGACACAAGTCCGTAAATATTTCATTAACATCCGAATGTTTTTAGCGCGTTCGAAACGACGACGGAAATAATTATTATTGTTGTTGTATTCGACTTGCGTACACACACACACACACACAGAAGGAGCGGATACGAGGTGCGATTTTATGTATATATATTTTTTTTACACGCGAAACAACGACGAATATAAATTTTTTTTTTACGATGTAAAATTTCATGTGAACGATACGATATAGTGGTAGTCGGCGAAAAAGAAACGCTGGCGCGCGCGCGCACGTTTTAATAGAACACAGTGAATATAACCGTGGAGAGTATTTTATTTTATGTCCCCGTGTACGCCGTGACGACAGGGACGCTAAATTTGGATATCGTGTCCAGCGAGGTTGACGACCGAAGGTACGTAAAAATAGGATCTCCAGATTTCTGTCTCGTCTCGTGTCTGGAAGTCGCACGGCGTCGTCAAAGCCCACACACGTTAAGGTGTCACTCTTGTGAAGTATATAAAAAAAAAAAAACACCTTTTCTACGACGACGAAACTATTTGCATAATAACGTTCTACCGCTGTTTTATACACACGTACGTGATATTATATATATATATAAAAAAAAACATACGCACAATGACAACAAAACGAGAAATAAATTATTATTATTATCGTACACGGCGAGACGTGTGTGAATTCCGTGATCGATTTACGATTCGCAACTTGAAATCCGAAAATTTATACAATCTCAGTCTTCCGAATTTTCGGACTCCGAATAAGTGGAAAAAAAAACGGGTCTCGACGAAATCGTACGGTCGGCAATAATATATTGTTTATCGATCAATGCGTGTGTTTAGCGCTTCAAATCTCATTGTTTACGTTGGAAAAAAAAAACAAAAAACGAATAATCGGCGCGGTAGTGAGAGAAGAAAAAAAATCGCTTTTGATTTTTTTACCCGACGCGTAGAGTTTAACTTAAGGCGACTTTTGGAAAATTAATATCGAAACGAAATTATTATTTTTCCCGCGATATACAAGAAGAAGAGGTAAAAGAAATCGTCAAATTTTTTTTTTTTTTTTTTGAAATACGTTATTCGCCGGCGCGCGGAAACGACTACTACTGGTCTGCAACATCGCCGACAACGACAGGAGAATACGTTCAGAACGGACTTACTGTACTTAACTTAGAAGACTTTAATGTACCGGCGGAATAATCGACGCACGCGTTCATCGAAAACCGCAGCGTATGCGGCTGGGAAAATTGGAGAAATAAAAAAAAAAAAAACACGCCATACCCCCGGGGACTCGGCGTGTTGTAATATGTGTCCCCGCGCGTGTGTTCACACGTCCGACGAACGCATTTTATACGATTTTATAGAGTTCTATAGACGGCCGCGCGTACAACGGACGAGTGGGAAAAGAGTTACACCGCGTACACTCGGCCGACGGACGACCGCGACGGACGACAAATTTCAAACACAACGGCCGGCCGTCGCAGCAGTCGCGGCGGGACGGACAGTGTGCGAAAACTTCTCGCGGAACGCGCGCTATCCGCTAGGGGTGACCACGAGGGTCAATCGATAGAATGTGATTCGCAGTGTTACCACACGCAACAATCACCGCCGCTGTCCGTGGAGGAGAAGTCCTCGTTTTCCGCGGGTACATCAAAAGCATCTCATCCGTCACGTCTCTTCTTCTAATACACACTCTCAATGGACACCGTCTCGCGACCAATCGGAGGGGGGGCGAGGTGGTGTTAGGGAGATACGACGTGTTAATTTAGTTTAAAGTGCCTCTTCACGAAAAACGATGACTAAGAAAAAAAAAAAGGAGATTTTCCTGTTAAACCGTTATCATTGTCTTTTATTTTATTATAGAATAGCGGGAAGAGGAGATTTTTTTTTTAGAGCGATGAGCCAAAAAAAAAAAAAAAATCATTTCATGAAAAAATCCTGCGTACGTCATTGGCGCCCCCGCCGATGATTATTATTATTATTGTACGTGTGCGTTAACGTTAACGAATAATGCCGAAATGTTTGATATTGGCCCCGGCCACGAATAATGTTAAAAATCTCGAATAATTTCCACGTCAGCCGGACAACGTGACGTTAGCCCCGTCAGCAAAAGCATTTGGCTAATGTGCGGACGACTGCGTGAACACCGCCCGTACGCAGATAGAATAAATTTTTATTCTACTAAACATATTATAATTAAATACATTTAAGTTATAACGGATAATTTTAATTTATATAATTATGTCTGTATAATAAAAATCAAACGCTCTTCGTTGGTACTACTAACCGCACACGGCTGTGCACCGATTCGGTTTGCTCGTGCCTTTTTTTCTTTTTTTTTTTAACTCTACGTGAACGCACCAAATATAGGGATTGTAGGGAGAGAAAAATTAGAAGAGCCGGCCTTCGCTTTGGGTAATGTACTCTGGATCAAGCCTAGCTTCTGACAGAATACTAAATGTTCGAGGGATTTAGCAAGAGTAGATTGACGATGGGTTTGATTAAGATTAAATTGAATTAGAAGTTTAAGGTCCGATTTTTGATGAGAAAATTTTTTAAAGTCGGGCGTTTAGAAATGTTTTGAACACGAGGGATATGGGATGTAGAAATGGAGATTTATTTAATTTATTCTAAGTGTCCAGAACAAATTCTTTTACTGACGACGGTATGTTGAGGAAGAGTCGGGAAAGTTTTGTTGGCAATGGCTGATCTCAAGAAGCACTTATCGAATCGTCACGATATTCGAATTTGATTTGTAGAGTAATCTACACGCAGACGGTCGTTGTAGGCCATAGTTTGACAAAAATAATGCCGAACTCAGAAGAATATTTCACGCGAGGAAAATTTCCTCGTATAATATTTTCAGGATAATACAACGATTATTATCAAACGGTTACAGTTCGATTTCGCGATCCGATTATTATTCTTAAAAATAAATAAAAATCATTGCACTTGTTTTATTTTTTTGATTAACGCGAGAACAAATAGATTATACCGAACGCGGGTATTTTGCGCAACGAAAAAATGAACTTTCTCGAACGATTTAGTGCGCGGCACCGATTATTATTTACCGAGTGGGAAGAAGGCGAGGGCAGTGTCAATCAAAATTATTGATGTAATATTAAGACGAGTCCAGACTTTATACTATTTGAAATGTTCGAGCGCGGCGTGGTTCGTCTTGTTCGTTACGTTCGCGGACATGGCTGAGCCGTCCTATAGAGAGAAACGATTAGGAAATATTTTGATTTCAATACGTACACCCACCGAGTGTCAGTCATCGAGTGCGGTTTGCTTTTTTTATATGACATCGATTGAACATTTTATTTTGCGATTTCGTTGGGTAAAACGATTCTGAGCGGAGTTTCGGCGTAATACGATTTGTCGAACATTTTGAAATGGTTAAACGGAAAAAGAAATTGTGACTTAACGATTTTTTTAATACAATTGAAGTATTGCAAACGACTGTCTCATTGTTTTAAAATTTTAATTCTTAGAACCAAAAATTACCTTTTTTTTATGAATCAAATACCTCAGAATTTTCAATTGCTGCTATAAAAATAGCCGAAAATTAAAAGAAATTTTTTGAAAAATTTGTCTCGACAATACAATCCAATGTTACATGTATTTCAGGTTTCTATGATCATTTCAGTTTCAAAATTACGAAGAAATAACGATTTTGACGAAATCGCTTTTTTACCGTTCTTATATGTCATTTTTCGGCCGATGAAAAAAAAAGTATTGAGAAAATCGAAATAAATGACTTGTCTACAGTACCGATTATAAATGCGATTTCCTATCGGAAAATTGTGCTACACGCGAAGATCGAAGCACTCGTTGTGGTAGAATTTTTGGATACAGATAAAAAAAAAACACTCAATTGTAAAACCAATACACATTCCTCGTTCTGCCCGGAATCCAAAACGAAAAATCGAACGGATTTCTTAACGGACTCTTAAAATTGTATTTATTTATATTTTCATTAACGGCTATAATGCGAAATATTCGTCGATAAACACACCGAAAACATCGCAAACCGTTAGAATTAAAAAAAAAATTCTTGTAAATGTGTCGCCGCCTACGCCCGTCGCCATACCCAACAACGTTAGAAAACATTGCAAAAAAGCATTTCGGCATGTTGGAAAGACATCGCGTTTGATCTGCTCGTCGTTTTTGTAGCATTCGCGAATAAAAATGTGTTATATGTGTGTGTGTGCGCGTGTGAAAACATCGTATAGCGATCACAATAAAACATTAGAGGATTATTAGCCAAAGCCAATTTATCGATTAATACGCGCGTTGTAATAATAATAATAATAATAAAAAAGTTATTGAATAGGTTTTTTTTTATTTTTTACACGCAACAAAAGCGGTAAATAAATTTCGTCATTCCACTCAAAACTTTTGTGACATTGACTGTGAAACACAATAATATAATATTATATATACGCGCGCACACCGTTTCAGGTTAACGCGTTTCGATTTCCAAGGTTGAGTCTTTACATTTCTCGCACGAAACCCGCGGGACCGAGACGGGGGGAAAATTATACGCGTTATTTATACCGGAAAACGATTATTAGAAAAAAAGGATTTTTTTTTTTTTCAAATACACGAAAATCGGATTCGAATATTTATATTACATTAATTACGTGGTTGCGACGACGATACGAAAGGAGAAGAAGAAGAAAAACAACCGAAGTGAATTGTTACGAATAAAAATAATAATAATAATAATATAGTAATCCGCGTGACAATCGTTTAAGGATAATTTTCTTTTTTTTTTCATTCGCAAATAGTCGAGTTTGTATGAGACACGCGCAGTTCGTACAGTCTGTTCGTCGCACGAACTCGAACGAATTAAAAGGCTTGAGCGGCGGTGCATTACCGCCAGAGAGAAAGCATAATTATTATGTACGAAAATAGTACGGAATTGAAGTATGTATTTTAGAAACGTAAATACTCGTATATAACAATGTCATCGTGCTCGGTCTCATACACGATGACAATCCGAATGAAAAAAAAAAATAAAAAAATATTCAAATCGTTTGCCAATTAATCGGTTCGATTAGAATATACGTATATATATATATATATATATTATATACATAGCTGTGCACAGTGTAACGAAACGTACGATGACTGTTGTAAAATTGTGTTGTCGAAAAACGCGTTTTTGAAAATATAAGTTTCGATTAGAACGTAAAGGCAATTTACAAACGACGATTTTCATAGAGTGAATATTCAACTTAATACATCGCATAATATAGATTTAATTTTATGTGCATTAAGTTAATAATGTCGAAAAACATTTTTTTTTTGTTGTTGTTCGCGAATTGTAATATACGGCGACGGACATTCTCCCACACCAAATCACACTACTGCTTTTTCGATAAATTTATACTTGTTCAACACTTAACGTCCGGCAGTCTGTTTTCAACCACAATTGACCGAATCGAAGCCTCAGAACACTCCGGACGACGAACGTTCCGCCAAAACGTCTAATATTGCCGTCGAAAATGACAAGGAATGTGTTTCCAAAGCAGCTCGGGGTAAATGTACGGTTATTATTATTATTACTGTTTTTAACGCAAATCGAAAAAAACAAAATTCTATCAACTTTTCAGCTTGTAAATTAACGATTTTATATATATTTTTATCGCGATGCGATGAAGAAGAAAAAACTCCCCCGTTCGAAATCAAACGAATTATTTTCAAATTTGTCGACGCAGCCACGGCGGCGGGGATAATAATAACAATGTTAGACAAATGGAATTGAAAAAAAACCCCCCAAGAGGGGAAGGAAATTGTCCCGTTTTACGTCCGTCTCGGGACGATCTCTCCTAAATATTATTTGCGCGATGTCCGATTTCAAAGACCACACAAGTGCCCCCTCCCACCACAGAGCAATAAAAAAAAAAAATGTCAACGTGTTTCGCGCCGTATTCCTCGTGCAGTACGGACGACGACGGGAAAAGAAAAAAAATAACGGACGTCATCGTTAATACGCGAAACATATAAAGTAATAATAACGCGAACGCAATAACATTAAATCGGATACAGTGGTTTTTTTTTTTTTTCTTTTTCCGGCCAATAATAATAATATGAATATATTACCACTACCTCTACGCGCGTATTACAAATATATATATTTTTATTATTATAAATTAGTAATAGGTACACCTGTTGCAGCAGTATGGAATCGGCTGTAAGACTCGTTTATTTTCGCGTTTTGACGTGCGGCGTTACACGACGATAAACGTACGGATATAAAATTAAAAAATTTAAAAAAAAAAAAAAAACGAAATTCGTTCAATAATAATAATAATAATACGTAGAAGAATTATACTGAAACGAGTCCGCGCGGTGCGAGTTGAGATGATGCGGATTTTATACACAATACCGAACCGGTGGTTGAACACAGTGGCGGCGGCACAAAACGCGGAAACGACGAGACAACGAATTTTTCCACCGGTTCCCCGCGCGACGCGTGTACACGAAATATAAAAATATTATCAAAAAAAAAAAAAAACAATTTTTTACTGTTACGGCTTCTGCCGACAGGTGGACACCGTGGCGCAGCAGCACACAATACACACGAGTTTCGGTGTCCGGAACTCGCAGGGGTGTGTTCAAGGCCGGAGGCACACATCCTGCTGTACCATTTTGCATTGTTTCGTAACAGTCACATCGGATCGGAAATATACGTGTGTACATTTTTTTTTTTTTATATATATATATTATATTAATAATATCGTATATTTTTTTCCGTTTTTGCGTTACGCCGCGTAGTTATGATATTATATTGATATTAAACGTGTACCACCGCCGCACAACCAGCGGTTAGGTCATCGAATAAGGGGCGAGGCGAAAAATTTATTCTCGCGTACTTTTCGTCTGCCGAGAAGACGATAAATAAGTCATTCGTCGCGGTGAATTTTTTCCGATTGAAAACGTATGCCGCCGTTTAGTTTGCATGCAAAACGACGTTTTTATTTCCCCCCCTCCCCCCACTATTTTCTCCTCTACCGGGGTATGTGTGTATAATCCGCGTCTGCGCTTTTCAACCACTCCTCTCCAATAACCACCACCAACCAGTGTAGTAATTCAATAGCGCACGGATACATTTTTGAAAGTAATAACGTTCAAAACACACGAGTACGATTCTCAGTTTATACCGGTGCGTAAAACACCACAAATCGTACTGTATTATTATTGTTGCGTGTTGTATTTTACGCAGTAAAAAATGGCCGGTGTTTTGTGAACAGATAGTACCCCCAATCATTTGTGTCAACTCGCGTCTCGCGATACCGACAAACGCGTTTGCTGCAATAAACAAAAATGCAATACGCTATACATTCTCCAGTGATCGATCTCTCGTGACGAAATTAAGACTTTACGTGAGGAGTGTGCGCGACCGAGGCGACGGCAGTGAACCGCGTTGATGTGAACTGGATAAACCTTAGATCGTGCACAAAGGTCTCTTCTACACCACACGAGAAAGATAACGCGATAGAACATTTTGCATATCGCCATATACACAGTCGTATAGTTTAATATACGAATATTATTATCAGTTTGATTAATATTATCAAGCTGAACAGCTCTTGATGTCTCCGCGCGAACGCCCGCTTATTGGTGTTGGATAAATATTTTTTTTTTTAAAAAAAAAAACCCGAGGGAGAAGGGTCGCCCCATTCGCCTATCGGTCCACCGTAAAACCGCCGTTGACGCGCAACAACGGTTAGACTACGCGGATTATGCGACTCCTACGTATATATATATATATGTATAAAAGGAGTCGCGCGAAACGTACAGAACTTCAAAAGTCACCGTCACTGCGAGCGGAATCTTCTTTGCGTGTCCAAAAAAGTGTTCTCTTATTTATCGCGCACGGTAAAAAACGAACGTCCCCCGACTGTCCGCATTCGCAATTTCACTTTTTTTCTTCCCCCGTCGGCGACGACTCTCTCCATTAATATTGTTCAGTAATTTTCCAACAAAAATATCTTCTAGATTTTAGACGGCTATCGATTTTTGTCGTTTCGCCCGTTTTGCGGCACGCTCGTGGTGTTCGTTCGGTTCGATAATCTCTGAATTTTCGAGAGAAAAAGAAACAGCGGGAAAAGACGTTCGGGAAGACATGGAACCCTCGCTTGCAGCATTCACTATAAGATCTACGCGCCGTTCCATATTTTGTTCGAGTAAAAAAAAACAAATCGTATTTAAAAATTCAAAATGTTCTTCGGGAGAAGGCGTCGGGGTGTTTGTGTGATGTGCCGGCGCGCCGGTCGGGTATGCGCGCGTGCCAGACCGCGCGCGGTTACTGACACGACTGACGACGACGACCGCGGCGACGGCGGTGGTGGTGACCGTCGTACGTTATAAAAATTGTCGCGTACCTATACGTACTCAGACGGGTTCTCTCGGACGGATTTCTCACGGTGAAAAAATAATAATAATAATAACGACGACGACGTTATACGAGTCGAATCTCCGGACACGAGGAGGAGGCGAACTGCAATCGCGGCCCGCGGGTATCGTCAACACTCTGCCGGTCGCCATATTATGTTATTGTATACGTGGCTATCATCGCACTACTACGCTTATTCTTCTATAATATATCAAGTATTATTATTATTATCATCACCATCCGTACATAGTATTAACAATATAGAATAATACGTAACGATTAGGCGAGCAGACGAGCGAGAGAGAACGCGCGCGCAACTATGACGACGACAATGACGAGAAGAAAATAAAAAAAATCATCGGCGAATACGAAAATTGATTTTTAATACGGAATTCACCGGGCCGATATTATTTTGTCGTCGTCGTACTACGTTATTATAATAAAACACGCGGACGTGTGATATGTCTATACCTCCGTTATAATAATATGCACAGCTCTATAATAGGTGTAAAACTTATTTCATCGTTAACTGACATTGTGGACACTGTCCGGCCAGCGCCGCTGTTACTTCGTTTTCTGAATATTTCTCTCTCACTCTATTTGCTCGGCTCCCAAACGCGATGTTTAATAATAACCTAAAAATTCGCTCGGGAATTGGTGGACTATCGAATGGAAAAAAGAATTTTTCAAATCCCACTGGTAGTTCCAATGATTAGCACCGCGTTCGAACAACAAACTCTTCAACTTTATTGTACAGTACATCATTATAAAAATGATACGCCATTATTCGTGCTGCAATGGCGTACTGACTGTGAGTATAGGAGATGAATCTTGACATTTGTTTTGTTATGTGTGTGTGTGTGTTTATGGTTATGTTTTCTTTTGTAATCAATTTATCTGCAGTGTAGAATAGGGACAATAAAACAATAACACTTATCTATTTGAAAACGTTAATCCGCGCGGCTACGACGTTTGCAGTAATCTTCAACGTCTGAAGAACACATTTTCACGTTTAAAACGATTGAAAACATATTTAACGAATCCTATACGAAGATAGTACATATTATAAAACTTATTTTTTTTCAATTGAATTTTATAATACGAGTTTGCAATGCGTTAAAGCAACATGTTGATTTGTAAATTTATTGTAAACGTACGAAAATCAACGGTTTACGATACTACCTATTTATGTATTTCGGGTGAAAATTCATTTTAGTCATTTCTCCTCCGCTCCCCCTTCATCAAAGAAATCCTAAATAGTGACGAGGGCAGGTGTCGTGTGCGCGCACACTGTTGAATAATTCTCGCGGTCGTTCTCGTTTCGCTTTCAAAAGAATGAAACGGCGTGCAAACGCCAAACAACGTTTCGCCGCCGCGACGATATGTACACGAGGGAAAGAGAGAGAGAGAGAGAAAAATTCCAACTCTGCAGCGACAGGAAATTTTTGCAAAGTTAATTGGCCAGAGACTTTCTCGTCCGAAAAGTCGTGACCGTCTTTTATATAAGATCGTTTTTTTTTTTTTTTGTTTGTATAAGCAGAATCCGCAGCCAAACAATATGTTATTTATACTACTTGGTCAATCGCGACGAGTGCTGAAATCCGTTCCCAATTAAATGAAAAAAAAAAGAACTCCCGCACAAACCTACAACACGTAATACGCGTTACTAGTTATTATATATATATATATATTTTTTAAATTTGTTTTAACGACGAGACATATTATATACGTATAATCGTGACGTCGAATTTCAACGTTAACTGTAAACAGCTAAAAAAATACCTACTAGTATATACATACATATATATTTATGGAACCTCGAAATTAAATTATACACATACAACGTCTTTGCTGCAGAAACGCAATTAACCATGGTTTCGGTATATACCCACGCGCGCGCCCGATTAAACGATAAATATTAATTTTTAATTATATATATAAAAAAAAACAAACATATACGCGTAACGGATTTTGATCGACTACACAATATAAGAAACAAATCAAATCGAATTTTAAACGCTATACTAAATGTGCAATTAAAGCGTAATCGACCGCGATTTTATAATATTTCGCATGGCGAGTATATTTAATTTTATATAATTGAGCTCGGGCGAGCGTCCTTGTAAATTTCCATTTACATACACGCATATACTTACGTGTTTTTTAAATTTGAATTCGAACAGCGGCCCCCGCATCTCTTTAAAACGGTTGTAAATCAATATTCGATTTATATAAAACTCACCGGCTTCAGATTTCGAAGACGACGACAACGATTCCGCGCCATTGATTCGCATATTGTACAGTAGCGGCTCGGTGCAAATGTACGTATATTTCGATTATTTCAATAACCTCATTCCGTTAATGCATCTGAAAATAAAAACGACGAAAATTTCATTTTCCTTGTTAAAAACGTATTATTTTTATTTATAGGTTACGTTAGATTACGAGCCTGGAATTTTAAAGTTGAATTCATATAAATATAGTATTATACGAATGACCGATGGTAATAACCACAATTTCTTATACACTTATTTCCGAATACGTATCAGTTTTTTTGTTTTACATACAAACACTGCGAAAACACATACGAGAATACACACCGGACACACGACGATTGTAATATAAATTTTGCGAATTTCCGTAGAATTCAAGTCCTTTACATCATTACGAAGTAAACCGTTTACTTCGAAAAATGAGTTTTTAAAAGAAAACTCGCGTTATTATAAACAAAATTATTCTGAACGAATAAATCGTTTCGATTATTTGAACGAATATATAATCGTATAAACGAAAATAAAACAATTATTATAGTATACGAATTTTAATTAAAAAAAAAAAAAAAAAATAAATAGTATATACAAATCGCCAAGAATATTATTGCTTATTATACATTATACGCTATTGTGTAAATACGTAAAAATAATAATGACGACGTAAATTTCGTTTTTTTTTCTATTATACAAATTATATTCGATAATAATTTATCCACTGTTAATAATAAGTATAAAACGTCGTGTGGTGTACTCTTATTTTTACACGAGAAACGTGAAAATGTCTCGACTATACACAATTAACGCGCACACGGGTTTTTCTCGTTATGTCTTGTTTACTAATTATAGTAAAATATCATATTAATAAAAATCTATAATTATATACGCAAATCTATCGATATACAGAGCAAAAGTAAAACAAACCTGTTTTACCTCGTAAAAAAAAAAAAATTGTATACCTGAAAGATGCTTTTCGAGACATAAACGTGTTTTAACTATGCGCTAATTCTATCAAAAATCTTTTTCTGCGTTTGTCGAGGTTTTCGACGTTTTTCTTAAGTCATTTTCAACAAATTTCTAGTAATATTACGAAATAAATATTCGACCGGAATCGAAATGAAAACCCATAATTTTGTAGTGAGTAATACAACATCTATAGGGTAATCCGGTATTTAAAAAAAAACGATTTTCAACAAACCTACAATATCGTCACGCCTGTCGCCGCCCTTAGCCGATTTCTATCTCGGATTGAATATCGCACCGTGGTGGTACTCATTGGTTTTTTTTTTTAATAAAGTTTCAATATACATCGTTTATTTTCGAAAATAAAAAATTCAATTATGTAAAGTGAATTTTTCGGAGTTTTTGGGCCATAAACGCATTTTATTAAGCATTAAAATCCGAGCCCTAGATATACTCGTATATATATTATTGTTCTTAATTAATATATATTTCATACCACACGGTAAAGTTCAAATATTTTTCGATAAAAAAATTAATCTAACAAGTATACCAGAAATTAGTACAGGGACGATTTGCAAAATCGTATTACAATATTTACACACTAGGAAAATAAAAAAAAAAAAAATAACGAACGGATAGACGGAAATTCTCTTGCGCGCGATTCTAATGAGCTCGATTTATTCAGTTAAAAACTTCTGTACAAGACACACGTGCACCGACCCACATATTATAGTCGTAAAACGAACACACAAACACACAAGCTACATAAAAAATTTGCGCGTATTTACTTTGAACAATATAACATGTTGTTCTTGGTGTTCAAATATTTCTCAAGGTATTTTCCCCAACCCCCTATTTTTTTTTAAAATTTTCTCGAACAATAATAGTATACAAAAATTATTAGTAAATCGGAATTGAAAGAAAAACGTCTAAAACAAAATCTCTTATTGACAATATCTCATACTTTGTATTATCCCATATAAATAGTTACATTCGAAAGTCACAACGCTAACAACCTAAATAAATCTTCTTCTTTCTCACTCACTCTCTCTCTCTCTCTCTTTCTATATATATATATATACATACATACATAGAACCGGACGAAATCCGGGCCGATTGCGAGAAAAACAAAAGCTGAAGAATAACACGAATCAGTGCGGTTTATTGAAATTTAAAAAAGTATATAAAAAATAATTCCTATACAAACCTGCATTATTATTATTATTGTACTTTCACTATACAGATCCGCGGTGTTTGTGTTCCGCTCATACATAATAAGAACGTATAATCGTGTCTTAGGGAGATATATAGAAAGATTCTCCGTTTGGGTTACATTATGTAAATAATACAAGACACACATACACACAAAAATAATTCGGTTACCGTTATTGTTTATATATGCAGGAATTTACAATAAAAAAAAAGAAACAAAATACATTATCCGTATTGAAAAATTAATAAATCAAAACGGTATTGTGATGTTGGAAAACGCGTATAGTTACCTAATAATATGTGTACAAACCGAAACCACCGATTATTAATTACTCCGAACGTAAACGACGCATAAATTACAATATATCAACGCTTTGTGTTATTATTGTTTCCTTCGTATACCGATAAAATAATGATTTACGCAATATTCGCGGAATGTATGTCAAAAATGATGAAAGACGATTTCATGCCTGGTGAAGCTTAGCGGCGAAAAAAGTAAAGAGAAATACTACGCCGACGTGAAAATCCAGACAGTTTTACATTATTGTACAATACGCGAGAACTCTTATGTAATAAACAAATGTCATATGAGTTAAATACTTAGTAGGGTTACCCACGTAGTCTTCATAGTCAAATCACGACACTTTTCGGTCTTTGGTGAATAAAAAGGACATTATACGTTAATCGATGATTCTTTATTATGATATCTCATTATACAATCAATATGTTCAACATAGAATAGCAACCACAACATCTACTGGAAATATAAATTTTCAAAAATAAAAACATTTACGATTCTCGAGACAAGACATAAAAATAAGGACTGTCCTGCAAAAAACAAGACGTTTAAAGTCTAGTAACCCTACTTATAAAGTATATTGTGTAAAGTTATCATGCGACAAAAAAAAAAAACAACAAATTGAATTATATAATGTATAAAATGATTAACAGTTATAATGTATGCATCGCGATGATGAAACACGAATAATACACTCAAATTTTTATATTATAACTTATTAAAACGTAGTAGAATCCATAATTAATGGAAACGATTAAAATGAATTTATTATTCACATTAATCGCACATAATAAGTAACATTAATTATTAATTTGCGTTTCGTACGCGCGTCGAGTGCAAAATATCAGATTTAAATGATATTTATTTAAAATGAATAATTCGAATTTGCAATAATAATAAAACGTTAATAATCGATTCAATAAAATAAAACATTTAAACGCAGCAGTAATATACCACGCGTGTTTGTTAATTTCCTTATTTTAACTCAATAACAATTTCCAATTGCGTTTCATTAATTATTCGATTTCCTTTTAATTCATAATTTCTCGAAACGATTATTCTTTCTTTGCACAGTAGCAGCAACATTCCATTTGATTTTCAAGAAGAACTTGCTTCGATCGTTTTCTAATAATTCTACTTTCTTTAAAAAAAAAAACACTTTATCGTTATTGACAAATTTTTACGATTTCAAGACAATACGTTTTAAATTCGAGTTTATTTAATTACGTATATATTGCTCGTTATTTTTTCGAATAATTTCAGAATTATTCAATGCCAGTCCCATACTCTGTCGTTCGCAATGGTCACGATATTATTCTAATAATTACAATTTTCGTATCTCACAAAATATAGTATTTATATAACAATACTCGCGCAATACGAACGTCACGAATAATAAACTACTATAAAATAATTAAAAACAAAAATACGTGTTTCTCATAGAAACACAATATTATTTTCCAAAACAATGGTTAATTCAACTATTTGGTTTACTTAATTGTGTGATATCATCACGATTAACGTCCATAATATATATATCTGCAGGAAATAATAACAATAACTCTGAATTTCATTTAACATATTTAACGCGTATAATTTAAATTATACACATACAAATCATTATTAAAAATACAAAAATAAGAAAATATTATTAATTATACGCGAATGATGAAACACGCATTTTTTTTTTTTTAAATATACTACGTAAAGCACTTTAATTAATGCGTAATAATCAAATTTTAAAATGCAAACAACGCCGTTATCCATGCACGGTCATACATTTAAACAGGTACACCGCAGTCGTTGTAACGGTGTGGTAAAAAAAGAAAACAAGAACCGTATACCGACTAAATTTCACTTTAGCGAGAAAAAAAAACGATGGTTTTTAACGTCAACCAGTCACTGTAGAGATATCCATAAAACACGACGACAAAAACAAAAAACAAAAACTACCGTTTTGTCATTTTGGTCCGACGCAACAGATGCTTTCCGATTAAAGCACCGTTACATCAAACTTCGGGCAACACAAATAACTATATAATAAGTATGATGAGTGTGTATATTATACTGCAACAGACATCGGTGCGATACAGCTTCAGCGAAGGAACGTAATTATTTGAAAATTACCGACACCAATGAATATTCGTGACAAATTACAATATTCTGTTGTTGTCGAACGAACGAGATAACTAAACAATATACAAATGTCCCGGGGAGAATGACTCGTAGATCTCGTATATTGTGCATTGAATCGGATAACTTCGAAACATTTCATCTGACAATCATCGTCGAGATGATACGCTCGAGTGAGCAAATTCGCACACGTAAGTCCAAAAAGAATTATTTCTGTCAATATAGTTGCTCTGTTCCTGTGGTTTTTTTTTTTATAAACGTTCAACTACTGTTTGTATAGCTATTTTTTATAGTCGTGTATACATTACAATCGTTTCATAAAAATTCAACTATTCCCTGTGTATAAAACGTAAAACTTATAATTTGTTATTAAATGGAATTCATTTGTGAAAACAATCAAATGATCGTTGATTAATTTTATTATATCGTTTTATTGAATTGAAATATTCTACGCTCGGGACTCCATAGAATGAAAAAATCCGGCCCTACCACGCGCAGAATACAATCTAAATACAAATGAGAACTTGTAACGTATTTTTCGAAAATCAAACGAACGAAAACAGTGCAATAATAAATTGTATGTAGCATTAAAGGATTTTCGGAACTGACGTAGAAATTTTAAAAATGTATACAAAGACGATGATGTGTGCTGTTAGAAACGCGAGCTCATTCACTACGAATATGATGAGTAATAATAATAATAATAATAATAATAATAATAATAATAATCATAATCATAATAACAGCTCGGAGTGAAAACAGTGTTATTATGACATATGAGTCATGTGCGATATGACAACAAACAAGTTTGCAAGTAATTTACAATATTAATGGTTATTATAAAGCGTCGACGTTAGGCTATAGTTGACGTCAACTAGATTCGTACAAATATTTGTTTAAATCACGATATTATACAAATACGCGAATACATGGCACGTACTTAAGATACGACGTACATCGATTTAAACAAGTGTAACAAAATTATATTCTTATATTTTCGACATTTGTTTCCTCCTATCAAACGGATATTATATATACTCGTATATATATATAGATTACACTGGTATCTTCAAGTTGACACATTAGTTTTAAACGAATTTGTAACTCCCGCGATTGCATAAAAGTTATAAAGCCTAAAATTTAAATTCGAAGTCTCGAAACCAATAACAATAACCTTAGATATCTTAATACCAACAGCACATATTTATATTATATGTGGCATATAAATTATTTTATCTTGACACGGCATTCATATTACAGTAACTTCAATCGTAAAACACCATTACATAATGTAATATACAATAGAATCCATTAATAGATGATATACACAAACAGTTTAAATAGTGTAATCGTAATACCATTACTTTTGTTTTATCCATTTCTAATATACGAATATTGTCAAATTTACATTTTTAACTATTTGCAAATATCAATATTTGTTAAGATGATATTTCTTTTTAAATATACTCATTTATATTTAAATTATAATTGACTTTATAAAATATATTTCATCTAATTAATAATTTTTATAATACTCATATTATTTATACACGGTTATACAGAATACATACGTTTCATAGTAAAATAAAATTACCGTCGTCCGTTATCCAATCATATTCCAACGTAATACAAAACTAAAGTCTATACCTATATAATATATATCACATTTTTTTTACATATAATACAAAATACTGCGTAAGCGATTTCTTACAATAAAATAAACAAGTATTCCATAGATCTCTCAACATGTCTGTATGTATATTATATTCATATAAACTACTAAATCGTTTTATCCACCGTACAGAAGAATAAATAATACACGTCGTGTAGTAGAATAAATAAAAATAATATAAGTGGTTACGATGATCGAAAGAGATGTTCTCCCACGTTTATCTCGTCTTCTTTATTCTGCTACGTAATATTATGAAAACATATGAGACCGTGCAATTCTTACCGTTTTATCGACCAAAGTACATACAGTCGTATAAAATAAAAAGAAAAAAAAGAGTATTTTTTTAAGGTCTGAAGATTCAGATACTCATTAATACTGTCTATACGAGAGATATCCATAAAGTAACAAGGCCTTAAAAAAAAAGAAAAAAAATATTTTTATTTAAAGGAAAAAAAATAATGAATATGAGTGTATTTATTTAGGTCATTTTGCTGAAGATCTTTGATACTGTTGCATTGAGTCTTTCTTTGTTTCTGGGGTCGAATAATAAATCACGTCTTATTTCCAATAACTTAGCAATTCACCATCATTATTATCCAAAAATCGTTTGAAAATGTCTGTCCAGCTACAACGCGGATTTTCTTGTGTTTTGTGTCAATAATATCCATACCTAACGGGTACAAAATCTTGCGATAACCTATTATTTCCGAGACGATTTCATGGATATGAACTATATAACTATATGGATATGAACACACTCCGGAACATTTCATGAAGGCCATCGAGAATGAAATGGCAGTCCTCGTAGTTTTTTCTAGGATTTTTTCCATCAAGTCATGACAATGCACCATTCCACCTTTGAATTCTAGTATCCATTAGATAACATTCGGAACGATTCGTAACATTTAGATTGCAGTGCACAAGAACTAGTTTCCGACAAATTTCGAAAGCCGAGACATCGTTTAAACGCAAAAGACAACAAATAATCACGAATCTCGCAACTATAAAAAGAATGGCTGGAGTGGTAGAGGCAGGCAAATTAACTTTTATAATGTTCGTGTAGCCGTTACAATCGTCCGTGGAACCGCTCATTCTCTTCAATACCACCTCCTTTCCTACAAACGACGATTCCATCTTTTGAAATCCGATTGTCCCTCAATGAACCCTACTGTTCTTGACTTATTAATTTCTACTCTTCGTGAAATTTGATTATTTATAAGTGCTTTATAGGTGAGTATCACATGAAGTAGGTCCCATCATCACGCAAGGAAAATCGTAACTGCCCCACTACACAAAATCCTCGGTGTATTTTTGAAGGGTCGCTCTCACCGGACAGAGAGGATAACGTACAAATGTATATTACAGACTGACATACAGTCATTAGGCATGTATACGATGACACGGTCAAACGCGAAAAACATATAATAGATAAATAAAACGCGCATACCAGGTTGTACGTACCTGTTTAACATGACAACACTCTACCAGAAAAGAATAGTGAATAAATTATAAGCGAACAAACGGAAAATTACGAGTCGCGGCCAGTTATTATCTCCAATATTAGTGTATCATACACAGTACGTATAGTATATGCTCTGCATACACAGGTTTAAATAATAAACAATATATGCGGCAGATGCGAGCGCTCGATGTTTTGTCGGCTTCTCCGAAGAGTACAAACTCGACAGATACAGATGGATTTTGTGTTTGCGCATGACTTATTCTATTCCTCTACTGCGCACAACATACGGCGAACGTACATTTTTCTTTTTTTCTTTTTACTCTTCGAGATTAGGTTACGGGTGCCGTGTGTCGCGGTCCATACGGCCGACGGACCCAGAGTAAAACGATCCGGCGCATATTCGTGCGAATCGTATGATGTAGTCCGTAGACCATGCCAGTGTAAGCGCGTAACACGAACGGATATTCGTCGTCGAAAAATAGACCAGAGACCGGTGACGATCGCAGAAGGCGTCGTTCGTTAGATTACAATCTGTTTTGTATTTAGTCGAAATACAGGTCGATACGACGCGCTAACCAGCCCCCAACACGCATTGTCCCAGAGGTTAGGTTAGGTTAGAAGCCATATATATTATAAATATAAACATTATAACAACAGCAGCAGCAGTTAGCACTATATATAATACAACGTCATATTGTTGCGTTATGTGAGTGTATATATGTTCGACCTAAATATCCAAGTACGCGGTTGAAACAATATACTCTCGGCGCGAGATCTGCTGCAGCGTATACACACAAACGCGCGAGCGATGATATCGTTAAACAAAATAAATATAACGTCATTTTACACTCTAATCGGGATCAGCTGGTTCATATATGATATATATATATATATACATTTTTATTCTTCTTCGGCTTGCCATTCACAATTCCTTTCCATCACTCTCTCCGTCGTACGCATAACGTTAAAAATCGTGCTCTCCTCTATATCTTTCAGATCCTGCAGAGCAACTAGTCCTCCACACAGCGAATTCTGCCCGAATAGGCGTTTTAATAGACTTTTAAAAGACGAATACGGCTTATTACAGTACGGCTCCTCATCTTATTGCAGTAGGTCATTACTTATTTCTCGTCGGTCACCAGGTTTCATTCGCGTAAGTATAACTATACTGATCGCAAATAACTATGGCATTACGGGGGGGGGGGAAGGGAGATTGAAGGAGTATCTTCGGTTTGTGTGACGATAATTTTGAGAGTTTCAGGATACTGAAATAATTATCGGTTATTGCACATGAATTCTTACGCTATACATTTATGTTATAGAGCAATATCGTTTTATTCTATGCAACGCAGAGAGATATTATACTAAATTATACGCGCTTTGTTATATTAATCATCGTTATTTTTTATTTTATAAGACTCTAATATTCTTTATACACTCATTTTCTCGAGTGCTCTCGAGTCGTAATTACTACACCAGTAACACGACTATAATATTATGATAGCGTGTGAACTACGGAACTATTAAGTCGTACCTAACCAAACCATCGCCATTCACACAGCTTATAAAAAAAAAAAAAATCAACAGGTGTATACGAAATTATTATATTCCTTCGCCACCCATACGTTCATACCATCGTTTTACCCACTCCAAACTCTAATTCGTTTCGAATAACGAAAATAAAACGTGTACGAACACTTGCAGGTTATATTAGAAAAATAATTACGGACATTATACTACAACTGTTAATAATAACATCGGTTGGTTACGGCGGAATCACTTTTCCATCGCATTTCACATCTTATAACCGACTACATTATACATATATTAAGATTATATATATATATATATATTTATAAGATTATTTTCGATTAATATGTTTCAAACAAAGCCGTAGACTATACTACAGTGAAATGTCGAAAACCCGTAAGGTACACCTATATACAATATTATTATTACGTAGTAATGTATAGAAATTATGTCAAAACTATTATCGAATAAGTGCTCCGGTCTATAATATTCTCCAATATTCTTTGAATTTATTCAGAAACGATTTTTCTTTTCTTTTTTTTTTTTTGTCATCATAAATTATTTCAAATACGGTTAATGTAGGGTGAAAATTCCATATAATATGATCTATAGCATTGAAAATCTGTGAAAACACATACTAACTAACATATTTGTTACCAAAAAAAAACCGTTTTTATAAGAATCCTGTGGAATTCAAAAGTGCATACGAATAGTATGTTAATTGTTTCCTCTCGAGTCCTCCTCATACAGTCGTAAAATAATTTACCGTGTTAAGCTGCTGATCTATAGTATAGTGTTATACATTGTTCGGAGGGGAAAAAAAATAAGATCCCTCCGTTACTATTAACTTTACAATATGAGAAATCAATAAATATCGTATAAAATTATACATGAAAAATCGCCGTAAAACAAGGTGTATGCCAAAAATATTCTAGGATTTCCGTGGCACGCAAAACAATTTCGCCCGTTAGAACGAGCGGCAGTATAAACGACAGCGTTTCAGTACGAACATCGCTCCCAGATGGTTCCCCGGACATCGTTGGGCAAACGGCGTTGAACGGTTTTCGGAAAATTACGTTAACGCGCACGAAATATATACTCAATTTTAATACGAGATATGTATTTGATTGTAAATTGAAATTTCTGACTGAAACAGACAATAACGATTTGGAACGAAAATGTATTTATAACCCATAGGAGATCGAAAAAATCGTACACGGAAATCCGGCCCAAGGAAAACAACGGGTATTGGAAAAGAACATTTACGAGAGCGTTTCTATAAAATGTCACTGATATCGAAGAATTCTTACGTCCGGACGTTTATCTCGCAAATGGGATTCGTCGTGGAGTGATTTCGTCGTGCGCAGTCCCCCGTAACCATTTTCTTTTCTAACATTGGAAATATAAAACAACGGAGTCACTATATTATTAGGTCGTGTACCGTTGTTGTTTAAAACTATAATAATATTATAATAAATCGATATTTTTTTCTTTATATGTATATATTACTAGCGTTATACGCGATACTTTAGACCGGAATGGAACGGACGACGGGGAGAATGACGAAACGAACCGGGGAGATTCGTCGTGACCCGTTCTGCCTCCCACCGGCGGTACAGTGGCCGGTGGGAAACGAAAGAGATTGTTGTTCCGCGCTCCGTAGCGAATTTCACAGTCCGTCCGGTTTCGAAACCTCGCGGCGGCGGCGGCGGCGGACACGTTGTTAATAATAATTAAAAAATAATAATGATAATAAACATCGGCCACGGCGCGTCTCCTCTTCTTCGTCGCATATTTTTTTAATAATTTTTGTTCGCAAAGACGACGCGAGCCTTTTATTTATCTAAGTACCTCTCTCCTCTCCACGCCGGATAATTTTTTAAAAACGCGAAACCATTTGGACGTCGTGTCCGTAACGTTCTAACCGTCTCTACTACCCCCGTCACTGTAATCCGATCGAAACCATCTCATAATATTATACAAGCGCGGTCACCTGCCTCCGTAACCACCGGTAGGTGGTGACGACTTATACGGCCGCCGCCGACGACGACGACGACGAACAATGACGAAAATGACGTGCGATTTTTTCATCCGTACAGGGCAAATCCAACGATTATTATTACGCGAGTGTAAACAACGAGATGAGAAGGAAAAAAAAACCTTCTCTTCGTTTGTAATAAACGTTGCTGCGCGAGGCGGGAAACGCGGAAACGCGACGCGCCAATAGCGGCGGGCGACGTCGTAATCGCCAGGCGCGTTTTCGTTATTTTAACACGATAACACGTTTTCACTTTTGAAAAATTCTGTTTTATTATTTGTTTTTATTTTTTATTACGTAAAAAAAAATATACACATATACATATACGCTTTATTCTCGAGCGTTTTTTACAATACCGCCCGGTACCAAGTGTAGTGTAGTTGGTTGTTCACCTTACCGTGTAGACTACGTCATTTTAACATGATGATTCCTTAGAATAAACTCGGCCAGATAAAAATGTTTCGTTCTCGATAATCGTTTTCTATCGGAATAATATACATTTTGTCGAAAAACTTCGGTTATGCGATCAAAACTAACCACTTTTATGAACTGGAACGCTTAAAAAACTATAACCGCTACACAGATGGTCGAACGAAAAATAAATAAATATGTCTAAAATTATTTTCATTAATATAGTTCAGAGCCGGCATATTCGGTGAGAATTTCAACACTCTACGACCACCTTGATTAGTTTTGCGCGAACGTAATTTTCCACAAAAAATTATAATACACAATTGTTGTCGAAAAACTTGAAACACGTTTATAAAATAAAATATGTGCCTAAATACGTTTTTAATTCGAGATTTCTTTGAAATATAACTATACTAGTTCAAATAACGTACGCTCGACATCGTTGTAAATTATTCAATAAGCGTTAAAACCGAAAATTACCTCTTTTACGAATTAAATAACATCGAAATCTACAACTGCTACGGACAGTACAAAATTGAAAGAAAACGCTTGGAAATTGTTTTTCCCTAATATATAATAATAATAATAATAATAATAATAATAATAATAATAATAATAATAATAATATTATTATAAGAGTTGCGCGCTTGTCGAATATTTCGAGTTTCCACAATATCGTTCATTTCGGAATGCCAAAAAAAATCGCGTTTTTACGTAATTCTCCGGTAGTTTTTTTTTTTTTTTAATTCGTTACATTTGAGAAAATGTGCGCTTTCGAGAAAATCGAAAAATGACCTCTCTCTCTCTCTCTCTAAAGGAATACCAACGCTACGAGTGTACGCAAACAAACGCAATGACTGTATAAAACGATCGGAACACTCTTTCAGGTAGAATTTTCGAGTGTAGACATAAAAATAAAAACACATAATTGTACCTAATCAATTGGATTCAGAAATAAGAAATGAAAACCGTCGTCGGCAGTTTTTGTTTTCCCCTTCGCGTTTACGATTCGTTTATTTCTCTTTCTTTCGTTTTTTTTCCCCCCCACGTCGTCACGCGCGTGTATACGGAATAAGCGTATTTTCGCTTTTTGCTCGACCGAACACGGCCGAAAATAAGACCAACGGCTCTTAACCGGTACACACGCGACGTTACCACCGGAGTTTTAATGGCGTGCGGGGTAATAGGTGTGTCATCCATCGACACCAGTGGCCCCAAAATTCCCGGCAGTCGCGTCGCCGCGGCGGAAAACAAAATATTTTCCATCGTTTGTCGTACACTATGCCCCGTCCGTCCGTCCGCTCACGAACGAGACTCTCGGCGTTTTACGTTCCGTTACGCGCGACGCTAATATAACATAGATATATATATATTTTTATTATTAAAAGTCCTACAACAACGTGAAGTGAAAAATTCGATTCGAAAAAAAAAATATACACACGTAACAGTAATAATAATACGTAAGTCGAAAACAATATATTCAATAGCTCGCGCGTACCGAAAAACGTAAAACGATTTCCGTTTAAATCGGATACGCGTCGCGATTATATAATACGCGTTTACGTCGGGAATTCAATAAATGTTTATCATCAACACCGGTGTAATATTTGCTCGAATAATTATTATCAGGGGAGAAACAACCTGCGGTGTTTCTGAACATTTTCCATAATATACCGGCTGTTTATTTTCAGCTCAACTGCGAATCCTTGACGATATATTATTACTATTATTCATAGCTCGCTTATGATATTAATAGTATAATATTTATACAATAAATGCCAGCGATAAGAAATTGTGCAGAGATACGCTATAAGCTATCGGAAACCATGGATTCACCACACATCATAGGTTTGTGTAATTGTGTGATCCCATCGGTTTTCGTTTTGATCGGGTGAAAACGGGATTTTTGTCCAACGCGTTGACTTCGGAATCACTCACACAATCAAATCATGCGGGTCTGATTTCGATTTGTAGAGTAACATTTACGCAGTAGGCGTAGTTTGAGAAAATACGTTATCGCTTTTTTTCCGATTACCGTGGACACAACGCGGTAAAACATCCATTATTATTATTATTATTAAACGTTAACAATATGCACGAATCGTGTTTAAAAAAAAAAAAAATTACGCGAAAAGATTATTGTGCTGTCACTCGTCGTTTTGACGATTTCCCGCAATAGACTCGCGGTTACCTAATCAAATTTTTGTTTCTGAAATAGACTAGAACGATTTTCCGAAAGACATCGATCGATTAGCGTCTTTTAAAATATTCTCCCGTCGGTTACCAAGAGTAATATTTATATATGTGTGTATAAATTGATCTCCATGGTTACCAATCTCGGTTGTGACAATTGTCGTAGAATATTTTCCGAGTACGATTTGGTCGCGTCGTAAAATCGGACTGGTGTCATATTATATAGCCGCGAATAGAATAATTTTATAAATAATTCAATATTATTTGTATGGATAATAATCTGGACAACGCGCAACGCCGGATACCCAACAGCGGCTGTTAATAAATACGAATTAAATATACTTATAATAATTAGTATATAAATTAAGTATATTATAGTATATATTATAGTATACAATTAGTATATAATAAAAATAGTATATAATTTAATATACCCATCGGACACAAGGGCAAAGCCGGATAATTCAGCTAGTAGTATATTGTATAAAATATCGTAGGGCGTCTTGAAAATAAACGTTTTTATAAGACACGCATTTCGCGTAGCATTGTTTTTACTCATTTCAACATTACGATATCAAAATATATATTCGAATGGTTCTCTACAATTACTACGATTTAATAAAACAATAATAATATTATGACAAAAAAAAAAAAAAATAAGCGAACAAAAGTGTATATCATCATCGTCTTAGGTAACCCCGCCCAGTAATACATTTATGGTCGCATAACCATATTTCATAACTCGTTCCTTCGAGTTGTACTTGAAGGCTGTGCTGAACAAGGAGTACAAGCTATACATTCGTCAATTAAACGTTGTTTACACGGCACACTTCGATGTAGTCAAGACGTTTACACTCTCACGAGTCTTTGAACTTTCAGTCCTTCGGGGATTCGGCGCATTGATCCGTGTGAGGTCTACATTTAAAATTGCTCGTTGTTCTCTTCGGGATGATTTAAAGCCGAATTTTCGAATTCGATTTTTATTTACAACACCCCGTAATAATTCTTTGCCACTTTCCCTTCCAAGTTCCTATCTGTGTAATTCGTCGTCGGTCGCGTTGTTTAAAACAAAACAAAATGATTCGACATTTTATAATAGGAGTTTTTGCACGAATTCCGTATTATTTTATTATTACTACTAATGGTGGTAAAGTCTGTTTGTTTTTTTTTTTTTTTTTTGTATATTTTGTCTGTCCTTATACGTTCAAGGATTCCTCGCGTCTCAACAACGTGAAACAAACATCTGATGAGATCGATATCCATGCGATGTTGCTGCAGGGAGAAGTACGCAAAAAGGGTGGGATAAAGAAGTCATGTTTTTTTTTTTTTTGAAAATATCTGGCCACATTTCAAACAACGTATGGCGAATTTTTTCTTCGTAATAATAATAATAATAATAATAATAAAAAGAAATCGCGATAGTAATTAAATTACAAACACTGTCACGTTCAAATAAAAATTTCTTCGGAAACAAATATTCGATATCGAACCAGAATACGATACGAGTGTCGGAACATCGTATACGTACTATTTTTTTTTCAAGTATTCGAGTTACTTGTTTTATTTTATATATCAATATAAATAATTAACTGCCTACTTATATACGCACGCATAATTAGTATATATTAATGGCGTAAATGTACAGTCGAAATCGGATTAAAATATTACGTGAAAAAAAAAACGAAATTGTCCACCGAATACCAAACGATATATTATCGTGTGTTCATATAATATGTGGCGCGATGAATGTCGTCGTCGTATGCCGCGCGATCGGCAGCGAAGGCGGAGAACCTAACCGCGCTGTACGCGAATATCGGCACCATATTTGTACGGATATTATATCCTATAAAAAGAGAGTTTCGACCGGCGGTTGTGATATATGTACGGCTTAAGGCAATAACGCGCGCGAGTGTCTGTCTCGAATATATTATAATATTAATAATAATAATAAATAATAATAATAATAATAATAATAATAAATAATAATAATAAAAACACTGCCGCAAAATAATAATAATAATTCTCGCCGCAGTCCGACGACGGTACTACTACTGCAGGGAATAAAACGGGTCACGGCCTCCCGTACGCGATCACGTCACTACTACATATTATACGAAGTCAATCAATGACGTAGTTATTTTTTTTTTTTTTGTACGATTCCGTCACGTATTCTTATTATACGACCGAGGATTATTCCAATTCGCAATAACCGTCGTCGAACGATGTGCATCATAATAACGCGTAGGGATCCACCCCACACATTTCAATTGCTCTTTAAAAATTTTATAAGAAAATTCAATTATTTAATATTTATTCGTTTTTTTATTTCCGAAATATTTTTTTTTATAATATGTTATAATAATATTTGTGTGTGTGTGTGCGCACGCGCGTATAATTATTATTAAATTTTATTTAAAAAAAAAAAACGAGTTTGACTCGTTTACAATTCAATCCGAAACAGAAATTTATGGAATAAAAAAATATCGCAATATTACTAAAAACCGATTAAAACGCGCTAAAACGTAAAAAAAAAAACCGGTAAGAAATGTCCTCTCTCCCACTCCCCTCCAAAAATAAAAAAAGAAAATTCGTCGCTGGAATTAAAACACGATACATGCATCGAAATCCGATCGCTGATTATGTATTACGACAATATTGATCGATCGATCGTCGTTCGTATATTTATAAAAAAAAAAAACTCCCTCGGCCGAAAATCCCTTTTTCGTTCTAAACAACTACTCTTCACTGTATCGTACGCAAAGAGCAGCCGCGCAGTGCGTGTACACTGAAAATAGACATAATGAGATAGACCGCGGTTGCTCGACCAGAGTTTGTGAGACTTCAGTAACCACGGAGACGCGTAGCACACGAATCAACAGGTATTCGTTGTTACGGCCTGTATATTTCGAACCTATTCGAATTGCCGTACAACGAAATGTTCCTCTTTTCAGCAATTCGATCTCGGACTGATATCCGTTGAAAGAAAAAAAAAATCCAATAATATTTCAACAACGGCAAAGACGGTGAACACTCCGGAAGACACTTTAAACCGCGAACGAGCGAAACGGCCGATCGTCCACAGTTCACGACTGTCGTCGTTGGACTCGACCGGAGTGCGAGACATTTTTACATAATGATCTACAACTTTTCTCCCGTACAAAGTAAAGATTTTCGTGACGTGTTTCAACGGCATATATATATATATTGTGGAAATCGTGGAATGTTTAATCGTCGCAACGATAACGCTTCACATCCGTGTACGGCGTAACCTAACCTAACCTAGTGAACAAACGCGAAATGGTCGCGTTTTCGGGCTTCGGAACAAACCGAATACGACGAAGAAACCGTTAAAACCGGAATCCGCAGCCGTCGCTGTGAATGTGCCGCACTAACGCTGCATGGATACAGAGGATTGTAATGGTGACGGAAACACGGTGGAGGATCGTTTCAAGTGAATTTTTCTCGGATAAAACCGAGTTCGTTTCAAAAAAAAAAATTGAATTAACACACCGAGCGCGTTCGAGGAAAACAATAAAACGAACTCTTGGTCCATAAGTTTATGGACGTATTGGAATTCGACGAAACACGCGTTGTTGTACGACGAAATAAATTGGATACCGTTACGTCATATGCGGTAATAGTATTTTACTACACCTAACCCATACATCCGAGACGATTTTTCGCGAAAAGTCGAAATTTTCGATTCGTACAAACGCGTACACAATGCCGAAATTACGTTTTTCCTACGAATCATCCAAAGATAAATTTCTTGTCTTTTTTTTTTTTTCTTTTTACTCGGTCTGTGACAAAAAAAAAAAATAATAATAACTACGACACGGGCGGACATACGAGTTACACAATAATCCAAGGACGACCGAATACGCGCGGTTCTTGAAAAAAAGAAAAAAACAAACCAAGTACGATCCTATGACGCATTAATATTATATCACGCGATGGAAATGTCGACGGAACCGTAATCGATTTGTTTTTCCACGATAAGTTTCGTATAATACACCATCAGCGTTGTCAAAGATGCAAAATCTACTTTCTAATTTAAAAAAGTAAATTAGAAATTTACTTACTAGTAATTTTTTACTAACGTAAAAAAAAAAAAAAAATTTCCGAGGATAACGGCGATTAAAAGACTTGTGTGTAGGTACCTACACCATGGACCATTTCGTCACCGTGTACACGAAATTATTCGCATTATACGGGCAATAAACATAACGAGAAACGTAACCTGCTCATTCGGTTAGGTTCGTCGAAATGTGATTTTATTGCTCACCTCGCCGTCGTGTTAATTATTATTATTATTTCAATTTAAGATCCGTCGCCGCGGTTCGTTTGACGACTGTAATAATATGACGACGATGAGAAACGCATACACGCGTATAATAATTGCAACGCGTTTGCAATTCTCCGCGAAATCGAATTTTATTCTAACGACCTGTTATACATTTTGTACGAGATTTTTTTCCACGACACCTCAGCCCGATTAATAATTCCGCTATTTCAATCGCACGCCGTCGAGTTTTTCGAAACAAAATTTATTATAATAACTCGACCGTTGTGTATTATACAACTGTCTGAATTCAAGACGACACAATAACGACGAAATTCGTCTACTGCGTATAACCTCTATATATATATATATATATAATAATAATAATATACAAATTTCAGTTAATATATTACAAAGAAAGAGACACGTCGTTTCAACAACCCTCCTAAATGAGTAAAACGCATATAGAAAAAAAAAAAACCTCGGAATTATACCAACGCACACCTGCTATATAAACACACGCGTTATACATCACTCACATATATATATTTTTATTATTATTATAGCAGCGGGTATTGTGGAAATGATAAAATGTGACTAGCATTTATGTAAAACACAAAGTAAACAGTATTTTTCTTTCCCCCAAGTAAATCGTTGTACATACATATTATATAAATATATATATATATATATATATATATATATATATAATGTTAATCGCTGTGCAAGACGTTAACGTTAACGCTCCCGCGAGCGCTGTGTCGTCGAAACGGCATTTTAAACACTACACTACAGAATCGAATTTCGAAACGTTTATTGTTTCAAACGAACGCTATGGTTATTTATATTAGATTTCCGTTAAAGTCGATATTATAATAATAACAACGCGAGGAAAGTTATCTGCAATAGTAAAAACAAAACCGTTTGGTAAAGCAAAAAAAAACCAAATATTGGCTCGGTCGAAAGCGGTGACCTGTCCGCCGCTACGCGGGACCGTGTACGAATTCAGTACGTCGTCCTACAGCGCATTTTAAACAAACGAAGTACCTAGTATGTAGTTTAGTTTTTCACGGAAAATTTACGACGGACACTCGAGATTACAGAAATATTATTATTTTTTTATATATAATATTAAAAAATCCGATCGAAACACCTAAGCGCATTATGATTTATAAACGAAGTGTACGTGAAGAGAACTCTCCTCCCGGTCTTGTTCTTTTATTTCTGCGGTCTTGCCCGCAGACTCAAAGCGTGCGTCGTACCGAAGCCAAATCGTTTTCGTCGGAAACAGCGGCGTGTGCCCGTAGAACGGGGTGGGTTGTATTCGTTGTATTTGTTTTTCAACGTTTTCTAACCGTAAATAGAAAATGTGGTAAACGCGACATATTTTCGTTGTGAATTAAATTTACATCGTACGCGTTCGTTCGCAGAACTCTTTACGCGTTTAGTGTTAATTAATTGTAATAAATCTTGAACGATTTTTTCCGTACTCGTGCGATATGCATTTAATCGCGACGACGACGTTGTTTCCGCCAGTCTTCTGGTGTTATCGGCGCTTCGTCTCTTATCTCGATTATTATCATTTGATTTCTAATCGTTATAGAACTAATGAAGTACTAAAAAAACCAATATTTATTAAATATTAAACTGGTTCAACAAAACGGGAGTCGAATCAATTATTTTACGTATTCGAATAGCGTAGAGTCTTACAGGACATAAGAGAAAAAAATTCCCGCGTCTGTCAAACGACGGTTGTGACATCGCGACGTCGAGGAATATTGTCTTTTATTATCTCGTTGCGGAATGGATGGAAACAGGGCCGGATTAAGGTTTTTGCCGCCCATAGGCTGAAATGAATTTTATATTTTTAAAATAATGTCTCAACGTAGTTTTTGAGTCACACCAAAAAAAAAAAAAAAAAAATTTACCGCCCTAGGCTTTAGCCTACACAGCCTAAACGGTAATACGGCCCTGGATGGAAAATACATTTCCCTACTCCCCCTATATAAGAACGGGGAAAAAAAACCACGCGATAATGTTTTTTTTTTTTTAACACCGATCCGCCCAAAACACTCGTCTACTACGGGCGCGCGTTTTATGGCGCGCCGCGACACGAAAACCTATAGTGCGTGGCCCCGGGGATAACCGCCGGCCGTTGTTGTTTTCGTACGAGACGAGACGACGTTTTGCGTTCTCCGTTGCCACGTCGCAAGCGCGATAAAAATTCCGCGCGCGGAATTGGCGTTCACGACGCGTCGTCTTACACGCGAATGGAATAATACTCCTATTCGGCCGAAATCCCGAAAGAATTCGACCGGCACATTCGTTGTGCGCGCAACAGACACGCCGGGGGCGGTTTTTCGGTTATTACAAGCGAGCAATAGGCGTTTTCGACGCGACAAATATTGCCCGCCGTTTATCCTCCACACACGAACGCGTTGTACAAAGAGTACGAAAATGATAACACACTCACGTCGTTCCCAGTGTTGCGGTAAGTCCGCGCGACACGTCCCGTCGCAAGTAGTACTCTGGCTCGCGTTTACGCATTCCCGGCGGCGGCACGCAGGGCGAGAGACGCGAAGGAAAGGAAATTACGTGAAAAACAAACACTATAACGGAGACGAATATAAATAGACGTTTTGTAAAAACGTTGTGGTTTTGTTGTTGTTGCTGTTGTTATATCGGTCTACGCGTCACGCGACAACGGGCTTGCGGACGACAACAACGGCAACGGACAGCCGACTGGCGACGACGACAGAACACGGCAGTAGTGCGTAACTCATGGCAACCGGCGGCGGCGGCGCGAGCCGGACGACAGTGCAGGCGTCGGGACGAACGCGAAATTACCGTGCGCGCGACAATAGCGGCGGCAAGGAGTTTCCGTTTTGTACACGTTCCGGCGGCGGCCCGCAATTGCCGCGGGAATCCGCGACAATACTCTTTATTATTAAACGAAATTCCAAAGACGTTCCGAGATGGAGGTCCGTTATCTATATATATATAAAGTCTTCGGCGAGGACGAGAACTATTGCGCGGACGATGTCGTCGTTAGGTTTGTTTTTTTTGTTTTTTTTTATATGCCGTCCGCGGCGTCCTTGAGAGATACGCGAAAACAAAAAAAGCGTTCGACGATCGGTGAGGGGAGACGACTGAAAAAAAGTGCAAAACTTTTTTCGCACCGCTGCGGACAGGATTCGAACCTGTGCGGGCAGAGCCCATTGGATTTCGAGTCCAACTCCTTAACCACTCGGACACCGCAGCTCGCGCGTTCGACGTCGATAATCCGCGGCATTTAAACGCGTAAGCGGATTTTTAAACGATGTCCGAATGAAAATTCGTTTATTTATTTAAAAAAAAAAAAAAAAACATTCATGAATAACCCGCAGAATTAAACTCACCGACGAAAATCCCGTCGTCTTTTTAAACGAGACTGCAAAAAAAAAAAAAAAAAAAATAATTGAAAATAGTTTTTTGCGTATATATATATATATATATATAATAATTAATAATTATATATACAGTTTAACATTAAGAGTTACTCTTTTTTTTTTACTTCAATACAACGTTAATAAAAATTTCGTTAAAAAAAAAACGAAGAGAATTGGTTTTTTTAATATATTATTCGATCAATTTTTTTTTTTTTTAACTTTCTTATATTAATATACGTTTCCCCTGTCATCCTAACGTTGTGATAAAAACTCCGTTTATACATACCAGACATTTCGATAATATTAAACATTTCACGAGAAACTGCTCACACACAGCTGCGTTATACTTTACCAAAAGCGAATTTTCGTGCAACTTTTAACCGGCATATAACTATGAATTCGAGCATTTTTTCTTCTTCCAAACTTGTATCTAAATAAAATAATTAATATAATAATGTTGTCGATATAATTTAATAAACATGTTACTAACATAATATAAACGTGTAGGTCTATTCGTTAACTTTTTTTCCCCGCTGTTAACGCGTTCATATAACTATAAGACCGCATGTGAGCCTGAATATTCTCGCTATTCGAAATTGATTTATTTATTTTAAACTTACATGTTATGTGTGTGTTCCGGTGTAGACAGATCCGACTTAGGCCTTGCAGGAGCCATTGGATACACAGGGTTTGGAAACCCTTTTGGATAGTCAAAAAATATGGGCCATAAAATAGACGCATCCGTCGTAAATGGCACATAATAATAATTATTGATTACTCGCGTAAGATTCGCGTGAACTCTCGTATATGTGGTATTTAAATTTTAAATCCTGTTCTTGATTAACATATACGCTGTTTACGTTTATAGCCTACAGAAATAATTAGTTTCCGTACATTTTCGATACGTATATAAACTATTCAAAATTCATTCATTGTGATCTGCAAAACAAAGATTCTATTATTGTTGTTTTCACAATATTATTGAGGGCGCATCCATTAAGAATGTTTTTTAACAAAAGTAGGTTTTTTTTTTATGGGCCGCACATTTGAAACTATATAAATTTGATTGTAACAAAAGAAAGCGTATAACAATAATTGTATTCTACAATATACATCCACGCGATATGGACAATTTTTTAATTTCGTAAAATAAGTGAATCCTTTACACTCCCTAATCCGCGCGATATCCGAAAGATTTTCACATCTTCATAAAACGAAATAATATCCGATCGTTATATTATAATGTGTGTGCGCGTTTAAAGAGTGTATAAAGTCTCTACGTCAAGCTTTCTTTTAAATATAATTTAGATCTTGTAATATATATATATACCTAACACGATCAAGATGACAAGATGAAAATCATCAAATTTTACAAACCGAAACGCTATAGACTATAATAAATATATTAATTATCATAATATATAATTAAAAAGCGAAATGATACGCATAAATACAGTGACATTTTTACCGTACACGCGTAAAAAATTGCTACTATACGTACTTCGAAATGACAGTTCGTCGGAGTGTCAGTTTTCGAAACGGTCTGGCGCATCGCATCGGTCCTCGTGTCGTCGACTATAAGCGAATAATCTGCTGTATATATATAATATTCAATATGATAAAATGTATGAATTATAAAGTACGTTTTATATAATGTATAGGACGAGTCAAAACAAATATTTCAAATCGTCGTCAAAAACAATTTAAAAAGAATAGATAGAAGAGAGGCGAATAAGAAAAAAAATGTCTACTCGTATCATCTACTTTTCGTGTATACTCTAAAAGCGGTACTTTAGTTTATAGATAAATCATAAATATATATATTAAATTATACGCGTGACACGATGCGTCAACATTTTAATAATATATTACGTTTTGAATTGTAAATAATTCCTATAAGACTATTTTGATATTAAAAATTGTTTATTATGTAATTTAATTAAAAGGATAAAACTATTATAATTCGTACATAGAATCAGGAAAAAAATAATTATATATATAATATATATATATATATTACAAGTACAGAGAATGGAGCAATTTTGTTTTCTCGTGGTGTACACTCATTAAATTTCTTCTTCTTCGTCAGCTAAGCGGTCCATTTAGGACCCAGCGCTACCATCAAAATCAATCCATCGGGTTTTTGAGTCGTCTTAGGGTGTCTTCATTTATCTATTTTGTTGACCGGCACTTTTCTTAAAAAACTAACCATCCGTTTTCCATGTCTCCTTCGACTATATACATTTTGAAATTTGATTTCTTTTTTTTTTTAATATTTATATAAACATCGAACCGAGTAAAGTAAAAGGAAAACAACAAATTCCTTTTCTAAAATTATTATTTGTTTTACACACATTTCGGTGTCGAAAAATCGGCTCGGAACAATTATTCAAAACGTAATATTTAAATAATTATTATTAAACGCGTAATTTCTCCTATACATAAATAATTAAAAATGTTCCAGTTTTTCGTATTAAACAATAATCGTGTGCCATAGACCACGGTAGTGCTCACAACTTTAGGCTCTAATAATCTAATAATAATTATTAAAGTATATATATATATATATACTCTGTGCGCTGAAATTTATGTAAACCTCTTTATTACATATGGCAAGTATACAGTGTATGGCAGACGCCTATAACAAAGTGGAAACACTGAATGAAGTCGATTTGTTTTTTTATATAAAAAAAAAGTAGGATTTTGAAGGTAATTTATTCGGAACGATCAAAATTCTACGCGCGCGCGTGTGTGTGTAACATGAAATGATTTAAAGTATATAATATAAAATAACTATTATATACGTACAATTAAGTTTTGCCTATAATATATAATATATATTTATATTCGTTTCGGTAGACACGGTGCATGACTTTGACTGACAACACGCACGTCCTCCTCCTCACGCCTATATAATAATCATTAATCAGACCTTGAAAACTCCATTTCAAATGTAAAAAACAAGAGTTCACATAAGAACGAGATTAAACTTTAAACTCCTTATTACGATATATATATATATGGGTAAATCAGTAATACGGTATACGTATACTCATACAATTCGATTTCTATCGCCGAAATTGGACATTTTACGCGTATATACATACGATGTGAGACTATTTGAAAATGCGAAGCGATATCGACTAAACCTTGGTTCGTTAAAAAAGTAAATTCGAAAACAGTCGATTGAAAAAAAGAAAAGTGGCGCTACAATATTTTCTACATTAGTTCGCGGGAATTTAAAATGTTCGACTCGATTCGTCATTGAACACGCGTATAGAGCCAATTCATATTTTTAATCACTTTTTACACGTTCGTTTCAATAATATTTCGATCGCGTTTATTACGATTGTTTTTTTTTTTATCGCGTGCGAAACATTAGAAATGCATTAGGTCTGCGGTATGTGTTGTGTTTACAAACACTCGGCAGAGTATTTTACTTAAAAGCGTTTTATAGAACAATAAGTCATCGCGGACTTAATGCGTTTCTATAATCTCTAACGATTGGTGGACGATAAAAGAAAAAAAAATATATAAACCGTATAATAAAATCAGCCGTATCCCCCGCCTCCACTACGGATATCGCGGTGTTCTATATAATGATAACTCCATAAGCGATAGCCCCACGGGTAGGTTATCTCAGTACGATAAATTGTACCGAACCAGTTGCAACGAATTTGAATTTCTTTCCATTTCAGTCCCGTCGCAGTCGCACAGCTCACGACAACACAACACCGTCGTCGTCATGTCGGTTTTCGCGTTTGCCGCAGTGGTCGGATTGGTTTTCACGAGTACGTCGGTGAACACGGAGGAAATCCAAATTCGCATGTGTCCGAGTGAGTGAAGCCCCGTGAAATTTGAATGTTTGAATATTTCGTCCATTATTGATCGTCATCTATTTTGTTCTTTTTTCCCCCCGTCCAGAAACCAGATGTACCGTAAGAAACGTATTCGTCGATCCGTGCCCCGAAGCTCTGAACAACAAACCGTGCGAACTACCTCAAGGGTCCAACGCGACGATACGATACCATTATACGACCAGTACGTGAACATATAATATCAATAATAATAATAATAATAATAATAATAATAATAATAATAATAATAATAATATAACGTATACTACGAACGAGTATGTCAAAAGTGAAAAAAAAAAAATCGGAAACGCTGCGAACAGTCGGTTGATCACCGAAACCAACAGTGCGTTCAACTACTAAGCAATAGGTGGATATAATAATATGCACGCGGCACAATGGAAGTAAATGACCCCCGTGAAAGCGACGTACGTTTCGTCGTGTACTATTTGAACGACGCGACGAGTATAACAGTTTAATGATATTATTTATTTTGGTAAAAGGGAGTTTTAAAAATTTGAAGATTTCCCGCTGGAAAAAAAAAAAGAACGAAATAAACGTAATATTGATAAAATATTTATCGCGCGGTTATATAATTTTACCGATAATTGAGAATTATGAAATGTTTTTCATTGTCTTTTTCAATAACCGTTTATATACTAATTAAAAAAAAATACTAATATATAATAATAAAACGGTTTTTTCCCCGTCTGTATATATATATAATAGATAATTTAATCGTTAGATACGTTATTCATTATATTTATATTGATTATTAATATTCATTTATAGAATTCAAAATAACGTATTGCGCGTACGTAATTTGTATAGTCAGAAAATGCGAAGTCATGCGTATAAAATATTATAAAACACGTCACTCTCGTTTTCTTATGTGCATCATAATAACATATACGCGAAGAGTCCAAATTTATTTATTACGTTATCGCTCTCTTCTTATGTCGGGGACAATGAGAGTTTCGAATATATGTATTTCATAAATTACGAACGAAACGAAAAATTATTAAACAATACACGAGCACGTATAAGAATAAACCGAAATAAATATGGATTTTAACGAAATTTAATGTAATATTCAATTGAATACGATCGGTTAGGTTCGTTATTAAAACTGAAATGTCTGAAAAAGTCGAGGTGAAAAAATAAATATTAACATATTTTTAAAATCAATTATTTTTACGCCTTAAAATTTTTCTAAGTACATTTAAATATATTATGTATTTCTGTGCTCCAGTTTCTCTAATAAAATCTCTTCGCCTACGTAATACGCGTCACGTACACATTACATAGACAAAATATTACAGTAGTAATAATGAAATATATATACTCGAGCAATATGCCTATATAATTTCACGCGCAGCATCAAAAGTTTATACAATTATATACGATATATTACACAAAAATCCGCTTACACTTTTTTCTTTTTTACATCATAAAAATAAAAAAAAAACAGATTTTCTTTGATATCCAATAATCGGCCCAATACAACAACGAAAATAAAATATATATTTATTATTTACGCAGCGATAACAATTGATTTGTTTCAGCACATTACGTATATTAGATATGTATAAGAATATTTTTAATCTGGTACTAATAATAATATATCATCAACAGCCAATTTTTTTTAAAACTTAAAATTTAAGTTACGTTTTTTTTTTTTTAAAAAAGTTTTTAATTTTTCGGCATAAAAAAGAAATTAATTCGATTCGCCTTCGGTACGACGCCCAGTTATACTTTCTTCGATAATAATTAAAATTTTTCTTTTTCTTTTCGACAATCTAAAATCAAAAATAATAACAACATACGTGGGGAAGTAACGCCGTTGTTTGCCCGAAAATGTATTTACAAAACGTGCTGCAATATTATTATACCGACTCCAATCGATCGATTGGAAATTTCAATTGTATGATGCGTACCGCAGAATTAATGTGTAAAAGTAAAAAAAAACAAATCGAATTATTCGGCGGTCGAAAGTAAAACTCACTAATGGACTATTATTGAAAAATAGATAAAACGAACGTGTGTCAATACGCCGCACACCGCAGATTAGATTATAATTATAACTTTTTAAGAGTCCTTAATAATAAAAATAATATGTACGTGATTTGTTTCCAATTATTAATTAACGAACACTTAAAAATAAATAACGAACGAAAAAATCTGTTTTTTTTTTTTACATATTATAATTCGAATTCATGTGAATTCGAAACTTTAATCCTCTACTTTATTATATTGCACCGTACTTGTAAAATATATGCATCGGCAAAAATATATATTTTATATATATATATATATATATATATATTCAGTTAACGATTTGAACGGTAATTTTATAATAATAATAATAATAATAATAATAATAATAATAATAATAATAATCATCAATCGGCCACAATAATTACAGTTATGCACGATTCGTTGAACAACAGGTACATGTCATATATACGCATAATTATATTGTGACGTTATTATTATATGAAGTTTTGAATGTATTATATAGGTACGCGTGTGTAATATACGCATTGAATATTTAAAACGTATTTTAACGCAATTTCTTCAAATTAATTGATAACGCGGAGTTTAAATAAAAACAAAAGAATTATGACTCTACACTGAAGGAATATCTCGGGTCATAACCTATTATTGTTTTTCTCTCACTTTTTTTCTTTTTTAACAGATGTATTAAACGGTCCATTGTAAGATCGTATAAACAATTCTACAATGATTTATCTTCATAACGTGCGCCAAAGTTCAAAACTATAAATTAATAACACAAATATAAAATAAGAACGAATGAAAAAACGTAATATTTAGAAGTTATTTTAAAAAAAATTTCTTTTTCTACTCCTATCACTGCAGTGTACATTGTTCTTTTAACCTATAATGATAATGATAAACGAAAAAAAAAACAACAAAAAATTTATCTCGCCGAAATCGTAAATATTTATTTGCTAATAATAATAATATGTTATTAATAATGAATCGCGGGGAAAAATATACATAAAAAATAAATAAATAAAGAATTATGAAGAGAAATCCAAATTGTTACGTTTTGAGTCGAATTCGAAACCGCAGCAGTTGCTCGAACGTTTTCAATTCAACTCGCTTACTATTATACGCATATATAAAAGACGAAATTCAATCACAAAAATAAAACGAAACAAAATAGAAATTTGAAAAATCCTAAGAGGAATTTTTTTTTTTTTTTTTTTTATAACACACGTAATATATTATGCGAATGCTATCGGTATTTAATTCGACATACTTATTAAATTCTAAATTAGAATTTCAATTACGAACAGATATTTCCAAAGCCGTAATAGAATAATAATAATATATAAATATATATATTTATACTAATTAAAAAACTATTATTTGGAAAAGTTTCATTAAAATAAAACCGTATCCGTAATTAAAAATACTTACATATTATGTACTCGTGTCGGAGTAATAAATAGTGTTTGTGGAAAAAAAAAAAAAAAAAGCTCGAAAATACCGTATTATATTTTACTGTATATGACACGGTTTTCGTTGAATAATAGTCGCATTTGAATGGGAAACGTATTCTTAGTGCGTTAATTGAACGCGGTTGTATACATAAATACGCATCCGCCGACATTCCACTGTACTGCGCGAAGCGAGAGAATAAAAAATTAAAAAAAAAACATTACAAAAAATTCGGACAGCGCTCGTTGGATTTTTCGTCGGTTCGTACCGTATACAATATAATGCGTATACATCATACGCGAAATTTCTAGAGAAATGATGAAATCGATCGTGAACAGTTTGGTTAGGTTAGGCAGTAGTTAGTTCACATCGGTCAGCTAGAGATCGGATTTTTTTTTTTTTTTTTGAAGTACGAATATACGAATCGTACCTATTTTTTGTTTGTTACTATTGTAGCGCTCTAAAGGTCAAATGGGTGAAGTGGAAAAAGTCCGTACGCGATTTACAATCTGCGGGATTATAACAAGACGAACGTTTTACTTTCGAACGTAAACGACAAAATTGTTTTTTTTTTTTTTTACGTTAAAAAAAATATGTACGTGGACTCATATTATTAGTTGATTTAAAAATATGTTTATACACTACTGTTGTTGGCGTATTATTCCGGTCGTATAAAATGAGAATCCCGCCGTTTATTCGAATCGGTAAAATTCAGCGAACTGCAGCAGTGAAAGACCATTCGAACGCGTAAAAAATAAATAAATAGATTACGTGTACTTATTCAAATAGCCGCAGAAGATCGACATAATCGACTTGCTGGAATGAACTCCGAGTGTGTGATGTTTTAAGATAACCGGATTTTCACGACGTGATTTTGTGCAAAAAAAAAAAAAAAACCGCCCATGACTACAATTTGAATAATTTTCGTTTTTTTTTTTTTTTTTTTTTTTTTTATATATATTATTTTAAGCTCCGTCGTTGTGTATGCAATTAGCTAATCAAATTGAAGTGTTAAAAGATATAATAATAAATAAATTTCCCCAAAAAAAAAAAAAAAAAAAAGACATTTTTCGCCTCGTTCATTTTCTGTTCGTGAAAATTTCCAAATCACCAAGTTTCCGAACCGTTGAAATACATTTTATTTCTTGCGTCCGCGTTTATTTCAGACTTCGGCTCGACGACGCCACAGACGAGGCTGTACTCCGAATCGCTCATGGTGGACTTACCGTTAATGGACATGGACCCGAACGCGTGCCTGTACACGGAGTGTCCCGTAGAGGCGGACGTCGAGAACAGTTGGAATTTCAATCTGTTCGTGTCGCCCGATTATCCCAGAGGCTATTACACGGTCAAGTCGAAATTGTGGGACGCCGGACAAAACGCCAAAAAGAATGACGAATGTTGTTTTAAATTGAAAATAAAAATCGTATAGACGGCGGCGGCGAGGGGCAATCGAAACGTTGACGACACGTGGTCGTCCGATTACGTGCGCAGCGGCTTAAAATGCTATTTATTAAAAATAATATTATTATATTCACACGTTCATATTACCAATATAATCCATGCATAAATTATTATCGCGTATACGCATATTAATATATTATACAAAAATATATTTCGAATATCTTATATTATATATATATAAATGTTTTTATTATTATTATTAAATTCTGATGGGAAATCGCTATTGGTTTTACAACGATGTTTATTTTATCCTGTGCTCACGAATTTTCGACTACTGTATATTTTTTTTTGATGGCAATTGTACGTTTCGAGGTGTTTTATTCATAAATTTCAGGTTTTAAGGTTTGAAAATTTCAAACGATAATAGAACGCGTTTGTTACTTCAATTGTATTGAAAAAAAAAAAACCACTTGAAAATCGTTGAGTCACAATTCCTTTTTATATAACCATTTGAAATTTTTCGACGGATTTTACATCGAAGCTCGGCTCAGATTATCGAACGCGCATCGCTTTCAAATTTATATAATAATAACAACAAATTTCTATCTCAACTAATTGATTTAAGGCGTCATCCAACAACATCTCGCGGCTCGTGACATTTTTTTCAATTTTTTTTTTATTTTTTATTATTATGTATTACCAATTTAAATTTCTCGACAAAATTACACGCCGCTCAGAAACGTTTGACGATCGCTTTCTGCAAATTTATCGTATAAAATATAAAATCCCAATGTTAGGTAAATTCACCTAATCCACAACAACTGATCGATTTATTATTTAAAATCGAACTTTTTACGAATACAAAAAAAAAAAAAAATAATAAAAACGAAACGCGTTTACGCCCAATAATATAACAGTTGCCGCGTCTACGATCATTATTGGCACACGCGCATATTATACACATATATGTTATAACAAACTGTTGTGCTCGCACGCGGCGGAGGCTGCAGATAATAATAATAATAATAATAATAATAATAATAATAATAATGTACGATAAATAATAATTACCTTTTGAACAATTGATTTTTAACGGTGTCCGGAAAGAGAAAAGTTTAATGATCCATTGAGCGGAGCGCGCGCTGGGACACCGGAATAATAATAACAACGATTAATTAAAAAACGCTGACGAACGCTACGGCCGGGGCTGATATAGCTGTACACGGGCCCGCGAACGAGCGATCGTCCGCGACGCGCGTCCGTATTTGTGCCGTCGTATATAAACGGTGATCGTCTTGAGGAAACGTACACACGTCGTTTTCGCGTTGCACCGTGTGTAATCAGAAGCTCACGACGAATATTGGTCTGCTGCAGATCGGTCGGTGGAGCGCCGCCGAAGCTCTCGCGCATCGAAAAATATATTCTTATAATAATATTATTATTATTACCTATTAAAATATTATTATTATTATTGAGAACACGTAGGCAACGCGCGAAACATGATACGCGTGGATACATTTCTCGTGCTGTTGTTGCTGGTGATGATTTCGATGGTGTGCTGCGTGACCGGCATCAAAGCGGACGAGGTCAGGAACGATAAAAGTAAGTGGACACACACTTCGGGGGTAAGGGGGAAGGAATTTATCAAAAAAAAAAAAAAAATGTTCTCTCCGCCAAGGGGCATCGTACGGAGGGGGAGGAGGAGGAGTGCGCATTCGTGTGACCACATTATTGCACGTCCTCTTCGATTGCTCCTCCCTCCACCGTCCACCGCTCATTTGTGTCCGCTCTATAAACGTTCAAAATCATTCGAAACGAAGTCTTGCGGACACAGAAATTTCTCTCGTAATATACAATATATTAGGGGAGCTTATAGACTTTTTTTATCACGCGTTACTGCATATGTTTTTTTTTCTTTCGTTATATTTGAATTTCAAAAGCGCGTTTTACTAAATTAGTTTAATTTAATATTCGTACCCGAAAGAATAAAGTATATAGCGATGAAATGAATGGGCGTCGTATATATTTTCCCCGTCTGCTCGTTTGCGATTTTATATTTGAAATAATTATTATAAGTACTTGACGACAATACGTGAATTATTAACGATTTTAATATTATTAACATCCAGTAATATTTATACAATGTTATATATGAATTTTGAGTGCGTATTTTGGTGATTGCACATGTTTCAAGAGCATATTTTGTAATTCTTTAAAGCATAAACGCGGGCATATTTTAAGGCGTTTTTTAGAGCGCATAGGTTATATATTATTGTATTCTCTAGCATAATTCCTCCCGCTAATCGCATTGTTATTTTCTCTATTCTCGAGGTTCCATTATTTAATTTTATATATGAATATTCAAATTTTCTTTTTCGTTATTATCATTTTTATTATAATTATTATTTAAGTTACTAAAACGGAGATGGGTTTTTTTTTTTTGCTTATTTATATATTTATTTATTTATCCCCACGAGCGAAGTGTAATTATTTTTTTTGTCATTTTCTATCATTTATCGGTGGCCGAAAAATCTCTGTACATGATATTTGGTACAATTCGTCGACTAATTTGCCACTGAATAAAAATGAATTTTCTGTTTAGGTATATTATAATATAATATATAATAGTTTATCGTCGACGTTTCTCGTCTATTATTTGGTCGGGTCCGCTAAAAAATCCGAACCCGTCAGGAATTCCAACTTTTCAATCAAAAAATTCTCCGTTTTATTCCGAATCCGCCACATGCCAATACATATATTGTAGAAGAAACAATCAGTCGTTCTATTGTGTATCACCCCGCTACCATTTTTTCTCACTCCGCGAAATCGTCCAAAAGTCGGAAAATCAGCCGCAGCAACCCGATGCCTGAAAATCCACTCCGTCGTCTATTCAAAGACTATTTATGGGGCGTCATGGTCGTTTAAACTAAATAAAATAAATTACATCTCCCGTTGAAAGTGTCGTTAACGAGTGACTTGTTCCTCGTGTAATTTACATTAATGTCATCGCATACGCTTGTATGCTTCGTACATATTGCGTTGTGTGTAGTCTGTGTACAATAACGATAAAAATAAATAAATATGCGATCATTTAAACATAAACGGATACTGTACGATAAAACATTGTAATTTTAGTTTTGGCAAACAACTTTATAAATTTTTAAACGAGTAATGGTCGCGGTTGACACTCGAAACTAAAAATGTAGATTGCGAAATTCAATAACTCTAATTATTAACGTTTTAACAATCGTGTGCGAATAATGCGACGGAAAATTCTATCAAACCCAGATTATGAAATCGTAATAAATTCAGCGGGTAGAAACTCTGAACTATTATCAAAATTCTTGTCGTATACGTATAGTGTTGTTATACGTACATAGTTTTATGTTATTTCGCAACGTACTTTTCGTTTATTTAAGATTAATTTAATAAAACGTTTTATAATATAAACAAAATATATCATTTTATTTTTATAAAAATCCGATGTAGGTTTTTATATAGATAAGCGTCTTCAACTGTTTATGAGTTATTATAGGCCGTTTAATACAAATAGGCATATTAGGAACGTAATGTTTTCGAGAGCGACGAGGAAAAAAAAAAACGGGTTTTTTCTATGCGTGTTCATTAATACTGGAAAAGATTTAATGACTTGAACGAATTTTAATCTTACTGCCTGAATTTAGAGTTACACTTCTCCGTCCCTGCAGTTTATTCCATTCACTGTTCACGACATATACGGACAATAAAACGATTTTTAACGTATACGCAAATACCACAACGCAGTACACTGTAAACGCTATAATTTCAGACCTGTTATATCAGAATCTATTTAAACCAGATCATTCGGGCAAGTCTTCGAGCAACAACGCGGCGTCCGCGAGGACGACGTCCAGACCGTTGTCGTCGATCGACGGTGTACCGATGGCCAAACACGCCATCAACAAATCTTCGGCGACCGCGGAAGAAGTCGAAGTGTCCAAGACCCGGGCCGTCGTAGCGGACGTGAGCGGCACGAAGAGCGCGCCGTTGAACGATAAACGAGCGGAAAAGTGCAAGGAAAAGTGCGCGGCCAACATCAAAGAGTGTTGCCGGAACGCCTTAGTGGGTGCGCACACAATATTAAGTATAAATACGACGTGGGCCATAAATATTACGACCGCTTTTGTAGTTGAAATTCTCAAGTGATTTCCGTTCTGTTTCTGTTCGGATACATACACGTTGTCGAATTTTTCCTGACAATTTCAAAACCATTACGGGTTCAAGTCTTCAGTGGTGCAAAGTTCTAGAAAATCTTAGAGTTATAGAGACTGGACATATGTAGTTATATATTGAATATAACTATACCTCTGAAGCCTTGGAACGTGCAAACGGTTTTGAAACGTCAGGAAATATTTGACGAAGCGCATGTTTCCGAAAAACGCAATGAAATCAACGGTTTAATGCATAAAAATTTTAATGAATTCGTTCACGAGTGAATTACGAAACGTTCGAATTTTGAAATCTTTCGCGTTTTTAAATGAACAATAATAATTTGTACGACGACCGGAGTCGAACACACTTTAGATATAGAATTTTTAGGTACACGATTTTCTTGTACGCGAAATCAATCAATCCAAATACCCGTGCCTTTAACGCTAATAATAATATTATATTCGATTAACTTTCAAGAACTTTCAGTTATTCATAGCTAATCTTATATAACAGTAGTTCTTAATCTTTTACACTTGATGCGCATCCTTTTTACAAACATTATAATTTTCGTTCTTCTACCCCCCCACCTTCCAACATTTTGAACTCTAAAACAGTATATTTATTATCACAGTTTTATTATTTATTATCAAAAATGACAATTTTATAAATCAAATTAAATAACATCGCGTTACTATAAAATAACTAGTTTATTTAAAAAAAAAAAAGTAAATAGTTCAATAAAATAATATTTATTTAGTCAATTCGATTATGGTTTATTATACGCATATTTGTGTACAAAAAAAAAAATTTTTTTTTTTTAAAAGTCAATGACAAATCTGTAACTGTTTGCTTTTTGCTATAAGTCTTTGATGCGCGGAGAAATTTTTGAGAGCGCGTAACGCATATCGTTTTCTCCACATCCAATCGATTTCTTTCTTTTGTTTTTGTTTGTGAAAGTGTTGTAAAGCCTAGCTGGTCACAAAAATACATGGGCACGAATGCACGGACAGCTTTTTCCACGAATTTCGGATAAGAATTGATTATTAAAAAGCCAGAGTTCTCATAAAAATTTTACATGTATATTTTTCCATGTGTCTTGAATTCTAAAAATTCATCCTGATCATCATCATTTTTCAACATTATAATAATGTATACGAGTTTCGTACGAAATTCAAGTCATCTGCGTTAGAATTCTAGAAAGTAACGTTCATCTAGCGTTCTCTAGGGCTGCGGTAAAACGTTTTAAAATATCAATTTTCAGTACGATTCCGCAGCAGTTAACAGTGTATTCCTCAATGCCACTTTATGTGTCGCAAATCCCGAAGAAAGTTTTTCGAACAGTCGCAAAGTCATTTAATTTAATTTTTCTTTTCCAATTTCGTATTTCGCATTTAACCACCAAGTGCACACTGCTCCTGAGCAATATCTAAACTATTCCTTGGGGAGGGGAGTACCGTGGTTGAGAACGACTGATATACAACATGTACCTATCTCAGCCATGTAATCTAAAATATGCGTTATTATAGTGTTTGTTGCGCGCGTTTCGTGATATTATACTATAAACAATATTTATTGGATGTGTATACGATAATAATGAGTGAGCAATGAGTAACCACAAGTGGTACGTAGCGAGTGTAATTTGCGCAGCGTTGCCAGAGACGAATACCACGAAATGTTATTAAGAACATAATAGTATGTATACGCAGTAAATCCGTGCAATATGTACAAACACGAATCTCCGAGTGCCACTTGTTATATTATTATATTACATAATTAAATTAGAAATTTTTAAAACAATTCATTAAGATAAAGACGTGGAAATTATACGCGTTTACCACATTTTTCTCTCGCGAAAATTATATACGAGAAATAATAACACCTTACGGATCCATAACAATACGTAATAACCGCAATCTTGAGCACGTACATAATGTGGTCAGTAATCGTGCCGATTGCAGTGCGTATATCGAGCGAAAAATTATTCGTTGAAAGTTCGCGAATATTACATTCAAATTTCTCTGCACCGCGTAACATAAATTTTACCTACGTGCTAATACAATATAAAATAATACCTTTAAGATTTGCATGGCCCGGAAAGCAGAATTATTCACGAGGACTTACATAATTTGATTTCTATTTACTGGTGAAAATTCAAAAATTACGTTTCACTACAGTATTCGTACGTCATCAGCTACCTACTTAAAATATTTTACTTTTCGTGTTAACGGTCGAATTATCAAAAAAAAAATTTTGTTCGAGTACAATAAGAAACCTGCGGATTTAATTCGGATTAACCTACAGTTATTGATAATAATTACAATTTTGAATTTGCACAGAAAAGAGTTGCCACAATGCCACCGACGATCCCGTGTCGTATTTCGTCAATCCCAACTATCCCAACGAAGACTGGGACTCGTCTTTTTGCGACTTCCGCGTGGACATCAAGAACAGAAATGTGTGTCAACTGAGGTGAGTGGGCAATAATAGTTTCAATGCACCTACGTATTACACGTCTGCACATTTTATTCGATTAAGTATTTTGTAATATTATGAATTTATTACAATTTATTAATTGTAATAAATATTTACAAATGGTGTTTCTAATAACAAAAATATGAGTAGAGTTTTGCAAAATTTCAAACGAAAAAACAGTCTCGTCATAATACAATTTATTGGCTCGTTTTTTCTAAAAAATACTTAGTAGAGAAATGAAGATTATTGAATTGAGTTTGTGAACAAGTAGAGCGAGAAATTAATCAGAACAATGAGAGTACGGGGAATCAATAGAACCAGAAGTAAGTTTAGAGAGATGTTAAGAGAGTGCCGGCTATATATTATAATATAATTTAGTAGAACTTAAACGAACGGTAAAAACCGGCAAATACTAAAATACACGCGTCATATTATAAATCACACTATTATAGTAATTTTAAATTGAACACGCTCGCACAGTAACCAAACTGTTGGGAATTTTTAATTAACAATAATCTTAAACATTATTTTGTGACACGCGTTATCCGGTAATATTATTCCAGATTGGATTTAGAAGAGTTCTCGTTGAGAGGACCACACAAGTATTTAGGCAGCTGTCGACAAGACCGTCTAATCATATCCACCACGTTGCCGAACGGCATTGGAATTAACGAATTGTGCGGAAACAACAGCGGTCAACACTGTAAGCGCGGCGATATTTATTTCTATACAATATAATATCGTAATGACTTTGAACGATAATCCGCTTACTCGTTATCGATTTTGAGTCCACTCGCGTGTAATTTCGTGAAATAACGCTTAAATCACATTCTGAAACGGCGAATCTTACGCGTTGTACATCGCAAGGGGAGGGCAATATATTTTTCTACTCACGCGTTTCATTTCATTCCTAATAGTTCCTTCTCTATGACATGATCACGTTTGAATCAACAAGAAAAAACGATTTATTGTAATAAATCGATCTTAAATCCGAAATCGTCTTTTTATTACGATATTCTAACGTAAAATATTATATTTTTGAGATTTCGAAACGTTTCGTTTGTTTTGTTACCAGTGTACTTCCCGGTAGACCCAAAAGCCGGTGGTTCGTCCGTGTCACTCATGATGATGACATCGCAATCATCCAGATACGTGTGGAAGGTGCGTATCACACAGATAGACTGTCTCGCCGATCCGCAATCAGTTGGTGAGTGAAAATCCAATCGCCATTTTATATACATATATATATATATATAATACGTTAATTGGGCGCGAAAGGATATTTTTATATCCGAAAATAAAATACAACGAGATTTTTTACTTATAAAACTATACGCAATAAAATTTCCCCCTCGGTAAAACGTAAAACATACATTTCCTATAAGAAAAAAGAAAAAAAAAATTAACTCTTATATTCATCGTGGCTAATCAGTGTAAACTTTACGCATCTTATATAGTACCCGAATTATTTTCCATGTTATAATTAGTACCTGTTAAGTCATTTGACGCGTCGAACTTTTATTTTCAATTAATTTTTATAAAATTACTTTTTCTTTAACATTATAACGTTACTTTAAAAATAACTCGGATTACGTGTTAACTTCAATATAATTGTATACAAAATTTTTCACACCTTTTTCTGGGTCATGGAGACTTTTAAGACATAAAGATATTTTAATATTAATATAAAAATTACTATTACGTTATAACAACTACTAATTATATGCGCGTATCGTGTTATATAATCAAATACGCGCAAATGTTTTTGTTCAGAATTATACGAGCTATATGCAAAAAAAAAAAAAAAAAAAATAAACGGTAATTTGAAGAATTCATTTCAGCGCATCCGTTGTTAATATTTTTTGCTTCGAACAAGAACCGTCGTCGCTTGGAAAGTGCAATCATCATAATCATCATTACACAGACGTCCGATCTGTTTCGCAATTGAGTTTTTACTGCGTGACCGATGCAGAAAATTCAGAGACTGACAAAATGGGAAAAATTGTTTCTTTTTTTTTCTTTCGTCGCAATTGTTTGGTAAAAAAAAAAATAGTTTAAAAAAATATTGTCGCGTCATTCGAAAAAGAAAAACACGACAAAGCCATTTCGTAGATCCCTAGCTTTCTCCACTGAACACCTCCAATATACTATAAGCGTCCGTAGACCACTCTGGTAAAATTAAGTATAGTAAAAGCCCCCTCGGTAGATAAATTAATGTAATACAAGACGCTGAAATGTGTTATGAATCATTTCTCGCGCTATATTTCCGTTGCGAGTTACCATCGATTTTCGATTTTTTTTTAAATCTTTTTTTTTTTTTTGAAATTAACGAAACGCAATTATAATGTTTTAATCCGTTCTCCGACATCGGTGTTTCGGTATTGAGATCTCGCGAGATCCGAAGTAAAAGAATAACAATAATAATAATAATAATAATAATAATAATGGCGTGTACCCGTTTCGTGTGTACGTATTATATAGCACCTACCGGATGTCTGCAATATCACACCAGCCTCAGCGGCACCATACAGAGCTTCAACTACGCGGGCGGTATGTACCAATCGGGACTAGACTACGCGATATGCATAAAGCGGTCCGTGAACACTTGTCGGGTCGAATTCCAGCAGGTGCCCGGCTCCATATTCGGTATCAACTCGATGGAAGGTCAGTGCATATTATTATAATATAATATTATATATATAATATATATATATTTAAATTAATTTATTAAAACAATACAATATCGTTTTACACCGCGCGGTTAACAAGGGGAATCGTACCGGTTACCCGTTATACGAAGAACACGCTATACGTGATCAGTGGCGTAGCCGAAGCGGGATAGAGATGAAAGGACGCTGTAGCTGTAGCCCCTCACAACAGTGCTTTTTTAATAATTGTTTTACAGATTTCTTTAAAATAAAAAAAAAAAATCCTTAAAGAAAATTTTCAACACTCCCAGGACCGTTATATTCGGAATTCTAATATATTATATCGACTTGTGTGATTTTGTGACGTGCTAGAATACTGAGGAAACCGAAGAAATTTAAACGCACTCTTTAAATTACTAATAAACAAAAATGTTTACCAAACATAGTCCACCTATACAGTCAACAAGTTATACAAAAAAAAATATTATAAAAATTGTTCCTTCAAAAAAATCATTGTTGACTTCTTCGTTGTTCCAGTAAAAAAAAAAAAAAAAAAATTTAAAACTAGTACAATAATAATTAACATATATTTCACAATATATTCGTAATTTTTTTTTTTTTAATGTAAATACTAAAACGATAAAAATGATTTTCTGTTTGGACAATATATTTTTAAAAAAAACACTTTAATGAGCGTTTAAATCGAATTTAAATAGATAATTATACTCTAATAAATGTAATAACGCGTATTTCCTAAAACAATAATGACGGAGCTTATACGTGAGTCGTTGATGTGATTTGTGGAAACAATATTATACTAGCGGAGTTTACACGCGGCCGTTTGTCATACATTTTTTTTTAACGTCAACTTATGGTTTGAAATTAAAACTTTTAATAGTATAAATTATTTAAAAAAAAATAAATATTATAACAAGAATTTACACAAACGTTGATTTTTTTTTTTTTTTACTTTTGATACGCGATGAATATTTTCCGCTTAATAAAGACACGCATATAAGAGGAGAGATTATATTGTAAATGTACACTGTACGCGAAGGCATTTTATCAAAAATGTTTAAACCCGCGGTATTTAAATACAAAAATTTCTCTTCTAATCGAGATTATACAAGTAACAATTACCTATCGAAAATAATAATAAATATTATTACGCAATAAAAATATCTGTTTTCATTGAACCAAAGCAAATAATAGGGGAGTCTTGTGACCAAATATTTGTGGAATATTTAAATTTAAAAAGATATATTAAATATATATAGGCTATCATTTGAAAATCAAAATACATTTATATTTGTTTAAGGGCATGGGTCGGCAACCTTTTTATACACATTTTTTCAGCTTTTCGACGAGAGCCTTATTAAAAATAATTATAATATTTCATCATTTCATATAACTGATAATTTTGTTAATATTAAAAATCATATAATGAATGCGAGTTTTGATATTCGGTTGTCCTTATATTCACAGTTATTATCAAACAAAACATCATTGGGAGAAAAAGAGGGAAAAAACTCTGTTTTTAAAACATAATTTTAAAAATATTAATCGGAAATTTCAAAAAAAAAAAAAAAATACATAATTGTAAAGAAGTGTACAAATATTTAGTGCGATTTTTTGAGATTGAAGATTTTCCACTAACTTTAGTTTATATCCATTTTCGTAACAGACGTATTTTCGTTAAACTGTTTTCGAATTTTGGTCGCTTAAACGCGGAAACAACATTTTGTTGTTTTTTCGATATTTAACAAACGAAAATGTCTGTTCACCGCAACGTCCACTACCACAAGTAATGATCGTTATTTTTTTAGGAAACCTTTGAAATCTATTTCAGAAAGATTTGATTATATTTTGTAAGTTATTCGACTTCCTCTAATCGTTGTTTAGCGGTTTGATGCGATTTATCTGTATAAGTTAGATCGAAAATCGCCAATATCAGCAGAAAAAGAGTTTTGTAACGATTTGATATTTTGCTCGTACGCGTATTTATACAGAAGTCAGAAAATCTTATTGAAAATTCGTTTTGTAAGTTTTCGATTATATTTTTAACATTTTCTTCCTTTCGAGTATATAGTAGAGAGAAACATTTGCCGACTCCGGTTACGGAGAGAATATAGTATTGAAAATGACCTTTGAATAAATATTATTCCAAAAACGATTTAATAATAAAAGAAAGTGAACTGAAATTCGATGGCTTGTTATCGAAAAACAATCGCTCTGTACATTATATATACGTAGGATAGCGAGAAAATCGTATTAAAAAATTGCTTTCGAAATGACTGCTTGAATGATTTCTTGTAAACACGCGTAGATGCATCATGTACCGTAATTTTCATAACGCGACCAAAAATAATATTATTTTTTTATTGAAATGTAACATTTAAAAAAATATTCAATAATATATCATATGTCTGATTTTTGTAAACGATTATTATACGAACATGATCACAGCATCTGCAGTCACAATAACTACACAGTCTTGTTTTAAACGGTTTGTTATACTTCATCTATTCATTTCCGTATTAATTACATAACTTATCTAACCTGGTGTAAATAGCCGAACAGTACTAACTCGACTAATGAAGTATTATCGGAAATCGGAACACTTCGTTTAGACGTGATGTATTTTTTTTTTTTTACTCGGCTATATTAATAAACCGTCGTCTGATGAGTACTTTCGTTCTGATTTATAACGCCTACAACGTTACGTAAAACAACTGTTTTGTGTTGTGCGATAAAACCCGCACATATAATCGTATAAACGTAAAAGCGTAAAAAAGTTCAATTTGGAAATATTAGAAGAAACGCTGAAATACGTTTGACAAATAAGAGACACGTCTCCTACCACGTCCTTCACACAATTTACAAAGTACAAGTTATTAGCGCAGCAAATTAAATCTAAACTAAACGTTTTTGGAACTTTCAAAAAACAGAATTATCGCGTGACATTCCCAAGATATCCGCGAATTATAATATAATAATCTGCTCCTGCAGTTCACCTATGTATAACCGCGGTTAATTATAATATATTTCATCCGTCTTGCAGACGGACAGAAATTTATTTGTGAGTAAACTCCACATATTATCGCTTTACCGCGATAAATCGGTTAATATAATTACCTATTTTACGTAATAACTGAATAAAACACCTGGTCAATGTATACAGACAGAGTGATTTTCCGCCTCCACAATAGTGTGTTTTCGACTACTTTTTAAAAGGAAATTAAATGATTTTTCGTCGAAATCAACGATATACGATAACTGCAAAAACAAATCGGATTTCCACAAAGCGTGTAGTAAATAAAAAAAACACAATATTTCGCAACGCTTTTCCATAAATTCACATTCAATATATTAAATATATATATATATATATATATATGTAAAAATCAAACAAATTAAAACGAGTACGACACACAGCAGTAGACTCTCTATATTTACCAGTAATATTTTAGCAATCATATTAAACGAAAAAATAATTGGTAATTGTACGTACATACATTATAATAATAACCCACCAAACGTTAAATACGCGAATACAATAGACATTCTATAATACATGATAGTCTAATAGGAATTCTCTAGAATATACCTTGGCACAATGCAATAAATTTTTAACGTCATTTCAATTCGTGTCAGCGGGAAATCTATACAATAAATATTCCTATAGAATACTAACGTTGTATATATTAAGTGAAGTATAAATATAGTCTATTATTTATTAATAATATCATGTGTATAAATGGTTTTGAAAAAAAAAAAATGTTTAATCGAAATACGATTATTATTTTCATATATTTATGAAATATGTAAATTATTTCATTATATTAAAATAAATTACTTGATTATATATATATACATATACGAAATGTAGAAGTAGAAATAGATAAATACCAACGTGCATGGTAGTAAACGAAATAACAATAAAACGAGGTGGTCAACGCGAACCCCACACACGTCTTATGGCGTGTAGCCATAGCGGGAAAACGTGAACAACATTATTCACCTCTGAAAACTCCGTGTGTGTATATCACACATACACACACGGTGTATTTGATGCGGTCAGAAACGAACAAGGTTGTTCGTGTTTGCCCGCCGCGGCTAAACTGAGCGATTCGCCGATTCGATCCGCAATTTATATACGTCTTGCTGCTACCCCCTCCATGTTGTGTCGTAGCGCTATCTGGTGACATACTTTCGTTTCCTGCTTTATCGCGATCAACTGACGCGCTATGTCGGTATACGCGGCTGTTTAGTTTGACGCTGATCAAGCGATCAATCGTTTGCGCGTTTGCTATGTTCATTATTTATATTATAATAATAATAATAATAATAATAATAATAATAATAATAATAATAATAATAGTAATTCTCATATTTCAATGAAATGATATTAACATAAGAATTCATCATTTTCGTTGTACACTCGTTGACACGTTTATTTTTTTTATTTTACACGTTTACTATTTATTTAACGTTGGCTGGTTGACTTCCATTTACACGTTTACATCATCACGTTTTAATTCAACGCCATCGAGTCTAAAGAAATATTATTTTCAATAATGTAAAATAATAATATAATTTTTCGATATTTCATTTTCAGCGTCAGAAAAACAAACTACCAACAAATTACATAAAAACGTAATTTTGAAACTAACGTGTCATAGAAACCTGAAATTCTCACCAAATGTGTAAAATTACAACCGTATTGTCGAGATAAATTTTTCAAAAAATTTCTCTTTAATTTTGGGCCACTATTATAGCAATTGTATATGTGTAGGTATTAAATTCATAAAAGAGGTAATTTGTGATTTTAAGACTTGAAAATTCAAAAACAATGTCAACGTTCATTTGGTATTCAACTATCATCAAAAAAAAATCTTGAAAATCGTCGAGTCACATTTTTTTTTTTAAACCATTTGAAATTTTTCGACAAAATGCGTTTTACGCCGGAGCTTATTATTCGCTCAGAATCGTTTCGTCGTACGAAAATTCGTTTATTGCTTTCTAGAATTCATAATACTATAGTAAATTAACAAAACCCTAAAAAGTCCTAATCCAAGCAATATTTCGCACTCGAACGGGATTATCTTCTTACACTCTTAATCGATTAACTGTTTTTTTTATCGTTTTTAAGTTAAAAATAAATATATAAAAATTATGGTATAACGACGATTCGGTTTCGTTGCCGCAGGCGCGTCACTCGAAGAGGGCATCGGTCGAGCGGGCGAAGTGAGCTGCGATCTGGTCACGCACGACTACGTGCACATACCCGGCGGCATGTTGGACATCGGCGAAGAGATATTGGCGGCAACGGGCAACGTGGAGGTGTACACGCCGACGGCGGAAAAATTCTGCGGCCGCAGCCTGTCCGGTCTGGCCATACAGGAATTCGCGGAAAAAATCAAAATAAACGACCCGCTGGGCGCTCAGGACAACAACACGATCGCGACACCGGTGACGAGTAAGCATATAATTTAGACATAGACACCTAAGCCTAACCGATAGCTGCCTGGTACTCGAGTGTTACACCGCTCGGAACGTTTATAGGATTTTTGATTTGATTTTTTTTTTTTTCAACACGAAGGAAAAAAATTATAATATATTTCCGTTTTTACGTTCGTAAAAAAAAAAGTGTCTTCCGTATAAATTCGAAGAGAGAATAATATGTTTCAATCGGAAATACGCATGAAAATGTATTTAGAAAATTGAAATATTTAAAATAACATTTATTTAACATAATATTTGTGGGAATTTGTAAACAAATAATATATTAACAGTTAACAAAATTACTTTTACCACTTTTGTATTACATAAATTTTTTTTTTTTTTACTTTAATGTTATTATATATGCTTATACGTATACCGTTGCAAACGCTCTCGTTGAAAATGTCGACTCCACCCCCTCCGACTTGTGATGCCAATATTATATTATTCGATTATTATTATTTTTATTATTATTATTATTTATGAGATAGACAAAACTATGATCCTGGTGCGCGGAGAAAATATATCATTATATTATTGTATTATATTATTATTGTTGTTGAAATATTATTTAAAAATTATTTTCGCGTCACAGCTTACGCGTCTGGACCGATTATAATAAGATTCCACACGGACAGTGTAACGGTAAAAGAAAGAGACATGGGATTTTCGATCGCTTACCAACAACTCGGCACGGGATGCAACAAGAACAAGATCAGACGATGAATAATAATAATAATAATAACAAAAATCATTATTATTATAATATATTTGTGTACAGTTTCTCATTCCTTATAATGTTATAATCGAGTGTATGTGTGTTTGACGGCCGATCGAGTGCTGCGAATAAAAATAATTGTGCGAACAAATCATTCGATTTTTTTCTTTAATTTTTCTTTGTATAAAAATCTATATAAATTATATTAATATTATATATAGATGATTAAACAAAATCGATTGTATAATTATTATTATTTTAACGAATATAATGTTAATAAATTATTATGATCGTGTTAACCGCGTATAGTTTCTGTGTTTTTTTTTTTTATTATATTCACACACTAATAAGAAACGACTGCAAATGTATACACATAATAGATACGCGTATATATTATAATATATGCAATAGTGTTGAGACTACAAATAACTCAACCACTATTTAGACAAAAAGGTAAATGGATGGCATGTGTAAATTTATTTAATTATTATAAGATCTTATAATAATCGATAAAAATAACATCTTTTCTTCTAATTTAAATATTATATTTTCAATTTTTGTTTGTTTTTTTCTTTTTTTCCTCCGCCGTCGTAATTTTAAAAACAATTATCGAAAAAAAAATGTATTATTTAACAGAAACAGCTGATAATTAATACGTTATTCCGACAGATAACTTGTAATATGCCGAAAATTACTAAAAAAACGATTTACACTATATAAAATTTAATTTAAAAATAAAATTTAATCTCGTTAATAAGCAATAATAAAATTATCTATATAAATTTATTTGGATAAATGAAATTTTCATCTAAGATATACGTTACCTAAGATAACTTGGCATAATTCATCCGGACGAGATAAAATATTTATCTAAATATAGGTCTTAAAGTGTTTTACATTTTATCGTCCTCAATAGGTATTAACAAGAAAATCATTTATAAAACACAAAAAAAAAACAACGGTATTATTGGACTGAAAAAATTTTCCTAAATTTCCTATACGCATCCAAAATAATAAACATAAACACACACACACTTTATTTGTAAATTGTGATTTGCATTGACAATATAACATTATAACATAATATTATTTTTAATGTGCAAATAACCACATAATAATAGTAAATAAAATAAATCAGCAGAAAAAAAAAAAACTTTTGAAAAGACTTTTTTTTGTCTGTCAGTTAAAATAAGTGTGCCAAACTTAACGTCTCGATTTAATTTTTCTAATTTTTACACACAATAAACAGCGTAAATTATATTAGCCCCCCCCTCTCCTTTATAATATTGATTACACTTGTGTTATTGCAGCTATTAAATTGTAATTTTTTGTCCGGATCCACTACGAGTTTCATAAATTTAAATATATATATTATTTATATGTTAATTGAGGACTTCTATTTTTCTCCGTTTATGTTGAATTGTCGAGCTGTGAGTGCTTAAGGCGGTTCTATCGTCAATGGACTTCGTTGCCATGCATCACACGAAGGCCCGAGTTCTTTGCTGATCAAGTAAGATTCGAGGAGTGTTCAATTCAGGCATACCAATCTTATTTTAGAGGAGTTTGAAATCGTTATTGTAATCAATAGATGGGGAAAATAAACCGTTAATGCTACTATTATCAGTATCACTTGCACTTGATTACAGTTCACCTTATTTTATCGGACGTCTACGATTTGAAATGAATAAAAATAAGATAAGACACGGACTCGTGTTTATATCAGCTATCGCGTACAGCGACATTTCTACGGAAATATTTTGCCCTCGACGATTTTCGTTTTTCTCCCGTAACGTGCGCGCAGTAACTAAAAAGTTATAACGCGGAAATCGATTCGTTACAGCGTTGTTGCTGTGGCGTTTTGTTGAAAATCTTACATAAATCCATAAATTAACATGTTCCAAACAATCGTAAGTTGTACCATCGCGATCGTATTAGGAGTGGGTAAATATTATAATTCGCTTTGTTTTATTTACGCACCGGAATTGTGTGCAAACGGTTTATTTATGAACTACTTGTGTTTAAAGGATTGGCCATATACAACTTAGTACAACACCAACAGAATATGTATATCGAAAACGACGAGGAATACAGGAAGGTGTACGACGAATGTAAAAAACAAATGGAACTTGACAACAACAAAATACTAAAAAAACGATAGGTCATCGACGAATCTCGTTACAAGTATGGGGTTGGCCGTTTTTATTGATTTTATCATATTCCAAAGTATAGGTGATTAATGATGATTCATTGTAATTCTCACAAAGTCGACTTCGTAAAAGCAATACAAATGTCCAACACGTTTTCGTTGCAAATGCCATCGTGTTTACTTCTTTTCAAACATATCAACAAAAATGGACATACACGGCTAGAGTAATTGATATTTTATACTAATGTATGATTATAATTTTTCTTTATTATTTATTTTGAAAAAAGAAAATTGAAATTTTTTTTTTTTTAAACAATTTCATAAATTATTTCTTTTATTTCACGTGTAATTAAATGTTTATTTGGCTATGACATTAGTATATGAAGTTTTTTTTAAAAAATGTGTCATTCATCTCCTTGATATTTGTTTATTTCTACATGATTTGCATATAATATTTTCTTAATTATTATGTTTGTAACAAGAACGATGGCTACTAAGTTGTATACAATTCCTTTAAGCATCATTAACATTGTAAGTCAACAGATAATGTTTATTTTTCTGTGAAACTTTAGAAAAAACCAGTCGGTATCGTTTTATTTTAAACATATTTAACACAAATTATTTTTAAAATTTTTTTTTTACTATTATATGACATTAGATTTTTTTTTTAAATTATGATAACAAATAATATATTTAAGTGGCTTTAAAATGTATGTAATATATGACTTGATTTTAAGAACCACGATCAGGATTGAATCAGATAACCATTTAAAAATCACAATATTTCATGTACATAATATATATATATTTATCTTAAGTATTATTTAAAGATTAAAAATCATAACTGTTTTGACATATAAGGTCCGTCCAAGTGATATCCGAGTTTCCTATAATAATTTCTAGTACCAACACCTAAAAAAAAAAAATTTATATTAATAATTGTCAATAATTGACCAAGTCTAATAATTGTAAATTATTACATAAGTACAGATTAATACAATTTATAAAATAATTATATATATATATATATATATACAAACACAGTGCTTACCTGAAATAACAGCTATTTTGGTGGATTTGTGTTCTTTCAAAGCTATTCGTTCAGCTTCTTCCATTAATAACATACCAAATCCTTGATGTTGAAATTTTGTTGGATCTCTGGCACGAACAGGTACTACGCTACCATACACATGCAATTCTCTTATGATCGAAACTTTTCCTTTCAATTCAGGTCTATGCATGGTTTTTAAGCATAAATACGTTTATAATACTCTAACAAACAAAATTTCAATATAATTATTTTTTATTACCGAAATGAATCCGTACACTTGCGTAATCTCAATAAACCGATTAAGATGTCTTGCTCGGGGTCCTCGTATGATAAAAATGTTTCCCAGCCATTATTGGCAACATAATCTCTGCGTATTAACTCAATCTAAAATTGTATAAATATTACAGTTTTAATTATAAACAATTTCTTAAATCAAAAAAAAAAAAAACTATTTAAATCATTTAGTGGATTTGTCATGAATACATACTTCATATGGGCGAACTTTATTGTGTATTTCTTGAATTCCAACTTCCCTAGTTCGAACATCACGACACTGTAAATTTAGATCTTTCATTCGTGCTAAAGCGAGTTCACGTAGATTTCCATGTTCAACGCCAGATCTATGAAGATTAAAAATAAACTAATTTAATAAGAATAATTTACAATATTATTATAATATATCAAGATTTTAATCAATCGATTTTGAATTTACACTATAATATATAATTCATAATTAGAAACATTATAAATTTGCACAAGTAATATATTTTTCTTATAACATGTATAATAAAATCATAATTTATTTTAAATGTCACTTTTACAAGAAATGAGGAAATTGGTAATAATTCCAATAAAAAAATGTTCACATTAGTTAATTTAAATTTTAAAATAACTATGTAACTTTAATTAATTTTTGTATGATATTTTGTATCAAAATATAAATAACAAATGTAGTAATTACTCTTTAAAACATGACCAAATTAAATTAATATGTATTTTTTTTTAAATTAACATTTAAATTTGATATTATGAACTCAATTAACTGTTTTAAAAAGAAAAATAATTTTGGTAGTACGATTTTTATATACTTACGTAACTAAAGGCATCGGAATATCTCTCTGAACTCTATATACACGCGTCCACGGAGGAATAAGACTTAATATATGTGCAATTAAATCTACAAGTTCAGATGGAGAATAACTACGATAACGCCCGCTACGCCACAACTCATATAAGCCAGTACCTCTCATTACAAGAGTAGGGTAAATTTTTAGACCATCGACGCGATAAACTGGGTTTTCAAAAAATTCCTAAAAAAAAAAATTTTATTTAATTTAATCGGTATATTTCTATTTGCCATCAATACCTTAAACTGTTGAAAGTCCCTTTCCAGATCTACATTAGGTAAATCGGGCATCATATGTGATACAACTTTAAACCCACAATCTTTAGCGAGATTAAACGTCTCGCATACCGCTTTAACTGTATGACCTCTGTTTGTGTCTCGCGCAACATCTTCAAACACAGACTGAACTCCAATTTCTAATCGCGTGCAGCCATAGTTTAACATGTCTGTCAAATGTCTATTCAAACAATAGTCTGGTCGAGTTTCAATTGTAATGCCAATACATTTGACATTACTTCTTTCTGAATATCTTAGGAGGAATTATAAAATCAAGATTATATATTGTATACCAATAATACATTTATTGTTATACATACTTTACAGCTTCTCGAACATTAGAGCTCGTGTGACCCGATAAAGCATCGTGTAAATTTCTAATGAAATAGTCACGATAGTCTTCAGGTAAACTCATGAAAGTACCTCCCATTACTATGAATTCAACTTTATCGACATTATGCCCTAATTGTTTCAACTATAAACATACACACATTTATATAATATGCATACAAATATTGAAATATGTTAAACGTATTTCAATTGTAATATTTACTTGTTCGACTCGATGACGAGTCTGAACATAAGGATTGTAATGTGCTCGAATCGCTCTCATTGAAGTAGGTTCATAACCAGTATATGATTGCGTAGAATATTCAAAATCTGAATCCGGACCTCCAGGGCAATACACACATATATTACCAGTCATATTTATGTGAGGACAACGGTGTGGTTTACACATAACTGCTACAATAGCTACCTGTTTATAAATAAATACGTATACTTATAATATACACCGATTTAAATTAAATGTTTTAAACTCACTCCACTAGCTGTCCGAACTGGTTTTGCTTTTAATTTTGGATAAAGTAATTTTTTAGCGTCATTAGGAACAGCAGATATAATATCAACTAGTCGAGGGGATGATTTCAACCCGTATTTCGATGATATTTGGGATTTTAACTTGTTCAAGTTTATATCTCTATTTTCCTTTTGCGCAATCAATAATTTTTGAATAATTTCTGCAACTGTGGATACCATCCGTTCTTCATGGGTTAATTTGGATATATTTTCTAAAACATAATTGTTTTTTAAACATTAGGTATAATGTTAAAAATTACTTTTATAATAACAAGTGGGATATTAATACTTTTACTATTTAATATAATATTTAAGAACACTTAATTCCTTTTATTAAAAAAAACCCCCCTTCAAATTAAAATCTCTAAAAATTAACTAACTTATTAAAAATCTGATTGAAAATATAACAATATTTGAATCAAATGTTTACTTTTTTCAGCAAAAGAAATATTTATTAGTACAACAAATAAAAATAGTCATTTATAATAAATTTAGAACAAATAGAATATATCAAGTCTTGCAGTTTTTTTTTATGTGTGATTATTGATGCTGGAAATAAGAAATTTGCTCTCATATTCACTTTGCAATTTATCCGAAATGGCATTTTTTGAAAAATATTTTTTTTATTTTAATTTAATATGTATTTTACGGCAAAAATCAACGTAATAAAAACATAAAAAATTATCACAATAATTTGTCTACTTTTCTTTCTTTTTTGAGTAATTAATCAAAAATTTGTAATTTCTTTAACACGTGTATTAAGTATGTAAAAAAAAGTATGCTTGAACATCAGACTTCAGCCGTCTCAATTTGCTTGTGCTTCTTGTATCTAATAATTCATTCCGTTAATTGTATTATTTACATTTATTCTCTCTCATTCACAACTCGAAAAGTAACAGTTTTAAGATAAATTCCGTCTTTGTCAATTGAAAAAAGCAAGCATTTTATTTTAATAATTGCCGATATTTATTTAATGCATTAGAAATAGAAATGAAGACACCACTTCAAAAGTAAATCCGTATATATTTTTGGTCATCTAAGCCGTAATATTGTCGATAACGCTAATCAAATACTACTGCCTAAAATCCAAAAATTTTAAAACACTGGGCAAGTAATGTGTACACAAACCGTCGGACACGTTGTGTAAAACTGTAAAAACAGAAAAAAAAACCTGTTATACAATCATTTATAACATAATATAAAAACGTAACGGTGGGATTACACTTTCAAGTTTCGTACTCACCGTCTACTTCACACATGATGTTTTCGGGGACTTTTCTTGGACAATCGGCTTGTCGATTGCGATACGCGCATAACAAAAACCGTAGGCTTATGGATTGAAAATAATTTCAAAAAACACGTCTCTGACCACTACCACCCGCCCCACACACAAGACAATAACAGTCCACTACACTATCTCTTAGTCTGTTCTTCGAGATAACAGGATAAAAACAACGTGCTCGTAGTGTCGACGTTAGCATCGAAATCCGTTATTTTTACCTAAGCAAGTTGGTAACGAAAACAGAAAAAAAGAAACGGTGTGCGTAACTGGCGCTTCACTATAGTGCGCGATAGACACCGGCGTTGAACACCGAGTTACAACACTACACCGCCATTAGACATTAAACTTTTTTTCGCAAATCAGCTGAGAAATTTCATTACTATTAGCGCTAATAGTGGTTTGATATTATTGCGGTAAAATAAGTTATTGGACAAATGAATTGTTATTTGATGAAAAACCTTATTCTAAAAAAATTATTTTTTTTTTGTCACAGTTAAAAATAACTGTAATATATATATATTATTCGATAATTGTCCGCTAGGAACGCTAGTGTTGGAATTTGATAAAACAAAACGAAGGTTTTTTTTTTTTGAGTCGACATTATGGTGCTCGTTTGTTTTCCTCCACGGAAAACAGTGTTCCCGGTCCAAACTGCATACCACACGTCGGATACCGATACCGCTGTTGAACGCATTCCGTACAGCGGTCAACGACAATAACGGCGTCGACATCCAGTGTGCACACGTACCATAGAAAACAGAGACAAAACACGACTGGTGTTGCCCGCTTTTCATTGGCCGTACCAACGCATGCGCGTGACCGAGTAAATTTCCGCCCGCAGCACAGTTTATAATATTTTTAACGGATTTGTTTTCGGGACTCGTTCCGATCGGCCATTGTTTGTTCACGTTCCGTTTCGGCGCGGACGAACGTGCAAGAATCAATGTTTTAATACTACCGCCTTCTCATATCGTACCGTGCATTGTATGCGATGATCCGATATTAATTCGTTTTAATTTTTTTTTCTTTCTCTCTGAATCGTTCGTGCGCGTTAATTTTTTTCCCGTCCGTCGTCCATTTTGAAATCGTCGAATTTTTTTATTGACCGTGTGCGTGCGCATCGAAACGTAAGTACAGTACACTCGTCTGCTAGCCAGCTCGGCGTTAATTCGTATCGTAACCGAATGATTCGCGCCGACCGTTTGTGTTACTCGGCTACAGATGAAAATAACGGTTGTAATTCCTACGGTTGTGCTGATTATATTACTCTGTGCGTTGTACCCTCCTCTAACTAGTCCCATTTGAAAAATTCGAGACTTGATTTTTGGAATTCAGTATGTTTTTGTATAAAACCGTGTACGCGTTTCATTATAATACTCTAAACTGGTTTTGTGCATAGCGCGAAAAAAAACTATTATACAATATAATCGTATGTACATAACGAACTGGTAGTGACGAGAACCGTTAGGCGAATGAAGAAGATGAAAATTTATTAAAATAAAAAATAATCTTTGTTACAAAAATGGGTTCTTTGTTGGGTTTTGGAGTCCTTTTTTTTTTTTTTTACTATTCATAAACAAACGTACAATTTTTTTTTTTTATTCGAAATCAAACTGTACCGAACCATTAATATATTTCATTGAACTCGAACTATAACGTTTTCTTCGTATATATATTTACGAACTAAATATAAATAAAATAAAAAAAATTGCTATCCACCTAGGTAATTAGATTAGAATAATCTTTAAACAGATTATAATAATATTCGTATTATATATTGTAACAATATATTAGATGATATCAAAAATACTTACATTGTTGGAACATTAAAAATTGTATATGCAATACGTTCTAAGTGCTTATTCTATCGAAATTGTGAAATCTTGTTGATTAAAAACAAGTACATTCGTCGACTTTGTTTTGTCATGTCAAATGTTACATTTAAATTATATAGCATTTTAACTGAGTTCAGCTAAATGTCAATATTGGTAAATTGATTTATATTTGTATTCTAAGCGATTACCTAATATTTACCAAAATTTTCTTCTTTTAAACATTACCTTTAATAAATAAATATTTTTATTTTTCAGTATTTCGTATTAAACATGGACAGTTCAACAGACATTCTCGAAATATCAAAGAATTTAACATTATTAACTGAAAATGATATTAAAAAAATTGATAATGTTTTAGAGGTATAACTAAAGGAAATAATCACAATCCTGTGAAATAAAATTAATATTCATTTACATTTATAGGAGCAAATGATGAGGCTAGATATTTCTTATAATAAATTATTGCAAGGTGCACAAAATGAAATCATTAATTATGAACCTAAAAACAAAAGGCAATCTAGTGAGTATATTTTGTAATAAATATTTTAAAATTATTATTTCTTTAAAAATTTGTAAAAAAAAAATAGCTGACGATCTATTTTTGATAAAATTTTTATAATTATTTTTTATTTTGCTATACGTTTAAAATCATTTTTCATGTAGTAGAGAAACATTTTTTAAAAATTATTGATGTGAACTATAAAGTTTCCAATATTTTAGAAGCCAAAACTGGACAGGTTGGGGATTTGTTTTCTACTGAATCGGGTTTTCAACAACCAGCTATACCACCTGTGCGTAGAACTAGAAGACAAGCATCAATTGTACGTATATTAATTTTATATAGTTAAATTGTTAAGTTTATTATTAGATTTATTAATTATTTTATTTTTCGGATACTAAAGGAGTAATTTTTAAATTGAAAAAAAATCATATGTTAAATACAAATGTTATATTTGTTTGATCATAAAAGTTTACATATAAATATTTATTTTTCACATGCAACATCTAATACGATCTTAATTCTATGCTACCTGCATATAATAATTTTTGTAGATAGTAGATGAATAATTATTTCATTTTTTAAATTTTTAATACATATTAATATGTGGGCTATTAATAACTTTTCCATTAATTACATTCAAATAAAGAATAATAAAATTGATTAATAAATCATTTATATTTGATAATGAAAAAATGTTTACAAAAACTTAATTTGAAAAAAATTACACAAAAAATAATGATATATTTTATACATAAGTGTTTTATTATTAATTATTACTATTTCATTATAATATATAAATAAATAAAAAATTTTTTAGATGACATTAGAAAAAAAGAACAGTGTAAGAGAGTCTACAACTATTGCCTCTGGAGGAGTATCTACAAGTAAAACATTTTTAAAAAAATGCTTAATTCTTAGAAGAAAAAAATTGATTTTAAACATGATTTGATAATATGTGACTCTTAAATAAAAGTAGCATAAACATTTTTTTATATTGTGTATTAATAACAATTGTATCATATAGATTTTATTTAAATATAACATTTTACTGAAATTAAATAATTGTTGTAATTATTGTTTCAGGAGCTAGTCGAGCAAGAGCACTGTCTTCATTAATGGATATTAATCCTTTAGATTGTCCAAAAGCAAACTCTACCTTTGTAGTTGATAAAAAGTTACTTGGAAATAAAGATGATTTATCACCAGACATTTTTCCTATTGACAACGATACATATATTAAGCCAAATAATGCCACATATATGTTAGCAAAAAATGCATCAAAAAATTTGGATATAAATATCAATTTAATTCCAGTAGAATCTTCTAAAGTAAAAGATAGTAGAGTTACTTCGGTCAAAAAAGCTAACAAAAAAGAAAGGTATTTTTAATTTTCTACATAATGTATAAAAATAAATTTTTTATTTAATTAATACTAATTACTTTAATATTTAGTGAGAATTCTCCGTTAAAGAGTAAACGACGAGAAAAATTAGAAGATATTGATGTTAATATAAGCGAACAACCGTCACAGCATATGACGCGAACAAAGAGAAGAAAACTTCAAGAAGAAAATCAAATTGATACAAAGAAAACTACTGTAGTCCATGTATTACTGGAAAAACAAATATCAACATCTGTAAAACCTTTGGAAGATCCAATCAAGCGTCAAGTCAGAGAACAGTTAGCTGTTAAAAGGAAAGAAATACATCTGAAGTGCAAAGTTGATCAAAAGTATTTAAAAATGTTATTAAAAAAAAATGTATTTAGGCTAAAAAAATACTATATCATGCTGTGTAATATTGACACTTAACATTTTCATGAAACTTTATGATACGTTATGTGCCTTACGCATGTTTTATATCAATTAATATTTCCAAAATCGATGGGGTTGTAAGTAGTATGGATTTACATCATCCCACATTCTACGAATGTAATTATCTACAATCTATCCAAGTAAAGAGTAACTACATTAAATTATATAGACTAAAAACCATTAGAACTAGATAAAATAAATCATATATTTTTAATATCTGAATTAAATATATGAAATACTGAATTTCATTATTTATGTAATAAAATTTATAGGTGATAAATAAATATATTAATTTACTATATGTTCAATAATTAAACTATAAAGGATAAATTATAATTGACGTGTTTTAGTAAGAAATTTGAAGCACAGCATTTAAAGGTTGCTAATAAAAAAGAAGAATTAATGAAATGCGCTGAAGAAAAACTTAAAAAAGCTGCAGAAGAAAAAAAGAGAAAAGAGGAAAAACAAAAGAAACGAGAATTAATGTTGAAGGAAGAAACATTAAAGAAACAAAAGCAAGCAGAACTTCGATTGGCTGAGATTAATGCGAAACGCAAACAAGCTGAAGATGCTAAAAAATTGAAAATGGTAATTTACTTTGTAAGATAATTAATTGTGTTATGGGACTTATTTATTTTTAATGTTGTAGCAAAAAACTGAATTGAAAGAAGAACTTAAAAAAAAAATTGAATTAAAGTAAGTTTTTTTTTTTAATTTGTACTAAATTTTTATAAAATAATGATGAATGTTTGTAGACAAGAAGATAGTAAATCTGTCCATTCTAAAGTTGGTAATCCATTGCCATCTGTAGTAGTAAATGTATCAAAATCAAAAGTAAGTTTTTTTTTCATTATTTAAATATTAGTTAAAGTAGCATTTTTTAATTTAAATGTAGTTGATAATATTTTTATTTGTTTTGGTTTGTTTTTGATAATAAAGAATGAAATTAACAAAAATGATTATGGTTTAAATGACGTATCAGCTCGCGATTCTTCTGATGACGAACTTGTGCCTAAAAAACGTGTTCCAGAATGGGCAATACGTATGTAAAAAATAAATTATTGTTTAGTAGTAAACTATATTGTTATTAATTGAATAAATTAGGTGAAAATAGAGGAAATGTACTTGAACTCCAGTATTGTGTCGATTCTGTAAAAAGAGACTTATTTTTTGAATGTCCAAAAAATATGAGTCTCAAAGAAATGTTCAAAGGGTGGAATATCCGTGACAAACAACGTACATCGAGTGCCGTTTGGAGTACACCTCTGCGATACAGTGAATATGTTCGCATGAATTGTTAATTTTATTCATGTATTTTGTACAAAAAAATTTTTTTAAAAAAAACCCAAGAACAGGCTATTTATTTGTATTTTTTCTATATATGTAATTATTATTATATGTATATATTTTTAAATTATTATTATTTACATCTAAACTAATTTAAATGGTTAACCATTTAGGTTTTTTAGAAATGTATATAAATGATTAGATTTTATGTTATGTAACTATATTCTGCAATTTTTTTTTAATTCAAAAATGTGTTATTTCATTTAAGTTTAGTAAATTTATAATTTTGATGATCAGAACTTTGCTAATTCATATGTGTAATTGCTTATTATTAATATAAGTTATTTCTTTATTTTTAACTATTTAGTAATGCCTTTTTTCTGTAAAAAAAAAACTTTTATCTATGATTAATTATAACATACATAATGAATAAAAATTTGGCTTAATTTATAATGTACATATTGAATGTGTTACTCGTAAACAGACGTTTAATTGGTTTTTTTATTAAATGTATTAAGTTACTTAAATCAAATTATAATTGTATAAATAAATAATAACTGATGTAATTTTACAACTGAATGGTGTATTATTCGGTTGTGCAATAATCTTTGTACAAAGTCAGATCTATTAATAAGGTTGAACTAGCAATGATACGTAGGGATTATGTCAAATGCACATTTACTGAGCATTGCATAATACGGACAACATAAGGATACAGAACAAACCACTTGTTCTGAACAAAATATTTTGTAAAAAAAAAAAGTACCTTATTGAAGGATTATGACTATAATAATAAACTAAAATTTACTATTTTTTATAAAGTCAATTTATTGCAATAAATGATGTGGGGGGGAAACGGTATGCGTTTCGAACATTGAATACCTATGTAACACTGGTGTTGTATGGCCTATTTGATCATTTTTATTACAAATTACCAAATTTTAACAGAGTTGAAAAATCGACCATTTTTATGAATTGGGAAAATGTTTTTTTTTTTTATTTTCCAAAACGAGATACGTTGTTATATGAATGAATGATATACAAATGCGTATAATAATTGTGCAAAGCTGGTTAATTTTCGTTCTGTTTTAAACTAGTTTTATTTAAATTTAAAAAAAAAATGAAATGAATTTCGTCGAGTTAAAAGCGACTTTGAAAATTAAAAAACATTTTTCTGTAATCGCATATGCGGTACCTACTTAGGCTTTGAGGATTGTCAAAAATAATTTTTTTTTTTTTTTTGTTTTAATTTACTATAAATATTAAACTGTACGCTTTGACTGACACAATAATGCTGTAAGTATTCATATATTACAATAAACACACACAACACCATTTCAAAAAATCATTATGTTGAGTTAGATTTTTCAATTTCGTATATTATATACATACACGGTTTTAAAAACTGATTTACTACACCATATAATTATAGTAAAATAGGTACACGCATATCCGAAATACTGCAGAAATATAATTTTCCAATATTATTCACTCAGTGGCGTATCCAGGAATTTTTTTTGGGGGGGGCTGATCATTTACAAAAAAAAAACATAACAACTGCAAAATAAGTGATTAAAAAAACTATATTTAAAATTTTTAAACAAAAAATTATTATTTACATCATATTGTTAATTTTAGTCGTCTAGCTTTTCCACAGCTTTTGATACCGATAGGCATGATGTTGTACATGTTTTCTGTCTTTGTGATATTATAGTTTGGTAATGGAAACAACGTACTATGTCGTATTGCAGTATGGTGCCTATGTATATTATATTATTTAATTAATTAAATAATAATTTAAGATTTCCTGAAATTTCGGAGGGGGCTGCAGCCCCCTCAGCCCCCTCCCTGGATACGCCACTGTATTCACTGTAGTATACATTACCTACCATTGATTATATATTGATATTATAAAATCAACGACACTATAACAACGAACAAATTCCCAAGTTATATTACGTACAACTCTATTCGATTTTTACAAATAACAAAACGCACTAATTAGCAATATGATTGTCAACGCCGGCGGTTTCCAGCCTGGGACACGCGAAATGATCTCAAGGGGTCCGCGAAAAATAATTGGATAATATGGCGGGAAAATTATATACAATGTGTATGTTATTGAAAATGAAATCTTGCACTACAGAAATAAATAAATTTGTGTTTAAATATTTTCAGAAATAGTTATGTGAAAAAGTTTAACGAATTACAATGAAGGGTATAATCTATCAAAATATTATTAAGCTTAGGGGTACGGGGAAGGCAAAAAAATATTGGAAACTGCTGGTCTACGCGGTATTATTACAAAACATGTTACATGTTTTATTATAGAATAAGATTTTAAGAGTTTTACTTAGTTGTATTTTATAACCATTTGATTTTTGTATTGTCTGGCGTTAAATTCAACGTGAATCCGTAGATAATTTTGTGCCTATAATATATATATATATTTGACGCTATAAAGGCGTTTTAAAATATACCTACAAATAGTAATAATACGATTCTTCAGTTTTAACATTGATTATGAATATAACAGATGTGCAATGCTATAGGGAAAATCGGGGACAAAAATTATGGTTATAATTGCTGCCTAGAGATGGCGTTGTATGAATCATCAATTAACTTTTATTTAAAATGACATTTTATTACTTTTGTTATTGTCCGTGGCGCGTGGACTATTATCGATCATGACGTCACGGCATTGTATACATTCTGTGTACATTGGAAATCATACGGGTTTCCGTATGATTTATATATATATATAATCGTAATATATAGTTGTTATAGTAGATATATTTTCATATTATTTTGAATCTTTTATAATCTACACACCGGCTACGCGTCGTATTAACTGAATTGCCGCGCAACGAAATATCCGTCCATGTATACGAATAAATATTCAAAATATGACGGAAAACACCTACACGCACTTCCAATATTAGGAGGTACATATTGTATAATTATCGTAAATTAACGATTTTGGTACTAAAATAAAAGTGAGAATTTAAACTATAATCGTTTCTCAGCATTTTGCATTACTTAATTCTACCATGTTATATAAACTGTTGAAAAACATTAAAAAATCTTATTTTAAACATTTTATATAAAATTAAAAAGAATGGAGTACGATTATGTTTTAAGTTTTCACCTTATATTTTAAGTTTTCAACCATACAATATGTACTTTAATAAAAAAATATATTATATTCATAATCAATGGTTTTAAGTACATTTTAATAAATATTATACGCGTGTGTTACGCCTAATGGTCGATTGCAGTAAGTTGCGGTGTGCCGGTGTCCTCCCGGGTTTCATTTAAATCAGTAGGGGTTTACTTCTCGATAATTATATTGATCTAATTAATTGTTAACTTTACACAAATAAATATTACGAGCTCAGAATTAAGTCTATCTTAGTATTGTTTTTGTAAAAAAAATATTTGATGTAATATTTACATAAGGAGCGGCAAAACCTAGGTTTGCCTAGGTGTGTTTAAACACTTCAGCCAGGCCTGCTATAATATATTTATATAAATGTAACAAAAAGACTACTTATTATAATATAAAATAATAAAAGCGTAAATATATAATAATTTGGATTTCCTTTTCTGTTTTTTCTTATTTCAATAAAATTTCACGAGTCGCGCGATTCAACCAGTCGTCGCGCACGCGCACTTACCTATACATATAAATTAAATTTTAAAAAATAATAGCAATAATATTATATAAACATATATGTGTATATAATTATATAAGTAATATAATATTTGCGTTTCAATAAATAATAAGATTTATAAATAATTTAAAAAAAAAAAATCTACTACAATAATACAAAAATCGTTATATAATATATAGAAGCTGGTACGCATTTATACATATAAATCGTAATTAATTTTTATAGCGCAAATAACACAAACAAATAAATGATTTACGTATGCTTTGATTAGTAATAATTTTGAAAAACAGACATAATTTGATTCTTTTTTTTTTTTGTAAAAATTTATATTTTGTATAAATAACAGGATTCACTATTATGCCTAAATGTAGGTAATTCTATATTTTTTTCCGAAAAATTCAAAATACATTTGAAAAAGAAATAAAATATTATTTAATGAATTACACATATATATATTATATAATGACTTCAGAGTTCAGACTTCACTATTCTTCATAGTTCATACCTATATAATAGAGCTACAATAGCCATTGATTATTACATAAGTATATAATAATATTATATTTATAACTAATATTGTAGGTGTATATACTATATTTATATTTATATAGTGTCATCTCGTGAGTGATGTAATTTTAACGGAATAGAATTTTGTCATGCCGAGTAATATTTTCTTTTACGATAATATTGTACACGTTATTGTCCAAACAATCTCCGTTATTATTACTAAAATCTTGTTGATTCTCTTGCCAATCGAGTACTCCACTTAAAAGACGGATGTATCTGTTATATGCAATATAAACGATAACCATATTACATTATATATATATATATATATAAACAAATTAGATTTATTAAATGCAGATTATAATAAGGTAAGAAAATATTTAATCTTGTATTTTTATGTATCTCACATCGTTTATATGAGGTTCGAGAAAATATACTTAACGTTTAAATTTTAATCATTTCTTTCATATTAATTATTATTATTATTATTATTATTATTGTTTGATATAGAGGCCTGTTCAAAAAGTTCCCGAATTATCGTTTCTAAAAATAGAAAAATTACATTATCGTAAATGTTATTAGATTAAAATAAAATGGAGATAAGCAGCTATCTTTTCAATTAAATCCCATATGTTTATTGCTAACTAACCATTAGCTGTGCGCGTTTAAAGTAGACGAGTCGTGTGTATTGTGCGATTTTTAAGATGAATAATTTAAAAATTATTAAAAATAAGGATTACCGCATTTAAATATATATATATACATACATACATGCATTAAAAAGAAACCAATGGTTATTATAAAAAAAAATCAGGATTTTTGTATATGGAATTAATTTACTATTATTACCGCAAGTTTTTTCGATTCAAATAGAAAATGATTGAAAAAAAAAACAGCCATTTATGCACACACTATCTCTACTACTCTACAATAATCGGCGTATCCGGGACATCTGATATGAAATCGATTCGATTTAAATATGTATAGAATAGTAATTTTTGAATGTGTTTAATATATTATATTGCGTGTGATTGCATGATACGAGGCCGACTATTAAAGCGCCAAAATCCCCTATGCACCTAAGCCGGTGATGAGGCAATTTTTTATTAAATTGTATAAAAACGATTTCGAATGGAATTATTATCAAATAAAATCGTTTTCGTTGAAATCCAATAAGTCGTATTATTTATAATATTATATACACACACACGTACTTAATGGCCATTCTTAAGATTTCGTTTTTCGACAATTTCTTGTCGTGTGGATGAGTGGGCACCAATTTACGGAGTTCCGCGAACGCGCCGGTAACGTTGTGTTGACGCCACCGTTCCCGGGAATTGGTTACGGTACAAGGTTTACGGGAATCTTGCGCCGGGAACCGTCGGATACCCGACAAATTATTCCCGGAAAAAACGTGGTCTTCGTCGCCGGAGGTCAAATCGTCCGACGTCAAATCGCATTCCTCGTCCGATCCGAACAACATGACGGCCCTGGACGAAGACGAGTCATCCCTTGTGTCGTTCAATATCTGTTGCGTTTGTTGGCTTTTGGACATGTTCAAAACGCTTAAGCGTTATGTACCTAATACGCATAAAAATAATAATAATAATAATAATAATAATAATAATACGTTACGATACGCATTAACACACACGAGTGTATATTATTTATTTTCAATTTTACACAATCGTCTTTCGAACACCTGCAAGAGCTACTATTTACAAGGTGAAATACGATATTGTTGTATACTTTCAAAAGCACATGTATTCATGGACGCCCGTTTACTTGTCCCCCCCCCACCCCCTCTGGAAAAATGATACGAATTTGTAATTTAATAAATATCGTTATTATTGATAATTAATATTAGTGTATGAAATAAGTTTAAAAAAACAATTCTAATTTTGTAGCACACTATCAAATTGAAAATATTATAGTGGAATATACGGTATTCGATATCGGTGTTATAGGTTGATAAAAATTTGGTTGAATCCCGTCGATATGTGGTGGGATTTCGTTTGTCTATCGATTGGCTCATTGTGCAGGGTCACATAATATTGTCTTGCGATTTTTCAAATACTGAAAATCATTACCTCAAACAACGTACACGGTATATAGAATGACATCGCAGTACATAGAGAAGAGTAAAAACGTGGTCTCGTTCCACTATAATAATTTAAATGGTTTGTGTATGGATGATACGTTGTGAACACGCACAAGGGTAATTTCATTTTGGAAACGTTAAAATATGTTTGGAAATGAAACAAAAAAAAAAATTTTCATTTCATATATTTACCGAGTAATACTTTTGATTACCTCTATATTTTCAGTCCTCATTAAATAAATTCGTGAAAAAACCATTTATTTAGGTAATATATAAATTTTGTAATTTTTTTCTGTTTTGCCTTTCACCCCTAAAACTTTTCCTATGGGCATATTGCTTAAAAGTCGACCATTTTTTTTTGTTAAATATAATAATATATAATTTTTATAATTTATATTGTACTTATTTTAAAACGAACACTTTCGGATAATCATATTGAATATATTTCCGAAATGTTTCTTATGAAATGCAGCGGTTAATTACACGTAATAATATAACATTAAATAATATTTATCGAATCAATAATTATTGTATACATATAGGTAAATTTTAAATAATAAAAACAAGCGTTTGTGTATACAATATATAATAATAATAATGAGGAAAAAAATTATAATACTTACTCGAATGAAAAGAAAAAAAAATTATTGTTCGATAACGTCCAGCGCGATGATACGCTTCTTCTCTCTGTGCGCAACGCTCCGTAAAAAAAGTTACACTATACAATACGATGTGCGCGTTAGAAGGGACGCGTGTAAATGGATCTCGTTGCAGGAATAGGGCTGTGAACGCCCTCTTACATCTGTCAGCCAACCATCGCAGCCAACACCGACCTCCCACCCCTTATAAACCACCCATTTTTTTTTTTTAACTCAATGCGCGCAGCCATGTTATACTATTCTAACGATTTGTCACGAATTAAATTGATTTTTTTTCTTTTTAAATCCACAAAATTAAATTATTTTTATTATTATTATTATCTGAGCGTAGTATCGCGTTTATATTTCGGTAGATTTAACACTATATATAATTTTTGCGTATACGTGTTACGCGAGCATTGAAAGCCACGCGAAATCGGATCAATACGTGCGCGACGGCTACAGAAACATGTACGCGTTTAGACGCTTTTTGCGAAAAAAAATTTGAGAGGCCTATCATCCGAGGGAAATACGAGAGATAAATATCCTCGCGAACGTTTTAGATTTTGAGCAAAGTGAAAGAATATCTGTGTTAAGGGGATTGAAAGTGGTCGTTTTCTCTTTTCGTCTTACACACACACGAAACGTGGCAAAACGTAGAAGTTTCCTACTTCCAGCGTAGGTGCCGATCGACCTAGTGGTGCGATGATAAGAAATTTGAAAACTGATTTGAATTTGTCGTGAATTTTACTATAAAACGATTTTCTCACTTTTTTCATTTTTTTTTTTTTTATCTTGAGACCTTTAAAAGTTGATTATGGTTCAATTTTTTTTATTTTAAAATTGTTCGATTGATTTTTGAGGATTTATGAGAGAAAATTAAAAATGTGGGAAAGTCGATCATCTCGAACAGACTTCACGACGAATTCGAATATGTTTTCAAAACTTCTTATCGCGCATCAATAGATCGATCGGAAATAAGAAACGTCTTTTTTTTGCTGTGTTTCGCGTGCGTACGAAAACGTCCGTTGTGCCGGATTTACACGATACAATGAATGATTAACGATTTATCGTGACGATCGAATTGTTTCGATTTATCGTTGCGTATAAACAGGACACATCGTAGCGATTTATTGGAATCGGATCGGATGATTGTTGATGGGGCCGGTTGGCATCTATTTCTGCGAATCTTAACGATAAATTGGAATGTGTAAACACACGTAGCAACCGTTTATCGCTACGATTTTATTTAGTTTGCATTGGCTGTGAGAAGGTTGTGTCGATCTATATAGTTCGTTGCTTCGCTGAGAAAAAGAATATTAAAAGAACAAGGAATCGTAAACGCGCACTCGTACTCTTTCGATTAATTTGAACAATAAAAATGATTTTTTTTATATACACACATAAAAATATTATTTAATAATTTCATGAACTTCCCCCCTCCATAGTAGGCACGCCGCACACGATAACATAACACGCCGTATTGTTACAATAAATAACTTCAGTCTATTGAATCACAATAACGAATTTGCGAGAATGATCGAGGGAACTACTGTTATAGGTATATTACTTATTATATAATACTGTTGTTATTATAATATTGCAATTTTAAAAGTTTTAATAATTCAATGAGTGAACGAATTTCCGACCACAAAATACTGGCGCTCCCGGTAACCAATTGTAACCAGTGCCAACCCCTCCCTCACACCATCTAAATGCGGCACTGAATGCAACGAGTATTGTTACATAAAATCACACATTGTAAGAATTTTAATAATATTATTGAAGCCGAAAATTTTTTATATAATTAAATCATTTTCCCGTTTAAACATTTTTTTTTTTTTTTGGTATTTTTTGTGTCGCGTATAATGTACGAATTTCGACGCACGTTTACGCGCTTATTCCCTCACGAATACATTTCTAAAATAATTATAATTTTTTTTTAAACAATCGTTCAATACGGTTTTTATCGACAAATCTCCTCCACGTATAATAATATATAACGTACGCGCGTGCCGTGCGTATTATAAACAAATTACATAACTTTATTTTCTTAGGAGTGCGGCGATTATCGTAGCCTTGAACCGTGTGCGTATATTAAGTATAATAATAATAATAATAATTTGCGATACGGTTATGCGTTATAAACGTATATAAATATTACGGGCCGTGGCTACTATATATTATATGTATTCATTAAAATAATATTAATATTTTGTTATTAAAACTCGCATTTATATATATATATATATAGCTACATAAGCTCGGGGATAATTTTATGCAAAACGCATTAATATTATCTAAAGTTAAAAACGTTTATTATGTGATATTAATATAATACGCGTGTGCTTTTTGTCGATGTCTTAACCAGACCTGCTGCGATTGAATAGGTTATTTATGAACTCCGCAGCAATGTCATAATTACGCAAATACCTATCTATATATATATACATTACATTTTTTTTTTAATTTACCTATGTATAAAAAATTAATCTTCAATTTTTTTTAATGGCCGAGAGGCATTTTGCTATAAAAAAAATTTTTTTTAACAAAATACATTGTAAACGTTATAATATAGGTGTACCGCCTACTCTAATAATTAAAAACGTATTGTACGGAGCTCATATAGTCCCAATGGCCCCCACGGTATTAGTCTAATAATAATAATAATTCAAACGCGGTTTTTGCCGTCGTTGAGACGTCTGAGGTCTGTTATTGAGTCATTATCAAACTGGACTGGCGTGTTGGTCAAACAAAACGTGACTGACCGATTGATCAATCAACGCACAGCTGAAAAACCACACTTGACGGATCGTTCTGAAATTCGGCATACCTATTGATATATGTAGCTATATATATATATATATATATTATGACGGCATAGGCATTCGTTAAGAAAGGATTTTTGAAAATTCCAAAAACCGCATATTATTAGAATATAAGATAATAGATGAGATTTCTATAAAGATTAAGAAAATAATAAATATTTAAAACAAAACAATCTCAAAACGCCGGGTAATTGATAATGTTACACCTTAACACCCAGGCTCTCATATCGGATAAAGCCGGAAAATTCAGCTAATAATCGGTATAATATATTGTGTAATTTATATAAATTTGATTGACGATTTCAGCGGAAAGAAACGCGTGTCAGAAATCAAATCGGTTATATTGTACACGGATTTATCGCAGTCAAACCGCGCAGTGGGCCCCGTTTCCGTAATAGAACGTTATGGGCTGATAAAATTGTTCGCCGAATCAAAAACACACGGCCTATACGCGTATAAGTCCACTGCCCAATAAATATAATATGTGTAATTTCGTCAATGATTTCCGTATACTCGACGATAAAAAAAAAAAAAAGACAAATAATTTTATTTCTATTCGCGCGTATTATACACGTATTATTGTATAAACGATTGATTCGCCCTCGTTCGCGCATTTCATATGGACGGTTGGACGGGATATACGACGAAGGGTATCGGGCGGCGGCACGTGCGCGACTCGGCGGTCTGCACGCGCGGCTTTTCGACTTTTGTGCGCGATAAAACGCGCCGTGCGCCCCTCCGGACGGTCGTTCTCCGGGATAAAAAAAAAAAAAAAAAAAAAAATTATAAAAACGTAAAAGCGAAACGATTTTCGCGACAATACGTAATTGTATGAATACGATAATATTCGAATCGAGTGCGCCGGGGCAGACGGCGGCTTGCGTCCTCCTCCTGTTTCTCGACGATAATAATCCATACGTCTGCCCCGCGACGACGGCAGGGATATAATAAAAATCAACAGCCAACGAAAAATGGAAAAAATAACTCTCGTCGACACGTTACGACGACCGGTCACCGCGCCGTCGCGTATCGGTAAACGATTTTATTGTGCGCGCGCGCGCCCGCTCATATTTTTTTTTTTTTTCCTTGCGGGGCGACGGCGCGTGCAGTTGAAATCAATTTCTCGTAATGCGGATTCTTATAATATATTTTGTTTGTTTTTTTTCCCCCGTATAATATTATATTAAAATGTGTGTGTGTGTGTGTGTACTCGAACCCGTTGTAGAGTTTTGCGAGTGGTAAAATTGTGGATGGGGATCCGCGGGATAATCGCTATCTCCCGCCGCAATGTTTTCGCTCGTCCGTATATAACGAGCTATAAATAATATTCGTTAAAATTCAATCTTCTTTTTTCTATTTTTTTTTTTCCTACGCGTCACTCTTGCGGAGAATGAGTGTTGACGCGGAGATGAAAGTGATAAAAACGGAGGATGCGCGTGCAGGAGAATGATTGCAGTGTCCTGTGTGCGAGATAAGCGAACAAGCGAGATGAATATACGCGCGAAGGAATTAGCGCGCGTACTCTTATAGCTTATACACTTACATGCCTGTGAGACGTCGGTGGACAACTCGAGGAAATGAGGACCAGCTCTTCTTATACTCGAGACGATGGAGCGCTTAGGAAAATATATGTGAGAAACGAATTAGCCGGGGAGTATACGAGAGGACGAAGAACAGCAGTCTCTATGTAAGTACGATACACCGAATATTAAATGTTTTTTTTTTTTTTTGAAAGTCAAGCTTCTAGAATGGACGGGTAATGTATGGCGAGATGATGTGAGCATAATTCGATTGGTACTTCGATTAATAAACCGTGTGGCAAGCGCTCTAAGGGAATACCTCCGCATCGGTAACGAAAATAGAATAAACGCAGACATAAGAATGATAGACGGTGCTGTAAAATTCGAATCTGCAATTTACCGTAGTAATAAATGGAGGGGCTTTAACAAGCAAACTGCAAAGTGCTTTAAAAGCAAAAAAAATGTACGTAGAAAGTACGCATTTATATCGGAAGGGCAAAAAATAGGAAGACCGAAGAAAACAGATGCAGGGCACAGATGGAATTGAGGATGATGTGAAAGATAACTGGTGGGAGATCGCGTTTTATAGAGTAGAGGGGAGTATAAGACAAAGAAGAATATAATTTGTATAAAAATTATAATAAATGTAACGCTTAAAAATCGTTGTTTTAAGCGTACTATTATGTAGATTTTGTTTTAATACAATTTGTCTAAAATGATTATAGAGACGTATTGAATTATGTTGCAGAATTGTTTTTCCTGCAGTCACATTTTCCCCCCTCTTTGGTACACTTCGTTTTACGATTACGTACGTATCGATTGTCTCGTCAGAAGTTTGTGTCGACACATTTTTGTCTTTCGACAGTTTAGTTCAAACTCGTATACATAGTACGGATTTTTGTTACACACAATCGTATATGAACCGATTTCCGATATAAATTCGATTGATAAAATAATTTTTACACTCATAAAAATCGTTAATCATTAGGTATATGTGTATATTATATACTCGTTCGAAAAGACGGTTAAACTATTTATGGAGATCCATTATTTGTGTACGGTGTTAGGTTTCATCAACGTTTGGAATACAAATAATTTATATGTACCCGTTATAGCTATATCGCGGTAGATTTCGGTACGAGGAGATGATGTACATTTGTTTCGATTTATGTAAGATTCGGTTATACGGTTATTTTAAAATCATTCGCCCAAATGAATTCTCGCGCCCTTAAAATTATCTTTCATCTGTATAACAAAAAGGCGTTGTAAAAAAAAAAGACGATGTGACCTATGTATCTGCTTAAAAATTTTAAAGAAAACATTTTTGTCTACTTTCGTGTCATAATAAGAATAGTAGTCGCGTTCATAATAACGTACCTTGAAATATAATCATTAAAAGAACACGAGTATTACGGGATCGTTTAATATTTCATTGTCCTACGGCCGAAAAACTCTAGTAGTCGCGGTTGGGTTGCCAAGGAACCGAATAGTATTTTTCACGCCAAACGAATATTTTCGCAACGGACGTACACGATATTCATTTACAAACATTCAGTCCAATTGTCACAACCGCGATTGGCCGTGACGTATTGGATAAAAATAGATATTTACAAGCAGTAAATCGGAATAATAAAACACCTATGTAAACATGTCGGATTTTGTAGAATCCGTCTTCGATCCTGAAACGCCGCGCACGAGTAACGGATCAGATATGGGTATGAAAAACGGGGGGGAGGGGGGAGTGAACTATCGAGAAAAACCGACTTTTTATCATTATTTCCTTGTAAAACCCTAAACTCGTGTATTACTATAACGTATAAAAAAAAAAAAAATCGTCGTCGTATTTCCAGTGTTTTCGATTCACAGGATCATTGGTCGGGCCGTTTTTCACGCTGCATCGCCATCCGGAACCGAACCGCGAACACTTTTATTACCACATAGACAATCCGCGGTTCGAGTATTTGGAACCGTCGTCGCAGCCAAACAGTCGCCTCGGTAACCGCCAGCGTTCGCGGGGCTCGAACCGTCGTCCGCCGCCACAGCTGCGGATGCGGCACAACTCGCGGGTACAGCAAATGTCGCACCGCCGCCGTACGGTTACCGATCACCCGCGCTACAACAGACTGCAAAACGAACCGTTTCATCACACTCGCGTACCGTTCGACCGTCGTCATCGTCTTCACGGACAATCGCCGGTGGCGACCGCCGCACCGATGCAAATCGGCGTTCCGAATCAAACGCCCATACACTATCACCACCCCGGCGGCGAGTTTGACAGCCCGCCCCGGCACCGCAAGCCCCCCAGTCGTTATAATCGCCGCCGCCGCCGCACTTTCCGTACGGCGCGTCCTCCACGGGTGCGTCGCATTACTCGCCCGCGGCACCCCGGGCCCGCGTCGACGACGCGACGTGACCACGTCGTTGGTCCGCAGTAGTTACGTCGTTTCCCCCGACAATACGTAAAAGAAGAACCGCCGCCGCCGCCGCCGCACGCTCGCGGCCTGTCCAACAGAGGCCCGGGGCCGCAGCAACCGTCGCGATCACGACTACCTATTGTTGTCCGACGGTTACCGGTTCATACGGAAGAACCGTATCGAATCGACGGACGGTAAATCAAAAAAAAAGACTTACCGAACGGATGACATTGCGGTCGGACATTGACGGAGCAGAGCGAATGCGGCGAGAGTACACGTCCGTCGGGGAAAAAGGACGAGAAGAAGAAAAGAGAAAATCGAAAACTGTTTTTTTTTTGAAAAACAGTGTCTACAATATTGATATTAAATTCAACCCAAAATTTCTCTTATTGGAGTACACTAACCGCGGTACATTCTCACCCTTCGTCCGTATAAGCTCGCGGTTTGTAAAAAAAAAAAAAAACTTATTGGAATTCTTGCATATTCTCCTTGTATTATTGAAGTTAAAAATGTCTACGTAATGCATTATAATAAAACGTTTTGAATTCGTGAAAATGTAACGCTTGCCGGGAAATAATTATACGTAGAGGACACGTAAAATATATTCATATACGTTAGTGTTACGGGAAGACCAGCGGGATGGCGGCTTCGTTGGCGAGACGGGTAAAAAGTCGTGTTGTAAAGAATGAGAGGTGTATTCGGATTTTCATCCGAATACTGCAGAGATCGGCTGGCCAGGAAACCGCGCGACGCGTGCGTATGTTTGTGCGTTCGGGCCAGGAAAGACAAAACGATAATAAAAATTAAACAAACATAATGATATACGCGTTTTTTCATTTTTTAACGATTTATAATTCGTTCCGCTCGGACTAGCATTCGTCGAAAGCGACGGTTTTCGATAATCGTCGTTTTCGAATTCATACACGAATCACAATAGTCAAAAAACTCGGGCGAAAATCTTTAATTAAACGGTGAATCCACCCGAACGACATTCCTAACGCATAACCAGCGCTACCTTCTATCATTTCTTCTTCCGCGCGTTATCCCACATTCGGATAACAAAAACTACACATACGAGTATATATTTTTTTTAAATTTATTTTCGAAACGTGGTAAAACTCTCGTTATTCGGATAATCTCGCGCGGTGCCGTGCACACCGCGCGGCGACACGTGCACGCGTATTTCGGCGACGCGTGCACTGCGCCGGGCGCGTGTAAGTACGTCCGGTCTAGTACGGCCGTCATCGCGTTTGCAGATAGCGACGATTTGCGGCCGACTAAATACACCTCTCCCTCTACACACACACACACACGTCAACAAATAAGTTTTTTTTAATTTTTTTTTTTTTTCGTATGGTACCGTACGCCGAGCATTTTAAGCCTTAAAAGCCGACTATGTCTGACACGTGACCACACTCGGTTATCTGCACAAAAATATTATAATATAATTAGTTTTATAATATATCGCGTTGAAATAATAATCTGCAATATCGTAGTTTTTCACACGACCATCGCGGTTCAATAATAACACTATTTATATATCGTATATATAGGCGTAGGCAATCAATAACTAATATGAAAAAAAAAAAAACGTGAAAATCTACGCTTTACGCGGATACGTCTTGTGCAGGTTACCGGGGACCCATATGGGATTTGAACGTTCACGCGTTAATTCTGCTTTTTAGCACCGTCCCGTGATTGTTGACATCATTTCCGTAAGGCCGAGCACCGGAGCAATAGGCAACGAGCAACTAGCAATTAACAGTATTCGACGAGACAAATACCCTAGGTGTCGAATAGAAGCAACGCAGTAGCAACCACGCCACATCTCATCTGACGTGGACGACGTTTTATTATTCTGGTGGTGTTTAAGAAGAAGAAGAAAAATAAAAAAACGTAAATATTGGATTAACCCGGGCGTTTCAACAGCTTGTGAAATATGGTGCGGATGAACTTAAACTTCATCCATTACAGTTCAAAAGCTGTTATGGAATGAGCACAGATACTTTTCGAAAACGTTTGAATTCAATTGAACGCATTGCTCGACACTGTCTGTAAATATGGAACGGCAACACGACGGTCGTGTCCCGCTGCCAATGCGTGTTGCTACAAGTTCGCAACAGGAAACATTCGGCGTGAAAATGTTTTTGACATTGTTGAGAGTAAAATATAGATGTGTTTCCCTTTGAAATATCAAAAACCAACTAAACTCATTACAAATGACCTGGAATCCAAATAGGATCTAAAAGTACCCATGATGATGGCGCAAAACCATATATCATCAGTATATTTCACGAGCGTCGAGCGACAAAATTCCCGAACACGTTTGATTTGTGATGAAGCGCCGCGACGCTGCCGCTCGTCGTTCGTAGTCAATATATAAGCTATACTCTAATTTAAATTATACGGGTTTCATCATTTTCACGACGCGACGCTCAACGCTCTCCAATGTACGCGCCGGTCTAACAGTTTCGCGTGAAGCGATTTTTTTTACTCACCCCCGGCCATCGCAGAGTTTTCGTGACGAAAATTATACATTTTTTTTTTTTTATTTAATTCTACTAACAAAAAAACGTCCGCGCATTTCATTTCGACGTGTGTTATCGTGATTTACAACGTTTATTTATTACATATTATTATTATTGTATTAGGTATTACGAGAAGAACGGCGTAAATCTTTAAACGATTCAGCGTAAATATATACTTTTGTAGAGTATATATTATACCACCTATAAATCGTATGAAACGCGTATTTAATTTTCGCAGACAAATATAATAAATATAATACAGGACATAACGCAATATAATATGTTTTTCTTTTTTGAGGCCATCGAAACGAGATTAATATATAATATTGCGTTATGATTTCGCTTATTGTATTTACGTACAATATTATTATTATTATTATTATTATTATGTATTATCGTATTATTGCAGTAATATTTATTTATCGTTAATTCGTTTATAAACACTAATTATCAACTTTATTATTGTATTTAATTATTGAAACGGGTTTACACGAATTAATAATTAAATATTTATTATTTTATTTAAGTTAATTTGATATTACGTATTTATGTGTAATGCATATAATAAGTCACCTTACATTACATTAATATAAATACGATAAAATAATCTGACAAATAACACGTTTATTAGACGACTTTTTATCGAATATTATATATATTTTTTTTTATAATAGGTTAATGTGTATAACCTGTAGTTTTAATATATTTATTGCAGCAGCCGTTTGTACCGATTAAAAATATGATTCGCATTAATACTATATGTATATATATAATATACGATTTCATTTTATTATTATTATTATTGTACACGCTGATACGAAGAAAACCATTTAAATACCATTTTGGAATGAGGAGAATTTATTCTGAAAATGCATTATACAAATTATTATTATCGATATTTTTATTTCAATACGATTTTTTAAACGTTTCAATATAATAAAATTAAATAATATACACAATTAAAAATATTAATGTAATATGCATAGAATGCAGTAACAAATCGTATAAGATTACATAAATTAACTTAACAGTTATTATCGACAATATATTGGTGTAAAAATATAACAAAATAAATATTTAATATATATTAATCGTAAAAAAAAGAGGTTCATATACAATATTATATAGTATAAACTTACGTGTAGACATTTTTATGAACCATTTTTAATGCACATAAAATAATTTTAAATATTTACCAGCATAATTGTTCGTTTTTAGTATTGATTTCCTTGTATTCTCTAAGAAATGATTAAATATTGCGAATTTACATTTGTGTAACTAAGTAAATAATTTCATTAAAAACAGGCTATAATAATTACGTGCGAATATATTATCGGTATAGACACAGCTCCAGACACGTATAGTTGTTTAAAAAAAAAATACGGTACATTTTACCGAATAGAAGAATAAAAAATAAATAATATAATTTTAAAACGATTTCTTCGAAAATACCTATTGCGGATTTGTATTCATTAAATTTTTCTAAATATTATTATTCTACGTCTTACGGTTATATTTTCATAATTATTATACGATAAAGTTTATTATTAAATAAACGATTGTCTTCGTAATATCGATTCTGTTCGTTACCTACACATTTTGATTAAAAAATAAATGAAAAGCGTTTTTATTTTTTACCACATATTTATGTAATAATATTACATTACATTGTAGTCTTACTTCATAAGTGGCTTCATATAAACATGCAAATAAATATATATATATAATAATAGTAATAATTTATAGATTATGTTATTTCTTATTAATAAATCAAATAACGTAGTACGCAATTTTTGTAAACTATCGTACAAGCTGAAGACCGTTTTACAGAACTACGTCCTGTTGATTCGAAACAAATTTTTATTCATAGAATAATAAATAAAAACAAAAGAATAAAATTATATAAAATAATAAATAGTCAACAACACGTTTTCAGTCTTATTAATTTTTTTTTTTGAAAATTATATTTTTAAATCAAATAATATTTTATTTCGTATCATAACGAAAGAAAAAAAATTACCGTCCATAATTTATTTAAAAAATTGTCGGTAAATAATATATTTTATTTATGCTCTTTAACCTCAATATTGATGTATGTATAAGTAGATACACACGATAACGTGCAACAGTTGATAAAGTATTCCGGAATGTGTTTGAAAAGACGTATAGTCATTTTATTATTACATCATTATTAATGGATACTAACATTTACGTTAAGGTAATAAAGAATGATTTTATGTACTGTTTAATCGAGCATTCATAAGGTTAACTATTTGTAATGGCCGATATAATTTTTTATATTTCATTGAAAATAATAATTTCTAAAAATTGCACTACGTCTGAAATCGTAATTGGTATTGACAAAATAATTTTCTTTTCACTATTCAACTCTATATAAAAATATTGTTTCATATTCGTAAACAATTACGTTATTATTGCAAATTTCCGCATTGTTTTCCACTCGGCGTATTAAATATACGTTTTATCCGTTGAAGTGCAATTTCAAATAGTTTGCTCGTTTACAATTTAGTCTATTAGACGTACATATTTTAATTCGAATGATAAGTATAATAATAATAATAATATAAGCATGTGTATGTATGTATAAAGATCAATGAAATGAAAACAGAACAAACAGTACAGGTGCCATTATCAGACAAACGGCGTACACTGCGGATCTGGGCTGACACGTAGAAATGGCTATGAATTCGTCTTCGGAATCGCTTCTTGGTCCGGGCCTTAACATTTCTAAGACCGTCGTTTGTCGTGACCAAAAGTTTAAAGGCAGTTGACACTCGCCAGTGACGTTCAGACAAGACGAAATCGGTTTTGACACGTCGTACACCGTCTTATTAATGGCGAAATGTATACGTATGAAATTATTTTGAATCTCATTCTCGCTGTTGAACACGAAAAAATAGTATCCATCGTTGGGAATTCTAAAATTATAATAAAACATAGTTTGTTGACATTTCAATACTATTCTGTAAAAATTTCAGTGCATATTATATTTAAATGTATGTAGAACACTAAACATTTATGTATTAATATTTTACAGAGTATCTACATAAATATATATCAAAATGTATTAATTACTGCCCGCACTATACCATCGCATGTCCCAATACGATTTTTAATATGAAAAGTATTTTGTCACGTATTCTCGATATCTTATCGATGCTCTTTCGTATTAAAATTTCTTGTCATCATTCACTAGAACGGGGGGGAAAAGAAAAGTTCAAATCGGCGCTTAACGTGTTATTATCAATGGACAATGGACATATATTATTACTTTAATACATTACAAAATATATCGCATCAAAAGAATAATAATTTGCTTCGTATTGTAACCAAAAATTGATCGAATGAAGGGATATTTTGTTCCAATAGCGTGTTAACCATATAAGATAAAAACATCATAGATTTTACTAAAAATAACTAATTTATTGACCATAATTCATCTTGATCCGTGCGCCAATTAGAAACAGAATTGATCTGTTTAAAGCATCTATTAAATATATATCTAAATATAACCCAATACCAAGTACCAACTACACTGCTCTATATTTATAAATGTGTATAAAATACGAGACTTTGAATCCCAATTATATTTAACGTTTTTTTTTTTTACACAGTTTCTCTTTTCGAATTTATTATTCGAAATATTTTGAAATCCAAATGAAATGTATCTTTGTAAAATATATAAAAAAAAAAAAACATACGTGTAAGTAACGGCGTTCAAATTGCTGGCTACTTCATAATCGGGCTGTTTGTTTGGCGGTAAACATTTATGGTGTGGGGCCAATGGTAAACTCAATAGAAGTCCATCGCATTCAAGGAGCATTTCTTCACTACTGGAAAATGATGACCAAAACTCGCTGTGACTACGGTCTTTTACCGTATGCGTGTAATTTTGCGTTACATTGCCTCGGATGTGTGCAATCCCATCAGGTGAAAGTGTATCAGCCTGAAATACACATAAAATTACATTTCGTATAAAATCGAATCTGTTTAAATTCGTTCAATATATTATCTGTAAATGTACGTACGTAAATCGTATCTTGCATTTCATAAAACACTCGTATCATATCCTTTTTATCCTTTTTTTTTCTAAATAATTTAACTTATGCAAGAGTAGTTTATCGAATTTATTTATAATATTCAATAGTCGAAGTAATTTTATTTATATTGTAAATACGTAATCGAAAAAAAAGAATTGAGTAAATTTCAACTGTATTTTTGCCAGTATAAACGTAAAATTTGAATACAAATACGAGTGAACACAGAATATTAACATTAATGTAAAATTTACAAAGAAAATTTCAACTATTAGATTTATTTCTCTATATGTGTACTGCAATATTGCACGAGTTGATTATTAATTTTATACAGAAATTCTTTCGGTTTAATATTTAATCCTATGCGGTTTGTTCCTAAGATTTTTAGGATTATCATGTTATATTATCTAATTGATTAATCACCGTACCTCTTCGACGGCTGCATCGTTCTGTTGGTCGTGTTTAAATAACTCTTTGCCTAAGTTTTCACGCTCTTCTTTGTCATTTGTCACAGATCGTTTGAATCTACTCCGATAATGTCTTAATCTCGGACTACGCCACGACGTATCATCGTCAGACATTGCGTTTTCAATAATTTCGTATAAGCGATTTGCCGATTCGGCCGTGTTGTTCGCCGAGGCATTTAAATCGTTTCGAAGAACTTCTTTCAATTTACGCAGAAGCGTTGCGCCGTCTTCTCCGTGATTTCCCAATCTCCGCAAAGATTCTTCAATGAATTCTTTTGACTTCTGCATGTCGTCCATTATTTTGCCATTTGCGTTGGGTTTAGATTTTTTACTTTTCGTTATGTAATCTTCGTTCTCGATTTGTTCTTGTAACTCTTTCTGATATAAATCTTCAGCGTAATCCAAATGATGATTGGCGGTTTTACTGGATTTCTTGAAATATTTGTTATTTACGTTCTTGTCGTTCGGGTTATGTGCAAGGTACACAACATCGGGTGCCATGTCCGGCACTGTCATACCGGTCGTGAGTTTCCTCATGAATTTCAATATATGCGTACCGTTGCCTTCTTCGGACGATTCGAGTTCATCGAGCTCTTCACTCGAATTGTCTCCTATGTAAGCGCATTCTTTTAAATGTTTGTGCCCTTTTATCACTATTATACTGGCTCCCGGCCATCTGCGAAAACATGAAAATCTCATATTCTTATAGGTATTTGGATTGTTTGCATTACTACAGTGTGTGTGTGTGTGCACCCGCCGCCAAACGCGTAATAATTAAAATATTTTTTTAATCATTTCAACTATTACGATATTGTGTTTATAATCTATTATAAATTGAACGCGGCGAACATACCTCGAACACGTAGAGACTTTTACAACTGAATCTTTTAACAGATAAAATCCCCAATATTCTTTAATATCGTCCTGTAGTGTGATATGCCTTTCCATTTCAACGAATTCCGTTTTTGGTAACATCGTCGGTTTTTCCGGCATCAGAAATGCATTGAAAGTAGCATTAGTGTTGACAATATGACGCTACGTGAATACATAATATTATTGCCATAATTTAATTATTGTACAATTTTATATATATATATATAAATTGAATTACAAACGCTTACCTGACACCAGAACGTCGACATTTTTTGGTCCAATATTCTCATATCAGAAACAGCCAAGGGATATTTATGATCGGAATAGACATGATAACGGATGTACAACGGTGCAATGACCAAAATACCAGGAACAAGCAAACTTAAAATACAGAGTCTTGCCGCTTTTATTGGTCCTTTAAGACTGCTGGGATTGTCCTTTTTATAATATCCGCCGTCTAAAAGTTTTTATTATTAACGTCGAATTAATATATTTATAGTTTTAATTGAAATAAAAAAACAGTACGTATGAAATGACGTTAAATTGGGTCAGATCGAAAACAATAATATACACTCTTTAACAATAATTGTTCTAATCAATACGCGGTCAGCATATTGACTCCTGTGGTTTTGTTTTTTATTTTCGATTATTACGTACGTAGTATACTCGTACGTTCGTTTTAAAACAATAAATACATTTGTAAAAGAAAAGATTTCAATAGTTTCGATTAAAACTATTAGAACACGTACGATTTCGAGCAATCTTGATTATTGAAATCGTGTCCAATATGATCGCGTTAAACCACCGATTTTACGGAAATAAATATAAATAGTTATAAAACCGTGTTCCGATCAAAATGTTTACGCAACTGATGCGAATTAAAATTTGCAAATTAATTTATCGAGAAAAAATTGTATTTCTCATTTTTACGTAATATAATATTAAAATTTTTTTTTTTTACATAATATTTTGTGTGTATTTATATACGTTATATTGAATTGTTTGTTCGGCATAATCAAACCATTACGTCCATGTGTTTGAAAAACAAAAAAACGACGATCGATTTATAAGTCATAACTATTGTTATACACATATTTTATACAAATATTGACCGTGTAATACTCGAATTTTTTTTTATATTTATTCGCGAGTTTCAGTTATCGTATGATGTTGGATTTACAACAGAGAAATGGTAATATATAAATAATTGTCGCCAAGGTTATTCGAGGATAATTCGTTTTAGCCTTTGGAAGGTCACACCAATGAAAACTATACAACACATTCTGGTCATACATCGCAATATCATCGTTATTAATCCTTGTTTTTATAATTCTTCACGAACCGCTTACCAATCATATAAATTTAATTATATAAATATTTTTATTTGATATAATGGTCAGTATAAATACAGATAAGTATTAATAAATTAATTTTATATCGACGTTGTTTTAGTTATTCGTCGAGTTCTCGAAATAAAAATATTAATTAAAACGATCCACTATACTGAATCACAATTAATATTGACACACACACACACACATACACACATTGCACGTTTAATGGCAACACGCGGAATTGACGTGCCTATACATTATATTGTTAATAACCTTTAAAACATTAAAAACGAAATCAAAAACATTGAAAAAATAAAAGAATGAAATACGATACGCGAAAGAAATAAAGAAGAAAAACTCGAAATACACTCCGAAATAATAAATTTTATAAATATAAATTACATATAAATACATACATGTAAATTGGTAAACATGTAATCGAATCCAAAGAGCTAAAGTAAATGGCAAAAAAAATATATAGTCTAAAATAACAGTAGTTAAAGAGAAGTATAACATCTCGTGTGCTTGTTTATAAGTATATAATTATACACTACTCCGCACCAGAGCACGGAAAAGGCGTTGGCAATATTTTATAATATTTAACGCGAGTTCGTTTAAAAGTGCGATAAGCAAATATATTTATGTCGTTATTTATTTATCTTTTTTTTTTTTTTGCGAAATACAAGTGTAAATATGTATAAAATCCTGTCCAATTTTCACTAAAACGTCGCGAACGTCTTGAAATGTACAAAACATTTTTGTACAACTATAACTTTTTGAAAACGACTTTTATTAAATCGTTTAAAAAATCGACGCCCGCGATGTACGGCGAGGGAAAACGTTTACATTTTGCATATGTCCCCGTGTCCAACACAAATCCGTAAATACACGGTATTGAGACACGAGATCGAAAATCGATTGTGCGCAGGTTTGATCCCGAGTAATACGTGTATTATTTTATCGTACACGGCCTGTTTTCGGAGTGTGTTCTGAGTTATCATACGGTAAGAGGTTAAGTGGCATTTTTTTTTTCTTTTACGGGCAACAGAGTTCACGCGGGGACAGCTATTTTATTATTATAGTTAATAATAATAATAATAATATATATTAAGCTTCGTATAAACTCTACAATTTGAACATATTTATACCCGTCGGTGTACGCGCGTTTAACGCGCTTAGCGGCTATTCGTTCGCGCGTTTATGCGAATCTCTCCACGCAATAATAAATAATAATAATAACTTATGTTGTCGGTTACTGGTTATAGTTTTGTAAATAAAAGGTGGTCGAACGAACAAACAAATTAATTGGCATTATATAAGCGTCGTGTATACGCGAGCGGCGTAATACGTTATAATATATACAGGACGCGCCAATGATATTTTATACGTTTTAGTGAGCTGACTGCGCGAATATAACATAGTTTCGCGTTCAAGCGATCATTACGATACGTGTCCTAAGTGGCCACAATTCGTTATAATATTATGATAATATTATACTACAGACGAGTGCGTTAACAGCATTTATATACAGAGCATCGTATAGTATGTCCTTTATGAGATACGGAATGTTTCTCTCGTCTCCGTGTAACGTCCCTCACCCTCCATCGTACGGAGATCTGCGGACAAATGAAATACAAAATTTTTTTTCCAAATACTAATTCTTATACGCAGTAAGATCAAAAAATTTCCGGAATTTATATATTATATATATATACATATATAGAAAGAAAAAAATTATTTTTTTTTCTTTTTATATCAAAAATCTGATTACTCTGAAATTGAAAGTAATTGTTTTAATTTGCTTTAAGTTTAGTCGTTGAAACTACAATTCGCGTTCGTCCGTTTCAAAATTTCAATTCGAACAACGGCCAATATTGAATTTTTAATTTTAAACTCGGAAAAAATTGCTAAAGAAACCCTCGGACATTTGAGTACAGTTTATGGCGACGAAACGTTAAAGATTACGATCCATTTTCGATCGGTTTAAGCGTTTCGAAAACGGTCAAGAATCGAACATTTTTGACTGTTTCATCATTTTTTTTTTTATTGTTTTTGTTTTTGGAAGTTGACCACTCTTTCGTCTTTAAGTGACTCTAGGTCATTTTTAAAACCATATAATCATAAACGGCTGTTTTTTTTTATGTTTCACCCTAATAAACTGTACTCAAACATTCGAGGGTTTCTGCAGCATATGGAAACTGATTTTAAAACTAAAAATTCAATAGAAGATACGGCTTTTTTATTATTATTTTCGATATATATATATCAGCTCGAACAACGACAGCTGTTTTTTTTTTTAACGACTGGTTTTCATTTTTGTAACACTCCACGCAACTCAACTATGTATACACATATAAACATAGTTACCAAATAAATAACGTTATAATATTTATTTTTATTATTATTATCATCATAATCGCAAAGAGTGTTAGGTTAGGTTAGGAATCTTTTCTCCGGTGTCCGCCGCACTCTTATAAAATACTTTCGCAGCAAATTAAAACCGTACGGAGAGATTATAAAAACGGTCGGCGAGTCGTAGCGTTATTTCGAGACGAATAAATCACTAGACAAGTGAGTGGGGTACATAGTAAGATTGTCGGAAAACCGTCTTTTTTTTTTATCGTCATCGTCGTCGTAATTTAAATTGGAATATATTATATTTTCGCAGTAAACGATAAAAGCCAAGAAAAAAATAATGATTCGGTTATATTCAGTGTTCGTGCTGATTGCCGCCGCGGTGAGAATCACATCGTGCCTTATGGCATCAATGGAAGATTTCAATAATTACAACGCAAACGAAAAATGGAACACGACATACAAATACAATGTACAGATGAGTACGGCCGAAACCGAAGTAAGGAGTACACCACTATATTTAAATACGCTGTAAATTTCCGCAGTTTTTTTTTTCTGCCGTTAAAAAATTATTACTAGCTTTAAATATTTTATTTTGTTTTCGTGCGTCTAATGAATGTACCTACATATAACGAATACACATGCACGCGCGGATTCCGTTTGAATTCGTAAATGATTTTGTTACAAAATTTGGAAAAAATTTTCGTCTTGCGCTTAACAGTTATTAAAAACGTTCGCGCGTCGATCGAGAATAATCTCTTGTAGAAAACTTGTAACGTCAACAGCGATTTCGAAATAGAAATGTTTAAAAAACGTTTTTACGTCTTAAATCTACCGTGAAAAAAAAATAACATTTTAACGAAATTCGAAAAATCGTTTACAAAAAAAAAACAAAAATTAACGAATAAACGGTGTTTCTCTCTCGTTTTATTTATTTATTTTTTTTTTTTTGTCTTTCAACTCGAAACGAATTCGTTTTCATAATTTGAAAAATGATATCAAATAACGCTGTTGTTAACGCGACGTCCGACCGAACTTTTAATCTCACCCGTGCGCAGAAATATTGGCCGAGCGCTAGCCAGCAACAAGCGGAGACCATCGAAAGAGCAACGTGCATGCAGTCGAACAACGGGCCGTTTCCGATCTCGAGGCTGAACACCGTGACGGCAAACGACCAACAGGCCAACGTGTTACGGCTGATGAGCATGGTGTGTCTGATGGCTGTCGTCATGGTGTTGGCCGTGTTCACCGGGTTTTACGCGCTGCTCTATTGGCGGGACGACGACAACGTCATCCGTTCCCTGCGGTCCGCGGACCCGGAAAAACAAGATTTTCGACACGACAACGACGACGACGACGACGACGACAACGACGATACCGTCTCCATGTCGACGGCGTCGTCGTCCCAATGGACGCCCGGGCCAAAAGACGACGACAGTTCCACCGGCGACGACGTAATGGCACGCGACCGGCCCGCGACGATGACACTGTTGTGCCACCACAAGCCGAAGAGGAAACGAACGAAAGACGACGACGACGACTCTTGGTATTCGCACAAGGGCACCGGTGCTCACCGTTAAAATACCAGCCAGCACCGGACGTTTTTTTTTTTTTCTGAGAAGAAGAGGGGACAAACGTCTATTACGTACTCGTATATTATCGTCCCCTTTATTTTGCACGGGGAGGATATATATATTAGTTTCAAGTAATAATAAAATTTATTGATGCACAAGCACAGGGCTCCCAAATTTGTAGAACCCTTTTCCCGGTCCATACTTCTCTACCAGCAAAAAAAAGAAGAAGTTATTTTTATTAGGATTGAAAATTTAATGTAATATATAAAATTATGGAACAGATAATATAAAAATTTTTACGTAAATCTTTAGATAAAAAGTGCCCTCCCCCCCTCCCAGAGTTAAAGTACACGGGGCCTCTTAAATTTCTTAAATCAGGCCCTGTATATACCTATTGGTTTTATAATAGATCGGTGTATATATCTACTCTATTAATCATTATATGTATATGATTTTGATTTTTAATATAATTTTAAACGAACAACGAATGCTTTCTCTTGTTTTTTTAATATTCGTCCAAAACACAATAATAAAATTAACGTTCAATGTTATATAATTAATCGTTAAATAATCGTAGCGATATTTCCATTTCCTACATAAGCTAAAAACTGAATGTTTAAAATAATAAATACTATTATATATATATATATATATATATATCGAGTTCAAATATGCTTTGTATATTTGAAAAATTTCAAATAATCATATTTCATAAAATGTATAAAACGTCGATACGCGCGATACGTTAGATATTATTACTAATTCATTTCGAATCCATGCGTATATATTATGAATACATTTTAAAATTACTTACAAAAATGTATGTAATGACGCATGAAAAAGAGAGTTTGAAAACCATTGCCCGTACACGGATCGTTTGATTTACGTACTCCTAAATATTTATATGTAAAAAAAAAAAAACATTTTAAATCGTCTTCCATTAATATGGAATAACGTCTAATTATTAGAATTAAAAACAAATGCTTTTTTAATTTTACATATATATATATATATATATGTATAATAAAAATCAAAATGTAATCGCGTAGTTGTTTTATTTTTTCGAAATTATTATTACTATTTAGTTTATTTTTTTATTAATACAGTTCATTGCGTTACGTTTATAATCGTCGGTGTGCGTTGTTTAAAAAAAAATATATATATCAAATTGATTATAAATATTTCATTCCGCGTTTAAAGGTTAGTGTTTAAAAGTGGCGACTATTATTAGTACGTATAGAATACGTACAAATAGAGTTGCCCAGGCCATAATCCGTATAATAATAAAATAATAACAACAATAACATGAATACATCGTGACAAATAGCAAATATTATGAAATCGCGATGAACATTTCTGCCTGCTACATAAATAAAGATTGATAATATGTATATCGATACATCACATAAAACAATAACTGAATCATAAAACGATTAATTTAACAAGAAAATCAATAAACAAATATTACCTTTACTCTTTAAACGAGTGTGTAAACGCTGCATAATGCGTGCGTACATATTTTTTATTATTAAACGCGTAAATATTATTATTTTATAATACATGTCGGTGTGTGTGTGTGTGTTACGTATTGTTATTCGTTATGATGTTAACTGAGACATAACAGAAAAAATAATGAAAAATATTTTCAAGATTTATATAAATGAAGTGACCGTTTTATGTATAAATCGATTGTGATTTATAAATATATCGATATAGTCTAGGCTATTTTTCTCCACCGAATATTATTTCTTAGTATTTTTTTTTTATATATATAATTAAATCGTAAGTAAAATAAAGTATTCTTAAAATGTTAATAATTCGTAAATTCTTAAAATGTATTATTAGTATTTTTTTTTTAATATAGAAAATTATACAAATAAAAATAACGCTATTGAAATATAAACTTTAATTAGACACACAAAAAAATAATAAGAAAAAAAAATATATTGATTAAGAAAGATGATAATAACAATAGAATAGAATAACGTATAAAAAAAAAACGAATTCAATGGTTCTATAACATAATGATATATACTAATTATATCAAGACTTTAGTTCTTGATTTCAACTTGTAGAGAACAAATAACACATTGGATAACAATCCAATGCATAGATTTATTTTTATTTTCCAACACATATTATATATTATGTATACTTGATAAAAAACTCAAACAACGAAGTTGCTCTGTGCATTAATTTTCACGTTTAATATAAGTTCAAATATTTGTGTTCAATTAAACAAGAGGACGATGGAGTAATCGAAGAAGAGGAATGCAGACTGCATGATGAAGTGGAGAAAGACGCGTATTGCGAGATAAAAAAAAAGTATTAAAAAACCTGTAGTCAGGCTTATAATAATATACGTATTATAATATTATGTAACGAGTATTGAGCATTTAATAATAATAATAATAATAATAATAATAATAATAATAATAATAATAATAATAATAATAATAATAACAGAAATTAAGACGGACGTTTGAGATTATCATATAGGTTAAATAAAGAATTCGGAATGATTATTATTAGTTGTTATTATTATTATTATTATTATTAGTTGTTGTATGAGGAAGTCGAAGGAGAAGAAGAAGAAAATGTCGAGGACACGGAAGTTTTTATTTTGCATTGTGGAAGGCTGATGTTTTTCGTGATCAATTGTTTTGAATACGTTTGAAATAATATTTATGAGAGGAAGAGAATGCCCGGAGGTGGAAATGTCCTTAGAAAAAAAACAACGAGGACAGAAGGGACATGTTTTAAAAGTGATGGTACGTACGCGTATGTAATTGACGTATTCTAATTGATTTTTTTTGAAAAAAAAAAAGTTATTTTACTGTTTTGAACGCTTAGATACAAATTGCTATTAAATTACCAATCAGCGGATAACACATTATTACATATTAAATATTTCGAACGATGCGAAATGTTTTATAATGCGTTTGAACATTGAACATATTATGTTCGCACACACGGCGTGTAATATGTATTCCGATAAAGGAACGTAATTATATATTATGTCTGTCGAGGTCGAGACATTATAATATAGAGAGCTAAATCGCATGAAATACGAACGAACCGACCGACGCGAATTTCAACGTTCGTATACGTTTTCTACGTTATAACACGATTTTGTTTATACTGTATACATCTCGCGGCTATCGCGATCTATTATTTCCTCTTAATTATAGGATTTGTTCTGTACGTTTATATAATTACATCGATTTATTTCCCCCTGCCTTTATTTAATTTAAATTACAATATCAAGGAAGCGAAGTATTTTCTCTCTTTGTAGCACGCTCACGCACGACGAATCATAGCAAAAACAAACGTTTCGTACTCTAAACGCATTCCGATCGACTTATCAGTGTGACGCTATGAAAATTCTGAAAAAACGGATTTCGATTTCGTCGTGAGGTTTACCTATAACTATGCAGACTTTTCCTTTTATTTCTATTTTTTTTTTTTTTTTTAATAAATCCTTAAAAATTACTCGGACAAATTTAAAACAAACAGAAAGTCGCTAATAATCAATTTTTGAAGATAAATGAAAAAAAAAAGTGATACGTGTTTGTAAGACCAAGAGAGAAATCCAATCCCCTTAGACACACGAAACATAGCAAAATAGACGTTTCCTACTACCAACGTACCGATCGATCTAGTGGTGCGATAAGAAATTTGAAAACAAATTTGAATTCGTCGTGAAGTCTATTTAAGATCGCCTTTCCCACGTTTTAAATTTTTTCTCATACATCCTTAACAATTAATTGAACAATTTTAAAAGAAAAAAATCAGCCAATAATCAACTTTTAAAGGTCTGAAGATAAAAAAAAAAAAATGAAAAAAATGGGAAAGTCGTTCTATAGCGAAATTCACGACGAATTCAAATCCGTTTTCAAATTTCTTATCGCACTATTAGATCGATCGGTACGTTGGTAGTAGGAAACTAGGAAACGTCTATTTTGCTATGTTTCGTGTGTGTGTGTAAGACGAAAAGAAAAAATGCCCGCTTTCAATCCCCTTAAATGAAGACACACTATATTATAAAAAATAAAACGAATTTCTTACGAAACATGTGTCAAATGTTTTTATAATAAATACGCCGTCACACCATTTCGCGATTTCGTTAACGTTTTTATATTGAGTGCACTAGTCGAAAACCCGATTTCGTGTCCAACAAGAAGACGACCCGTCCTGGCAAAATTATTTCGCAGTCGATACCCTGACACCGTCATATCGCATATAGTTTATAAAATATAAAACTATGTACGTCGTACATAGTTGATACAATATTAAAATATATAAAATTTAACGGCATAAATGGTCCATAATAATAGGTAATAATAATAATAATAATAATAATATTAATGATCACTGTGAGTAATAAAACATAAATGTTTCCTAAAAAAAAAAAAAGATTACGATTATTTCGATAGTGAATATATAAATATTGTATTATACTCGTATATATCATAGAGAGTGTATCACGGACAACATTGCTACAAATGCTATAAAATACTTTTGTTCTGATCGATATTTTCAAGTTTCTCGTTTTGATAATATAAAAATTATCAAATTCCCCCCTCCCCACCGCGTTACAATAATTTTATGATATTTTATTTATTTTTTTTTAATTAAAAATTAAAAACCGATTATTTTAAAAATCGAAAATAACCGTTTTATTTAGAAAAAAAATTCTTTATACTGCTAGAAATGTTTATTTATCGTTAATTTTCTATGATTTTTTTTTTTAAGTTAATGAAAATTTCAAATTTCTCGTAGCAAAACGAATCGTTATTTTGCTGTCCGTCAGGGTTCTCTCCTGTACCTGCCCAACACCAGATAAATAAAAAAAATTGACATTTTCGTAAATTTCAAACAATTGTAGAAAATCAACGATTAATAAACGTTTGTAGTAGCAAACGTTTTTCTTTTTAAAAAAATATAAAATTATTATAAAACGGTTATTTTCGAATAAAAAAAAATTAATTTTAATAATTTTTAATTAAAAATCAATAAAATAATTATTGCGGCGAAGCGTAATATTATTATTAAAAAGGGAAAAACTATATTGATTAAAAGTATGGGAAGTTATAGAATTTATCGAATTTCCGTGGGACACCCTGTATATACTCGTATATTCTAATTATCGTATTAGATAATTTATATAATATGTATTATATTATATATAATCGCAGTAATAGCTTGCAGATTATTATCAATAATAATAATAATAATAATAATATTCGAACACTTTTTTTTTAAAACGAATTATTGATGAATAATAATCGTATAGAAGACACGCGTATGTTGGCGTTATACGCGTTTCCGCATTATAATAAGACGCGATTCAGGGGGTATTCGCTGTATGCACACAAAACAGACTCCTATAGACATTTTTTTTCTTTTAAATAATATTTTTATTTCGGCTGATGAACATTGCGCCTAAATAAATATTTATATTCGTATGACACGATAATGGCTACTTAATATACGCAATAACGTTTATATATATATTATTATTATTATTATTATTATTATTATTAATATTATTATTATTATTATGTATACGCGTAATAATTCTATAGAAAAATTGTATTATAAAATATTTCAACGTTTCGAAACCGTACACAACATAATACTGGCTGGCTGCAGTCCAAGTGCGTGCAGTAATATATATATATATATATATATATATATATAAAAGTTTGAACCACATAACAAAATCTATAAGCATTTAAGAAATCAAACACGAAAAAAAAAATTTACCGTTCACAAAGGAAAACAATTATTATATTATTTTTATAATTTATACCGCAGATTGTTTTCGATGTGTGTATATAGTGTGAAATTTGTATATGCGTACTTATATATTAAAAAAAATAAAAACACTTGACTCTTTTTTGTATTAAAACAATATCAAATATTATCAGTAATACGTAGTACATTGTATACGTTTTACAAATTTAAAAAAGGCATTTACGGAATCGCAATAAACGATATGACGAAATTTTCGAGCTTAAAATATATTTTACACGCCATATGCTACAGAGAAAACGTTCTTATTTTTTTCATTAAAATTTTTCAAACGGCGTATAATTTACACGATTATTTTCATTCGTTGCAGAGATCCAATACAAACGCCACGCAATCAATTCGTTTTCATAATAAAACTAATATTATAATCTTATATTTAATTAGATAAAACAAATCGTGTTCTGCACATTATTATTATTATTATAATATGTTGACAAAAATGGCTTTGAAATATTTTGAAATAACTCGTGTGTTTACACTCTGACAACTTATCGGTAGCGCCGATGTTTTCCGAAAGACATCAGCCGCAACGTGGTGGTAACATAATATTTATATAATTTTTTTTATAATCAATACAGATTTATTTTTCATAATACCGTTAAACGCGAATAATTATTTTAATTGTTATTCGTGTACACACTTTATTAATAATATGAATAGACAAAGTTTAAAAAACTTTAACTTTTTTTAACATAAAATGTGAATTTTTTTTCGTTTTATCTCGACGTCGAGATGTTCACTCGTTTCGAAATATATTTGAAATTATTATTATTTATCTGCAGTGTCAATAGGCGGTACCGCGTGGTCACTCTCATCCCTTCACAACTCGTATTCAAATCAAAATATTTAAATTCAAAAAATCGCATCGCCGTATATAAACCTATTTTTTAGACGTTTATTCATGAACTTTAACATTTTTCTGATCCTCCGGCTACACATACTCGATCGAAACGGTAAAGCACACTGGCATTTTATTCCCGTAATATTTGAACTGCTGTTCGCGCATCGAATATGACATTTAATTGGATCGCGATTAAATCGGTTTTATTATTAAATAAAATGCTTACCTTTTCTTTTTTTACACAAAATCATTATGGAAAACGCGTCCGCATGTGTTATATGTCTAAAATAACCTTCTTCTTTTCTTTTCTTTTTTCTAAGCTACGCGCTACGTTACTACAATAACGACCCGTTCAATTTATGTAACAACCAATGTTAATAACAATGATTATTGAAAAGCGCGCCGTATATTGATATTTCGTGTACACCACAGTAAATGTATTTAGGTTTTTTAAAAACAAATAGAAAAAAGAAAAAACTCGTTTCGATATACTTTTATTTTAAACGTACACGGCACACGGATAATTCGAAATAATTTTTCATATAAACTTAACGTTTCGAAAACAGCGGGAATACTAATTTGCATTCGTACGGTATTGTTATTCGACGCTCACCGTTTTTTTTTTTATATTATTCCGATATATATACATATGGTACACGACGAAACTGATACGCACTCTACTGGTGAACGTTGTCATTTTTTTCGCTGATTATAAAAAATAAACACTAATCATCTGTACCAACAGCGTGAAATAATAATCTCAATACCAATGTAAATATCGTGTATGATACACCCCAACAGCAATATATTATGTGCTGCGGATTACGAAATTTTTGAAAACTTTTCTTAAATTTATTATAACATATACACTTGGTCGTTGGTATTTGGTTTGGTTTTTTTTTTTTATTTTTGTAATAATTACACGCATAAATTACGTATTTATTTTTTTTTTAAAAAAAAAAAAAACCTCAAAAATACGCACTATAAAAACTATAATACGCTCTTTGTCCTTAAAAATATTAACTTTTGTAATAAAAAAAAAAATTGTATAAATACAAACGAAAAGAAATGACAATATGGATACGGGAAATTAAACTTTATATTTCAGAATACTATAGACTATATATACATATATATATATATAATTCAAACTCGTAATTTATCTAACTACTTTTTGGACTATTTAAGAAAAAGAACACGTTTTTTTTCTTTCTTCGTTATACCTTATAAAAGTGATTATAATATTTCTCATTGAAACATTTCGCAGACAATTCTTGTTTAGTTATTTATAGGCAATAATATCTTATTTTTATAGAAATTTATACATTTTTTTTTTTTTTTTTTTAACATTTTTGTAAAAACACTTTAACATTAAAACGGTATATATAGTTAAGTATTAAATTCTTTACTCAAACGCGTCGAGTGTTAATTTGTTATCGGGTTAAACGTTTCTTTCGGTATAAGTACCACACGTATATTTATTGCGCACGAGATTACGGACAGTGTATTGTCGAGTCCGAGTACCTATCTGAAGAATGAAAAAATAAAAGTAAATATCTAATCCACGATATTTAATATATTTCGAATTTTTTTAGTGTACAACTTATGGCATTTATCGTGCCCACCGCCGTTAAACACGGTTCCTAAATACCGCATAATTGGTATACTTTAAATGTGCGACCAATCGTAAATATATCATACAAATGACATTGACGAGTTGAAAAAAATAAAATATTTTACGGATTTCGTATGCTGACCGAATAATGTATATTATATAATAACGGTTTAAAAAAAGACAACGAATTATATAAACATAAAATAATAATAATAATAATAATCGTTTCAATAGTATGATAATACAACATAAAAAATATAAAAATGCTTATACTGCTGATATACAATTTAATATTAATTAAAAATATTATCGGATATTGGAAAATATATAATTAAATGATTGTATTGCTTATGTATATATGAGCATGTAAGTAAATAAGTCAAAAGTTTAACAATGATTATTTTGTAATATAGTTTAAAGTGATATAATTCGATCAAACAATATATATTTTTTTTTATCATTTTCCATATAAAAATACAAAACGCTTTTCTATCGTTTTCTACTGTTTGTTATTTTAATAATTTTAAATATCGGTTTTTTTTTTTTTAATAATTTTAAAAAAAAATACAAAACGCGTATATATTACGTATGCGTGTATAACATAATAATAATAATAATAATAATAATAATAATAATAATAATAATAATAATAATAAATAAATAAATACCTATAATAACTCGTAAATTTAAGATTATGTATAGGCTTAATTGTGCACAAATATTATATTAGTATATTAATAGTATATTATAATACTACGCGTTTTAAGTGTGTAGATTAAGTTTTTAATAATTTTATTCAGCGTAAAATAATATACATTTTAATAAGTAATTATAAATGGTTATTTAAACAGGTTTTTTCAACCTCAATATACTTCATCGAACGCTTGAAAACGGATTCGCGGATAATATTAATATTGATTTTTCACGGTTATAATAGCCGCGTTATATAACAGTTTATGTATATAACTTATTTAAATTAACCACGTAATGTACGTAAGATGGTTTCTATTAATTGTTATAATTCGCGATATATATATACGAATATATTTAGTAAATCAAAAAAAAAAAAAATAATGAAATTAATATAGATATTGCAACGTCCAAATCCAGGCAATTATTGAAATGATTACAGTGATTGCAAAATAACTGCGGCGATAACTTTATGCCGAGCCCACTTCTGCTGTCACCGGTCGGCGTACATTAACTTTTAAACTAATTAAATATAATATTGTTTTGTATCAATCAACAATTTTTTTTTCACTCCGTTCTGTTTTTCTCTGGATGGTTTCTGTCACGAAAAAACGTTTTTTTTTCTGTTTTATATATAAATATATTTTTATTTTTTTGAAAAAGTTACTATGCACTAAACACGGAGTAAATCACTTTCATTTTTTCCCCGCGGCAACACTTGCCGACGGGCGAATATACATAAAGAAGGTAATTTGGTGTAGTTTTCTTTTTTGATGATTTGTAAGGCCGGTGCGTTTTTTTCCATTGTTATATATATTATATATAAGTTTGTTTTTTCTATTTAATATATTTTTCAAATAATCAAAAATTATTGTTAAAACGGAACTAGAAAAAAACATCCATTTGTAATTGTTGTCCTCGTCCACGAACGTGGAGCACCCCTCCCGAAGTTATTCTTTAAAAGATGATATTTATTGATTTATTTATTTTTAATTATTCATTTTCTTTGTATTTTTTTTTTTGTAATTTTTATTTTCGGAGTTTTCTTTACACGAGTTTTTCTCCGATATCAGTAAACGTTATTTAATACTTCGGTGTAATATACATTTCATATGTATTTATAATATTCGTATTATATGTTTTATAACATTCGTTTCATCCATGTCGTGTCGTAAATAAAATAAGCGAAACTAGAGATCTGGTATACGTGCGTGTCCCAGTTAGACCTCACCACCGGTTGGTGACCGTCGAAATGGTATTCGCCACCGAGCGTTCCGACCGGGAAGTACCCGGGTAAAATGTTTGCCGTTCAATGTCGGTTCGAAATAATCGTGACAGTTCATACGCGGTTTATGAACTGTTAATTGAGAACTTAAACTATAAAGTTTAAGTGTTTCGATTTAACTCGATGTTTAAAAAAAATATTTTATAGTTCCAAGTCGACACTGAACCGTGCTTGAAATGTGTGATGATCGCACCGACGGAAATTAAACGGTTCAGACAAAATGTTTGAGTGCTGTGTTCAGTTCAGAGCAGTGGTGGTTTTTAATACATGACGTTCAAGAGGAAAATCGAGTCCGCTCCCTCTGCCAACGAAGTATCCACGTCGAAGAATAATAACAAAGAAGAATTGTTTGAGAATCGATTAAGACGAAACGCAGATGTAAAAAAAAAAAAAGGAAAAACCACGAGCACGGAAAGTAAACGAAATAGTCGCTTATAAATAACGGTTCGGAATCGCATGGTGTAGTCCTTCACACACACGGTTTTTGCTGCGGTCAGAGGCGAACAAGAGTGTTCGCGTTTGCGCCCGCCGCGGCTACACTTAGCGTTCCGGCGGTTTCGGACCGCTATTTGTATGCGCGTCTCGCTGTTACCCCCTCTATTTCAATGGTGTTTTATTGGAAACATCAGATAAAAATTAAGTAATTGATAGTAAACATAGCGGTGACGCCGCTGTAAATGAGAAAAAGAAATAAGCATTTTAATCAATATAATACTTGTCATACTTTATTAAAATAAAAAATAAACAATTTATAAGTAATTATACTATGTTGTATTTGTGTCGTTAATTTTTGGTTTTTTTAAATATCGGTTATCTGCAGCAGGGCCGTATTACCGCTTAGGCTGTGTAGGCTAAAGTCTAGGGCGGCAAATTTTTTTTTTGGTGTGAGCCAAAAACTACGTTGAGATATTATTTTTAAATATAAAATTTATTTCAGCCTATGGGCGACAAAAACCTTAATCCGGCCCTGGTTGTTAGGCAAACGTTTTTTTATCCGCTCGCGCAAAAATATTTTGAGTAGTTCTTGAGAAAGTTCCTTAGCACAAGCGCACGGTTGTAAGAACAGGGATTGTTGAAACGTATGTATATAATATTTTAAATCGATTCGTAAGTTATTATTATTATTTTTTTTTTTATGATGAGATTATTGTAGACAACCCGAGATACTACTACTCTTCTACATTCCTGCGGTATAAATGTGATATACCTGACTTCGATTCTCCAAACTTGTGCCGCCACGGCAGCGATATCGCCGTCTTTTGGAATTGGTATTTGCATTCCAACTCTCCTGTCGAAATAAAATTAACATCGACCGTTAAAAAATGTTTTTTTTTTTTATATTTTCAAACAATTCTCTTTCTTTTCTACTCGAATTTTGAAGAAAAAGTAAACTACACTATATTCGAAATAAGAGCCAACACACACACACACACTGGATATTAATAGTATAGAAGATATAATAACAAAGCGAGAATACATTTATATATATGTGTGTATATACAGGGCCGGCCCAAGATACGGGCGAACCGGGCGGTTGCCCGGAGCGCCTTAAGGCCCCAGACAGACGACCAGCAAAAGCCGGACATTTTTTTGTTTTCAGTCAAAACACTGGTCATCTATTCTAAATCCGATCACACTACAAAATAGCAAAATATTGTGAAAATATTTAGAATAATTAAGAAATAATAATACATTTATCGATAATTGTGTCCGAATAACATATTATTTTATCCAGAATTTTATAAATATAAGTCGTTTTAAACAACACCTACATATGTGTAAAATAGTATTTAGTGTATTGAATATTTTTTAAGGGCGCCTTATAAAAATTTACCCGGGGCGCTATAATACCTTGGGCCGGCCCTGTATATATATACATAATACTTAAATAAATAATCATGCCGAAAATTTCGAATCCGTACTTATTTTTTTTTTTTTTTTAGACTTTACGCTATATTATAGTTTCCGAACGTAAAAATCAGAAATAGATTTTCGAAATAAAAATAAAAATATTACGGTCTTCGAAGCATTTCCGTGTTGAATTTTCTGATAAATTATTTCGTATTAAATAACGATAATAATCGTAATCGTAATAATATTTTATATAAAGAATTTTTTGTATATCCGAAAAAAAAAATATATATATATATAATAGGTAAGTCGATACACAAAGAAATGTTTAAAAATTATTGCAAATAATTTAGTCGCTCACGGATTCTAAACTATTTTTATATTTTTGCTGCATACTGCGAATCGATTATATTATACATATAGGTGTGTTTCGTTTATAAACGTTTACGCTATATTGAAACGCAACTACGGCGGATATTTCGATATTGGGATAAACGATTTTGGTAGTAAAAAAAAAAATAAAATAAAATTTACCAAAAAACAAATTACACGCGTTTAAATATGTAAAACCTACTGTATAATAATTAATATACTCGTTACATTATAATTACGGAACGACGGCGATTGTTTTCAAAACGTCGATGCGTAAACGAGATGGGTCATGGCTATATAATACATATTATATATAGTTGAAAAACAAAAAAATAAAATAATGTTCATATGTGTATCAGCAATACTCGGTTGTATATCACTCAATATTCCGATATAGGCGATATATAATAATAATAATAATAATAATAAAATGATTGAATGTAAACACGATGATAGACATCGATTATGAAACATTCGATTTAATCAATACGATAGATAACCGGGGAGGGAAAAAAAAATATTTTTTTTTCACGCTCGACACTATATATCAATTATTTAAATGTTATTTTCAAATTCGTCTATAATTGTGCGTGTATAATATGCGCGTCACGATTTAAATAATAATAAAAAAACACAACACGTTATAACTTGTGTACACTAATAATAATAATACTATTATTATGACTGTTGGTAAGATAATATAATATACATAAATACGCGCGTACGAAATAACAATAATACATAATTAGTATTACAAATACGCGTTTAAATACTGTTTACAAACAGTTTATCATTTTTTTTTTTTTTAATCAGCTTGTTTCCGTCGTTACCGTGGAGTAGTTATTAGACAAAAAAAAAAAAAATTCTTCCCGGCGGATTCTGCCGACGGATACCAATCGCGAGATATTCCCGTCACTGACGTATATAGGTGGTGTATTTTACTACACGAACGTCGGGTATGGACCGATCATATCGATAATTATTTCGTTTTCGATCGATCGAATCGTTATTTACACGATGATTTTATTATTACTATTATGTTATGCAATTCCGTTGCCAACGAAGATGTGATGAAACGTAACAACTGTTGTTATTTTTTTGTAATTTTATCAAAAAATTAATTCTTACAACACTATAATAACTCAATAGGAACGGTCGAATGCGTTAACGACGATGATGCGGCAGTGGATCGCGATATCACAGCGTTGTAAAAATCCCGATGGAATTATTGACATTTTAGCACAGAAACCGAGAACAATGGAATTTCTATTGTGAAAATAAATATCGAAAATAATTGAATTACTTTAGTTATTAGTATAGTGAAAACCATTTGCGTGTTTTATAATAACGAACGATTTGAAGAATTAAATTTGCGGGGAGAAGACGGTGGTGTGAGGACTGCGACGTGATTATAAAAAAAAAAATTATATCCCCGCATCCACAGAACAGATTACGTCGTTGTACTCACGGATAAAAGAATCTTCGGAACAAAGCGTGAATTGGCTGTCCAACCAACGACCAGCCATGACGATGACGATGATGATCTTGTAACGGATTCTTAAATTGAACCAAACCGTATACGTAATGGAAAATTACATAAAATTCACGACCACCATCGTCCGGATACAGTTCGCGGTTAGGTACTGTACCTATGTATATATACTCGTATATTATTGTGTTAATCTCGTTATATTTTAACTGTGTTTGTTTGTGTAGATAACGACGAGATTAATGCACAAATACACATTGTGTTTTATAAAATAGCAATGGTATAATAGATATTGTATTAACAGCGCGTATCTGTGCGCGTTTGTCGGATTAAATATTTTATTTTTTTTTTTTTTAAGTGTAAATAGTGTAATTACAATCATATTAAAGAGTACGATGTACAAACTACGAATAAAATGATAAATTTCTATAAGAGAACCGAACATTTATTGTTGTCTCCATCTATATACATATATATATATATAATCAGCTAAAGATATTTAAGAAAATCACATTGCCGATAACATTTTATATACGCAATATTTTCGAGTACCTATGAATTTAGTTCCGACACGTCAATATAATAACTATTATATCGATTGACAAGAGATTTTTATATACCTATATATATATATATATATATATTTTCTCATTGGTTTCGTTTCGCGTAAATCGCGATTTTAAAATTACAGACATTCGTGTATTTTTATACATTTTAACGCTATTGTAATAATATTGTAATGAAAAATTAAAAAACGATCTCGTATTTAAAACTGCAAGTAATAATGGGTATACGAATTCAACCGCGACCATTGAAACGTGCGTAATACGTGATTTTTGCAATATTATTGCCCGTTAAAAAACAGACAAAAAAAAAAATTGCGAATATAGCAGCGTTCTCTTAATATCGTATATATTATATTCAATCGTTAAATTACATACACATTATGTACACCAATCGATTCCAATTACGCGTTTAGATTTGGATACGTAGGTATGTACACCCAGTGTTTGGATCAGGAAAACGCGTTAGTAGAAGAGGATTGCAAAGAGAAAAACGCAAAATGTTTTGTGAACTCGGGAAAGGTTTCGTAATTTTTTAATAAATTATATTGCACAATATATACGTGTACGGCCAATAATAATATTTTTTCTTTATTGTTATATTACTTAAAAAAACGTATGTATATATTTTAATATGTACATAAATGATTGTACGAATGAATAATGATGATAGGTAGCACGCGGTGTTTATTAATCTTGTTCTAAACGGTTATTCTATCGTTTTCTATGATTTCCTTAATCTCTTTTACTTTTACAAAATCCAATTCTGAATGTATTGACGTGACATAAATAATAATTGACACATACGCGATTTAATACTGTGTCTAAAATATATACGTACACAAGAGTTCTGTTGACAATCTGTAAAAATATTTATTTTTTTTTTAAAAAGATACTCCGTCCACCTACACGCATCCCTGTTAATTCAAGCATTGCAATGAGTATAATCGTACACTCGTATTTATAATTTTATTTTTAAAAATTACAATACATAATAAGCGTACAGTTCGGGTTATTCAACGAAGAATTTACAGTTAAGAAAGCAAAATTACTGTTACAATTGTGTAATACAATAGAGCTTACAAATGTTATTAAAATATGTATGTCAGAATACAAAAATATTTCAATGACATTTTATTGTATAATTTTCTTACTCATTAATTAATAATACAAATTGTTAGAAAAAATTCTTACAAATCCTTACTAATATTATAAAGGCGAAAGTTTGTTTGGATGGATGTAATGATGTTTGTTCCTCTTTCACGCAAAAACTACTAAACGGATTTTAATGAAACTTTACAGTAATGTAGCTTATAGATCAGAATAACACATAGGCTATAATTTATAAAGATATTGTGTGAATTGTCCAAAATATAACGATGAATGGATGAAACGGATGGATGTATGGATGTTTGTTCCTCTTTCACGCAAAAACTACTAAACGGATTTTAATGAAACTTTACAGTAATGTAGCTTATAGATCAGAATAACACATAGGCTATAATTTATAAAGATATTGTGTGAATTGTCCAAAATATAACGATAAATGTCATTTAAGTCTGAAAAAATTCTGCAGTCTGAATAAATAGTCCTACAAAAAATTCTGCGACACCATATATATCTATCTTTTATGAGTAAGCCATTATTGTCAAAATAGTGAACCATAAATACAATAAAAATTGATAATTTATTTCTAATGCACATTTGGTAGTAATAAATGGATCCTTATCAAAATGAATACTTTTATCGTTTTTGGTATTTAAAGGAGATAAATTTTGTCCTTCACAATACATCATTTGGACAAATATTTTAATAGTTACGACGATGACAAACCGAACGCGCGATACTATGGTATCTATGGTAATAATAATACAACGATTTTGTTTTTCAATCAGCAAATTACAATTATTTTTTATAAAAATATCGTAGAAAAAGTACCTCCTAAGAAATAATTATGCCGCGAAAGCGTAAGTCTAATCTTTCCCAAAGCTCTAATAAAGCTCGATCTATGAAAGTAGCTAGACTTAACGAGACGTTTCCACAAGCCGAACTGCGAAGGCTTGAACAGGCGGAGCGTGAGGTAGCTCACAGAGCTGCTCAGACACCAGAGGACCGTAATGTGGCATTAGCTGTGGCATCCTCTGGGATCGCTGCAACATTACTAAGTGGTGGAAGGACGGCACACTCGGTTTTTAAATTACCTCTTAATCTGGCAAGTGAAGAAACCCCAATGTGCAACATCAGTAAGAGCAGTGCCCGCGGTGCCCTGTTGCAACAATGTAAGCTAATCGTGTGGGACGAGTGCACTATGTCACACAAACGCGCCATCGAGGCGCTTGATCGCTGTCTACAAGACATTCAAAGCAATCGAAAGTTGATGGGTGGTATGGTAGTTTTATTGGCAGGGGATTTTAGACAGACTTTACCTGTTATCGAGAGAGGCACTGCAGCAGACGAAATTAGCGCATGTCTAAAAACATCATATCTGTGGACCAAAGTTGAAAAGCTTTATCTTACCACTAACATGCGAGTTCAATTATTCCACGATGTCGAGTCAGGAGCATATGCTCAAAAACTCCTAGAAATTGGTGAAGGCCGCCTGGACACCGACCCAGAAGGTATGGTTCTTTTCACACACCAATTTTGTCATGTTGTGGAGTCGGAAGACGAACTAATTGATCAAGTTTTTCCGAATCTGCAACAATTTTATAACGAAAATTGGTTGTGTGAAAGAACCATACTGGCTCCAAAAAATGAGACTGTTTCGAAAGTAAATAAATATTTCTTGGACTAAATAACTAGCGAAATATTCGTGTATAACTCCATCGACACAGTTATGTCATCCGATGACACTACAAGTTATCCCGTAGAGTTCCTAAACTCTTTAGAGTTGTCCGGGGTGCCATCACACAAGTTGGAATTAAAGGTACGTGTACCTGTTTTGTTAATGCGTAACCTGGACGCGCCAAGATTATGCAACGGCACTCGGTTGCAAGTTAACGAACTAGGGAGGCACATTGTGAAGGCCACAATTTTAACTGGAGAAGCCAAGGGAGACAATGTTCTTATACCGCGCATCCCAATCATACCCAACAACTTGCCATTCAATTTTAAACGCCTGCAGTTCCCATTGAAAGTCGCATTTTCAATGACGATCAACAAATCGCAGGGTCAAACCTTAAAGGTAGCAGGCATACATTTGGGCACGCCATGTTTTTCTCACGGTCAGCTCTATGTGGCTTGCTCACGTGTTTCCAAAGCGAAAATCTGCATGTTTATGCTGAAGGAAAAAAATCGCTAAATATAGTTTATACAAGCATACTGCAGTAGCTACCTATAGGCCTATGATTAGGGGTTTGCAGTGCTTAATTACTGTATTTCTTATGTTGACAATATTGTTACGTTATTACAGTGCGAATGTAACATCTCAATATTGTCAGACTGTTATATTTTTCAAATACGACCCAAAAACTATGTATGTTATAATTTTAATGTCATAATGTTAGTTCTTTTCACGCTAATATAAGCTACTCGAAATACTAATACTGCGCACACGAAGTCGCGGGCACCAGTTATTGATACATAAAGACCTTGCTTTTATTCGAATTACACGCAGACGAAGTCGCGGGCAAAAGCCGTAATCAAACAAAAAACAAAAAACAAAGCACTACAATGATAATAATAATAATTATGATTCACATGATTAACAATAAAGCGATTACTTACTTTTAAATCATTATATATGTTTTTTATTCACAACGCCCTATCACCAGGTTGACGGTTCTGTTCAGGAGAATATTTTTAAAATACGTAGGCACAAAAACTGCCACATTACAAATCTTTTTGACAGGACGAAGTCTGTCGGGTCAGCTATTTTAGGCGGAATTAAAAATATATATTTTTTATATAATAGTTATAGGTAATGTAAATTACTAGACCCCCGAGAAAAAATTTGAAAATACGCTACTGGCTGGGTTAGAGGCGAGGGAGAAGAAGAGCATGTGTATTGAATTAAAATTTTAAAGTTTAATAAATGATGCAAGTTCGTTCAAAACTGTACACGGGCGAAGCCGGGTAATTCAGCTGTAATAAAAAATACAAATCTTTGGCACGGGCAACGCCGGGCAGGACAGCTAGTTCTTTATAAACAAAAATTATTACATAATTAATTTCAAAGTTTTTTTTTTTTATCTTTATCGCTTTTTGCATTTTGTTTACTATTCAATTCTCTTTTTCGTTTGTTTAAAGCACTTCTTGGATCATATATTTCAAACCAATCGTCATCCTTTTTATTAGCGTCTTTCGCCAGTACAGCATCTACCTTTTCAAATTGAAGAGGATGCCTTTTCCTATAGATAAAATTGTTTACTTCAATTAATTACCATAGATATGTATCGAAATGAAAACCGTACCAATCGTCATCGTCTTCATCGAGTTCTTCGGATTCAGATTTTTTCTCCTTGTTTGTTTGTAAAGCATTATGTAATTTATTTTTAAACTTTTCCAATAAACCAAGAGCAAAATCTTCTCTGTTCGCACCTAAATTAAAACAATGAAGTAGAATTTTTGAACATTAATAATAATCTCATGTTATTACCTTTCTTGGGAATATCATTTTTTTTTGAAGAATAAAGTTTGATATTTTCCAAATATTGTTGCTTTAGCGGATCCATAGGCAACTGTGATTCGCTTGGTTCACTGTCTTTGTCTTGGTCTTTTGTTTTATCCTTTTTCTTTTTCAACAGCTGAGATTTTATTTCTTGAATTTCTTTACGAATTTCGTCTCTGATATTAAAATAAACAAAATGAATTTTATACATACTTATTTTAATAATTACTGGTCATAATGTTTAAAAATTTTGATCAGTAGTAGCGTATAAATGCAAAATTAATCGTACCATATTCTAATAGCACATAAAATCGTACTTTCCAAATAGGAAATTGACATGTACACTTTAGTAAGATTTATAAATGAAAATTGTGTGTCAGTAATCAAGACATAGCCTGAAACTAATTTACAAAATAATATAAACTGTACTTACGTTTTTCTTTTTTTCTCTTCTTTCATGTCTTTTCCTAATTCATATTCATCAAAATCATCATCATGTGTCTGTTCTACTGATTTAAGTTCAACTTTTTTATTTTTATTATTAGACGATAATTTTAATCGAACATCATCTACATTTATTCTAAAATTAAATTAAAATTCAATTTTTTTTTTTGTGCATGGATAAAGCACAATATTCAATGTTAATTATTTTTACTTTGAAGTTTCATCAGTAGAAGATATATTTATATCATCTTTTAGATCATTATTTATAACCGCAGGCTCTGAGCTTAACTGTGGATCCTTAAGAATGTCATGTGTTGATTTTGATTTACCACTAAACACTTTAACAGCATCAATGAGTTCTTCTTCGTCTTCTTCAGCTTCCTCTCCAAACGATAACAGTTTAAAATTCCTAAAAATATATATACAATTTTATCAGATATAGCCTATTTATTTACAGAAAACTAATATTTTTGAAAATCTCAAATGTTCAATACATATATAAACTTAAAAAATTCTTTAGATTGCCACAAAAATTATAAATTATTTAAGATTTACTTGACACCGGCGTTTTCTTTTTTTTTTGAAACTTTTTCAATTTTTTCAACCTTTTTCTCGACTCTAGGTACAATATCGTCAAAAGGATTATTTAATACAATAGTTTTCAATATTTTCTGATCGTAAACTGGTTTGTCTTCCTACAAAAGAAATGAATAAAATAAAAAATTCATTAAGTTAAAACATTTCATAACACGGTATTTACTTATAATATTAACAGTTTTGTTCACCTTATCCACAAGAGAATCATTCAATTTAGTTAAATTATAAATAGTATCACCAGCAACTTTTCCAAATATTGTGTGTTTTGACTGGAGTTCTGGAGTAGAACCCAATGTGAAGAAAAACTGAGATCCATTATCATCTTTGCCAGCATTTGCCATAGCGACCAGACCGCGACGATTGAACCGTAAACGCGAATGTATTTCATCCTAAAAATCTTTTATTTTTAATTTTTGTAATGTTTTTGCATCAAACGTTATTACTTATTAGATACAAAGTAATTGTTTACTTTAAACGGATGACCATATACAGATTCGCCACCCGCACCAGTTCCAGTCGGATCACCGCCTTGAGCTATAAAACCCTTGATGATACGATGAAACAGGATTCCATCGTAATATCCTTCAAGACAAAGCTGTACAAAATTTCTACATGCTTTTGGAGCTTCTCTTGACCACAATTCTACTTCGATATCACCAAATGAAGTTTTGAGAACCACCTAAGGAAAGTGTAGCAGACATTAATTCGATATCCGCACAACATTAGCGCGCGTAACGATTTCTATTATTCAATATGAATTATATGAAGAGTATTTTGAAACGATAAACGCGTTATGAAAACAAACACTTAAACCAATTTAAATGTATAGTTTTCGATTATTTATTTTGACCTATAAGAAGGCAAAAAAAGAAACGTATAATCGAAAATTTAACAATGTTGAAATATTATTTATATGCTTATGTAAGACGGATGTATTATTTTTTTTTTCCAATCGATATTAAAAGCACTTACTTTTCCGGAAGTCGGTGGTTCTTGAATATAAATATTACTCATTTTATTAAGGTTCTAAGGCAATATTTGTAATTATTTCAATCTCAGGACACGTACCTCCTATTCGACATTTATATTTTAGTTCATTTTATACGAATAAATAATAATAATATTAATGTTTACAAGATGTTATTGTGTGTACGAGTAACGATAACAGATATTATATTTATGTGTGTGTGTGTGTGATTATTTATCACAGAGGAAAAAACTTTTGTACCGTTTGGAGCGCTGCTTATCAAAACACACTTCTTATCGAAAGCGAAAGAGTCGACCCTAGCGGAAATTATAAGAACTATTATAAGGAGGGACTATGACAAATCTATAACCATAATACAATGCGTTTCGTTATACAAATACCGTGATTGAACATTGATTATTATTATTTATTGTTAAAATAAATTATTATTTGTTATTAAATTTATAACGGAAGATCACGATTATTTTTCAAATGTTCAAAAAAAAAAAAAACCTAATGTTAAAAATCATAAATCCTGTACTGTACCACAGTGTTTTAACTCGTAATTTTAAATAATTTTTATGAGAATTATAATTTTGTAGTTTTTCTTTACTTTTCTTACTATTACTTTATTAGGAATCTGGCGAAGGATATGTCTTTCCATACTTTTCCTAAAACTGCCGGTTTGAAGAAAAATTGAAAAGTTATATTGAAAATGGCCAAAAAAAAGTAATGCCATGTCTGTAATCATATCACGATTGTCCATACGCCCCTTTAGCGTTATCGTTAGTATTGGCTAGTGCGTCACCTATAATTCGCGAAAGTATGTAATACGCGTGATTTTATTAATAAAGAAAGAAAATATAATATAATAACAATATTAATATTATATATTTTTAAATATTTATTACGACGAAACGTATGGTTCATTTAATAATTACTAATACGATTGAACGATTGTAAATTATCGTATTAATCGTGCTGTACGTTCTTTTTAACAATAATAATAATAATTTGTGTTCGTCGTTTTTTTACTCGATTGGTATTATCGCGTTTTTTGCCTGCAAATATAATTCTTGTATTTTAAATATATAAACGAACAATATTACTTGTTCTTGACGTTTCAAATGAGTTGTTTTTACGGCGGCGGTACCATTCGGTTCGGTTCTTATTCCGTTGCAATCGGAAACCGAATGAAAAAACCCTTTTAAACACGCGCGCGGCTCGTATTAGGTTTTGTGTTTTCAGGCCTGACGCAATTTTGTAAATCATTTTGAAAATTATAGTGTAATGAATGAAGCGTTTGCGCCTAATACAAATATATAATGCAAAACGCAATTGTCAGTTTAAAAAAAAAAAAAAAAAATAGGTACATAATTTCATAACGGATGAATAAGAATCGCTATATATATAATTTTACAAAATTTAATTTAAAAAAAAATTACGATATTTTGAAATACACAAAAAAAAAAAAAAAAATACCGAAAATTATCAATTAAAAAAACCACGTCATTTTAAGATAGGAATCACAAAACGAATTCGAAATACTAAAAAAAAAAAATTTACCAAGACATTATTGTATTATTCATTTTCTGTACCGTGTCCTCGTTTTTCGCAACTATGTATCCACAATTTCAAATACGTATTGGTAATAACATGTCGTCTATTATATTATAATCAACTCTTATGATTATGTGTAGATAGTAAAAAAAAAAAAGAAAGAAAATCCTACAATATAATATAATGTGTTCATTATACATTTGTACGTAAAATAAGTTATATTCTTATAAGTGTATAATATTACAGAGAATATATTTTAACCCACGGCGAGTATTGAATTGAATTAATACGTGAAATACATTTATATTTATTACAAAACAACGTCAAAAACATATATTTTTATTTGTATTTTGTGATATTAAAAAAATAAATATAAATATTGTTTTGCGCGTTTATTATCGTATAACAACGTAGTAACCGTGATCAGTCGATAAGCGAAGTTAAGACACCTTTTAATATGTCCGAGAATATAAATCTTTATAAAGATTTTACTCCATCTCGATTAATCAATTATATCGTTTACCCCTTGAGTACCACCATTGTTCGGCTGATTTATAATATAATATACTACCACATCATGATGAAGTTATAGAAAAGCAAATATGTAACAGACGCTATAACAACGTTATACATCTAACAAATTTATTAGACGTTGTCCGGATTGTATTTCCGAAATTCGTTTGACTTTACTTTCGCCACTAGAGGATTTTGAAATTATGTGCTATTTTTTCGTATACAATAGACAGTGTATTATGCATTCAAAGAACAAATTCTAATCAATTTCATTTTAAAAACTGTGCGTGCTAGATGAAAATGGAAAACGGATTTGAAATCAGCATAAAATAATCTATACATTTCAGTTTAAATGATTTTTGATGAAATTTTATTCTAGACTAGTGATTATTATTAGTACTCACTGTATTGTGAACAAAATAATTTTTTTTTTTTTTATTATGAGCATAATTCGTCTACTGTTAGTGTTTCGTACATAAATAGTTAGGTTAAAAAACAATTAATAATTATTATACAATAATGAAACAGTGGCGTAATTAGGGTTATGGAGGAGGATTAATAATTATTATTTTTTGTATAAGAACAAAATATAAAAAAAAAAACGTTTTCTTCAAATAAATTTATGTGTTCGTTTAAATAAGACAATTAATAGATACAAAAAACATATATAGTTCATATTTAGCATTTTTAGCATCAGAATCATTTCGTTTTTGTAAATCCTCGAGGTGTATATCGGCGTCATACGTATTTTATGAACTATCACAGAATATTGACTTATATAAACAGATTTAATCGATCATAATGAAGATAACTGCGTTTAGTTATATGTTATTTAGTTATTAGTTTGTTATCTATACATATAAAATCCAAATACCACTGACTCACTGATCGCTGTATCTCAAAAACTATTCAACGTACGGACTTGAAATTTGGAATAGAGGTTCTTCTCATATTTTCACCGTGCAATAAGAAAGGATTTTCAAAAATGTTGCGTTTTAGTGGAGTAATTAACGATTATAATTATTCACCGCCAATACGTATTGTGCGGCACGGCGGCCCGCGGAGTTCAAGCTACCTGCAACCTACCCTTATTGTTCGTCGTCGTCGTCGTGTAGATAAGAATAATGATTCCGAGAATAAAATTGTTCCGAGGAGTTTATCGATAAAAATAATCTCATGCATCGCGCGTACACCAATACTCCTATTTTATTATAATGAACGATAAAATGCACACCGATAACATAAACCAATACACATACAAATTCTATTTATAGAATTAATTTGGACTTGCGTAACATATAAAATAATAAACACGTTCATTTCATTTGCACTCCGCACTACCAGCAGTTCGGACGTGCGTAAAACTGAAATCAAGCAAAAGAGGAAATCTTTGTTACGGATTGGCTTCGAAACTTCTTATCCAATTGTCATGCAGTTTTAATTAAGTTAGTTAATAATTAGTTAGGATTTGGGTAAGTTGTTAATTTTAAAGGATTTTTTGTATATATATATATATATATATATATGTGTGTATTTATGTATATTTATATATTTGTATATATGTGTATTTATTTATTTTATATATATATTTTTTTGTTTTTTTTTTGGTTTTACCTAATTAAATTGTTTGAAGAAATTATTTGTATAATAGTTGTAATTTTTAATTTTTAACATTATATTAAAAAAGAACAATTTTAAAATATTTCATTTGCATAATTTACATAAATGTTTATGAAACACATCTTATCATTGTATTGATTTAATTAATAGATTGTAAAATAATAGAATACAATTTTTTTAATAAATGATTTTTTAGGGAAGAATTCATTAAAGTGGATTAAGTTTGTTGTTGGGTTAATGGGTATCACTAATTCAAAGTATTAATTGTATAAATTATGATTTTTATAGATTTTGGAATGAACTTGATAATAAATAAATTTATAATTACAAAAATATTTACATGTAGCTATTAGAAAAATACTTTATAGGAGTACAAGAATAATAATAATAATTAATAATAATTAGCAAACAATTAGAAAACAATAAGCAAACAATTAGCAAAAAAATTAGCAAAATAATTAGCAAAGCAATTAGCAAACAAATTGTAAACAATTAGTAAAAATTAGTAAAAATTAGCAAAAAATTAGCACAACAATTAGCAAAACAATTAGCAAACAAATTGTAATCAATTAGTAAAAATTAGTGAAAATTAGCAAAAAATTAGCATAACAATTAGCAAAACAATTAGCAAACAAATTGTAATCAATTAGTAAAAATTAGTGAAAATTAGCAAAACAATTAACAAACAAATTGTATACAAATTGTAAACAATTAGTAAAAATTAGTAAAAATTAGCAAAAAATTAGCACAACAATTAGCAAAACAATTAGCAAACAAATTGTAATCAATTAGTAAAAATTAGTGAAAATTAGCAAAAAATTAGCACAACAATTAGCAAAACAATTAGCAAACAAATTGTAATCAATTAGTAAAAATTAGTGAAAATTAGCAAAACAATTAACAAACAAATTGTATACAAATTGAAAACAATTAGTAAAAATTAGCAAACAATTAGCAAAGCAATTAGCAAACAAATTCTAAACAATTAGTAAAAATTAGTAAACAATTAGCAAACAAATTGTATACAAATTGTAAACAATTAGTAAAAATTAGTAAAAATTAGTAAACAATTAGTAAAGCAATTAGCAAACAAATTGTAAACAATTAGTAAAAATTAGCGAAACAATTAGCAAATCAATTAGCGAAGCAATTAGTAAAGCAATTAGCGAATCAATTAGCAAAGTAATTAGCAAAGCAATTAGCGAAGCAATTAGTAAAGCAATTAGCAAACAGGTGCTGTCGGTTTAACAAATTCATTATTATAAAATACCTCATTGATTAAACAGCTATATTAAATATATATACCAAAATATATGAAACATTTGACTTTAATTAGATTTTTGTATAGAGACTCATAAATTGATAACAACGTTATGGCACTAACCTAGCTGGACCAGGTCACTGTGGAACGGCGATACTACGATCACGCGGTGTGATACTATGTATCGCGTTTATAAACGTATAGCGTTTCGAAGAATAAACGACGCGTGCGTCTTGCCAGTTTCGATTCGGTGTACTCGATGCGCGTGGTACGAATACGGAACAATTTGGTTTTGTCGCACATAAAAGGAACGGAGTAGGTGGAATCGTTCCAATTCGGTCCCTATCTGGACTAATATAAATCCGGCCCTGAATATATATATATGTATATGAATATAACAAAAACTCGCATGCGTGTATAAGTCAAGCGACGATAAGCCGACGATTCTTTCGAAAATAAAATCAAATAAATACGTTTCAAAAATACAAATAGGATCTTATATGAAATTTGTTATTCGCGTTCAAAAATTGTCATGTTTTTTTTTTTTTTTTCATTTATTCGTAAATACAATTGAGATATTGGTGTCGGAATTCAGCAATTGCCTAAACCACTCATTTACTTTGTCCGCCATCGCACGACAAATTGGTCGTATTTTTACGTAATTATAATTGTGGCGATATATTTTTGACATTAGAGTGTAATTTCCAAATAACCGATATGTTTTATACGATAGCTCGCATATACAAGCATATTGTTTTGATATAAAAATTACAGAAATCCATTTGGTCCAAACGAAGATTCTTCAGTAATGTTAATTATGTATATTATTTAGAATTATAAGCAATTAATGATTGTTTAATGGTTTTGATGATTGACGGACAAAGGAAATATGATTATGCTAATAGAAATAGTTATGTGAACATTGTTTTTCTGTATAATATTGTTGATTCCGTTCGAATGCTTAATAACAATTCTAAGACAAACTATTTAACGGGTCGAGTCGAGAAATTTAATTACAATGTTTTTCCAAAAACTTTTGTTCCATGATTTTGCAATTTAATGTGGTTTCATATACTTGTTTGTGTGTTTATATATATATAACTGAACAAAGTTTTTGATTTTACACAATATTTTGGTCACTGTTATATGTTATTACATGTTTGATCCCTCGAAATTGAAAAGAATCAACGTTTTATTTTTACACGATTTAACAAAAGCTACGTAATATGAAATGGTTCATATTACAAACATTTTATTTATTTCTCTCCGTAAATAAATGAATTCTTATGTTATGTATAAAAGGAAAACGCGACTGACTGACTGACTGACTGATCCATCAGCAGCGCACAGCTCAAAAACGCTGGACGGATTAGGTTCATATTCGGCATACGGATAGCTGTTCCGACGTGGGCATTTGATTTTGGAAAATTCTATGCCTAAAGGTTTTATGAGAAACCCGGTCATACGGGAAAGGTATTGTGAACCACAAATTAGAAGACGTAGTTACGTATCTAACGTAGATAAAGGGGGTTTAGTCTCCGAAGATCAAAAAAACATTTAAAACAGAACAATCTGACGCGGGCTACAGCAGATAATAAAGCTGAATAAAACCTTTCATACCGGGTACAACTGTTCACGGGCGAAGCCGGGTAAATTCAGCTAGTATAATATATAATAGGCTCGCCGTCGTCACCAAAATCGTTCCTCGTATACACGTCACCTACAGTTGAACATACAAACGCGTGACTTTCAGGCGCAGTCCGTATTTTGACCAATTTTTTTTTTTTACAATGCTATGGATGATTTCGCAGATCATTCGATTGTACAAATTTGATCGGAAACACTTATATTTTGTTTCAAAATTCCATCCTACTAATAAAATAAAAGGCCAAGAGGTGGGATATTCGACACCTATGTGGCTATGTCCTCCTCCCCCATGATTACGCTATTGTAACAAAATATGTATCTACATAATAAATATTACAGTAGATCGACATCTAATAATATTATTATTGGTATTACCTAACTTATAACTAATTTTAATTAATAACATTATATAATAAAGGATTTTTTTTCGTTATAGTGAAAATACTTATAGAAAAATTATTTAATGTAAATAGTATATATGTATTTATACTTTTATAATTATTGTTTAACCTGTTGCATTTTTCAAACAGTCGTATGTGTATAGTTAATAATATAGTGTGACATTAAATTTTTGGACTTTCCTTTTTCATTCCCATTAATACTGATATTACAATCAAACACACTGCAAAATTAAAAATACATTTTTTTTTTTTATATATATAATACATTTTAAATGTCTGATAAATGTCATAAGTATTGTTTTCTTTTCTTACAGAAGTGAAACAACGCAAACGTCAAATATGACAATTCGCAATTGAACTCGGCCACTTTAGGTATGATTAAATTTCCTAAAATCACTCCAATTCTACCGAACATCATAACCATGTTTACTGCCATACCTCTGTAAAAAAAAAATTCCGGATCAATTTCATAAAATTTACTAACAATACGCGCGTAAATATTTTCCGCGATATTAAATCTAAATTACGTATTGAAATAATGGATTTTTCACGTGAATAATTATAACCCGCACGTGTGCTACTATAGTTAAGTATAAATAATACGCGTGTTATTAGTTATTAGTGTTATTGTTAATATTTTTTTAACCATTTCACACTGCGACTAATAAATATTTTTGAGTTTTTGTATTGCTTCGTAGAATTTAACGTTATAACAGTATTAAGATTCGATGTGTATAAAAGCCTGATGACTATAAGTACCTAACATTTTTGGCTCACGATTATTACTTATAAATTTCCCATATAATATATAATTATAATGGCCTATGTATCATATTTCAATATGATTCGAACGAAACCTGCAGCAGATGAACACCAATGGAAAAAAACACGCAATATACAAATTATTTGGTCAAAAACTATATACGTATTTAATATATTTATTGAATTTTAACATTCATAACGTCTTTATTATTACTGATACAAAGAAAATGTTTACCTCAGTGTGGTAGGAACAGACGAAGCCATAATACTTATTACAAGAGTCACATTAATGTTCATTATGGCTACGTAAATAGCCGACAAGGTTAACGTAATTATTTCATTGGTCCACGGAAATATTGCAATACCAAATCCAGATAGTGTTGAAAAAATTACTAAAAAAAAAAAACAAAATCAAATATTATGTATAATCGTTGAAAGTAAATCTTATAATAGTATAAATAACATTAGAATAACATCATTTTATAACACGTCTAATACCCATATAATATTGGAAAACGTGTTAATCGAATTTAAGAATTGAACAAAAAAACATTTTAACTCGCGTATATTATATGAAGTTAAACGCGTATTTTCGTGTGGGAAAATTGAAGTTTAATGATGAAATAAATAATATTGCTTAAGTTACAAATAATTAAATTATCGTTATTAATATAAATAATCTTAAAGACTTTTTTTTTTCAAATGAATTTATATAAAATATTAATGTCAAATACACGAATCTTGTCCGTGATATTCCGATATTTATCGTAAATAAAATGTAAACACTTTTAAATAATTAAGACATTTTTATTGCAACTTTGATTGTTTTTTTTTTTAAATACATATTTCATTATACTTTTAAGAGCTAAACGTAATAATAATTTAAAAAATTATTTGTGCAAATATTAAATTATAATCCTACGTTGAAAACATACGTGTGCACTTACTATAAATGTAATTTTTATCTATATATTTCGTGATATATATAGCTACCCAAAACATACTAAATGTTGCCGCTCCAATAATCATTGAATTGAAATACACTTTTGGATCGACCAAGGCAAGAGTCTAAAAATTTTAATATATTTTAATTTTATTTTTTTATCTTACTAAATAAAAGAAAATAATAGTAATAAGTTATACATACACCTCGACAACTCGAAAAAGTGACATTAGATATAGTCGACTTGGATTCACATACTGTAAACGCCTTGTCACCTTGTGCCTCAATAATTTGTGCATACATTTTCGGCAATCTTAATCGGAAGGTGTTTAATCTATGTTTTATAATTTATAAGACACACGAATAAAAAATAAGAAAACGTATACGAGACATTTTGCTTCGGAAATTAATAAGCGAGTAGTAATCATATAAAATGTTTCATTTTCAACACTTTGATATTTTCTCTAATTATATTTCTGTTATATTTAAACATGTATTTATGCAAATACTTTTTTTTAACGCGCATTTATAATTATCAATATTAATGTATTTGTAATTACAGTCATTTCTAAAGTGCCTACATAATTAACACGTTGATACTAATTTTAAACTTACGTTAACATCGTCATGAATAATAACATGAATGTCAAAAGAGATGGGATTATATATGGGTGCATAAAAAAAGGTTTTATTTGGTACCAGCCATTTTTTATAAACTTCACAACAGACAATGACGGTACGGCTTTTAAAGGTTGCTCTTCCATAATTTCTGATTTCAATGTATTCACCTATAAAAAAATATGATATTTGATCACAACAATTCAATTACGAGACATTAGAATTAATAACACATACAGGATACGATTCCGGCGGTTTGCCAGTATTTTTTGAATATATTTTTCTGAACACGTCCAGCGCTTCATTGTGACGACCTATGGCCATGAGAAACTTTGGGCTTTCGTCCATGAAATATACTAGGAATGCGGCTAAGAACATTATTAATGATTCAGCCATCAGGAATATCCTCCAATTATCAATAACCAGATTTCCGTCGAAAAACGTATAGCTTACGTCCATAGGAATCAAGAAATACGCAATAACTATATATATATATATAATTTTTTTATTTATTACCTGTTGTTATTATTAATTTAATTTAGAAAACGTGTCAAAAATTACGTACGTGGCTGAATAATGTAAGCAAACGACGAGAACCCTCCTGCGCACAATACTATTTTATCCCGATGTTTTTTGTCATAGAACTCGGACAAAAAAGTAAACGCAAGGGAATACGGGCCACACGTTCTGCAAAGTAATTTACATAAATTATACTGTTAATAATATCGTTAGACATGCGTAATATTGCACGGGGCGTCGTGTCTATAGGGACGGGAAAACAATTATTATTGTAAGAAACTTATAAGAGATTTCAGCAAACATTATTAAATCACTAATTAAAGAAAAATTTGACGGACGGTATAAAGTATAGAAAGAGACTCAGACATGGTAATACAATAGTTGTATGATATATATATATAAATATTAATTAATATATTGTATATTTAATGGGTATTAAATCTAGGTATTATATTCTATAGTCTATTCAGTTTAAGATTATGCTGTAACGCGCACGTTGAATGAACACCGGAGTGATGTCAGACCCCCTAGGCGGCTAAGAAGCTGCTCTGTCATCAGCTGTTGTTGCACACGACAGTTTCCAACAATCAGAATACCAATGGAACCTCACCTGTGCGAACATGAGCCATTTTTTTCTGCTGCCCGATATAATCTTAAAACGAATAGAGTATAGTTGATAAATATATGCAGCTGACAGTTGACATAATATCATCGTGGAGACCGTCAAGCACAGTGTAAAGATTAGGGTAGAAAAAAGAATATTTTGTTCTGAATTCTTTTCGAAACTTTCGTGATAATAATTTAACACAGTATAGTTGTTTGAAGTTAGATTTAATCGTTAAATAATAATGTACTCACATCAATCCACTGAAGAACTTGAGAACTACCAGTACCCAAAACTTCTGAGCGAGCCCCGAGCTGAACTCTATAATGCCACTTAAAAGTAAACCGTAAAATAGTAACTGCTGCCTTCCCAAAGTGTCGATAAGGAAACCCCATAAAAAAGCGCTCGTAACCATACCTATTTATCATATAATAATTACCACAATTATATTGTAAAAACTTCTTTTTGATTCTGACAAATCGGCAATTATTGCGTGTATATGTCGAGTCAAATAAAAAGCGTTTTTTTTTTTTTTATGTAGTTTTACCTATATAAACAGCACCAAACAACGAGCCTTCTTCCAGTGGTGTTAAATCGAAATAACATCTTGCGGCCGGTAGTATGAACGACGCAGAAGTGGTACAGAATAAAGTCGTCATGGTTAACGGTATGTAACACACGAGCATTTTTTTATTATAAATACCGTATCCTAAAACGCACAATAATACATTCGTATTACATAAATACGAATAAAATGCAGTAATAGTTCGTGATTTAAAGCATTTCACGTAAAAAATTGGAACAATATAGCAATATTGCAGACATGTGTCGATCAATCAATTAATATATTTATAAAATGTAGTTATTAATGTTATATGTATATTTTTTTATAACATTAATCCATTGATTTAAAAATAAACTACTGATGACCGATTTCATTAATATTGATTATATTGTACAAGTTTATTTTACATATTATCGTATTATATTTGAATGATCAGTTTTGTTCGTCTAATTAAAAAAAAAAATCTAAAAAAACAATTGTTTGTAAAAAGAATTACAATAGTTGGCACATTATACCGATAATATTATATTTAATAAAAATACCGTTAAATTTATATTTAAATAGGTGGTAAGTTTATAAGTGAAGAGCTTAAAAAAAAGACTAGTAAAACATTTTTTTATTTTTGACATTTTACTCACATTTCTACGGCACATCGCGAACTTTAAATAATTTTAATAATAATTAATATTTATTAATTTTAATTTTACTCGTTTTATATATACATATATATATATCAAAATTTAAAAATCTGCACTCAATAAAATTACGTATATTTACATAAAAATCAGACGTTTCAAGAATATTTTTATATTTCAGTATTGAAAAACAAAAAAAAAAAATCTATGGTTAACTTTTAAAAATTAATTAATGATTTTATATATACATTCAAGTAACATGAAATTTTTTTTGAAAATTATTAAAAAGTAAAAACCTATTTTATACATATCAGCTTATATGTTTAAAAATAATAAAAACCTGAATAAACTAATATTCTTGGAAATTATTACTGCATGTTGGAAGTATAAATGGATCGCATAAATATACATCATAATTATAATATAATAATATACTATACCTGTATGGTTAATGGCGTTTTCAAAATCCGCCGGACTCGATTCAATTTTCTCGACATCTGTTGCGTCTATAATCATTGAAATTACTTAGAATATCGATTGGAATTCTCCAATTACATATATCTACTATATTATATATATATACTCTTTGTCATATATATACTTATATATGGAACACAAATTTATTTTATAAAAACTAAAAAATTGTAAAACAATATTTCGCTGGAACTCGTCTGTCTCGTTTTACTGAGACAATTATTGTTTTTTTTTTCAAAGTGAGTCTTAAATGCAGTGTGCACAAAGAAAGACTTACCTATATGTACATATAATTGTGTAAAAATTAAACTAATTTGCAAACATAATATCTAGTTAACCTTACACAGACGTACAAGTTACAGCAAATCATGACTTTCAAAAAAAATATTTGCTTTATTTTTACGTAATTAAGTATAATTTTAGTAAAGTCACACGCATACATAATTAATAATAATAATAATAATAATAATAATAATAATAATAATAATAATAATAATAATAATAATAATAATAATAATGAGACTCTGTCGAATAATATTTTCGGTAAACAGTTGTCATAATATACTATACACATGATTTGTATATGTTTTTCGCCGTTAAATTATATATATATTATAGAACTTCTCGTCGTTATTATAATATAAATTGTATATACAATTTTTATTTAACGAATTACGAACACGAATTAATAAGGATCGATAAACAATAATAATTGTAGCGTATTATTATTTTCCTGTCGGACATCTGTAATGCATAAGTTCGAAACCAATACGACGAGTATATATATTTTTTTAGTTAATCGCACGTTTAGCAAATTATTGTAGTGTATAAATTTTTGAAAGTTAAAACGCTCTATTATTATTATTATTTGTTCTTTATATACTTCAATGATTCGTGTATAAATATTTTATCTATACGTTTATATTTAGTATACGTTATTCGTAATAGTGCAATCGATTTTTTTTTCACGAAACTGATAGATTTTTAATTAATTTTACGTGTGTAATACCTATACTTAATCCATCACATTAAATAACTATAATTTTATTGAAATAAATCGATTAAATAACTGCAGTATGATAACTCGATATAAATATGATATTCAAACAGAATACCTATATAGGAACACATATTCGGTCCGTCTAAAATAATATTTTTTAGATTCTGAGCTAATATAGTAACGCTTCATGTTTTTTCTTTATGATTATCGAATATTGTGTATCTATCAGAAAAACCACCGTGGCTAACAGCGGAAAAATTAATTAATGCACAGTATAGTGAAAATAAATGGTGGAATGAACAATGGGCAAATACATATGTAACAAATAAAGATGTTGTTATTAAGCCTAGTAAGAATATGGGAGGTGTGCTCTTACCAAGACGAAAATGGACAACAATCAATCGGATCAGGATAGGACAAGGAAGGTGTATGGATCTATTTTATTCAAATGACGCTATAAGGATAATGCAACATGTGACTGCGGAGACACGGAACAAACTATAAAGCGTTGAAACGTGCCCTAAGGGATTATTTGTGCAAGGGACTATAGAAATCCATCGAATTACCAAAGAGGCCATAGAATGTTTAAACAAACTTGACTTAGACTCATAGGATAATAAGAACTTACAATTAAGATTTTATTTGATATTTATACTAACAGCAATTTATGTAAGAGTATTATGATTTATTCTTATTACCAGTATTTTGTAACATTTATGAATTGTTAAAACCTACCTATAAATATTTTAAAAATATACTCGTAATAAAATATAATCGTTTATTGTGAATTCCTGATTATTTAAAATTTGAAAAACTTCTTTTGAACTCAGCTGCTGTTGTGTGTATCCTAATCAGTAATCAGTAACAATGATTCATCATTGCTTTCTAACCATTTGTATAATATTGCATGCTTTATACAGTCGTAATTAAAGCAATAAATATAAAATCTTTACACATATTCATTACAGTATTTATATATACTAATTAGCTGTTGGTAATTATTATAATTGATTGTGTTTTATATGCGCCTGCATTATGTCAAATATAAATATTTGAAATGTTATTTAGTTTTGTTTTTACTATAATAATATATACCATATTTTTATTTTAATATTTTAAAGAAAATTTATATATTTATGTACGCTGTATAATATTAAATTTGAATACGAATATTAGATAACGCGATGAGTGGAAAACACAAACCATAAATAGACTACATTACTGCAGTTTTTACAAGTATGAGTGTTTTATTTTGTTTTTTTTTTTTTGAAATGTCTAAATCAAATTCATATACTCGGTGTTCTAAATACTTTGCATAATATAATAGGTATAACGCATACACAGGTCGTCTAAATTCTAATCGTTTACAAATTCTTTTAGATTTATAAAAATCAAAATTTCGTCTTTATTTATTTAATTATTTTCATAAAGATATAATAGAGATAATGATATTCATAAAGATAAAAATTCGCCAGTGTATGCGCGGCATATTATATTTATTGCTACTTTTATAAAATATTTTACGTATTAAATTATGTGTGGTGGTGAGTAATCGATTATTAATTAGTTACAACACATATTTAACTCTGAAAATTCGTATTAAACAATAAAAACATATAATTTTTTTTCGATAGTTAAAAATATTGAAATTATAATAGCTCAACAATTACAAATTTAAAATTCCGAATAAATGAAAAAATACGGAAAAAATAATAATAAAATAATACAAAAAAAACAAAAGCATAGAGGTCAATGAGAAATAAATTCGGTAGTACTAATACGTTTAAGTGTCTCGTTAATTACGATTTGCTATTTAATACATATTTAACGGATCTATTATGGGAAAATTATTATCATGGATAAAATGGAAAAATTGACAGGTACTTAAAACACAAGCGAGAAAAGGACGGTCCGTGAAAATATGAGTGAAGTCGCATATGGTTTCTTTCATCTGTCATGAAACGTCTGTACAGAAAGGAGAATTATTATTTAATGCGAGATAAATGGAATGTATGAGCTGGGAGCCCAAATCAGAGGCTCGAAAATACGTATAATGTATAAACCTGTATTCATCACGCGTCTGATTTTATATCTCAATCGTGCATTTATATTTTATATACGGGCAATATAAAATATTGTGAAACAATACGCTAATATTATATAATTACCGTTTTCGTGTGTTCTTTTGCGGTTTTTCTTGTCGTCTCCGAAGCATTTGTCATTTCCAGCAGTACCGTTTTCCAAATTCAAATCCATGGCTACCACGTGGATATCCGCAGGCCTCAGACACACGCGTATTATAAACGATATTAACAATTATCCGCGAGGTCTTAACAACTGCAATAATGTTTCAGATTTCAACCGCGTGACGTTTTAAACAACAAAACATGTAAATTTTCACGTATATATTTTACACAGAAATAATCGTATACTTTGTTTAAAGGGAGTTACAGTATAGTATTTATTGTTAAATTTTAATTCACAGCGTGTGTGTGTGTGTGTAAGATGTAGTCGTGTAGGTAAAAATTATATTAATATTTATTGTATACAAGAAACTTATAAAACATTATTAAAAAATAAACCGCATGTATAAATGTTTACAATTGAATTATTAAAAGTATGTATTTTACTAATAGACATGAAAAAATTTCCTATAGGTCTATCTCTATTATCTTCTTCATGGTTACGCCGCTGTTGAAAACTTGTTGTAACCGTCTTGCTTAACGTTCGGCCCGGTCTTCAAGACACAGTGAAATGTCGATAATACAAAAAAATAGCATACTGGCTCGATATATTATTTATTGTTTTGTAAATAACACTTGTTATATACTATATCGTTTCGTTGGAAACACGAGATAATTTTATAAAACTATTTAAATCTAAAAATTTACGATATATTTCAATAGTATAATATTTCTTCAAGAGAAAAATATTTCACTGACATTTAAAAACGCAGAATAAAACCAGGAAAATATACACACCGTACAGCGATAAAATGGAATTTAGAGCCATCATAAAGTCCGCAGTCCAATCGGAAAGCAGCTCTGAAATGATGAAAATGTTTTTAAAAAAAGGAGGAAAATTGTACATTGAATTGGAGTATAAACCAACTACTGAATCAAATGACTACGATAGAAACGCGAAAACCGATGATTATCAAAATCGGGGTATCCGACGATCGTCACAAAACCAATACACGGACCGTAACACGAATAAACCCGCAGGAGAATGCGATTGTCATAAATGTATTAAAAAAAAGCGAAATCTCAACCTTGACACTTCAAGAAATATACAGGCGAACAGTTCTAAATATCGAAATGTTATAAACGAGTTAGTGTAAAGACCAGTTTTTTATTTTATTTTTATACGATCATTTCTGTGATATTGTTTTATAAAATAACGGTTATTTTTTCATTTATTATTTTATTCCAGTAATTATGATAAAGGTGACGTAGAAACAAATCAGAAACGAGTACAAAACGCTGCGCGGATATGTAATTGTGACGGTTGTATTGAAAGAAAGCAATATGACCAACGCTATAGTTCAGGAAATACGCGAGCGGACACGTCCACGTACCGAAATGTTATAAACGAGTTAGTGTAAAGACGAAAACCGTTTTTTTTTTTATATATATATATACGAACATTTTTGATTTGGTTTTTATAAAATAACTGTTGTTTAATTTATTATTTTTTTCCAGTGATTATAGAAATGGTGACGTGGGCGGCGTACACGAGCAAACACGAAGCCCTGTACAAAATGTCAACGGCAATACTTCACGAAATACGCGAGTGAACAGGAGTGAAAACCTAAATTATGATAATTCGTGGAACACTACAAAAGTGGACGTTTCTAAAATCAATAACAATGTGAACGTGTTAGTGACGAGCGAAATCATTTTATATTATATTTAATCGATTAATTATAGTTTCTTCATTTGTCGCGCGCTAAATTTGTTTATTCGATTTTATAGAGACGAGATGTTATACTACATAAAAGCAGCAGACAGAAGTATAGTATTTTGAATGGGCAGTAAAAACAACAGAACAACAGTGAACGGTCGTATGCCAACACCAACGTCAATACGATACGTCGCAGTTTTTCTTTTATAACCAATCGATTATCCGTCCGTCACTCGAGAGTACAGAATTTCTCTAGTTTTTCGTATTAAGTCTAACTTCTTTATTTTTTTCTATCAGTTAACATTTTTCTATCTACGTGAATTAAACGGTCGATTTAACGAAAGGGGAATGAAAGTCGTGTGCCGTCCAGGGCTTCTGATTCGTAAGCGGGATCCAACCCATAAAATATTATATTAATTATTTGCAGGTTGTGTGTAGAATAAAATTGAGCCAAATAACATCACATATTGCTAAACGGTTAATCGTAATGTGTAGAAATATATTGAGAATTAATCATTTTTAGACGTACGCATAAAAAAATAAAAATTTTCATTTTAAGAAGTTCAATAAACTAGACAAACTTTTATCATAGTTCCTTTAAAGTATACCTTTAAAATACATGTATACATAAATATATAAAATAGCACCCTTGTTTTTACATATTTAGTAGCTTTTCTTTTTAATTTTTTCACTTTCAGTATAACATACGAAATTTCCAACCAACGACACTATAATAATCCGTATATTTCAACAATAATAATTACTAAACTTTTACACTTTTACACACGAAACTGTTATAAACAATTATTTAAATTATAAAATTTCCATCAAAAGCCTCTTTACCCTATAACTTCTACTAGACACTCATTAGTGTATAGGAACGCGCATATAAAAATGGAACAACGCATTATTGTTTATACAAATTTGAAACGATATTTTTATGACACTAACACGTTAATAACACATAGTATAACACAGACACATTTCTAAAACAAAATAATAATTACATTTTCAATTTGCAATTTGTACAATAGTATTCACCTACCTACACATTAATATAATATGATATTACATATTATGAATATCTTAAAATGAAAATTTTTATTTTTTTATGTGTACGTCTAAAAATGATTAATTATTTTTAGATGTACGCATTAAAAAATTAAAATTTTCATTTTAAGAAGTTCAATAAACTAGACAAACTTTTATCATAGTTCCAACCTTATACCTTTAAAATACATGTATACATAAATATATAAAATAGCGCCCTTGTTTTTTCATACTTAGTAGCTTTTCTTTGTAATTTTTTTCCTTTCAGTATAACATACGAAAATTCCAACCAACGACACTATAATAATCCGTATATTTCAACAATAATAATTACTAAACTTTTACACTTTTACACACGAAACTGTTATAAACAATTATTTAAATTATAAAATTTCCATCAAAAGCCTCTTTACCCTATAACTTCTACTAGACACTCATTAGTGAACTAAACGCGCATATAAAAATGGAACAACGCATTATTGTAAAACGCATTTAGCTAAAATCTAAAAATCTAGAATCTAACAATTTAAACTTTAGGCCTTACAATTTAAACCTAACCAACTTTTAGGAGAATCACTGACTGATTATCATAAAATTGTACACGAATACATATGACAAATGGGACATCATAAGTTTGTTTATACAAATTTGAAACAATATTTTTATGACACTAACACGTTAATAACACATAGTATAACACAGACACATTTCTAAAACAAAATAATAATTACATTTTCAATTTGAAATTTGTACAATATTATTCACCTACCTACACATTAATATAATATGATATTACTTATTATGTATATCGTATACATTACTCACACGATACTGTAAAAATTCAATATTTAATAATTTATATTTAATTTCATAATTAATCAATAATATAACATATATTTGTTCTAGAAAAGAGTGAATTTCATATTTTTAAATGAATAACTTTACCAAATTCCGCAGCCCAATTACCCCCACAATCATTCAAATTAATAACATTTGACACGCATTTTAAATAATTTTAATTTTTTCTATAAACACATTATTATAATTTGTTAGTAAAATCATTGATTGGATATATATTATTTCATTGAAAAATATTAACACGTTCATGGACACTTCAATTTTTAATATTATTCATGAACTTACTTCAGAAAATCACTTTTATCGTACTGCTATAGCAGTAATATTTTAGTACTGCTAGAGCAGTAATAATTTATTTAACATTACAGATATTGAAATGATAACGAAACTTCAGAATTATTCCCTGACTATTACGGATTTTTTTTTTTTTTTTTTTGTAATTAAGAATAGTACTTTTTTCTCTTTTAACCCTTTCGCATTCAGAAATTTCCATTTTTTATAAAGAAAATGATATTGCATGTACCACAGTTGACAACGACGACCGCGTGACTATAAAAATAAATAGATAATATTTAAATGGCGTATAAATTATAATATTAAAAATATGCCAAATTCTTATTATATATAGAACTATATATATATATACTAGTATATATTGAGAAAGATCAATTTGAAAGCTTAATTATAATTAATTAACGCTCGTTTATCAATATTAATATAATAATATTTAACACGTTGTTATTTATTAATGTTTAATAATTTTTATAAATCCTTTTTTTTATATAAATATATATAATAAATCAATTTGAAATTATAGGTTTATTAATTTTTCGTTAGTATTTTTTTTTCAGTAGTATATGCACAGTTTAAGTATATTTCATAGGTACATTTCTCGTATATACGAGAACTTAAGTTTTCAGATAAATGTAATTTTAGTAAAACGTATTTCGCCCGTATCCCGGAGATATCGAGTACAATAATAAACAAACGTTTTATAATTCGCGCCTGTTTTTGTTACTGGGTATACTTTACAATTATATTGTGTAGTTTAAAATAATGTCGTGTCCGTGTGAAATTGGTTGAAATGTAAACTTATTTTTATGTACGGTCGTCTAAATTAACCTCCAAATGTATTTAATAAATATAAGTTACAAATTTTAGATAATAATTTTTTTAAATTTTTTTTTTTTTATGACCAAGGTCTCTTCTATTATACATCCACACGTTAGAATAAAATACGTCCTTATATATATAATGTAGTGACGTTGATAATAATTTTCCGAATAATATGTTTATAATGACAATTATTTTTATGTTAGTCATTTTTTTTTTTTTTTTAATATTATTTATTAATGTTTGTAGAGAGGATTGTTTTAAATAAGATAAAACACTGTGTATATATTTATACGGGTTATTACAGTATTGAATTAATAAAATTTATATAAATTTTTCGTGTGCAAGTGAGATGAGGTAATTCCATTGGATATATAGGCTATTGTATTTGTTAAAATTGTTTTCACATTATAATGTTGTAGTCGACCGGATAAGATAATATTCATTAATTATTCGTTTTCATTAGAATAAATGGTTTAAAACGTTTTTATAAAATGTATAACGTCGTAAATATATATTCATTATTTATAGAAGAAGAAAAAAAAAAGAATATTTTAATAATAATACAAATATATAAGTGTATATCGTATAGGAGACACCTATATTATATTATTTAAATATACGTGTTTTATTCGTATTGAATCTTAAAAAAAAAAAATTCGACTTACCCCTTAAAATACATTAATCCGGTTATTTAATCGTATTATTTACGTGATTAATTTACTGACACTATTATATCGATATTCGATTACGTACTTCATAATAAACGCACGCTCGTCAACACAAACTAACGCGTTTCAAATAGATACTGTAGAGCTTTTAACGTACGCACTAAAAAATTATTATTATTATTTTATATAACTGTCAATAGCTGCGATAAACATACGACAACAACAACAATCGTACGGCGGATAAACGATATAAAAGATCGGTACATCACACTGAATATTATTCAGATTTTCTATTGAGTATATATATATATATATATAGTGGGGATCATATTATCATTATTATAATTTATATTTGCCGCATTATTATTATTATTATTATTATTATTATAAGTGCGCGCGTTCCCACCTTAATTTTTTTTTCTGTAACGTAAAATTGTGTATATTAATATAAAAAAAAATAACTTATACGAATATATTATACGCGTATTTTAATAAAAATAAATATACGAGCACTATATATATATAGATAGTATATATATACAGCGTACAATATTAATTTCAATTGTAACGACGGTATGAAAAATAATCGGCGAAGGACATAATATTCTTATACAAAAAAAATAAATAAATAAATAAATAAAACGTTACTATAGCGGTTTACATAAAATTTACAAAATGAATATTTTTGTCGAAAGTTATGATTAATAAAAACGTACGTGCTTTTACCATACAATTTACTCAATATAATAGCAAATGATTTCGTAAAGAGAAAATAACCGTTTCAATACGATCATTATATATATAAATGAGAAAATCGCAGGGATTCAGCGGCGTAAACAAGAGGGAGGGGGTGTCGGGAAGATATGACACCTCCATCCCCCATAAATAGTGTAAAGTATCTTTTCAAATTATGAAACGTTGATTAGATGACTAAAAAAAAAAAAGGGAAGTTTTCCTGATAAAACAGTATCATTGTCTTTTTATTTTTATTGACACTATTATAACGTAGTGGAAAGAGGAGATTTTTTTTTTTAGAGTGATGAGCAAAAAAAGGAAAGTCATCAATTCATGTGTATTCTTGGAAAAATCCTGCGTACGTTACGTCACTACAAGGATCTCGTATATAATATTATGCGTCGCTATACACTATTTATAAAAATTAATACGTTCGATTCGTCTCATTTCCAGAACGAGGTTTTGAAATTATTTTCTAGAAAACAAGTGCAGACGAATTCGATTCTAATTTTTATACGACGGCAGGGGCGAACGCGGGAAAAAATTTCGGGGGGGGGGGTGTTTGAAAAAATTTAAAGTAGGCATTCATTAATATCATATTATTCATACTGTATTACACTTTAACTATTTATTTTAGGCACTTATACTATACACATTACACATATTACATATCATAGATTAATAATTAATATTATTAAAATTTGTCAATTCAATTTAAATTATAAAACAAGATCTATACGTCTCGGTTTTTCGAGGGGGATTTAAACCCCCAAAAAACCCCCCCCTGCGTTCGCCCCTGCGTACGGCGGCAATTGTAATAACCAGCATGGATGAGTTGCTATAGTGAGTTCAGAACATTTCACAACGATATTTATGTTGTTTTTTTTTTTTAGAAAAAACGCGTACTATTACTATTGCGCGAGGGAACCGTAAGAAATCTCAATGCGACGACTCAAAAACGCTGTGGCCGCAGCCGAGCCAAAATAATTATGTTATTGCACCACGATATGAGCATACACATAATATATAGTATACATTTTATTTACGTATCATCCGTGCCGTGTCTTTTGCACAGTGACTGTACATATTGATAATAGTCATTAAGCTCTACACATACAATGGACATTTTTCGAAAACGTACGTTGTAAAAATTGTCCGGTTTATCAAAACCCCCGTTTATCCGTTTGTAAATATTATTTTTAGAAAAAAAATACCTTGAAAATGTATCCACCTAAACTCCACAACGCCGTAAATCAAATGCAGTTTTTACCGCTTTCCGACGCGTGTTCCTGCACAGATGGTTTAACGCCGTCACACTGCGTATAGGTCACAATATAATATATTATTATACGTATTATATTATAATAATTGTTACGTCGGGGAATACGTTATATTGTATAATACACGCTATTGTCGTGGATGAAATGATTTCCCGCGGTCAAAGAAACTGGTTTCGAAAACGTGTTCTCGATCGTGTATGATGATGTGTCGCGCGTTTAGTGTACGACCCAGACCATCGGCGCTACGCTGTTGTCGAAGAAAAGATTTGACGGAGTTTAAAACCTCCTCACATTTTTTCTTTCGCTTCAATGGCCATATTTCCACCAGTGGTTTATTCGACATTAAAGATATTATATTCGTATGAATCCATCACGGCTCGACGACAGTTTTTGTGTGCCCGCGCACGTTTCTCTGGATTCCAGAAATTTTAGTAAAACATTTTCGGAAAGCGTTCGGGGGAGGGGGGGGGTAATTTTCTATCCGTCCAAGTTAGAAAACGCTCATAAACGATTCCCGTTGTTTGCCATAGGCGGAAATCCGTGGAAAATTTTGGGGGAAGGGGGAGGGGCTGATAATTTGTACGATTAAAAGAGAAACAATACACATTCTATATTTCTTAAATAG